>OX243902.1:8071716-9535932 GCA_945859665.1 Anorthoa munda | reverse complement strand
CTTTTATCATTAAATTTTCCGTTTGCGTCCATCCGATCGCGGGTTTGCGGTGATTACGACAACTTTTTAACGTAGTAAATTCAGTGAGAAATGGCTGTTTGACACCCTTTTGTCAAACATTCGTTTTTATTACTTTTTACCCGACTGCCGAAGGTGGGTAATGTGTTTATGGGTCTATGTATGTATGTTTGTTTCTATGTGGCGTTCTAGAAACCAAAAGCGTTGGCTGATTTCGATGGTTCTTACGTCAATTGTCTTAACCCTGCGAGTGTCACTGACTACATTAAAATTGGAAAATAGGAAAAAGGCGGATTTTGGGCGCCATATTGTCGGGACCCAAATTATTTTCTTCCTAACCTATCATGTGGGTATTAAAATAAAGAGTTTTAAGAGGTGATTTCAAAAATATAAAACAGTTATATGTTTAAATGTACCTAATTCGAACAAACAAATACTAAAAAGTTATAAATAAATAAAAAAACAAAAATCCGACTGCTTGAAAAGCGAACTAAAAAGACGTAAACAAAGAGAAAATCATTCTGTGCAGTCGGAGAATACATCTGGTTTTGGTCAGCCAGCTCGCGAATATGTATTCTGCGACTGATTTTCTCCTTGTTTACGTCTTTTTTTCGTTGTTTATTTCTGCCGATACTGAGTTTTCTACCAGCTATAATTTGTGGCTCTGATCTAGACGAAGTGGATTCCTATTGGATTTAAAAAATATGTACCTATGCAATTGACATGCCTTACCAAAATGTTACGCGGTAAACTTAATCCTAATATTGCCGATGGGATGTTACTTCATCCAGAGTCTCTGGTTATTTTAGTCAAGAGTGAATAGATTTCTTCTTCCGATAACTTTTGCTGTTGCTACAAGGGCTGTGAGTGGACAACTCTGCGTGCTAGCCTCCGTTAAGAATATCGACCTACCTATCTGGTTGCCTCCAGTCTCCTACGTTCTGGGAACTACAGGAAGTAGTTTTCTTTCGGCGGTCTTGATTTTAACACGCGCTCGATGTCGAGAACTCACCACCAATCTCATACTGGGTTAAAATGAAAATTTTCTATAATATTTTTTTTGTTAATAATTGTATCTCTTTTTATGTTTTATAGGCTCTCTTCGAGAATATGATTTACCTGCCAGGCCCTAACCGTTACAGTGGCCTCATCGTCGACCACATCATCGCTTACCAATTCAGGCGAGATGGTGATCAAACGCGAGCCTCCCGATAAAAATATTGGTCTATTCGTATTCATTCAGAATTTTCATTCTATTTTTAAACTGTTTTTTTTTTATGTTTTCAAAACATTTCTGTGCATCCACTTCCGTTTGATTTGTCCTTTGGGAAAGTATCAATTTTTCAATATTATGAGTGTTTGGATTTACAGATGGAATGTTATGGCTCAATCAATCCCTTGGGCTATCTCTGTTATTCTCCAGAGTAGGATGTTTTTAATTAACTGAGTGATTAATTATTTTTTGTAATGTGCATTGTAAATAGACTATGAAAACCCTAAAAGCTCTGAGAAAATTGTTACATTTTCAGATCTTCTCGTCGCGTATCCCACAAAGCCTTAAGACCAAAGTCTTCAACCAGTGCGTCCTACCTGTTATGACCTACGGTGCCGAGATTTGGACACTCACAATACGGCTGGTTCATCAGTTCAAAGTTGCTCTGCGAGCTATGGAAAGGGCTATGCTCGGAGTCTTTTTAAGGGATCGAATCCAAAACGAGGTGATCCGACAGGGAACCAAAGTTGTCGACATAGCTCAGAAAATAAGTAGGCTGAAGTGGCAATGGGCCGGCTATATAAGTCGTAGAATTGATGACCGTTAGGGTAAACGTATTCTTGATTGAAGACCGCGAACTGGTAAACGTAAGGTAGGACGCCCTCAGGCTAGGTGGGGCGACGCCCACCGCAGGTTGGCTGGTAGCAGCTGGATGACGGTTGCCGAAAATCGAACCAAATGGCGTGCATTTGGAGAGGCCTATGTCCAGCAGTGATATATATAGGCTGACAGTGATGATGATGGTGTACCTTTATAATTTTATGTACTTTTTTTTTTTAATTTGGATGTCTTCAAGGTTCTGGATTGGAAAGCGCTTGGCATCAACGTTAAGGGCGAGTACATCACTCACCTTCGGTTTGCCGATGACATAGAGGTCATGGCTGAGACCATGGAGAGCCTCAGTAAAATGCTCGATGACCTCAGTAGAGCTTCCAAAAGAGTGGGTCTTAAAATGAACATGGACAAAACCAAGGTCATGATGAATGCCCATGCTTTACTCCTAACAAGATCGGAGACTCTATTCTCGAAGTTGTAGATGATTATGTCTACCTGGGACAAACGGTCCAGTTAGGTAGGTCCAACTTCGAGAAAGAGGTCAACCGTCGAATCCGACTCGGCTGGGCGGCGTTCGGGAAGTTGCGTGTTATCTTCTCGTCCAATTTACCGCAACGTCTCAAGACATAAGTCTATGACCAGTGTGTGTTGCCAGTGATCACCTATGGGATCGAGACGTGGTCGCTCACAATGGGCCTTATCAGAAAGCTGAAAGTCACCCAAAGGGCAATGGAGAGGACAATGCTCGGCATTTCCTTGCGTGATCACGTCAGAAATGATGATATCCGCAGGAGAACCAAAGTTACCGACATAGCCCGAAGAATTGCCAAACTTAAGTGGCAGTGGGCAGGGCACATTGCTCGCAGAACGGATGGCCGATGGGGCCGAAAAGTTCAGGAATGGCGACCGCGAACTGGAAGACGATGGTCTCGTTGACGTTGGAAGGCCTCCCACAAGGTGCACCGATGATCTGATTAAGGTTGCGGGAAGGCGTTGGATGCGAGACGCACGGGATCGGTCAATGTGGCGACGCCTGGGGGAGGCCCATGTCCAGCAGTGGACGTCTTTTGGCTGAAATGATGATGATTATTAATTCGTTTCTAATGTAGCAGTACACCGTAGGCAACCCCCTGTTTTATTCAAGTTCTTTAAGTTCATCCAAAGGTTGTCTGGTAGATATCGCTGTCAGCGATAAGACCGCCTTTGTACCCATAATGTTAAGTTGTTGTAAAATATATGTGTTATTTCTTTTTTGTGTACAATAAAGTATATTCTATTCTATTCTTTATAATTATTATTAATCGAATCTGTACTGCCAGAGACAACCTCCTACGAACAAAAAAATGTTACCTCTTCACAATATTAGTTTCATGTCCATTTGTGTTTTACCTCTTTGGCACCACATTTATATTTATCTCTCGCCCCAACAAATGTTTATTCAACGGATATTGTCCAGAATTATATTTTACACATTTTTCATAAGTTATTGTATAATATAAAATATCTCAATTTCAAAAAAGGTCGAGCACAAACCTTTATCTATCTAAATAGTGAATGTTTTTCTTCTTCAAACTAAGCAGTTTTTTTCGACAGCACGAAGGCTGACAAGGAAAGTGAAGTTAAGGGGATAAGTAGAAGTGTACTATTGTCTGTCAATAACATCAACCTGTAAACACATAAGGCATTTCCTGTTTGAACGTTTATCGTAGCTGTCAATGAAAAGAGGGCCGTATTGGTTCACGTCCAAATAAGGTACTTAGAGTATATGCGGAAGTTATTTTTATCTTAAGATAAAAAAAACGTTTTTGCAAAAAAGTGCTACCGACTTCCAAATAAGAAAACTACAAAGGGAGAAATAACTTTTTTGGAAGTCGGTGTCTTTGGTAGCTACCATTTTTGGTGGATACCATTTTTTGCGTAATGGACACCGACTTCCAAAAAATGTTATTTCTCACTTTGTAGTTTTCTTATTTGGAAGTCGGTAGTATTTTTTTGCAAAAAAGATTTTTTATTTTTCACTTTTTAGTTGTAACTACCTAATAGGCAAGTAGTTAAGGTACCTATAATGCCAGAATAGATAATCCGAATATCATGAAACTGAACATAACCGGTGAAATGAGAGTGTACCAAGGTGAACTGTACACATCTGCATACCCCTTTAGAGCGTACTGGCGTGATGTTATGTTATGAAATGGTATAAACAATAAACAGACATGCAATTGCAGCAATCCCGAGAGATTTGCCTTTATTAATTGAAGATTTCTGTTATATATCTCCGAAGTTCTTCGTCAGATCTTCACCAAATTAAAATCGGACCAATTTCAATATATACTCTTTCAAACAAAAAAAGAATTTTCAAAATCGGTGCACAATTGACGGAGACATCGGTGAACATACATTAAAAAAAAACATACATAATGTCGAACATAGAACCTCCTCCTTTTTGGTAAGTCGGTTAAAAATTATCTACAAATAGCCTAGAAAAACACAAACAAAGAAAAAACGTGGGATTGATATGCACTTCTAAAAGGCCAACGAAAATGCAGTTTTGAAAATCGCTATCGATAAAATTTTACTTTGTAGTTGAATCGCAGGCCCACTTTAATAAAAAAAAATAAAAAGATTCCAAGGGGATAAAAAGTATATTTTCGCTATTCAAGACTATAAAAATCTCTGTACTAAATTTCATTCAGATCCGTTCAGTAGTTTTTGCGTTAATGAGTAACAAACACACTCACAAACTTTTGCCTTTATAATATTACAGTGAAGTGTGATGTGAGTCACCTTTTATTTATAAAATTGATACAATAAAAATTACAAAAAAACTAAAAATGAACGTTTGCAAAGTGGCTGCTTCCATTAAGTAAATAACATTGAAAGGGTCATCTTGAGTCTGTGCAAAATAACTCACAAAAGAGATTTGTTTCCTGAGCGTTCTATTCATCACCGCTGAGTTCTCGAGTGGACTCTGGCTTTAGAGAAAATTGGATGTCTTACTCCGTCGTAGTCGGATTTATAGATGTTTCATCGCTTGGAGCTGGTAATTTTGGATGTGGCATGTGTTTGCGTGGTAATGAAGTTATGAGCTATGGTATAGCTGTTGGAAAAGGAACATTTTATAATGTTGTTTTTATACCAACTTACCTTCTTGAAGGATTCAGTTGCGTTCGTCACTCAGAAGAAAATTATAAACTCAATCATTTTTAGATTCATCAACATCAGCCTTTTAATGTTCCCACTGCTGGGACACAGGCCTCCTCTCTGTGAAAGGGAATGAGTCGTAATCCACCACGCGGGCCCAGTGCCGGTTGGTGGATGTCACATGTCTTCGAATTTTTGGTCCTACATGCCGGTTTCCTCACGATGTTTTCCTTCACCGTTTTGAGATCAGTGGTGGCCCAGTCGTAGAGGCCGTGACTTACAAGTTGTAGGTCGTGAGTTCGAACCCAGACAGGCACTTTACTTTGTGTAAATTATTTCATGACCAATGCTGTTTAGATTGGTGTAGCGGTATTATTCTATTTAGCATTTTATGTCATTTAAATAGAATCTGAATGGTTCGTGAATCTAGAGAAAGCTTTCAGAATTAAAATTGATTACTACAATTCCATAATATCACTGTTAAATTATAGGTATCTTATTTCTACTGGTTTTGACTGAAATAGATACTGAAATATGTTTTGTAATTCACCAGCATTATAAACCAAAACCAAATAACACAAAGTCTGCATTAAACGTGTCCCTGATTTCTCAAAGTGATGTCATTTACATCAAAAGAGAAACATGTCGTACATACATATACCTGAGAACAGCGACAGTACGTGTCGAGTCTAGTCTACGTTGACTGACACTCGATTAAGAATCGACGAATTCGTCCAACCCTATCTGATACCACAAAATAGATAAATGAAGAAGTTTCAGTAGCAGCGCGGTGTTTGGATTTGTACCTGGCTGATGGCAAAAGTGTGCGGTTGATGCTAGACACACAGGACCGACCAATGTGACGACGCTTGGGGAAGGCTTATGTCCAATAGCGGACCGCTTTTGGCTGAAATGATAATGATGATGGCAATAGAGGCTCGCTAATTATTACATAGGACTTAAACATAACTGTTGAAATGTTGGTTACCTACTATAGATGCACCACTGTCCAAAATTTCGGGCAATACAGGCGTGATGTTTTGTTTTTGTATTTTATGACGTCCCAGCAAGATGAAGCTGTGTATGGCAATACAAAGTTTGTATTGAAATTGCCCAATTTTATATGCCCAGATGTTGTGGCTTCCCAGTGTTCATAAATCCTTCGAACAGACTCACTTTTCGACGTCTTGCAGTCAGCTTCTGAGCTTCTGGCCGAATCTGGGCTGGCTAATGTAAGATAAGACGTCCACGCACAACTGGCCAAATGGCATTCTAAGGGTGCGATGCTGGATTACCTTAAATACGCTTCACATACATATAGCTAGTGCAAACGCAGTTACAACTTGCATTCGTTTGATACAGTTTGAGATCGTCGCCTACGTAACATGTTTTCGCACATTGTAAGCAGTCGGCCTTCTGTGCTTAACAGTTTTGCAGATACTGTGTTAGTGTGCGTTTGGTCACATATTGGGCGTCATACTTACGTAAGTTTACGAGTCCTATGTGGCAAGCTGAGTAAATCTTGTCATTATTATGCCCAAACGCTCTGCGAAGGTTGCGTGAAAATAAAATCCTTCTCAGTGTTTCGAATAAAGTACCGTACGTAAAAATAACCTATTTTAAACTGTTAATACAAAATCCTTAACCACATACAATTAAAATTTATCAATAATCTCCAAATCGTAAGGCGACATGAAATACGCTGGTATATTGATCGGAGTGATCACCGGTCCGTATTTTTCCACGTTTATTATCACTCCTCTAGCTGCGTAGTAGTAAGCTTGAAGCACCAGCTTGGAACTATAACTGGGGTTTATACACTTAAAGGAGTTTGTAGTTATCTTATATGTAATGTGTATGGTCTTCTCTGAATCACCGTAAGGGTTATAGTAGTTGGTGTCAGCCCAATAGGCAGCGTTTTCAGCTACTGTTCTGTCATAGTTGCGGTATACTGTAATATCTTCATCACAGTTCTCGTCATACCAATCGCCTTTAGAGATTTGTCTGTTATTATCCTTGATTCCTTTCTTCCATTTCCTTCCACCCTCCATCTCTAAGACCCAGTAATCGCTGATCATGATGGCCGCGTGCCCCAACAACCCGCTGTCGCTTCTGCTTGATATTAAAATGTCTCCTGTTTCCAAAATACGCTTAAAACGTTTCTTAGATTTGCTGCTGCGAGTACTTGCTTTATTTTGGAATATAGACTCTTGAGTATCTGCTAGTAAGCCATAGTTGTTCAGTTCGAGCCATTGCTGGTAAGTTATCATCGGCTCTATGTCTGCCGATGAAATGAAGTCCTCGTAAACATTTTTGAAGTAGGGCTCGTCTTGTGCAAAAGATTTGAGTGAATATTTTTTTGGATTGATTATTCCCTTGGAGACTCCGATGTCGTACGTAATCGCAGTCTGGTTTGATAGCGTGGAGCTCAAGCCTGAAAACGTTTATTGTTTATTTAGATTAATTTGTAAACAGAAGACGTAACGCATAATACGGATCCTTCTGATGAGAAACATCTTCTCTCATAAGGCTAACGAAGTAGAAAGGTCTATAAAAATGCAACTACATACCAACATCAATTTTTTCAGTTAAAACCTCAATGAATTTTATTTGCACCAGTATCAGTAAGACCACACAAACATACATTTGTACAAACTTCATTATTTTTTCATAATTAAGTGTCAATTTAGTGAGACTACTACTAGCGAGGTTGTTATCACCTAATGTCCAATTAAGGATTCAATATTACGAATATAACATTTTGATAATAAATCAAATGATTAAATAAAGCAAAATTAGGAACACCTGGAAAAAAACATTTCAAATCACGCTAGGCAATTAAAAACGAGTTGTTTTGATTAACCATATAATTAAAGATCTTTATAATACTGAATTAACCATAATTAGAAAAAGATTAGCTTGATTGTATACCTAATATGGAAATAATGAATCTCTAAAGGTAGAGATGTAGGTAAGACGAAATAATATTTGCTTAGTGCATGATTGCCAACTATTTTACTTAATGACGATTCGAAAAGATGATATGCGAGGTGGTTACGCACTACACGTCCGTGTCCGTGATCCGTGTCCATGATTTGAGTTCTGAGTTCAAAATGTTCTGAATTTTGACAGATTATGACGGATGGAGTTTGGATGTAGTGCGTAAGCTTCCCTACAAGAATTACTACGGCTACTTCAGAACCAAAATTTCACGGACACGGATCGGATGTAGTGCAAACCACCCTCAGGCACTGCTACTACTACTTTTGATATAAATCTTTTAAGTGCTAAATCCCTTAAATTTTGGCATTTAGACAATCGCCATTACTGATAAAATGACACTGTCTAGAGCCTGAGGGCGGTTACGCACTGCGTCCGTATCCGTGATCCGTGTCCGTGATTTGAGTTCCGAATTCAAAAAGTTAAAATGTAATGTGTTTGAAAAATGCTTAACTTTTCGACAATATAATGTGATGTTCTGAGAATGTAGTTTTAGAAATTTGGTCAAGTACTAGTAGATGCAATTGAATATCCAAACTATCCGTTTTATGGCTCCATGTCAAAATCGTTGGATGTACACTTGTCGTTGTCAGTTATAGCACTAAGATGAATGTTTTATTCTGGGCTACATTCCAGAATATTCGGTTGTCCAGATTTACTATTTAAATATTATGGGAACGGATTTTATTAAAATATTTTTGTACGTTGTATTTTGAAACAATTATGGAATAAAGAGATAAGTAATATTTTTTAAATAAAATCAGAAAAATATTTAACTTGTGTTCTGTAGAATTTGCCCTTGTAGAAAACATTATATTTTTAAATATTATCAGCGTGTCCATGTAGCAACATGTAGGTATTTCTAGTTCTATCAATAAAATCGAATGGTTGTAAGATATCGTCAGACCTGTGATGTATGTAGATGAAATTCCATCTTTTCGACAATGCATTCCAATTGGGTATTAAGATATTCTACACCGCAGGAGATGATGTATAAAAGATCAACAAATTTTCTTAGTCTTACAATTTCTCATTCAAATTGAAACTTCTTGAAACCCCAAAGAACACCTGCCACCTGGCCGTGAACTACGGTGGTCTACATCGGCAAAATGGGATTGTATGGACCCGTCGGACACGCAATGTATGGAAGTGCAGAGCCCCTGTCCAAAACATGAACCACACATTCGAGTGCCCCAAGTGCCCATACATCTGGGTTTTAGAGGACTTAACGAATACCACCGACGCGACGCTGCAATTAACGTTTCCACCTACTTGGCCTAAAGTATGTAAAGAGTTTTCCATCGATTCGAAAAATTTAAGATTTCAAATAATCCACTTACAGGCACTTTTTAAGTATCAATCTCGGTCGTTCAAAAATATGAAGCTAGTTTCACGTTCCAAAACGCATGTAGATCTCTAGAAGAACTAAAATAGTACATGCATCAATCATTCCATTTAACCCTCCGCCACTACACTGTGGTACATCAACCGTATATCCACACAACACTTTATAAAATCAATTCTCATTAGTACAGAGTGCGCCACTATCGCATTAGTATTCTGCTAGTGCTCTGTCATCTAAGTCCAGTCACATTTTCGATTTGCTCGCTGTTTATTGAAGATATTACTGAGAGGGATAGTTCTTTAATAGCTGGTTTTGTGTGAGAAAATGCTGAATGAGGGTTATGAGTTGAGGACAGTCTTGTTATAATAAAATGTACCGATGACTTTATATATTCTTTATATATTTTATATTTGAAAACTTAATTGTATATATGCCCCAAAATTAGATCTGTGAACATAATTGTTTTTTTTTTAATCTTTCATATTGCAATCTGTCCTAGGACTCCAAGGACATTCTGAAATTGTTCGATGATGGTTTGTGATTTTGCACCGTTGCATGTTATAGAGCCAGATTCTTATCCTTTACAGTGCAGCGTCCATGTCTGGGGACCACGCACTGTCATTCAAACTGGTTTAATTCGGCTTTTAGAAAAATATGAGAACAGCAAAATTTTTGAATAAAGTTCTTAAGTTTGTAGAGCTGCTTGTAGTACAATTATGGCAACACAAAGTTGCATTAAGTTCTAAAGCACCCAGATTAACCCCACAAAAGTTCACCTATATAAAAAAAGTTAATTAAAAAAATCAAAAAACCCGACTAATTGTCTTGTAATTGAAAAACGAACTAAAAAGACGTAAACAAGGAGAAAATCATGCTGTGCTGTCGGAGGATACATCTTCGCGAGCTGGCTGACCAAAACCAGACGTATCCTCCGACTGCACAGCATGATTTTCTCCTTGTTTACGTCTTTTTAGTTCGCTTTTCAAGCAGTCGGGTTTTTTGATTTTTTAAATTAACGTTTTTATTTATAACTTTTTAGTTATTTTTTTTTTCGAATTGTACATTTAAACATATAAGTGTTATATATTTTTGAAATCACCTCTTAAGGATTTTAAAATCTCTTAAAATCCTTTATATTGATACCCCACACAATAGGTTTGGAAGAAAAAAAATATTTGGTCCCCCACAATATGGCGCCCAAGAACCGCCATTTTCCTATTTTCCCATTTTCATGTAGCCAGTGACACTCGCGGGGTTAATACGAATCGATTAACGTAAGAACCATCAAAATCGGCCCACGCGTTTGGTCTCTAGAACGCCACATAGGAACAAACATACATACATACATAGACTGATAAACACATTACCCTCCTTCGGCAGTCGGGTAAAAATACTATAAAACGTTCGACTTCCATCCAACAATAAAATAACCAAAATAATTTTGACTAAAAATTTAATCAACACTGTTTTACGACTAAGGAACTGAAAGCATTACTTTTAATATCTTGATATTTTTCTCCTTCATTATGTGGTTTAGAAGGTTTATAAGCCTTTCTTTTCACTGAAATATTAAAACAAGACTGAAATTAATCTCGCCTACACTTTCTAAGAAGGTAATGCTGCCTAGGTTTTTATTAAAGACGAGGTAGAAATACTAGACGACGATATTATAGCGTTTTATACTTTTGCCCGCAGTTTCGCTCCCGTGGCCTTTGCTGCCGAGGAAATGTGCACTTTTCCAGGATAAAAGCCTATGATAGTCAGCTATTATATAGTTTTGTATCAGTAAAATAATGTTGTAATCGGTTCAGTACTTACAGATTAAATATACAAAAAAACGCATCTCTTTTATTTTTAATATAGTTATAGTTCTAAAAAAAGTGAGAGCTATTGGCTATTTATTTGTTTTATAACACACAGTTAATGGAAGTTAGAGAGGAAATTATAAGATGATGTAAATAAAGTGGTAATCAACAGCGCCAGGGTGTAAAAATTTCAGAGAACAACCACACCTTGTCTAATTTCAAGAAATTCGTTGCCTCAAGATACACTCAATCAAATATGTTCTCACTTGGATGAACTGAACCTTCTACAGTAACCTTTATATCGCCAAGTTTACTATGTAGGGAACAAAAGTAATTCTACCAACATTTAAAATGTAATTTTGCCTGAAAATTAAATAACTATAGAAATCCTTCATAATGCGCATAGCAAAAGAGTGGAACTCATTACCTGCGTCTGTGTTTCCGAACGCATACAACCCGAATCTCTTCAAAGTTATAGTAAACAGGCTTCTTCTGGGTTAGCTCACTCCATCGTCTACTTTTTCTCTGTCACCTCTGACTTAGAATAGAGTCAAGAGCAAACCCAAACAAAAAAAAAAACTCAGTGTAATCAGTTTTGCGACAAATTTTATTTTTATTATTAAGCAATTTAAGCAATACACCTGCCATGTTATCTCTTCACTACCCTTGATTGACTGGTAGAGAATGTCTAAGGCTTTAAGTCCGCCTTTGTACATTAAGTCTAAATAAATAAATAAGACTAACCAATCCGTAGCCTATTATTATCCTGGAATATTTCGGACGACCATGTTGATATATCAATATTAAAATTTATAACGCTATATGGTTTGATTCCCAATTTGTTGGTCAACATTATCTTTATTGCCGACCACTAATTTGTGTGACATTTAATTAATGTAAGCGCATACATAATTGCGGTGAATATTCATGTCACACGAATTAAATAATATTAACAACCCTTTATTATGTAAATTTAAATTTGGTGATCAACATTCACATATAAAACACTAAAACTATTCAGAATCATAGTAAACTGAATGGCAATTACACTCATGGGGAAAATAAAGGCGTTAGTTAGCAACTAAAATGGCAAATAGAATTAGCTGAATTCGAGGCACGAGGCGAACGCGCTGCAGAAAATTCAATTATAGTGATTAGTTTCACCCTGCAACTTGGTTTTGTACTAAAAGTATATAGACATTATTTCACGCAGCGATATTGTACTTTACCACAATGGGATAAGAGCTATATTTCTTGCACCTGCACTAGATTCATGTAAATGCCAATCACGTGTTGCTTAACTTCTAGTTCCTACCTGAATATAAGGATAATGTTGAAAAGGACGAAATAATGAAAATAATGTTACACCAAGGGGTCGAAGTATCCCTCCATATCGCTCTTCAGCCTGGAATGTGCCCAGAAGACTGGCAGCATTGCCGCATTGAAAGAAAATTAGGTTCAGGTCGATTAAACCACTAGAAATCTTCTTTCTAGTGGAATAAAAAGACAACCACAGTCGCCAATGACCGTCGTAAAGGAACAAAAGACGCATTCGTTTCAGACCCGTGCGAGCCAAAACTGATTATTCTAGGACTTAAAAAAACCCAATTATCAAAATATAGATACTTTAATTGTCTTTGCCAAGGTAAAAATTTCATTAAAATACGCCCGTCGCGGCGGTTTGTGTTAGACATAACTTTACAAATTAATTACACTATGATAGGAATAAAACTCAAAATTATCATAGATCAAGTTTAGACGTGATTCGCATTTGAAAATCAGCTACTTACGAGGGGTACCTGTGCCTTAAACAGATTGCTTTAGTTGACAAAATATTATATGTAGGTACCCATATTCAAAGCTATCAAGATTCCATATTATGTGTAGAACCATTATAATTCTAAAGCTAAAATACCCAATAAAATAATAAATCATCAAGATAGTTTCACCCAATCTGAAAACTAAGAAACCGTGTTTGCAACCACGACCGATACCATCTAATTGCATAACTAAATTGCAATGTTAGCAGCTGGTACAATCTGCCACCATTTCACTTTTTTCTACTAAATATTTTTAATCGCTCCAAATAAAACCAACTTGAAGGATTATTTCGTGTTTATTGGCTAAAATTTACTCTCGAGACATTTCGAGATGTTTATGACTGTAGTCGGTAGACCTTGTTAAATGTTTATTAATGCTGTTTTATGTTAAGTCATAACTTAGAAACATGTTACTTTAATACAGATAATAATACTAGAATGTAACTGTCCCACTGCAGGCCAAAGTCCTCTTCTCATCTGTATGAGAAGAGGACTGCTGCAGAAGGCACGAGCATTGATTACCATGCTTGCTCAGGTTGGCGATTTAAAAGTTATTTTAACTATAGGTAAGTCCAAGTTTCATCACGATGTTTTCGTTCACCGTTGTCTATGATTTCCAAGATAAACTAAAGTTCATATCAATTTGAAAAAGTCACATTGGTGCTTGCCCGGTTTTGAACCCACGATTTCAAGCACGGGAGGCCAGGTTTTAGCCATTGGGCCGCCACCGTAACAGATACAGTAGGTATATTCTATGATGGCAAGAAGAGTTGATTCATTCCTATCTAAAAGATGCCCAACAGAGTGAACATAAAAAATATCCGGTACTCCCGGGATAAAAAGTATACGGTGTCCTTCTTCTAGGTTCAATCTATTCCCACACCAAAGTTCATCAAAATTAAATCAGATTTACGCGTGAAAACGTAAAAAACTGACACACAGAGTTTCTTTTGCATTTTTTATAATATTAGTATAGAAGTAGGTGTAAATATTCTTCATTCATATACTCTAGTCATGAATAATGAACACTCCTGAAAGGTTTTAAATTAAAAAGAGATTTAAAAATATGGTGAAAAATATTTTGAAATGTGAATTTGAAATGCATTCGCATCTGGGCTTTCTTCAGAGCACGTTACTTGGATCACTTATCAAGTTGAAGACATTCCCATTTCGCTGTGAGGTCATTAATCGTGATGCAAGAGTTTGTGCAATCGAGTCGACGAGTTAATATGGTTCCATATTTCTCTCTCTGGCCACTGTTTATTGCAATTTAACGTACACACATAAATGTGGACACATTTATGTGTTGCTTGGCTTTATTTGGACGACAAATCGAAATAAGAATTGTTGTTGAGTTATATTGGACGTGAGTTATTGGAGCATTGAGTTTTGTGAAAGATTTTTTATACAAAATGGGTTTGTTCATGTGTAAATCTGTACATTTTCTAGCGTCCAGCATTCCCTACGAATATTATTGGTAACAAAAAATCCTAAGAAATGAAACATAAAATGAACAAGAAAATACAGAGAACCTAATTTCCCATTTACTCATACCATCTCACATGTCATGACCACAAAATAAATAAGAAAACTTATTGAAGATCAATATGAAAATATCTCGACCTATCCCGAAAAGTCCCAGATAGAACCCCTTTCGATAAAATAAAAATTCCGCCAACGAAATACGAGACAGCCTGAAACGCAAATACTTGGCACCACCTTGAGAATCCCGGGTGTGCAATGCAATCTAATTTGGAAGTCGCCATTATTCGTAGCGCGCCATACCAGTCACGTCGACTTCTTCCTGACAGACTTCCATCTTTATTGATGTTTCGGAATCATATCTTTTATTGCCCTCCTTTGTCAACTGATAAGCATTTTTATGACTGTGTTTTATTTCCTACGTTTTATATCCCCCCGGTACATGTGAATTTTCTCCACATCCACGCAAACAGATTTCGTAATTAATACTACGAATTGAATTTACTCCGACATTGATTTCATAAACGCGAGTTTGAACTCACATAAATTAAACAAACGTAATATCATATAATGTAACAAAAGATAGGGCTTTGTGGCGAGCAAATGTTAAGCATTGAGGAGCGTCACACATACGAAACGCGCCGTACTTGCGAACAATCCGTGCAGAATTCCACCTTAACTGAACCCTCCCGAATACTTCAACCATTCAGATTTAAACTTTCCGCCCTCTGAACAGGACTTTAATTGTGTTTTTCCCAGTTTTCCAACTGTAAAATTAAGTTGGCGTAATGACGTAATTTGCCTGTGGCAATTATAACAATCACTTTCATGAACTGTAGGCTTGTTTGCAAATTGTGTTCCGTAAATGTCATGTTTTAAGTCCTTTGCTCTATAATTATGTGGGATTAAATATTTATGGCGAAAAACCCTTCTTTTATCGTGTGATTAAGTGAATCCATTTTTTTTAGATTATTTTGTTTATTAGTCGAAGGAATATACAATATAACTATAGGTCGAATAACGGTTACAATAGACTTCCTACATGTCTGAAAAAATTGATAAAAAGCCTGCACCAACTTAGATCTTGACTTATTTTTCTGTAAGCTTTAATAGAACGCACTGCAAAGTCGTAAAAAGAATGAAAAAGTTCTTGATTGTTACAAAAAACACTGAACTCGTAAGTTTGACTCCGTCTAAGTTGTAAAGCATTCCCATGCTATATTTAGTCACAGTACGTTAAGTGATAGTTAAGTAACACTTACGCAAGTGCGGGGAAACCCACATGTTAATATTAAATTCTATATTGGTGTACCGAGACTGGTAGACATCAGGTGATGCCAAGACGTGTTTAAACTAAACTGTTACGCAGCTTCTACGTGTATGGAGTATAGTAAAGACGCAAAATGTTAGTAAATATTAGAGTAGGAAAGCCTTGTGACTTAGTGGTGTGGTGGTAAATATTCTGATGCATGTCTGATGATGCTTACGCGACATACATCCTAAGAATAGAGGTAGATTACTTTATCTGAACAGAAGCAGTCACGGATACTTGTATTCGTGCATATAAAGTTGTATCCGTATGGTTGGGTAAGGAAAAAAGTAAAAGAAAAGAGTGTATAATGAGAGCAGGGCTTTGAACGACAGCTAGTCGTTTTAGGGATGGTTTACAAATAATGTGGAAAATCAAGCGTGTTATGGTGCTCTATGCTTATCTGACCCAGGAGCTGAAAATGGAAATTACTATGAACATTGAGACAGGGCCTAGGTAAATTGACAATATAATGCGATAACAATTGTAGAAACAGTCAATTAATGACGAAATGCGATACGCTACCAAAATGTCACGTGTCCAATCCTAAATATTTGGACTTTTCGACAACTCATTGTTAAGAGCTCAGTCTACATAAAGTGATATTGGTTTTTTGATAATCGGTATCGCTAGGACGGTGTCATGTTTTCCAGAGCCCGATCTGTTGTGTCAAACAAACGGCTTCTGTTTTCCATATAAGTAAATTACAGTTCATAATAATGTACCACTATTCATTCAGATCGGAAGCAAATGGCGTCGGGCGAGCACAGTTTGTCGGGACAGTAACCGCAGGCGGCTGTGTGCCAGCTACTACTTGCCAGACAGACTGGTCAGCGACTAGACTCTCTACTAGTGAAACGTAGGCGGTATATTATGTTGATGAATTTAATTGTCTCGACGTTGAACGTACTTACTTGTATAATTAATAGAACTTAGAAGTCCAATGAGTTTGTTGTGTAGATGAATGGAATGAGATCACTTTTGGTTGGATACATGGTTTTCATATTCGACTTGTGATTGACTAAAGCATTAGAATTATTATAATATGCCCGTATTCACAAACATTGAAAGAACCTTAATGAACGCTCAGTTGCACTGGTTTTCTTATCTATGGTTTGTTTTGAGTTTCAAATTCAACACTTTTTATTCATTTTATATATCACTTAGTAAAAGTGAAAACGTTTTGTTTACAAATCCATTAATCTTTCCTTTGTTTTTTGATTTAAGTAGGAAAAACGAAGTCCATTAATGTATAAGTCTGACCGTACCATTACTAAAGTACATTGAACTCCTTAAAAATCTAAAAAATAGATTTCATTACAAGCATTTCCATTTAGCAAATCTACCACACATAGCTGATTGAGTCCATTACCATTCTCCTTCGTAACAAGAGAACAAAAAAATATAAATTCACATTACAATGCAGCTTTTATACCGGAGCTCATTTCAATAATTTCATAAAACCGCGGCATGGAAATGGCGCAATGTAATGAAATCGAAATGAACCCGGGTGTGCGAAGTTGCTAGGCGATGCGCGAAGAAAAAATCTACTAATGGGATCACTTAATTTTCCTAGCCTAGGTTAGCCTAACTTTAGTGAACAAGAGTTTACGGAGCTAGGTATTTGAACACCCTCCCCGGTGGGTTCTTGCACTGTCGAGGCGGGGGGGGGGGCTCAGTAACCATGGCTTGCTCACCCACGGTGAAGCGAAGAGGAAAACGAGGAGGGGTCGCTCGTCAGGGCTTTTGCCGATTAAGCCGACGACGTAGCGGCCAACAAGTCGGTTGCGGTGCCGCTTGGTTACAGAGGCGACATCGCATCTGGGTGGGCCGCGATGTCGTACGGGGCCTCCCATACGATATATATATCGCGGTTGAGGGTTGGATGCCGCGGCGGAAAAGGAATGCCCATATTGCGGTGCGCCGCTCTCCCTACCTACCGTGGCCTGGACGGGGTCACCAATGTCTGATGGCGGACGCGGTGGGGCCGCAGGGGAGGTCCCTATCCCTTGTGGCCGAAAAGTGGTAGATGGTGGGGCCACTGACCTGACCCGTCACAGGAGGACTAAGGGTGCCATACATGGGGTCGTCTGGCACCCATGTACCTATTTGGTTCCTGGAGTGGTCACGGCGTGCAATGTGTTCTGGTGCACCACTGATAGGCAGTGTACTCCCCACAGGAGGGTCCGGTGACGGACAGCCGCGGCGGGTTCACGGACAAGTGCTAACGCATGTCCGTGTTCTCGCCTTAAGCGGCACAGGAGGACACCGTGGAGTTTTAGTGGGTTGGACTCCCAAATAACGGCGCCGTCTCCTCATGGTAGCGCAGTATGCATGAGCATTTTTTTTCACAAAACAATGAAACCGACTTCCAAAGCAAAACATTACAAAGCGAAAAATAACTTTCGTTTCGGCAGTAGTGTATTATTGAGACTAGCTCGAGAGTATACCATTCAAATACAAAAAAAAAAAAACAAAGTTGGTCCACAATTGACGGTGAAATCGATAAACATGCACATGACTTTATGTATTTTTTTAACATAGAATATACTCTTTTTTGGCAAGTCAGTTAAAAAAAAGAAACAGGTGTGTGAGTATGAGCGAAGAATGTCTGCAAGGGATGTTCGTGAGAAACGCAAGAGAGATATGTCTGTGAAAAGAGAACACTACGCATCTTCGTACCCCGAAGCTATATAGACTTTCACGGCTACGCTACGCATCCGCACACAGTGCATCTCGCACAGCTTTGGTCAAAACAATCACACATTTTCACCGCACCGCTACACATTCCCGCATCGCCTAGCTAGCACTCTAAACTGCTCGGTTTGTAACACTTCACATAATGAGTACTTTTGTTACTGGGTGACTAGTTCTAGCAGTTTCAGAATTGTTACTGAAAGTATAGCTAGGTTCTGTTAGGTACTTTACACTAGCGTTAAAATCTGTCAACTCAAATGGCGCAGCGAGGAAAATGAGTCCACAAAACTATTTTAATTTTAACTTGTAAAATAAAGCTTGAACTCATAATTAAAGGGTCTTTCAACAAGGACGGGTCGATGTTAAAATTGAATAAAACAAGATGTGTGTGAGATATTAACGAAATTTATTTTTTATTTAAAAGGCCCATTTATGCCATTATGGATGGAATATGACATCGTTCAAATGTCCGCCGCGGCTTCGTATGGTGGCACGAATCCGAGAGGTCCAATTTTTTATGACTCTGCTGCATAGATCGAGCGAGCGCTACAGATCAATGATAAACAATTTATTTTGGCTTGAATTGAACAATATGGACGTGAACGACATGTGGTTCCAGCAAGATGGCGCTACTTGCCACACAGCGAACGACACAATCGACATTCTGCATGAACGGTTTGAGGGTAGAGTTAGAGTTCCGCTAGACTTTTTCTTGTGGGGTTTTCTGAAGTCGCAGGTCTATGCCAATAAACCACATTCGACCGTTGCCCTGAAAGCCAACATAACGCAGGCCATCGCTCGGATTCAGCCGGATCTATACCGGCTACCTACTAAACCATTGACCTTATTTCTTTCGTCAAGCAACAATAAGATATCATACTTAGTTAAATAATTTTGAACTAAACCATTATTAATATGATTTAGTCGTTTACCCTCGTACTGGAACATCATCATAATCATATCAGCCAAAAGACGTCCACTGCTGGACATCGGCCTCCCTCATGCGTCACCACATTAATCTCGCATGCAGCAGATCGCCGCAACCTTCAACAGGTCATCGGTCCACCTGGTGACATTGTTTAGCATTGTATGTAAAATTAACATTTTCTAGAATTGATCATGAAAATTGTATGTTCTTGTTTAATCAACTCTCCTAAGCACAAAATTATGGAATATTGGGATCTTAATTCACATTTCAAAGATCGTTTGAAAGGATCATTTAAAATTGATTGCAATAGATAGCGCGGTTAAAAATATCTGAGGCATGCCACTTGATTTTATTAATTTGTATTGTAACACATTTTAGTACAATGAAACTGTAAAAAAGTGCAAAATAATACTATACAACAAATCGTCACTGTATTTAAAGAAAAAGTAATCACGAACCGAGTAAACCCTTTTACTTACGAGTCACTGCTAACACCACCTATAGCCGTGGAACGGAACCGAACGCGATCGAAATAATTCTTAAAAAAAATCTGCCTAATAAGACGAAAAACGCTAGTTACGTCGGCACGGTTTCTTTGTATGGGATGAGACATCTGCTAGTATTAGATTATCTGTGCCCAGAAGAAGCCTGTTCACTCTAACTTTGAAGAGATTCGGATTGAATGCGTTCGGAAACACACAAGGCAGGCAGTGAGTTCCATTCTTTTGCTGTGCACATTATGAAGGATGTTTGGAAGCGCTTGGTGTGAATTGCTGCAATCGATTTTTAAGGTGCAACACTTGTCGAGGTCGGTCCGTGGATGGCCGACTATCAATTACATAGTAAGACTTCCATGCCTCGAAAAGTTGAAAGAAAAAGAAAGAAAAAATATTTATTTGTGACCCGCACAGGAGACACGAGAAACACGAGAAGCCGTCGATTCTGGCCATCAATTGACAATCTTTGACAGTCGTTACGGTAGTCAGAAGTCATACAATCTGACACCAGTCTTGCCAAGGGTGTCGTGTTACCCAGTTACTGGGTTGTGGAGGTCAGATAGGCAGTCGCCTCATGTACTGTTACCCAGCTTCATCCAGTTAGACTGGAAGCGTACCCAAACATAGTTGTGCAAAGGCTAATCTGATTGATTGCAATGATTCATACGCACGGCTTAGTAAGAAGGCTTTCGTTCGTTGGAAGTCGCGTCGCTCCTACAAGGGGTCGAGATGCAACACCGGGTTGGTTTGTCCTCTGTTCCTAACGTATTGTGAGCACGGGTTAGGCCTCTGCCTCAAAATTTGCGGGCAGCGGGGCGGCGGCGGCGGCGGCGCGGGATCTGAGCGGGCAACGCAGACCCGTTCTCGAAACCAGCGGGCAGATCGCGCGGCACTATAGCGGCGTAGTGTTGTGTTCGTGGTTGTGTCGTTAAGATATTTGTTTTTATTCGCGAACGAAATGTCTCAAAAACGGCGACAACATTTTTTGATTCAAATTTATTCCTAACGCTCGATTTATTGTGAGCAAAAGAAGAAGTGAATCCCTACTAAAAGAAGGTAAAGAAAAGGCGAGTTTTATCGAAATTATAAAGACAGTTACAATGTCCTAATAAATTCTACGACTACATCAGAATGACTGTAGAAACTTTTGACTATATTCTTGAAGCTATCAAGGGCGATTTGTTAATTAAACTGGTTAATTACTCTTCCATTTTTATGGTTCACATCTTTGCTGTTCCATATCGGTGTCCTCTCAAAAATTGCTAAAATAATTTGCTAGCGCAAATTATTTTAGCAATTTTTGAGAGGACATTTCGACACGTCACAAAAATAAATTGCACAACACTAGCGATGGGCGTTGAATGAACGAACTAGTTAATTCGACCGTCGACGTACAATGAACGATTCGACGGTTCACCGATAACCAACGAACTAGTTGAATTCGTAGACGGCTAAACTGAGACTCGACTACGTTCATGTCGACTTGTAACGCGACGACCGACGCAAAAACTTAGTTGGGTAGTACAAGTTCATACGTCCGAAAAAATAACAACAACGGACGAACATCGAGCAAATTAATTTGAACTCTAACTCTAGAATTAAAGAGTTGATATTTCTATAGGCCGAATGCTATTTTGGAGTTAAAATGCATTGTGTGTGTTAAGAAGAAAAGGACGCCAATAGTTTAACGTGTGCAAGCGATGGACCGATTGAACGATGCGACGTAAACCGGTTTGTACTTGTTTACGTTCAATCGGCAAGTTGAAAGTTGTCGTCGAACCGTCCGTCCGTAGACGCCGCGCGTCGCGTCGTCGCAAAGTTTATAAAGAACGTCTACTTAACAAAGTTTACGTTATGAACTAGTCCATAAATTCAACTAGTTGATCGACTCGTCGATCAACGAAAATGGACGGTCTAGTTTCGTTAACGAAAATTACGTCGACGACCCATCTCTACACAACACTGCAATGTAGGCGCGCGGGTGGCCACCGCTTGACTGGAGGGCACCGCTCGTTGCCCGCCCCCGCACCGCTGCAGCGCCGCTGTTTTCGAGGGCCGGTCCATAAGATTTTACGCATTAGATCCGGCCGCTCCCGCGCGGCCGCCGCTGTCGCCCCGCTGCCCGCAAGATTCGAGGCAGCGGCCTTAAAGCACCTTGGCACTTAGCCTTAGCAACCCACACTCACTATGTTTGGCTTGTGACGTGACCCTCGTATGTGTAAGTATTCATATTTATATACCAGTTTCATCCCCTACTCAAAAAATAATAATCACAGTCCTTAAGGTACCTTTCTTTATGAAAGAAAGAAAAAGAATACAACACATATACAATGTTCGCACATAATTACATAACATTGTTGCCTTTATTCTCATTTCCGCTACGATCCATCATCATATATAATATTGTATTAAAGTATATAGAGGTGTTTTTGTAAGATATGGGATGCATATTAAATTTCGCTTGGTACTTGGCCTTTATTATATTAAATTACCCTTCAGATTCATGAACCCTTGTTCTTTGGTAAATAAACTCTTGGAAAGATTGCAATACCTACTTTATACTTAATATAAGATATATATATATATTTTTTATTATTATTATTTAAAGGCTCGCGCTTGATCACTATCTCACCTGATGGTAAGTGATGATGTGGTCGACGATGTAGCACGCTTACCTAGAAGAAAGCTATTCACTCTTGACTTTAAGACTCCCAGGTTGTAGCTATCAGGAAATACAGACCCCGGCAGGGAATTCCACTCCTTAGCTGTACGCATAATGAAAGTATTCCCAAAACGTTTGCTGCGTGTGGGTGGGATGTCCACCATGTACCAATGACGCATCGCCGTACGTCTTGTAGTCCGATGATGGATCGGGCTAGGAGGAATTAGTTCATGCAATTCCATCGCACACTCCCCGAAATGTAACCGATAAAAAACCGACAGACTGGCAACTTGGCGCCGATGTTCAAGGCTCTGGAGCCTAGACTCGACCAGTATCTCATTGCCGATGAGCCTCTTGGCCCGTTTTTCGATCGACTCTAGTGCATCCAGCTGGTACTTGGCAGATCCGTCCATATTATCGTTAAAGGTGTCGAAATAGAGAAGACGACCACCCGTTCTTATCCAAATAACGATATCTAATGCCTATCGTTAAAAATTACGAAATAGAGAAAGTAAATTAAAATATCAGAAGCGTCCTTGCATTCTAATAGCAACCATAGTTCTATTAAGTTTAACATAACTGGTAAAAAACAGATTTTATGCGTAAAAACCTAGTTATCTCCAAAATTCGATCTTTCTTTAATTCCCCTCCTCAAGTCTACATTCCCAAACGAATCACCTTTTGCGGATCATTAATAAGCCACCACAATCAACAATGAGACGTATCTGATCTTGATTTGGGTATCCGAGAAAATTCAATAAAAAATTCAAATCTTTGCTGTGGGGGCATCGGTGACCCTTCTCAAAAGCTAATGGACTTTAATATTAACTAGAAATCCTTAGGATTTGATTGTCTTGTTGATGCTTCGCTTGTTTTTGTACTAAATGCTGGCTCCAGATTAATTTGAATTTGATTTGATCCGTTCATGTGTGATAGTCTATACATGATGTTAGCCAAACTTCAGCGGTTACTAATTGATTACTGGCTTGGTACTTGGGTTGGCGTTATGTGTAATTTTGTAAGTATAAAATCTGATTAGTTTACAATACTCTAATAATATACGCTTCTTCTGTTATATTTCCTGAAATGCTTGTCACAATGGTAATGATAATAATTGCCTTTTCAAGATATCTTATTAAAAACAATAACGAAAAATGCACAGCGAAGTTCTTTTAATTTTTTTTTATACATGGTCATATTATTTTTTAACCGGTTTCCCATAAAGGAGGAGGTTCTCAATTCAGATGTTTATATATATATATATATTTTATGTATGTTCGGGCATAACTCCGTCATATATCGTCATATTTTTTGTTCGAATGAAGTTTATTCTGAAATGGTCAAATTAGGTAAAGATTTGATTAAGAACTTCGGAGATATACAACATAACTCTTCAATAAATGACGGCAAATCTGTCGGGATTGCTGCAATCACATGTCTATTTATTTTTTAAACCATTTCATAACATACCATCACGCCAGTATGCTCTAAACGGGTACGCAGATGTGTACAGTTTTCTCTGGAACACTCTCATTTCACTGGTTTTTTTTTTTTCATAATTTATAGGCTCGCGTTTGACCCCTATCTCGCCTGATGTTAAGCGATAATGTGGTCTACGGTGAAGCACGCTTGCCTAGAAGAAACCTATTCACTCTTGACTTAAAGACCCCAAGGTTGTAGCTATCAGGGAACAAAGACCCCGGATGGGAGTTCCACTCCTTAGCTGTGCGCACAATGAAAGTATTAGCAAAACGCTTTGTGCGTATGGGAGGGATGTCCACCATGTACCGATGGCGCATGGCCGTACGTCTTGTAGTCCGATGATAAGGGCTAGGCGGAATCAAATTGTGCAGTTCCGTCGCACACTCCCCGAAGTGTAACCGATAAAAAACGATGTTCAATGCTCTGGAGCTTTGACTTGACCAGTGCCTCATTGCCGACTTCCAAAAAAAAAGATTTTAAGTTTAAACTTACAAAACGTTAAAAGCTGGGTGCGCGGTTTTAATTGAACGTTACCTTTAGAGAAGATTTACTTTTGTCCTAGAGAATTTAGTGACTACCTACCTAGGTAGACACTTAACTAGCCAGACAGCTAGCTAACCAGACAGCGAAGCAAGTTTCAGACGGTTTATTGCGATCAAACAAATTACCAAAATCGGAACAAGCGGATTCTGTGTTCACTTGGTCCATCAAAATCTACTACACAACAAGCGTCAAACGACCCAGTATCCAAAATTGACAAGTGCAGCTCACAGTCACACACAAAGACAAATTAGCTCTTGCGGTTCAACGTCCTGGAGCGGCCACCAATCACATAGGCACGTACATAGGTAGAACCGTGGTTGGTAATACACTCGCCTATGTATCAGTACAGGGGCAGGAGTAGGGTTTGGAACAGAGACTGACCTATGATTGTAGCCAGGTATGGTTGTTCGTGATATGATGTGATAGGTAATGTTTTAACTGGTCTAGCTATCGCATGTTAAGCTAATGAAAACAAAAACGAATGATTGGATCTTAATGCCAAGAGTGTCTTTAGTACTAACATCACTGTTACCTTATCAACATCTACTATAGATTGTAACAGTGGATGAGTATGAATTGGCAATTAAATGAAATGGACAGCCAGACACGCGTTACTACCCAGTACATACTTGTACTATTAATATTAATATAAAATCTGTATCCTGAATCAATCACACCTCATCCACAAAATGGATTTGGATTAATTAAATTATGCACATGGGTAGATCATGCCCGGATTTTTATGCCAGTAGTACATTCTCTTAGAATATCAAAACACTATTCAGGTGGAGCAGCCACTGGCAGAATGTGCTATTATTAAAGAAAGAAAGAAAGAAAACATTTATTGTCAACTGTAACAGAACATGAAGAATCACAGATTAGCTCAGAAGCACAGTAATAAATCAGTATGGCAAAAGGAGCGGGCTCAGCATATGCTGAGCAGTGTAAAGCATAGCTATTACGCTGGTCAACGCTGATTTACAGCCCGCCCCCTTTCCCACAACACTTTCACTACATTATAATGATCACTTAATAAATAAATAACTAACCCACCCCAAATACCAAATTACACCTACATATCTACATTTTAAATCAAACAAAATAAAAATAATTAAAAATGTCAATCGTAATTTAAAAAAAAAAACACTATCTAAGTTAACAAATATAAAAAATAAAATCCAATAAAAAATAAAATCCAATAAAAAATAATAATACATTTCGATCAAAACTAATAATTAAATAATAGCCAGCAAAAATTGTAAAAAAAATATAACCAATAATAAATTAAATTAAATATAAATACATAAAAAGCCACTAAAACATACATTAAAAAAATAATTAATTAAAATACCAAAAATAGAACAAATAAATTATTAATTATGATTAGGATTACGATACAGATACCGACAACACCTTAGGCTCTGCCCAACTAGTTTTCTTTGTTTGAGAAGCAGTTTCGTCTTAACTCTCGCCTTGAAAACTGGCTGAGAGATGCTTATTATAAGGTATCATGTTCATACTTGATGTACAGCTTAGCTAAACAATTACGTTGAACTCACACTTGAGCTGTACGTTATAGTAAAGTACCTAAAGATTCATGTTCACGCAAAGCTTGGTCTCTGTCACATACCTACTCCAAAGACACAGGTGCACAAATGAATCAGCAGCCGCGGTCGCCGTGCGGCATCGATCAATTTCGTGCAGGTTGCATTTGCAATAGTGCAACCGGAATTTCATAGTGCGCCTATTTTGATTTAGCGGTATAGAGGTTAGGTATTGTGTTCGGTCAAGTTGGCTCTGTTTTGGTGGAAAGATAAAGTGGCAATCAGTGTTTGTTAGTTGTGAATTCTGGGAATTTGTGTTAGGGTAGCGGTTGCTTTAAGAGGATGGGCAGAGATCGCCGACTGAATTTACTACAATTGTAAGAACAAAAACATTGGCTATGTAGGTATGTACATAGTTTTGTGGATTTCTTCAGTAAATATTACCGAGCCAAGAAAAAAGCTAAGACTTGAATTTGTACTCGACTAGTTGTTTTTTTTTTCAGGGTTTTAAAGTATAACATTGTACCTAATTAATAAAAAAAAAGTAAAAAAGCCTTTTATTTCATGCATTTCTATTTTGAATTTTACAAAATGTTTTGGTTTGTGTAACAGAACAGTACCTAATCATAAAATTTTACAAATATTAGTAAAAATTTTATCTTTTTCCAATTAGAATTCAATTCCGATTTATCGCATGCATTAAAATTCTACACATTGTCTTCACAAATCAAGAAGTTGAAAATACATATATACTATGCCCCTGTGTTTTTACCCGACTGCCGAAGGCGGGTAACGTGTTTATCAGTCTATGTATGGTAAGACGAATCGATTGACGTTTGTATCATCAAAATCGGCCAACGGGTTTCGTCTCTGGAACGCCACATAGGAACATACATACATAGACTGATAAACACATTACCTTCCTTCGGCAGTCGGGTAAAAGCACAGGGGCATAGTATATCCCTCTTACAAATAAACGCGGAATAAAGTTATACCAGGTATAACAAAGGAATAACCATACATTTTCATAGGTTTATACTTGATATAACTTTTTTCCACGTTTATTTGTAAGAGGGTAAATGTATTAATTTTTAGTTCATCACATCGTAACATCTTTTAAATTGGTCCAATATTGGAGGAGGAAATAGGCGAGAGCCAAACCTCGAATTATAACTTTTTACTAAGGAAATTCAGTCAGCGCTCTCTGCCATATTTCCACATATGCGTCAAAATAGTTAATTCTAGGATGTTGTGTTAAAATAAAAAAAGCAATCGTCAATATTATGTCTAGTGCCTATATGAGGTCGAATGGCAAATAGACCACGATTAATCTCTTTTTATCCGAATAGAGGCCAAGTTTGACCATCATAATCGTCAGTTACACTGCCATTAAATATGTATCTTTAAGTAACTTAACCATGTAAGTATCTTCAATAAATAACAAACTTCCCCAATTTGGTCAATTGATTGAGAGGATAACATCTCAAACCTTGAACACATTTATCCTTGTTTTTTCCAAGTCTATTTTAAAATACACTCGCGAGTAATGAAAACGTTCCAGTGACATATCACCAAATTACTCCTAAACGGGAAAGGCTAGCTTAATGACGCCGTCTGCAATATTGAAGTACATTTAACAGCGAATCAAAATATTATCAACTAAAAACGTAAACATTGTGTCCAAAATTTAAAATAAATGTGAAAAAATTAAATTAAGGTGTTTGTCGGCATTTTTTATGTGGAACTTTTTCATTGCTCGGCAGTTTATCAAGCATATAGTACCCATTTAAAGTTTGCTCAAGAAATTCAACGAACTCGCGGTGAACAGCTTCCTTTGTTCCTAAAATAAAGATATGAGGCCACAAAACTCAGCTAGAACTAAACTGGCCACTAAATTTTCATTTCTGGTGAGAACCAAGGAGTGGGCGGAAGCTGTACTTGGATGAAAACATTGCAGTTTTAAAACAATCGTTTGCTGAAGTCAATATAATGTAGTACATTTTTCACTGTCACTTTTACAGTGAATTGTGCATTCGTAAATCACCCTTACGTAACAAAACGCTTGATACAAAAAGTGAGAATGAAATAAATGTACTTTTGCAGCGCTGCGACAGGAGTGCTAAGCGCTTGAGGAATTTTCCAACTGGTTACGCTCCGTACTAGTTGAGAGTGTTTACGACAGATGCAATGAATATTTAAGATTATTTCGAAATCCGTCCGCGTAGGTGGCTGTGTATTTCACGGTATTTCAATCGAAAATTATACTTAGGAATACCTGCTGGTAAAGCTACTGATTTTGGTACTGGATAATACAATAGTACAAAATGGTACATCTGTGAAATTATGTTTATGTCTGCAACCACCTTTTTCATGTTTAAAATTACATCAGCATCATCATCATCAGCTGTCCACTGCTGGACATAGGCTTCTCCAATTGCACGCCATTTGGTTCGATTTTCGGCAACTGTAATCCAGCTGTTACCAGCCACCCTGCGAAGATCGTCGCTTCACCTAGCCTGAGAGCGTCTCCTCTCAAGAACACCCCAACGGTCATTAGTGATACGACTTATACGTCTGGCCCACTGCCACTTCAGCTTGCTTATTCTGTAAGCTACTCGTATGTCAACAACTTTGGTTCTCTGCCGGATCACCTCGTTTCGGATTCGATCCCTCAGAGAACCTCCGAGCATAGCCCTATCCACATCAGCATCATCTTGACCTTGACTTACTTGACTTAATGTCCTACGTCCCCTGGATGGGGCAAAGGGCATCCACAGTAGTCCTCCATCGTGATCGATCTTGAGCTTCACGCTTCTCCTCGCTCCACGTCATACCGATGCTCGTTGCTTCCGCCAACACGGTGCGACGCCAGGTCTGACGGGGACGGCCACGCTTTCTTTTGCCTTGGGGATTCCAGTCCAGCGCTTGCTTCGGTTTATGATCAGAATCCCTTCGCAGCGTGTGGCCAATCCAACTCCACTTGCGACGCTTGATCTGGCGGTCGATCGGGCTCTCGTGGCATTGCTCCAACAGCTCTACGTTGGTGATGGTCTCGGGCCAGTAAATGCCGAGTATGCGACGAAGACAGCGGTTGACGACGACTTGGATCTGGCGTGAGATGTCTTTTGTGACCTTCCACGTTTCGCACCTGTAAAGCAGCACGGATTTGACATTTGACCCGAAGATTTTGAGTTTAATCCTTCGGGTCAGCTTCCGCGATTGCCAAACGGGTCTCAGCTGCGCGAAGGTAGCTCGTGCTTTGGCTATCCTTGAAGCGATGTTCTCTTCACTACCTCCAGTTTCTGACACGACGCTCCCGAGGTAAGTGAACTTGTGGACGCGTTCCACTGCCTCCGTGCCAATCAGCAACGGTGAAGTATTCTTCACACCAGTTCTCATCTCTTGGGTCTTCCGGGTGTTTATTTTTAGTCCCGTTTCTGCCGCTTCCTGACTTAAATCTTTCAATTTAGCTTGCATGTCAGCGTGGGTATGACTCAGCAGGCATAGGTCATCGGCGTAATCCAAGTCCTCTAAGACGTTGGATAATCCCCACTCTATCCCGCGGCGCTTGTTGTCGAAAATGCGAAGCAAAATCCCGTCAAGAACGACTTGAAAGAGGAGCGGTGAAAGGAGACAGCCTTGACGGACACCTGCGTGTACTGCTATATTATCCGAGATGAGGCCGTCGTGAGTCACTCTACAGGAATAATTCTTGTATATACTCTCCAAGAGACGGACAATTTTCGGTGGCACTCCAATGTCCAGTAGGCGGGACCAGATGCTGGACCACTTCAGCGTATCAAATGCATTTTCGAAATCGACAAAGGTCTTGACCTTAATCATAAATATTTGTGGTTGGCAAGGCATGTTTTCTTATTCCCTATTTGCCGCTCAAATTTACTTTCACACATTCATACGTACATTGTTTTTTTGGTTTATAATTAGGTTTTAATAAAAAATCTGTGTTACAAATGTTAAACAGCTTGGCCTGCAAAGTAACTTTTTTTGTTTTTTTTTTTTTTTATTTGATATAGGTTCGCGCTTGACCACCATCTCACCTGATGGTAAGCGATGATGTGGTCGACGATGGATCGCGCTTGCCTAGAAGTAACCTATTCACTCTTGACTTAAAGACCCCTAGATTGTAGCTATCGGGAAACACAGACTCCGGCAGGGAGTTCCACTCCTTAGCTGTACGCATAATAAAAGTATTCTCAAAACGTTTAGTGCGTATGGGTGGGATGTCCACCATGTACCGATGGCGCATCGCCGTACGTCTGGTAGTCCGATGATGAAACGGGCTGGGCGGAATTAGATCATGCAATTCCATCGCACACTCCCCGAAATGTAATCGATAAAAAACCGATAAGCTGGCAACTCGGCGACGATGTTCAAGGCTCTGGAGCTTTGACTTAACCAGTGCCTCATCACCGATGAGCCTCTTGGCCCGCTTTTCGATCGACTCTAGTGCATCAAGCTGGTATTTGGCAGATCCGTCCCAGAGATGAGAACAGTACTCCATGCATGATCGAACTTGCGCTTTATACAAGCTGAGCAGCTGTTCTGGCGAGAAGTACCTTCTCACCTTTGCAAGGATCCCCAACTTTTTGGCAGCCAGCTGAGCCTTTGCCTCAATGTATGGGCCAAAATTGAGAGTCGATGTCAACGTAACGCCAAGAAGCTCAAGATGGTCAGTTATTGGCACGGTCACATCTCGGAATGTTGGAGCCGTGTGAAATTGGCTCTTTTTAGCGGAAAAAAGACACGCCTGGGTTTTAGCAGCATTAAACCTGACCAGATTGGCATCGCCCCATTCGGAGACTGCCTGCAAGGACAGGTTCAAGCGCTCCACCATGGCCTCCCGGAGAGACTGGATCTGAGGCCCGGTAGCACGAGCGTTGGACAAGTATCTCTCTGCAACAGTGCTGTCGTCTGCATACCCAAAGGTGCCGGGTTTTAGCAGATCGTTAATGTGCAGCAGGAATAAAGTTGCTGAAAGTACCGACCCCTGAGGGACCCCGCATTAATATCCAAGTGGTCCGACGAGCAGCCATCGATAACCACTCGAATGGACCGGTCTCTCAGGAAGTCAGCAATCCAATCACACAGACCACCGGGCAAACCGAATGAAGGAAGCTTACCAATAATGCTTTCGTGCCAGACCCTATCAAAAGCCTTCGAGATGTCGAGGGAGACGGCAAGCGCTTCCCCGTGCCTCTCGATGGCCTCACTCCAGATGTGAATGGCATACGCTAGTAGATCCCCAGTAGACCGATTTCGGCGGAAGCCGTATTGGCGGTCACTTAGGATATCGTTTGCTTCTAGGTATGCCAGGAGCTTAGAATTGAGTACACGTTCCATACTCTTACAGAGTATGGAGGTTACAGATATGGGTCTGTAGTTGGCCGGGTCAGCACGACTGCCCTTCTTGGGCACGGGCTGTACGTTAGCCTGCTTCCAAGCATTCGGCTTTTTTCCAGCCTCATACGAAAGGCGAAATAGGCGTGTCAAGATCGGAGACAGTTCAGGCGCACAGGTTCTAAGAACAATTGCTGGTATTCCGTCAGGGCCGCTAGCCTTGTTCACGCCGAGGTTGCGCAGCACCCTACGGACGTCCTTTTGATGGATACGAATGTCCGACATACTCGTCTCGCATCCATCAGGAGAAGGAGGGGGGCGCGCATCACCAGGATTCAGACGTGACGACTCCGCAAAAAGAGAGGCAAATAAATTTGCCTTTTCCTCAGCGGAGTGGGCCAGTGTTCCATCGGGTTTCAGCAGTGGTGGTAGTGAGGGACGGCAGAATTTCGATTCAACCGACTTAGCCAGGGACCAGAACGCTTTACTACCGGCTGGGTAGGAAGCAAGTTTGGTCCCAATACGGCTTATGTGGTCAAACCGAGCCCTTCGCAATACCCTCTTGCAGGACTTGGCAGCCCTATTAAAGGCTCTCTTCCGCTGGCCCACGTCGCTAGCCTTGCGCGTCCGAGCGTCGACCCATGCCAGGTACGCCTCATGTTTAAGCGTGTTGGCGCGATTACACTCGGCGCCAAACCATGGCAGGTCAACGCTAGACATTGCTACGTCAGAGAATGGAATGTAGTACTCCATTCCCCGACGCAACACATCGGTGACGGCGTCCGCACACGACGAGGGATCAGCTGAAGAAAAGCAAGTGGGCCGCCAAGGATAAGAAGCGAAAAACGAACGCATCCCATCCCAATCTGCTGACCTGTACCGCCAAACCCGCCGAGTGCTTCTTGGGCTGGGATCGGGTGGGGAGTAGACGGATACAGACTTCACCAGACAATGGTCGGAGCTACCCAAAGGTGAAGATACCGACACAGAGTAGCGGTCTGGATCTGTTGTCAGCAAAAGGTCCAAGCAATTGGCAGTGTGCTTATCAACATCCGGCACCCTCGTTGCTCCCTGGACCAGCTGGGCGAGATTTAACGCAAGCGCAAGCTTTCGCGTCTCTCGCCCAGCATGATCAGTGCACTGGTATGGGAAGAGCCACTCCTGGTGGTGGGCATTGAAATCCCCCAGTATCACTAATTGGGCAGAAGGGTACCGCTGCTGTGCCTCATCAGCCGCCTCACACAGATGCTCCGTAAGCCTGGTTGTCTCCTGATCTCCACTGTGCGATCGGTAGACACAGGCGTAGATAATTTTATCCAGGCCTGTGTCCACCAGTGCCCAGAGCACGGAAAACCTTGAGTCCTCAAGGTTTCGGAGACGCCGATAACAGATGTCGTCTCGGGCGTACATGCATACACCCGCGCGTGGTTTAAAATTGTGCTCCAGGGTAAACCCTGGGTATGATAAGTACGACACGTCTGACGGACATCCGATCTGCGTCTCCGAAAGGAAAAGAAGAGCTGGTCTATCAGTCTCCAGGTGGTGATGGACTGCTTCGAGATTTGAGTGCAGCCCTCTTATGTTGCTGAGGTGCACTTTGTGTGACAGGGAGTACTGCCGCTGTACAGCTTTTCCTTTACTTTTCCTTGGCATAGTTGAGTGAAAAAGGGGAGGAGAAGGCAGTGAGAAGAGGTTCCACGCTGGCAACCCACAGACACGCACTGATAGGACGCCATCAATGGGGGACTGGTCTGGAGACTGCGGGGACGCCCGAGCCCCCCCGGGAATGTCCATCGGGCCCTGTCTTCTGGTCGCCAACCAGCACGATGGTGCATTCCGGGATTTTTCGACAGTTGGCGGGGCAGCCTTTCGTGTGTGGCTGGCACACTACTTGGGCCCCCAACTACCTGCGGTCGGCCAGCGGCGCACCGTGCCTCGGATCCCGCTACCCTCCGCGACCAGTCTCCCGATACGCCCATAACAGCGCATACGCCCATAACAGCGCGCGTCAGACCGGCCCGCCTGCAGTGGAACAGCTATCTCGACCCAACTCCTCTAGTTGGCTACACCGAGCATCGTACCGGAACACGGCTAGGCCGCTTGGCGGTACGTCTTTGCCCGGTGGGTGGTCGCAAGCCTTCGGCCGAAGCCTACCACCAGTTTGTGTCACCTGATTAGCACCACCCGGGGGCCACGTGTAGGGAATCGTATGGGGTGCTCTCCTACGGACGAGGGTGACTCAGCCCCCAAAAATATACTGTAATTTTTTGGAAGAATTTAAGTTAGTTAAGTTACAACTATTGGTTTTATAAAATTGATATGAGTGGGTAGTTGCATAATTCTGTAAAACTATGTATAAAAAATATTAGCACAGGACGTGCTAATATTTTTTATACATAGTTTTAAGATTACAAGACTCCGAACGCTTTGTGTTTGGTCTTGAATGGATGTGTTGATTTTGAGTTTAATCTATAATAGCAATAAACAAGGTTTTTTAGTACGTGATAACCATTGTGTGAATAAACCAACTGTCAAGTACATGGCAACTTGTTGATTTGTAAAGACAATGTGTAGAATTTTAATGCATGCGATAAATCGGAATTGAATTCTAATTGGAAAGTGATAAAATTTTTACTAATATTTGTAAAATTTTATAATTAGGTACTGTTCTGTTACACAAACCAAAACATTTTCTAAAATTCAAAATTGAAATGCATGCAATAAAAGGCTTTTTTACTTTTTATTTTATTTTATTAATTAGGTACAATGTTATACTTTTAAACCCTGAAAAAAAAAACAACAAGTCCCAAGTCAGGGTACAAATTCAAGTCTTAGCTTTTTCCTTGGCTCGGTAATAAATTACTGAAGTAATCCTCAAAACTGTGTACCTACCTACATAGCCAATGTTTTTGTTCTTACAATTGTAGTAACGTTATATTCTAACTTTAATTGGACCTTTACAAGCTATCGGTAATTGTCTTATTATATTTGGAACATTTCTTGTCTTTGTTAGGTTTGATAAGTTTTTATCTTCTTGTAAAATTATAGGTTAAAGGTGAACACTAGTCGTGAGGGTAGGGGACTACTACGTGGGGACTAGTACGTACACTCACAGTTTGCCTGCTATGTCAAGGGCCGATTTCACCAAATGTCAACTGTAAACAGTTGACAATTAGTTTTATAATACAATAAATAAATAATGGTTAAAGTTGAAACCGAACCTGACTACATTAAATTAAAACATATAGATAGGATTGTTAGTAGCAGTTGTTGGCTGGTCTGATTTTGTTTCAAAAGAAAATTATATAAAGTTATATTGACGGTGGAATCTAAAACGGAATGCCCATCACTCGGAGGAAGAGCAGGTACGCCGGACAGATTATGGTTGATGATCAAAAACAAAACGGAATGCCTGTCTCTTGGAGAGGGTGCAGATTAGCCAGTCAACTAGGGAATACCTCTGACTCAGGCAGACAGCCCCAGCCAGACGCCTCCAGAAATTAACAAAACAAAACATTTTTGAAAATAATTCAACCGGGCCGAAACACACATGTGTTTCCCGGGAGGCCAAACACGTGGTTTTACACAGAATGGATTAATACAAATAATTAACTTATATAGTTATACACACACAGTAATCAACAACATTCCATAGAGGTTGACACAACTTATTAATATTCGTTCCGGGGAAACTAAAGCTAATAATTTAGCTTCGATTTTATAATGCACACACCGATCCGCAGTTAAAAACGACTTATTTTTGATTAATAATGCTCAATGGACCGTTGCATGTCAATCTCACCGTACCAAAATACCATATTCCTCCTTGCAAAGGATTTAAATCTAATAGATCCGCTACATGTCGTGTTTTATTGATCAACAAATGTCGGTTACTAGTCCGATCTGATTGATTTTTCGTTAGCAGTAAGGGCGCGATCACACGAGTGCGATGTTTTTCGGCTTGACACTGCGCTCACGATAACCACGCTCTTTTTTTTTTCTTAGAAACTTTGGATTTATGCTTTATGAGTCTTGTCACAACGTGCAATGCTTATTGATCAAATAAGCTGCAAACGCTCAGCGCACGAATTGCACCTGCGTCATACACGTGTCGCGATATCGTAATCCCAACATTTGTGCTTGATAATTGATAAAACATGTATGGATTGTGTGAGGAGTGATATGAAAGAAAAGGGAGTCAGTACTACCGTGACGGTTGACAGTATGGAATTGAAGAAGAAAACGTGTTGTACCGACCCCATAACATGGGACAAGGGCAGGAACATGATAAAGACTTTATTGTTTGATCAAGTGTTGGGATTACGATCGCGCTACACGTGTACGACGCAGTTGCTATTTGTGCGCTGAGCGTTTGCGGTGAATTTGACCAAAGCATTGCATGTAGAAAAAAAACGCATAAAGTATAAATGCCAAAGTTTCTGAGCAAAAAAAAGGTGTGGATGTCGAGAGCACGGTATCGTGCTTGTGTGAACGCGCCCTAGCAATGAAATTGTAACAGAATGAAATTTAATAGGAGCCGACTTTCCAGTTGTTCATCGTATCGACGTTTCTGTATTCCTGTTAATGGAAGTAACAAATGATTCGCTCTTTTGTTTTTTAAATTGAATGGATTCTTGATTACATTGGGTAATAGCTTATCTTTACGCTCTGTTTCTTTTCTGGGGCGAGCAGAATTATTGTGGACGTTATTGTGTTATCTTGATGGTTTTATTGTTTACTAGCAGTTTTTGGTGGGTGTTTTATTTTTGACGGCTTTAAATGTGGCTTACAGTTTGGTAGAGTCTGCAATGCCAAAAACGATGAAACAATATGATCAAATAGCTACTAAATATTCTTTCTTTCTTTGTTTAATCATATTATTATTTTAATTTGTGATGAATCTACTTTATACTTTATCCATACATACATTCATACTAATATTATAAAAACCAAAGTAACTCTGTTTGTCTGTCCGTCTATCTATCTACCTGTTTCTCTGTCTGTTTGTTATTGTTTCACGCTAACACCGTTGAACCGATTAATATGAATTGATTTGGTATGGAGATACCCACCCGGTGGACGGTCCATACAGCTGTTCGAAGTACTAACGCTACGCAGACGAAGACGTGACCAAAAGCTTGTCCTTTATAAATTGACAAGAAACTAGGGATTTTTGAAAATATTGTTTTATCCATATTTAGCAAAGAAACCATGCGAAGAGTCGTCACAATTCTAACCCAAATCTTACCTCTTCACATTTGCTACTCATTGTGACATAGAGGGTTCAAGTGAAATATCATTGTTCTTCATATCATTCGAAATAATTTTACGAAGGGTGTTCATCAGAGTGAAAACTTACCATTTCACATAAAGCCGCATTAATTCTGCTGAAAAGATATTTAAATAAATAGGTTTTTTGAGGTAATTTTCTCAAATGTTCTACTCTTGCAACGGTGACGGAAAACATCGTGAGGAAACCGGTATGTTCTAGAACCAAACATTTGAAGATATGTGACATTCACCAACCCGCACTGGCCTCGCGTGGTGGATTACGCCCCATTTCCTCTCACAGAGAGGAGGCCTCTGTCCCAAAAGTGGGAACATTGAAAGGCTGCTGATGATTAGTTCATTTTCAATTCGTTGACCTTCATTTTGGTAAAGGCTGAAAGTTTCCTAAGAAGTCTTGCCAAGAGATATTGAGTTACACAGTTACTGGATCTGTTTTTTTTAGTTTCTGATCGCTTTTTTTTTTTTTTTTTTCAAAACCAATACAATAACCTTTATAGGCTTTGCAATAACCAAAACACAAAATAATTGCTATTTATTGCATTGACCGTTGTACTATATTTTATTTATAAGCCTAATTTATATCAATGTGTCTTATAGTTTTTATATAGGTACCATAGTTCTAATTAAGAACTTTCTTAACTTATTCCCACCTCATCTTAGACTTAAGCCCATTCTGAAATGGCATGATATACTGCATTCCTCTTGCTGTCAAGAGGTGAACGATGCACCACTTTATCGCGCATACCAGGATGTGACCGCATGCCGGTCGCACCTACTGCGAACTAGGGTGCATTAAAATTGTCGGTGGAATCCTAATAGATGCCGTCCGTCTGGGGACGACGAGACTGTATGTTGGAATCCTGGAGACTGAAAACCAGTTTTCTTGCAATGGGAGAAAGCAATGGATCATGTTCCGAGGCCTGCAATAAAACATCTGAACCTCAAGGCTTTTTAAGCCAAATCATCCTTATTTATGTTTGAAAAATGATTCTGCTTGGCAAATATTGACTTTGAAATTAATGTTTTTGATTTATCAAAATTAAAGGCTTAGCAAATTGATTATATGTTACCGCAATTATCCCCTGAGCAGTGAGCCACGCGACCACCTTGCTGATCAAGATCATGGCTATTTTTATTTGTGTCTCTATGAGAAGAGAACCACAAATACCAATATCGAATGCACATGAAGCCACGTTGCAACGAAGCAAGTAACTTGATCCAGCTATTGGCTACTCAGATTGTAGCACTACTGAGCCAATGTGGTACCAGTCGAGCACGCTCAAACGTTAGCGTCCGAATCCAGTTGAATCGAACGACGATCTATTCTTGTGAGATCAAATACTGTCTAAGACTGAGGCCATTCGTTGTCAATGAGGCTTAAGGTGTGGTTTGAAGATACCTCGAATGTTCTTTGGCCAATTATAAATGTACTGCCTGAACCCTCGTAAATGGTTTCTTAGAAAACATTCTCGGTTAGATCAACAGCAAGTAATAAGTGTAGTTAGTTGTTCCTATATTGTTTGTATTGTATTATTGTATTCTAACTTTGTGAAATCAGCTTCCAATCTTACCATCTGCATCAACCCCATTGGGTATTACAGTATATACCTAAATATATACATATGAACGAAACACTAGCCCAGCACAGCGACCGCTTCGAGTCGTAAGCCTCATCAATATTCTATTGCGTCTACATTCAAGGAAGATATATCTTCTGCCTTTTTTGCACTACTTAAAGACGTTCCAACTACCATACATAGTTAAAATACTTCGTAACTTTAAAGTTAGGCAGCGCGAAACTTTTAGAAGCCTCGACTGTATTATGGTCAATGGGAACTGAGTGAAAAGTACGAAAAAAACGAGAAGTGTAAGTCCGCAAAAAGTCTGAAAGTTAAATGTTTTCGAGTTTCGCTCGGATTTTTTATCGCGGCTCCTCAGTAGAAATGTACTTTATGGTTATTTCACAGTTCTCGACAAAAGCAGTATTAAAACGATATTGTCAGTTAGTTTTGAGAAGTCTTTTGTGGCGTTATCTGAATTCATTGTATTTCGACTTTAATGTTTTAGAAGATATTGGAGTATCGTTCAATTAGATATCTATGAATTTCGTACATTTCCGAGAAGTGTTTCTATAAATAATCACTCAACGAAAACCTCAGTTAATTTTGGGCGACAATCTGATTTCAGATTCTCTTGAAACGTTAAACATTTGAAGGGATTCTGTGTCTAAAGTTAATTGATTCTTATTGTGTCTAAAGTAAACTGCTTGAATAAAATCGATTGCATCGTATACCAGCACTCAATCACCTCTCGATCACATATAAACAAAATTGAAACTCTTGCCAATACACTTTCTATATAACTTGAACAAGCGCAATTAAGGCTGGCAAAACGTTCTATTATAATAATACATTTTAATGTTTTGTACTTATGATGCGCAAATGGATTGAGTAAAAAATATTGGAGTTGTTATTGTGATGGAAACGGCTTATAAACTGCGCGAGAGCCCATAAAGCTTTGTGGATTTATTGATGATATTTCTTCATTAGGATGATTGAGTATTATCACAAAGTACGTAAATGGCGGCAATACTTTCTATTTTGTGGTATTATTTTGTCTCTGTTTTGATTTTTGTTTTGTAATTATCAAGGCTTATTCTGGTGTCTGCAAAATTGCAACTTTTTGTGCAATAGATGCCTAGGTGAAAATTTAACGATTATAGATGCTTAGATTACTTTTAAAATAAAATTTCGTTTGCAGCATAAGAAAGTGAATGTCCTTGGACTAACGGAATACTAGGACTTCAAAAACGAAAATCGCGCGATACTCTTTTTACCGCTCATGATTCCAGCCTAGTTTCCTGCTGATTACAATCTTCTGGTACTTAAGTTAGTCTTAACCGGTACCGGAATGAGCTGATAGCGTATAGAGCTTTCTCTTTAATTTTTTTTTCGTAACGAATATTGCTGTTTCCATATTATTGTTTCTTTTATTGTTTTATCGCCTGTCTATCTTATCTTACTTGCATATCCACGTTTTAAGTGATAATTACTTATTTAATGCATTGTTTTCCTAGATTCAAGTAAAATATCTATTAACTTCGATTAATTCTTGATATTATTGCTGAGACGGGTGAGCTAAACTGTACTTTTTATTTATAGTTCTCTAAAATAAAATATGTGCCAATTGCCTACTACATAATTTTGGAGTGATCGATTCGCACACCAATAAATTAAATTTTGTGCGAATCGCCACAGAAAAAATAATGTTATTAAAAAGGGTCGATTCGCACATTCCGGGCGAGTAAAATTCGTGTGAATCGTCCATTAACCCGCATAATCAGTAGGTATAGACCCAAAAATGGCCCAGACGACAATTTTTTAATTTTTTTAGTAATAATATACAATACTAGTAGCAATAATATACAATACTATCTGTTTCACGCGGCTACGCTCCCGTGGACCACCCCACAGGACCCGTTTTCGGGTTTAAAAAATAACCTATGTCACTCAAAAATAATGTAGCTTTCTATTGGTGAAAGGATTTTTTAAATCGGTCCAGTAATTTCGGAGCCTATTCGGTACATACAAACAAACAAATCTTTTCTCTTTATAATATTATTAGTATAGATATATATATATATACATATATATTGTATATATATATATATTATAATATGTAGGATGTCAATTCGGGACGCATCTAACGAGAAAGTATGAGTGTGAGGGAGAGGAAAGAAATATGATGGCTAGCGAACTATAGTACGATGAAGGCGTTTGTTTTTTTTAAATAATTAAAGCAGTTTTATAAGAAGAGAAGATTTTTTTCTGGTCATCTACCTCAAGACCCTATATAAAAATATATAAAAGAAACCGTTTGAGGAATACTGCTACGGTCAAAACAAAAATTGCTGACTTTACTTAAAAATCAGACAAGCTTAAAAGGGACTGAGCTACGTTTGACGAACGTCGAACGATTCTTGAGCTAAAACTACCACATTGTGGGTACAGCCCAGCACGGTGAAGAAAGACAAAGACAAAAATTATTTATTTCAACTAGGCCATTAAGCGGCACTTTTGAACGTCAAATAATAAAAAAATTAAGTTAATAATAATTGATTCTACCGTCCTTTCGGAAATGTAGCTTGTTATGGAGAAGAATGGACAAGAAACTCCATACCTACTCTTTTAAAAAAAAAAGTGTTTTAAAACATTTACATAAATTCATAAGATGCACCCCAGCACTACTATACTACGTATAGGTATAAAGTATTACAAGCATTAACTGGTAAATACCTTTACTTGTTAAATAAGAACATGGTTCTCACATACTTACAAATATTGCAAACATAGGTAAATTAGCTAATTCAACAACAATGGAACAGTGTGCGATCAATTTAAACAAAAAGAGAAGAAATAAAGCTTTACTATAATTATGAATATAATACAAATTAACCAGTTTGATTTTGTCTACACCAAAGATTGCCCTATGGAGCAGGACCAGCATGTTTCCAAGCATTTTTATCTTGAATATAATTTGTTTGTAATATGCTCAACGATAAAGCGGGACGAACTTGACACCTATATACAGGACTGGTCTATACTTGCCCTTAACCGGGATTAGTGGCAAGAAAGAGAAGTCTTTGCCCTGTAGTGGGTACAACTCAGGCTAAACTCAAATTTTCTTTTTTCTGCCTTATGTTGGTAATACAGCCCTTTTTTTTTTTGCGTGGCGAAATGCTCATGCATACTGCACTACCACGGGGAGATAGTGCAGTTATGTGGGACTCTAACCCACTAAAACTCCACGGTGTCCTCCGGTGCCGCTTATGGCGGGAGCACGGATACGCGTTAGCACTCACCGCGAACCCGCCGCGGCTGCCTGTCACCGGACCCGCCCCGGGGGAGCCCCCCATCACCGGCGCACCAGAACACACTGCACGCCGTGACCACCCTAGGGACCAATCAACAAATGGGCGCCAGACGACCCCGTGTATGGCACCCTTGGTCCCCCTGTGACGGGTCAAGGTCAATGGCCCCGCCACCTACCATTGTTCGGCCGCAGGGGATAGGGAGAGCGGCTAATGCAATACCGACACTCCTCCTCCCCTACGGCCCCACCGCGTCCGCCATCAGACGGTGGCGACCCCGTCCGGGCCGCGGAAGGTAGGGAGAGCGGCGCACCGCAATACCGGCACTCCTCTCCCACCGCGGCCTCCAACCCTCAGCCGCGACATCGTATGGGACCTGGGAATCTCCATAAGACATCGCGGCCCGCCTCAGTTGCGATGTCACCTGTTACCAAGCGGCACCGCAACCTACTAGTTGGCCGCTACGTCGTCGGCTTAATCGGCAAAAGCCCTGACGAGCGGCCCCTCCTCGGGTTGCTCTTCGTTTCACCGTGGGTGACCAAGCCACGGTTACTGAGCCCTCCCGCATCGACAAAGCGGGAACCCACCGGGGGGGTGGTAATACAGCCCTGGTAGCCCAAAAAAATAAAAATAAATATTTTACATTATTTTATTTGTAAAATCCGTATGTGGTTTAATAACGATCAAGTAAAAAAATTTTAGCTTGTAATATTTATACAAGCTTTATTCGGGTTTCGTATTAACAGTTTCCATTGAAAAAATTAACCAATTTCCATTTTGTATTTACAATAATGTAATCTGAAATTAATATTGTGGGTTTAAAATGGCGTAAAGGATACAATTAATTGATATTTCCTTTAAATAAACAGCTATATTTGCCCATAAAAGTTTGATTTTAAAATTATCTGAATCATATTAATCATATTTGTATTGTTCATTAATAGTAAATAATTAATAATTATCCAATTAATGGTAATAATAATATGAAGTGTAATAGTTGAATTGATACAAAAGCTGTAAATTCTCCATTCATTCCTGAAAATAGGTCCCATTTTTAGGGTTACGTACCCAAAGGGTAAAAACGGGACCCTATTACTGAGACTCCGCGGTCCGTCTGTCTGTCCGTCTGTCTGTCTGTCTGTCTGTCACCAGGCTGTATCTCATGAACCGTGATAGCTAGACATTTTCACAGGTGATGTATTTCCGTTGCCGCTATAACAACAAATACTAAAAACAGAATAAAATAAATATTTAAGTGGGGCTCCCATACAAAAAACGTGTTTTTTTGTCGTTTTTTGCTATAATGGTACGGAATCCTTCGTCCGACTCGCACTTGGCCGGTTTTTTTATTATACTTGGTAGATCATATCACACTAATATTATAAAGGCGAAAGTTTGTGTGTGTGTATTTTTGTATGTTTGTTACTTCTTCACGCTCAAACAGCTGGACGGATCTGGATGAAATTTGTCACAGATATAGATTATAGTCTGGAATAGGACATAAGATACTTTTTGAATTTAACGCGGGCGAAGCCGCTGGCAGAAGCTAGTACTCGTATAAATAGAAGGAAATAAAAGGTTATCATTTCCAGGAACGTCGAAACGTAACAAAAAATAAATTATTATCAGCCAAAATTATTTCAAGTACCTATCGTATCTACCTATATTTTAATAATTTAATATTTTTAAAACGTTCAGCTTTTTGCCACGGCTTCGGTCCCATGGCCTTTTCCAAAGGATCCTTGTGTTTGCCTAATGGTATTCAACGTTAGTGTATCTATCTTTCAGTTATTTCATTTTAGTAATCGGATATTTTCAGAGATTTCGTCTTACCAATAAACATAAATAAAATCATAAAAAATGCTTTAATGTGACGAAGTATAAATTTCTCAAATCAATCGCATTGGTTTAATTACTAGCCTATAGTTGGTTTTAGTATCGTTTAAATCGAATTACATGCCCGCGTTCGAAGTCCGTTTGAAAGACCGGAGGAAGGAAAAATTACATATTCTAGATGCCAATGATAATAGAGGTCAAACCGAATTGGAGGACATGAATTGGAATATAGGGGTTAACCAAACAAACTTCAGATTTAAAGTACCAGAAATTGACGCCGAGAAAGGATTTATAAAACGCTCTTCTTAATTCCAAGATTTTATCAGAACACAATAGAACCAAAGAAACTTAAACGCTGAACACAAAAGGACTCACAAAATAACCAATTGCAGATTCAACATTAATGCCAAAGCTTCACGAACTAAAGGAAAATCTGCTTTTTATTCATTCTGACATAACATCAGTTCATCCTTCTTTCTAACAAAGCGAAATGCATTACCAACATGCAAATCCAACCGAGTAAAGTAACAATTGGCCTCAGCTGCAAAATTCCAACCCACTCCGTCTTTATCAAAGAAATAAATGAAAGAAACGGTTTGCAGTTCCACTTTTTATATTCACTTTCTCTAGTCACACTTTGCATTGTGCAAATAGGAGTCTGTCTTTAAAACGGTGGTGAATAATATCCTAAGTCTGCTTTCAAAGGAAATCTTATGAGCAGTGACGTATAAAAAGGAATGGTGAGGCTCACATTTATCCCTTGTCCGTTCTTCTCCACGTAAGTAATTTCCGAATAGATGGTAGAATCACTTAATTATGATCCAGCCCTAGTTGTCCCCCCAGCGACGCCTTGAGCCGAGGTTCGATCCCATAGGAGGCCCTCAGCGTGTTCGCTTGGGTTTTGATTTCTGTGCCTGGCTGGAGGCTCTAGTTTAGTCTCCGCAGGATCGCCCGGTTAAACAGTTGCCAATCACTCTCATTGCTGCGATTTATTAACTGCGAGACGACCATCGAAAAAAAAAAATCCTTTGCACTGCCGCATCACGTCGGTCTAGCGCTCGCAACCGTTACTGCTAAGCATGCGGTTTCATTCTCAGGTCTGGCAAAGAACCCTTAAGATTTTCCATCTATAATTTCCCAGAAGCAGCCCAAAGTCGGGATTTTTGCCAGGCTGTATCAAATCAAATCAATTTTTTTTTATTCAATTATGCCATTATGCGGCACTTTTGAACGTCCAAAAAATAAGTAGTATGTAGGCTCGCAAATATTTTAAGGGTCCTAAACATTGCTGGTTGAATGTGGGTGTTCCTTATGAACCTCTTTATAACCCTTGGGGAATACAGACGTAATTCAAAGTATTTTTTTTTCTTTGAAATAAGTTTTTACTATGTAATAACAGCTGGACTTTATTGGATCCAAGTCCTAATCATATTATAAACACAAGCAGTAAAAATGTTTATGAATAATTTTCACATATGCTTATAAAACTTATGATGCCTGCGTTATAAAACTCGTGTAGACAAGTGTAGTGAAGGTTAGAGGTAACAAACTAAAACGCTGAAGCCCTATACACATTTTTAGTACACATTTAGTGGAAATTCTCCTGAAAATCTCACTTTGCCAGATGCTAACCACTCTGCGTAGTCATGGCGGCTTTCATAACATGGCGGGTTTATTTAAAAAAAGATTGGGTTTATATATGTTCGAAATATAAAATATTTTTTAAACTGTTTTACTTTTTATTTCTTAAGTTTACATTTTTTATTCATGAAATGTGGGTGTAAACATTTTTAGGGTTCCGTACCCAAAGGGTAAAAACGGGACCCTATTACTAATCCACCATCTGTCTGTCTGTCTGTCTGTCTGTCCATCATATCTGTCACCAGGCTGTATCTCATGAACCGTGATAGCTAGACGGTTGAAATTTTCATAGATGATTTATTTCTGTTGCCGCTATAACAACAAATACTAAAAGTAGAATAAAATAAATATTTAAGGCTCCCATACAACAAACGTGATTTTTGTGCTGTCTTTTGCGATAATGGTACGGAACCCTTCGTGCGCGATTCCGACTCGCACTTGGCCGGTTTTCTTAGATCCTTCGAAGATAATTAATTAATTTTGAAGACTTGTAATGTTTCTTCTAAGACTATTATGATCTGAAGGGATAGGCTCTTTAAATCACAATAGTGACTTTTACAACCATGCTATCATTATAGTTTTATCTCTTCAAGTTTTCAAAGTACCTAAATACGAGTATTTAGGTGAAGTATGGTTTATGGTTTTATCTCGAATTATATGAAAATGATAGGTATTATTATGAGTACTATGACAATAGTTAATAGCGATTACATTTCGCTTTGAATGCCTCTCATATTTTATTTACTGTATTGATAGCATCATCACTTCACATTGTTGTTAATGACTCAAATGTAGTTTTATTGTGAAGTATAAAATTGTTACAACATATTCTTTAGTAAACAGATTTAATTTCAATAAAACAATCAAATGTAAACCAAATAAAAAACAATAAAAAAAGCAATCAAATATTCGACCGAAAAGTTATTCGCATTGGTTCGTTTGCATTGATTTTCGATATTAATGAACAGAGATCTGCCGTTTTTAAGGTTACAGGTAATAAATATAGGTACCTGTATTATGATCTATTTAGAGATAATGGCGGCTGTGAAGTGTGCTTTTCGCTGCAGAAAAAAAATCATAGATACTCCATATAATACCTATAAAATTACTGCCCGGAATTTCCATAATCAGATTTACGTCTATATTCAAAACTGACTTATTTCAAATCAATATTCTCCTCTATTCAAGCCAAGTTTCAAGCTTGAACGCAGTTCTAGAACACCAGCCTTTTCAAATTCGCATTCCAGAATAAAACTTTAAAAACTACAACAGAACGTAGCCGTCTTTGACGTTAATACGTATTCCCTCCGTCTCCATTCGGGTGGAAAGTAAAATAAAAACAAGAAACAAAGTGTACTACTGAGACAAAAAGTGGTAATTGAGTATTCGAGGAGCAGTTGGAAGCCGGTGGCTAAATTATTCGGCGCTCTACTTTTACATAGACGTGCGAAGTTGAGTGTCTCATTTGATAAGTTGAGTGGCTTTTTATTTGCTGAGGATTTAATGGTTTGGTTAAAGGGTTTTAAAATAATTTCAGAGACTTTTTAGTGTTTAGAGCTTGTAACAGGATATCGTAGTAAGTATTTAGATTAGAATGATACACCGGCATTTGCAAACCATTGGTCGCTTTATATTTTAATCAGAGAAGAAAGGCGAATAACCCCCATTACAATCGTCTGTACCGTAAATACGAGAACCTACGAATATAATTATGTTATTATCGGCTAGTTAGTAGATATTCATAATAGTTAGTTAAAGGTTATCGTGATTACCTACTATTATCCTATGTATTTTAGAAGTAACAAAGAATTAAGAATAAATAAATTATACTACTGCATAGCGTGGCAACACCAAATCTCAGCGTACCCTATAGCCCCTATACGTACGGTGGATACATTTCCTTACGTTTTATTGCGTCGTTTTGAGTTGCGCAATTACCCTATTTGGGAAATGGAAACATATGAAAAATAGCTCCACATTTTTTCATATAAAGCGTCAAAATATATTTCTCTTTGCGCGGGACGGAAATGCGTCATTTCGGTGCTTGTAGGCAATGAGCAATCTATATTTTTATTTTATTTTTATTTATCTTTTTTTTTAAATTGATTGCGGTGGTAGCCCAGTGGTATTGGCCGCGACTTACAAGTTGTAGGTCGTGGGTTCGAGCCCAGGCAGGCGCTTTACTTTGTGTAAATTATTTTATCACCACTGCTCTCAAAACGGTGAAGGAAAACATCGTGAGGAAACCGGCATGTCCTAGAACCAAAAAATCGAAGACATGTGACATCCACAAAACCCGCACTGGGCCCGCGTGGTGGATAACGGCCCATTCCCTCTCACAGAGAAGAGGCCAGTATCTCAGCAGTGGGAACATTAATAGGCTGATGATGTGATGTGATAAAAGACAATTTGACAATTTTGTAATATTAAATGATAAATCCATCATCTTCGTTATCATTTGCCCATCTATCAACCCAAGTTGTAACTGATTTGCATTGTTATGTTAATCACATTAACAGCAACAATTCATAAAAGTAAAAACAAATACTGCCGCGTTTTAAACGCAATAAACACTTTCAAAAAACGCTCGACACCATAAAATCAGCATATCAGACCCAAAAAAAAGTCTTTATTACTCCATTTGTTCCAAATTAGTCGCTCCATGTGACAATGTATTTCATTTCGCTTCCTCCGTCGTAATACACTTAATTACTTCCATTGAATGTACTTCGGGACTACATAGCCTCTTTCAAGCAAACAACAGACGGGTGCAGAAGGCCGGTTCTACACAACGCACGAAAACAGTCGCACGCACACGACGACGAGTATCCGAAACCACCCAACCGAAAACCGAGATCTTAAACAAATGCCAGTCACGATTGCGCTTGCACGCGCTGTAAGTGAGCGTGTCTATTTGTGCGTGCGTTTTCGCTCATTGTGTGGAGAGAACCTTCTGTATACCTGTCTTCTCTGTGTTCCAAGGTTTTTAATGTAGGCACGACTAATTATACCCCCGTTTTCACGCCAGCTTAACCTCCCCAAAAATTTATCTTGGGTGTTCTTTTAAAGAATTTGACGTGTCTCAAAAGGTGTGGAGTGGAAATGATATTTTGGGAATGAATGAAAGAGCAAATGTTTAAGCATTCACTGGAGCGCAACTGAGTCTGGTTCCAAGAAATACCTTCACGATGTTGTAATGTGTTTCGGAATAATGAATCGAAATCCAGGTGGATTGATGAATCTTATTCTATGAATAGCTTACAATTCAGCAGAAAATCAATTCTTTGTTACCTTTCATTGAAACGATCAGACATTCTGACGAAAGCAGCTGGAATAGTTTCACTCCGAAAGGTCGAGGAAAAAGCAGTTTTCTGAAAAAAAATCTTTTCCGAAAGTTTCTTACCTAGTATCGACTAAGTTAAACTTAGTTAAACTTAGGCCAAAAAGTGTTTTATTGTACGTGTCTGCGAGCTATTACTGTATTTTTTAAGTGAAATATTCTTTAACCACGTTGACTGATTTTTTGTAGGGGCAAAACTTATGGGTTCGCGTCAGCGACATGCCAATGTGACAGCTTCATCGACATGCCGATGTGACAGCGTTATCGACATGTTAATGTGATGTGTGACGGAATAACTGTATTTTAACTTTGTCTGTCACAAAACATAGTTATTGCAATTTTTTTTCTTCTATTGGCAGTCCCCATAACTGTGTTTATTTTGGCATGACCGACTGACTTCGCGTTTGACCTGATGAAATGTACGACTATGTTGCACACTAATTGTTAATAATAGTAACTTATTCACTCTTGACTTAAACCCAGGTTACAACTATGTTTCTATAAATTGTTAGTTTGTTTGTTCCAAACAACTGGTATTATAGTCGTCATCATCCCACATGCCGCAGACAACACCTCGCTATCTCGTATGCAAACAGTTGTGGAACTCCCGCCGCGCCATTATGGCAACACTATTTATACTGCGCGGATTTGTTTCCATTGTGTTACGTAAGAAAATTTAGTTGTAATTGGGTATATACTTAATTATGTATATAGATCTTGTTGTTGGCCGTTACTTTGTTTGAGCACCAACACATTTGCGAATTTTGCGATCCACGGTATGACCCAACTAGGGACAATCCCACAATTTGGAAGACATATTCTATACAACCTATCGTGAAAAGGTGACTATTATTTCTGTTAGAAGCTAAATTTACTTTACAATGCATGTCCTCGAAAAGAGCGTTTTCCAAGCAGCCAAACTGTGCGGAAAGTGTCACTTTTTTCACTAGTGCTTTTTACTTTCCTGTTTTTTTTTTATTTTTAACGCCAACGTCAGCCCGACGCATAGAGCTTTTATTATTTGATAAATGTTTTAAAAATTAGTTAAGTACAAATATCATTCATATAAAAGGTAAAATAAAACTAATACTTCATTAAAGGCGTTTTTAATTATTCTAGATTTGGATCATTAAATTATTAATTTTAAATATTCATTAAATATGTTTGGCAGAACGTATATTTTACTCGTGCCTTTTTGCGTTACGACGTGACAGCTATTTGCACATGAGCAGTAGATATGCCCATGAAGGTATAGATAAATATCTATAACTTCATGGATATGCCCGAGGAACTTTTAGTTAATCTGTGGTTATGCTGAACGCGCTTGAATAAGCCCGCCATTTTATAAATTTTTCTTGGTTCAGATATATTTTTTTATTTCCTCGCACAATGCATAGTAAAATTTTGTATGATACACGTACGTAAGATGATTTCCGACTCGTGTCGATTTATCCCTCACTCGTTTCGCTAGCTCGTGATTAAAAATGCCACTCATCGGAAATCACCTACCTTCCGCACTTGTAGCATAAATAACTATTTATCAACCAATCAAATCAAAATTTCTTTATTCAATAAGGCCATTAAGCGACACTTTTGAACGTCAAAAATTTAAAATTAATAATAATCGATTCTACAGTCCATTTGGTAAATTAGGTAAAGTAGTTCTTGTTATGGAGAAGAACGGACAAGAAACTCCAAACATACTCTTTGAAAAAAAGTGTTTTACAAGTATTTGGTTACATCATTGTTGTTGGAATAATACATATATGTGAGTACGATGTATAAAGACGTGCACGTAAAAGCGTCTAGAGTAAAAGAAACAATTAAAAAATACAATAAATAGGTAATTAAAAACAGGCCGAGGCAGCTAAGTTATGACCAATCCCAACTGATGGCGCTGAACATGACACATGCATCGGAACCACTTAGCTCAACTATCATGAAGGGAACCGAATGATCCAACACAGGTGCCACCATCAGAGAGACATTAGAGAGAGCATGACACACTATCAACGGCCAGGGCACACACAAATCAACGAACGACATATAGGTACAGTAAATAGTAGATTTACAGTTGGAACATAGTACTCACATAATATATGTGCTGTGTGCATATAATACTAAAAGAAATTGAGTTTATACAGTACTAGCTGTTCCACGCGGCTTCGCTCCCGTGGGCCACCCCAAAGGACCCGTTTTCGGGATAAAAAAAATAGCCTGTCACTCAGGAATAATGTAGCTTTCTATTGGTGAAAGAATTTTTTAAATCGGTCCAGTAGTTTCGGAGCCTATTCGGTACAAACAAACAAAGAAACATACAAACAAACAAAAAAATCTTTACTCTTTATAATATTAGTATAGTACTAAAAGAAATTGAGTTTATACATTAATTCAAATATATTCATACAGTCTTCAGCAGGTCCAACAATACTTCAGAACTTTTCTGCTAATCACTTGTATTTGTGCCCTAGTGGCTGTGGAGCAGGACTAGCGCTGAGCCAAGCATTTTTATCAGCGATGTAATCCCCCAACTTATAATATGCCTGCTTGCATAGTATGCGTTTTAGACAAGTTTTAATTTTCGCATCATTCAGTTCCAGAATGTGAGGTATTTTCTTGTAACATTTTATACAGTACCCTATTAAAGATGACGCTACTTTAGCCAGCCTGAAACCTAGTTGAATTAATTGATCCCTATTTCTAGTAACATAATTATGTCTGTCGCTGTTTTTACTAAAAAGATTTTTTTTCTAACGTACATGATGCTTTCGTAAATATTTTGGTAATTTTTACGAAAGGTAAGGTATGGTGTTAAAGTCCTTAAACAGTTCTCTTAGATAATCGCGCCGGCAAAGATTGTATATCGCTATAATGGGTCGTTTTTGCAGAATAAAAATTGACTGAATGTCAGCAGCCCTTCCCCATAGTAAGATACCGTAAGAAATTATACTATGAAAGTAACTAAAATAGACCAGCTTCGCGGTATCTACATCAGTTAATTGACGAATTTTTCTAACAATATCTAGCTGGCAAACTTAACCGCCCTTTTTTTTGCACTACCACGGAGAGATAGCGCAGTTATGTGGGGCTCCAACCCGCTAAAACTCCATGGTGTCCTCCTGTGCCGCTTATGGCGGGAACACGGGCCCGCGTTAGCACTCACCGCGAACCTGCCGCGGCTGTCCGTCACCGGACCCTCCTCTGGGGAGTACCCCTCATCACCGGCGCACCAGAACAAACTGTGCGCCACGGCGCACAGTTTGTTCTGGTGGTGTGCTTGTTTGGGGCGGCTTATCGGCAAAAGCCCTGACGAGCGGTCCCTCCCGGGGTTCCTTTTCGCTTCACCGTGGGTGACCAAGCCACGGTTACTGAGCCCCCCTTTTTTTTTTTTTTTTTTTTTCGCTTCACCGTGGGTGACCAAGCCACGGTTACTGAGCCCCCCTGCCTGGACAATACGGAAACCCATCCGGGGGGAAACTTAACCGCCCTGCAAGTGATATTAAATGAGGACCCCTTCAGCTTTCTAATATCTTGCGGACTGTTTGGATGTGGTCTGCAGTTTGTATAGGCTGGTTAATAGATACAATTTGCTTGTTTTATTATTTATTAACTGTAACTCATATGAATGCGTGGTAGTTTTTAGATCACAGGAAAAGGAAGAAGGTATGACAGTTCTTTACAACAGATCACAAATTATAATAGATAAAACTAGAAATAATAAAAAAATTGTGTTGCCATCAAAAATTGTGTCAAAAATGTCAGATATATAAAACAGGGCTCAGAAAGAAAATATTTAACCCATGGGAAATAAAATCGGCCTCGTGACTCCTTTGAATGTATATCGCTATTACTCATAGTTTTGGATTTGGCCATCGGCGCCTGTTTCATAAACTCATCCTGTATTGGTAGTACTTCTCTTCCTGGGGGGTGACCATAAGCTCTTAGAGTAAGGTTATTTTGAGTGTGTGTAAGGGACAGATGTATATGACTTGTATACATCTGTCACTTACGCGATCTCAAAATAACCTTACTTTAGAGCTTATGGTCACCCCCCAGTTCTCACACACTATTTGTCTACATTTCTTCTTCATTTCTCATTTTCACGGGTCTGCTAGTAGAAATTTCTTAAGAAATGAGCAGTACCTTTGTACTCCTTTATCATGATGTGTTTTCTGTATGTATTTTCTGTGTTGCCATCAAAAATTGTGTCAAAAATGTCAGATATATAAAACAGGGCTCAGAAAGAAAATATTTAACCCATGGGAAATAAAATCGGCCTCGTGACTCCTTTGAATGTATATCGCTATTACTCATAGTTTTGGATTTGGCCATCGGCGCCTGTTTCATAAACTCATCCTGTATTGGTAGTACTTCTCTTCCTGTTCTCACACACTATTTGTCTACATTTCTTCTTCATTTCTCATTTTCGCGGGTCTGCTAGTAGAAATTTCTTAAGAAATAAGCAGTACCTTTGTACTCCTTTATCATGATGTGTTTTCTGTATGTATTTTCTGTGTGTACATTAATAATAAAATAAATAAATAAAATAAAAATACTTCTAGTACTATTTTCTTGACTTATTTGCATCGACAACTACCTTTGTAGCTGAAATAACCCTAGTCAATCTAGCAAAAAAATCTTGAACACGACACGATTTTTGAACGAGATAACTTCGTGTACGATATTCATTACTGACTTTTTTACACTTAGTATAATTTTCTACATAATACATTTGAAACTCTGAGCAATATTGCATACACTATAAATTACAGTAAGTGACTGTAACGTGCCGTATAACATTGGAAACACATACTTATTTAACCGACAGCCCAGACGGAGTGCATTAAAACATTACGGATTTGGAACTTAGCGAAACTTCGCAATTCTTGTTCAATCTACGTTCAGTGCAGTTATTGGTTGCCTCGACTAAATGCAGAGGGATCTGGGCAAACGTGACAATGCTAAATGACTTTGGTAAACTTTGGATTAACGATTTCATTATTGTGTCATATTTACAATGTTTGGTTTGGTTATGTTGAGGGATGAACGAAAAGCGACTAACAAAAGGGCATATTTATACAAGTCCACGATTAGACCACACGACTAGACAGGTCTAATTACGATTAGACTGGCTGTGAAAAAGATGGATGAAAAGAGATTGCATGTAGCACGGATGAGTATGTGTAGATGGATGTGCGAAGTGACGAGAATGGATAAAGAGAGAAATTAATATATTAGATGAAGTTTGAAAGTGGCGTCAGAGACAGAAAAGTTGAAAGGAAACCATTTTTTCTGGTATAGTCAGGTCATGTGATGAGGAAGGATGAAACGCATGTTACTAAAAGAGTTATAAATATAAATGTGAATAGATGGAGAGGGAAGGGACGGCCAAAGAAAAGATGGATGGACTGTGTGAGGAGTGATATGAAAGAAAAGGGAGTCAGTGATGGCGTGACGGGGGATAGGACGGTATGTAAGGAGAAAACGTGTTGCGCCGACCCCAAGTAACATGGGATAAGGGCAGGAAGATGATTTATTTAGAAACAGCGGTACTGTAGGAGGTGTCCTAGAAGGACATAAGCTGCATGTTCTTCAGCAGGCTTATGCTGAGTTTTTACTCGTGCTCGATCACGTTAATGTTAACGTAATCGCGACAGTAAGGGGCAACCTCATTATTTGTATACAAATTGACATCCATAAGGGAACATTAGTTATGCGTACGCGATCGAGATGATTGAAAAAGCAGTACGACCTCAGAATTCGGAACAAGGTGATTTGGCAAAAAAACCAAATTTGCCGACATAGCTCAGAGAGTAAGCAAGCTGAAGTGGCAATGGGCCGGCTATATTAGCCCTAGAACCGATAACCGTTGGGGTAGACGTATTCTAGAGTGGAGACCGCGAACTGGTAAACGTAAGGTAGAACGCCTTCAGGCTTGGTGGAGCGACGATCTTCACAGGTTGGCTGGTAGCAGCTGGATGAGAGATAGAGAGGCCTATGTCCAGCAATGGACTGCTATAGGCTTATGATATTCATGACGACCTCAGAAAGGTCACGTTATTAGTAGGTACTCCAGACCAGAGCCCTAAATATGATGTCATTACATAATCCTTTATTTCTACACATAAGAGTATTTTTCTTTATTTTGTTTCTCTCTTCACAAAGGATCACATAATTATAAAGCTTACGTATGCGATAAAACGAGTTAAATAACAATGAAAAAGAAATACCTTAAATATGATAGTTTGTGAGAGACTGAAGTCCATACTAGGATACCCTGTGTGACGGATCACCAGGCTCTCTGTGCTATGCGTCATGTATAGCTCCGTCTCTCTCTCACACTAGTACCATAATGGGGTTAAGACGTCATAGTAGGTTCAACGGTACAACGGTATGTTTGAACATAAACGTAGCAAAACGTGTATGTAAGTTAGTACCGTAGCAGGTGGCTTTATATAGTTTCTGTCTACGCCGCACACCACATAAACTGTAATACAAACGTAAGCACAGTGTATTAATAAAAAAAAACAAAAACATTAATAATGCATTTTTTTTTAATGTATTGGCTTATGATTTTACTGTAGTTGATCATATGGATTGTCCAAACAAAAATGGAGCAGTGGTGTTCAAAATCAAACACAAAACATTTTTTTCAAGTATACCTGTAAACTTAAAATACGGCCAAGTGCGAGTCGGACTCGTGCACGAAGGGTTCCATACCATTATCGCAAAAAAACGGCAAAAAAACACGTTTGTTGTATGGGAGCCCCACTTAAATATTTATTTTATTCTTTTTTTACTATTTGTTGTTATAGCGGCTACAGAAATACATCATCTGTGAAAATTTCAACTGTCTAGCTATCACGGGTTTTGGGCGCACGGTTGGCGCAGTGGTTGAGCAATTGACTGCTGCGCTGCGTGTCGCGGGTTCGATTCCCGCACGGAACAAATATTTGTATGACCTACAGATAGTTGTTCCGGCTCTGGGTGTTTGTGTATGTGAGTTTATATGTTTGTAAACGCATCCACTATACAGGAAGAAGTTCCTAGTGTGGGGCAAAGTTTTACCAAGAAAAAAAAAAAAAAAAAAACCGTTCATGAGATACAGCCTGGTGAAGAATATTTTTTTGCTTGGAGAAATGCTCATGCATACTGCGCTATCACGGTGAGATAGTGCAGTTATGTGGGACTCCAACCCACTAAAACTCCACGGTGTCCTCCTGTGCCACTTATGGCGGGAACACAGGCACGCCTTAGCACTCACCGCGAACTTTCGAAGTACCTAAGATTTAAATCAGTTTTGGTAATACAAGCCACATCCATACTGTCCCATGATGTCCCACTGAAGCCCTTCTTGTGCTTCCACTTTCTCTATTCAGAAAAAATCACCAGTTCTTATCAAAGGAACTTATCCTGCCATCTCCTTCTGGGCCTGTCGAGATATAGCATGCCATATTTTTGGTTCAAATTCATATTTTTCATATAAAAATAATGCAATTGAGACAGAGCTCGGAATCACCGTAGATTACTAATCATTTCGATTACTAATAATAACTTAGGGTTATTTCATGATTGGTTTGTGCGTCAAATAATTTGGCCATGATTTAGCTGGATTCTTGTCTAATCCTAATATAGCAAATTGCCTTTGTTTTATTTCAGTGTGATATTCTATACAAAGAAATATTTTTTTTCCTATTTCTCTTATACTTTAGTTACTACAGTTACTGCAGGGTATTGAAGTGTGTGGGGTACGGGTCAGGTAACCTCCACGTGGGCCTGGTTGGTTGCTGGTCTCTTTCGGATACGTCCGGGGGGAAGAGCAACCCGCTGGGCTGGTGCACTCTGGGCACCGTCAATAACTTCCCATTCGTGGGCTCTTGTTGGCGGTGGCGAATAACCTGACAGGGGGGGATGTCGTTCTGGGTGTTCCTCTGATTAGCAGAGGACACACCAGATGCGACATGGGGTTGGGCTAGTCTGGGTAGGTAGGTAGGGGTAGGTTAGGTTAGGTAGGTGGGAGGTGGGGAACCCCCCACAGCGCATACGTCCTCGTTCGTGTTCCCTGGAAACGTCCCAGTTCTGACCACCGTAACGGAGTGGCAGACTGGGTACGGCTAAAGTGCGCTGTGACTTCGTTGCTTTTTATTTGTTCTATTGCGGTTAGTAACGATTACGATTTGAGCTATGCCTACCCCTGCGCGGGACGCCCTCGGGCATTTTATTAAAAAAGGCCCTTCTAAGGGCCACCCAAAAGGCTCTTCTCAGGGCCAACCCAAAGGCCCTTCTCAGGGCCAACCAAAAGGCCCTTCTCAGGGCCACCCAAAAGGCCCTTCTCAGGGCCACCGCGACGCTTCAGCGTCGGAAGAGGGCAGAGCCTTCTACGCGGACGAGTCGGACTCCGACAACGAGTCCGTTGTGTCGAACGCGGTCTCGATGGTGATCGAGGATTCTCGATCACGATCGCGATCGCGGAAGCGGGCCTTCCTCAAGGAAGGGTCCGACGGCTCCTCGGGGTCGGGTTCGGCGAAGGAGCCGAAGAAAAAGTCGAAGGCCAAAAAGCCGGTGACGGAGGTGGAGACCCACGACGTGGGTCTCGTTGACGCCCAACGCCAGCTGAGCCTAGCTCGGCGGACACAGCTCCAGCAGGAGTTGGAGGAGCAGGTTGCGGCCAGGGAGGAACGGACGCGCGTTGCTCGTGCCAAGTCCGGGTACGGCGCGTCCTGCGTCTTTTACTCGGACCACTCCCTGGCCGAGCTGGAGCAGATGGCGGCGGAGGACGAGGAGGAGATATTGGTGGTCGCCTCCAAGTCCTCCCCACCTGAAAGGGACTTTCCAGAAGTCCCTTAAATGCAGGGCCGCCAGCATGCGAAGCATCACTTCGGAGCTGGTGCAGAGAAAGGTGACTGATGAGACGCGGCAACTGCAGGCGAGGGTCGATCGCCTGCAGTCGGAGGTCAGCCAGCTGCACCGAAAGCTGGCTGAGGCTACGGCCCGGCCAGCCCAGGCTGAGCCGATACCTGTGGCAGAGGTCCCCGCCTCCTCCACCAACCTGGAGGATATCCTCCGCAAGGTTGTGATGGAGGAGAGGGACTTTGTTCGTGCCTGCCTGGCAGGCATAGAGGACCGCCTTTTGCCGGAGAAAAGCTACCGGCTGCCGCTTGCCGCGGACAAGCGGAAGGGAGGGCCGGAGCCGACCTCACACAGGGAGGAGGACCCTCTTCTGCCTGCCGCCACCCCTGCCAACCCTGCTGGTTGGACCAGGGTCGTCGGCAAAGGGAAGGGGAAGGGCAAGGGCAAAGGGGCGACGGTCGTCCCTAACGTCCCCGCCACTGCCACCCCTCCCAGCCAGTCGCAGTCGACTGGCAAGGGGAAGGGGAAGGGCAAGGGCAAGGGTACGACAGCGGTCGTCCCTGCCATCCCCGCTACCGCCACCCCTCCCAGCCAGTCGCAGACGACCGGCAAAGGGAGAGGGAAGGGAAAGGGGACAGGGCCACCCCCAAAGGCCGCCAGCGCTGCTCCCACAGCCAGAACCGCCGGCACCAGGAGGAACCTCGTTCCTCCTAAGACCGCAGCCGTCGTGGTGACGCTCACCGCGGAGGCTGCGGCGCGTGGAGAGACGTACGCGTCCGTATTGCTGCGGGCGCGTGCCAATGCCGATCCCACCCAACTGGGGATCGGCAAGGTTTCTTGCCGGCGGACCCAAGCCGGGGCTCGAATTTTCGAGTTCCCGGGGGCAGAGGGCAGCGCCAACGCGGACCTCTTTGCAACAAAGTTGCAAGAGGTCATCGCGGACGCGGCCAAGGTGGCCAGGCCCGTGAAGACGGTGGCCATCGAGGTGTCCGACCTCGATGACACCGTCACCAAGGAGGAGGTGGTGGCGGCGGTCGCAGCATTGGGGGGCTGTGGCGTCGCAGCGGTGCGAAGCCGGGACATCAGGCCCGGCCGCGGCGGCATGGGCACCATTCGCATGGAGTGCCCAGTCGCCGCTGCCAAAGCCGTCCTTGACAAAGGACGGCTTAACGTTGGCTTCAGCTCGGGTGCGGTCCGGGCACTAGAAGCACAGCCCTTGCGGTGCTACAGGTGCTGCGGAGTTGGCCACACCCGGGCCCTCTGTCCGTCCATGGTGGACCGGACAGAGAGCTGTTACCGCTGCGGCAAGGAGGGCCACAAATCCGCCGAGTGTAAGGCCGCCGCGCCACACTGCGCTGTGTGTGCCGCCAGTGGCCGCCCGGCAGGCCACATAATGAAGGGGAGGATGTGCAATCCTCCCCCAAAGAGGGGAAAAGCTCAGGCGCCGAGTCAGCCTGCCGCTACCGCCGCCGTCCCTGAGGTTGGGGTATCGGCTGCTGCTGGCCTGGCTGAGGTTGGGGTTTCGGCCACCGCTGGCCTGGCTGGGGAGGAGGGGGGTGCGATGTCCTATGGATAGAGCCGAACATCGCATCCTCCAGGCGAACACCAACCACTGCGGGGCGGCCCAGGATCTGCTGATGCAGATCATGGCCGAGTGGTTGGTGGACGTGGCGGTGGTCGCCGAGCCTTACTCGGTCCCCAGTACCTGGCTGGGCGACCGGGACGGCTTGGTGGCGTTGGTGGCGCGGCCCTCCACGGACTCCCCTCCCCTCTCGCTTTTAGAGAGGGGACCGGGATACGTGGCCGCCGCGTGGGGGGGGAGATATGGCTCTGGTGGGGGTCTATTTCTCCCCAAACCGCCCTCTAAGGGATTTCGAGGATTTTCTCGAAATCTTTACGGCAGTCGCCGGGAGGGCGGCACCACGCCAGGTCGCCGTGATAGGCGACCTCAACGCCAAGTCGGAGGCTTGGGGAAACCCGGCTGCCTCCTGCAACGTCCGGGGACGCGCCACCGAATTTTGGGCGGCCTCGTGCGGCGTGTCCCTCCTCAACAGAGGGGCGGTCCACACGTGTGTGCGGCAACGGGGAGGGTCGGTGATAGACGTCTCGTTTGCCACCCCCGCCCTAGCCGCCCGCGTCGTGAACTGGCGGGTGGAGACGGTGGAGACTTTGTCGGACCACCGATATGTGCGGTTCGACATCTCCACCAGCCCCCGGGGAGGGACGGCCCGTTCAGGCCAATCTCCCTTCCCGCGGTGGGCTCTCACCCGCCTGCACCGGGAGGCAGCCAAGGAGGCGGCTTTTCTCCAGGACTGGCTCTCGCCCCCTGTCGAGCCTGTCCTGGACGTGGACGCCGCAGCGGTCCAGCTCGGAGGGTCCCTGACCGAGGTGTGCAACGCCAGCATGCCTCGGTCACGCCTTCGGCTTCCCCGTCGCGCCGTGTATTGGTGGTCGGAGGAGCTGGCGGGGCTGCGGGCCACGTGCGTGGAGGCCAGGAGGGCCTACACGCGGAGTCGGCGGCGCACTACCCGATCTCAGGCCGGGGAGGACCGCCTCTACGCCTCTTACCTAGAGGCAAAGACGGTCCTCAAGTCGGCGATGTGCGCCGCTAAGGACTCGGCGAGGGCCGAGATGCTGGAGGGCCTCGACAGGAATCCGTTTGGGAGGTCATATAAGGCGGCGCGAAACCAATTGCGCCCCTATGGTCCCCCACTAACGGAGACCCTGGAGCCGGCGTTGCTGGATGGGGTTGTCCGGTCCCTGTTTCCACGCAGGGCCGACTTCACCTCACCAACGATGAACCCCCCACAGGGGGTGGTGGCTTCGCCGGAGGAGGAGGTCCCTCCGGTATCGCCGGAGGAACTTCGCACGGGGGTTCTGTGCCTCCGCGCGAAGAAGACGGCCCCTGGACCGGATGGCGTCCCCGCACGGGTGGTGGCCAAAGCAGCGTCCCTCATGGAGGAAAGGTTTCGGGACCTCTTCAGCGCGTGCCTGACGGCTGGGAGGTTCCCGAAACTCTGGAAGGAGGGGCAGTTATGCCTCCTCCGGAAAGAGGGACGCCCGGTGGACTCCCCCTCGGCATACCGACCCATCGTTCTGCTCGATGAGGTCGGTAAATTGTTCGAGGGGATCATCGCCACCCGGCTAAATAGCCTGTTGCGGGAGGTAGGGCCAGACCTGTCGGAAGCCCAGTTCGGTTTTCGACGGGGGCGTTCGACGGTCGACGCGTTGGCCCTACTCAGGGGCCAAGTGCAGGAGGCGGTGGAGTCGGGGGGCGGAGTGTTGGCGGTGTCGTTTGACATAGCCAACGCCTTCAACTCCGTGCCCCACTCTACGATATTGGAGGCACTCCGGTACCACGGAGTGCCCTATATCTGCGGGCGATCCTGGCCAGCTACCTGGAGGACCGTGAGGTCCTCCTCGTGGACAAGACGGCCAGGATCAGGCGTTACGGCGCGGAGTCCGGTGTTCCACAGGGGTTGGTGCTAGGGCCTCCCTTGTGGAACATCGGATTCGACTGGCTCCTGCGTGGAGCCCTCCTCCCGGGCACGAGTGTCATCTGCTACGCGGATGACACTCTCCTCGTTGCCCGGGGGAGGAATTTTGGAGAGGCGGCCTGTTTGGCCTCGGCTGGTGGATCCTTGGTCGCAGGGAGGATCCGCCGGCTAGGATTGAGGGTGGCGCTGAACAAGACCGAGGCCGTGTTCTTCCACGGGCCTCGGCAGCGCCGCCCTCCAGACGCCCACATCGTCGTGGAGGGCGTCCGGATAGAGGTCGGGGCCCAGATGAAGTATCTGGGCCTCGTGCTAGACAGCAGGTGGCGCTTCGGCCCGCACTTCAGCGGGCTGTCGACGCGCCTGCTGAAAGCCGCGGACGCCCTCTCATGGCTCCTCCCAAACCTGGGAGGGCCCAAGGACAGATGCCGGCGCCTCTATGCCGGCATCTTGAAGAGTATGGCGCTCTACGGGGCACCCATCTGGGCGGACTCCCTCCAAAGGAGGGAGAATGCAACCGCCATCCGCAGGCCTCAAAGGGCCATTGCACAGCGGGTGGCGAGAGCCTACCGCTCAGTGGGCTACTCGGCGGCGTGCGCTCTGGCGGGCACCCCTCCCTGGGAGTTGGAGGCATGGGTGCTCGCCAGAGTGTACGAGTGGACGGCGCGGCGGAAGGCGCTGGGTGAGCGCCCCGCCGCGGAAGAGCGGGAGGCCGTGCGGTGGGAGGCGAGGGACGCCATCGTCCTCCATTGGACGGAGGACCTCGCCGCCGCCGCCTTTGGACGCCGGACGTTGGACGCGCTCGGTCCAGTCTTGCAGGACTGGCTCGAGCGGCCCCACGGTTTCCTCTCATTCCGTTTGGTGCAGGTGTTGTCCGGACATGGTTGTTTCGGAACGCACCTGCACCGGATCCGGAGGGAGGAAACCCCGGCGTGCCACGATTGCGGCGCGGCAGAGGACACGGCGCAGCACACCCTCGAGGTGTGCCCAGCCTGGGCTGAGCTGCGCCGTGCCCTAACAAATGAGATCGGGCAGGACCTCTCGCTCCCCGGCGTGGTCAACTCCATGCTGGGGAGTGAGGAGGCCTGGGCGGCGGTTGCCTCCTTTTGCGAGGTCGTGATGTCGCAAAAGGAGGCGGCGGAGCGTGCGCGGGAGGACGATCCTCTCGCGCCGCCGCTCCGCAGGCGGAGAAGGGGAGGGAGAAGGCGGTTGTATAATCGTCTCCTCCCTCCTCCTGGTGGTGATTAGCGGACGAATGGTGCGGGGGCACCTTCGTCCGCATTGCACCAATCACCACCCTCGTTGGGCGGGAACGGCCGGGCACTCGCGGTCGTTCCCGGGCCCCTCCACTAAGGGAGGGGCGTGAAGGCCCCGCTGTAAAGGCGGGCGGTCGTCGGCGGAGGACTGGAAGTAAAGGCTGTGCCGGTTTCCCAGTCCTCCTCCACTCAGACGATGCGGGAGTGCCGCTGGGTTATTTTAGTGGGTATACCGGGTCAGTCAGCCCGGGGAGTCCCACATAGCCCCCCATCCCCCGATGGGCGGGTATGCGTAATGCATTTTTTCCCAGCGAAACAAAAAAAAAAAAAAAAAAGGTAGGTGGGAGGTGGGGCTCGCTTCCGGGCCTCTGGGCGGGCCGCCCGCCCCTGCGGGGGGTGTTGCCCAGGTGCACTGACCAGCTCTGCACCCTGCTCTGCCCAGCTCTGCACCCTGCACTGCCCGGCTCTGCATCCGGCTCTGCCCGCTCTGCACCTGGCTCAGCCCGCTCTGCACCTGGCTCTGCACTCGGCTCTCCTGCGGTTGGTTACCCGAGTGCACTGACCAGCTCTGCACCCTGCTTTGACCAGCTCTGCACCCTGCTTTGACCAGCTCTGCACCCTGCTCTGCCCGGCTCTGCATCCGGCTCTGCCCGCTCTGCAACTGGCTTAGCCCGCTCTGCACCTGGCTCTGCGCCCGGCTCTCTCTCCTGCGGGTGGGGGCGGCCGCCGCCCGGGGGCGGGAAGGGAGCCCTCAAAGGTGGGCCGCGGATGTGCGGCGGGCGGTGATGACTTGTCGTCGCCGACCCTCCTTTGGCGTGGGATGGTCGGCGGGGACAAGTCGGTGGAAGGAGGAGGCGGCGGAGCGTCGGTCTCGACGCGCCGCCGCAGACGCGGTGGGCGGCGTCTGGCCTTCGCGGGCTGGATGCCGCAGACGCGGAGGGCGGCGTCTGGCCTTTCGCGGGCCAGATGCCGCAACGTAGGGGACTGTAGGCGGAGGACCGAGGTGTCCAACGTCCACAGGGTCCAGCGCGGTGGAGGGCACGGCGCAGCACACCGTCTAGGTGTGCCCAGCGGGGGCGTAGTTGCGCCGTGCCCTGACAGGTCCTCTCGCTTCCCGGTGCGGTAAATTCCATGCTGGGGAGCGGGAGGGCCTGGGCGGCGGTTGCCTTCTTTTGCGACGAAGCCATGTCGCGAAAGGAGGCGGCGGAGAAGGGGTGGGGGTGGGCGGTTGTACGATCGCCTCCTCCCACCTCTTGGTGGTGATTAGCGGGCGACAGGCGTGGGGGCGCCTCTCGTCTGCATTGCACAATCACCACCCTCGTCGGGCGTTCCCGGGCCCCTCCACTAAGGGAGGGGCGAGAAGGGCCCGCCATAAAGGTGGGCAGTCGTCGGCGGAGGACTGGACGTAAAGGCTGTGCCGGTTTCCCAGTCCTCCTCCACTCAGACGATGCGGGAGTGCCGCTGGGTTATTTTAGTGGGTATACCGGGCTTGCCCGGGGAGTCCCACATAGCCCCCCATTCCCCCAATGGGTGGGTATGCGTAATGCATTTTTACCCAGCGAAACCAAAAAAAAAAAAAAAAAGGGTATTGAAGTGTACGACGTTTTGTAAAAACAATTTTTTTTTTTTTAAATATAAAAGACTCGTTGATACGACGTACCATCACTTCAAAGCGCTTGAAGCGGATGGAGTATTTTATGTTTTAAATATTCACAAATAAAATATAGAATTCCAGTTCCAGTTGTTCCGTACCCTGTTTTTTTTAGGTAGGCTCGCGTTTGTCCACTATCTCGCCTGAAGGTAAACAATGATGTGGTCTACGGTGAAGCACACTTGCCTCCAATATGTCTGTGCTAAAATAGGAAAATTTACTTAATAAAATAAAAATAAAACTTCTATGTTCGTCTGTTTCATCCGTGATTGTATCCTCAAATATTCGATTAAAATAATTGCACGAATGATTGCAGTCATTTGCACCTTGGTACATAATGTAAAGTAGTTCCATTATATCATGATGCATAAATATAAAAGTAACTTTTTCGTTAAGTGATCGATGCGCGGCAATCTTCTTGGATTCGACCCCGCATTGGGCAGTGTTTCTGGAGAATTAATATGAGTGTGCTGAACATCTATTTCTACTCCCTTTAGAAATGCCGCCGCACTGTAGCATGTTTTTTTTGACATCTAATTTAGATTTCTAGATTCCATAACCAATTTATGAAATCATACCTATCCCTCTCTTTAATCCCTAAAGCTAATTCATTTCCCCAAAATCCTGTTCAAAATCTCCATAAACAATACTGGCAATTAATCAAGAATGAATATGCGCATAGAAACATACTTGGGACGGTCAAGTGGGCTCGTGTAGGTTCTATCAATAAAACAACATGGACGATTTGAGGCCAGCCGGTCTCGACACCGAGTACCGCTCGATAAAAGCTGCGTATTACGGAATTTTGAATTGTGGAATAGAAATGAAGCAAATGATTTTTGAAGGGTTTGAAAACTATGGGGTATCCACTATTCGGTGGTAGAGGTACACTGTTCATTCAAATAAACTGAGCATGTTAAAACGTTTAGTGTAAATGAGAAATTAAAGCGCCTGCACAGTTTTATTAGCAACGTGAGTGTGATATGTGTAATTTTGCTCCGTATCTTTGTTGTCCTTAGTCCCACGCAAATAAGGAATGTCTCATTATTTCGACACTTAGGTCTAAAATTATCCAACTTGGTTTTACATTCGATCTCACGAGTTTTTACGCTAGAAGAACTGCTTTGCGAGTCTTGTGTTTTTTACATGTTTTGTTTTTATTTTGTAGGGATTATATTTAAAGCCATAACAGTGAGTTGCAGTTATGCTGGATGAGGATGTTCATCTTTAAACATCTCACGGGTTAAGGCTTTACCTGAATTCCACTACCACGGAAAAAAAATCGCAGTTAAGTTGTGGTATTTTCTGCCAGTATATGTGTTCCATACCATCGTTGTTCCAAAGCGAACAGGCCTCTGGGCTTGCTTGTTCCATCATGGACCTCATCAATTGCTAACTATCAGACGAGATCGAGGTCATTAGCAACTCATCACAAAAAAGTGGTCCAAATTCCTTTAACAGACTGTCCAACCTCAAACATTCTAGGCCCCTGCCGCCATGTAGATTTTATAACAGTCGGAAGCTGAAGAGCACTCCACTTGCTCAATTAATAAAGAAATACCCTCCACCCACGGGCTTCGATATTAAAACCCCTGCAAAAATATTCATTGCAACTGACTACGCAAAAACAAAATGGAATATGTGACAAATGGATTGTTTGTTTTATTTGAGTGGGTTCCGTGTGTGTGAGTGAAAATAATTGAGTTGGCTTTTTATATGATTAATTGTATGATTAATTTATTTATTGATGTGGAGCTTTTTGTGGGTTGTAGCGTCAGTAGAAGGCTGATGCAGGCAGTATGTACCAGGGGTGCATGTTGAAAGCCTCCACGTGGCGCACCCTGGGCAACGTCGGCTCCAATTGTCCACCAGCGTTGGGTGGACAGTTGGTGCTGACGGAAAATTTTCAACAAACGAGGAAAGGTCACGGTTCCAATCACGGATCATCCTTGATGGTTTGTGAAGGGAACCGGGCTAGTGACAGGATGACTAGTCCGTTGCTTGGGTGGGCCTTCTAACGCCTACTCCCCTCTCTGCTTACAGAGGGTAGGTCGAGTGGGCTTAGAGTGGGCAGGAAAGAAAGGAGCTAGATATAATATAGGGAAGTCGTCGTCCATTGATGATTTTTTCCTTTAAAGGGCCTCTGACTGACAGACTGCTCAGCGGTCGGGGAATCCCACCCCACTTCGGCGGGCTGCCCTCCGTATTCTGGGGTGGGCAACAAACGTCTGCTGTCTGTCTCTTTAGACAAAACCGACAACCACATGTGCGATATAAGGACACCGATTTTTCAAAGCGATACTGTCGAAGAAGTGAGGAGTGATGCGGGGTCGGAGACCGACGTCGCGTCTGGCGCTGGAACCTTAGGTTCTTCCGGAAGCGCCCCAAATCGGGGGATGGCTTGGGGTCGCCCGCACATAACGAGCTGGCTTCGGCTCCGAAGATCCCCACCAATAAGTGGGGTGGGGGCCGAGACAGCAGACAGGTGCGGGAAGGGGATCACCGCCCAGGAGGCTGCCCAGCGAGCCAAGAGGCTTGCCGCGGAGGGGCGCCATCCCGGATTAACCAGCCGCAGGTCTGTCCACTCGGCATCTTCTGGCGGTGAGCTGGACGCCACTGGTGGCTCGAATTCGGAGAGAGCGGCCAGGTTCGCAAAGGTCATGGAAGCCGCAATCCGGGATGTGGCCCTGAAGAGGAATATGTCCTCTAAAGACAAGGCCGTATCCGCGGCCACGGCCTCCATTATGGTGGCAGCGGAGGCCAATCACGTCGGGCCTCCGACGGATGGAATATCCCAGATGCGGGCGGAGGTCGTTCGCTTGAAAGCCGGCTGAACCTGGCGCGGCAGGAACTGGCTGCTTTCCAGAGTCGGTTTTCTGCTCTGGAGGCCATCGTCCTGCGCCCCTCGCTAGCGGTGAGCCAGGCGGCCTTTTATGCCGATGCCCCGGCCAACCTGGGCTTGGCGAGACCAGCCTCGGCAAAACCGGGCAACCCAGTACCTAAAAAGGGCGGCGGTGCTGCACAGACGGTGAGGGACCCAACCCAGGCGGCAAGTCGACCGTCCCTATCTCTTCCGCCTCCTGAATATCCTGCGGCTAGTGCCGAATGGCAAGTGACCGGGGAGTCTAAGAAGGCAAGCAAGGCAGCAAGGGCAGCCAAAAGAAAGGAAAGGCGAAAGCGGCGCAAGGAACGAAGCGTCGCGGCTAGGGTGCGCGCCCCGAAGTCCGCATCTGTAGTGATTACACTACAGCCGGAAGCGGAAAAGAAGGGCTTGTCCTACCGCGAAGTGCTCACCAAAGCGAGGGCGGTGGTGAACCTGGAGGAGCTCGGCGTCACCAAGGGCATCCGGGTTAGGGTCACCGCAACTGGGGCCCGGATGCTAGAAGTGGTGCGGCCAGCGGCCCGATCACTGACGCTCTGGCTGAAAGGCTCAGGGCGTCCCTAAATCCGGACGAGGCCCGAGTGTCCAGGCCCACCAAGTGCGCTGTCATGCGCATTCTGGGCCTGGACGACTCTGTGACGGAGCGTGAGGTAGTAGCTGCCGTCGCTCGGACTGGGGGGTGCACTACCGAGCAGGTGAGGGCGGGCACCATACTTCCTGACGTCACGGGGATGCGAGCTGTTACGGTGAGCCGCCCCGTCTCGGTGGCCCAAAAAATAGCCGAGGAGGGCCGTAGGCTATTGGTGGGGTGGGTTTCAGCACAGGTGAAACTGCTGGAACCCAGACCTCTGAGGTGCTTCCGCTGCCATGTGGGCAACCACGTGGGAGCTCAATGCACCTCAGAGGTGGACCGCAGCAATCACTGCTTTCGCTGTGGTCAGCCTGGTCACAAGGCCAGCTCGTGCAATGCCACGCCGCACTGCATCGTATGTGCGGCAGCTGGCAAGCCGGCCGATCACCGGGCTGGGAGCAAGACCTGCGCACCACCCGCCAAGGCCAGGGGCAGAGGCAAGCCCCCTACCGTCGCCGTCACCGCCGCAGCCGCCGCCAATTCTGCCGCCGCTGCCGTCGTCGCCACCGAAAACACTGCGGCAGAACCCTCACAAAGGGCTCGGGAGGAGGCAGAAATGGAGTGCCAATAATGGCACCATTACGCCTCCTCCAGGCGAACATCAACCACTGCGCTGCTGCTCAGGATCTGCTTCTCCAGAGCATGGCGCAGTGGTCGATTAACATCGCCGTGGTCGATGAGCCGTACTTTGTCCCGCCTAGAGATGACTGGGTGGTGGACCTGTGTGGCTCAGTGACCCTTATTTCATCGGCCGCCGCCGGTACCCCGTCCCTTGAGGGTGTCAAGAGAGGACAGGGTTGTATGGCAGTACAGTTCGGAAAGATTGCCGTTGTAGGGGTAGAAGTATACCCCTACAACGCGAGTAATGGGTAGCTCGCCGTCCGATAAGGACCAGGCCCGAGTCGACGGCGCGTAGTGTTCCACGCGCGCCTCAAAGAGATGTCAACAAAACTGAAGGGGTCCGCTAGGGCCGATGCCTGTCTGGGTCGCGGATAAATTTAAAAAAGAGTTACCGCGGCCCTGGCTCAAGCAACTGAACACGGGTGGGTTTTAGTCAGTAAAAGTCTGACACGCCCTTCCGCTTCACCCAGAGCGGGAGAAGTCATTGGGTGACTTCCAAAAAAAAAAAAAATGCTGTATGTACCAAGCGGTCCACACTATAGAATTTTGCATAACTTAGAGATGTGTCGTATGTGGTCGTTATCTTCAGCATTAAAAAAACCGGCCTTCACACTTTTAGGATTTCGTACCAAACCGCAAAATCAAGTTGGTTGTATAGGAAACATGTAGGAATTTCATAGAAAAATCTGGTTTAACCACAGAACAAATAAAAGGGTTTAACAATAACTCGATGGGGAAGGTCAAATTACTTTTTCGCGCCCCCTTGTCTGTTTGGAAGCCCCCCCCCAAAAACATTTTCAAATATTTTTTGAAATTTTTTATGGCTTTTTTGTAGTGTGGTCAACATGATTCTTATACTGTGAAAATTTTAAGACTGTAGCTCCAACCGTTTGGCTGTAAAACCTGTGTGATAGACAGACACGTGAGTTACAGTAATAGGACTCCGTTTGAACCCTTCGGGTACGGCTTCGGGTAAAGTTATATTTTCTCGGTGTTTTGGTGAATATAACACGAAAATTAGATATTGACCCCCAAGTGTTTCAAGGTTTTTGTTTACAATTAGAATGGTTTAGCTCATACTTGCGGGATTTGACAAGACTATAACTTTGTACGGGGCAGTAACCTACATTTGGTGCACTCAAGCCTCATCTAAACCACGAAATGCCTCTTCGATCTGTGGGTACTACCCACAGACCTACCTGTTGAGAAGGTGATTTCTAATGTTGGTACTTGCTTATAACATAGAAATGTCATCACCATGCTGCTTATCCAGCAGCAAGACTACATAATTATTTTATACCTCTCTGTCATCCTTTGTCTCAATAGGTATCTACTGCTTATTAAGCCATATCATCTTCCACACAAGCCATCTATTGAAACGTAGAAATATGTCACAAAAATTTCAATACATAAGTTTTACGTAGGTAATGAGTTGTTCGTGTAATTTTTCACCCCGTATTCATGAATTTCAAGATATTTAAATGTAGAAGAGAGACGTCAGAGCAAACGGTTATGTTAATCCGATGGTATTGAACTCCACACAGATATTAATATTGATGTAACTACTTCAGATGCCCCTGGAAAGATGAAGAAACATTTCTCATTTTGCAGCATTATCTAGTAGTTGCTATTTGATGTGGAAAAAATATTACGGTAGATTAGGCTGTTATCACACGACTGCCCAAAAAAAGAGTGAATTGTTCTCAAGATTCATGTATGATAGATGTTTTTTGGAGTATTTTTTTATTGTGTAGCAACAGTCTATTTTGTGGTTAAAATATGTCAATTTGAAAATGTAGATCGAATGTTGGTAATTTTGTGTACCTACCTACACTTGCAGCTAAGGAGTGGAAATCACTGCAGGAGTCCTGATAGCTACAACTCGAGCTCTTTATGGAAAGAGTTTATAAGTTACTTCTAGGCAAGCGTGCTCAATCGTTGAACACATTATCGCTTACCATGACATCGTGGTTAAACAAGAAAAATAATAAATAAAAAATGATCTAATTTGTCAGACTTTTAAACGAGGTACCTATCAATTTGTTTTCGTTACTTAATAAATAAATCAAGCCAGAACAAATAAGGCCTTCAAGATAGTTTCCAGCTTATGAGAGGACTAAGGTGGGAATGTGTTATTTGCACTTTGTGCTAGCAAGCTAACTTTAATTAAAATCTCAGCAATGTAGAAGTTCTCATGCATAACTTAAACTGGGTTTAACTCATCAGTTTTCATGCTAATGCATGGCCTCAAGTTCTTTCAACCATAAGTGCTCTTGTAGGTATTAAAAGGTAAAAGAGATTCGCTAAATTATAGTGCCTCAAAATTGTTGCCAAATTACTGCATTCCAACATTCAAAATCAGATTCCAGCTCGTTGGTAATTAACATAAATTAAACAGTATAATAGCTATTTGGGTACAAACAGTAAAATAAGCCAAAGAACAATAAACTACTCATAAAGGCCACGGGGAACATATCAAAAATTGTTCAAGTTAATTGAACTGTCAGGGATCCAATTAAATTGGCTACAATAATCGGCAATTCGAAACAATACAGTGCCGATTTTAAAATGAGCGATACAAAAATGTATAAAGTTTTAATCGGCTTATTGGGAGTAACTTAAATTCGAACGGAATTAATTCAATTGCAACTTATGTTCAATTTAATTAAGTCAAATTGTATAGTGGTGTTTTGAGATTCAATTGCTAAATATATTGTTATTGATGTTTATATTAGCGCTATTTGATCTTACAGTGTATTTGTTTCTGTTTATTGTGTTCATACCAGCACGTTAATCAAAAGGCAAAAATTAATAATAAGCATTATAATATACTCATAATTAAAAACATCACTAATGACCGTTGAATAAAGGCTAATTCATATGAAGGCTAAGAGACCATCCTGTTCGTGCGATACGAATTAATTTTGTTCGATATGCGATATCGCGAACGTATGTATGTCCCAAAGAACAATGGCGAAATTTTAGCTGACTTAAATTTGAGCGTCTGAAAGTGAGTTATATACGAAAGACATTCTATTAATTGTCTATGTTTTTTAAAGTATAATTAGGCCTGGTCCAAAAAAGATAAAAAAAACATAATAAATAAAAAGTCATTTGATTTTTTAGTTCATTTCTTTAGCATAGTGTTGCCATTATATATTTTGTCTGCTAAGTGTCAAGTAGTAACTATATTAAGTAATAATATCATTATTGTATTTATTGCAGTAAATGAGTTAACAATACAGTTTATGTCTAAGTGTAGATGTTCCTTGCAGGTAGGTAAGAATATTGTAGTGTAGTAGAAATTAATGAATTACTTTCAATTAATGATTAGCAAAAAGACTAGTATCCAAGTCTAAAAAAAATATAGCTTGGTTGTTGACGACAACCTTTTGATACACGTCAAAGTCACTTAGTTTAAATAAATATACTCTTTCCAAAGAGTATACTACACATTTCACGCTAAAATAATTAGGTAAGGGAAATACTAATGCGATATTCCCCTTTTACTTACACGAAATTGAATAATATTACCTATTAAACACATTATTAAAAGTTACCCAGACATAACCTACAAAAGTTTATGACTGAATATCTATTATTCTCTATATTCTCGAACAAAAATTCTTGCACAAATTAATTCAGAACATCACCCTGAGTTAAACCAGATATTTTTCATTTCATGACTTTCGAATTTAATCTCAGCTAAAACAATGTATGGGCACCTGCCATTGTTCTTTCAAAAGCACATCTGTCGAATTCCATCGCATTGCGTCCATGTGAATGTACTTGCAATTTCGCTAAGTAAAATGGCTTATCAGTGTCATCATTATCAGCCTTTTAATGTTCCCACTGCTGGGACACATGCCTCCTCTCTCTGAGAAAGGGAATGGGCCTTAATCCACCACGCGGGCCCAGTGCGGATCGGTGAAGGTCACATGTCTTCGAATTTTTGGTTCTAGAACATGCCGGTTTCCTCACGATGTTTTTCTTCACCGTTTTGAGAGTAGTGCTGATAAAAAAAATACACAAAGTAAAGCGACTGTCTGCGTCCTAATTGCGTAAGTGAATGCGGCAAGACAACAGGTTTTGACGTCATTAATCGACCAATCACATGCGATATGAAAGACGCGATGTGTCTTTCCGTCTATGTGATTAGTCGATTGATAGCGGTCGAACCCGTTGCCTTGCCGAATTCACTTACGCAATTAAGCTGCTGGGTTCGAACCCACGACCTACGACATGTAAATCGGGGCCGGCTGGTGATATAAATCAATTGCGTCGAGGCAACAGGAATGTCGCTTACTACATAAATATATGCTAACCCTGATCTACTAAACATCGCAAAAACATGTGGATAAAAAGGATGTTTTTGTAATCTAAAATGTTGTCAATTATGTAGCACACACGTGTGTCAACCACGTCATACAAAAAACCGTTAAACTATGAGGAAACAAGAATAGATTCGCTCTAACGTATTGACGTAAATATTACCGCAAACTTATACGATGCGATAGCACTGAAATGAGTTTGTCAGCTAAGAATTACAAAATGGCGTAAACGTCACCGTCTTGTTCTCGGTTTCTGAATTAAGAATTCGAATACTGGTGGTATATCTGCTTTAAAATCTGTCTGTTAACTAGAATTGGGATGTTTCCTGAGTGGAAAAAAAAACCGGCTAAGTGCGAGTCGGACTCGCGCACGAAGGGTTCCGTACCATTATCGCAATTTTATATTTTATTCTGTTTTTAGTATTTGTTATAAAATAAAAAAAAAACAAAAATACGTAATCTGTGACAATTTCAACTGTCTAGTTATCACGGTTTATGAGTTACAGCCTGGTGACAGACAGACAGACAGTCAGACGGACAGTGGAGTCTTAGTATTAGGGCCCTGTTTTTACCCTTTTGGTATGGCACCCCAAAAATTGACAAAGATAAAGCCACAGATAAGCGCATCATAGGTCAAGAGAGAGCGCTTGTGATGTCACTTATGTCAGTAAAAAGTGCAGCACGCCGTGATGTCACACAAATTATTTCAACGCACTGTATCGTCGTAATTTTTTGTTCACGTGGCAAAAGAAAAAAACACGTGTCCAACAATTTTAGGTTATCTAACTGACTGACTGGATTGAATATTTATTTTTGTCAACTAAAAAATTGGCACGTACTTAATTCCAAGTAGGTACCTTATAATCAGAAACCCGCCCGTAGTCTATTTTTAGATTTTTGCATAATCAGTGAGTAAATTGATTATTTTATTTCATCATAGTTTTTATAATTACTGGCTGATCAGTATTTTTCTAGATTATAGCTACATGTTTTGACTTGAATACAAGGACATCGGCCTCTGTATTAAATGTGCTAAGTCATGCTGGTATGCTATAAAACGAGTGCGGGTATCATTACAACAACTGTGAAGCCATAAATGTGATTTCACATTCATTGCATGTACTGATAACTTGTTCATACTACCTTAATTAATCGGAAACGAATTGTGTTAAATTTTAAATGAGCATGCTCCAATTTTTTGCATGCTCGTTTATAATTCGTTATTACAATTCATAGTATTTTTTTAATCGACTTCTTCCAAATCGGTTTACAAACTGCCAAACTGTAAGACAGTTTGCCAGCAGTTGCTCTCGTGTCAAAACAGATTAGAAATTATGTTGAAATGTGCATAAAAATTTAAATATTATGATTAGTGGAATACATTAAACAATCAGTATACATTCCATCGGCGTCAGACAATCCCACATTCTACACAGATGATCCAACTTCCATTGTCCATGATTTTATGCATAGTATTGACTGTAAATATCCAGGTACCTACAGGTTTGGCTATTTGTATATTGCTATTGCTATCGGTAGTTATATTTTCGAGCCATTTGGGGTTGAAACTCTTGGTCCGTGGGGCCCGAGTGCTCACGCTTTGTTTAAAGATCTTTCCAAACGCCTAGTTGACACTTTGCGTGACCCAAGGGCTGGCTTATACCTTGGTCAGAGAATAAGCATTGCCATACAACGTGGCAATGCTGCCAGCCTTTTTTGTACATTACCAGTGGGGAACGATGTGGAGGAGTTTTTCGACGACATATTTTAGTTAAGTATATTTTTAGTTTTAGTTGTGAGTAGTTTTTGCTTAAAGTGTAAAGGTTTGTAGTTTTAGTTATTTAAGTATTTTATACACTGTATATACTTTTATCTATGTAAATAAAAAGATTTATTTGTATATGTATCATTAATATCACTAAAAGTGATATCGCTGTAAGAATATTGATGTCAAGTCAACAATCAGTCATGTGAACAAATCGGTCAACGACACCATATTATGTATGGTAGGTAAGTAGGCAAAGTGGTCATTTCTGTAGGAAATGTGTATCCACACGTGTGCTACACGCAGTCTTTATTTTTATTCTACGCATAGAAGGGCCGATGATACAGATATAAGCTAGAATATGCTTTTAAAACCGACGCGCGACGTCAGGAATTCAAAGATTAACCGGTTGTGTGCCGTAATTATCGATACAATTAAAAAGCCATTGTAATGGGCTGATATTTATATGATGAGATATCCTAGCTAGACTTTAAGTAGCTGCAGCATTGATTTCCTTCCTACCTATTTTACATATTCAAGTAAAAAAATTGCCATTAGTGAAACAAATTTATCAACAAGAAGTAAATATCTTAAAATACAAAAAAATACTCTGACACAGATAATATTGCACAATTATCTTCACTACTTCGTGCAATGTAACGACTATACAAGTTCCTCGTACAATATGATAATTAAAAACTGGTTATTATTCAAGCCAGCGATTTCCTAGTTCGTTCGCCATTCATAAAATGCGCTGAGTCCATCCCCTGTCAGATTACGAAGCCGCTGGAAAAAAATGAAATATTTCGTGCCATAAAGATATTTTCGGGAAAAATAGAAATTGTGTTTTGAAAAATATTACTGAGTAGGGAAATAATAAGAGGAATTTTTAAACGTGTTTTGGTTCTGAATCTGAATAGGCACTAGTTTCTGAACAAGAGTTTTGTCATGTCATGACAATGTTTAAGTTTGATCAATTACCTACGGGCACATCACGATGATTCGCAATATTTTGGCAGCATGACTTAGATTTTTGGTACTTAAATAGAAAGATTTAAGAGAATCCGATAACATACATATAACTAAGGATAAGCATTTTTATAAAACAACAGTTTTGTTAAGAATAACTTAATTGTTTCTATTTAACCATCTAAGAACGTTCTATTATTCAATTTAAAGCATACTCCAGACTAATAACCGCTTACTAAAGTTTCATCATTAGCAGCAAAGACGCGAATGCAGTTATTGCATTTGCAGCGCTAAATCGCTTTAAAATCACTAAACGGAACGGTAGCTACGACTAACAATGCACATGCAGCACAGTTAAAATAAACAAAATTGTCATAACACCAACGGCTCCATTACAACAATCAGTAAATATCCCGTTGAATTTTAAAACATACACGTCTAGTGACGGCTTTACACTCGTTGACCTTATAGTGACTTGATAACGTGACGACAGAACTGAGAAGTGAGAACAGTCAGACAGAACAGTGTTGAAACCGCGGTCGGCGCAAGCACACGTATCAAAATGTCAGAAGAAACCGCTTCTGCTTCAATATGGGACGAACTTATGAGCCCACTGAATCTTGTGTTAATAGCTATTATTGTGTACCTCGTGTATAAGATTATCAAATCGAACTTTGAATCTGAAGTGACTGTGGCACCACCTCCTCCAAGTCTACCAAAGCTAAGGAAGGATCTAACAGTTGCTGAAATCAAGAATTACGACGGAACACAGCCAGACGGCAGAGTGTTACTAGCTGTGAACGGAATCATTTTCGACGTAACCAAGGGAAAGAGATTTTACGGCCCCGGTAAGTGTCTTTTCTATTTGGTAGGGTTATACCGGCTGCCGTGTTAAGGTTATGATCATGCGCAATAAAATGTGCCTAGTTTTACGATTTCACTCGTAGTAAACTATGTAGGTAACTGGTTTTTTATTTAGTGAGCTTGTTTGGTGTCCCAGTACAAATACAGGCGTCAATGAAGTTAATAGTTTTACGATATCGATTGATTTGTATGATTTAGCTGTGATTTCTTTCGTCTTTAGGAATGCTGTCTAGAAATGACATTGCAAAATAAAGAAACCTTGAAACTCAGTAGGAAATGTATAACTAGCGCTAAAATCTGATTAAGACTAGCCAGAAAAGCCACAAGAAAATTTGAGAATTTTGTGCACCATTGTGACTTGAAAACATTATAAATTAAATTTAAAATTCTGTCGAAAAACTTTATTATTACAAGCGCAGAGGCAAGATAGTTTTGTGTTCAACTATATCTGTCTTTCACTTATGTTAGAGTGAGAAGCAAAACGTAAACATTAATATATTCAGTATTTTTTTCTCTACCCGCGTTACAACTCGGTATTCTAAAAAACAACCTTGAGTAAAATAATGTATTACGGAATGGTAACCGGTCTTAGGAACATGTTTGTACACTTATCGAAGATATAAATAAATAGATATGTATTAGGCCTAGTAGATGTTATATACCAGAATGAAAATTGTATAGGGACAATATATATGTGCATTTTGAATATGCAGAAAAACCTAGATAGGTATTGTTGTTAATATAAACAAGGTGAATTAACAACAATACCTGGGTGACCGAGACCGAACTCTGCTCGGGCGAAAACAGAGAAAACGAAGTTTTCTAAATATAAAACCTAGCGAAATCGATTTATCGCCCCCGAAACCTCCTGCATACAAAATTTCATGAAAATCGTCGAAGTTGTTTCCGAGATTCAGATTACATATACAAGAATTGCTCGTGTAAAAGTATTAGATAGATAGGTAGCCTAACAACATCTCATTTATTTGTAAAAAACATGAGTATGAAAACAAATTGGAGTTTGCACTGCAAGGAGAATAAAGCTGCATCTTCTAAACCAAATTAAACTCTTGTCCTCCAAAACAGTAATATGGGTTATCGCAAAGAGTCTTAATGCGCCGCAAAACGTAAATGAATGTCAGAATGACTTGGTAAATATGAATGTGTTGCCTGCGATAAACATCATTATTACATCACCGTAGAGGGGCAATCATATATATTTATCATAGATATGATATCAGACAACATCAAAGTATAATATGTTTACGGCAACATACAAAGATGTAGAAGCATTGTAGTTTTGAATTCCCATACAAGAACGACAATACTACTCAAACTCAAATAAGCAAAGTCGGTTCGAAGTCGAAACACTCAGACAGTACTTGGAAAAGTAACACTTGATACTCATAACATCGTAATTATCGGCGCATGAGTAGGTATGTCAATATAGCTGCAATACAGATAATATTGTACTAAAATGTAACTGAAAAATATAAAATCGTCAATGATAACGAGTATGCACTCGACAACATTACACTTTAAAGTCACTTATTTTTTTAGTGCAGGCAATCTTTAAGAACAAAGAACCTGACCTAGAAATCAAGCTATGTACACAAAACATAATGGTGATTTGAATATAAAGGTTACACATGCTTAATTCTATTTAATTAAGACACAAGACAAGCGTTAAATAGTATAAACACTAGGGGCCATACATAAAAATCTATATTCAATTTTTCTACGAATTTATAATTTTGAAACAATGTATGCTAACCAGTTGCTAAACAGCATCAATAATTTTATAAAGGCGTAGAAGCAAAACTTTTTTTTATGACATACTCAACAGTTTCCTTGTGTCAAAACCGGTTTTCAGCTCAGTATGTTTCTAAAACTTGGACTGTGACACTGCTTTGGCGTATGTATTCACGACATCATTGTTTTTTTCCAGCAATGGTTCTTCTATAATATTTTTTTTTAATAATTATATTCTGCACACAGTCTTAGACTATAGTATAGTTTCCATCTATGAACATCCTAATCATGATTAAACTTCAGGAACGGGACCACGTCATGACGTTATAAAACTAAACTTATAAACGATCAAAACTTGCTACATAAGAAAGCTAAATAATTTCTCAGAGTTTTACGACATCATGAACAGTTTATGATATCAAGTTTCTTGACGCATACGTTATCGTTTACGATCCATCAATACTGAATTGGCTGAAACCTGAAAGTGATAACAGGAGATAGCACACCTATTAATGTTACAGTTAGTTTCAGAATTTTTACTGTCATTTTTAGCTTGGTTTTTATGACTATAAGCCGATAACAATAAGTGAACGTGATGATATATTATGTTAAACCATTTACTTTAATTTATAATTTAAATTCTACACAGTTTCATAACAAAAAAAATATTATTTGGCTACATTATCAATATTTTCAATAGTCCTCATGACAAAAACATTAATCAGAGCACTTGTCTTATTGATAAACAATATTACCTATTCAACTATATTCTGTTTTATCTTACCTACTCTTCAACAGAAACTTGCGTTTTATCGGATAACGGGACAAGTTTTATGATTTCGCCAAGTATGTCTGTTGTATTGCTTCTGATTTAAAAAATCTTATAGGTACTTTAACATTAAGAACTGATATTTCTAACATTACACCAATATTTTCCCTATTTCTATCTATCTGTTCTTCTGTCTTATCTAATCTTACTATAGGATGGTGACTGATTATAAAAATGTGACTCTTCATATCTTTAGTTACCTAAGATTATTTAATAATTTTTCATCATAACAAGTCAAAATATTTTTGGTCGTTAATTGCTTCATCATTATGAATTCTAGTTTCTAAAAATAGAATCGTCGCTCAGGGTCTAAGCGTGCATTAAAAAACGAATTAATTTAATTAATAGCTTCTCTGACGTACTTAAGATCTTATGTAAATTAAATAATTTATAGACATATACTATAATCACAATGAGAGGTCGACAGATCCAGTAACAAACGCCTACTGATACAATTTTAACATTAAAATAATTGTTATTGTGACAATATTATCGGAAACAAGACTTAGTATTATCGTAATTTATAAAAATCTCAACACTGTTTAGCGATTAATTAGCACATTCTATAGATAATTTGAATTTAGAATCTGCTTATGAGTTCATAAACAGCTCAGAGTTTTATTTTTAATTTAGCAACATAATACTGGTAAGAATTCAAAAACATTTTCATCAACATCGATGTTAGAATATTTTCTATAAAAGCTTAGTTTTCGGCTTCTAAATAGTTTTATTATTCAAAATGAACCTCGTACATTTTATTTTGTAATCACCTATGCCCCCAGTAACTGACAACGAGGACGCTGCATTTATCAACGTTACGCTAACATTATTGCTATTTGTAAAAATGCACCATATTTCTACAACGATAAGTTTCAAATTTCAGTGTGGTGCGGTAATTATACATAGTCCCTGATTTTATAAACAGACAGTCGCGATTCAAGTGATTCGACCTCGGTAAAAGTCGACGTTGTTTTTATAATGTAATGATTTTACATTTTGAATGACGTCATCATGTTTAAGAGGTTCACAAGCACATTACGTAAGGGAAAAGAGAAAATGTTGTGGTTACAATAATTATGTGGGAACGACCAAACAATGATAGTGACAAACTGAATAGCAAATGAATATTATAGCATTTGCCAAATAAAACCTTACTGCAGTCAGACACGAATTCAAAATAATAGCAGTCGTATTACCAGTTTCCATTCAGAAATACAACCTAAACAAAGATTTGTCTCTACGAATTATCCAGAAATGCTAAGAGCTAAGCTAAACGAACTGAATTCAAAACCAGGACCTGAAAGGGCCCATGTTTGTAACTAAAAAGAGTTCAAATAAAAACTAAAATAACCAAAACAAGTAAGTAGTAAGTAGCTACTGTTTATAAGCAAGGAAGTAATAATTTAGACACGGTTGAAGCAAACACGGTTTCGGAACTAATTTTTAAAACGTAAACGCTTTACTTTCGTGAGGGGCCGAGGCCCAAAAGAAAAAAGGCGTGCAATTATTTAAATGAATGCATGGAGCGGTGAATTAAAATCCTTTTAATGGAATTTGGTCCCATAAAAGCGTGTCTCTTTCTTTTAACATTTGCGTGGATGCAAATTTAGGGAGTCTTCGTCTAAATCTGTGTTATTTTTATCTACTAGATCAATATCCGTGCGAATAGCACTTTTTCCTCTTCATTATTTTTATTAACGATGATATTATAAAGAAACATGATACATTAGATAGCTTTCAAAATGTTTTAAAACTCACAGTGCATTTATGTTGCTCTAGACATTAAAAATTCAAGTAAAAAATACAACGTCAACATCCTGGTATACAAATTTCCGTTACTATATCATAAACTGCCATGTGAAGTAAACTGTCGTTAATCTACTCTAAACATAAATAGACTTATGTAGATAAGCGTACATTGAATCCATAGCATCTGTAATAATTATCATAATAATTTATTTATATATGGTTTACTGATTTCAACTTATAAGATGGTTGTTTACTTTTATTTGATCTAAATTATCTTGAAATGGCTTATTAATTAGGTACACAACATAGTTATTGAACTGTTTTTAATCTCTGATTACTTGCTTGCTTGATCAAGTTTCTTGTTTAGCTATGCTTCGTAATCAGCGTTTTGAGTCATATCAGTTGTTAAAAGTTTTTTTTTATCATGTTTATCAAGAAGTGTCTCTTCTATTTCATTGACCATTATTGGCCTTATTTATATTTTTAAACATTATGCAAATTCTCAGCTAAAATTGAGAGGAAAGAAAATAAGAATGAAACATAAAACCACGTTTAAAACAAACGTGGTTTTATGTTTCATTCTTATTTTCTACGCATATTTTAATTTTTTTAAATTTTTAGCCTGTGTTAAAACTAAATAGGTATACGGTTAGTTTTTTTTTATAAATAAGGCTCCTTGTTTTTAGGTTTAACGTATTCTAAGATATATGTAAATACATCTTTTTTATCATTCACATCTGAGTCGATCCCGGTCACCTCAGTACCACGAATGCCATTAGTATTCCTCACGTGTGCACAACATATTATTTTCTGACCAAAACGAAATAGTTTCCCGTAATCTTCTTGAAACAATACACTTAGGGAATCTGTTGAAGTTTTCTGAATGTTTCTGAATATATAGGAGTTTGGATTTCTAGTTTTCTATTACTCAGCCACAGTTTGTTTTTTTACTTTTTTTCTTGACAGTTGATTGGTTTCGTATTAGAAAATAATGTTTTGTGTTTCGTCATGTTAGCATATATCTGGCATCTTGCCGGGATCATCATCATCATCATCATTTCAGCCGAAAGACGTCCACTGCTGCCCCAGGCGTTGCCACATTGATCGATCCCGTTCTTGCCGGGATATTCTTTGCCAAATAAACTATTATTGTAACTGCAAACTTTTTGTAAAAGATGCCAAACCTGTCTCTCTGATATCTCAAATAATCCATGTTTTGTTGCTTTACAGGTGGCCCATACTCGGCCTTCGCGGGCAGAGACGCGACACGTGGTCTAGCTACTGGTCAGGTAGCAGCCTCAGACAAGGAGTACGATGATGTCAGTGATCTGAGTCCTGATGAAGCTGCTTCAGCCAAGGAATGGGAAGACCAGTTCAAAGGTTTGTAATTAGAACTTTAATAAGACAATAATTAATGGTCTGATTTATTCACTTATCTTACATATATATATTTTTTTTAATTCTCAAAAAGACATTAAAAAAAGTAAGTCACCGGTGTCGAGAATAGAGCTCAAGCTCTCGGTTGTCAAAAAGAGTAATCACCTAACAATAAGAGCCGTGTCCTAAAGTACCGATTTCTGAATCAAGCCCTTGATCCAGATTCCTAAAGAGAGCCTCCTTAGGAGCCTCCTCCTTCCATTAGCTGACACAAGTATTGGTACAATGATTCCTGAGTCGACTTCCCAGATGTCGATAACCTCGCGAGCCTAGTCGAGATACTTTCTCGGCTTTCACGAGGTTCCCATCATGTGGGACCGTTACGTCAACAATAATCGCACGCCTTTCTAAATTAATTTTATAATAGTTGTTTGTGGTTCTACATCCAGTGCATTATTTTTAAGACTTTTATTTGAATTCATCAAGATCAAATAGTTCATGTCAATTTCGTCTGGCAATCCTGAAATATACACGTGAATAAACTATTTTAAAAATAATTAAACTCTCAAGGTTTTAAAAAAAATATAAATAATGAGTTAATCATGATAAATAAAACCGTATAAAAACTGAAACAATGGCAGATTAGTAATAGGAAAAACAATACAAGTGTGAGAGTAAATTAAAGTCGCTCGTTACCTTGAAGCACTTAAAGCAGTGGGTTTATGTGAAAACCGTGCACTGATTTGAACTGTACGTACCTACTAAATAAAATTTAAAATGAAAATTTAAAATGACTTGTTTAAGGTCTAGTATAAATATTTACATATGGGCAGTATTTATGTGTTAGTATTATACAAAGTTTATATAAAAATCGACTGTCATGTAATACCTAAATCAATTGGTTGTCAAAAGACACCCTATAAAAAATGCTCCAAATTAATTGAACATTTTTTTTACAGAGAAGTACGATATTGTGGGCCGTCTCCTGAAACCTGGTGAAACACCGAACAAATACAGCGATGATGAATCCGAAGACAAAAAAACACAGTAGTATAGACAAACTGTATTTTTGTAATAAGAAAAACACTTGTTAAAACGTGATATTTTGCTGGAACCGGTGCCTAGGGAAATGTTTAAACGTTAATAAAATATATTTTTTTAACATTCGCTACTTTTTTTTTATCACCGGACCAAGTTTACTTAGACCTGAATCTGACGGCCTCTGCAAATAGCAAAATGTTTCACAAAACATTTTATTTTGTGGTGTACGATTTGATTGAGAATATAATCTGTTTGTACTCTGTGTACTTTGGGCTATTAAAATTTACTGTAGTGACACATTTAATTAACATACTGTATGATAGGTAAATAAGATACCGACGTTGCTGTTTGCTGATTAAAAAAAAACGCACATAGAATTCAAGAGTGAACTTTTTATCATAGTTAGCTCTTACCTGCATTGCATTGGAGTTGGCTGCTACAGTCAACAGAGTAAGAAGGCCTGAGAGGTGTCAGCTAAGCATTATGCTACGCGTGTCTCGAAATGTTTTTTTTGCTTTCTACAGTTCCATAAAGGATTGACCCGAGATCGCAGTAGACCGGGTGATGTGGAAGGAGCGAATGGAGGCGTTTGTCGTGCAGTGGGACAGCGTAGGCCCGTAACATTAATACAGGCATTCTTTGTCGTGGCATTTAGGGTCTCGCCTATAAAGTAGCAAAAAACATTAATTTGAAAATCAAAAACCCGACTGCTTAAGAAGCGAACTAAAAAGATGTAAACAAGTAGAAAATCATGCTGTGCAGTCGGAGGATACGTATTCGCGAGCTGGCTGACCACTCTATCTACTTGTTTACATATTTTTAGTTCGCTTCTTAAGCGGTCGGGTTTTTGATTTTCAAATTAACTTTTTTATTTACAACTTTTTAGTTATAATTTTTTTTCGAACATCTTTTAAACATAGCTGATATATATTTTTGAAACCTCCTCTTAAAACCCTTAATTTTGATACCTCACTTGATGGGTTTGGATTTCAACTTTGAGATCCCCACAATATAGCGCCCAAAATCCGCCATTACTGTTTTTTTTTAACGTCACTTATCTTAGAACACTTGGAAGGTGTAGACGTATCTAACGATATCTTAATTATATAAATCCGTCTAGCGGTTTACAAGATATGAGGTAATAAAGAATATTACATATATACAAACATACATACAAGCAAGATACGCGCGAAAAACATAACCCTTTCCCATTCTTTTTTAATTATTTCCCAAAAATACTTATAGTAAGACTACTGTGTGACCTTATAAGCCTTCTGATAAAAAGTTCTGAAGACTGTTCGTCAGAATATTGCCAATAAAATGTTCATTCCTATCACCTAATTAAAACCTGTATCGTGCCAGCCATAGTGACGTCACAAATTAATAAAATATAACAATGCCTAGGTCCTTAGTTTAAAGAAATACAGTATATAGTATGCCTGAGAAGAAATCAATATTGAAGTTTATTAGACTTGCTAAGCTTAGCGTGGTGATTAATGTTCATGCCTTCTGGGTATGAAAAGAGGCCTTTGCTCTGCAGATGGACAGTAACAGCCTAATAGGCGGGTATTATTAGATTTCGCGGGGGTTTTAGATCAGATTACTCCAAGTACATTGGATTGGTTATGATTACTTACTATGCTGATTGGTTATGGAGATAGCTATGCTCGGAGTTTCCTTGCTTGGTCAAATCAAAAATAAAGACATTCGCAAGAGAACCGAGGTTACCGACATAGCCCGAAGAATTGCGAAACTTAAGTGACAGTGGGCAGGGCACATTGCTCATAGAACGGATGGCCATTGGGGCCGAAAAGTTCTGGAGTGGCGACCGCGTACCGGAAGACGCTGCGTTGGAAGGCCTCCCTCTAGATGGAATGACAACCTGGTAAAGGCTGCGGGAGTCCGGTGGATGCGAAACGCACTGGACCGATCAGTTTGGCGACGCTTGAGGTTGCCTATGTCCAGCACTGGCTTTCTTTTGCCTGAAATGATGATGATGATGATCTACTATGCGAATCTAAAAGACATTTAATGATAAAATATTAGAACTTCTTTGACAGTGATATAAAACCAACATAATGAGAAATACTGTCAGATTTTCTTAGACATTTGAAACCTAAAAATGTGGAGGTACAAACCTGATAAATGAACAGAGGCTTTAGATCAGTGACATTAACATTGCGTTGCCATAGCGAATGGAAAAAAAAAACAACAAATTAGGTACAGAAAATAGCATTTCCCAATACAAACGAATGTTAATTTCCATGTCCATCAATTATTAGATTTATCGTGTATAATAATTTGAATTCAGAACTAAGTACTTTATGTTATTTTGTTTTGATTTCCGTGTAATCAGAGATGTAAAAAACGGAGTCTTCCTATGATCCTTTAGCAGCTTTCCTCCCATTTTTAAAATAAATTACATTGAAGTTAAAAGAGTATTAACAACTCTTATTACCAATTGGATTGAGAGCGTTCGATCTGCACCAATGCTGAGGGCAACTGATAGAAATCCGACGAATGACGAAACACGAAGTTTGCCGAAGGACATTAAGTAAATAGTTGTACTGTATAGTAAGTAATTGGGTATGTTCCCGTTAAGTTATAACCATTTTGTGTTACACTGTTACCCATTGGGATAAAAAAATACCGATTTTTAACACTGTAACAACACTGTAACTCAATGACACGTTTTTTTTCTCATCAATTTACACTGCAACCTAATAGTACGTAATAGGGTTACATTAGCATTTTATTATTTGTAAAATAGCAGAAAAACTACGAGGTGACATCGCTGTGCAGAGCGAGCGAAGCGAGCTCGCGAACTTAGGGCACCCCGACACGAATAGGTTAGGTTCGAAGGGGATGACGTCAGCTCCCGTCATTTTGTTCGTGTTAGGTTACTTTAAACCCTGTAGACAGAAATAGGAGCCCCGCTGCGCCGGACTCTGTTGACTTTGTCATTTGGTTTGTAACCCTATTACGTACTATTAGCTTGCAGTGTAAATTGATGGAAAAAAAAAGCGTGGCACTGAGTTAGTGTTACTAATCGGTAAATTTTATCCCAATGGGTAATAGTGTAACACAAAATAGTGTAACTTAACGGGAACAAAGAAGTAATTGTCAAGCGCTATCGTCGTGAAATGTCACGTGAAGAATAAAAATAAGGTATTGCCTTACATTTTAGCATCTTGACCACCGCCATCGCAGATTCGCTGACATCGAATGACACTTGTCTAGACCCTCTTGTTACTAGACACAAAATCAGTGCCTGTGAATTGCAGTGTTGCAATTCCATCTTTCTTACCGACTAGCATTAAGAATAGGAAGGAAAATAAAGGTAGGATTTCGAAGGAGAAACAGGAAAACTCTTGATTAATATTATAGTTCCTAATATTCTCTACTACCCTGGTCCCTAGCTAGACCGTCCGAACAAAAATAAAACCTCAGCAGATCCGATACCTTATCATTATGACATTTTCCTTTTATCACGGAAAATAGAGGTAATCCCATCAAAGGGGCGAGCTTCGGACAATCTGATAGGTTTTTAATGTCACATTCTTTTTTAATGGGATTGTCTTCGTAATGGACACTTGAAGACCGGACCTAACACATAAATTGAGTAGTGACGTCGCCATTACATAAAAATATAGAAGTTTTGTAGTCATAGGCACACACCTAGTTTTATTTGAAGGTATACTATTTCATGGTGTTGTGCTATCATTTACGCTACAATATTACAGGCACAGATAATATAATACTAGAATACAGATGCCTCATCCCATACAAAGAAACCATGCCGACGCCGTAACTAGCGTTTATCATCTGATTATACCGATAATTTTTTGTAAATTGATCGCGTTCGGTTCCGTTCCACGGCGATAGATAGATCACCATCTATATCCGTGGAACGGAACCGAACGCGATCGATGTACAAAAAATAATCAGTATAATCAGTACAGTACGTCGGCACGATTTCTTTGTATGGGATGAGACATCTGTATGCTAGTATTAATATATTATCTGTGCTACAGGTAATGAATTGAGTGTAGAAATACTATAATAATTTTATTATCCTCTTTAAAGCTAAGATACGCATTTTATGGCGACTTTAAAATTTCCTGGAGAAATACCCATTCCAAGGCTGTCTAATAGCTTAAGTAATATGATAAAATTTATTCGATATTATTTAACGGCTAAGATTCATTAAATGGCTATGAATTCCAATTGAAATTAAAATATACGAACTGAAAGTCTTTCTCGGTTTAATATAAAGTTTTGTTCGTTAGTTTCTTTTAATCTTGATAGTTTTCAGTACACCTTGGGCTATTTTTTATATTTTCTGTTGAAATGGCTTATCGAATTATTGTTATGGCTGATTCTCCGCAGCCACTATCTAAATATTATATAGCTTAGGTTGTCCGGTGGTAAGAAATGGTCCACAAGGTGCGTTGCGTCAGCGTTGCGTCGACGTAGCGTGCTGTCGCTGCGTCATTTTACATACTAATGCTGTTGCGTTGCATCGTCACAGCGTCAACGCTGCGTCGCTTTACATATATTAAGACAAAGCAGCGACAGCGCTATGTCTACGCAACGCTGACATAACGCGCCGTGTGGACCGCACTGAGATGGACAGATGATTTTGTTGCCGTCGCCGCATCGCGTGTGTAAACTTGAGAATTGGCTCAAAGATAAGCCTATGTCTAGCAGTGACTGAAGTCGATCTATGAATATTGATAATAATTTGTTAGTACTTGTCTACCAGGCGTGTTAACTTTGCAAAAATTAAGTATTTACTTTAGATCTGAAACAGTATCTATGTAACTTCAATTGTAAATTTAAACAACGAAATACTCAACAATGTTCTAACAAAGATCGTCAAAATTGCCGTAACAATAAACATTAAGTCTAAAGCCTTGACCTCAAAGGTTACGCACATAATAGTCTCGAAGCAACTCGAGTCGTTTCAGTGGCTTGATAATATAATTATGAGGTTCCTAACAACAACGTATGGTAATAATTATATCTCTCGTATCAGTAACGAGTCGTTAATGCGTTGCCTAGCAACTGGTTAGGCTTAGTTCAGACGGCATTGTACCGCACGTATTACATTTATTGAATAAATGACGTTGCTTATCAGCGGAACAAGTGGCGCCTCATGACCAAGAAAGCCGACCCCGAGTAACGGGCAAGAAGAAGAAAATAATAAATTAATAGTGGCGCATCCTTTTTAGGGTTCCGTACCCAAAGGGTAAAAACGGGACCCTATTACTAAGACTTCGCGATCCGTCTGTCTGTCTGTCTGTCTGTCCGTCTGTCTCCAGGCTGTATCTCATGAACCGTGATAGGTAAACAGTTGAAATTTTCACAGATGATGTATTTCTGTTGCCGCTTTAACATAATATAGTATAAAATACTAAAAACAGTATAAAGTAAATATTAAAGGGGGGCTCCCATACAACAAACGTGATGTTTTTTGCTCGATATTTATAACAGCAACAGGTAGACGCTTGAAATATTCACAGAATGTTTAGTTGTATATTTACTTCAAAAAATAATAATTAAAATAAAATAAATTAAGGGGTCTCCCATACAACAAACGTGATTTTTATGCAGTGTTTTGCGATAATGGTACGGAACCCTTCGTGTGCGAGTCCGACTCGCACTTGGCCGGTTATTTTTTACCATCCACACGACGATAATGCAAAAAAACGTACACTCTTCAACATGTTTATCGCCTACACACAAGACTTGTCAAGCAAATTGAATAAGACGTATACACAAAGTAGTTTACTTATGAAAACTGACCCTATTCGTTTTTATACCAATGATTATTTACTGTATGAAAACTTAACCGTATTGAACACTCGACTGATTTTGCGTATAAAATTTAATATTGCGTAAAATGCGGCATAATTTAGTGTACTTTAGGCAAAACTCTGCCTAACCCTTTGGAGAATACAGGCGTGATGTTAGGTTACTAAAAAAATTGCAATATTTATTTAATTTTTAAAACTGCATGCAATGCACAGGTGCCTTGTGAACCCAGTCTTAGGGCAGATTTCACCAATTATATTAATCGCGATTAGTTCAACTAAACTCAGTTTACGCAAATACAGCGTTCTGATTGGTCGAGACCGCTGAGAAACTACCGATCTGTGTGCTTATTCTGAGCCCTTCACATCACATCATGAGCCTATTAATGTTCCCACTGCTGGGACACAGGCCTCCTCTCTGTGAGAGGGGATGGGCCGTAATCCACCACGCGGGCCCAGTGCGGATTGGTGGATGTCACATGTCTTCGATTTTTTGGATCTAGGACATGCCGGTTTCCTCACGATGTTTTCCTTCACCGTTTTTGAGAGCAGTGGTGATGAAATAATTTACACAAAGTAAAGCACCTGCCTGGGTTCGAACCCACGACCTACAACTTGTAAGTCGCGGCCGATACCACTGCTCTCCCTGAGCCCTTAGTGCGAATTTAAACTCACGCTCAATCATGTTAACGTAAAAGTTCTCTTATGTCAAAATGTATACAGAAAAAGAGGTTTCTCCTTACCGTCACCAGACGGCGTTTATCCAGTTTCTTTACTTTAACGCGATTGAGTGTGTGTAAAAACTCGCACTAAAGCTTCTGAGTTTTTAACGTACTCACTCTTGAGATCGTTTACGTTATCACGAGTGAGTGCGTTAAAAAACTCGGAATAAGCACACTGAACGCTGTGTTTGCGTAAACTGAGTATAATTTAACTAATCGGCCCTTAGTGATCGTGATGAGGCAAGAGATGTTGATATAGTAAACAGCTGATATATTATTCATGTGTGTCAACCAATAGGACCGTGTTCTAGACTGATACTGAGTCATGAATCATGATTTGAAACTACGTCGATTTGAGTTTGATATGCGTCACGAAATGCGCAGGACTGTAGGCAAAAACAAGGGGGACTCACGTGACCTAGTAAAGATTGCAAGCATCCGCTGGATACAGCACAGGAACGGTACCCATGGTGATGTTTGAAGAAGGCCTGTCCAGTAATGGATGTCTTCTGATTGATGAAGAATCAGAAGACATCCATTACTACAATCTGATACTTACAAATTAAGAATGGAAATCTGTAAAATAAAACTGCAAAAATGATAAACTAACAAGTACGCTACATTAATGAATTTCTCCCTCAAAAAGAAGTATGCAATACTATTCCAAAAACTTTCCGTGTTCCAGCTTTTTTCCATCAGATGGGCCACTTGCCAGTATATATTTGTAAATTCATCCGATTTTATATAACATCCTTCATATATGAAAACTGCTACAAATTCAGTGTCTGCAGACTGCAGTCTAGACTCTAGCAAGGCGGCTGTAAAATCGAAGACCTCATCCATCAAACGTTATTGAAGTCAAGAGCAGGAAAATTGTAACTAAAAAATAATATGAAGGTGAGCATACTCGCATCGACACTGTTTCACAATTAAAATTGTCTAAAATCTTCCGAAAAACCTGTGCTATTTATAGGAAAATAGTGTTGAATTTGATATTCGATGCGTCTTCTGTTTACATAAATAAATATGTTGTATTAGTAGCTGTTAATGTCTGTCGTGTCGTGTGTTTGTATGTGTCGGTGTGACCGTGTTGTTCTTCTAGACTACAAAACGGATTTTGATGCGGCTTACACTATCATTAAAGGCATAAAATCATTCCGAAAAGTTTCATGTACTGAGTACTTTATATTAATGTTTTACGTGCAAATTCATAGATACTAATCACATCACACATCACATCATCAGCCTATTAATGTTCCCACTACTGGGACACAGGCCTCCTCTCTGTTAGAGGGAAAGATACTAATATAAAGAGAAGATATTAATATACTAATATTATAAGATAAATTATTAACCGGGCGAAAAATATACTGAATGGGCGACTTATATATATTATACTAAGTAAGTAACTATGTATCCGGTTTGAGTAATACCTTTTAGGAGGTTTTTGTGAGCTGCGGTAACAATATTGTTACATACTTTAATTGTATACGTTGTTCTGTTTTTTCTATTTTAGCAGATTAATCTTTTGAAAATAGCAGTTTGTCAACGCAGCGGGCGAGCCCCACTGCGTTGACAAACAGTCGACAAACTTTTATTTTCAAGTCGCTGTTTTAAACATTTGTATTCGCCCACTATTTGTAGCTCATTTAGTATTTCAGTAAGCCACATTCATTATATTTTGCAACTTTAATTTGAATTGATTTTCACTCATTTAAATACTATCCATATTATAAATGCGAAAGTAACTTAACCTGTCGGCGTGTTACCTTTTCACATTCCATGAAACTTGGCACAGTGGACCACGACCGTTATGACGAGTTAGCTAACAATAACAAAATATCGATGTTTTGTCAAGTAGTAAAAACCGTTCGTGAAGGGTCTGGCCGCAACTAGAAACATAAATATCAACATCAAATACAAAAGCAATAATTATGTATGTCACCAAACTTTTACAACTAAAATTGGATGACATCGAACGAAAGTTGGTTTCGTCTAAGTTTTAATGGGCCGGCCAGCGCGGCGGTTAGTTTTCGTAAAAGCTGCATTGTATGGCCCAAAGTATTTATGTATGAGCGCATGGATTGCCAGCCAGTGTGCTCCGTATCGCTGTTCCCAACTTTAATCGTTACGTAACAGATTTAAATTGGTTCCATGATTTAGTGATAGTTTATTTTCGTGTTAGTAGGATTGGGCATTTGGGACAGTAAATAGATTTAATTTGAGAGTTCCTTTTGAAGGAGCTATTTTCGGTCCTAATGAAAATACGAGTATGACTAAACAGGATTTTCCTTGCGGTTTCGCCTGCGTGAAAGCCGAAAAATATTTAGTGGGAACGTTGGCAGGAGCTGATGGAATAATTGGCTAAAGGGCATGATCTAACCGTATTCCAACTTTAACTGATGATGTTGATGTAATTGATTAGCAAACCTTCAACGTATTAGGTTTATCATTATCTGTATAAATACTATCATTGAGAATTTAAGAAGTGGAAATCGAATATTGACCTACTAAATATGTATTTTTAATTTATTTTTATTGAATTGATTATGTGGGAGTTAACAGGCGTGTTACAAATATTCGATACCCATAATTCAATTCATAATCATTTCCATATATTATATATCTACACAAGATTGACCATACTAAATAGGTAAAATGAAGTAGGATCAAGTTGTTCACCTTATTGGCAAATTTATTACACATGCTTGCAAAATTCTCAGCTACAATAAACTTATTGTAGCTGTGAATTTTGCAATACTCTGAGGAACTTTCACTATGGTTCTGAATAATATGTTCTATTCCCTAGATAAACTAAACGTTTATGATTTTTTAAATAATAGCAAAACTTTACTCTTCCCATTGGTTAAAGTCTCCACAAACAGACGCAATGCAACTAAGGCACAGTTTTATGATACGTAGTTAACTCAACCAATGCTTAAATATGCTAACCAATAGTTTATAATTTTGATAAAACGCGTTAATTCATCAATAAAATTGTTAGTCTACCAAATGGTCAAATAAGCCATCCAATCACAGCAGATAACGCGTGCTTTGATCAGGTTAACAACTGGAGAAAAATTGTGTTTTACCGAAATTTTACAACCATTGGTTAGCATATTTAAGCATTGGTTGAGTTAAATACGTATCATAAAACTGTGCCTTAGTGACAACGCTGTTCTATCAAAAAAGTTCTACTACCTATAATAATTAAATATGAATATCCACAGAGCAATTTCTGTACAAAGGGTTCCCATATGGTCATGTTAAGCCTGTCTGCAGGAAAATAAGACGTATCAAGTAATTTATCTGCGTATGAAAATAAGTACCTAACGAAACTACTAAGCTGCATACTCATTTCTTAAAAAAATCACTTTGGCTGAGACAAGCAAGACTCCTTTCCAAGTATTGTTTACAATAAAAAGGGAAACAAGAAAAGCATCAACAAACAATTTTATCTTGACATAACTGTTTTAATCCGCCATCTTCCTTTGCATAGTAAAGTGATGCATTCGCTTTTGATCTCCAACCTTCTTACAGGATCATTGAGCCAAGAGTGTATAAGAGCCTTCTAGGGAAACTTGCCACAGAACAAGTACAGAAGGTTGAGTCCATAAAATGAGCAAAAACGCACGCACGCAAAGACACGCTTCACGTACAGCGAGTGCAAGCGCATTCGCGACTGTCATTTGTTAGAGATTACCATACGCACGCGTCTATATGTGCGTACGCCTCTTTTAGCTCGTTGTATGGATACAACCTTCTGTATTATTTGGTATACTCGCCCCACTTTCGACATCTTCACTCCAAAGGCACGCGGTCAAGCAAAAGGTATTCATGAGAAAAATCTCCGTGAAAGATAAAGCTGATACGACGTGGTATAAGATATAGTACCAAGAATTATTTGCAGCACTTTCTTTGATTAAAAATGGCGGTATTTGTAGATGTCGTTGTTCAAAAGTAGGATTTATTGGCCGCATTATGGATTGTCTTGTGGCTGTGCATTTTAGTTTTTGGTTCCAAAATGTTTGTGGTTCTTGACAACGATTGATTGTGATTTATGTAAACTTATTTATTTTATTCTTAATTATTTGCTGTCTTACAAAAACATGCCCAGAGTTCATTTTTTAAGGTAATATACACACATAAAAGTTTACAGTCGAAAACATCTACTATGAATTGATTATCATTTGAGAACTTCAACATTAAGTCCGCCTTTGTACATTTGTGCTTCAAGTATTAACTTCAATAATCCGGTGTTCAGCACACATCTATACACAGACTGAAAAAAGGCCAAAGTCCAAGCAATATGCTACCAGGATATTATAACTGTTCATATCAGCGAGTCCTCGCCTCCTCGGGCGCTCGAGGAGGGCACTGGGCAATTTCCTAGTGATTTCCTGGGCGCCGCCGTCGTCGCCTCACGACAAAAAGGACTAATCTCTGGAAGGAACTCTATTTTACACTTCATTACATTCCAAAACGTTTTATTAAATCTCCATCGGCTTGTATTCACCTGAAACCCTCAAGAAACTTTCCTACTTCATGTTTGTTTCGACAGCTTTCGAATTCTGTATTTCTGTTTCTATTTACATTATTTTACAAGCTTGGTGCTTTTATCGCCTCATTTTCATTTTGTTTTTCAAGTGCATTTGGGATGGAATCGTTTATATGGAATGTCTCTGCAATGTAGCTAGTTTGAGGGTTAAAATATGCTAATGTAATTAATCCTTTAAGTGTTACAATGGTTATCCATTGGCTGACTTTCGCAAGGGATGCATATTTTATCGATGATATAGCAAAAGCTCAAAAACTAATTCTGTTTTGGGGCTCGGGGGATATACTTGAGTTTTGTTCTACGTAGGAGTTATTAAGTGCGGTAGATATTATTTAGGGGGTGCCCAATCCTTATGATATTATAAGGATCATTATTATTATCGATAAGTAGAAGATAAACAGCGTGTCTTTTGAGAAAGTTGTGGAAGTGTCACATTAAAATCGAATTTGGATGCTGCGTATAACTTATTAAGAATACACACAAATGCAAAAGTAATGACAATTGCGTGTTTAAAATTGCGTGAAAACACAACTAAAGAGCATGCAAAATGTACCTCAATAATTGGGTCAACGCACCAATAAAAAATGGATACAAACACGACGACTTTGGCAAATTGGATCCACGGTTTTTTGTACTCAATGCGTGAAAACAAAATTGAAAGGGAATTTTTTGTCTGCCAATTAGGCTTGTCAATTTGTCGCTGATATTTTCATGAAACATAATTTTGCGGGAACAAAATTATGATAAAATGGATTACAGATGCCATGTTGGTTTAGGCACACCTCCTAAATAAACTTTGGTGGCAAGGATCATGATATACGCTTTGATTATTATGAAGAATGGGTTACTTAAGGCTGTTAGTGATGGGTCAGCAACCTGTTACTGTTCATACACCATTAATTTTGAACCCAATATGTTACAATACGTCGCTTCGGGATATTCCAAGACATCTAGGCGGTAAAGAATATCTGAATCTTGTAATAATATTCAAAGAAATCACTTTTAGGTTTGTACTGAAATATTGAGATAATATTTTCTCTACCGCTACCGTGTTTTTTAATTTTCGTTATCTTCTTCTATGTTTTAACGCCTCCCGAATAAATAAGCATGTGAAAGTGAAATAGTGAGTCATAATAGATAAATCAACTGAAAATCTTTTTTTGAATCCTAAATCATTGTCAATTGTCATTGTGTGTGTTTCTAATCATTGTCTTTCGGTCTTTCTAAATGTGGAATTCAATCAATCAACCCATCATATTGATACCTACAGCTTATCTGAAGAAAAACGTTGTTTGAAACTAGTGAAAATTAATAATATTTTGCAGTGAAGACAAGAACTACGTTTAATATAAAAAAAAAAACAAAATATCAAAACAATTTCTCAAAATAAAAACACCCAATATGCAATAACACAATCGAAATAAGACGTCGGAACACGCAGTATTTTCACAAGATATCCCGGAGCTATTACAAAGTTCGCGAAATTGTATCACTGGTAACATTTCAAAGTTGCCGAGCAACTTCAGGACGTAAGCAATATATTCTTATAAGAAAGTGTTGGAAACAACAGAGGCAGTAAGTCTTCATTGTAGGACTCAACTTGGCTGACTGACGCAATATCAAAAGTTCGCGATATAGGTATCTACTGTTTGAGTTGAGAGACTCTGATACTTTGTTTTGGTGATTTTCGTATTGAAATCGAGACGGGTTTACGTTAGGGGGTTTTGATCTTTGAATATTATTTTGTTGATAACCTAGTCTTTTTCCAAAATGTATTGGAAAATACAATTTTACCACATGCAGTTGAATATCATTATTTTACATGGAGCGATTGCTTTTAAGACTTCCACTTACGACTGAGTTAGGTATTGGCAGCTAAAACGTAAATTAAAAGGCATTGATTGGTTCTAGATGAATTGCAAGACATCACAAGGACCAGCAAAGCTACCATTTCCATCGAGACTAATCCGTGCTTCGGAAAGCAAGATATTATGTAGTAGATTTGTAGTTGTAGGACTTATAATAGGAGGAGTTGGTTCAGGCCTACTCTGCCGGGAAGAAACGAAGTGGCATATGCTGGCAGAGTGAGCCGCTTGGGTGGTGCCGTGTCGTGCCCTCATCTCAGGAGTAGGTGTCGCGGCCGGCCGTAGTCGAGTCGACGGTCGGCAGCGAGAAGTCCTGGGACGCGGTGGTATCCTGCTGCAAACAGTCGTCTCGCAGAAGGAGGCTGCGGAAAGGGAGAGGGGGATCTCTTCCACTCACCCGGCCCGCAGTAGACGCATCGGGCGTCAGTGGAGGTCGCACAACGCCATTTTCCAGCCACCATAAATGGGTCCAGGGGCAACAGACTCGGGGACGTCCGTCGACCCCCACACATCACGACCCGAGGTGGCGTCGCGTAGTGATCCACGCGCGCCCCTCTTTGGAACAATGCGGTGGTTTCTTATCAGTAGGTGTCTGACAGATCCGTCAACGAACGTCAAATGAGGATTTTCCACACGGGAATAATTAAAACAAGCCCTATCTTACTAATATTATAAATTGCGAAAGTCGTTTTCAACTGATTTGGATGCATGAAACACGGGTAGAAAAATCAATCTGCATAGCCTTTTCCCAAATTTATTTATGTTGGGGTTGGCTTCTAGTCAAACCAGATTCAGCTGAATATCAGTATTTTATATAGAGCGACTGCCTAACTGACCTCCACAACCCAGTAACTGGGTAAAACGATACTCCTTGGCAAGACTGGTGTCAGATTTCAGGCTTCTGACTACCTGTAACGACTGTCAAACATGTTCAAATGAAAGCCGGGATCAACGGCTAAGGGTAGAACATGGACTGGATTAATTGACAATAATAATAGGTACGATCCTATGGAATAATTTTCAACTAACATGCAGACAAAGCCGCTGGCAAAAGCTTTTCTGAAATAAGTCCATGACTCTGTATGTCACATTAGTTAATTAGCTACAACATTATTATTGACGCAGCACTAATTGATACATCGTATGACACAGATATTATTTGTTACAAATTAACATAACATTATATCTCGGCTGAATATTGTGTTGTTACCTATTTTTAATCCCCGACGGAAAAAGAAGGGTGTTATAAGTTAAACGTGTGTGCCTGTGTGTTTATATATTTGTGTATCTTAATATATATAAATCTCGTGTCACAATGTTTGTCCTCAATGGACTGCTAAACCACTTAACCGATTATAATAAAATTCGCACACCATGTGCAGTTCGATCCAACTTGAGAGATAGGGTAGTGTAGGGTAGGGTAGGGAGGGTAGGTAGGGTAGGTAGGGTAGGGTAGGGTAGGGTAGGTAGGGTTGGTAGGGTAGGTAGGGTAGGGTAGGGTAGGGTAGGGTAGGTAGGGTAGGCTAGGGTAGGTAGTTAGGGTAGGGTAGGTAGGGTAGGTAGGGTAGGTAGGGTAGGTAGGGTAGGTAGGGTAGGTAGGGTAGGTAGGGTAGGTAGGGTAGGTAGGGTAGGTAGGGTAGGTAGGGTAGGTAGGGTAGGTAGGGTAGGTAGGGTAGGTAGGGTAGGTAGGGTAGGTAGGGTAGGTAGGGTAGGTAGGGTAGGTAGGGTAGGTAGGGTAGGTAGGGTAGGTAGGGTAGGTAGGGTAGGTAGGGTAGGTAGGGTAGGTAGGGTAGGTAGGGTAGGTAGGGTAGGTAGGGTAGGTAGGGTAGGTAGGGTAGGTAGGGTAGGTAGGGTAGGTAGGGTAGGTAGGGTAGGTAGGGTAGGTAGGGTAGGTAGGGTAGGTAGGGTAGGTAGGGTAGGTAGGGTAGGTAGGGTAGGTAGGGTAGGTAGGGTAGGTAGGGTAGGTAGGGTAGGTAGGGTAGGTAGGGTAGGTAGGGTAGGTAGGGTAGGTAGGGTAGGTAGGGTAGGTAGGGTAGGTAGGGTAGGTAGGGTAGGTAGGGTAGGTAGGGTAGGTAGGGTAGGTAGGGTAGGTAGGGTAGGTAGGGTAGGTAGGGTAGGTAGGGTAGGTAGGGTAGGTAGGGTAGGTAGGGTAGGTAGGGTAGGTAGGGTAGGTAGGGTAGGTAGGGTAGGTAGGGTAGGTAGGGTAGGTAGGGTAGGTAGGGTAGGTAGGGTAGGTAGGGTAGGTAGGGTAGGTAGGGTAGGTAGGGTAGGTAGGGTAGGTAGGGTAGGTAGGGTAGGTAGGGTAGGTAGGGTAGGTAGGGTAGGTAGGGTAGGTAGGGTAGGTAGGGTAGGTAGGGTAGGTAGGGTAGGTAGGGTAGGTAGGGTAGGTAGGGTAGGTAGGGTAGGTAGGGTAGGTAGGGTAGGTAGGGTAGGTAGGGTAGGTAGGGTAGGTAGGGTAGGTAGGGTAGGTAGGGTAGGTAGGGTAGGTAGGGTAGGTAGGGTAGGTAGGGTAGGTAGGGTAGGTAGGGTAGGTAGGGTAGGTAGGGTAGGTAGGGTAGGTAGGGTAGGTAGGGTAGGTAGGGTAGGTAGGGTAGGTAGGGTAGGTAGGGTAGGTAGGGTAGGTAGGGTAGGTAGGGTAGGTAGGGTAGGTAGGGTAGGTAGGGTAGGTAGGGTAGGTAGGGTAGGTAGGGTAGGGTAGGTAGTTAGGGTAGGTAGGGTAGATGAATGTTTGGTGTTTTTATGGCAAAACAAAGTTTGCCGGGTCAGCTAGTTTTTGTATAAGTCTGTGGTATCTAATCCTAAATGTATGAGTCGATCTTGATTTTTTTTTGCGAGTTCTTTATCGAGAACGTTTTTAGTATGTTTGATAAAAATCGGTTCAGCCGTTCTAAAGTTATATTTTAACTGTTTGAATCGGGGTGTTTTCAAAAGATATCGTGTCATAATTACGTGTTCAATAGATTGTCGATCGAATCGTGTCTACTACCAGATAAATTATGTAGCATGGAATAAATATGTGGCGGGGGATTTTTAAATTTTATTTGTTATGTGTTGAATATGCATTCCAGACTGGGTTACATGTGAAAAAATTATAATATGAATTCAGGAGCAGTGCGTCCGGGAAACCAACTCAGCACAAATGCGACATATCTACCTATATTTGTATAAAAATTACAAAATTACCACATTTTCACGACAAGTGCTGTGTACTAAAACCGACAAATATGTTTAGTGTAAAGCTACAAGTAAAAGTTGCTTGTTGTCAATTGAAAATCATGTTTAAATGTTTGTTCATATATCGCAACTAAAAGGGTCTAAACTGATTTGAATGAAACTTGGAACATGGGTTGTTCATGACCTGGGTTAGAACAAAAGACTTTATATCCCAAAAGTTAGTTTGTTCCCTTGGGATATTTATCAAATTTTATAATATAACAAGTGGCGAGACGACCTAGACGCCCACTGCAGAGACTGGTCTGAGGTGGCTCAGGAAAATAATATTTAGAAGGATTTGGGAGAGGCCTTTGCCCAGCAGTGGGACATTATAGGTTAATATGAAACAAAAATATTTTTTTTTTTCCTTTTTTTTTTAGTTTTCTCAAATTCTTGCCGAAAACCATTGCGAGGGCTATTCAAATAATATAATATCATATTTGTGTACGCATTTATGTAAACGAATTATAAACGGATCGGTATCGGTACATTCTCACTGCCTGATGCATTTCGTAATTCTCGGGCCTAGCTGAATAATTATATTTGACATGGACTAACTGCCTATCTAACCTCCATAACCCCTTGGTTTAACTAATTGACAAATACCTGATCTATGAAATACCTGTATTTTACGAGGAGTTAATGCTTACCTGACCGCCACAACCAAGTGACTTGATAACATTATGCTCCTTGGCCAAACTGGTTTGTCAGACTTACCGATAGTCAGAGATTGACGAATGACAGTCGGCACCAACGGTTGAAGTGCTTTCTGAGTCACGCAAAAATGTGACCATCTGCGGGGCGAGCAAGGCCTATCATAGAGGCTTTGTCGTCGGCCTCGTTCAACTCGTGGAAGGTGCAGGTGGTTGTGCAGGAAAGGTGGTGGTGCCCATCCTGTGAAGGGGCTCCACACTGGCACCGTTTTTGGGATGGGTCAAGGATACACCATTCTGGTTCTCACTGCAAAGACCAGCCTCGGCCCGCAATCGGTTCAGAGATTTTCACTCTCATACAAACTGGATTTGGATCAGAAATCAAACGTGTTGAATTCCTTATTTAACCTACACTTAGTAGAGGATCGATAATGATGATTCATTTGATCTAGAACATCGATTACACAATAACCTCAAACAAATTGATACGAATGTTTAGCTATAAATTGCAGAGCAGGAAATATTTGGCCAGTAGTTAGAGTTCAAATATATTGGGAGCGATCGAGACCGCCTCACGATAAATAGTTTCGTTGCCAAACACAAAGGGGTTAAACGCTTTGGAGAAAACTAGAATTGTATGAGGTTTTGCTTTTATAGATGGAAATTTGAGTCGTAATATGCATACTGAATGGAGATGCCAGACTTAGAGCCTGCGGATAAAGTACAGTCAATTATTTTATTACTGAAGAGTAATTAAAAACGGCAGTTTGTGGTCAAATTATAACGGTTTTTAGGACTATGAGATTTAATTAAAGTTATTATAAGTAATGATTCAAGCTAACGCGAAGCAACAACCATACAACAAACAAGTTTTCATAGCAATTGTTTACGGATGGGATAAAAAAATTCTTAGATAGCATTGTATTCTGCGGCAACCTTTAAATATATTGGATAAATAATTCTGATGCACTTTCATAAAATAATTTTCTCTATTGTTTAGCCATTAAATTTATATCGAGATTATCCGTAGTTGGACCCTCACTGAACGGTCCTGTACCTTTGTTATGATGAGGGAAATAAAATGATATAGGTAAAAGTCGAGAAAAGAAAACACGATATATCCTAAGATTTGTTTTGGTAGAATATTAAAGTCTATGTTTTTGACATGTGAACACAAAAGCAAGGAAATGGAATTGTGATAGAACGATTCATCAAAACTTTTCAAACATCAAATATTTATTAAGAAACGAGTAGAAATGCATTAGGTTATAATCTATCATATTTTTGTGCGTCAGCAGTTTAAGAATGTTTGGATTTGAACATTTTGTGCAGCCTTTTTAGGGTTCCGTACCTAAAGGGTAAAAACGGGACCCTATTACTAAGACTCCGTGATCCGTCTGTCTGTCTGTCTGTCCGTCTGTCACCAGGCTGTATCTCATGAACCGTGGTAGCTAAACAGCTGAAATTTTTACAGATGATGTATTTCTGTTGCCGCTATAACAACAAATAAATATTTAAGTGGGGCTCCCATACAACAAACGTAATTTGTTTGCAGTTTTTTGCGATAATAGTACGGAACCCTTTGTGCGCGAGTCCGACTCGCACTTGGCTGGTTTTTAGAATTAGTTAAAGCAGAGTCTTAAAACCCTTGATATTTTTTTCCTTTTTTGTGAAGCTTATCTTGCTTTAAAGTCGTCGGGGTGCCTTGTCTAGTGCTAGTCGATACTATTGACGGTTATCGTACAGATGAGTAACACATAATAATAAAGTATCAAAACAAGTCACTTCAGCAGCTTTTATATACAAAAATAGACTCTATTTCCTCCTCGATAAACAGCTCAATAACCATCCTCAGTTAACAACAGGATTAGGAGACAATTTTGCGGCACGTTACTATGGAAAGCCGGTCAAGCTTAGCTAGTCACGCATGAAATTGGGGTTATCTACCGCCCAACCAGCCAGAATTATTCAGGTTGTGCTTAATAATGAACCTACGGAACCTTAAAAAGGTAGCCAGGGTGAAAAGGTTCACTGGAATCGATTTAATTGACTCGTTAAGTTGGTATTGATTGTGCATCGTCAAAGGGTCGATGTGGAGACATTTGTGCTGATTCTGTGAATGAAGATGTGGAATAGATGAATGGGTAAATAGGAAAGGTCATGTGGGTTAAGGTTACTGCTAGCTATGTTGATTATAGTTCTTTATCTAATGTTTACCATCATCAGTATATTTCAACTAGATACTAATGATAGTTATTTCTTGTTTGTGAAACAGTTTCGTTGTAATAAAAGATAAAGTGAAGAAACTATCAATCAACACAGACTATCGCAGTATACTGCAGGACATAGGCCTCTCTAAAGATACGCCACAAAAGCCAGTTCTTGGCCATCCACATAGTCTTGTATTTCTGGGTTGAACATCTTCAGGAATGCCCTTCGTCCTGGGGGGGGAAGGGTGTGTCAGACTCAAGCCCCGCACTTCTGCATCCCCAGACTAGTACTAGCCCACCCATCCGAGGGTCTCGTCCTTCCACATACATCCTGTTCCAGCTCCCAGCTAGAAGAAAATAGTAAAATATGCCTTAAACAACTAGCTTAAAAAAACCGGCCAAGTGCGAGTCGGACTCGCACACCGAGGGTTCTGTACAAGCAGCTACATACACCAAAATAAGTTTATAAACAACGAAAGCACCGAACATAGTTCTAATAAAAAGATAAACTGGTTTGAGGTACAAAATTAACTTTGGCATTGGAAAACTGTTGTGCCCTATATCGATGGGGGTACAACATAGGTTGCGGTCAATTTACCAACTGCAAATAAGTTAATAAATTTTTTTTTGATGTTGGTTCAAATTTACGATTACTGAACTTTTCCTTTAACTTGAGCTATAAGACATTGCTTCTTGCCATATTTCATTATTCTTGGTTAACGGGAAATAATCATAATCATAATCATTTATTGGCACCGATTAATACCCAAAAATTCTAAGACACGTGACATCCACCAACCCGCACTGGGCCCGCGTGGTGGATTACGGCCCATTCCCTCTCACAGAGAGGAGGCCTGTGTCCCAGCAGTGGAAACATTAATAGGCTGATGATGTGTGTGTGATGTGGGTACCCTGTAGATTTTGATTCCCTTGCGTGTTTCAAATATTTATTTTATTAAATACTTATAAAAACTTTATGCACAAGTACAACTTAATACACTAGGCATTTTCTAACAGTCGCGACAAAAACGACAGTATCTTTTAATTGCGTTGATTTAGAAGTTTAAAGCTCCAAGGGACTGCAGCTTTGAGTACATAATAATAATTTCAATTAGGTACCTTCTTGCATTTCTGAAAAAATCGTCGGTGCTCCGTAGACCAATTGAAATTTGACCAATTGGTCTATGGGGAAAATTGCATGTTTCCATCGTCCAATTACCAACTGGGCTATGTAGCACACTGGACGTAAACCAAAACTATGTTCCTGTATAGGTTTTTGATTCCCTTGCGATTCCTCGAATATGCAACATAAACGGCCGTATATTTTGATTGCACTGATTTAGAAGTTGTTTTTTTTTACAGCTCCAAGGGGTTGCGGATCTGAGTATATTATTGATTTTAATGTCAACTTGATAACTTGATACGTCCAAGTTTTGACACACGGACAGACCCTTTAAGGGTTCTTTTTTTCCTTTTGAGGAACAAAACCCTCAAAACCTTGTATATTTGCAAAAAAAACTTTATCATCAACCCACATTATGATAATCATCTAAGTAACGCATTAAAATTGCTCAAAATGATACTGAGAGAACCTTAAAGTTGAGAAACTATGAAATAATGCTGTTATTGAAAGTGCAGTGCCTCTTAATGAGAATTAAAAAGTTCCACACTAGTTTGGAGCCGCTCCAGTAGCACACCTGCCCGCTTCGGTAGTACTACAGATAATTATTTTATACCTGTAGATTTATGATATGGTAGAAGGGACAAATTCATTTATGATGTTATAGGAGACAAACTTAAGGATTTTTTGGTCTACGTATTTGAAGGATCGTTTCATCTGAGCATTAAGTCTCGGCTGAAAACTTTTATGCAGTTATTTTTATCTCGATTACAGGCAATTTAAGAACAAACAACAATCTTCTTGTTCTTCTTTTCGTATATATTAACTCAAATTTTGTTTCAACTATTCCAATTTTTGCGTCCAGTATGTAGCTACCGAACTGTGGCTGGTTATTTTGAGTGTTTGTAAGGGACAGATGCATATGACTTGTATACATCTATTCTGATCTGTTCTGATTCCGAAAGGTGCGTACAAACAACAATAAGAAAGCACGATTTATGCACTATTTTCTTATTTATGCTGTGTGCAATAACAACAACAGAATATAAGATAGTACTATAGATATGGAGTCACATGACATACATAACATCCAATCATAATAATACCTTGAAAGATTAACGATTTATCCAATAAAAAGGACAAGACAAAGGCAAAGCAAGGAACATACGCAAGTGACAAAAAGCTACGGATCAACGATAATGAAATCAACAATCACGGCGGAGCACGACGACATGTTTTCCTCCAACGGATAAGGAGTGTCACATCTTGTTTTCTTGAGTAAGCGAATAATCCCGGAAACATAATTCCAGAACATTTGTCGCAACGATTCCCTAATGAATACGCAACGGAAAGCTTCTCTCCTCACAGCGAGCCAACCCTATCATGATTGAGAAGAATTACGTCTGCCATTACATAGAATAGGTCACTCTCCTTTATTTCCAACGAAAAAATGTTTGGATTAATAATCTCTTTGTCCTCTCTATGTAAACAGTTGTTGTGCAAACTCCCTTTTCTGTCGTTTGACCTCGTTAAACAACGAAATATGTTTGAAAATTTCCAACACTTGGACTTAGGATCGCCATTACAAAGGAAGTTTGGCGGTATAGTTGCGTTAAATATTTTGTAATTAAACTTTATGGAAGGCCCTTTGTGTTTGAATGAAAATTTCAATGCTAAAAACACTTTCGTAGTTGTCTCAAAGGTCAACAAGAAAATTTAATGGGCTAAGACAACTTTTGGGCAAGTGGTTTCTATGTTCTAGCTCAGATAATTACTATTCGCTTTACATTTTAGTTTGTTCGATCAATAAAATGAAAATATCTTTCAACTATTTACTAAAATATATGAAATTTTCTAGAAGTCTATCGAAAGCGAAGCAATATTATCACTTTAGTAAAGTGAATTGACATTTATTGAAAAAAATATTGTGACATTTACATTACTACACCTGGCGCAAATTGCACTTAGTTCGCAACAATAAGATAAGAAACAAAACAAAACTGATGGCCGTAACAAAGCCAATAACTTAAGTAAACCAGCAACAGAAAAACAAGCCAAGAATTTCACAACATTTCATACAAATAAAAAAAAATTGTCGTAATAGACACCAATGCGAGGACTCAGCAAACAAATGCGAGGATCGTAAAAAAACTTATACGACACTGACCCGTAACGACAACGAGACGACATTTGTTAGGGACGGGACGAACGCGTTCGTAGGGGCAGTAAAAACCCCGGCTTACCGGGGCGCACGCACGAAACTAATTGCATTTCTGATTCCCTCTGAAGTAAGTGTAATTAACTCGATCTCTGTAACGTTGTGGCCAGAAGGACGGCGATGGATGCTGTTGATGGGCTCGAGTTTTTTGGCAATGTCATTGTGGGGTTATTTATTCTTCAGTTGCTATGGTTTGGCTTTGAGCTTTCGAAATTCCCGTTGTTGCTATCAAGGCTACGGGTAATGTAGAATGAATGACATGAATTCTGTAATAATGAGTTCTAATTTAATTAAAAATAGGCTTATTTCCAACTAAATAATTTCATCATTGTCCAGATGTAGGTAACTCTATAATGGAGGATTTTATGTGTATTTTTTTGTGTTTCTTTTTTTTGTATTCTCTATTTCTAACGTATCTTAAACAACACATACTTTTGTTCTGAAATTGGCAAAACTTCTTCATCCAAAACATACATTGAAAAGGTGTAAAATATTTGCAATCGCTGGCCATACACAGGTTAATAAATTTACAATCGTCCACTTCGCATGCTGTCTGTACACGGCCCAATAACTATTGTATTGCAATTTATTTGCTGGCGAACTAATAAAAATTACATTGATAGCTTTAACTTTGTTCAGGATTCTTACTAAATTCGTAGCGATTTATATTCAAACGTGGGTTTTGTTTTTTTACTTTTTTTATTCTGTATTAATAAGGGGTTTTTATCCACATGTATACGTCAACCCCATTGTACCCTATCCATTATTTCTACAGCTATAAATGAAAAGAAAAGGGAACAACTTACTTCACGTATTTATAGAGCAAGTCACCCGTTTCGCGACCTCTGATTTCGAGTATACCAAAATATTATGGATAAGTCCAACATCCCAAAAATTCATTATTCTTTTTTTTAATATTATTCTTTCATGTTTATTCCTAAGACAATCCATCATAAAATGTTGCGCATATTTTGTTTCTTGTATATTTTAAAAATAAGCGATGTACTTTTCTCATTAAATAAGCAAAAGCCGTGGGTTTTCAAATATTAATTTATTGGTTTCACTGAAAATTATTTATGGGTGGTCTGAAAATTTAAATCAATTTACGAATCTGCAAATGCAGATTTGGTTTGCTGACCTAATGTATTTCTATTAACAGATCAGACAACATCAAGGCTCATTATAGATTTATTTGGGGTATTCCAGTTAATTACACTTTACAGTTGGGCTATTGGTCTATACTTACGTTTAAACTGTGATTTCACAGTAGGATCGGACTTAATTTAGTGATTGGCCAAAATCAGTTTGTCGTTAAAAGCAGTTTTCGCATAATTACATAACAAAATTAGTTTTATTTAATGTCAGTATTTATATGTGATTGCCAATTTTATGTTGGGTTTCTTTATGGGTGCTTCTTCAATAAAACGATTTGGAACTGTTACAACTAAAAACTGATGTATTCCTTTTGATACTTTACAAATAATAACTTAAAATAGAAATTTAGGTAGATATAGTCTATGTCTTATATACTACGTGCGTACTTCGAAGCGGTCTCAAGGGTCTCAATTTGTTTTGTCCTATTATATAAGGCCTCATGCCTCATGGTCTCAAACCAGGTCTAGGACCTGTTTTTGATGTAATTGTAATTGCCTTCAAAGACCCTGGTATGTTTGCCACTGGACGACTGCCTAAAACTTTATTTCCTATGCTGTTGTATTTATTATCTGCGCCCTTTTGTCCCAATGTACTTATACCTAATTCGATATGATAAAATAAGTACACTATTACAACTAGCTTCACCTTTGTGACCTGAAAAAAAAAACTATTTAATATTTACAGACACTTTTGTAATAAATGCTTTGGGTTTTAGATTTTAATGCAGAAAAGAACTTCAACACAAAGTGACTGGTACTTTTAGCACAGAATAAATAATAATACTTTAAGTTCATAATTTAGATTTACTTACATAATCTATCTCAATAAAAATAGGGATCCATTTCACGTACGACCTGTGTACCAAGCACAGGAGTAAAAAGGCGGGAGTAAGGACAAACGGAATGAATCAGCTGATTATCACCCGGAGCCTCGTAAAAGTTGACTGACGGAAAGGGTCACTGATGTACCTACTAATAAAGACGCGATGAGTTGGCAACCCACGTAGAGCAATATTATCAGCTCTAGCAACACTGTTATTATTATACTAAAGAGAGGTACCTACCCACATTTCAGGTAATAACATTTAAAAAAATAAAATAAAAAAAAACTATATCCATCCCGACTTATTGAGTCAAATCTAGCAAAAAATACACCATTGCAGATTTGTTTCCCAAATGAAACGTAAGTTTACGTTATCATTAAAATTTGCAATACAAAAAGTGAGTTTTCCAAACCTTGAGACTTCAGGCACGATGATCTACTTTGTAATTACATTGTACATGGGCTAATAGACCATATAAAATAATATAGTAATGGATGATTCGGACATTTTAAATTCTCCAACACTTTGCATTCAATCGTATGCTGACAGTTTTGTAACTGGTTCATGTTATGAGCTAAAAGCGATTTCACTGTCTAAATAAAATTAAGAATGATTCTAGAAAAATCAAAATTGACTACAGTTATACTGTTATGTTAGGGACCTATCTAGGAGTTCTAGGACGCATTAAATTATAGCACCCCTGTGCTGTAATTTAATGTGTCTTGTATGAACTGGCTATAATGTAGGTACTATCTATTTGAAGGTAACAATAAAATTAATGAATCGCGCGTGTGTCTTCATTGGAGCTCGGTAGTGAAGTGACTGGCCCGTAGGCCAAGAGTCTAAGCGCGCCCGCGCCTCTTGTAGCCTTCAGCCGTTCGCCGACGCCTGCGCCAGGTGCCCGAACAGTTGAACATTTTGTTTTCCATTTTGTGGTTCCATACCTACAGACAGGATTGGTCTTATCTTAACCGAAATAAGGAGAAAAGGAAATAACAAAATGAGACCTTAGCCCTGCAGTGGAACAACACAGGCTAAAAATAAATAAAATAACAAATGTCTTTGCCAACTTTCAAGGAAAAGACTCTCCTTGGAAGTTGGCAGGAGAACTTTCCACTATTTATGTTGAAGTGACGATTTTTCAAAATTAGCAAGTAGGCTTGGTAAAAGTAGCTAAGGATCGAATTTTATGTCGTGTGATTGGATACAACTATATCCAGAAGTCGGGTAAGAAATCCTTTAGGCTGATAAATTTTCTTACTTTTTTAACCTTCATCCACCCAATGCTGAGTGTAGGTCTTCTGCATTGCACACCACTTGACCTGGCCCTGGGCATCTCGCATAAAAGACTTGCCTTTGCTTCTTCCACCTAATAAGCAGTTCACCTAGATTGTTTTTACGCTCCTATTACTAGTTCTGGGTCTACCTGATAATATGGTATATGACTAAAAAAACCTATTTAGTCCGTCAGTTAGATTAACTAAAAATATTGGACAGGTATTTTGTCTTTTGCCACGTTAACAAAAAATTACTACGATACATTGCGTTGAAATAGCGTGTGGCGTCAGTGAGCTATACTTTATACTGACAAAGTATCGTCACAAGCCCCCACAACTGAACTTTGATGCGCTTTAACTTTGTAAACTATTTTAAATGTATTTAAAATATCTTAATAAAATCTACAATTAAATCTACCAAAAATGGTAAATTAAATCACATCAAATATTTATGGCAGACGAAATATTAAAAATTATAATTTATAAAATCTTCTACAGTGTAATATCATTTTTCAATCAAAAGCGAGTAGAAAATTTTCTTAAACTTTAATAGGGGCAAATTTTTTATGTTATCGGGTATATAATTATAAATTTTCGGAGCCATGCCAAAAAAACTCTTTTTCATTATAGCGGTTCTACATTTTCGGTCGCACAGTTTATTCATATATTGAGAACGCATTGGAGTCTTTTTTACTTCGGATAGTTTTTGAAATAGGTGTAAATTTATTTTAACAAACAAAGCAGTCTCGTAAATGTACATAGCTGGCATAGTTAGTAACTTTAATGATTTAAAATGAGGTTTACAAGTATCGGTAGTTTAGGCCACACATGGACCGAATACATCGCTTTTGCGCTTTAAACACAGTTTCTCAATCAGTAGATTGCCCCCAAAAAAAAAAATATCAAACCTCAGAACTGATGCAACCAATCCGTGATACGCTATTAAAAGTGTTTGTGTATTAACTTTTTTTGACAGCTGAAACAGTGCATATGCAGATTTATTTAATTTGAGACAAATTTCTTCGATATGGGGTTTCCATGTTAGTTTACTATCAAGCATTATACCTAAAAATTTGGCCTTGTTTGTGTCTTCTATTTGGCACTTGTCATAAGTAACATGAACTGAAGGTTTATCACACCTTTGATGAAAGTGCATTACTTTTGTTTTGTTTAAATTAATCACTAGGTTGTTGCTATTAAGCCAGTTAATTATTTTATTTAGACAATCATTTATATCATTCTCGTAAGATACCGGATTAGTACACTTTACAACAGCTGTACTGTCGTCGGCAAGAAGTACCATATTATGAGAAATGAATATTGGAAGATCATTTATATATATTAAAAAAAAGTAACGGCCCTAGCACGCTACCTTGAGGCACTCCGAATTTTATAGCTCTTGGTTGAGATGTGTAATTGGTTACTAAATTCCTTTTTTGGCATAGTTGAGATACTTCTGTGCACTGGGATCTGTTTTCCAGATATGACTCCAGAAGTTTTAAAATATTACCTCGTATTCCATAGCCATACAGTTTTTTTAGCAAAATCTTATGATTGACGTAGTCAAACGCTTTCGTCATTTCGGTATATATAGCGCATACCGGAGCTCTTTCATCAACAGACGTCATAATATAAGAAAGGAGGTCGAACAATGCCATATTGATATTAGTATTTTTTCAAAATCCTTTTTGTTCATTGCAAAATATTTTGTTTTTTTCAAAGTAATTATAAATGAAATTGAAAATTACTTTTTCGATAACTTTTGAAAATATAGGAACTTTAGCAATGGGTCTATAATTTTTCACATCTGATTTATCATCTCTTTTGAATAAGGGCTTAATAATTACTTTTTTAAGACTATGAGGAAAAACACCATTTGTTATGCATAAGTTAATAATGTGCGTTAATGGTGGTGCTATAACTTCTTTGACATATTTCACAACTTGAGTGCATACTCCATCATAGCCAACAGTATTTGTATTTTTAAGGTTATTAATTATTTTTATTAGGTCAATAGGTAAACTGGTTGCATATATAATGATTGTGAAGTTAAGTTGTTAAAAGTATTTTTACTAGTCGAAGTAACATTACTATTTTTATTTTTTTCAATTACATCTACAAAAAAGTTATTAAATTCGTTTGCGATATCTGTGGGATAGTGTAAGGCTGTTTTAAACTTATTACTTGCACCCTACCTCACCAGTTCTGTAGCTCGTCTCTTCACGCGCCGGCTGCTACATTATTCAAAGAAACCCTCGCCATAAAACTCGCGCCGGTCGGTACTGAATCGTAACATGGACTTCTAAGGATGTGACCACAAGCTTGCAATAAACCGTTAACTGGCCAATGCCGATTTCACAGGTATACAATTTACGATCGCCGATTTCGGTTTGTGGCGTTTACCTATCTTTTTGTTGTCTAAAGGCCATCAATTGGGCTCGGATAATGTTTCGGTGTAAAAAACGTGTTCTTTTTAGTGGAATCTGTTGGTTTTGTACAAGGATAAATTAGTAATGGATGTGTGGAGACGTGACCCTTTCCTGGGACAGTCTGTAGGGTTCATCCTTATTGATAATAATGGGACTTTACTGTTTCAGATGATCGCTAATGTGAGTTTTGTTAAACAGGAATTGGCAGTAAATAAGCAGGTCTTATTCTTATTCTTTATTGTACACAAAAATATACATATACAGTAGGACAGCTTATGTACAAAGGCGAGCTTAACCCATAATTGGGTTCTCTTACAGCAAACCTCAGTGTCATAGAGATTTTTTATTGCATGAGGACAGCATACTCAAGTGCACAATAAAACTTAACATTTAAATTCTTACTAACTATATAAATTACTAAACAAATACGTGTACAGTATACAATGCATAAACATATTACATACTCGGACTACCTAATATAACTAAAATCCTAACTTAATAAATACCTTCATTGCCTTCATTTTTTGATTGATTTATTTTAATATTGCAATAATATCCCTTTGAAACAATAACACCGCATCTAAGGCTATAAAAGGCACTTACAATATCGCTAAACTAGCAATAAAGACAATACTTTTCGGTTATCGAATAAGGAAAAAAGGTAATAGATTTGGTATCCTACCCCGATATAATTTGCCTCGTGTAAGCGTAAATAAATAATCAATAACATACACATTAGCCAGTTAATGTAATCCACTATAATAAGCCGCTTACAATTTATTTCGTCAGCCCTGATTAAGTAAACCACAGGTCATAGCGTAGGTGGAGCGGGGGCGGGACATTTCTGCCAAGTTAGGTTTTCCACGAAACGGAATGAATGTTCCTCGTTCGTATGTCTTCGGGGAGTAAAGACTGAAATACAATCGTTGGTCCAAAATGCTATGGGCTACTTTATATTCTTATTCTATATGTAAGCTGGCTATAAATAATTTTCATGGTAATTGGAGATACCTACTAAAACTAAAAAGATATAAACAAAAAACATTTTATTAAAAAAATCATACAGACTTCAGAAGTAGGTGTCTTTGGTACCTATTGTTTTCCGTTTTTCGACACCGACTTCGCAAAACACTGACGTGTTTTGTTTCTGAAGTCGGTTTGATTTTTTTTTTAAACTTGTCAACCCCTTTTTGCCCCGATTTTACTTTGTGGCAACCTAAAATTTATTATTCTTTAAGTCAAATAACGAATCGTCCCAATCCAATAAACCCTCTCTACCTACGATACCCAGTTTTCTATTGTTTAAATAATAGCTTATTTTTAGTCACCTTCACTAAACTGCATATAAGAAAATCATTTATAGGATAAACGAAATCACGCGAAACAAGTCGCGGGCGGAGTGCTAGTTATTAATAAAAACACCAAAATCGCTATGTGTATGCTTATAATATTTGAAGATTTCCCTCAATTTTTCCAAGATCCCATCATCAGGTCCTGATCTGATGTCCTTGGGACCACTTGGGAAGACCCTTTCAAACAAAAGAAGAATTTTCCAAATCGGTCCAGGCTTCTTTGAGTAATCGGGGAACATACATAAAAAAAAACGATGCCGACGAATTGAGAACCTCCTCCTCCTTCCTTTTTTAAGTCGGTTAAAAAGAAAAAACATCATTAGACGTACGAATATTATCCTTTTTAACCCACGACGGAAAAAGAGGGGTGTTATAAGTTTGTCATGTATTATCTATCTGTGGCATCATAGCACCTAAAAGGATGATCCGATTTTGATTTAGCTTCTTTTTAACCGACTTCAAAAAAAGGAGGAGGTGCTCAATTCGTCGGAATCTTTTTTATTTTTTTTATTAATGTTCCCCGATTACTCAAAGACGCCTGGACCAATTTGGAAAATTCTTCTTTCGTTTGAAAGGGTATACTTCCCAGTTGGTCCCATAGTCATCAGGTCAGGATCTGATTATGAGATCTTGGAGAAATCGAGGGAACTCCTCAAATATTATAGGCATACATATAGCGATTTTGGTATTTTTATCAATAATGCAATCATCTGCACTCAGAAAGTAACATTTAGTAAAGTTTAACTGGTGAAGAAGACCACAGATGGGCAATAGAATTCCTTAATGCTAAGTATGTCATGGGTTATAAGATATCTCGAATAGTTTAACGACTATGATGAAGCAAATACTTATAAATACATAGTGCGGATGAAAATGGTACCATAGAACTGATCTGATGATGAAGCCAGCAGGTAGGCACTGGTACTCCGAAATAAAACAATGTATCCTAGTCGTGTATGGGCTTATTGGAATCGTCATGAGATGTACTTTGGCTATAAATGAATTTTATGGCAATTGGAAGTACCTATCAAAACTAAAAAGAAATAAATAAAAAACGTTTTGCAGTGTATTTTTGGAAGTCGGTTTGTTTTTTTGTTAAAAAGTTTTTTTGTTTGAAAGGTGTCTTTGTCGAGAGTGTTCTTTGCTATGTTTAAATAAAATCGGTTTAGCCGTTCAAAAGCGTGTCTGCTACTAGGTATATTATATGTAGTTTAAAAATCATGAAATAAAAATTAAAATCGGGGTTTTTTAAACTTGTAATTTCATCTTGTTAAACGGATAATTAGGCACTTAGTTTCGTTTAGACACCCAACGTTTTTACAACTTTTATTTCAACTTAACCTTTAGTGTTGCAATTGCAAAGAATATTATCAAAATAGTTTTTAGTTTAATTATTATACACAATCACAACGTAATTTTTGAATTTTCGGCAATAATCTCTTCGTGACCGAGCCCTAACAGGGAACTGAAGCTAAGGCCGCTGAAAACCGAATGAATTCAAAAGCGCACTGTGGTGTGTCTCACTAAATTTGAATATTTGTAAGCGGTAACTTTTTCAATATGAATTCTACGTCCCGTTGAATCGTCCATATCGATAATATATCGAATGATTTTTATATAACAGCAAATATTTTTTATTTTTTTTTGTTTCTAGCGCAAGTTCGGTCATGCATGGAGTACTATTCTCATCTCTGGGACGGATCTGCCAAATACCAGCTTGATGCACTAGAGTCGATCGAAAAGCGGGCCAAGAAACTCATCGGCGGTGAGGCACTGGTTAAGTCAAAGCTCCAGAGCCTTGAACATCGTCGCCGAGTTGCCAGCTTGTCGGTTTTTTATCGGTTAGATTTCGGGGAATGTGCGATGGAATTGCATGATCTAATTCCGCCCAGCCCGTTTCATCATCGGACTACCAGACTTACGGCGATGCGCCATCGGTACATGGTGTACACCCCACCCATACGCACTAAACGTTTTTAGAATACTTTTATTGTGCGTACGGCTAAGGAGTGGAATTCCCTACCGGAGTCTGTGTTTTCCGATAGGTACAATCTAGGGGTCTTTAAGTCAAGAGTGAATAGGTTATATCATCGCTTACCATCAGGTGAGATAGTGGTCAAGCGCGAGCTTATACCATATAAAAAAAAAAATCTGCAAATATAGAATACGCGTCAGTGCACGTAAGACATCTATGTATGTATGCAAATTCAGATGAAATAATTCTGATTTTGAATAAACTTAATTCATACCGAAATATTAGGTTTCAGTTTAGTACTAAAATTGATAAATAGAAGAGGAACATTTCGCTAATATTTTAGCAGAAAGCTGAATAAACTAAATTCATACCTAAATAGTAAAGGCTTCCACAGACGTGTATCACGCGACAATAAGACATTTGTAGATATAGTTCTAAACCGAAGTACCAACGAAAACGAGAACGATGTTTAACGATGTGGTGCGATGAAAACTTGCTGTCTAGTCATTGTTGTCGCATGGTCACGTTGCGCTTGTTTACGGGAACCATAACATTTTAGTGCTTAAATGCAAAATTGTTGAGAGACAATCATATTTCAATAATTTTAACATGATTGTCGTCCTGGTGAATGACATTGCAATTTATGACATTAACACTAAAATTCAAACAATTAATCATTCTCTCTTGATGGAAATAATCAGCTTAGCGTACTTGACTATTGTTTCTAGTTATATGAATGTTGTAGCGTTATGTACATTTATGAGCATAATAATATATGGTTGTTAAACATTTTCGAAACAAAACTAATACAGATATTTTTCAAAATTATTATTGTTTTCACAACATAATTGATTTGAATAAATTTCTATATTTCCATAGCTACTGCTTGAATGCGAAAGGAACTCAGTCTGTTAGTTTGTTTGTTACCTTTTCACGCCTTAACGGCTGAACAGATTTTTATTTTCACATAGGCGGTTTGGCCGTGACCTCGATTAGGTCATAGTTAGGACTTTTTTATCCCCGTAATGTTTTCAGACGAAAAGAATTAAAAGTTTATGCAACGGTCATATAATAGTATCACACGAGTGTTTTATATCCTAATTATATGCCGTTGCATTCCCTATTTTATCTTCACTCATACAGTTGAAATAAAACAAAAGTAGAAACGGAAAAAATATGTTGTATGGCGGACAATTTAGGTTCTCATTACACTATTTTGAACAGTGACACTATTTTTCTACATTAAGTCAATGAGTCCATACGCGCCAATAAATTAAAAATCTTATGTTGCAGTTGTTAGAAAATCGAAGCAAAATGTTGCATTGCAATACTGTTTTATAAATATTACCTATCTACGAAAAAAAGTACGTGATTATACAATATTTTTTTAATTCATATTTGGAACATTACGTTGTGAGTGAAATACTTTTCACGTGGGTGAAGCCGCGGGCAGAAGCTAGATTTATGTAAGTTTAAGTGTTGTGTCGTTAGTGTGTGTAACTGTAGGTGTATTGGTATACTCGTATTATACTTGAATCCATTACATTGTCACGCAGTTATGATCAACAGTGTCAGGAGACAGGAGGACATCAACATTAGATTATGGATACACGAAGAAGTTACGATCGTGTTGGAGCGTCTCAATACGATACAACTACTACACACCAATTTGGTTGTCACACATATGTTAGTGTTCGTAAGTAAATGAATTTATGGTACGAGTAGAATGAATAAAATAGTATAGTTCTACTTTAGAAGGTACAGTATTAACATTGTAACGTAGCCTATGTACGAAGCAACGCACATGGCTTTATGAGAAGTATAGGAACGCTATTTAAGACGAATGCTGTTACAATGTGAGTATACTAATACTGTAATAAAAGATCTTTTTTAGGGTTCCGTACCCAAAGGGTAAAACGGGACCCTATTACTAAGACTTCGCGATCCGTCTGTCTGTCCGTCTGTCACCAGGTTGTAACTCATGAACCGTGATAGCTAGGCAGTTGAAATTTTCACAGATGATGTATTTCTGTTGCCGCTATAACAACAAACAGAATAAAATAAATATTTAAGTGGGGCTCCCATACAACAAACGTGATTTTTTACCGTTTTTTGCGATTTTGGTACGGAACCCTTCGTACGCGAGTCCGACTCGCACTTGGCCGGTTTTTTTTTCGTGTGAAGATGTGGCCACCTCTGGTGTCAGAATTGAATAAGTCGTAACCATACTTCTGGCTGGACATAGGCCACCTCCAAGCTACGCCACAACAGTCTGTTCCAGCTACCTTTTTTAATAAGTATTCGTTATTTTGTGAGTATTCATAATCTTTCTGTCTATTTCTCCAGACATAAATCTACTTAAAGGGTTGCAAGTAGTGACTCAGCAAACATGTTTCGATTTTCTTCCAGCCAATAGCAGCATTACGTCACCGACCGCAGCAACAGACTGTGATGGATATCCTTATCTAATTTATATCCAATAAATTACTAACAACTCCATCCAGCTTTAATTGTTTTGTATCCGGACACGATTTATGACTGTGGTCGCAACATTTTCCGCGGAATTTCACTATTTCAATGGAAGTTTGATTTTGTGGATAGCGAACGATGAAAACGGCTTTATTAATACTAAGGAAATCAATATTCGAAAATTAAATAGCAACGTTCAATGAATTGTTCCTAATTTCTCTGTAAAGGGTCTTTCAACAAGGGTCGATGTTAAAATTGAATAAAACAAGATGTGTGTGAGATATTAACGAAATTTATTTTTTATTTAAAAGGCCCATTTATGCCATTATGGATGGAATATGACATCGTTCAAATATCCGCCGCGGCTTCGTATGGTGGCACTTTTTAATGACTCTGCTGCATAGATCCGGCTGAACCCGAGTGATGGCCTGCGTTATGTTGGCTTTCAGGGCAACGGTCGAATGTGGTTTAACCTTGGATTTATCGATAGACTAGCTTCTGCCAGCGACTTCGCCTGCGTGTAATGCGTAAAATATCCAAGGCAAAATATTTCCGAAATACAAAGTAGCCTATGTCCTAATCCTATTTAAGTATTGATGTTATTTCGTTAATAGTAAAATGACTATTTCGACTAAACAATATCTCTGAAATTACCTCGTTATATGCCTTATTTAAGGTATTTTCGTATCGCACAGAAAGTATATTTTTTGAATACCTGTATTCGAAACAAGATTGTTTTGAATATTACCTAAAGACTTAAAGCCCAAAATATACAGTAATGTTAAATTGTACACATTTCAATTTGATGTAGATTTATCACAACTATTGTGGGTTAGATAATTCACTGCGTGTATGTGCATATTCATTCTGATGAAATTTTGTTGGCTTAATTGCTTAGGCCTAAAAATCCATTTACATTGTAATAAAAAACAAATAGGCATTGTGTGGATACAGATTTATTATTTTGCCGTACCTTGATGTAAAAAAAATGTAAATTATAATCTAGGTAGAAATAATCTTTGCATGATGAACCGTTCCTGGGAGTTACTTACTCGTTGTAGTTAGATTTCAATGATCCACAAAAGTTGCAATATTAAAATGCTTTTGAAAAATGGTCTGCCAAATTGTTAGCGACATTCATTGAAGATTTCCAAATACTCGAAAGAAAGAAAAATCAGTTTTTATAGGTACACTTTTTCGCAAATAAAAACTTCTTCGTAAAAAGTTCGTAAATGAGAGCCACTTCGGACCTTTGCCTTTTCAAGGAAAATTATTTTAATATTGACCAAAGTTTTCTTCGGCGATTTCTTTATTTTTGTGCCGCAGTAAATGGTATATCGTTATAATTTAGTTAAGATTAACTTTCTGTTTCTTTCGGGAGTACTTTGCTCTCGTGGTTTTAAACGACCTTTGGTCTTGTAACGTTTTAAGAAGTAAGAAAATACGTAGTGGCTTTGCTTTTTGACTTACGAGTATTTTTTTAACGTAAGGGTTGAAGTTACCTTAGTATATTTAAAACAATACAGAGTTATTTCAACAAATAAACGTGTTATACAAGCTCACTCTAAGTAAATGCCTTATTTAATAATATATAAATATTATCAAAAAAAATACTATCACGAAAAACCTAACAGATTGGGCTCATCAAAATTATGTGGCCCGGTATTCAAAATCAATTCTATAGGTACCTTAACAAATTCTTTAATAATAGTTACAAATAAATTCTAAAATAAACAACCCTAACGATCTTATTGTCCCTCTACTCAATCACACCATATCCTCATTCAGCCCACGACTCAACATTAATAAAACCAAGTTTGTCTGCCTAACACAAAGAAACTTTGTAAAGAAATGGTATAAAATACTTGCGCAACTTACCATGGCAAGTTCTGAAAACGGCACTTTTCTGTTAGCATAAATAAAGAAGGCATGTCTGTTGCAAGGATGAGCCAATTTCATATTCGCAGCTTTCGAGCGCGTTTCTTGTAAAAGAAATCGTTTTAGTCAAAGAGTAAAAATAAATAGAGTAAACAGACAGGTCAACTGTGGAGTTATCTACTCGGAAACAACTTATGCAAAGATACTCGCAGCCTGCACTATTGTGCATAGCTGCCAACGTATGTGTCTTTGTTTGTTTTGTTAGTTTCAAAATACGAGTATTCCAACTGCTGAAAGTTTGCACCGAAATATCATGTCAGCTTTCGTGATTCATTATCATCTGCCCTAGCAGTCCGTTGTTGGTCATAGGCAGTCATAGGCCAAAGGTCTCTAAAATTATACTGTATTTATCTTGATTTGCAACCAATGTCATTCAGATGGTACAAAACTAAAATAGTGTTCAAATAAAAACAATAATAGAGGCCACTTTTGCAGAAGTCACTGAGTCACTATATATACTGAGTGAGAATGAGTATCTTATATTAATGTACTAGCAGTGACCACGGCTTCGCTACCGTCAATTGCCAGCCTAACCTATCGTACCCTACCCTACCTATCCTACCAACCTACCATTTTTTTTCTTGGGTCATGTTTTCGCGGAGAATCTTAACACCGCCATTCAGAAAATGACGTCAAATACAACGTCTGATCAAAGTCAAATCTGTCGAATATGGATTCCAACTATTCGAGTTTGACCTGAATTGCGTGTTTTGTGATATTTTATTTCTTGAATACAAAAAAATCATTTTACTTTTGATAGAGGGAACCGATTACGAGTAAACAAAAGGTAAGTAATAGTTTAAGTTACGCACAATTTTATGAATTAAAGTTATCTACATTGGTTTCGTACATTTTACGTGATGCGTGCACAACTAAACAGACAAACCGACAAAACTTCCAAAAATGCTGAAAATGGTTTCTGTTGGTTATCTTTTAACACCCTGGCTATTTTTTTTTAGAATTATTTTCGATGTAGTAAAACGACTTTTCTTCAGATTTGTTATATATCTGGGCCCGCGTGGTGGATTACAGCCCATTCCCTCTCACAGAGAGGAGACCTGTGTCCCAGCAGTGGGAACATTAATAGGCTGATGATGTTTGATGTGTGTTATATATATTAATTGATTATATTGATATTGATTGATAAATTGCTGATAGATTTGTCTTGATTTTTCATCGTATCCGAAGCCAAAGATCAAAAAAACATAGAAGCGCCATCAAACACGTCTACTTCCCTCAAACTAATCTACCCCCAATCCTTCTCAGAGGAGAGACATTATGACTGTAGTTTTTTTCTAGTAGACAGGACTCTACTAAAAAATTACAGTCATATCTCTCCTCTAAACTTAATCTATGGCCAGAGCAGTTTGAACGGTAGTCGTGGTTCAAGAGCTAAGTAAATAGAGCGCACTCGCCAACTTATTCCAAACTTGTGCATAGGTACCCACGACCGTTGCTTGCAATAAAATTTGCTTTTTATGCATATGTATGCATATGCTAAATTGTGTGATTTGGGAATTGTTTCTTTTTCATTACAGGAAGAAAATGTTTGTCAATACTGGTTAATGTTTTTGTGTCAGCAAGTTTTAGTTGTCAATTAAGAAATGACTGAATTGAAATAAAAACTGTTCGAATTGATTTCTGTTGATGACGTTAGTATTCATTTTCCAAACGCGACAGCAACAACAGTAAAGGAAATATAATAATTATAAACAAAAAATCAATCATGAATGGCGATAAGCGTGCCCACCATTTTATTATTTTATCTACACTCACAACGTAATGTTCCAAATATGAATTAAAAAAATATTGTATAAACACGTACTTTATATTCATGGATAGGTAAAATTAAAAAACAAACCATTACAGTGCAACATTTTCCTTCGATTTTCAAACAACTGCATCATAAAATATCTTATTATTTTATATAGCACACTTTTACTATTTAATTTACTGGCGCGTATGGGCTCATTGACTGAATGTCATTGTCATTGTCTATGGATGCGCGCGCTGCGCAGTCATACGCAATGAGAATCTAAATTGCCCGCCATACCACATATTTTTCCGTTTCCACTTTTGTTTTATTTCAACTGTATGAGTGAAGTAGTGTATGCAACGGCATATAATTAGGTATTGAAACACTCGCGTAATATTATTATCTCATTCGGCTTCGCTTCATGTGATAAACCTACGCTCGTGTTTTAATAACCCCTATTATATGACCATTGCAGAAAACTACTATTATTGCACATCACATAAAATAGACAGGACAAGCGTTTATAATAAAAGCATTAATTGGGAGATCTTTTCGCACAGGGTAATTATTACCTTTGGATGGATTGAAAGAAAGAAAAGGAAAAGAGCAGAAGGATTTTTTTCTGATAATATAGTTGTGACGTCTAAAAACAAGTCTTATTTAAATATACACGAAAGTTGCGTAGCAACTTACCCGTCTTTCAAACATAAATACATTTAACTCCTCGACAATAACATCGAAATTTGTTCAATGTCAATTCATAATAATTCCGTAACAAGATGAAAACATTTTTTCCACGTTCCATACACCTACACAGTCTACTACTTACTTATATTACGGGAACGTCAAATACCGAAAGAAACTTGCTGTACCAATTTCGAGGACACATATTAAGGACTTCCCTCCACTGAAATCTCAACCAGATTCCGTCAACAGAGAGTTGAAATTTGCATGGTCTAGGAAAATATTTTGCCCGAGTAACAGTCTAAAAACAATATTTAGAGACGGGGCGCAGTTCTTAGACAGAGAATGATTGTGACGCATGGTTCTCGCGACCCTCATAACTCGAAGAGAGAATCCAATTGAACAGGCGCACCTTTTTACGAAATTTCGCTTCGTTACGTCGATGCGTAATGGCCTGCATCGGTATGAAATTGAATTTTATTATTGGGCTATCAGTTTTTACGAATTGACGATGGAGATAAATGGCCTCGTTCTTGGTCAATATTATTGTGTGAGGGCTGAATGGTTGGACAGTTATATTAGCTGCTGGAAATAGATCATCTTTTCTCTTTGTAGCGGCACTGACTATTTAAGGTAGGTACTAAATGTACATAAATACAGATACTTATCTCTATATTCTAACTCATTTAGACGACTCGATTCGATCAAATTGGCAGTTATAACTTGTTATTTATTGACATCATTATTTAGTGGTCTGGAGGGGAGAAACCTTTCTTCAAAAAATCTTGGGGCTCTTTTAATTTAGACATTTGGTGTCGAACCGCTGCGGCGCCGCAGCAGTCTGACACCAAAGGTCTAAGTTGAAAGAGCCCTTAGAATGGAGGCCTTAGATATCGCTACATGGGAGGCGCGCATTTTTACCTATACATCAGTACAGTCTAAAGAAAAATTCATACTGCAGTATTTGCCTAATTTCAAATTATCATGCGTAGGTATAATGTTCCGACTGCTTAGACCCAGGCATATAACATAATTATGTACCAGTGTAGGCCCAGTAGATATCTTAGGGCTTTGAAGTTTTGGTTCTAGGAAATCAATAACAAAACGAGCTGCCTAGGTCCAAAGCCACGACCTTTGACACCGACATAAGATGAGGTCGTAATGTACTGGGCTACCACTCTGCTCAGCTTTCATGCGTCACGATGAATGTGTTTCTGGTGTAACTTGGACCACCTTGTGAACTGGCTAATATATTTACTCCAACTTGAACGATTTCGACCGATCTCAAATAGTTCATCGTCACCGTTGCGACAACCACATCATCGCTTACCATCGGGTGAGATGGTAGTAAAACGCGAGCCTATCTACAATAAAAAAATGTTTATGCAGTACATTAGAAGAAGAATACTATATTTGCATCTCTGCAATCTGCTATCAAAACAAATGACGGCTTCTAAGCATCCATTTCTCAATCATCACGAATGCAGCATACCTTCATCTCATCAAACATTTATTGGCCAAGTATAAAACCAAGCTTGTTTATTTGGGCTAATCTCAAGATCCATTGCAAGGATTTCGATGTGGTTTTTATCGCCGTATAAAAGTTTTATAGAGGAAGGCTTAGGCTTATTAATTAGAAGAGAGTGGGCAACGAGCATTGAAGAATAATATGTTACTGGAATTGCTCTTATTAGCCGACTTGCCAAAAAATAGGAGGTTAAATTTAATGATCGACTACTTATAATAATATGTATGTTTGTATCTATAGAAATCGTTTTATTGTTCTCGTTTGGCACACGGTAGCAACACGGCACACGGTATAAGTTATGGATAGTTTTTGCTCAAAAAACTTAAAATAACTCATCAAAATTCATAAACAGTGCTAAGGTTCGATTTTTGTGCGAGAAAAATAACCGTAAAATAAGTACATAGTGAAGTTCGGTCGAAACACAAACCATACACAAATCGTATCTAAAATAAACAACTGTAAAAATTAATTTTGAAAGATAGTGTCGACGTTAAATTCTAATGATGACACGATCATGAGAATTTAAAAAGTTACTATTTTATCAGTGTTGCCAGACCAATAATTCAAATTACTAGGTAAAAGAGAAAAAAAAAGACTCACTAAAAATGGAAATCCAAATGCAAATATTATAAGAAAAAATTCAAGAGCAAATGAAACAAGAGACTATAACAGTAACAGAATCTGTAACTAAAAGTGTAGTACAACAAATTGACGAACGATTTAAAAAGTTAGTCGAAGAAAATAAATAACTTAAAACTCACGAAAATGGCTAAAAATAAAAATTACATACTTTTCTTTGGATTAAAAGGAAAACAAAATGTAGCATGCGGTAGTGAATTGCGTACCTTGTTTCCTTTTTACCGGGGTGGCTTTTAAGGGGTTACGGGTGAAATTTTTAAAAATAAATAAATACATGATTTTTTTTTTATCAATCAAGAGCGTAAATCTAAAATTTCTCTTTTCTAATTTACAGACTGTAGAAATTTCATACAAAATTTCAACCCCCTTTTATCCCCTTAGGGGTGGCATTTTCAAAAATTCTTTCAAAGTGCGCACTTACGTATCTTTTGGAACCTGCCTGCCAAATTTCATCTTTATACGTCAAGGGTTTTTGATATTTCGTGATGAGTGAGTGAGTAACCTTTCGCTTTTATATATATTTAGATGGATAGATAGAAGATGGATTAAGTAATAATACAACGTACCTATATATGTATAACTTTAACTATGGAAAATAATAAAGACTTATTATTATTATTAAGTAACATGCGACCCGTCCCGGCTTCGCACGGGTGTAATTTAGGAAAAAAAAACTTAGTTTGGTTATATTATATTTATAAACTTGAAAATTATCAACTGATGGTAAAAACCGCATCATTATACTATGTCTCTTCTTCCTCTTCGTCGGTACGCTCTTGGCAGAGCGGTCGTGGTCATCATGTTGCAGTGAGACTTTGGGCTGCCATAATTCGCCCTTCGATACGAAGCCATCCCTCTCTGTCTTTACTATGTAGCGATAGTGAAATAGACAATTCATTGAATGCACGATGAGCTGTACCATTATTTGGTAATAATAACGGCCTGCTCGTGTTACTAATCCGTCAGCAAAGAACGTGGTGAGTTTTCCTATATTTTTCCCAGAATCGCTCATTTCAAGGATTAATTTAAATCATTAGCATAAGCGTTCAGACGAATGTCATCCATTACCAGCCGTAGACCGCTCCAAGCTTCTTCACATTGACCGACTTATGCTTCTCGTATTCATCGGGACCCAGGGGTTTGCACCAGATAAATTGTGTGAAACTTAAAAAAAAAAACCTGTAACTACATGACCCTACCGTTAACGTTTTTTCAACTCTAAATGACCTTGCAACTGAACTCAGGACTCACGGTCATAAACCGCACTCGCATTCCAACATAATACAGTCCGTTTCAATATAAAATGAGTCTTTTCAAGCTTGTGTACGTACGTTTAGATACGTACAGAATTTGACTGATGAAAGGTCTCAAGAAATGATTGATCGTGAATTTGAGAAAGGCTTTTGATTAAGAATATTGGTATTGGTGATTTGTCTTTTATAGCAAGGCCAGTCTTATGAAAGAGAGGTAATGTTTTTCTTTCGTGAACAATTTTATGGTGTTGTGCCGGTTGATGGCAATACTATGCTCGCTCCCTATTACATAGGTTTCTTCTAGGCAAGCGTGCTTCACCATAGACCACATCATCGCTTACCATGAGGCGAGTTAGTGGTCAAACGCGAGCCTATAGATCAAAAATAAAAACAGGACTTCAAACATAACTGATGATATGTGTGTGTGTGGAAAGTTAATGATGCACTTCTGCCCAAAATTCGGGGAATACGTTATGTAATGAAATTTTATGATATATAAACCAGTTGTAAGGACAGGCTCGTTACAATAGAAACAGCACTCGTAGTTTACAATACGTTCCCCGTCAAGATATTCTAGCCAGCCCGTGCAATGCTGAGCCGTAGTTAAATATTTAGTTAGTTAATAAATTGGAGTTTCTTGTCTGTTCTTCTCCACGTAGGCATTTTCCGAACGGATGGTAAAATCACTTTATAAAGATCAAGCCCTAGTTGTCCCCCCAGCGAGCCCTGACCTGAGATTCGACACCAGGGGTAGCCCTCAGCGTGGTCGCTTAGGTTTTGCTTTTTGTGCCTGGCTGGGGCTATAGTTTAGTCTCCACGGATCACCCGGCCAAGCAGTAGCCAATCACTTGGATTGATATACGAGCCGCAAAAAAAAGAAAATACGTTTATTCACTTATTTTCTTAATAGCAACTTGACAGAGCATTCGTCACACAATTTTCTAGCGCCAATAATGGCGGTCGCCGGCAATCCTTTCAACTGCCTAACATATCCGCTATATTATTCCAATAAATCAATAATAACGTTATTATTTATTAGTTTATCCTCGAACTGAAACGCCTTGCAGCAATTACACCAATGGAGTACAATCTTATAACAAACTCACTAGAAGATCAGGTTTCCCCACGATGTTTTCCTTCATCCTTGTTAGTAATGTCCAAGATAAACTTGTAAAGTAAATATGAATTGAAAAAGTCACATTGGTACTACGTAGGGCAACAAGCACGAGAGGTGAGATTTTAGCCACTGGGCCACCACCAAAATCCATACTAAAATAACCAATATTAATATTGAGTGAAGATTCGCAAGAGCAAACGTGCTCGGAGGAAGGAAGTTAACCCAGTAAGATACTGGTTGGGATCTTGACCGTACTGCCGGGATTGTCCTGATAGCCGTCGTATACCTCTCCGCTTCTCAAGCACCTCCGTATATGTTGTCCCCTTGGCGCTACTTCACTAAAGTGCTAGCGACTGTTTATGGGGGGGCCTATTAATTGTGTGTGCAAGTCATCTCCTGCCATTTTATAACCGTGTAGATCAAGCCGTGGTCAGGAAGGGACAAATAGTCCTTTATAGTTTTAGGTAATCAATCCACGAAACCTCCAAAACCCATAGCCCAATGTGTTTTGTCTCCATATTCTGCAATAGTCCTGCACCAGCCGGGGATTTTCCTTGGGTGCTCACTACTTCATACAGGGATAGTTGCCGGTTGGTGTCACATTTCGTCCTACATGTCTAACAAGGCCTCTACGAGTTAGTTTCGGCCCCTGGTACGCCTTTTAAAGGTCCGGGAACCTAGGGTCCCGAGAATCTCAAAAAATTTCTATTAAAATAATTGAGTAATATTTAGAATTAATTATGCGTAATCATCAACTTTAAAAAATATTTGATACATAAAAATAGCTAACAAGCAGGTTTTAATCATCAAATGACCAATAATGAATAAATTGAATCAAGTAACTGAATAATTGTAAAATATTAGAAGAATAATTACTACATAATATTTAGTAGGATTAAGTCGAGCTGGTATATCCGGGACCCGAATTTAATAACAGATGTTACTTGAAAATTAAGATTTGAGTTAAATTGAGTTTTAGCACAGGTTGAATTAAACGGCTTTTAAAGTCTTATAAAAACCGAATAAAATAATTTATCCAGCTAGAGCATGCTTGAGCATTCATCTCACGGCATACAACAAAAGAATAGCTCAAGTAGCTGTCGTAAACCGCGAATGAATTGCACTGCACTGGATCAATGAACTGACTCATCTTTCAATTCATCCCGAATATAGATATCTCTATTACTGGAAGCATGAATTGATCATGTCAAACTGCCACTATAGTGAAACTGACCACTTTTATTACAATTTTATTACTTAAGATTTACAATACCTATCATAGCTACCAACTGATTTAAGTAGGAATCAGCCCATAAATTAAAAAACATGTTTTCATCTGAAAATAGCATCTGGCTCGCGGGCTGTAATCTGTAGGGATAAAGGCACAGATATATTATGTAGGCACACTTCACCAGTACGTATATACCTGAAATGTATGTAGTAGGTTGAGAGGTTATTGCCAGTAGCCCGGCACAGATCCGAGCTGCTTCTGAGAAAAATCTAATTGAAAATCCAAATAACACTTATCTTAGAATCGTACTCAGGCGCTTAGAACTCTAGACGACGTTATTAAAGGAATATCATCGATAATAACTGCTAAAGTGCGTACTTGACCTTCATTCTCATATTCCTTATAAAGGAGGATCCTATTTTTATAGATACCGCTTTGATTTATCGTAGCAGTTCATTTGGAAATGGCCTCCCTGAACTTATTCACCCTCGTTTCTGCGTGGCCTAGTTGAAGATGAGTGTTTGATAATGATTTTGACAGCTTTACCGGTACTTGGTCTGGAAGTATTTTAGGCGTTTTGTGAGGGTTCCGTTTCTTAAATTCGCAGACTCAGCTAGCAGACCGATATTTTTATTTTTGGATATTTTCAATAAATCAACTGTCTTTTAGACTATTTTTAACCGACTTTCGCAAAAGGAGAAGTTTTTTATTTTTTGTGTATGTTCACCAATTTCTCCGTCAATTGTGGACCGATTTTGAAATATCAATATTGTTTAAAAGAATACGTTTCAAATTGGTCCCATTTAAAATTGGTGAAGATCTGATTAAGAACTTCGGAGATATGGAAAGAAACAAATCTCTCGGGTTTGGTGCAATCGCTGGTCTGTTTATTGATTACTCCATTTCATACGTACTACGCAGATGTGTACAGTAAAGCCTGGTACACTCTCATTTCACCGGTTATGTTCAAGTTTTATGTTATGCCGATTATCTATTCTGGTATAACTTTGGGCATTGTAGTGAAAAATAACTTCAATTTCGGCAGTCGGTGTCAAAAAACGAAGAATCAAAAACAGGAACATCGACTTCCGAAATTGAAGTTATTTTCACTTTGTAGTGTTTTTTTGTATCTCACAGACAGAGACGAATCAGACAATTTGATTCGATATTAGGAATATTAAGGTTCTCAATGCCGTCTGGTGCTTTAGTTTTCTTTTACAACCTTACCTGGTTTAAGTGGCATTGTTAGCTATACACGCATTATCCTTCTGGTTTTATGAATCTACTAGCTTCTGCCAGCGGCTTCACTTGTGTGAAAAGTGTTTTATCATCCCAAGGCAACATTATACTAGGAGGAGACCTATGTGCTATTCCAGACTGTTATCTATATCTGTGCCAAATTTCATCTAGATCCGTTCAGCCGTTCTGGCGTGATTGAGTAACAAACATACATCCACACACACATCCATCAAAACTTATTTTTACGATCGATTTTTTCGCAGGGTGGCTAGTAGCAGTTGGATGATAGTTGCCGAAAATTGAACCAAATGGCGTTTAATTGGAAAGGCCTATGTAGAGCAGTGGACTGATAGGCTGGTGATGATGATGATTATGAAGATTTATTTTTCAAATTGATCAGTAATTTTAAGCACAAACATTACAATAATTAAATTAGTGAAAATTAAATTACTTTGAAATTCTTCCTCTTTTCGTGTTCATTGATTACTGCCTTGGTCTAATAATTATTTAGCTACTATGCTACTATGTTTTTATACAGATTCTCATTAGCTGATAGAATTTATAGCGCCCCAGTATTATTTTGAGATCATTATTTATAACATTGTTGGCATAAATAGTCTAAGTACATAAAATTGTAGATTTTAAGAATTTACAACCCTCGAAAGCAGCAAACAAATGCAAGAGGGTGAGAGGTTACATAAATAAAATTCTCACAGCTGTCAGGTCCTTGATCTTGATAATATGTTAACATCCGACAAAGCTCAGATTCCTTATCCATGGGAAGTGTGAGGTGAGTTTAGTGCAGGAAAATAAGAGAAAAATTTCATGTTTCCATTTTAGAAAGCTGCTTATTTTTATGGGTATATTCTTATAAGTAGGTTTTCGTTTTATTTTATTCATGTTCACGTCAGGTGAAGAAATTATGATGAAATAAGAGAAAACATTGTAGCAAAAACACTGATTTAATCTGTAATAGCTGAAGGTTGTGTCTAAGAAAAAATATGAGCATGATTTTTAACAAGAGATAAATACCATATATGTGAAATGTGGGAGTGCCTTTTTGGTAAATCTCTGCCTAAGTCTTCGGAAAATACTTAAGTTGTGATATGATAGGTGTCCTAACAAATCACAACGCTTAATCTATAAAGGGTATGGGACCTGGACACGGAAGACTTAAAAACAACTTTAAAAATAACAGCAAAAATTAACATTATGTCAAAATTACACAGTCACATCAATAATTCGTTTAATAATCGTGGTGGCTCCTTCAAAATAGAGTGTCCTACATGTCCCCAATTCAAATACCTTCAACAACCGCTATATTTTGAAATATTAGGCGTTTTTACACATGGCAACATTGTGTAGTGGTTAGCAACACTGGTAGGCGTTGAGATATTGCCGCGTACCGGGCACATATAAATAAATTAGCAGTTGAGCTTACCAGGAGTACAGACTTGGGTAGGAGTATGCGTAACATCACACTCTTTCATTTTTCATGTTTCGTGTACAGCACCGTTTTAAGGACAAAGTTGGGTTTATTGACCCAGATATTTGACGGGAGTTTTTTCTGTCATACTTTTAAGTATGTGTAGTTAGGCTAAAGTGAAGAATTTGTGGATTTATTTAAAGCACTGAAGAGTTTTTGGAAATTTATTTAATACTTCAATACAAACAGTAATCGGAATTTTGCCGCGTAGTTAAAAGTTTTCTTTCGAGCCGCAGTTTAGGAAGGCAACAACATTGCCAGTGCAAATATCAGTCTCGAAGACCTTTATTTAACAGCAAAATGTTCAAAAACTAAATAACGAAACTAACTATTGCTACAAAAGGATACCCTATATTTTGGGGCGAAATTCTAAAAAAAACACCTGAAAACAGAAATGAAATCATATATAGCAGTAGAAGGTTAAAATTTCGATAATGGGCTGTTGATTTTTGGCGTGGGGACGGTGGAGGGGGCAGGGGGGGCGATTTGGCTACCCCCCAGTACTATCCCCACTACTCGGAGCCCCATGGTTATGGAGATATCCATGGTTAAAGATTTCAGGTTAGATTAAAAATTTCCATAAATGTCCAACGATTTAAGGGGCGCGGAAAAGGGGAGGGAAAAGGGGGTAGAGGGGCTACCTCACTGTACCATCCCCACGCCACGGAACCCCATGGTTATGGAAATATCCATGGTTAAAGTTTAAGATTACTATTTCACACATCATTTTACCTCACGAAAAACATACAAAAAAAAAGACGTGTGGCATTTGGGGACTACCGCGGTAAAGCTATTGCATAGCATTTTTTATCAACTTATGCAATTATATTTTTTTTTTATTTATGCTAAATCTTAATTAAAAAATGTTCATCCATCAGTTGTAAAAACTTCTTTTGCCACGCGAAATTCAACCTCCAAATTACAAAAACACAAATATCTCGGAAACGGAGCAAGATAGCCCGATTTTGAGGCCGAACTACATATACTAGTATGCTAGTAAACTAGTACATGTGCCGAGCCCTCAGGTCACCTCCTCCGGAACCCCCCCATCTAATTTTAATTTGAGCATAATTATACATTATCATACAGTCAGCAAGAATAAAAACTTCTTTGTCAAGCGGAACCGGACCTCCGAACTGGAAAACGCGGCACCAAATTCTGAGTGATCCTTATTACCACTGGCATAAGGCTACTTTAAATTGCCACGCAAGTGACCCGTATTCTTAGGGGCATAAGGTCGATTTCGGAGCAGCTTGGGGTGTCAGGCTTATTTTCGTTACGGAATTTTATCGTTACGGAATTTCTTGATTCGGTCACCGCGCTCAATCGGTCGCCGCGGTCAAAGCCCGCGATAAAAGCTATGCAATAGCTTAAAAACATACAAACGAGTCTTGAAAATTTGTAAAAAGTTTTCTATTTATGAGTATTACCTACAAAAAAATATGAACTTCCAAAACTACGGCCTATAATGGAAATTTTATCCCAATAGAATATTATTTGGTTCAAAATACTCGTTGTAAATTCGTAAAAGTAAAATCAAATATCGCTGCACAAAAATAATATTGATGTACCACCCACTGATATGTTTAAAATGAAAATTCGGACAATAAACGCAACGCAAATATTACCAGCTAACAGAATAGATTTATTACGAAAACATCAAACGCAAACACTATTAACGCAACTAAACTAATCCATAATAAAAGGCTAAACTATTAAACTAGATGATTTATAAACATCATAACTCAATTCTTGCACAAAAACTATTATTTTCAAAATGCAGGTAACAGTTAATTAGGGGAATGCGGGCGATCATAAATCTTAATCAATCTTTGTCAGACAACGCAATTTTGGTAATGTTGGACAGAAAACTTTCTTATCTGATGTACGATGTATTATCACTAAATAAGAAGATACCGAAGGCCCAGCTTTAAGGAACAAGCGAGAACAGGCACAGGCACGCATAGATGCGTACGTGCGGCGATCTCAAACAAATGAATGTCGTCAGTGCGGTTGCACTCGCTATACATAAGCGCGTGGCTATTTGTGCGTGCATTTTCTCTCCTTGTATGGAGTGGACCTTCTGTATTTAACTATTCTGTAATCCTGCCGAGTTAAAATTTCGAGATAATAGAGAACTGGTTCAGTAGGTCGTGCGTGAAAATTATAACAAAGCCATTGTTGGGCTGGAAGCTTACAGTATGGAGTTTAAATGGTGGTTTAGCAAAATTATTTTGGGCAGTGTGGATAGAAATAAAATTTTAATTAATGAATACCTTTTTTGTAAGTGCATTATGTTCAGGAATGTGAACTTATCTCACCATTCAGTGTTCTATATTACTATTTATTGCAAACCGACTTTGGCTCTTTGAAAACAATGTTGTCAAGTCCAATGCTGTCAAAAATTAATAGAACTTAAGAATGAATTGGACACAGAAAAACCTGTCCAGTCCATGATAGACAAAAAAATAATTGGCAAAAACTTCAGTCAAGCGATATCAACAATATCCCAAAGGTTAATTTTCTTACACATGATCAGAGCCGTAGGCGAAAACTAGTTCAAGCGAAATTGCTTTGTCCCAACAAATCTTGATTTGTAGGAAAACCTCCGGAGAATTAAACAATTTCTTTTTTTCGTGAACCTACTCACCAATGTCCCATATAGTTGGAATGATCACATTCCTCATTTGATGAGGTTAGTAAAAGTAAAGATTGGAGGAGATTGAGGTACACAGTCTAGCTTTATTTTCTTTTAAAAGATTGTCTTAGACGGACTCACTTATCTGAAAGATATTTTATTTATAACCAAGATTATCTTAATACCTACTTGAATCCACCCGAGTTTTAACGCCAAATAACCAATGTTTTTTATTTAATTATTATCAAAAACTCGCTCGGCAAATACACAAAACGTCAGCCCAAAGTCGGTCAAAAACAAAACCCCTAAAAGAAGAAAGTTTTTCTTAACAAATACGTTCCGACGAGAACAGAAGGCTTTTAGGATTGACGCTTCCGTCAAAATTGAGCGCTAATCCCAAATAATCCTGCGATTATAATTTGTATAAAAATAAGATGTTTTCTTCGGTCCAAGCTTTTGTTTGAGAAAATGTTGGTAATACAGATTTTCTGAGTGCCTCGGGTTTTTGACTTTTCTGCTCAAATATGCTAATACATTTCGGTAGCGGACATCATTATTTCAGAGGGTTCAAAGTACGGTCTAAGATTGTGCAATCAAGGCTTATCATTGTTAACTTACAAATTGTTATTACACGATCTAAACATATAGTAAGAATTATTATTACAAAACATTGTAGTACAAAGTGTGTCATCTTACAAGTTTAGCAATTTGTAAGGTTTGACACTTTGTGTCTTTCATCATCATCATTATATCAGCCGAAAGACGTCGACTGCTGGACATAAGACTCCCTCAAGCGTCCTCATATTGACCGATCCCGTGCGCCCCGCAATCAGCGGATCCCCGCAACCTTCACCTGTTGGGACGCCTTCCAACGCCACGTCTTTCGGTTCGCGGTCGCCACTCCAGAACCTTTCTGCTCCATAGGCCATCCGTCCTGCGAGCAATGTGCTCTGCCCACTGCCACTTAAGTTTGGCAATTCTTCAGGCTATGACGGGCATCCTTGTTCTCTTGTGGATCTCTACATTTCTGATTCGATCACGCAATAAAACGCCGGGCATCGGCTCCATTGCCCTTTGAGTGACTGTAAGGTTTCTGATGAGGCCCATTGCAAGCGACCTAGTTGTAGTCGTATAAACTTTCGTATTGAGACACTGTGGTAAGTTGGACGAGAAGATACCGCGCAACTTCCCGAACACTGCCCAGCCGAGTCGGATTCGACGGGTGACCACTTTCTCGAAGTTGGCTCTACCCAACTGAATCGTTTGTCCCAGGTAGACATAGTCACCCACAACTTCGAGTGTAGAGTCTCCGACCTTGATAGGAGTGGGAGTAACATGGGCATTCAACATCACCTTGGTTTTGTCCATGTTTATCCTAAGACCCACTCTTTCAGAGGCTCTACTGAGGTCATCGAGCAATGTACAAAGGCCCTCCATGGTCTCAGCCATAACCATTATATCGTTTTTGTTATTAAATACCTAAAATTATTATTATAAAACATGCCTCAATCATGCATACACAAGCCAGCCTTTTAATAATAACCCATCATTCCTTGAAATCCCAATCCTTTAAGAAATACCTGCCAACACCAAAATGCTTCATGTATGTATATTTCGTCCAATCCTTTGGTCTGCCACATATTGAGAAGGGTCGATATTACTATGTCGTTTGTTACATAAATATATTGACGTACCACAAAATGTTCGGAGTGCCGGTCATATTTTCGGAGCGGACGGGTTAAAGCAGGGATGGCAAACCTTTTACGTCTAGGTGACAATTTAATTGGAGCATGAGTAAAAACTAAAAAAGCAATAACTTACATTTTAATCATATATTATGGACAATTTACACAATTGTCTGGTGATTGATTACTAAACCTACTTACAATGAAATAATTGTCATTATTTCATTGTATTTACACAGAACATTGCCCTCCTGCAGTCGGGTAAAAAGACGTTGAAACCAATGACTGATTTTTGTTTTTACGTGCCCCGGCTCTTTTGACGAGTGCCATAGTTTCCATCCCTGGTTTAAAACGTTTGACAGCCGTTTGATTAAGGACAATGGGCATTAATAAACAGGCAATTGTTTGCGAATCTAATGCGTCATTCAATTATGAGTGTTGGTTTAGTATGGGGTTCGGTTAGTGTTCGTGATAGGCATTGAGCCAAAACAATTAATTTGCCCGCTGTAAAATAAACATTATTTTATTGGGCATATAATATATGCCCAATGTATAATATATAATGTTCGTATCACAGGTTTTTTATCCATGTTTGGAAGAATTTGATCACTTTTGAGTGAGAGAAGGGCTAATTTCTCAAGACAGTCGATGATGCGCAGACCTATCAACAGATATGCTTGTTTAAATGAGCATTGAAAGGCCTTCCAGAAGATTGACCTGTTGAGACCTGTGGCAGTCCACTGGATGCGAGACGCACAGGACCTGTATATGTGGTGACACTTGGGTGCATGGTATATTGGTACATGTGCAGCAGTGGACGTCCTTCAGCTGAAATAAAGATGGCGTTTGGTTACGAAAATTAGGTCCAACAAAAGATCCGAGCCCTTTATCAACAAATGTAGCCAAAGTTTTCTAATATGCTGATCTACAAAAATCAGCCTTTAAGATATTCATTAAAGTTTTATTTTGAACCTACGTCTGTACAACAACAATTATCCATATCATCTTTATTTATTTACACAGAAAGCGTTTCAAGTTATTCTTAACTACGTAGCAGGAAAAATGTTATTCAAAGATTTCCGTGCTTACGCTTTTTATGGGATTCTTAAAAGGATTGAGATAAGCTGTTGAAGGCAGATTAAGTAAGCCTTTGATTTGGGGCAGCTTTTTCAAATTCCGTCAAAATTCTTGTCTACGTTTCTTTGATATAAATATGATTTACTTAGAGCAAATTATTCAATAGACAGATAATATTTAACGAATGAATAAAAGATGGTGGTTCGACAGCTTTTGTATACCTATAAAACTTTTTTACAAAAAAGTACAACCGACTGTTTTTATCTTTCACTTTTTAGTTGTGGTACATAATGAGCAAGTTCAATAGTAAGGTATCTATTATACCCAAAGTTATGCTTAATAGATTACCGGAATAACATAAAACTAACATAACCGGTGATATGAAAATGTACCAGGGTGAACTGTACATATCTGCGTACCCCTTTAGAGCGTACCGGCGTGATGTTAACTTATAAAATGGCGTAAACAATAAACCAACATACGATTGCAGTAATCCCGAGATATTCGCCATTGTTTATTAAAGAGTTCTGTTGTATATCTCCGAAGTTCTTCATCAGATCTTGATTAAATTTAAATGGGACTACACGAGAAGCACCATGAAAAAGTTTTGAGGTACAACAAGCAAAAAAAAATTTCGGTAGAATTGAGAACCGCCTCCTGTTTGAAGTAGGTTAAAAATATGTCAAACCACCATATTTATTAATCAGTTAAAAGTTCTCTTACTGTTGGAAAATTATATAATACAAAATCACGCCTATATTTGCTAAGGGTTAGTCAGACCTACAGTACGCCCACACACAGCCTTAAATCATTATTTTTTATTAGCATAGGTAAATTATTTTCTCGTATTTTTTTCAGACTGTTAACAATTGAACAAGAAAAACACCGGCCAAGTGCGTGTCGGGCCACGCACAGTAATAGAATTCCGTAGTTTCACAATAATTCGGACTAAGAAGAGGGATTTTTGTTGTTTCATTAACATTTAACTGATTACTTAACACTCACCACTCTTAGCTTACCATCAGGTGAGATAGTGGTCAAGCGCGAGCCTAACTATACTTCTATACTAATATTATAAAGAGGAAAGATTTATTTGTTTGTACCGAATAGGCTCCGAAACTACTGGACTGATTTAAAAAAATATTTCACCAATAGAAAGCTATATTATTCCTGAGTGACATAGGCTTTTTTTTTAATCCCGAAAACGGGTCCTTTGGGGTAGCCCACGGGAGCGAAGCCGCGGGAAACAGCTAGTCAATAATAAAAACAAAAAAAACGGTTTCAGTGACTCACAGCGTACTAAAACGGGTACGCGTACTATAGTAACTGAAGAAGGAGTTATACTTAGTTATAACTCGTGTAGAGGCAAATATTTGTAATAAAAAAACCGGCCAAGTGCGTGTCGGACTTCGCACATTTAGGGTTTCGCGCTAAAGAAAATAGTGATTATGCCCAATATAATACAGGAAAAAAAAAAAAAAAACATCTGCCAGTTGACTCTTTGATATGGTCGCAGTCATATCCTAGAGTTATGGTATATAAAAAAACACACCTGGTAAATTGGTATTTGTTAGTAAAATATACGTAATAATAAACATTATCACCAGATTTCAATTTCATAGGGAATTTAAAAATTCTTTGGAACAAAATTGGGTGACAGACGACGAACAGACAAACGGAAAGACTCGTGAATGACAGCAATAGGGCTCCATCTGGACGCTTCGGGTAAGGAACCCTAATTAAGGAACGGTACTGGCAAACCCCGCCACCCACTCTAATGCGTTATTCGGGCGTAATCATTATTAATTTAGAAATCATTTATTTTATTTCTTGTCTTGTTGTATTTTCAAATATTTTTATAAAATAAAAATAAATATATTTAAAAATATATAAAATAGGGCCTCTATTTTATATATTTTTAAAAATATTTATTTTACCGGTATCGGGAACAGGGTTCAAGCTACCGACGGTCAGGGCTCCAGAGAGAGGAACCTCCGACTATCGGTACAATGATCGCTGAGTCAACATCCCACGTATCGACAACCTCTCGAGCCAAGTCAAGATAATCGATCAGAAAGTATTATTATTAAAGACTAGCACTTCGCCCGCGACTTCGTTCGTTTATCCTGTATTTTATCCTACAGATGACTTTTTAGTTTTACCCCCTTAAAGGTCGAACTTCCCCTTCTTAGTGCTTCGGTACGTCATAAAAAGAAGCCCTGTACAGTCTAATTCTCCAAAAATAAAAAAAAACTAATAATTAAAACCTTTACTTAGGTTAGTATTTATTCCAAGTTTCAAATTTATAAGCCCAACAAATTTCCACCTTTTCACCTCCTTAGGGGTGAGGTGGATTTCCGAAAACCAATAAATACATGAATTCTTTTTATCAAACAAAAGCGTAAATCTTTAATTTCCGTGTCACACTTAAAAGCGTAGTAATGGAACACAAACTTTCAACCCCCTTTTTACATCCTTACGGATGGAATTTCAAAAAACCTATAAACGCATGAATTCTTTTTATCAATCAAGAGCGTAAAATTTCACGAGTCCAATTTACAAACTGTAGAAATTTCATACAAATTTTCAACAACCCTTTTACCTCCTTAGGGGTAGAATTACCAAAAATCCTTTCTTATTGCGCACTTACGTCACTTGTGGGACCCTGCCAAATTTCATCTTTATACATCAAGCGGTTTTCGATATTTCGTGATGAGTGAGTGAGTGACCTTTCGTTTATATATATCCCAACCAATATGCCATTCCAATTTAAAAGGTTGCAATTTCCCCTTAAAGTGACATTCGCGATTACCATAAATAAAGCTCAAGGGCAAACACTGAAAGCTGCAGGAGTGAATTTAGAAAAAAACTGATTTTTCCGTGGGCAACTGTATGTAGCGTGTTCACGAGTATCAAGTCCACATAATCAATATGTTTTAGCAAAAGATGGTAAAACTAAAATATTGTTTACACGACGGTGTTAAAGTAAGTTATTAAAAATTACAACTCTGTGCTCACAACCTATTTCCACACTTTTGACGACAAAAACAATATTTATAAGAATCAAAAATCAAATTAGTACCTACTGCATTTTATGTTACGCACAATACACTATTTTTGTACTACTACTCTGTGTTTCCTTTTCTACGTTTTACGCGAGCGAAGCCGCGGGTAAAAGCTAGTATATATATATAGATATTAAGATTTTATTTTAGCATATCCAACGATACCCCACACCATGGGATAGACAAGAAAAAAAAATCATCCCCACTTTACGTATACAGGAGGAACCCTAAAAAAGTTATATTTTTTATTTTATTTTACCAATTTGTTAGTGTGATTAATATGTATATCCAATTATCCATGCCAAATATAGTTTTCTAGTACTAAGAGTATCTGAGCTAAGCTGTGGACGGACAGATGGACATGGCGTAACGATAAGGGTTCCATTGCTGACTAAGGAACCCTAAAAACGATTCAAACTTTATCTAAAAACATTGCCAACCAAATAAAGTTACGAAATATTTACCCCTAAATTATTTATCAAAATGTAAATAATATAAATTGCCAAACGAAGCGTTTATTTAAACGACTAAAGCACATACACAGACCTCGATATTAAAATTTCTCACTTTTAAACATGATCACACAAGCGTAACGTATGAAGAATTACACACGATGTTGAACGCAACGTTTTCTGTGGAGATTATTATTTGAAGAACATTTTTCGTCCTCCATCTGAATTACATACAAAACCTGTCTACATTTTTAGATACAGTGAGAAAGAAATATTTTGCGAAATAAGTTAGTAGACATGGATTGTCATGCGGTAAAATTTCGCTACGTCTTTCGTTATGGTTTTTTTCATTATTATATATCTGATGAGATATATTCTGGGGTGAATTTGGGTATAAATAAATTGATAAGAGTATTTCTCAGGTAAAATAATAATTTTACCTGAGAAAGACTCAATAGAGCCTCATGCTCAATAGAGCCGAATATTAATATCACCAGCATGCTACTGTTCCACTTCTGTGCAATGGCCTCTTCTCATACAGAGAAGGCAAGAGCATTAATCACCACGTTTGCTCAAGGTGGGCGATTTCAAACACATATTAACTAATAGCGACTCGCCCCGGCTTCGCACGGGTTAGTTTTTATTTTGCGATATCTCCTAAGATAATCATTTAAATCATATGGTGTAAAGAATTATCATAATAACAACTAACAACTGGTAACATAAACACAATAACTGGTTTTATTTTTATTATTAAACAGTGCACCTGCCATGTTATCTCTCCACCACCCTTGGTTGACTGGTAGAGAATGCCTAAGGCATTAAGTCCGCCTTTGTACCTTTTGTGTATGAAGTCTAAATAAATAAATAATGTGCATGATATCATCATCATCATCATATCAGCCGAAAGACGTCGACTGCTGGACATAAGCCTCCCCCAAGCGTCGCCACATTGACCGGTCCCGTGCGTCTCGCAACCAGCGGATCTCCGCAACCTTCACCAGGTCATCGGTCCACCTAGTGGGAGGCCTTCCAACGCAACGTCTTCCGGTTCGCGGTCGCCACTCCAGAACCTTTCTGCCCCATCGGCCATCCGTTCTGCGAGCAATGTGCCCTGCCCACTGCCACTTGAGTTTGGCAATTCTTCGGGCTATGTCGGTAACCCTGGTTCTCTTGCGGATGCTACATTTCTGATTCGATCACGCAAGGAAACTCCGAGCATAGCCCTCTCCATTGCCCTTTGAGTGACTGTAATCTTTCTGATGAGGCCCATTGTAAGCGACCACATCTCAGAGCCATATGTCATCACTGGCAACACACACTGGTCATAGACTTTCGTCTTGAGACACTGTAGTTGGACGAGAAGATACCGCGCAACTTCCCGAACGCTGCCCAGCCGAGTCGGATTCGACGGTTGACCTCTTTCTCGAAGCTGGCCCTACCCAATTGGATCGTTTGTCCAAGGTAGACATAGTCGCCCACAACTTCGAATGTAGAGTCTCCGACCTTGATAGGAGTGGGTGTAACATGGGCATTCAACATCACCTTGGTTTTGTCCATGTTCATCCTAAGACCCACTCTTTCGGAAGCTCTACTGAGATCATTGAGCATTGTACTGAGGTCCTCCATGGTCTCAGCCATAACCACTGTATCGTCGGCAAACCGAAGGTGAGTGATGTACTCGCCATTGACGTTGATGCCTAGCCCTCTCCAGTCCAGAACCTTGAAGACATCCTCCAGTGCAGCAGTAAACAGTTTCGGAGATATGACGTCTCCTTGTCTCACACCTCGCTGCAGAAGGACTGGTTCCGAAGTCTGATCCTGAAGTCGAACTGACATCGTGGCGTTTTTGTATAAACACTTCAAAACTTCGATGTACCGGTAGTCAATTTGGCACCGTTGGAGAGACCGCAATACAGCCCAAGTCTCGATCGAATCGAAGGCTTTCTCGTAGTCCACAAACGCTAAGCAGAGAGGCAGGTTGTACTCTTTGGTCTTCTGTATAACCTGGCGCAGCGTATGTATGTGGTCTACGGTGCTGAAGCCTTTACGGAATCCGGCTTGTTCGGGAGGCTGGAAATCGTCAAACCTGCGCGCAAGACGATTCGTGATGACTCTTGAAAACAGCTTGTAGACATGGCTAAGAAGTGTGATGGGCCTATAGTTCTTCAGCCGGGCATTGTCGCCCTTCTTGAAAAAGAGTACCACCAGACCCCTGCACCATGCCTGTGGCGTTTTGCCCTCGAATATGACGGAATCAAACAGCTTCTGAAGGGTCTTAAGAACCGGTTTTCCACCCGCCTTCATGTGCATTATATGGTATCATCAAAAGATAGACATATGGCATCGGGGGTTTTGCTGTAGACCTATAAAAGAGGAACAATTCCTCAACACATTGTTTTGTTATATCTCAAACGAAATAGGTAGCGTTTTCGATGAAAGCTCCCAGGCAGCTTGACTTTCACCAACATTTTCAACAATAATTGACAAATTTCAACCAATTTACAAAAAACCTTATAAAATTATATACTTAAGCATTCCTCATCATCATCTATGTCTATTGGTGAAAATCGCATGTACTGTAGTAGATTTTGAGTTTATCTCGAACAAACAACCAGACAGATGCGGCGGGGGACTTTGTTTTACAATATGTAGTGAAGTGAAAGTGGTACAAATCCTGGTTTAGATTATTAAGGGCTAACTGCGAATTCGCAACGCATCAGTAGTGTATTATTGGGGGTTCTGCATCACTTGCTCTCGCTTCGCTCGAGCGCGTTATGCAGAACGCCCCAATAATACACTACTACTATGGTCTGCCTCAAATTTGCAATACGGGCTGAATATTTTTATTTCATTCAACGGTGCGATGTCGAACATTGGAATAAATAATAGCGCGTTATGCAGAATGCCTCAATCAACGGTGCGATGTGTACTAAAAATTTATAAACAACCATATCAAGTTCGACTCGTTTGATCAACTTATGTCCCTATATTTTATATTACTTGACGAAAGTGTGATGCTTTTAAAGTAGTTAGGTAAAACAATGTAGAGTGCATCAATTAGTAGTTCAAGAATTTACTTGCATTTTATCTATTTTATTCTTTGGTCTAGCGATTTTAATTTTGCAATTGTTGAGCATGAGGAACCCAGTTTGATTTCCAAGGTCCAGTGTTATTTTATTTTCTATAACGTAATTCTTAATAGCGAGTAGTTTGGATCTGCACCCGATAAATTCCAGCAGGTTCATTAGGCACATGGGAACCGACGTTACACTTTATGCTATTAAAAAATAATAGATATCAACAGACTATTAGCACAAAGCCAAGAATAAAACGATACGATCCTAAGATTTCTTTCGTTGACAGACATACATTTTACAGACAGCCAGACCCGGAGCTAGTTGTAGATCATACAAATATTTGCTGTGTGGGAATTGAACCCACGACACGTAGGGCAGAAGTCAATCTAACCACTGCACCAATCGTACCTCCTTACCATTAAGTAAGTACCTAAAGAATGTTTTGAGCCAGGCTCATACTTGCTCATTTTTCAGAGTATTATTATTATTAAATTAAATAATGGTAAAAATAAAACATGAAAACAAAATCCAGACCGGAACAAATACTTATTTGTTCCGTGCGGGAATCGAACCCGCGACACTTGGGACATTTAGTAGCAGCACGTTTATAAACTAATATTTACATTGTGATGCAGCGAGACGAGCTCTTAAGCAATGCGCCATACGTGTCGTCGAAAAATGTGACAAAATACTGGATCGCTTTGAAGATTGGGAGATTTACGATAATCCTTGAATGTAAAATGCCATACATTTTCCTAAATGTAATGTCTAGGCTTAACTTATTTTGGTAAGTGTTTACAAAACCTCTTGCTACCATTTTAATGTGAGACTTCATAGACCGATATTGAATGGTCAAGGTACATGCAACTTCCTTTTTAGATTTTCGTCTCAGATTGCTGCGACAGAGTGTCGCCACCGCCCCAAAAATGGAATTGTAGGCTGTGTGCATAGTGTCTAATAAAGAACAAATGATTATAGACCTTATTTAAGGAGTGATGAAAATATAATTTACAAGTCAAATATTAGTGAAACATTAAAACAATAGTTGCAAATATTAATATAATCGCTACCTTACGTAAAAGTGTTATAAATAAGTCCCTTCAATGACGCATCCATCAATCATAATCAGTTATTTGTGAATTGTTGGTGTTCTTGTGTTGGTGACGAGTTCCATCATCTTCAGTGATTAAGTGTGCAAATTTATATCTTCCACAACAAGTATGTACGTATCACATTATTTTTTTGTATAACTTACTGCACTTGCAATTTAGTGATGGTAAATGCAATAATCGAAAGTTAAGTCTAGGGTTCGATTCCCAATTTTAAGTATTGTTTATTTACGGGTTTAAACTTACTAGTAACTCAGTGATGATGTAGACTACAAGTATAACTGCTGAACGTAAAATCTTTGGCTCGACTCCAAGGTATAAATATTTAATGTGTTAATTGTTTTTATTTCTTACGTTCCCTGTAGCCCATTCAACATCAGTGTCACCGTCGAATGCAAAGTTTTGGGTTCGATTCCAGATCTAATTAAAATTTATTATTGAGTTATTTTGTTTGCTTCTCGTGCAGTGGTTTAATAACCGTTACTACCATTTCACAACATGAAGTATTGACGCTGAGTTCTAGAACCAAATAACGACTTATTCAATTTTCTAAGTATTCAAGGATCGATTTCCAGATAGAGAAAATTGTTATAGAGAGTGTTCTATTACTCTGTCTATCCTTTTAGGAATCGTTCATTTGTATAACTTCTTATATACTATTTCTTTTTATTTTAGGTCGACATTTGTGAATCCATTTGAATCCGATGTAGAGTCGCATCCCAACGAGCCCTCTACATCGTTTAAACCAAAAAGAAATACAAAGCCGAAAATAAAAGTGGCTAAAGGCAAAGGCAAATCGAAGAAAGTAGCTGCGGCCTCAACTCCACCTGTAAAAGAATTATTTGGCAGTGAGTCTGATTCCGAAACCGATACTTCACCAAAGAGGCCTAAGAAAATCAAGCGGATTTGTGTGGCTGATTCCTCGGTGAGTAAAAAAAATATATATTTCATCAAACATGTGTTTAAGATTTATAATTACCTATAGGATTTCAATCTGACGGCTTGTTCCCACTGCTGGGACACAGGCCTCTCCGTGAGAGGGAGTGGGCCCGGGTGGCGGATACATGGGCCCTGTGCACATATCTTAAAATGTTTGGTTCTAGGACATGCCGGTTTCCTCACGATGTTTCCCTTCACCGTTTTGAGAGCAGTGGTGACGAAATAATTTACTCAAAGTAAATCGCTAGCCTGGGTTCGAACCCACAACCTACAATTTGTAAGTCACGGTCGTTACCACTGGGTCACCACTGCTCTCCTCTGCTCCTCTCAAATATGTTTATCTAATGCTATTTTATAACAATGTTTACAGGAGGAAGAGGGAGATCTTGAACCGGTGAGGGCAGCTGCACTGCGATCGTCCCTGTCCAGAAGAACAGCTTCTGGAAACTCCTATCAGCAGGACCTAACACGGAGCGGTGATTATTATATCGAGCTCCGTATTTATAACCATAGGGACGCTGAAAAATTCGGAAAGGACCGATGGAAGCAAGCGCTCCTCACGTATAGGGCCTCTGTATACTCCGATTCAGCGACTTGGCGCGCCACTAATAATCTTGTATCTGCAGCGAAAGCAGAATTTAAGGGCGTGCAGCCTGTTCTGTATCCAAATAATATTATTTGATGGAATAAAATAATATTATTGTGATACCTATTTTACTCATATACTCTTCTTTATACTTATATTAAAACATTACTTATTAAACGAATGTAATCCACAATATTATTTACATTAGGTATTAAATTGTGATTTATTTACAGGAAGCTCAAATATATGAAACATTAAAAATCTAAATACTCGACACTAAGAATACTCGATACTATTTCAATAATAATATTCGATTTGTAATTTGTTTGTAACTTTCATCCACTTTAAAATATCATATTTAGAATACTCGATACTGACTTATACTAAAACATTACTTATTAAACAAATGTAATCCATATAATATACTTATTAATATTATTTTCATTATATTATTAATTGTGATTTATTTACAGGAAGCTCAAATATATGAAATATTAAAAATCTAAATACTCGATACTAAAAATACTCGATACCAAGAAAACTCGATACTTAGAATACTCGATACTAAGAAAACTCGATACTAAGAATACTCGATACTAAGAAAACTCGATACTAAGTATACTCGATACTAAGAATACTCGATCTGAGAAAAATTCAACAATGAGAAAACTCGATACTATTTTAATAATAATATTCGATTTGTAATTTGTTTTACATTTAAACTTTCATCCACTTTAAAATTCATACAAAAAATACTCGATACTAAAAATACTCGATACCAAGAAAACTCGATACTAAGAATACTCGATACTAAGAATACTCGATACTAAGAAAACTCGATACTAAGAAACAGAATACTCGATATTAAAAATACTCGATTCTGAGAAATCTCAACATTGAGAATACTCGATATTATTTTAATTATAATATTCGATTTGTAATTTGTTTTACATTTAAACTTTATCCACTTTAAATTTCGTTTTTTAATAATAATTTACAGGAAATTAATATCCGAAATCCAGAATATTTAAATACTTTAAGATAGTTTTTGCAATTACAATTATCTAAATATGTTTTTCTGTGAAGTCTGTAACGTTTCAGTTCCGAAATATTCTGCACACAAAAAAACTAATGTACACAAATCGAATTGCTTATTACAGACACGTTTTGATAATGTTCATATAATAGCAACAGCTTTTAGAAATCGGATAATCAGTTATAGAGTGAATCCTAGAATGGTTAACGTTTCACTTGAATTATTTTTAACACAAATTTCTGAAACGATTTGTTACCTTATCAAAGACCAGATGAAAAAACATAAATCGGTAAAAGTTAATTTTGAACTATTTGTTTGGTATATATTACCAAAAAATTATGAAAAATCTTTAAAGTCATTTAACACAAAGTATAATGTAGTCGTGCAAAACACAGATATTTTGTCCTTATATAAATCATTTTGTGGTAAACTTATTTGTAAATGTTCCGAATTTGAACTGTCTGAGTCAGGTTGGACAATTGAGTCTATCAGTCATTTAGAAATTAATATCGTAAAATATAATCCTTTGCGAGGTGGTTCTTATTTACCATTGCCTAAACGTATTGTCAATACTAAATCATGCCTAAACATAAAAAATGAAGACCAACATTGTTTTCTTTGGTGTATTGTAGCTGATATGTTTCCGGCAAAGACCAATCCAAACAGAACTTCTTCATATCCACATTATTCCGAATTATTTAATATTTCTGACATGAGTTTTCCCCCTAGTTTCAATGACATTAAGCGCTTTGAAATAAACAATTCTAATATCAGTATCAATATATACGGTTTAGATAATAATGTTACAGTTACAGGTCCCTTATATAAAACAAAATCACGTCGTTTATACCATGTCAATTTGCTTTACATTAGCAACAATAGAAAGAGTCATTTCTGTTTAATTAAAAGCTTTGAAAAACTTGTACACAAGCAATTGACCCAACATAAAAGTAAAATATATTTATGTGATGAATGTTTTATTTACTTTCACACTGAAGAGAAATTGAATTGTCACGAATGTGCCGGAATACAAACCATATTACCTGAGAAGGGTACTGAAATAAGTTTCATAAATTATGAAAGAACTCAAAGAGTACCAATAGTGATTTATGGTGATTTTGAAAGTTTATTGCGTGAATATTCTGACAAACATAAATCAACACATGTAGAAAATATTCAAGTTCATGAGGCTACGTGTTTTGCTTACTATATTTGTTGTAATTCAAATCCCGAATTAAATGATTTCGTATCTTACCGAGGGCCAGATTGTTCTAAGAAATTTGTCAAATCTTTGACTAATGATGTAAAACGATTATATAAAGTATTATTAGAGAGTGAAAATATGATACCGCTTACTGAGGATGAACATAGATGTTTTATCAACAGCACTGAGTGCCATATTTGTAAAAATAAGTTTTCGTGTAATGATAATATTGTTAAGGACCATGATCACTTTACTGGAAAATATAGAGGACCTGCGCATGATATATGCAATTTAAATGCAAAGCAATGCACTTTTATACCCATAGTGTTTCATAACTTATCCGGTTATGACAGTCATTTATTTATTAATGAACTTTCAAAGATAAACGGTCGAATTCATCTCATACCGAGAACTAAAGAGAAATATATTTCATTTACAAAATTCATAACCATCAATGCAACAAATGTTGTAAAATTGAAATTTATTGACTCATATAATTTTTTAAGCTCAAGTATGGACAAATTGGTTAAGACTATGAACCCTGAAGATTTCAAACATTTAAAATCTTTTTTTAATAATAATACTTTATTTGATATTGTTCGAAGAAAAGGCATTTATTGTTACGATTACATAGATTCCTGGGAACGATATGATGAGAATAAATTACCAGAACCATCAAAATTTTTCAACAAACTTACATCTGAATCTATATCTGATAAAGACTATGAGCATGCCTTAAATGTTTGGAAAACTTTTGATATAAAAAATTTGGGTGAATATACCGATTTGTATCTTAAATGTGACGTTTTACTTCTGTGCGATGTTTTTGAAAAATTTAGGAAAATGAGTTTAAATAATTATGGTCTGGATCCTTGCTATTACGTTTCATCACCATCCTTAAGTTGGGATGCTATGTTATTGTATACTAAAATCAAGTTAGATCTAATCTCTGACTTAGAAATATATCAAATGATAGAAAAGGGTATAAGAGGAGGACTTGCTCAATGTTCACTCAGATATGCTAAGGCAAATAATGAATATCTTACCGACTATAATAGTGAAGAACCTGATAGTTTTCTAATTTATCTTGATTGTGTTAATTTATATGGATATGCTATGATGCAAAAGCTTCCAGTAGGAGGATTTAGGTTTCTCCTTCAGAAGGAAATATTAAATTTTGATGTTATGAGCTTATCATCTGATTCTGATATTGGATTTATATTAGAAGTAGATCTTCATTACCCTGACTACTTGCATGATAACCATTCCGATTTACCATTTGCGCCCGAAAAATTTGTTCCGTTCTGTAGTCGAAATGCTAAACTTATTGCTAATCTTTTCAATAAACATAGATATGTTATTCATTATATTCATTTAAAAGAATGCTTAAATAATGGTTTACAACTGTTAAAAATATATAGAATATTAGCATTTCACCAAAGTAAATTCTTAGAATCATATATTTCTTTAAATACTGGGCTGAGGCAAAATGCAACTTCTGATTTTGAAAGAGATTTTTTTAAAAAACAAAATAATTCTATATTTGGAAAAACCATAGAGAATAAAAGAAAACAAGTTGATGTTAAGCTCGTAAATATATGGAGAGACAAATCTAATCGAACTAAAAAGTTTTACGGGGCTGAAAAATATGTTAGCGCACCTAATTTCAATAACTTTTCTGTTATTTCAGAATCTCTTGTAACAATTCAAATGAACCAAACAAAAATAGTTTTAGATCGTCCAATCTATATCGGATTTAGTATTTTAGAAATTGCAAAATGTCACTTATATAAATTCCACTATTCGGTCATGAAAAGAATTTACGAAAATAAATTAAAGCTTTGCTATACAGACACTGACAGTCTGCTATATTTAATACAGACAAAGGATTTTTACGAAGACTTAAAAGCACATTTAAAATATTTTGATACTAGCAACTTTGAAAAAGATAATGTATTTAATATACCAATGGTTAATGCTAAAACACCTGGTTACTTCAAAGATGAGATGGGTGGTGAAATTATATCAGAATTTGTAGGTTTGGGAGCAAAATTATACTGTATAGATTCTAAAATTTCCACTTTAAAGAAAGCTAAAGGTGTTAAGAAATGTGTTACAAAAAAGCTGAATATAGAAAAATATAAAAAGGTTTTACTGAACAATGAAATACTCAGAGATGATATGTGTATTATTAGATCTAAGAATCATAGAATTTTTACTCAAAAGATAAATAAAGTAATTTTGTCAAACAGCGATGATAAACGACAAATAATGGCTGATAAGATAACAACCTTACCATGGGGTCATCATAAAACAATATTTTAAATGAAAACAAATTATTGATTTTTTCGAATATTATTTATTGCATGTATTTGAGCATCTTGTATTAATAATACCTAACTTGAATTGTTAGTTTGTAGTTTAAGTACTAATAATTATATATTTTAATATAATATGTGAAATAAATAAATTATGTAATCTTACAGCAGTTGTTTGATTTATTCATACTGTCTTATTATACAGGTATAACATGAACCCGATTAATTTAAACATTTCTTTTTGATTTAACAATAATACATTCAAATAATAATTAAATTCACTTTTACAATAATAACAATAACAAACATTACACATTAGATTTGCTTAACTTTTGTACTATTTTACTAACTAAATGATCAGTTTTGTCAACAATATCGTCATAATCACTTGTCACTAAATACTGCACATTCACACTCGCATTATCAGTTTCAGTGTCTATTTCTTCCATATCACGGCCTTCCAAATCAAAAACCATAATTTTTATTAACTGGCGAACACGTCCTTGCTCCTTACGCATGATAAAAGAAGAGTTTTTAAAAGATTTACTTTTTTTCTTCTTGAATCTTCGTTCCTCTATTTTTTTCTTTCGACTCTCCTCACATGTTTTAGCTGCTACTTCCGCATACCAGCTCTCCCCATCTTGAGCATAGTAAAACGGATTGGTGACAGGGTCTGAGTCTTCTATCGCATTCTGAAAGAATACTAAGAATATTATAACTAAACAGCATGAACTATGGATTTAATGTTTGATTTAAGATAATCTTATTAGTTACATACCGCTAAATTTTGCGGGGCGGTCATATCTACAACGGGGCTGTACGATGGTGAGTGTGACATAATTCTGTAAAAAAAAAGGGATGCATTACATACTTATTATTATTAGTTTAAATAATTAATTAATTAAATTAAAAAAAAAACCTTACCTTGAAAATATAAAATCGTTAACAAAACGACCTCCTTATGCATAGAACACCAGCTGTGAAGTGATCGCTTATTTTTATAACACGTGCAAAAATTATTTGATTTGCGATGAGTAATATGGATCATTACGTAGCTCTTAAATATACATACCTATCTTGTAAGATGAGACTAGAACCATTCCTGTTGGGACAAGTCTAAAGATAGCCCCAAATAAAGTATATATGTTTATGTTAGTTAATAATTAAATTAATTGACAAGATGAAGTTGATCAAACAACCCATATCACTTAACGTTAAAAATATAAATCTTGGTGAGTCTCCTAAAGAGATTAGACATAGCGCTTTGTTGCCAAATACGATTCGTTGTATAATTTGCGGCCCCTCAAATTGTGGTAAAACAAACGTTGTGATCAGTTTGTTACTGCATGAAAATGGGCTCAAATTTCAAAACCTTTACCTTTACTCGAAGACTAATTTTCAACCAAAATATTGTTTTTTACGGGAAGTATTAAAAAGAGTGCCTCAGATAAAATTTCATGAGTTCAATGACGATAAAGATGTCATATCTCCGAGTGAAGCTTTACCAAATTCTGTATTTATATTTGATGATGTTGTATGTGAAAATCAAACAAATATCCGCAATTATTTCTGTATGGGTAGACATAAGCTAATTGATTGCTTTTATTTATCGCAAACCTACTCAAAAATCCCGAAACAGTTGTTACGCGATAATGCTAACTTTCTTATAATATTTAAACAAGATGATGTGAACTTAAAGCACATCTATGAAGAACATGTCAACTCTGATGTACCGTGGAATCAGTTCAAAGATATTTGTAAAAGTGTTTGGAGTAACCCTTACAACTTTCTTCTTATTAACAAAGACTCATCATTAAATAATGGAAGGTACAGACAGAATTTTGATTTTTTTTTTAAATTTGAATGAAAGCAAATACATGTACATATAAATGAATTGTATACAAAAAACATTGCTAGTGTTATTCCTTTCTTAGTTGAATACAGTTGTGGTTACATAATATGGAGAAAAATATTAAAATGGAATTAATGAAGTCTGTTGACTCCATAAAAAATAAAATAAAACATATGAAAAATCAGGAACATGCAATGAACTTGTCACTTGATAAAATGCTAAAACCGGTGACAGATCCTCTTCAGACTTTAGTTAATTCTAATAAATCTGCAGAAAAAAATAATAAAAATGAAAATACAACTCTAAAAAATTCCGAAGGAATCGAATCCGATGAAAATAATGCTAGTTCATCTATAAAGTTCAATGACTATTACGATCCAAAAATAAAATCTACCCAATTAGTCGAACAAAATGCTAAAAAGGAATCGATTGATAATTTAGAAATTTCATTAGAAGGTGATGACATCTTTGGTATTTATGATGGTATTAGTATACCGTTTGGAATCAGAAGTGAAAACAATACTTTATTCATGGGTAATTCAACAGTATCATTTTCTAAAGTTGATAGTTTGAATAACGAAAGTACCATTTTAATTAAAATCGGTGACAAAGCTTACAATTTAACTGCTGGTCTAAAAGAACTTTTACTCCGAAGAAAACCTGATTTAAAGTTAATATCGAGCGAAGATAAACTTGTCTATAAGGATATGTTACATTATACAAATGCACATAAAAGAGATTTTAATCCTAAAGGTCAAATAAGAGGTGACAAAGGTATAAAATATTGTAAAATAATCAAACACCTATTTTCCGAATCGTCAAACGATGATAAACTTGTTCACACTAAATTTGGAGGAAACTTGCCAAAGTTAAAGAAGTACAAAAACAACACCGACTTGATATATTGGGATGATCCCAATGAATTGGTTGAGAGATTAAAATTATTAGTAGCTTCGAGAGATGCTGGCAATACCAATCATGATAATGAAATTTTATCGATAGTTGAAGAATTAAAAGAAGCTGACATAATTCAATAATAAATAGTGGAGATACTATGGTTTTTATTCAGTATCAATGGTGGGTTCAAGACAAATGTTGATATACTGAATTAAAGATATGAGTAAAGCCGACGTAGTAAACGAAATTCATAAAAATGCAAGGGTAAACTTTCCGCGAAGACATGTTATTATGAAAGATATAGATGATTTATGGCAAGCGGACTTAATTGATATGCAATCAATTTCTAAAGACAATAAAAATTTTCGATTTATTCTTGCTGTTATTGACACATTTTCAAAATATGCATGGATCTTTCCTTTGAAAAGTAAGACCAAAGATGTTGTATGCAATTCTTTCAAGATTTTATTGGAAAAAGGGCGTATGCCTAAAAATCTGCAAACTGATAATGGGGCAGAGTTTTATAATGATAAATTTAAAAAACTTGTGAGATCTTATCATATTAATCATTATTCAACCTTCTCAACAAAAAAAGCTTCAATTGTTGAGCGATTCATCAGAACATTGAAGTCTAAACTTTATAAAGAATTTAGTCTAAAAGGAAGCTATAACTGGATCGATAATACTCTTAATAAAGTTATTTATGAATACAATCACACCTATCATCGCACAATTGATGAAATTCCCGCAAACGTAGACAATAATAATAAACAACGCATATTACAAAGATATTTCAGGCTGGTAAAAACCGATAGCATAAAAAGCAAGTTTAAAGAGGGTGATTATGTACGCATTAGTAAGTATAAGGGGACATTTGAAAAAGGATATACTCCCAACTGGTCGACAGAAATATTTAAAATTCGAAAAATTCAAAAAACAACCCCTATCACCTATTTAATTGAAGATGCAATCAGGGGCCAGCCCATTCTAGGTGCATTTTATGTACAAGAGCTTCAAAAGACAAAAAATCCTCATGTATATTTGGTTGAAAAAGTTCTTAGAAGGAAAGGAAACAGGGTTTTGGTAAAATGGTTAGGCTTGCCTTCTTCTGAAAACAGTTGGATTGATAAATCGAATATTTATTAAGTGTTCAGTCCAAATGTTTCAGTCTTATGATGGGTATTGAAGAGAGTAGTCTTCTCAATTGGATTATAAATCATTTACCATTTGAGTTACATTTACCGGGATACAATTATTGCGGGCCTGGCACTAAATTAATTAAAAGGCTTACGCGTGGAGATAAAGGTGTTAATAAATTAGACGAATATTGCAAACAACACGACATTGCCTATCACAAGTCTTCAAACCTAAAGGATCGCCACAAGGCAGATTTAGTTTTGTTAAATATGGCTAAAGAGCGAGCACTTGCCTCAGATGCGACTGTAGGAGAAAAACTGTCAGCACGCTTAGTAAGCAGCGCTATGGCAACAAAAATCAAAACTGGTTTTGGCCTAAAAAAAGAAAGCAAAAAGTGTTCTCCCAAAATTAAACCTGAAAAAGCATTAAAAAACAAATTTAAAAATGTTATTAGAAAAACGAAAAGACATATCAAAAAATTAAAACCGAAATGCAAGAAAGTGGCAATAGAATTAGCTATGGCTGCTGCCAGAAAATTAGCTGATGATTCATCCGTTAAACTTCCTCGTATTATTCCTATACCAAAAACTGGTGGAGTATTGCCTTTGATTCCGATTTTTGCGGGCTTATCTGCGGTGGGAGCTTTAGCAGGCGGTGCAGCTGGTATTGCTAAAACCATAAATGAATTCAAGATGGCAAAAAAATTATTCATAGAATCGAGGAGACACAATGAAAAAATGGAAGCTCTCTGCATCGGAAAAGGACTACACCTTAAACCATATAAAGGTGGACTCGGAATTTTTGTATCGAAAGAAAAAAACTAAGATATCGGCTACCCAATCGAGCCTTGAGTAATTTAGACATTTTGAAGTATGGGAATAATATTCCCTATTTCAGAGGCGTCTTTATGAGAGATAAGCTCCCTAAACACCCTTTTAAAAAAGAATGCGGTGTTATAAATTTAGATAGCTCTAAAAATCTTGGTTCTCATTGGGTAGCCTATGCAAAATACAATGATTATATTGAATATTTTGATAGTTATGGAAATCTTAAGCCTCCAAAGGAATTTATAAAATACTTGGGATCCAAAGTTCATTATAATTATGATAATATTCAGCGTGATCACCCTTATAATTGTGGACATCTTTGTTTAAACTTTTTGAACAATTTTTGGTGTAGTGGAAGAATAAAATAAACAGGATCTGCCGAAAGAAGTCAGTATAGAAGCATGTCTACTACGGTTACCATCTCTGGACATAAATCGGAATTGGTTTCATACTTTCAACCACCGCTGCATTTGTCAGATCAATATGAGTGCGGTTTGATATACTTTTCAGTATTACAATCAACACCAAATAACCCCATTATTAACAGAGGTCTGTCTGTAATCAAAATCGAATGTGATCTTGTTCACAGTTCGTATTGCAACGGATTACCAACTCATTTTATTCACGAATTCGTGTCTGATACTACTCCAGGCCATCAGTGTGTTGAAATACCGCAAAATGTTATTTACTTTCCAGTAAACAAAAATATAATTTCATCAATATCGGTTAAGATTGTAGATCAATTTGGCCACTGTGTTAACTTTGGAGAGAAACAAATTCAGTTACGACTTCATTTAAGAAAAACAAAATGATAGTATATTATAAAAACACTCAAGCGAATGAAAAACGTCTTAGTTCTTCTGCGATTGCTAAGGTGCAAAGACGCAAGAAAAAAGTTAAGAAATTGACTAAAGTAAATAAAGATTTTCTTAAAGCTCTAGGATTTAAAATATGAATATACTACAGATTGCTGAATTACCGCACTTTGACACTTCGATCGAAAGTTATGAAGTCCATTCATACAATCCCTACAATAGCAGCTTTAGAGAAAACGATGAAATCAGAATTCCCCTCCACCAGCAAGACATATACGTGCTACCATCAGCCAGTTCAATTTACATCGAAGGACAGGCGAAGTTCTTCGGTAAAGATGGGAATCCAATCAAGAAAAATGTTACGTTCACTAACAACCCTGTTATGTTTTTGTTTCAAGACATTAGATACGAAATGAATGGTATTGAAATAGACCGCATAAAAAATTCTGGAATAACGTCAACAATAAAATCATACATCTCATTAAATGAAGCAGAAAATAAAGTTGCTGCCCTATGGGGTTGGTGTTTAGAGGGATTTCAAAGTGATGGGCATTTTAGTGCTGTGATACCACTAAATAAAGTTTTAGGGTTTGCAGAGGATTACAATAAAATAGTGATAAATTGTAAACATGAACTTATACTGAACAGAAGTAACACTAATTTAAATAGCATTATCCTTACTGATGATATTGCTAATTTTCAAATAGATGTGCAAAGAGTTCAGTGGAGGGTGCCACACATAAAAGTATCAGACCGAGAACGACTGTCACTTTTAAAACATTTAGAAAAAGATAAACCTATTCAGATGGCGTATAGAAATTGGGATTTATATGAGTATCCATTACTACCTAAAACAACAAAGCATTCTTGGTCTATTAAAACTGCTTCACAATTAGAAAAACCCAGATATGTAATTTTTTGTTTACAAACTAATCGAAAAAATAATAAAACTAAAGATAGTTCAGTATTCGATCATTGTGAAGTAACAAACGTTACGCTCTTTTTGAATTCACAATATTATCCTTATGAACCTTTAGGTTTAAAGTTTTCTGAGAACAAATATAGTATATTATACGAAATGTTTGTGAAATTTCGTCAGTCGTATTACAACTATCCAGTAGACCCGTTGCTTGACCTAAAGGAATTCAAAGAAAAAGCCCCTCTCTTTATCTTAGACTGTTCAAGACAAAACGATAGCCTGAAAACTGGTCCAGTGGACGTGAGGTTGGAAATTGAATGTTCTACAGCAATACCAGATAAGACGACTGCATATTGTTTGATTATAAACGATCGACTTGTAGAATACAAACCTCTCAGCAACATCGTGCGCAGGTTATCATGATTGCTATTGTGGATATTCAAGGCTTTAAAACAGAAACAAATGAATTTATAATAAAAGAAATCGCCATATTGTATAATAAAACATTACAAATATTTTTAATTAAGCCACCATTTCCATTTTCAAAATTAACGAAGCAAGAAAAAAAACAAGTAAGTTGGATTGAACGTAACAGAAAGATACGCTGGCGTGAAGGATTTGTTCCCTATTCTAATTATCAGAATTTGGTTATAGATATTTTAAGAGATAAATGTATCTACGTTAAGGGTTTAGAAAAAGTGTTGTGGTTAAAGCATATTTTAGGAAATAGTCATTGTAATATATTCAATTTAGAAGATAAAGGATGTTCAAGTTTGATAAGCTTATACGATCAATATAAATATTCTCAAGATTTATATAACTGTATTTATCATGACTCTGTATGTGCTTTAAAAAATGTATTGTGTTTAAATAAGTGGTGTGTTGACAATAAAATTCTAAAATAAATATTTTATTGTTTTTATTTCTGTAGTTAGGTGAAATGCATCTTAGTTTTCTTCCCCTTCCTCCTACTTCTGTCCAGTCTTTATATGTTGCTGACAAAAGCTGGACCATACCATTATACATTTGTACCTAATTGAATTAGAAAGTCAATAAAACATGTCTCAAAATGAATACAAGCCTCGATATGACATGTATAACACATTTAAAATGCGTGAATTTTCATTTAATTATTACTGGGGGACACTTAATAAAAAGAAAAGATTAGTGATGGAAATGGCTGACGCAGGATTCTTTTATTATGGAAATAGTATAAATGATATTGCAGCATGTTTCTCATGTGGAGGTGTTATTGAAGATTGGGAGATTTATGATGATCCTTGGACGCAACATGCCATACATTTTCCTAAATGTTTTTATTTAAACGCTGTGAAGGGCACAAACTATATTACAAAAAAGTGTTTGGAATACTTACCCTATTAAAGTGTATATGTATAGGATGTCACATTGCACTTAAAAATGAGTCAATTTATGGGTATATATTACATAGGCGTCGTGCATCACAGCAATTTAACTTTGAATATTACAGTGCAAAGGTTCAATATTAAATTTATTTCTTAAATAAATAATTACATTTATTGATGTTATTTATAATGTTTCACTCAGTGAAATCTAATTTAGATGGCATTCGTAAAATGATTTTCAAGAATGCTAGGGGTGAGATAATACATATTCAAGATATGCACCCTAAAAAAAAAATATCGGACGTAGGTGAATTAAAACACCAGGATAATGTTAAAACACAAACAGAAGATTTATTTTACCAGAAGTTGGAAGATCCAGAGAAATCTAAATTGAAAAATACTAAGTATCTTATACTCAAAAGCGAGTCTGGTGAGCTTCTTCGCACATTCGTTAATGTTATCAACAAACAGGTTGATAATGAAAAATCGATTGCGAGTTCGTCAAAGACTAGTGGGAGTAGTATATCGACAGCAACAGCAGATTTATTTCATCAGGAGAGTGATACAGCCCGTGCGTTAGTTTTACCTGCATTAGAAGATATTGATTGCTACCAGATACTGCCAGGGAATGAAATTTGTTTCACATAAATTGTGTCAAAATTTGAGGCAGACCATAGTAGTAGTGTATTATTGGGGCGTTCTGCATAACGCGCTCGAGCGAAGCGAGAGCAAGTGATGCAGAACCCCCAATAATACACTACTCGCATCGCAAATATCTGCGACGCATTAAAAATACAGATTTCACGTCGCATCTCATCGCATCGCAATTATGTGTGGGAGCCCTTAAGTATAAGAAATAAGCAAGTAGTATATAGCTAAGTAGGTCATTAAAAAAATGTGCCCTAATTGTTTATTTCTTTCTCGTTATCAAAATTTCAATATTAAAAACAAAATTTTGAACAAGCAGAGACGCGTCCCTAGCTAACTTTGTTTTAAATAAATGAGAGACGACACTGGCCGTCCAAAATTTAGGCAACTTAGTTGTTTTTTCTTTCAGACAAAGAAAATTAGGGACCGATCAACTTTCAAACAAAGCCAACATCGAATTCGAGAAGACTTAGGGTCGCCAGCAGGCAAATTCTTATCTAAATAATACGATATTTCTGTAAATATCATAGAAAATAAGAAAAAAGTATGTATTCGCCAGAGGTTGAACATTTTACAAGCAAAAGTCTATTTATGTAAATTATGATTGTACTGAATTTTGCAGATCAAAATTGTTATAGCTTGCTGAGTTGCCGAAACATGATTCTGAATTTAGGCTTTCATTTGACCTTCTATAAGTTACCTATTCAAAATTGTTAGTAAATCTAAAAAAAAATACTAAAAAGCTGGAAAAGTCTCATCGCTTTTTTAATGTGACTTTTCCAAGTCAAATTTCATAAAATCATATAACCCACTACGTAACATCTACCCAGGAAAAAACCGAGTTATCACTACCCCTTAACCCTAGTACACTCCGTTTTTCCTGGCATTTTCAACCCATTATCTTGGCATTTTTCACACCCTGATCTGTCAGCCCTAGAGGTGCCGTAACTTGCCTCTTTCGCGTGGGTAGGTACTTGCCTTTCTTTTACCAGAGCTTATCAGGATTCTACGGTATTTATGATCGGTAACGGGGCGAGGAGGGTTACCTAAGCATTAGCGGTAAGCCTTCGACTTTATCTTTCCTATATTTTTATAACCCATCCATCATTTTTACAGAACATGCGAGGTTTTGAAGTTATTGTTTTGAAAATGTATTGGGATTACGGAGTTTTGTTTCGTTGATCTATCAAAGGTGATATGATTAGTTTTGTTTGAATCTGTGTAAGTGCTGAATTCTTTTATTCTGTTGTGGGTTCTATCAATATTATAAAGATTATCGAGCGGAGCCTAGGAAAATCTGATATGCTTTGAATATAGAAACAAGTGAGATTGTTATTTGCGATCATTTTCAGCTTTATTATATCTAACATAGCAACATACTTTTGTATCCGATGAAGCCGAAGTTTTCACTCGGGTACAATTTTCATGTGAGTCTAAGCCTGCACTGGTAACAAATAGATGTAGGTTTATTTGGTTTTACCCCAAAAAAAACAGAAAGAACGTTGCCTATCGCCTGCGTAGATATGCTAAAATAAGAATGTCGCTACTATTTTCTGAGTTATGATATTTTTATAACCTTTGCCTTTTACGAGATTTAATTTATTTTTTAGGACGTACAAAGAAGAGCGGATGATTGAAGCTCTAGGGACTGACGCAGCAATTGTAGATAAACTCACGGATTTACGATCCGGTGTGACCTTTTCATAAATTAGGTACATCATGCCAATTTATGTTAAATAAGGCTCAAGCGTGTCCGTTAATAAATACCGATCTATATTCAGACTATGGACAGACAAATAATTAATTTTGTCATGCGCAAAGGGTGGCAAAAGTTTAAATCGTAGATAGTAGTGCTTAAATTACGAGTTTTCAGATAACAATCACTTTATTCAGCAATAACTTTTCACAACTTCTTCTGCACGACAGAGCAGACAGAGCAGTGGTGGCCCATTGGTATCGGCCGCGACTTGCAAGTTGTAGGTCCTGGGTACGAGCACAGGCAGGCGCGTTACTTTGTGTAAATTATTTCATCACCACTGCTCTCAAAACGGTGAAGGAGAATATCGTGAGGAAACCGGCATGTCCTAGAACAAAAAATTCGAAGACATGTGACATCCACCAACCCGCACTGGGCCCGCGTAGTGGATTACGACCCATTCCCCTCACACAGAGGAGACTGTGTCCCAGCAGTGGGAACATTAATAGGCTGATGATGTGATGTGATGTGATCTTTTCACCGGTAATCTTGAGGATCTTATGATTGCGGCAACAAACGGTTTACACGTGGCAGAATTTTGACCCAAATATACTTATCTGAAATTATCATACAACTTTTTGCTACTGAGTTACTAAGAAACAATATTTTTGTTGTTGATATATCGTGTGAATATATAATACTCAACACGTTTGTGAAATTTTGCTAGCTAATTTATATCAACGTTATGTTTTAACAACACCCAAATACATTAATAAACGAAGAAAAAAATAGTCAATTATCACCACGAAAAATTCACTTTACTGAAAAACTAATCATTATTACACGAACAAGCACAACCGATATCACACTTTACCTAAAGCAGTCATCTCGGTACTGTTCCTAATTTACATAACACGCTGGATTTTCTCTGAAAGGTGCGTCTTTTGTCAGAGGGAAAACAAAGGCAGGTGAATACACCTCGGTTGTAGCAAAAAGGTCGAATTGTACAGAGTTACGAGTAACGAGATACGAAGTCAAATGTGTGGAGCATGGAACGAAGAAGAAAGAAGTTACGTCACGGTAAATTGCTGGTGATACTAATTCTCTCGGATTCTAAGTTTTGTATGAATCTACAAAAATGATAAAAGATAGGCAATTATTATTACAAAATCATTTTCTATTAATAGTGCAATCTATCTTAAGACTTACCATTCAATTTACTTCCCTAATTTTCTCGAAGCTCATGAAACGTCCATGTATAAATCGGGTTAACCTACTAAATACTTGGACCATTACAATGATTAATACCAACAATGTCTTTATGAACGTCTAGCTTTTTTTAGAGGATAAAGAGTAAGCTATGGGCACTCAGCAACAGCTTCCTATCAGTAAAACCAGTTTCTTATTCGGATTAGAACTTTTAGAGATAACTACTTAGAAAGAATTTAATTGTCTATGTTTAGAAATTAAAATAAACCTGAAGGTTGTGTGAAAAGAACGCGGTATAATAATACAGTCCTTTATACTGATAAAGAGCGAAATGACTAAACAAAAATTGACCAACATGCACAATTTGGACATAAAGAAGGCAAAACCGTCAGTTCTTGCTTCTGAACTCCATATGAGAGAATTATCGCGAGGCAGTCTCACCCCGCGGCAACTGTCGCTTTGTGTAAGGGTTGTTTTGTTTCTATAAATGTGATATGTGTAATTATAATGTTTCTCATTTTTGAATTAGGTACGTACCTACATTACGTATTTATGTATGTATATTGTATATAGCTTATTTTCTCTTTTGCTTTGTTCTGGCGGCCGATCACCCACAGGAAGGGCAGGCCTCATTAAATCCCCTTAGAAGTATTTCCTCCCTGAATGTTCATGCAGTTACACGAATAGAGAGAGATTAAAACTTAGGACAGTATTATATAATAGTGAGACAAGCATTAAAGTTCTTAATCTAGCTAGTGGGTGCAGTACTGTCCTTCTAGATAGGAGTCGAAGTCACCCGCGTTTATAAGAAACAGATTGCGATCCTCTACCGTGAAAAAAATTGTTCTTTAAAAACAATATAAAATTAAATTAAATTAAAATTTTAGGTATTTAATCGAATATCAGTTATGAATTAATAAAATAAAATACAATTATCAACCAACAAAATTATATGAACATTATGTTCAGAGTGATTATGAGTAGTGTATTTGTATAAGTGTAGTGTGTGTTAGTTTTCTATGTTGTGTGTGATGCATGTTTGTGTTAGCGAAAGATGGAGAAGTCTTGCAAAAACCGCTATCATCCTATCAGACGATCCAAGACCACGAACACTCCACCAGCATCCTAATTGTGTAAGTTCAAAAAGTAGGGTACGGATTGTTTGCTTTGCATGCATTGCTTCATATATTCAAAAATCCGTAAAGTCGGCAACTTACAACACGCAATGAATATTGTTGAGTTACCAAAATTAAAGGAAAGGAGTGTACTTTGTTAAAAGAGACACGCAATTAGGGTGCAGGAGTGTACGACTAAGAAGAAGTGATTTGGTGTAGCAATAGTGAAATATATGAATATCTATAATAGACTGAGCAGGTTCGATAGTCAGCTACCTATTTATTTAAGACCGTTTTCCCAGCCTGTATTTAAGGAGTATTTCTTTAGTGACAGAGTGTAATTAACTTCAAAGCTCTTATACCTTTTGGCGCTTTAATTATGATATTAAAGATACGCTTACAGCCAATGGGCGTCAAGCCCTGTCATCTAAGATAGTAATTATTATGAAAAGGTAAAATTATTCGTTTGAAAGGGAATCTGGAGATACGGATCTGATTTGGCAAATTCATTTTTGATAGAAAGGTACACAATAGTTTTTGCTGGAAACCTTTTGATCCTGAAAATGAACGGCTCCCGCGGGGTAAGAAAAAGCCATTCTTCGTAAATTATTATTATTTATATTTTTCGACATTTTAATTATTATCATTCATATTTTTTGACATTTTAATTATTATCATTCATATTTTTTGACATTTTAATTATTATCATTCATATTTTTTACATTTTTATAACTTATAGACAATATTTTTTATACTTTTGTTTTAATTTATGATTTTTGGACAATTGTAATTATTATTCTAATAGGGTTATTAAACATTTAATTAAATTTGGAATTGGATCAGGATCAATGGTATACGTTGTTTTATCAATATAATATGGACTACTTATGTCTGAAATAATATATCAAATGGTTAGCATCTTTACAAAAATTTTAACATACATAACATACCATCAAGTCTGTATTCTTCGAAGGGTTAGGCAGAGGTGCACCCTGAATACTTTTTTTTGGGACAATCCCACCGCACTATTCCCAAACCACTGCAACTCCTGAAAGCCAGAATCAACAGTGGCGACCACCAAAATAGCGCCGAGGCAATGAAGCTCGACGAAGTCCAGGAGAATGAATTTAACTGTCTTGGATCCCGCAACGAAATTAATCAGAAAAGAATAACGAAGGAGCAGAAAAAGAAAAAAACAGAGACCCTGTATATAGTACACCCACGTATTTTTAACAATTAAGTTTATATTTAACGAGCTTCTGCCAGCGGTTTCGCCCGCGTGAAAGTCCAAAATAATCCTGAGGAAACATATTCCCGGGATAAAAAGTCTCCTACGTGCTATTCCTGACTATAATCTATCTCTGAATTTTCACTATAGTACTCTGTGCCAAATTTCATCCAGATCCGTCCAGCCATTTGAACGTGAAGAAGTTATAAACATACAAACTTTCGCCTTTCGGAGAAACCCAATGGCACTTTAAGAAACGACGCAACAAAGAGATATGCACTAAGCCACATAGCACTGCTCTTTATGAAAAAAGGTTTTTAGGAATGGCACCTAGGATCTATAATGAGATCCCTAGACGAAATAAACAACATAGACGATTTTAAAAAGGCTTTTCTGAAAATATTGGATGAAAAAATATATTAAACGGTGACCTATTATTGAACGGTACCTAACTGACACATTATATTATTTATTTTTTGACAATTTAATTGACAATTTATACTAGTATTTATTATTATTATATGTTATTGAAATGTTTTTTTTGTCGACTATTTAATTTAGAATTATTTAATAATGTGTGATAATTGTTTGATAATCTATACAAATAAATAAAATTGAAGTGTCGGTATATAATATCAAAATAACAACGTTTTATAACAAAACAAACTTACATACAAAAGGGAGAGGGAAAAGGGCTCATAGCGCATCAAAAACATGTTTCACATCGATGTCAATGGGAAACGTGCCCAGAACGCTGGCAGCATTGCCAAGTTGAATGGCAATGCTGATTCTCTGGCTGAAGAAAAGGCCAGCCCTCTGGTCACGCGAACAGTCGACTAACCGTTTACTTATGTCTCGAAACACTCGATGAGCACTCGGACCCCATGGACCTAATGTCTCAACCCCAAACGGCTCAAACATATAACTGCCAATAAGGTTGTTATATTTGCGCCGTTTGAGGTTTTCTGCACCAGCAGCAGCTGCCCCAGCACAGCCCGCCGTGCTAAGAAGATGGGGTGGCGCAAGGGTATCGACACATGTTGCATCCCACACCAAAGGCCTACCCAACTTCCAAGGCATTATGGTCATCCCATCCGGTCTCTTACCATCGTCGCGTGCCAAGCCATTGGGTTCTAAAACAGCTGGCACCCCGGCGGTAACAAGAGCTCGACGTATGATGTCATTAATGCTGGCGTGCCGTGCTATCCGACCAGCACTCCTACTGCAGGATAGGCCATGGTGTCCGAGGCGGTCGACTGCTTCACCACATTGACAGCGATGTGGAGCTCCGCGGGGAGTACCTAGTTGCAGACATGTAGCGATTCGGAAGGTAGTGTCACTCAACATTGTGCCTATGTTGGGTGACGGTAAAGCCTGTAACCAGAGGCCCGACTCCCACTCACCCACAGCCAGTAGGCGAGCACGCTCAGCAGTATTGGTGGACGTATTTATGAGTTTATTCCGTACCAATCTGCAGAGCGGCTCATCCCACTGTCTTTGGGAAGATGGGTTTTCGGGCAACGCCGTATTCGGGCAAGCCACTACGCGTCGGTCGAGCACGGCACTTCACAGTTAACCAGCGACAGGGATAAAATTTTAGTGGTTAACGTTTCAACAACGTTTTATTGAATGCACGTGAAAGTATATACGGTACTAACAACAAATAAGCAATTTTTAAGATTTTGTCTGTCTGTCTGTTTGTTCCGGGTAATCTCCGAAACGGCTGGACCGATTTTGACGGGACTTTCACTGGTAGATAGCTAATGTAATAACGAGTAACATAGGCATACGTTTGATCACGAGAAAATTCATAGTTCCGGCGGTAAACTAAAAAAATAAAAATATATTTTTTACGAGTTTGACGCGGACGAAGTCGCGGGCAACAGCTAGTCTATACTAATATTATAAAGAGGAAAGATTTTTTTGTTTGTTTGTACCGAATAGGCTCCGAAACTACTGGACCTATAGAAAACATTCTTTCACCGATAGAAAGATACATTATTCCTGAGTGACATAGCCTATTTTTTAATCTCGAAAACGGTTCCTGTGTGGTGGTCCACGGGAGCGAAGCCACGGGGAACAGCTAGTTTATTATAATCAGCATGTTTGTACGAAATTAATATTTGTAAGCCAATGACGGCTAGACATAGCGTTCTTTAATAATTACAACATCTGTACCTAACCTACCTATTTTCAACAAATAAAATATTCGTATTTGTATTTGAAAATTTTAAGTATCATTTATTTATAGTATTTAAACATTTATGTCATATAAGTATAAGGTATAGCTTATATTTTTTTACATTTTAATTATTTATCATTCATATTTTTAGACATTTTTATAACTTTTAGACAATAATATTTATATTTTAGTTTTAGTTTATGATCTTTTGACAATTTTAATTATTATTTTAATAGGGTTATTGAACATTTAAATTAAATTTGGAATTGGATCAGGACCAATGTACATTGGCGTTTTTATCTGTTTTTTTCGTTATTTATGTTTTTACGTTGTTTTATAAATGTAATATGGACTACCTATGTCTGAAAATTATATGTCAGATAAGTATAAGGTATTGCTTATCTACAAAAGAATAATCAGGCCTAAGTCGATTTACTTTATTACGGCTTACACTCTCACACCGTGTTACAAATATGTTTTCCTTCTATTACAAGATAAGCGTGCTCTGTGAAATATTGCGCACTATAGTTCGTACTAGTGTGATTTGTGTTTACTTTCTCAGCGGTTGCGTGTAGATTCAGCTTTAGTCTTCTTTCATTACGTGGATGTGTATGTGTAGGATCTCGTGTCTAAAATTATCCAGGTGTTCATAGTATATAAGACCTGTATATTTGAGTAAAACATTTAACATTCTAAAAAAAAAACAAAAAAAAAAACAGCAAGAAATATTGAAAACCAAGACGTATTACCGCGAAATATCATGACCTCTGAGATCATGACATAACAACTTTCTTCTTTTTTAAACACAAATAGGGCCACGTTATAAATAAATTCAGTCTGCTAGAAAAAGAGTTGATGGCCAGGATGTGGCGTTAAAATCTATGCAGTCGAAATCTAAAAGTGAGAAAATAATGTCAAAACTATTTACAAGAATGAAACTAAAGTGCAGTTAATTATTCAATACGTCCCCACAATAAGAGTAGCCGTAATTTTCAAGGATTGTTGCAAACAAGCTTCTGCCCGCTGCTTCACCCGCGTATAAAGTGTTTTATCATCCCATGGGAACTTAAACTATCCTATGTCCTTTCCAGGGTCTCAAACTATCTCCATGCCATGCCATGCAATTTCATCTGAATCTGTTCAGTAGATCCAGAGATTACCCCCAACAACCTCACAAACTTTACCTCTAATATTAATATAAAGAGATAAATGCGAAGCTTACTCGTGAAAAAAGTACCTCCTTCTTTCCAACCACAAATAAAGAGATAACCATACGCACTGTCCCGATATCCAAACCGCCAACCATACAATATCAACAAACTACATCGACCAGACACAGTCGGCAACTTAGCTAAAATACCATCAGATCAAACTCAACGTTGGGACTTGGTGGTACTCAACCAAATGACTGCGATTAACCAAAAAGCTATTTTGCCAAGTTTAAATAGCGCGCCTTGAAGTTCGTCGATTGTATTTGAGAACGAATTGAGGTCTTGCATTGTACCTGCTTTCCGTTTGAACTTTTCATTTAATATTAGTTTTGCCGTTTATAAGATAATGTGTTCATTGTTCGGATTCTAGTAGTTCGGGAGTAATTAGTTTTGAATTGGATTGTGTGTCGCGTTTTGTGTATTGATTAAACTTGTGTCTGTTGTCTGATTCTTGGGGTCAATTTTAGAATTTATATTGTCAAAGAAGATCAGAGAACTGTGGTAAAGGTGGTAGGTAGAAGAACCGGGTAACATCATTCCATGTTCCTATTCACACTGCTGGGATGCAAGCGGTTTAAGAACCGGCCGTAGCTGCAGAAATTGAGAGAGACTATGCTCTTGCCCAGGTCTGCTGTATAATTGCTGCATTACTGCGATGAAATGAGTTGATTGATTGATCGCTTAATTGTTTTAGCTCCCTAAACATATTTAGTTACGATATTTACCCTTTCTTTTTTGGCGTAGGAAATCATCCAATAACTTCGCCCGCTCTGGGTGAAGCGGAAGGGCGTGTCAGACTTTTACTGACTAAAACCCACCCATGTTCCTTCAATTGCTTGTGCCAGGGCCGCGGTAACTCTTTCAAATTTATCCGCGACCCAGAAGATACTTATCCTGAATTCTAAATTAAGAATTTGAAGTTGGTTTGTCAAACTTTTAAGTACCCTGAAAATCTGTCAAACTTTGGCATTCAAGTAGGGTTTGACACGTTCCTAAATCCAAATTCTCAATTCAGAAACCAATTCTTAATTAACACACTGATTAAAAATGACTCAATACATACATTCGATTCAATTAAACTAAGAGAACACCAATAATAAAAATGTTTGCTTGCATCCTTAACTATGTTTATTAAATTCCGATATTGGCCATTTCCAATAAATATTATCCGATTCTTTACCACAAGATTTTTGTTTGTACGATTCTCTGTAAAAATAGCAAGCAATTTTGAACTCTCTTCCACATCTGCTTTGGTAGAATTTTCTTTGTTTTAAGAGGTACAGTTGTTAACGTTGAGTTAGTGGAAATAAGGCTGCATAAGTGTTTGTTTATTCAGAAGACCTTGCGGGAACTAAAAAGGATTGAATCAATTTTTCACGGAAACTGTCCTATTTCAATCAAGTGTTATAAATAGTTGGTATCACCGCTTGTTCATAATAGATGATATCGAAATTTCTCTATAAAAGAGTGTTTATTATTTATATAAGTTTGAAAGAATATACTCGTAGAAAGAATAAGAATCGTTGCGATATTTGCGTGATTGTTTTTAAAAAGGAGTACATCAATCTGGGAATCGGTGAAGGTGAACATCTAGAGGAAACCTGGACTTATAATACATAGTTAATTTAAGTTTGAAATAGCTAAGTTAGAGTCGGCTTAATAAACTAACCAAAGGTGGCTATATCCTCACACGAAAATACGAAGATCAATTTGGAAGCCGTAAAGCCTAAAGCATTGTAGGCAAAAAAAAAGTGGAGCCCGGAATAAGGCAGAACGCACGGTGGGAAGAAATAGACAATACAAGCAAAGATTAGCCTGGAACCTTTTGCACAACAGTGAAATAATACAGGTTGCCCAGTAAAAAATCTTAGGGCAAAACTTATATCCTTAGTCTTGACATCAGTACTTGTACGTAGCGCGAGCGTCATTTACGATCAAATTATGTATTGTTGTGTTTTCTTTAAAATAACACACAATATAAATAATCAAAGCAACACGGGGACTAACTGTGTTCGTGTGTGCCTGCGTTTATTAGATACATCTCTGCGTAGAAAACATCAGTTCCCCTTTAAATTTCAATCTTGAACAACGTTACTTCGTCACTCAACACTAAACCCAAAGCCGAGTGTCACATCCAGCAAACCAATAATCTCTGAATTATCTTCGCCTTACGAAGCTCAGACGGTACTTTGAAATTTTCAACGGTTAAAACGTAAAAAATGTCGCTACTGTTTTATTCCTTTTAAGGGTTCCGTTCCTCAAAAGGAAAAAAATAATCCTGATGTCTGTCTGTATGTCAAGATCCTTTTTCTCTAGAACACGTGGAGGTATCAAGCCGAAATATTAAATACGCAGGTCTACAAACCCTCGGAGCAGTGAAAAAATCTAAAGATTTTTAACGGAAAGATTAAGTATGTATGGAACCCTCGGTGCGCGAGTCCAGCTTGCACTTGGCGCATTTTTAAAAACTGAATTTAAAATGCAAAGTGTGAAGTTAAGAGCAGGGAGTGCAGGGCTTAATGCCCAGCTATAAAATGCAGGTTGAAACCCAGCGCCGAATGGATTTGTCCGCTATTTGACGAGGCTTACAGTTTCACTTGCGGGGAAATTGTTTTAAAACGAACACAAAGACAAAGACGTCTTTGGAGATTAAAGATATTATAGGTGGTATGGTAATTTAGTTATTGAAAAAATGAATTATGTTATAAGGGGTACTGCTGATAGACGCGATGCAATAATACGACAATCCTTTTTATAGAAATTGATCTATGAATAATTCTGTAGACCAGATTTAGAATAATGTCTATAAAATCGTGCAGTCGTATTGTCACGTCGCACCTGTCTGTGGGAGCTCTAAAGCACTTTTATCATATGTGAATAAAAAGCTAAAATACCAAAGAATTTTCCTAACATCGTTGCTTATAAAAGTGCCTTTTACACACATTCACGTATCTCGACAAAATTAAGCCACTTGATATTACAGCCGCTTCCCACCGATAATTCCGGCGAAAAGTGAGAAAACACACACATTCACATTACACCAACATTCAAAGTAACGTTCTAATAATACAGCCGAAACTCCAACTCAAATAACATTACTAGAAGGAACACGATCCGCCGTGAATTCAGTAGCGTACAACCGGCGATATGTTGAAATTCGCTCGGAAAGCCAAGAACGACTTGGTTGAATTTATATGACGATGCCTATAAAATGAGAATGATGTAGACGACAGTCTGATATCTGAGCCACGAGCCACGAGCCACGAGCCATTCCTCTTACGTAATGTTCGTCTTGTAAAAATAGGATAGAGGTGAAAAGAGTTATATGAGGTAGCAAAAACTTTTTGGTGTTGCCTTTTGTATTGTGAGCAGTGTCCTTAAGGAGGTTCATTTTGCATCCTTATGCGGTCTTAGTGTTATTGTAATATGGCCTTGGTGGTGCTAGTTTCACATAAGGTTGAATTTTTTTTGACTGGTATTGTTAAAAATTGGAAGTAGCAATCGTGGTCCGTAAATAATGTTTTGTTTCGATTTTAGTGTTCTATGATATTTTTCTACTAAAGTACGGAAATAGTTTAAGTAAGCTATTTAGCAAAAACTTTTTGGTGTTATCCTTTGTGTTGTGAACAGTATTCTTGAGGACATAAGGAGTTCATTTTGCATCCTTATGCGGTTCTAGTGTCATGTTAAATTAGAAAGAAGAAGAAAGAAAAAGTGTTTATTTGTCACAAAATGACATACAATATAAGAACATACTTAAGCTAAACCCTTAAAATAGGCCCTTAATTATGGCTTTGGTTGTGCTAGTTCCAAATAAGGTCGAGTTTTGTTGGACCTGCATTGTTTAAAATTGAAGGAGCGATCGTGGTCTGTTAAGTTTTGTTTAGATTTAAGGGTTCTATGATATTTTTAAGCAATAGTTCTGCCAAAAAATACTAGGTATTTTTGTCAGAAATCAAAAACCTAATTAGTTAAATTTAGCTATTTAGGTGTGGATTAGTGGTATGGGTGGCGTGGTTGGTGACGTGAATTCGTAACATAAATCCCTTCTGTGTTGTGAGCAGTGCCCTTGAGGACATAAGGATGTTCATTTTGCATCCTTATGCGGTTCTAGTGTTATGATAAAACAGTCTTAGTTATGCTAGTTCCACATAAGGTCGAGTTTTGTTTGACCTGCATTGTTTAAATTTTAAGCGTCTTTAAAGTTATTTTGTTTCAATTTTAGTGTTCTAGTGAAATTTTGAGTCTTGTACGTATAAGTTATATACGTGTCTACGTGTCTTCTACGTGTTTAAGTTATATATATATAGAGATAGATAGTATCTCATCGTAAGGTGAATCATGGCAGCGTAAAGTCTCACTTCCAAGACCACGACCGCTCTGCCAAGAGTGTACCAACGAACAACAAGTTATATACTTATAATTATGTAATGTGTTCTGGCTCGCCATTGATGCCCCCCGTATATCACAGAGGAGGGTCCGATGGTCCGGACAGCCGTGTTTGTCCGCGGTGAGTGCTAACACGTGCCCGTGTTCCCGCCATAAGCGGCACAGAAGGACACCGTGGAGTTTTAGTGGGTTGGAGTCCCACATAACTGCGCTAGCTCCCTGTGGTAGCGCAGTATGCATGAGCATTTCTCCAAGCTAAAAAAAAGGTACGGGTTAGTGCGAAGACGTAAATTTTAATTTAGACTCTTTCTATTATAACGAAACTTATATAAATAATTCTCAAAACAAACTAAAAACAAAGATAAACTAAATATCAACCTCAAAACTAATTAAATTAATCAACATATTTCTAAGGCAGGCGCGCAACTTTTCCTATAAAATAAAAACAGGCAAGTTCGTTACCAACATTACGGCAAGATAGAGCAAAATATTTACGTTGGGCATCCAGCGTCTTATAATTAGTTCAGTGTTTACGTTGCTGTTGCCTACAGTTGTGAAGACGGCCAGTAAACTGTGTACTTTAGACCAGCCACAGAGTATAGAGTAAATGGAATAACAAAAGGTGAGTGATTGATAATTTAGGACGCTATTTTACTCATTATTTTTTTTCACTGACTAGACAACGAAAGTCTTTTTTTATTTTTTATTTCCGGGGTTGAAATTCCTCATTGGATGTCCGTCTGTCAGACTCCTACTGACTAAAAACCACCCCGGTGTTCCATCTCACACCTACGCTGGGGGTCGCGGGAACAACGATACTTCCGCAACCCCCGGCTAGTGCCGGCCCGCCTCCGGGCCTCGATCTCGGGTTGGGGGGAGTGAGGTGTTTGACTCCCCCCGCATAAGAGGGGCGCGCGTGGAAGACTACGCGCCACCACCTCGGGTCCAAATGTGTGGGGGGCAACGGATGTCCCCGAGTCCGTCGCCCCTGGACCCATTTCGGTCCGCCCTCCGCCGACGCCCGGTGCGTCTGCTGCGGATCGGGTGAGTGGATGAAATATCCCTCTCCCTCTCCGCAGCCTCCTTCTGCGAGATGACTGTTTCGCAGAAGGATACCACCGCGTCCCAGGACTCCTCGCTGCCGACCATAGACTCTACTACGGCTGGCAGTGACAGGTCATTGCCTACTTCTGAGATGAGGGCACGGCGTGGCTCCTCCCAAGCGGCACACTCTGCCAGCGTATGCCGCGCCGTGTCCTCCCGGCAGTCGACGCAATGGTGACACCGGGCGTCCGGCTCCCTGTTTATGCGACACAGGTACTTTCCGAAGCAACCATGCCCCGAGAGCACCTGCGTCACCCGAAACGACAGGGAGCCGTGCCTCCTCCCGAGCTAGCGCTCGAGCACTGGCCGAAGAATCAAGTGTCCCTCCCACTCCACCCGCTAAATGATTACTTCTGGATATGTGATAAAAAACACGACAATAGTGTATATAACGAAATTAAAAGGAAAACTATAACAGCTAAGTAAGCTTTAGAATTTAACTGTTAATCAACTACGGAACCCTATGAATGCGCGTTGCCCGACACGCACTTGGCCGGTTTTTTTTTGCTCATGCGTACTGTGCTACCACTGGGAGATACCGCAGTTATGTGGGCCTCCAACCCAATAATTCTGACGTTGTTTGGAAAAGCTTGCTGCACTACGCGTGAAGCAACGCTTTAGCGAACAATATGCAAGTGGTGTGCTGAAAAAGGCAGCAAGCTCTCCACGATAAAAAATTTAGTTTAGTTGCCATTTTAGTAAAGCATCTTTTACTGACACAATTGTAATCAACCCAACAACTTCGACAAATATTGTTGAGGATTTATTAATGACAGTCGAGAAACAGTGTTGTAAGCAGACACTCCATTTATTCATGACTCCATGAGACCTTGTTGTTTTATTAGGGCTGCATTATACCATAGCCGTTTAAACAGGTCCTTTGTTTGAATACCTTAATTTAAATAATAAATTTCGTGTGTTATACAGGTAATTTTCGGTGTTCTCTAACGTGATTAGATTTGGTTTATTATTTTTTTATGGCTAATTGTTTTCGGGAATTGGATGTCGAGTTATGAGGGTACAAAAAAATAATGTTTATAATGTTTAATTTTAGTAATTCAACAAATTCAATCAACATAATACAAAAAATAATTTCATGCGTGAGTCATAATTTATCTTGGGTCGTTCGATATAGTGATTTTTGTCAAATTATAATTATCTGTCACCCAGTCGTTTTGGCCTCGATTGACATAATTAGGGTGTGTGTTAAAATTCGGGCAAATACCAATGTGACTTTTTCAATTTAGAGTTATCGGTGACGAAACATGTGTAGAACCGACTTAAGGTCAATATCAGTTTGAGATGAGAAACCCGTTTTAAGCAAGCATAATGAATTGATGATTAATGTTCAAAGTTAGAGCAGTGGTGGCCCAGTGGTATCGGCTGCGACTTACAAGTTGTAGGTCGTGGGTTCGAGCCCAGGCAGGCGCTTTACTTTGTGTAAATTATTTCATCACCACTGCTCTCAAACCGGTTAAGGAAAACATCGTGAGGAAACCGCCATGTCCTAGAACCAAAACTTCGAAGACATGTGACATCCACCAACCCGCACTGGGCCCGCGTAGTGGATTACGGCCCATTCCCTCTCACAGAGAGGAGGCCTGTGTCCCAGCAGTGGGAACATTAATAGGCTGATGATGATGATGTTCAAAGTCAAAGTCAAGTCAAAGTCAAATTAAAAATTATTTATTTCAATTAGGCCATTAAGCGGCACTTCTGAATATCAACAATTAAAATGTACAAGTAATACATAATTATACCTTTTTCCGTCCATTCGGCAAAATAGCTTGTTACGGAGAAGAATGGACAAGAAAATATACTTAAAAAAAAATGTTTTTCCAATATTTACATACACACATTAATTCATATACGTGAGGACGATGCACCCAAAATAGCACTAGACACTGTATTACGTATAGGTATAAAGTATTAAAAGCATTAAAAGGTAAATTCATTAATTTGACAAATAGGAACATGGTTCTCTCATATTATCAAAATATATTACAAACATCAATTTCTTTAAACTTAAAAAAGGCATACAATAACTATGAATAGGTATATCAATAAAAATCAATTGCCACGAAGTGGGAGAGTTACAGGCTGGTATTATTATATAATTTTAATAACTATCTATTATTTATGTATGTTGTTTAAATATTGATATGATTAATTATACAAAGGCGTTAATTAAGAGAAAATTACATAAATACAGCTAACAGTATAATATTATTATTGAAATAATTGGTATTCTAAACACTAAAATGACTGAGTAGAAAATAATGAAAGTGTAAATTATAATTTCTGTTTTCAAACCCTGTTCTTAAACATTTAAGTATACTTACTAGAACTAGTGTTCATTTTACAAAGGTTAACTAAGTGCCTTTGAAATTCATACATTTTGAATGGAGGAGATATTTCTGTAGCACGAATATAATTATAATAATAATATGGGCAAGGAATATTTTAATAACATCTATGTTAGTTTGAACAGATATTATTCAAGCGATAAGTTTGGAAAACTTGCACAAAAACATCGGACTAGACCCTCTAGAAAAATGTATCTATTTCATACTTACTTTAAAAATGTAATGAACTTTTGATATCTTTTCTCTACTTTACATGACCTCACTTTTTGCTGGTCAAACTCTTTGGCCAAAAATTTAAAAGTACTGAGTCAAATTGCTTTTATTGGTTTGTTTCGTTATAAAATATCCAGAGCCAGAGCCTTGAACATCGACGCCAAGTGGCCAGTCTGTCAGTTTTTATCGGTTACATTTCGGGAAGTGTGCGATGGAACTGCACAATTTGATTCCGCCTAGCCCTTTCCATCACCGGACAACTAGACGTACGGCAATGCGCCACCGGTACATGGTGGACATCCCACCCATACGTACAAAGCGTTTTGCGAATACTTCCATTGTACGCACAGCTAAGGAGTGGAATTCCCTGCCGGAGTCTTTGTTTAATGATAGCTACAACCTTGGGGTCTTTAAGTCAAGACTGAATAGGTTACTTCTAGGCAAGCGTGCTTCACCGTCGACCACGTCATCGCTTACCATCAGGCGAGATAGTGGTCAAACGCGAGCCTATCGATAAATAAAAATAAATAAAATAAAATATCAAGAAGCAGAAGGTGTAGTAAATTCAATGCAATTTGCAAACCAAACCAATACTCGACACGTGTAACGCCACTCCACGAGAAATCTTAGAGGGAAGTTGAAGTTTTTTTTTTTTTTTTTTATAATTTGTAGCCTCGCGTTTGACCACTATCTCGACTGATGTTAAGCGATGATGTGGTCTACGGTGAAGCACACTTGCCTAGAAGAAACCTATTCACTCTTGACTTAAAGACCCCAATTTTGTAGCTATCAGGGAACAAAGACCCCGAAAGGGAGTTCCACTCCTTAGCTGTGCGCACAATGAAAGTATTAGCAAAACGCTTTGTGCGTTTTGCGCTTTGCGCTTTGCGCGACTTGTCGACTACCAACGCGTAACGACTGATTCTTCGAACTTGTATTATTGAGTTCAATTGTGGGAGTGACATAGGCTATATATATTTTTTAAATAGCGCACCCCCTAAAAAAAGGAAAGGTACAACTCTTTTTTTCGTTTTACTAACAATATGGGTATCAAATGAAAGCTCCTAAATAGGCCTTTCCAATAATATATATGTATTGTAACACTTTTATGTTCATATTATGGCACAAATTCAAGATAAGCGTAACTTTAAATAAATAAATAAACTTTGATAGCAAAATAACCACATCACTTATTTGGAGAACTCGTTCATTACTAAAAAGTCTGTTATAAAACAAATTATTATAAAAACAAAAAATCCGACTGCTAAAAATTAATTAACTGAAAAGAGAAAACAATTTAATACTAGATGTAATTTACATATATATTAAATATTATGAGGTGCAGCAGGCGGGGACAAACAAAAATTATAGAAAAGCCGGCCAAAACTTCGTTTAATACATTTTCAGTTTAAACATTTTTAGCAGTCGGGTTTTTTTACCCGGCTGCAAGGAAAGGGTTATGTTTTTCACGCGTATCTTGTATGTTTGTATGTTATATTCTTTATTACCTCATATCTTTCAAACTAATTGGCGAATTTTTATTATTAAGACATCGTTAGATAGGTCTTGACCGCCCAAGTTCTTAGCTAAGTGCCTTTAAAAAAAAAGGAACATGGCGGATTTTGAGCGCCATATTGTGGGGGTTGCAATTTATTTTTACCCATCGAGTGGGGTATCAAAATAAAGGGTTTTTAGAGGAGATTTCAAAAATATATAACACTTATATGTTTAGATGTACCTAATTCGAAAAAATATGTTAACTAAAAAGTTATAAATACAAAAAGTTAATTCAAAAAATCAAACAAGCAGGCGGGTGCTTAAAAAGTGAACTAAAAAGACGTAAACAAGAAGAAAATCATGTTGTGCAGTCAGAGGATACATCTCGTATTAATCAGCCAGCTCGCGAATATGTATCCTCCGACTGCATAACATGATTTTCTTCTTGTTTACGTCTTTTTAGTTCGCTTTTTAAGCAGGCGGGTGTTTGATTTTTTTGTTTATTGCACAACCTATTACCCAACCAAAGCAACGCTTTCTATTGCTATTTAAAAAAATATCAGCTACCTACCTGTAACTTCAGCAATTTTCAAACTGTACTTTTATTTACCTCTACGAAAACCAAGTACGTAAACCAACGATATTGATGCACCTCATGTACGAACCGCTTGGGATTTGTACGAGCACGAGTGTGTTCAGTATTTGAGAGCCATTTGCTGTAACAGAGCTGTAGTTAGAATATGTTTAGTCATTCTGGGTTTCTCTGTTTGATATTTGTAGGGTGTGGTAGTGGTAAATATTCGTGTTCGATAGAGGGTTGTAAAGCGGATAGTCTTGGGTTTGGTTCCTATCCGAGAACAAAAACCAAATAGATACCTAATGGAGTAAAAAGGGAAGTTCTGCTTAATACTCTTATATCTGATGATTTTTAGTTATAAACGTCTCTTTGCGTCTTCTATTGGCTTAGCCCTGTTGTGTCTCCTGCCTGATAAGAAGAGAAATGAAAACTATGTTTTGTCTTACTCTTCTGCTGTTCTTTCTAATTAATTTCGTTGCAGGATCCAAGATAAATGAATTTCGCTGGGAATCGACGAGATTCATTGATTCCTGACGGCCGCCACTGTTGATACTGGATTTCAGGAGTTGCAATGATTAGAAATAGAGTACTTTCGCATTTAAAAGTGCCTATATAGTCCATATTTATGTAACATTATCTTTCAAGTCAATTATTTGCATAGTATGAACTTTGTAGTCAATTTACATTGCTTTCATTATTGATATTATACTCGTAACTAAGAAAATGGCCGTAGTTACCATTCTTGGAAAATGATTTTCACAGACAAGTGGCCATAAGTAGGCAAATTAGGGCCGTAATATATTGTGCTTTTGCCATCATGATTACAGGGAACCGATGACTTATCCGAATTTTTTTTGTTCGAATTTCATTTTACCGAAAATTATTGACCGTCATCTTTTTTGCTATATGCATTATTTGACAAATTTTCAGATCATCGAAGTTTCATGTGGCATATGGATTATTTTACCGAACTACATCTCGCCTATTAACAAAATAAATTTTTGCTTTTGGCCGAAGCCTCTTTTGAACTTTTTTTATTTGCCGAATGATTTATTTGCCTTATTTTCACCACACCGGAACAACATTTTACGGAATATTAATTGGTCACAAATATATAGCCGGTTACTTCTCTCTTCTCTCTACTGTATGAGAGGGGCGGAGCTATATAGGACGAATACCATTATTCTTTATCGTTGTGACGAATTCATGATATAATTCGCACGTAATAAGTAGGCCCCCTGATTTAACAGGCAGTTTTTCTACTCATTCTGCCACTTGTTACAAAGCCGTTAACTGTATTTAAAACAATAGGTCTATCTTAAAAAATAATTCCAACTTCCAACAACAACAACAACACAAAAAAACACAACACTAAATACTTACAACATTTACATGAATTGTTAAGGAGTTGGTCAGTTAATAAAAAAGTTGAAATTATAGGCGTTCCAAACCGTAAATCCTTACTAACAAAATCTAACACCAAAAAATACAGGAAGAAAAACATTGTACCTCTTTGCAAAATACGAGAAAAGGTAAGCGGTTCCCTCTTATTTTTCGCTAGGGTTAAAACAACTTGTGCTGAAAACGTACGGCTGGCACCAAGACTAAATAGTATGAGATCCCGCTGCAAAAATCTGCAGGTATTTATTTTTTGATAAAATTTAATTTTTATGATTAAATCTCTATCCTAAAATAGATTGCTGCAGGGTTGCCTAACCGCAACTAGGATTTCGTTGTTTTATTTGTAATTTGTCCTATACTAGGCAATTCTCATGTATCGTGAATGCGAACGAAACATTATTTAGTTCTCCGTCAGCCGCCATTTATGGGTTGTCAAGTTTAGCAGGTAAACTGGCAACTCACAGATTGCGCCTAACGGAGAGCTGGCAACCTTATTTTTTAAACCACTTTCTTTCAAATGAAGTTGGATTCACTTGAAAAACTTTTATATTGGGTGTTAACTATCAAATATAAAAATAAATTTATTTAATTAATATAATTGCGGCTAGATATTTCCAGGCAACCCTGCAGAAATATATTTTACTATCAAGTATCATTCACTCATACATTAAGTTTAATAAAAATCAAATTTACCTGCAGATTTTTGCAGTGGGATCCTTGGCTATAAACGATAACGTCTCTCCAGGCATTGTGGGCGTACACGTTATCTTAATGCGGTGTCTTAATTCGTATGAAAACGTCGAGAAATAGCGTTAAAAGTTTCTTAAAGTAGCATGTTTGTGTCAGGCGAAATTTCGATATGGTTTTTAGGTTGTTGGGTGCAAGGGTAGAACGGGGTCAACACATGTGTCTAAGATAAAGTTCGTCCTTTAAATTGTTTAATGTGACGGTTTATTCTAAAGATCAGGCTACTATTATACTATTAACTGGGTTATCTATAGACTTTACTTAGCACATACTCTGGCTATAGTCCAGTAGGGATACAATAATTTTCCACATAACCTTTGATAATTCAAAAGTTTGTTATTTTCGCTGGATACCTTATGTGAATTCAACGCTATGTACAAAAATGCTAACAGTTTAGAGTTATGCAATTGGCATAAAGTAGGTATTTCCTATTATTTCGTGTTATAACAATAATATAAAATTTAAATTTAAATAATTTTGTTTCTTTATTAGTACTATCTAAACTTTATATTAGTGAAAATGCTAACAGATACGTACTGTGGAATAATGTAAAACTGAAAATGGCTCGTAACTCTTTCAATAAAAGATTTAAGTTATCATATCATTTCCTATATGCATAGAGGGATTAGTTATAAGTTACAACAAAAGTTCTAACAACTAAGTATAATGCTGCACAGGTTATTGTATTTTACATTATGATTTGCGAAATATTGAATATATGTTTATAAATTTGCGCCTACATATTTGAAATAATAAACTCTGCCACCATACAAAAGTTTAAACACTTATGTGCTATGCTAGTTTAATAAATTTGAATTTGAATCAAACTTAGTCAAGAACAATCTCCACAAAGTCACCTTTCAAACAAAATCGGTTCATCCGTTTAAGACCTATGATGCCACAGACAGACACACAGATACACAGGAACACACGTCAAACTTATAACACCCCTCTTTTACCGTTGGGGGTTAAAAATGTTTGGGATTTATTTGCGCTCCCGAACTGTCACATAATGAATACCATAAATATTTTGAACTTTATGAGAATCGGTCATCATCTGCCTAGCCTTTTCCCAACTATATTGGGGTCGGCTTCCAGTCTCACCGGATTCAACTGAGTACCAGGGTGTTACATGGAGCGACTGCCTATCTGACCTCCACAACCCAGTAACTGGGTGACACGGTACCCCTTGGCAAGACTGGTGTCAGATCCCAAGCTTCTGACTACCCGCAACGACTATCAAAGATCTTTAAGTGACAGCCGGGACCAACGGCTTAACGTGCTTTCCGAAGCACGGAGGAAACTCGATATGTTGAAATGGTCACCCATCCACGGACCGACCTCATCAAGCGTTGCTTAACCTTGAAGATCGACCCGTGCGGCTGTTATTATTTAGCCACGAGCTCCGAGAATCGGTATCGCTGCTAAATTATAATCAATTTGTTTAGAGTTTCAATATAAAATGTTTCCTATATTCTAAACCACCACTAAATAAATGCCATTCAATGTCAGTGAAGGCAATTGTCGACATGTAAGGGATTGATCACGTGATTTATCGATATCACTTAAGGTCTATCCACACATATCAGGGCCGTGCCCGGGACGTGCACTGGACGTGGACAGACCGTGCACCGTCAGGGGCTCAAAAAAATATCGGTGGGAACATTTTATATGACATAAAATAATTCACACACGTCCATGCACGGGCCCGGACACGTCTCGTGCACGGACGTGTGTGAACGAGTTAATATAAAATGTTCCTACCGATATTTTTTTGAGCCCCTTACGGGACCCAGCCCTGTCACATCCCGGGCACGCCCGTGGTATATGTGGATAGACCTTTATCAATCTCTTACAATTTTGCCTTTATAACAATCGCTATCGCCACGCTTTCGATGATAAATGTCACTTTTCTAGGGCCTCTGATGGCCAATTACCATAAAAGTAAACGTTTCAAATTCAGTCGTTATCCCATGTCAGTTTTAACCAAAGTCGTAATACAAACAGATAAGCACTGAATTTAAATTGCAATCAATCATTTATTTTGTAAAACATAGGTATAGTTACAGATAGTATATTGTTAAAATATGTGCACTATGTATTGCCAATATCTGGCGTACAAAATTAACATAATCAAGCAATTACAATCAAGGTGGCATTTCAATAGATTACATTTAAAAAATTAATTAATTTAAAATATGTCAATTAGGTCATTAGGTCACCAGTCTTGCCAAGTTGTATCGTGTTACCCAGTTACTGGGTTGTGGAGGTCAGATAGACAGTCGCTCCATTTAAAACACTGGTACTCAGCTGAATCCGGTAAGACTGGAAGCCGACCCCAAATATAATTGGAAAAAAAGGTTGCCAGATGATGATGAGGTAAAAAGGTCATTACAATTTAAGATAAATAAACACATTCATAATAAATCAATAAATAAAATCATAAGTGTTTAATTAGCAAGTCGAAATCGTCATACCTCTGTTTATCAGTAGTAAACTCAGTGATGGGGTACTAACATCTATCTAAAAGGTATTTAAACAAAGACCTCTTATGGGATCCCAGACACTCTGCAAACATCCAATAATAATTCGTCATAATTAATTAATTTCAATTTATCATTTATTTTCATCATAAAAAAGACGGAGGTTCTCAATTCATCAGAATCTTATGTCTTTTTTTTTATGTATGTTCCTCAATTATTCAAAGACGCCTGGACCGATTTGGAAAATTCTTCTTTTGTTTGAAAGGGAATCCTTTTAGTTAGTTCCATAGTCATCAAGTCAGGATCTGATGATGGGATCTTGGAGAAATCGAGGGAACTCCTCAAATATTATAGGTATACATATAGCGATTTTGGTATTATTATCAACAATGCAATCATTTGCACTCAGAAATGATCATTTGGTGAAGTGGAACTGTTGAAGAAGACCACAGATGGCCAATAGAACTCCTTAATGCTAAGTATGTCATGCGGTATATGATATCTCGAATAGTTTAACGACTATGATGAAGCAAGTGATGAAAATGATAACATCGAACTGATCTGATGATGAAGCTGGCTGGTAGGTACTGGAACTCCGAAATAAAACAATGTATCCTAGTCGTGTATGGGCTTATTTGAATCGTGAAATGGTCTTTGGCTATATGTGAATTTTATGGCAATTGGAGGTCAAAACTAAAAAGAGATAAATAAAAAACGATTTAACAAAAAAGCAAACCGACTTCCAAATAAAACACTGCAAAGTGAAAAATAAATTTCTTTTCCGAAGTCGGTGTCGAAACACAGAAAACAATAGGTACCAAAGACACGACAAATATACATAATTTTATTATGACTCTTTCCCTATATCTGAAATGTGTTGGGATCAATGAACTATAGTATTTAAACACCTATTATAATCATCATCATCATATCAGCCGAAACACAAGACCACTGCTGGACATAGGCCTCCTTCAAGCGTCGCCACATTTACCAGTCCCATGCGTGCCGTAAGCAGTGGATCCCCGCAACCTTCACCAGGTCATCGGTCTACCTGGTGGGTGGCCTTCCAACGCAACGTCTTCCGGTTCGCGGTCGCCACTGCAGAATCTTTCTGCCCCATCTCATCCAATGTCCCCTGCCCACTGCCACTTAAGTTTGGCAATTATTTGGGCAATGTCTGTAACCCCGGTACTCTTGCGGATCTCTAAATTTCTGAATCGATCACGCAAGGAAACTCCGAGCATAGCCCTCTCCATTGCCCTTTGAGTAACTGTAAGCTTTCTGATAAGGCCCATAGTAAGCGACCACGTCTCAGAGCCATATGTCATCATTGGCAACACATACTGGTCATAAACTTTCGTCTTGAGACACTGTGGTAAGTTGGACAAGAAGATACCGCGCAACTGCCCGAAAACTGCCCAGCCGAGTCGGATTCGACGGTTGACCTCTTTCTCGAAGTTGGCCCTACCCAATTGGATCATTTGTCCCAGGTAGACATAGTCGCCCACAACTTTGAGTGTAGAGTCTCCAACCTTGGTAGGAGTAGGTGTAACATGGGCATTCAACATCACCTTGTTTTTTTCCATGTTCATCGTAAGACCCACTCTTTCGGAGCTCTACTGAGATCATCAAGCATTGTCTTGAGGTCGTCCATGTTTTCAGCCATAACCACTATATCGCCATTGACGTTGATGCCTAGCCCTCTCCAGTCCAGAACCTTGAAGACATCCTCCAGTGCAGCGTTAAACAGCTTCGGAGATATGTCATATCCCTGTCTCACACCTTGCTGCAGAAGGACGGGTTCCGAGGTCTGATCTATACCTATTATAATCATCGATGAAAACAATATCCTACCAGAATAATTATGTTAACATAATCCTGCGGCAACAAGCAAAGGTATTTGATCATAAGTTAATATTCCTCACTTGTACCTTAATTAAGTAAGTTAAATTAATAATGTCTTTAACATGTTTACTGATAAACCCAAGACTTCATTAAAGAGACTACGTACAAAGATTTCGTATGTACGTAGGTTTTAGGAATGTAATAATTTGTACTAATTAAGAATCTGTTTGGGCTTGAAGCGAGCGTCTTGTATAATACAGGCAGTACAAAGTATAAGGTTCATTGACCTAGTAAGGTACGAGATATTTCGGAGCTCCTTAGTACGCTCCTCTCAAATGTCTTATTGTCCTGTTGTCTTAATGTTAATAATAATATGTAGTTACCCTTCATCTTATTTTTATTTTTTTATTTATATTTGTCATGCTTTTTTATTATTGATTATTCACAAAAAATAAATTAGATTACATATTATTGATCTTTTTATAATAATTAGACTTTTTTTTCTTTTGTTTTTATTACTGTAATTATTGGCATGGATTATTATTGTTTTGAATTTGACATTGATTTAAAATTTGACATTCTAGAATAATTATTTTGAACTTAATTCTACATCAATATTTGCATGCATGTCCAAGGCAAACATGTCGTTCCATTATTTTTTTATTTCAACATCTCTTCATGCTGGCAATTTGTTATGTATGTACTATACTCGTTTGAGCAAATAAACAATGATATGATTTTAATTTGTAATTTTATATGCGATTTTTTAATTATTTATTTGTTTTTTATTATCTTTTACCTGTTTTTTTTTTCAATTTTACTTATCAATTGTAATGTTTTAATGGTATTTACTGTTTTATTTTACAAGATTTATGTTGTTAATGACTGTTTGTTTATGACTTTCTTACGACTTTATTTCACTATCGTCAGCTACTAAGCCTTTTTCTTACTATGTTTAGGTATGTTTCGTCTAACATCGGCAGATACTGGTACTTTACATAGATTGACTACATATCTGCTTTTTACAAACCAGCTAGTAGGTGACACGATAACTGTTTGTGAAGGCGTGAGTAAACGTTTTCGATAATTTACTCGTAATAAAACAATATTGTTATAGTGGTTTGAGAAACCTCATCATCCTTGTGTCTATTATAAAAAGTGAACTGTAATTAAAGGATTCTGGCAATAGTGCATTGAAAATAAGGAAAATATTCACGGATTCATTAGTGCGATCTATAGCATGGAAATGAGGAAAGTAGTACACCTTACCTGTGGTGATCGAAGCTAGCCCACGGGTGACGGCGAGCTGGTGTTCTTCAACTCCAAAATGGTGACGACGACACTCTGATCATTCAGGATCCACACACTTTACACAATTATTTTTCTATCCGCTAAGCAGGTTAATAGACATGGTTCACAAGGTTATCTGCAATCTAAAATAAAAAAAGTTAATTAAAAAAAACAAAAAACCCGATTGAAATCACCTCTTAAAATCCTTTATTTTGATACCCCACACGATAGGATTAGAAGAAAAAAAAATTTGGGCCCCCACAATATGGCGCCCAAAAACCGCCATTTTTCTATTTTCCAATTTTCATGTAGCCATTGACACTCGCGGAATTAAGACGAATCGATTGACGTAAGAACCATCAAAATCGGCCCACGCGTTTGGTCTCTAGAACGCCACATAGGAACAAACATACATACATACATACATACATACATAAATACATACATAAATACATACATACATACATACATAGACTGATAAACACATTACCCTCCTTTGGCAGTCGGGTAAAAATAATTAGATGCATCAGTCAAGGCGTACCTAAAGGCAAAAGGAATGAGGAAGGAACGAGATAATTAGGATATCGATCGTCCGCGAAATCTCAAATGCATTTGTCTTTATGTATTTGGTCATTGATTTATGACATTTGCAAGAGATGGCGCTACCAGGTATTTTGAATAGAAAATTACTGATTTCATGAAAAATATTGTAAATAGGCATCACTCAAACTGTTTCGGTTCGTCAAGGTTTTCATTGACTAACTAATCATTTAAATTGCTTACCGCATTTAAAAATATTATTCATACCTACTAAAGACGTAACCCGACGTGACGTACCTACTGACATAACGAGTTTCTCTACAACATTAAGAAAAGTTTTCGCCTGCATTGAAAATAAAGCAACGTACCATGCGTAATCAGTATATAAGAGTTTGCAAAACTAAATAAAACAAAACAAAGTCCTAAGTAGCAGAATCGATTCTATAAGAATAATATTTAATTCGACATGAAAATAAAAGGGATATTAGTAAATAAAAACAGATAGAAAGGGAACAGATAACTAAAATATTAATAGATAAGGAAATATTGAGCGCTATTCCTCTCTCCTAGACACTGACTGTATCTAGAATGTTGCTGTGCCCGACAGGGTCCATAATTGTTCCTGTAACTTATATTTACCACCTGTATGTACATTATGGATGCAATAAATTTAATTTGAATTTGAAAAATACCTACTGAAGTACTGACATAACGTGCTTCTCTACAACAATAAGAAAAGTTATCGCCTGCATTGAAAATAAAACAACGTACCATGCGTAATCAGTATAATAAGAGTTTTCAAAACCTAATAAAACAAAACAAAGTCCTAAGTAGCAGTATCGATTCTATAAAACGAAACGGGCTGATGACATGAATACTTCGTCATAAAAGAGTTTCATCTGCATAATAATAATAATAATAAATAAATAGCTGGCAACACCGAAATGTCAACATGTTTTCGTTTTTTCTTCAACGTATAATAAATTTTAAAATTTCTACAACCACAATATTTGGACAAAATACCCAACAGAAGTAACCAATAAATAATTAAATCTATTTACCTATTCTACTCAAGCAAATTCACAACAAAACCAAACCAATATATATAAATAATACAAGAAACCGGTTGACGTCTGTCAGTGACGACGTCAAGTGCAATGAACAAAATGTGTAAGGAAAAAACATAATGTTGACGAGAGCAGCAGCTAGTCGCGCACGACTTCCACCTCCGGACTCGTCACTCAGCTCCGCCCCGCCGCCTCCGGACCTCGGATCTCCTGTGTCATCGGTGGCTGCAGCCGCGTCGAGCTCGAGCGACGAGTATTTTTCCCCACCAACGACGCCAACACCTGTACGTCGGCAGGGGAGAGGCCGGCCGACGAGGAGCTTGGGACCTAGGGGCCAACCGGTTCCGCGCCGGGTCCCCGCTGCCGGTGGTTGTGTGCAGCGCATGAGATGGACTCAAAATATGAATGAGAACGTCATGCGCGCATATTACGGGTCTACAGAGGGGGGAACTAACCTCACTGCGTACCGTGCTAGGATGCTGTCTCTGTTCCAGGAACTTGAACCAACCGTGAACGTCTCGGCCCAACGATTGTCGGATCAGGTGCGGGTCATCCAACATAACCACAGGTTGGACGACACCGTACTTGATAGGCTGCGCTCAGAAGTGCTGAGCAACCAAATCGTCTCACCTCCGATACAGACCGCTGCACCGCCAGCCACTATTGTTGTTCCGCCGCGGTCCAATCGTGTTGATGAAGAGGCAGATGATAGGGTTGTTACAGTAAGTAGCCAGTGCAATGATAGATTGAGGAGCGCACTGGAGGATGCGCTTCGCGAGTATAGGTCCACTCCATCTGCACTTAGGCCCCGATTACCACGGTTGCCTATGCACAAAAAGAATAGGGCGCTGGTGTGTGCTTTGGACTCGCTGCTTAAGAACATCTTCGAGAGCAGTGAGAACCTCGTTGATACGCACTCAATCTTGTATTGCGGAGCTGTTGCGGCATGTCGTTTAGCCAACGTTAAGTTTCCAAACGAGGCTATTCGACCAAAGCCTGCCGTGCCAGCCTGGCAATGCAGGATCGAACGACGTATCGATGGGGCCAGGGTACTCATCGGCAAACTATACTGTTTCAGGGAGGGCAATACACGACCACGTGTGATGCGCTTCGTGAGACGGGCGTTTTCGGGGACTGGAGTTAGTCCCCGAGAATACATATCCCGTGTCACGGAGCGCATCGACTTCCTGAAACAAAAAGTTTGTGCATGGGCAAACCGTATTCGGCGGTATAAACGACGGGTTGACCGGTACTCGCAGAATCGCATGTTCCAGAGCGATGAGAGGTGGGTATATAGAGCTTGGGAGCGACCTGAACATAATGTGACAGACGCGTGCCGCCCGGATGATGTCGCCACGAGTACATTCTGGCGAAGCATCTGGTCGGTGCCCGTCTGTCATACTGAGGGTGGCTGGATGCGTGATGTCGAGTGCGTGTGTGAAGCTATACCAGAAATGGAAAAAGTAGTCATCAATCCATCTGATGTAGCCAAAGCAGTTCGTCCGCTACCGAACTGGAAGTCTCCGGGTCCGGACGGACTGCATAACTTTTGGCTAAAATGGTATAGCAGCTCACACTCACTACTGGCATCTCAATTTCAGTCATGCTTAGAGTCTGGGTCGCTGCCGCAGCTTTTAACAACTGGTGTTACCCACCTGCTCCATAAGACAGGTAGTCCCGCGGAACCTAAGAATTATAGACCAATAACATGTTTGTCGACGGTTTATAAACTTCTTACATCCATCCTGAGAGGAAAAATTAATGTGCACATTGAAAGTAACATAATAATGTCTGCCTCTCAGAATGGATGTAGGAATGGGTCCCGTGGCACTAAGGAGCTACTCCTCATTGACATGGCCATAAGCCAGCAGGTTCGTCGTTCCCGTAAGGATCTGTCGACATGCTGGATAGACTACAAGAAGGCATACGACTCTGTGCCACATACATGGCTCATGAGGGTGCTGGAGTTGTACAAAATAGACGCAACTCTGCGCACCTTCCTTGAGTCATGTATGGGGCAATGGAAGACTGTCCTTCGATATCCGGGATGTTGACCGATTCAGGGAGATGATGAGCCTATAAGGATTAAGCGGGGGATATTTCAGGGCGACAGTTTGAGTCCACTTTGGTTCTGCTTAGCCCTGAATCCTCTAAGTACACTGTTGGAGGATTCAGGTCTAGGCTATCGGTTGAGAAGAGGTGGTCAGGTCATATCTCACCTTCTTTACATGGATGATCTGAAACTCTTTACCCCCAATAAATTCCAACTGACGGAGCTACTGAAGGTAACTGAAACCTTCAGTAACTCCATCAGGATGGAATTTGGTGTGGACAAATGTGCAGTCATGCATGTAAAGCAAGGGGAGATTATGGAATCCGAGGTAATTCAACTCTCTGATTCCATACACCTTAGACACCTCTCCTCGACCGAAACTTACAAGTATTTGGGTATGTCGGAAGCGTTGGGCATCAACAGTTCTGACATGAAGCAACTGCTGAAGGTGCGTTTCTTTGGCCGCCTGAAAAAGGTATTAAATAGCCTTTTGTCGGGCGGAAATAAGGTGCGCGCCTTCAACAGTTGGGTCATGCCGGTTTTGATGTACTCTTTCGGCATACTCAAATGGACTCAGACCGAGCTCGACGCCCTCGATAGGAGGGTCCGGACACTGCTGACCGCAAACCGGATGCATCACCCACGATCATCGGTGATGAGACTGTACATCCCGCGGAAGTGTGGGGGTCGAGGCTTTTTAAACGCCAAGACTCTTCACAACCGCGAGGTGTGCAGCCTCAGAGAATACTTTTTAAAAGCTGAAGTGGGTATGCACCGGGATGTGGTCGCAGTGGACAAGGGACTCACCCCGTTATCCATGGCTAAAGAGAACTGGCGCAAGCCTGTAATACTATCGACTGATGAACGCAAAGAGGTATGGCAAGGCAAGGAGCTACACGGGCGCTTTTATCGGGCTCTCCATGGGCCCGATGTAGATTATTCAGCGTCCGTATCCTGGCTACGTTTCGGCGACCTTTTCGGGGAAACTGAAGGTTTTGTCTGTGCAATTATGGACGAAGTCATCCTGACGAATAACTACCGGAGATATATAATGAAGGACGGGACGGTTGACGTGTGTCGGGCATGCCACTGTCCTGGTGAATCCATCAGACATATTATCTCTGGATGTTCTCGTCTGGCTAACGGCGAGTACTTACACAGACATAACCAAGTGGCCAGGATTATTCACCAGCAGCTTGCTTTGAAATACAATCTGGTGGATTCTGAGGTACCGTATTACAAGTATGTGCCCGACCCAGTTCTCGAAAATGACCATGTCACGTTGTACTGGGATCGGTCTATCATCACTGATAGGACTATTGTTGCCAATAAGCCAGATATAGTGGTGATAGACCGATTAGCGCGCCGCACAATGATAATCGATGTCACCATCCCGCATGACGAGAACCTCGTGAAAGCTGAGAAAGAGAAACAAATCAAGTATCTTGACTTAGCACACGAGGTTGTCGACATGTGGAATGTGGACTCGGCGATCATTGTGCCGATTGTCGTTACGGCCAACGGCCTGATGGCCAAGAGCCTCGACGACCATCTGTCGAGGCTGTCATTGGGCGGTTGGATCAAGGGTCTGATACAGAAGGCAGTACTCCTCGATACGGCTCGCATTGTGAGGAGGTTCCTGTCTCTGGAGCCCTAACCACCGGTAGCTTGGACCCTGCTCCCGATACCGGTTGGCCTCTATTTTTATATTTTTAAATGTTTTTAAGTTTTCTTTTTAATATTTAAAAATGTAGTAAATAAGAATGTAGAAGAATAAAGGAGATAATAATAATAATAAGCCATTTATTCCATATTTCATAGTTACATTTTAAATGTTGTTAGTAGTATGCTTAAATTTATGTTAGTGTTATACGTATAATTAATAATTATTATATAGCTTTATATTGCTATTTTATTTTTGCGCACGGTTGGCGCAGTGGTTGAGCGATTGACTGCTGCGCTGCGTGTCGCGGGTTCGATTCCCGCACGGAACAAATATTTGTATGACCTACAGATAGTTGTTTCGGCTCTGGGTGTTTATGTATGTGAGTTTATATGTTTGTAAACGCACCCACGATACAGGAAGAAATTCCTAGTGTGGGGCAACGTTTTTCTTAAAAAAAAAAAAAAAAAAAAAAAAAAAAAAAAAAAAAAAAAAAATATTCCATGCATAATCATAACTGCAATTAAAATTCAAACAATAATACAATTCATTAAACATGTAAAACAGTAGAAATAATAATAATAATATTATCAGTTCTATAATAATATTATAAATTAAATATCTATTTAATATGGATTATTACATTATGAATGATTAAATTAAAATAGTTCATTGAATTGTAAATTATCAAAATAAAATTGTTCATTACTATACAAATTAAAATTGGCTATAATATTACAATTAAATTAGAATTAACCATCAAATTATTAAGAATTAATAATTCAAATTACAATTAATAATTAATAACATTTAAATAATTTGTTATGGGTATGTATTAAAAAAAAAAAAAAAAAAAAAAAAAAAAAAAAAAAAAAAAAAAAAAAAAAAAAACGGTTCCGGTTGTGTCAAAAGCAGACGTGTCATAACAGTGCGCCAGTTTTTATTCAAGTTTACGTGAAATACTTTTACCCAATACTCAAAAATACCATATAATCGATAAGTGGATATCAGCAGTGCAAAATATTGTGAAATCAGCAAGAAAGAAGTGTTAATTTGTAAAATTACCGCAAATCAATTAACGAATTCCAATGTTTTGATGGTTAAGCTGTCAAAATCTAACGACATTCAATACGTCAAAGACGGACGAATTGTAAACAATTGCCATCATAAAACATTACGGGTGCGTTCGCGCAGCTCGCAATAATTACGTTCCGTTCCACGTATCGCAAACCAAGTTGAATAAAAATGGACAGTCAATCACTTTTTGAAAAAATCAAGATAGAAATGCAAAACCAAACCAAAGAACTTACTGCATATATGGATGAAAAGCTTTTACCTGTTAGACAAGAAATAGAAGAACTGAGGCAAGAAAACCAAACATTAAAATTAAAAATATGTAACCTAGAAAAAACTAACAGGTCGAACAACATAATTATGCATGGTCTGGAGGAAAGCGAAAAGTCTCTTGAAGATCTCAGGAAAACAGTTATACAAAAGTTAAAAACTGATGTAAATATTGCCATAGAAAATAAAGATATAAATATAATCTACCGAATTGGAAAAAAAGGAGGAAAAAGCAGACCCATACTCATCTCTTTTGTCAGCGGCTGGATAAAAACATCTATCATGAAACAGAAAAAGAAACTAAAAGACATTTACATATCAGAGGACTACCCTAAAGAAGTCCAAGAGAAAAGGAGAGAATTACTAGGAAAATTAAAGGCAGAAAGAGAAAAAGGAAACTATGCAATAATTAAATATGATAAGCTAATTGTGAAAGAAAAAGTCCCAAACAGTGAAAACAGGAAAAGAGAGTTGTCAACATCCCCAAATACTCCAACTCAGCCAGACAAGCAACCTGCTCTTAAGGGAAAAAAGATAAATGCATACGATGTCATGAGAGGGTTAGCCAATCCTTCTACTTCATCCAAACCATAGGATAAGGACAACAGCCAACGGAACCGTAGCACGTCAGAATTACAAAGTAAATTGAACAAAATTACCCCAAGAAACCTGGTCAGTCTGGGGCAAAACACCGACCGCACCCCCCCAACAGAAGGATTAAGGAGAGATACCCGCAACTACCTGTACATATGGACATACAATGTTCGAACCCTTATGGAAGATCATAAATTGCAGGAGCTTGAAATGAGTATAAAAAATTTGAAGTGGCACATTATAGGCCTATCGGAAGTACGACGAGAGGGAGAAAATCTTATAGAATTGAAGTCAGGTAACCTTTTCTACTACTATGGCGTGAAAAAAGGAACGCATGGAGTGGGTTTTCTCATTAACAAGGACGTAAAAAGCAACGTCACAAAAATAAAACACACTTCAGAAAGGGTAATAACATTGGAGCTTGCAATAAACAAGAACTCATACACGTTCATTCAAGTATATGCACCGACTAATACAGATGCTCTGGACCCAGATGTACAACGCTGCTTGAAGGACATTGAAGACTCACACCGTGAATCAAAAAGTGACTATATATACATAATGGGTGACTTCAACAGTCAAGTGGGGGAAAGAAAACCTGGCGAAGATTTCAACATGGGAAAATACAACTACGGCAGAAGAAACCCTAGAGGAGGACAACTGTTAGAGTTGGTGCAGACGCTCAATCTAAAGATAGGAAATACATTTTACAAATGTAAACTCAACAGAAGATGGACCTGGAAACACCCAAACAATAAAGACAAAACCCAGATAGACTACTTCCTAATACCTAATAAAGTCAATGTTCACAACATATCTACTGTAAGACAAATTCAATTTAATTCAGACCACAGACCTGTAGAGATGATACTGGAAGTACCAAAAAAGCGAAGAAAGTTGAACAAGAACACAAAATCCCTAAAAATAGACATATATAAGCCAATACCAGCAATTACTCATAAACAAGGAGAAGCTTTAACCACAAGACTAGACGTATCAGACACATTACAGATAGAATACAATAAACTGGAAAGTGCATTAAAATCAGCAATGAAAGAAGCATTAGTAGAAGAACAAAAAGAAGAGAATATATATAGTGAACAAACAAAAAGATTCCTGAACCTTAAACTACAGCTAGAGTCTTTAGAATATAGAAGTAGACCAGAAAATAATAGACTGAGAGCAGTAAAGAGAAGACTTAGAAAATTAAAAAAAAAAGACATAGAAAACAGTAGAATGGCAAAAATAGAACAATTATTAATGCAAAGTTGCTCAATAAGGAAAGCAGAAAACACCAAAAGCATAGGAAAGGAATTAATTCTAAATTTGGAGAGCAAGGGAAAAATCAAACACAATAGGAAAGATATAGTGACAATTGCCACCGAATTCTATAAAAATCTTTACAATAATAACAATCATGATATAACTAAATATAACCCAAAAGAAGATACAACATGGGAACCATTCCTATTGGATGAGGTACGATCGGCTGCAAGGAAGCTGAAAAATGAGAAAGCAATGGGACCCGACGGTATCTGCAACGAAATTATAAAATACTCAGACGATAACCTTCTTGGACACATACAAACTATATTTAATAAAATTGTAACAGAAGAAAAAATTCCTACGCAATGGCTCACGTCAAATATAGCTATACTACACAAAAAGGGAAGCAAAGCGAATATTGACAACTACAGACCCATCAGTCTATCGTCATGTATGTACAAGCTGTTTATGACTTTAATAAGAGGAAGGCTACAAAAGACCTTAGAAGAGGAACAACCGCCTGAACAGGCTGGATTTAGACCACAATATAGCACAACTGATCACTTGCACACTGTAAATCAAATAATAGAAAAGGCTATTGAATACAAATATAAAATCTACTTAGCTTTCATCGATTTTTCTAAAGCTTTTGATTCAGTAGACCACGAATTCCTCTTCAATAGTCTAGAAACACAAAGTCTTAATGATCAAAAAGTCATAAATATAGTCAAAAGTATTTACAAAAACAGCACTGCAGCTGTTAAAACCGATAAAATGGGAGTACCATTTCCTCTACAGAAAGGAGTAAAACAGGGTGACCCAGTCTCACCGATGCTCTTCAATGCCGTGTTAGAGTCTGTATTCAGACGACTCGACTGGACCACAAAAGGTATAAAAATAAATGGAGAGTACCTCAACAACTTAAGATTCGCGGACGATGTTATAATATTTTCGGAAACACCCGAGGATTTACAACAGATGATAGTCCAGTTCCGCACGGCCTGTGAACCTGCCGGTCTATCAATGAACAAAACCAAATGTAAAATTATGTCTAATGGGGAAGTAAATCAGATAATGGTTGACGGCGATAATATAGATTATGTGGATGACTATATCTACCTAGGACAACTTGTATCCTTCCAAGACCGACAAAGCAAAGAAATTGAACACAGAATAGCTAAAGCTTGGAGGAAGTACTGGAGTCTGAAGTATATTATGAAAAGTGAAGTATCGATTGAACTGAAGAAAGCAGTCTTCAACTCTGCTATACTGCCAACCCTCACTTATGGAGCCCAGACTTGGAGCCTCACAAATAAACAGGAAGAGAAATTAAGGACTTGTCAAAGAGCCATGGAGCGATCTATGATTGGAGTTAAGCGAATAGACCGTATAAGAAATACTGACCTTAGATCGACAACAGGTGTGGAAGACGTGGTTAAAACTGCAAAAATACTAAAGTGGAACTGGGCTGGCCACGTCAGCAGGATGGCAAGTGGAAGGTGGGCAAAGATGGCTACAGAATGGGTTCCAAGAGATAAGATGAGGAGAGTTGGCAGACCGAAAACAAGATGGATAGATGACATATCGAAACACACAAGCAAGTGGTGGAGAAAGGCATGGGATAGGAAAGAATGGGATGAGTTGGGGGAGGCCTTTGCGTCAGCTGCATGCAGCAGAAATTAAATAATAGAATAAATTAAATAATGAAATAAATTAAATAATGGAATAAATTTAATAATGATATAAATTAAATGATAGAATAAATTTAATAATAGAATGAATTTGATAATATAATAAATTAAATAACAGAATAAGTTAAATAGTAGAATAAATTTAATAATATAATAAATTTAATAATAGAATAAGATAAATAATGTATTTAATTAAATAATAGAATAAACTTAATAATTATGTATAAATCTAAATAATTAAATTAATAAATAAAAATATGTTATTAAGTGTTCTAAATAATGATGTTGAATAATGATGTTGATGACTTTGTACGGTTCTGAATTTAATTGGCTGTTTTATTAGTTACTATGTTGTAATTTAAAAATTAATGCATGTAATAAAGGTTTATTATTATTATTATTATTATTATTATTATCTCCTTTATTCAATACATTTCTTATTATTTACATTTTTAAATATTTTTATAACAAATTACAAAAAAAAAAAAAACATTTAAAAATATAAAAAATAGAGGCCCACCGGTATCGGGAACAGGGTCCAAACTACCGGCGGTCAGGGCTCCAGAGAGAGGAACCTCCTAACAATACGAGCCGTGTCCAGCAGTACTGCTTTCTGGATCAGGCCCTTGACCCAGCCGCCTAACGAGAGCCTCCTAAGATGTTGGTCGAGGCTCGTGGCTATTAAGCCATTGGCCGACACGACTATCGGTACAATGATCGCTGTGTCCACATCCCACATGTCGACAACCTCGCGAGCCAAGTCAAGATACTTGATTTGCTTATCTTTCTCGGCTTTCACGAGGTTCCCGTCATGCGGGACGGTAATGTCAACAATCATTGTACGCCTCTCGATTCGGTCCACCACCACAATATCAGGCTTATTGGCTACAATAGTCCTGTCAGTGATGATGGACCGATCCCAGTACAATGTGATATTGCCATTTTCGAGAACTGGGTCGGGCACATACCTGTAGTACGGTACCTCCGATGCCACAAGAGTGTATTTCAGAGCAAGTTGCTGATGGATAATCCTGGCTACAAGGTTGTGCCTATGCAAGTACTCTTCGTTAGCTAGTCGAGAACAACCAGAGATAATGTGGCGGATCGATTCACCCGGGCGGTGACATGCCCGACAGATGTCAACCGTGCCATCCTTCACAATAAATCTCCGGTAGTTATTCGTCATGATAACTTCGTCCATAATTGCACAGACAAAACCTTCGGTTTCCCCAAAGAGGTCACCGAAACGCAGCCAGGCTACGGACGCTGACTGATCTACATCGGACCCATGTAGGGCCCGGAAAAAGCGTCCGTGGAGCTCCTTACTCTGCCATACCTCCCTGCGGTCGTTAGTCTCAAGCACTACAGGCTTGCGCCAGTTCTCATTTGCCAAGGAGAGCGGGGTGAGTCCCTTGTCCACTGCCACTACATCTCGATGCATACCCACGTCGGCGTGTAGAAAATATTCTCTGAGATTGCATATCTCGCGGTTGTGGAGGTTTTTGGCATTTAAAAAGCCTCGGCCTCCACACTTCCGCGGGATATACAATCTCATGACCGACGATCGTGGGTGATGCATTCGATATGCAGTCAGCAATGTTCGGACCCGCCTATCCAGGGCGTCGAGTTCGGTTTGAGTCCATTTGAGTATGCCGAAAGAGTACATCAATACCGGCATGACCCAACCGTTGAAGGCGCGCACCTTGTTTCCGCCCGAAAGAAGGCTATTGAATACTTTCTTCAGGCGGCCAAAGAAGCGTTCCCTCAACGATTGCTTCATGTCAGTAGTGCTGATACCTAATGCTTCCGACATACCCAAATACTTATAGGTTTCGTTTGGAGAGAGGGATCTCAGGTTTATGGAATCCGCGAGTTGAATTCCCACGGATTCCACAATCTCCCCTCGCTTTACATGCATGACCGCACATTTGTCCACACCAAACTCCATCTTGATGGCGCTACTAAAAGTTTCAGTTACCTTCAGTAGCTCCATCAGCTGAAGATTGCTGGGGGCAAAGAGCTTCAGGTCATCCATATAAAGGAGGTGAGATATAACCTGACCACCTCTCCTCAACCGATAGCCTAGCCCTGAATTCTCCAGCATCATGCTTAGAGGATTCAAGGCTAGACAAAACCAAAGTGGACTCAAACTATCGCCCTGGAATATACCTCGCTCGATCCTTTCAGGTTCGCTATTCCTCTGGATATTTCGACATCCTGGATAGCGAAGGACTGTGCTCCATTGCCCCATACACGATTTCAGGAAGGTGCGTAGAGTTGTATCTATTTTATACAATTCTAGCACCCTCATGAGCCATGTATGAGGCACCGAGTCATAGGCCTTCTTATAATCTATCCAACATGTCGACAGATCCTTTCGGGAACGCCGAACCTGTTGGCTAATGGCCATATCAATAAGGAGTAGCTCCTTAGTACCGCGGGACCCGTTCCTACATCCATTCTGAGAGGCCGACATGATGGAGTTATCGTCGACGTGTTTATTAATTTTAACTCTCAAAATGGATGTAAGAACCTTATAGACCGTCGGTAAACATGTAATAGGTCTATAATTTTTGGGTTCCGCAGTGCTACCAGCCTTGTGGAGCAGGTGGGTAATTCCTGTTGTAAGGAACTTGGGTAGCGAACCAGACTCTAAGGCTGCCTGGTACTGAGATGCCAAACGAGCGTGCGACCTCTGTAGCCATTTTATCCAGAAGTTGTGCAGCCCGTCCGGCCCTGGAGATTTCCAGTTCGGCAACGGACGGACTGCACGGGCTACATCTTGGGGGCTGATCGTGATAGCCCCCATTTCTTCTATTGGATCGCACGCTCGTTCGACCTCCCGAGTCCATTCACCTTCGGTGTGACTGACAGGCACCGACCAGATGCTACGCCAGAATGAACACATAGCGTCATCATCCGGCAGACGCGTATCAGTCACACCTTGGTCGGGTCGCTCCCAAGCCCGATAAACCCACCTTTCATTACTTTGGAATGTGCGATTCTGGGTGTATCGCTCCACTCTCCGCCTGTACCTACGAATACGGTTTGCCCATGCAAACACTTTTTGTTTCAGGAAGTCGATGCGCTCTGTGACATGGGATATATAGTCTCGGGGGCTGACATCAGTCCCCGAAAACGCCCGTCTCACAAAGCGCATCACCCTTGGGCGATTATTGCCCTCCCTGAAACAAATTAGTTTGCCGATGAGTGCTCTGGCCCCACCAATACGACGTTCGATCCTGCACTGCCAAGCCGGTACGGCTGGTTTCGGTCGTGTAGCTCTGTCATCTGAAAATTTGACGTGGGCTACACGACATGCCGCTACAGCCGCGCAGTACATGATCGAATGTGTATCAGTGAGGTCTTCGCAGTCATCAAAATAGTTTGACAACTGCGAATCCAGAGCAGCCACCAGCGCCCTATTTTTGTTATGCATGGGCAAGCGAGGTAATCGTGGCCTAAGTTCGGGCTGCATGTAGCGATATTCCCGAATAGCACACTCCAAAGCACTCCTCAATTCATCATTGTACTGGGTACTTACGTTTGTAACCCTGTCACTACTCTCCACGTCAGCGTGGTTGGACTGTGGTGGCACCACATCCTGCGACGAGGGTGCAGTGACACGGTTACTCATTTCAGTTCGGAGGCGATCAAGTACAGTATCATCCAACATACGATTACGCTGGATGACCCGCACCTGATCCGAAAGTCGTTGGGCTGAAACGTTGACGGCTGGCTCAAGCACCTGAAACAAAGAGAGCATCCGGACACGGTACGCGGTCAGGTTGTTTCCTCCCTCTGTAGCCCCAAAGTATGCGCGCATGACATTTTCATTGATGGATAGTGTCCATCTCATGCGCTGCACACTTCCGCCGGGTGCTGGGACCCTATCAGAGACCGGTAAGCCTCGAGGTCCTAAGCGGTCCGGCGGCCGGCGTCCTCCCCATCGACGCGCAGGTGGTGGTGTCGTCGGCGGAGAGAAGTACTCGTCGCTCGAGCTCGACGCAACTGCCACGGCCGGTGACACAGCACTCACAGTGGGGCTGGTTTCCGGCGGCGGCGAGGCGGAGCTGGGCGACGAGGCCGGAGGTGGTAGGCGTGCTTGTCTAGCGGCGGCAGCTCTCGTTAACATGACGGCGTCGTCTTCATTTTTCTCGTTTCTTGTTCCATTTCCATTTTGTTTCAATCGGTTATTGTTTTGATAATATTATTGTGTTATTTTTTTCTTGGTTTCATGTTGTTCTGTACAATTTAGATGCTTAAAGTTTTATATTTTGTAATAAATTACTATTATTTATTATTATTATTATTATTATGTATTAATTATTTGTTTGAAATATGGATCCCATCTTGGGTAAAGGCCTCCTCCAGCCTATTCCATGTCTCTCTGTCCTTGCCTAAGATAAGCCAATCGTTGCCCGTCGTGTTTGATAAATCATCAGCCCACCGTCTTATTGGTCTACCAACATTTCTTTTTCCTTTGGGGCATTCCCATCGTGTGGTTTCTATGGTCCATCTTTTGTCCTTGTAGCGCGAGATGTGACCAGCCCATTTCCATTTTAGTGTGAGTGCATGTATGAGAGCATCGTTAAATTTAGTTTTTTGCCTAATGTATTCGCTCTTCACTTTATGAATTTTCCTGATATGCAACACACTCCTTTCCATTGCTCTCTGGGTACATATGATTTTCTGTTTTACTTTATTTGTAAATACCCAAGTTTGGCAACCGTACAGTAAGCATGGTAAAAGGCATGTATCAAATACAATCTTTTTCAAGTGTAAGTTATAATTTCCTTTTAGAATTTCTCTTAATGACCAAAATTTATTCCAGGTTACGTTTATTCTCCTGGTTACCTCTTCTTCATTACTGGATTTAATAAATGATAGCTGCTTGCCCAAGTATATATAGTCGTTGATATATTGTATGTTGTTTCCTTGTATCACGATAGGCCTTTTGTTGGAGTTAGTCATTATTTTAGTTTTGCTTATATTCATTTCTAAGCCGACTTTTGAGCTTTCATGATCAAGTGATTTCATCATTATCTCCAAATCCCTAGAAGTTTCAGCTAATACAACTATGTCGTCAGCGAATCTGAGATGGTTTAGATAACGTCTATTTATTTGTATGCCTTTATTTGACCAATCTAAATTCTGGAATATATTTTCAAGAACTGCAATAAAAAGCTTCGGTGACAGGGGGTCTCCTTGCCGGACTCCTCTTTCTATATTTATTTCTTCGCCTCTTTTTTCCAATTTTACTCTGCTTGTACTATGTGCGTAAATATATTTTAAGATATTGATGTATTTTATATCAACGTTTGAACGGTGCAGTGCATTCCAAATTGAACAGTGGCTGATACTGTCAAAAGCTTTGCAATAGTCTATACAGAGGTCTATTAAACTCTCGATATTTTTCAATAATTTGTTCTAGTGTCTGTATGTGGTCTGTTGTGCTAAACCCTGATCGGAAGCCTGCCTGTTCCTTCGGTTGCAGTTTGTCAATATCTTGAGTGATTCTTTTTAGTACTATGGATGAAAAGAGTTTGTATGTACTTGCTAGGAGGCTTATGGGTCGGTAGTTGCCTATATCTAATGGGTTTCCTTTTTTAAAAAGTAAAGTTATATCGGATGTGCACCATTGTTTTGGTACAGTTTCTGTGTCCAACACCATATTAAAAAGCTGCGACAGGTGGTGAATTAAAATAGGTGCACCTATTTTGAGAGCTTCATTACATATTCCGTCTGGGCCGGGACTCTTTTCAGCTTTCAACCGTGTTAAGTGTTCATAAACTTCTGAGTCTTCAATTGGTTTAATGCAATTAGTATTTCAATTTCATTATCATTTCTTTTGCGGTATAAGTCTTTATAGAAGTTTGTTGCGTGACATAAAATGTCTTCCCTTGATTTTGTTTTTTCTGATTTTTGTTCAAGTTGTTGTATCCATGTTTTGTGTGTAATTAGTTCTTTGTTGGCTTTTTTATAACTTCTAAAATTCCTTATGTTTCGTGTAATAATTTCTTGTCTATGGTTGCTGTAGTCTTTCCTGATTGATCTATTGGTTTCTTTGAATATTTTACTAAGTTCATTTTTAATGTCTCTGGTTTTGTTTTTTGTGAGTATTAATTCGGTGCGCCTTTTTATTAGTTGTTCTGTGTCTTTGCTGAATATTTTAATTTCTTTTATTTGCGTTAGGTTTTGTGACTTCAAGCTGCCCTTAATGCTTTCTTCCAGGAGGTTGTAGTAGGTCTGAACATCAGTCGGTTCTTTTCCATTGCTTTCCATGTTTGTTTGTAGACTTTTTATGTAGTTTTCGATCTCTTCTTCTGTCTTCGGAATATGGAGTGGTGACACAAAGCTTTTTCTACTCTTTAGAGGTCTTTTTAAAAGTAGTGTGCCTCTTAACAGTCTATGGTCCGAAGAAAATAATATGTTGCTTAGTATTTCCATATTTATTATTTGTTTGGGATTGTTTGTCAGAATGAAGTCGATTTCGTTTTTAGTTTTTTGATCGGGTGATTTCCAAGTCCATTTATTCTCTCTTTTTTTCTTAAAAAATGTGTTCATTATTGAGAGCTTGTACTGGTAAGCATAATTTATCATACGATCCCCTCTTTCGTTGCGTTCTCCGACTCCGTATTTTCCCATAACAGGGTAGTGATTTGTTTTCGGGCAGCCTATTTTAGAATTGAAGTCTCCCATCACTACTACAACTTTCTCGTCAGCCAGTGCGTGAGCAGCTTCAATGTCATTGTAAAATTGTTCAATTTCATCTTCGTGTGATCTTTCAGTAGGTGCATAAACTTGTATTAATGCTATAGGAAAGCTGTCGAACTTCAGTTGTAAAAGTGCTACTCTTTCTGAAATTCCTGTAAAGTTTTTTATGTTGTTTTTGTACTTTTTCTTGATTAGGAATCCCACTCCGTGTAGTCCTTTGGTTTGCCCGATATAACAGAAAATGTAGTCTTTATATTCTTCAATGTTGCAGCCCATTTTTCATACCTACTAAAGACGTAACCCGACGTGACGTACCTACTGACATAACGAGTTTCTCTACAACATTAAGAAAAGTTTTCGCCTGCATTGAAAATAAAGCAACGTACCATGCGTAATCAGTATATAAGAGTTTGCAAAACTAAATAAAACAAAACAAAGTCCTAAGTAGCAGAATCGATTCTATAAGAATAATATTTAATTCGACATGAAAATAAAAGGGATATTAGTAAATAAAAACAGATAGAAAGGGAACAGATAGCTAAAATATTAATAGATAAGGAAATATTGAGCGCTATTCCTCTCTCCTAGACACTGACTGTATCTAGAATGTTGCTGTGCCCGACAGGGTCCATAATTGTTCCTGTAACTTATATTTACCACCTGTATGTACATTATGGATGCAATAAATTTAATTTGAATTTGAAAAATACCTACTGAAGTACTGACATAACGTGCTTCTCTACAACAATAAGAAAAGTTATCGCCTGCATTGAAAATAAAACAACGTACCATGCGTAATCAGTATAATAAGAGTTTTCAAAACCTAATAAAACAAAACAAAGTCCTAAGTAGCAGTATCGATTCTATAAAACGAGACGGGCTGATGACATGAATACTTCGTCATAAAAGAGTTTCATCTGCATACAAAACTAATATAAAGGTTGTCGCGGTCACCTTAAGAATAAAGCTAGGAGAATTGCTCTAGTAGTAATTGCCAATGCGAACTCCAAGATATTAATAAACAAGGAATCTTTTATTTGAAATAACTGTAAACGAAATATAAAATGTCAATTTAAACATTTATTTATTTATTAATTCACTCAAAACATACAATATCCTTACAGGCTAGACTCAATGCGATAATGTAGTACTCTTAAAAATTAGATAGTGCCACTGCATGTACCATAATAAATTTTATAGGTAGCTATTCTTTCGAATTCAACCAAAGAGCAACAGAATATGTTGACGTCATCAGCAATGAGGTTAGAGTGCGGCGCGCGCTCGTCAGCGGCGCCTCACGCAGCAAGTTAGTTCGCGCGCTTAGCACCGCCAGCAACCGCAGCTGGCGACATATTTTACTAACCCTTGGTTTTTACCAAAAACGATTCGAGATCAAACGTTAATATTACTTTTCTGACCTTGTTGAAAAATATAACGTCTTGGATGCAAACAAGCTGAGATGCTTAAAGAACTTGAATAAAAAAGAAATAAAAAAGTGCGCCACGAGCCTACCGAAGTTCCAAATTCAAAATCCATAAAGAAGACTTAACTCTCGTTACCGAAACGTATCAAAGCCATCTTGTATTTCGCCTAAATAGAGGTAGACCTCTAGACATACGATAGTACAGAAGACATTAGTATATAGATAGATGAGGCAACAATAAGAGCAATCAGGCTGTCTAGCCCGCAGAAAGCGATTAGTGTGACTGATTAGATATGTACCAACATAACGTTGAATTAAATGGTCGTAAGAGCCAGTTCATAGTAGTAGGTATTATTAGAGACAGTTAGGCAAGTGTTTATACATAATGATGGACTAAAACACTGTACGACTGGAACTTAAGTCATTAAGTACCTATAGATGAAGAATTTAATTAGAATATCTCTAATTCCTTAATTTTTGACAAGGTTTTGTCATGAAAATGTATTTGAGATGAGATTGCAATTAAAGTTTGTTCGTTCCTAATTACGAGAATTTATTTTACAATCATTATTAAAGTATGCATTTTTTTAGCATGATTTTTAAACGCCTAACGTACAATGAAGTAATGATGCAACACATTCGTAAATCGTTTGAGTACGAGACACATTAAAAAAAATCTTCTCTTAATCTTTTTTTATTTACATCTTTTTAGTATTTTTTTTTTAGAATTAGGTACATTTAAACATATAAGTGTTATATATTTTTGATATCGCCTCTTAAAATCCTTTATTTTGATACCCCACACGATGAGATTGAAATATTTTTTTTTTCCTCTCATAATGGCGCCCAAAATCCGCCATTTCAGTTTTTTTCATTTTAATGTAGCCAGTGACACTCGCAGGATTAAGACGAATCGATTGACGTAAGAATCATCAAAATCGGCCAACGCGTTTGGTCTCTAGAACGCCACATAGGAACAAACATACATACATATATACTTTCATACATACATACATAGACTAATAAACACATTACCCTCCTTCGGCAGTCGGGTAAAAATCGGTCTAAATGAAAGTATCATCCAAATAATAAACAATACTGACATGAATGACTGAAAAAATAATTTAAGTGACATGAAAAAAAAACCTCATTCATTTTAAAAGGCACGTTAAATTATAATAGAACCAGCAACATTTTGAAGCGCAATCACATCTGGTTAACTGTTAGTAAAAATATTGTTTGAGCAAAAAAAATTATTCTACACGACACAGTGTGGAGTTGTACATTAATCTAATTAAAAAAATTCTGAGTGACGCTGGTAATGTAATTACACTGTTAATTGCACGGACCTAACTAGCTAGCTATAATGTGATAAACTTTTTTTACATGTGTCGTGGAATTTGCCGAGACTTGGTCGGTATTCCAGATGCTCAAGGTCATGCTCAACTCAAACTGGCAATGGACAGTTGTGATTGGTGTTTTTTTGACATCAACGTGCTCAAGTCTAAGATCCTAGACATTCAAACGTTACAGAAATCTTTTAACACAAAATCAGTGGAATTGAGTAGTGATAGCATGGACTTGGAACCTACTCGTACTTGCTATCTTGGATTTTTATTTTCATTCAATACCTACCACATATTTTGTGTAGAAAGAATGTAGTAATATGAATAAGTACACATAATATGTCCTACATAGTTTTAATATTTTAAATGACTTTTAAACAACGGTAAATATGATGCACTAAAAAATTGTTTTTGTCCCGGCTTTGCTCTCTGGCCTTATCCACGGGTATAAAGAATAGTTTTCCTACAAAGCAGCAGCGTGGCTGTGTGGCTGCGAGCAGTGGTGGCCCAGTGGTAACGGCCCCAACATACGTAGCGTAGATCGTGAGTTCAAACCTAGGCAGGCGCATTACTTTGTGTAAATTATTTCATCACCGCTGCTCTAGAAACGGTGAAAGAAACATCTTGAGGAAACCGGCATGTCCTAGAACCAAAAATTCGAAGACATGTGACATCCACCAACCCGCACTGGGTCCACGTGGTGGATTATGGCCCATTCCCTCTCTCACAAAGAGGAGGCCTGTGTCCCAGCAGTGGGAATGTTAAAAGGCTGATGATGCTGATGCTAAGCGATATTGTGGCTTCTATGAGTGAAATCATTTTCGCTATCGGATTTTCGTACTATATTCCAGAGATCATTGCAGCCCGACTTCGCATACTGCCGGGAATAAGTCCATCTTTTCTTTTGCCAATCTGGACACTCATGTGGTTCTACTTGCGATGGAAACAATGTCGTCTGCCCATCTCGCTGCCGTACGACCAACGTTTCTTGTATTTGTTCTTCTCGTCACTGCATTACACTACAAATCGGTCCCCCAGAGGCTTAAAAGTCGAAAAAAATACTTGGTTGCGTGGGTCCATCTACCGGAAACATCACCACGGAAAGAAGAGAATCTTTGGCGAAAGAAATTTAAACTCCCTGATCATTTCCTAGAGTTATCGGAGACCCTTTCGCCTGAGCACGCATTGCATTGGCTGACCTGGAAAACTCTGAACAGACTCCGCAATCAGGTCGGCCGCAGCAAAGACAATCTTCATGGATGGTGTTTCTCGGATGGTTCCGATCCTCGGTGCTGGTGCGGCGCCTCCCCGCAAACCATGGCCCACCTTTTGTCTTCTGCCGCATGTCCTGTTGTCTGTTCACGTGAAGACCTTATGACTTCTTCAGTGGAGGGCGTTGCCGTGGCAGAATTCTAGGCCAGGCAAGGCATTTAAATAAAAATGTCTGTTTGTCATCGACACGCTAAGAAGAAGAACTCGACAGACATTCTCATTACCGGTTTTTTTAATTTTCCCTCTGCTGGACAAAGAGGAGGCCTGTGTCGGCCTCCTCTTTGTAATAAATAATAAAATAAAATAGTTTATTTGTCATCAACATAGCAACAAGGATTACATAGTAAAAGTAATTAAAACTAGGTTAGTATACTATATCATGCACATTATATAATAATAATCCAGCAGAATTTGTGGTACTAAAGAGGGGTTTACTGGTATTGACTCTATCTTCTGAACTAGGTGAGGAAAAGGAACTGTATCTCAGAAGATAGCCCTCAGCTGACAATTTCGTTATTTTATAACCTAAAACATTGCGTGCTACTGTTTTAATTTATTAATTAATAAAGAATTTGAGTGCGTGTGTGTGTGTTTAATTAATATGTTTGTGAAAACGAATGATATTTGGTTTATTTTGGTTGTCTAATTGCAATAACCATCTTTTCTGAGATCTTAGCATCATGTTTACTTAAATGTAATTTAAGTTTTTAAGCTGACATGGTCATGGTCATGGTGACATGGTCTCATTAGAATTAATATTTGTTTCGGGATATTTACCATGTATATTATATGATATTACATTATGTGTGTGTGTGTGTGTGTTATTATGTTTATTATATTATTATGTTTATTATGTATATTATGTATAAAACGAGTGAGGAAGAGGGTAGACAGATATGTCAGCTCGTAAATATCACCCACCCGCAAAGACTTTAGTTCTCGTGATCATGGCGCTTGTAACGGTGCCGAAATATCGAGCTCTCAATCAAAATCAAAATATACATGGTAAATATCCCGAAACAAATATTAATTCTAATAAATGTAATTTATTAAGTCTTTTATTAAATTTGTTATAGAGTATACTCCTTGTTACATAATACCGTCTTCTCGCAAATTTTGTGTGATGTGAAGGATTACGAAAAACTGGTTTTTGTTTACGTCAGGAGGGGAAACTGATCGATGCTTCCTCAAGATGGATTCAAGCACAAAGATCAATATATATAGTTGTCAAGTCGGGTATTGAAATGGCTTTCGGGTCATCATTTTAAGGACAGCTCCCTGTACCCGTTCCAACGCGAGGATCCGTGTTTTTGCAGCCCCCACCATATTGTGATGCAATACTGAATAACAGATTGACATAGTGCAATGTATATTTTTGTAAGTGTTCAATTGATGCAGCATCTCTAAGAGTTTTAAAAATATAAATCATACTCCTTAACCTTGTTTTTAGTTTATTTAGATATGTGTCCCATCGCAATTGGTCATCAATTTCTACTCCAAGGTACCTAACAGTAGTAGACCGAGAAATTGTTCGACTATAATTTTGTGTCCTGTCTAAATAATTATGGGCAACAATACTAAAAGTTTTAGGTGGCTGAGTGATCTTAGTGATGGCAAATGTAACATAGTTTGTTTTGTCCAGGTTGAGTGTGAGGAGGTTAGAGTTAAGCCATTTTATAACTACCCCAAAACAATTTTCCGCTTTTATTTTGACATCGTCCCAGGTAGGAGCGCTTATCACAATAGCTGTGTCATCAGCGTAAGTTTACATTTTTGCGTTCGGCATGAACATTGTGCATTGTAATATATATTTTAAATAAAATTGGGCCTAAAACGTTCCCCCGGAGCACGCCATAAATAACTAATTTCTCCTCACTTAGGTTGGAATCAATTTTAACTTGTTGAGTTCTGTTGCTTAGATAGTCTTTGAATAATTGTAGAGGTGTACCCCTGATACCCATATTCTCCAGTTTGGTTAAAAAGTTGGAAACTGAGACTGTGTCAAAGGCTTTTGCCTTATCAAAGAAAATGCCAAAACATGTATTTTTATTGACAAGTTGTTTTACAATGAATTGGGTTAGATAATGAGATGGCTAACAAAGCATCTTCAGTAGAAACTCCGTTTTGAAAACTATAATGGTTACTGGCAATTTTTTTTTTTTTATATTTATTAAGTCTTGTATTTAATATTTTCTCTAACACTTTTGATAGCGCTGATAGCACTGAAATTGGTATAGTTATAGTTATTTACACAGTCTCTGTCTCCTCCCTTGTAAACTGGGTGGACTAAAGCTTTCTTAAAAGCATGGGAAAATACTCCGGTATTTATAGCCAGATAAAAAATGTGCATAATAGAGGGAATAATAAAATTTCGACATTGTTTTAGTATACTAGATGATATTTTGTCCCAGCTCGTAGCACAGTTACTGCGTAGCTGTTGTATTATTGATTCCACCTCAGTAGCATCTGTCTCTAAGAGGACAAAAGAATTAGCAGGAGGTACTTTGTTAGTCAGAAGCCTGAGATCTGACACCAGAACACAAAAACATATAACATAAACAACATAAACGTTTTCGATAATTTACTACTCCAAAATGGTGACGACGACTTTCTGATCATTCAGGATCCACACACTTTACACAATTGTTTTTCTATCCGCTAAGCGGGTTAATAGACATGGTTCACAAGGTTATCTGCAATCTAACTAATTAGATGCATCAGTCAAGGCGTACCTAAAGGGAAAAGGAATGAGGAAGGAACGAGATAATTAGGATATCGATCGCCCGCGAAATCTCAAATGCATTTGTCTTTATGTATTCGGTCATTGATTTATGACATTTGCAAGAGATGGCGCTACCAGGTATTTTGAATACAAAATTACTGATTTCATGAAAAAGATTGTAAATAGGCATCACTCAAACTGTTTCGGTTCGTCAAGGTTTTACATTGACTAACTAATCATTTAAATTGCTTACCGCATTTAAAAATATTATTCATACCTACTAAAGACGTAACCCGACGTGACGTACCTACTGACATAACGTGTTTATCTACAACATTAAGAAAAGTTTTCGCCTGCATTGAAAATAAAGCAACGTACCATGCGTAATCAGTATATTTATTTATTTATTTATTATTATATGCTTTATTGTACACCTTAAAATACAATTATAAAAAGAAACTTAAAATTAATACACATACAATGGGCGGCCTTATCGCATTCCGCTATCTCTTCCAGGCAACCTGGTATGGACAGTAATTGTCTGGACATGAAGTGGGGTTGTCATTGGTGTGTGCCTTCGTAAGCTTAAAAGAGAATATGAGAAAGAAGAAATTGCAAAAGCAGGCAATAATCCAACAGCTTTATGGAATGTGATTAAAGATATTACTGATACCATATATCTGTCTCCTCTCTTGTAAACTGGGTGGACTAAAGCTTTCTTAAAAGCATGGGAAAATACTCCGGTATTTATAGCCAGATTAAAAATGTGCGTTATAGAGGGAATAATAAAATTTCGACATTGTTTTAGTATACTAGATGATATTTTGTCCCAGCTCGTAGCACAGTTACTGCGTAGCTGTTGTATTATTGATTCCACCTCAGTAGCATCTGTCTCTAAGAGGACAAAAGAATTAGCAGGAGGTACTGACTTGTTAATTAAAGAACTTGAGTTTGGATTTTGGTTCGACAGTATAATTTTATCTGCAAGGTTCTTGCTAATATCTGTGAAATATGACCAAACATGGTTAACAGATAGATTAGGGTCGTTACAAATATTAAGAAGTTCTACGTGTTGGAAACGGTTATTTTTGGTATCAGTAATATCTTTAATCACATTCTATAAAGCTGTTGGATTATTGCCTGCTTTTGAAATTTCTTCTTTCTCAAATTCTCTTTTAAGCTCACGAAGGAGCTAATTGCAAGAGTTACGGTAGCAGGTATAAGTTAATTTAAGAATTAAATTACCCGGCGCGTTCTATGAATTTTTATGTAGTTTGTTTCGATTGGCAATACAACGTTAGAGCCCTGGAGTAATCCAAGGTTTTACATTTATTTTTCTCCTAGAAACGCTTCTTATATGTGTATGTTTATTTATGATGGACGTAACTATTGATATAAAGGAGAAGGGCAGCACTCCATAGAGAAATGGTCCAAATAACTTTCAATACCTCAAAGCACCAAAGCCCGGGACCGAATCGGTCTTATTGGGACTTGACAGTTACCTACCTTTTTTATGAGTGAAACGGTCAAGCGGCAAATCAATCAATTATTTAGCTACTAAGTAAGTATTGTTTTAATAAATGCTATCCAACAGAAAGACAGCCGACATACATGACGCCGGAGACCGTAAATAGTAGGTACTTAATATATCTGGTTTTGTTTGCTTGATAGGCTAAAATCTTCATTTGAATAGGTACTTAAAGGCTGAGATGCACGCCACCGACGAATAATTGATAAAATCGCCTCATCGTTCAAGAGTCTACCCATAAAGTAATTGCGACCATTCGCAATGGTACAATTCATACAGCGATCCATGTCGTCAATATCCGATCGATAGGCGTAATCTGAGTTGTCCAAACTAGAGAGCCAGGTAATTCAAAATAGCAAGATCCGTCGAATAGTCCTTTAAAGTATGCAAAGCCGAGGTGGTGGGGTTTTACAATAAAACATGGAAAATAGAAAAAGAAAACGAACGAGTGCCTTTTTTTTCTGCTTTCTGCCTGTCATCTGTCAGTCAGCAGTCAGTGATCAGTGTTGCTAACTGAAGTAAAATTAAAGCAATTCAATTCGCTATCAATCGTTCCACTTGTCACTCAATTTTCATACATTTGTCTGAGATTTTACCGATTTGTTCATTATCGATTACTAAGAATTCCGGCGGAATGTATTTAATCGATTATTTAGTTTCATAACTTAATTTAACTTTTCTCGCTTGCTATATTCTACATCATATAAATTGACCTCTTTTTAGATGAAGATGATGCATGATGATTTTTTAGGATTCCGTACCAGAAGGGTTCCGTGTCCGTCGTCTGTCACAAAATTTTGTGCCGAAGATTTTTTTCCTTTCCATTGAACTATGAACTTGAAAGGTGATCATGTTTATTGTTACGTATATTTTACTAACAAATACCAATATATTCTACATTTGATACAGAACCCTAAGAGGAGCTTGTGACTAAATAATAACAGCCGCACGGGTCGATCTTCAAAGTTAAGCAACGCTTGACGAGGTCGGTCCGTGGATGGGTGACCATTTCAACATACCGAGTTTCCTCCGTGCCTCGGAAAGCACGTTAAGCCGTTGGTCCCGGCTGTCATTTGAAGATCTTTGACAGTCGTTACGGGTAGTCAGAAGCCTGAGATCTGACACCAGTCTTGCCAAGGGGTATCGTGTTACCCAGTTACTGGGTTGTGGAGGTCTGATAGGCAGTCGGTAGACCGAAGACTATAACCTGCCTCTCTGTTTAGCGTTTGTGGACTACGAGAAAGCCTTCGATTCGATCGAGACTTGGGCAGTACTGCAATCTCTCCAACGGTGCCAGATCGACTACCGGTACATTGAGGCGTTGAAGTGTTTGTACAAAAACGCCACCATGTCAGTCCGTCTTCAGGATCAGACCTCGAACCCAATCCTTCTCCGGCGCGGCGTGAGATAGGGAGACGTCATTTCTCCGAAACTGTTCACTGCTGCGCTGGAGGATGTCTTCAAGGTTCTGGATTGGAAGTCGCTTGGCATCAACGTTAATGGCGAGTACATCACTCACCTTCGTTTTGCCGACGACATAGTGGTCATGGCTGAGACCATGGAGAGCCTCAGTACAATGCTCGATGACCTCAATAGAGCTTCCGAAAGAGTGGGTCTTAAAATGAACATGGACAAAACCAAGGTCATGATGAATGCCCATGTAACACCCACTCCTATCAAGATCGGAGACTGTTTACTTGAAGTTGTAGATGATTATGTCTACCTGGGACAAACGATCCAGTTGGGTAGATCCAACTTCGAGAAAGAGGTCAACCGTCGAATCCGACTCGGCTGGGCGGCGTTCGGGAAGTTGCGTGGTATCTTCTCGTCCAATTTACCGCAATGTCTCAAGACAAAAGTCTATGACCAGTGTGTGTTGCCAGTGATCACTTATGGGACCGAGACGTGGTCGCTCACAATGGGCCTTATCAGAAAGCTTAAAGTCACCCAAAGGGCAATGGAGAGGGCTATGCTCGGAATTTCCTTGCGTGATCACGTCAGAAATGATGATATCCACAGTAGAACCAAAGTTACCGACATAGCCCGAAGAATTGCTAAACTTAAGTGGCAGTGGGCAGGGCACATTGCTCGCAGAACGGATGGCCGTTGGGGCCGAAAAGTTCTGGAATGGCGACCGCGAACCGGAAGACGATATGTTGGAAGGCCTCCCACTAGGTGGACCGATGACCTGGTTAAGGTTGCGGGAAGGCGCTGGATGCGAGACGCACGGGATCGGTTAATGTGGCGACGCCTGGGGGAGGCCTATGTCCAGCAGTGGACGTCTTTCGGCTGAAATGATGATAGGCAGTCGCTCCATGTAAAACACTGGTACTCAGCTGAATCCGGTAAGACTGGAAGCCGACCCCAACAATAATTAGGAAAAAGGATAGGCAGATGATGATCTATGCCATTGCTTAAGTTAATTTCAGTAACTAGGTACAAAAACGATATTTTTTAAGGCCATACTTGTATATCAATCAGAATTGTAAATTAATTTTGGAGGTCAAGAGCATACCTATTTGTCTTCGTGATAAGTGCCCATCAATATTAATAACTCCTCAGGAGCGTATAATTAATAGCTGTGCTTACTCAAATATTTATTTAGAATCACATAATGTTTCAACATAGTCATGTTTAACAAATATTTAAAAAAAAAATACCGGTCAAGTGCGTGTTGGACTTTGCACATTTGGGATTCCGTGCCAAACCGCAAAATTAAGTTGGTTAAAAATGAGGGAATTTCTTGAATAAATCTGATTTATCAATATATTGGTATTCGTTAGTAAAATATACGTAACTAACTGTTCCCCGCGGCTTCGCTCCCGTGGACCATCCCATAGGGCCTGTTTTCGGGATAAAAAAATAGCCTATGTTACTCAAGATTAACGTAGCTTTCTATTGGTGAAAGATTTTTTTAAATCGGTCCAGTAAGTTCGAAGTCTATTCGGTAAAAACAAATGAACAAACAAATCTTTCCTCTGTACAATATTATTAAGTATTAATTATAGATAATACACATTATCACCAAATTTGAAGTAATGGGAAAATAAAAATTCTTCCGATCAATATTTTGTAAAAAAAATGCTGGCTTTGGTGGCTTCTCATTCCTTTGTTTTCCAATATTTTTATAACAAAAAATACCGTATTTATCTAAAAAACGATACCACACTCAATGGGGTATGACATATTATTTTTCGCGCCGCCCTTTATCTGTGTGGAAGCCTTAAAAACATTAAAAAAACCGGCCAAGTGCGAGTCGGACTCGCACACGAAGGGTCCGTACCATTATCGCAAAACACTGCAAAAAAATCCCGTTTGTTGTATGGGAGCCCCCTTAATTTATTTTATTTTAATTTAATAATTATTATTTTTTAAATTAAATATACAACTAAACATTCTGTGAATATTTCAAGCGTCTACCTGTTGCCATTATTAATATCGAGCAAAAAACTGCAAAAATATCAAGTTTGTTATATGGAAGCCTCCCTTAGATATTTATTTTATACTATTTTTAGTATTTGTTGTTATAGCGGCAACTGAAATATATCATCTGTGAAAATTTCAACTGTCTAGCTCTCACGACACGACGGACAGACAGACAGACAGACGGATCGCGAAGTCTTAGTAATAGGGTCCCGTTTTGCCCTTTGGGTACGGAACCCTAAAAATGACATGTTCTATTGCTTTCGGTCAATAAGATGCAAAGACTGTAAAAATTAGAAGACTGTTGCTCCAACCATTTGGCTGTAAAACGCCTGTGACAGATGACGTACAGACGGACGGACACGTGGGTGACAGCAATAGAGTTCCGTTGGACCCTTCGGGTACGGAACCCCAAAAACTACATCGAAAAGGTACCAAGAGAAAGTGTCAACACTGAATCTTAGTTCATTATGCAATGCGTTTTTGAGTGTCCTAAAAATGTGTTGGTTAAAGAAACAAAGAGATGTACTGCGTAAAAACTTTCGTGAATTTCAGTAGCTCAGTCTAAGAAGCCATGCTAAGCAAGAACTTTTTTTGACTCGACCGCAATTATGTATGTACGAGGACTACTAGGGATCGATGGGTTCTCCCTAACTTCGCTATAAATCCTTAGGATCACGGACCGACGACAAGTTTTAATTTAAAACGACTTACCGGTCGATTGCTGACGGCGGCGGGATTAAAACTTGTTCACTGGGATGTATCGCCTACAGCTACCTGAGTATCAAGATCAAAGGAGGAAAAGCAAATAAAGAAGTCGCCAAGTCAAACATCTGCCTCAATTCACGAGTTTATTTTTAATTTCCGTCATCAACTGTCGCGTTGGAAGGATTCAATGTTTATTTGTAAAGCTTCGGCACGGAAAACCTTTGACGTCCTATTTTCTGGAAAAATACAAGTCATTTGGGCGAACAAAAAATATGCGTTACGTAATTTCTTTGGTAGAATACAATATTAAGTAGGTTCTGACTTTAGTATGTAATAATTAAATTTATAAAATTAGTTATTATATAGAATATTACAGACACGTTGTGATATTAAAAATAGATTGAATATTTTATGAAGTCTACGAATATATTAAATATGCAGTCATCTAAGACTTATTAATTTTATATTTACCTGTAATACTTGGCAGGTACGAAGCTTCTATCATTATTATTGATTGAACCAAAATGTAATTTTCTTTACACAAAATATTTTTGTGTTCAATCAAATCAAATCGAAATTGCATTAAGTCTCTCAGAGCAAGGTTATTGCCACTAAGCGTTATTCCATTACAACTTTGAAAATAATACGTTAAAGAGATAAAAGATGGACAAAAGAAAAGAGATTAAGACGAAATAAGAAGAAATAATCAAATAACCTGGCAAGACAGGATTCTTCTGCAGACTCGTACCGAAAGACCATCGAAAGAATTCCTAAACGTTGCTTTATTTAAAAACATAGGCATTCACTTACGTAGTAAGGACATGGTGGACAACGAGTATTTTTTGTGTTACAATTTGGATATGCCTATGGCTAGACCAAGCGAACTCGCCACGCGGTCGGCTATCTTCGGGAGCAATCGTTTGCGCGAGACATTAAAAATACCGTTTTTTATAAAGAGAACTCGAATAATGTTCGAACGTACTTATATTATTGTTTAACCGGTTGAAATGCGTGATTAGCGAAACAATTAAAAAGCCATTGTGACTCGCGTGGTTCCACGTTTGAGGCACTCAAGGGATTCATTTTCGACTCGTACCAATAGACTTACCAAACGAATTCCGAAAAGATCCAAAAGGTTTCTTATCTATCGCTTTAAAATATTGAACCATGGATATCAATAGTTTTGATGCAAGTCTCAATCCGAGGAGCGACGATGATCGCCCTCTAAGCCCTTTTAAATTAAAGCTACCTCGGACACGTCACACTGCGGATTTGAGAGATTTCGTTGAAAACAATTCGAGGTACGTCTGGGTCTGATGTTTTGCAAAAAATGTCAATGAAGATCCACTGATATTGTTGACAAAATAATTTAATTACGTATATTAATTTGTTTTTCTTTGTTTTTGTAGGATTTATGTGGTGTTTACAGTTTGGATTTTCGGAATCGTGAATTTGGGACTGATTTGTCATTGTTGAAAGATTTAAACTTTGTTTGGCGTAATGGTGACTATTGTATCATCGCAAACTTTAACATCTTCTATATTACAACACAATTTCTTACTTCATAAATCGTTTTTCGTGCGTATTTATGTGGCCGCGATGATGTTCTAAATGGCGCAACGGAATTTGATGCAATTTTTACCATCATTTAGATCGTTAAGATGATGACAGTCGCCAACGACCTTGAGGAAACAAAGTTCGCACTCGTTTCACACCCGCGCGTCCTAAAATTCAGTAGATTTTTGTACTGCCCTTATTATTCTATGACTTTAAAAAAGCCTTATGGTGGTGATTAAGATGGTGTCAATTTTATTAAAATACGCCCGGCAGTTTTGGTGCGATTGTCCTGTTTTGTCCATAACTTTAGAAATTAATTAGACTATGTCATACGAATAAAACCCAAAATTTTCTAAGATTAAATTATTAAGTAAGTGGTCTAATGTAACATAAATATATTTTCAAAAAAAATACGACAAGCCGTTTAGACGTGATTCTCATTTTAAAATCAGCCACTAAGTGGTATCTGCGTCTTCATCCATAATGATAGTATTATAATATTAAACTTACTAATACTAAAGAAATTTAAGTGTTTTTTTTAAGTCGTAAAAATTGTGCGACGGGGGACCCGGGTCACTATTTTTAGGGTTCTGTACCTAAAGGGTAAAAACGGGACCCTTTTACTATGACTCCGTGAAGTTAAAGTCAAAGACAGTTGAAGTTTTCACAGATAATGTATTTCTGTTGCCGCTATAATAACAAATACTAAAAACAGAATAAAATAAATATTTAAGTGGGGCTCCCATACAACAAAATTGATTTTCTTGCCGTTTTTTGCGATAATGGTACGGAGCCCTACGTGCGCGAGTCCGACTCGCACTTGGCCGGTTTTTTGTTTTACTATATTATTCTGTCTCACTCCTCCCAAATGCCCCTCCATACTTTCCACCTTTACCGAGCTCGTTCTTTCTCCTACCAGTTCTGGGAAAAATCGATCAAGTTCGTTGATCTAGTTTTACATAAAACAAATAAGATCCGAAAATAAAACTACATTTACAAACATAGCATACCACCATAATTACATTACTATTTTCCTGTTCCATAAGTTCAGTAACGATTCCCAAAGGAGCCATGTGGCAAAAATATTAAAATTACGAAACACATGTGCAGGGAATGTTATACGTATATTTTATAAATATTAAACAGCAAAATATTTTGAAAGAATAGCGTACGTTCACACGACTGGGCTGCAAACTGCGCTTTGGAGTCTACACTTGTTTCTACTGAAATAACTCAACGCCACACCCTCTATCCGTACCGAAGAACCAAATTTTCCTACTGGTGTTTTTCAAGAGACTGTGTTCGTGTATTTTTACTCTGTGTAAAATAATATGGGTGTGGTTATCTGTAATGTACGAGGACCAAGCAGTCCTGCCTCTGGTATTACATTTACATAATGTACTTAGCACGAAGAGCCGCATACAAAGGCTCTCCACAGAAAGTGATGAGATGAGTGCGCGTCAAAGAAAAATGAATTCTTTCACATACGATTTTAAACATACATTTCTTTGTTATAAAAATATTTTGCTTATATTAAATTATTACACGGTATTTTACTCGCGAGAGTATAAGTAGAGTTTTCGTTTGCGGTTCTAAACTTATACTATTTTTTAAGTGTCTAATAGAATAGAAAGTACGTAATATATTTTCGAGGTGACTGTCCACTCTGTAAATTTGACTAAAATTTATCTAAACTTATCTTTGAGGTTTGTATTCTTGATTCCCAGCGAATTTTCAATGCTTGAACATATAGTAAATGTATACATCAATTTGTGAGCAGTAAATTGTTGCAAAAAAATGTTGATTTTTTCTTAGATTGACCTTAGCTAAAACGAGGCAAATTTTTTTTTTTGTTAAAACATTTGAAAATGTTGGCCATCTGTAACTCTGATCCCCAATTAAGTTTTTATCAGACGGCCTACTAAATCAAACGCGAAACAACAACCTAAGATACTTCAAAGTCTTAATTTTCAGAAAAGTTTTTATTAAAATAAGCAATCTTATTTATGGATCTCTATATAACACGTCGTCGTCTAGTAACCACTAATATCAAATGCATTTTTCCGCAAGAGCTCAATTAATCCTAGATCTCTTAAATAAGGCGTTAAATCTTCATTTGTCCGCACCAGCGGACGCTCGCCTTTCGGTACACAGTGCTCTACCAACCTCCGACTGGGAACCAAATTGAATAACGCTTGAGGAAGCGTTGGTATCATCTTTATGGGTGCCGGCTTTTACACCGAACACGAAACGGAGATGCATTTTATATCTTCTTATTCAATTCGCTCTTAACAGAATGGTCGTGGTCACGATGAATTTTGTCTGATCGCTGGTGTTGTCATTGGCCTCACGATCTTTATCCATTTGGCTCTGTTAGATGACAGTTTGATTCGCATTGATTTACAGGACCTTTAAGTTCAGATTTAATTTGACTAGTGTACCTCATCGGTAACCGCCCGCATTTTATATATACTCGTACATTATTTTTCTGTTTTGAGTAAGTATACAGAATTATATATAGCTGAGGAAGACCAAAGAAACGATCCATGGATTATGTGAATTATATGGTGAAAGGAGTTGTCTGTTGAGATGATGTCATGTATGATGTGTCTTCTTCTTCCATACATCTTATGGAAGAAGAAGACATGGAGTATTGTAGCCACATTTTGGGGTAGCTCAGCTAAATATCAACTAGCCGCGTTTGACTTAGTGGAACGCAGAGCTAAGAGACCATTATCCACGTTAAACTGGTGGATGCCAAGCTTCACAACTTGGCTCATCACCGCAAGGTTGCCTATTAGTCAGTCTTCCACAGATTTTACTTCAGTGAGTGTGCTCAAGAACTCCATGACCTCATCCCACGGGCCTCCTTCTATCATCGGAGATCAAGACGCACTGCAAATTACCATCCTTAACTAGTTTCCATTGCACCAATCTCACACCAACCGCTTCCCATCCTTCATAATGCGAGCAGCAAAAGAGTGAAACTCACTACCCGCGACTTTGTTTCCGAAAGCATTCAACCCGAATCTCTTCAAAGATAGAGTGAACAGGCTTCTTCTGGGTAAGGTCATTCCATCGTTGACTTTGTCTTTGTCACCTAGACTTTAGTCAAGAGCAAACCCATGTCAAATAAAAAAATAAAATAGGACCCTAAATAGTATGATATACAACAAATGGATAACCTGTGACGTCGTCGTCCACATGGATCAGTTATGTGTATGTATGTATCTTTGTCCACGCATTTCGCCGAACACACATATACAACAGATCTCTTCAATAAATGATTGCTACAATCGCATGTCTGTTTATTGTTTACACTTTTCCACCAAGATTAAACCATTTCCTGAAATAGCCAAGTCACAGGCTTAAGCTCTATCCACACATATCAGGGGCGTGCCCGGGACGTGACAGGGCCGGGTCCTGTCAGGGGAACATTTTATATGACATCGTTCACACACGTCAGTGCACGGGCTCGGGCACGTCCCGTGCACGGACGTGTGTGAACGAGTTCATATAAAATGTTCCCACCGATATTTTTTTGAGCCCCTGACGGGGCACGGTCTGTCCACGTCCCGTGCACGTCCCGGGCACGGCCCTGATATGTGTGGATAGACCTTTATGGGGTTCCAAAAACATCAAAAAGTTTAAACATTACTTCAATTCGAAAGTCGGTGTCAAAAAACGAAGAAAAAAAAACACGGGCTGACGAAATTGAAGTAATTTTTCACTTTGTGTGGTTTTTATTTGGAAGTAGGTTGTATTTTTTGTAAGAAAGTTTTTATATAAAAAATGCAGCACAATATTCTTACACCTCCATTTCGTATATAACATTGAGTTTGTATTTAGTTAAATCTATCCGAGCTCAAAGGCATTGCAGTCGCCGTGTGTATCGATACAATTAAAATGTACTGCAGTCTCGAAATAATTGCATTGCAAGCCGGCGATATTGACACAACAGTGTGAGATGGAAATTAACAAGGAATACGTAACTTACTTAAATAAGAGGAGAGGCATGTAAAGGTAAAGGAAGAACAATTATTTTGTGAAAAGATTTTATAAAAAAAATAAGATAAGATATTTTTTGAATAATAATTATATATTAAAGCTCCTATTTTTTTTTATGTATCTTTTCTGAATACCTATTTTTTACATGGAGCGAGCATCCACAACCCATTAACTGTTTACCACGATAACCTTACGATAACTTACCTTTGGTAAGATTGGTGTCACATTTCAGGCTTCTGTAACAACTGTACAAATGACAGCAAGCAGCTTAATTGTATACGTGAATCCGGCAAAGCAAACTGTTTGACTCAACGAAATAGTATGAAAAATAATCTTTAAATAATTAGGTATTGCCACAAATTATTTGCACCAGATGACAGCCATAAGCTTAATTGCGTAAGTGAATTCGACAAAGCAAAGAGTTTGACCCCGTGAAAGAGTATGACAAATACTCTTTTTACTTAAATAATTAAGTATTGCCAAAAATTATTTGCACTCTTTCGAAAAGATTATCTTCACCAACAAAAGCGTCAGATAATTTATGGCAATACGTAATTATAAAATAATTGAAAAACGAGAAACACACAACACACACACACTCACATATATCTTTCACGGGGTCAAACACTTTGCCTTTTCGAATTCACATACGCAATTAGGCTGCAGGACCAATAGCATAACGTAATTTCCGTGATCCGGTAGAGTATTGATATGTAAGAAATGGTCACCCATCCAAAGACCTACCTCTGCAAATGTTGCTTAACTGTTATTATTTAGGCTCGCGCCCTGTTAAATACTGGTATTCAGCTGCATCAGGTAAGACTGGAAGGTGTGGATGTATGTTTGTTACTCAATCACACCAAAACGGCTAAACGGATCTGAATGAAATTATCACAGAGATAGATTATAGTCATATTTATAATGTTCCCTTGGGATACGAAAACACTTTTCACGCAAGCGAAACCGCTGGCAAAAGCTAAATATTCCCACATAAATTCAAATTATCGCACCGAATAGGACACACACATTCGTATTGTAATATGTCATCTTCATACTCAGTAAGGTATGCAACAGTAAACTCGAGATATTAATCGATATCTCCCTCGGAATCCGTTCAAATGTTAACGTATATTACACGTCCCTATAATAGGTTCGTGGTGATTAAGTTGCAGCGACGACCCTAAATAGCAATGAATAAAAGAATGGGATGATGATGACATAATTTTTCCGAATATTGTAAAACACTGGTCTTTAGAGGAAGCTACAGAGAAGTTATATAGAATCTTCTTAGCGTGTCGATAGCAAATATTAAAAGTTAAATATTGTGTTTGGCCCAGAATTCAACCACGGCAACACCATTCGGTGACGCAGTCATAAGGTCTTCGTACGTACAGGTGACAGGGCATGCGGCGCACTCCGTGAGATGAGCCATGGTCTGCGGAGAGATGCTGCACAGGCACTGAAGACTAGTGCCATCAGAGAACCCCCACCTGTAGAGGTTGTCCTTGCTGCGGCCAACCTGAGTGCGGAGTCTATTTAGGGTTTTCCAGGTCGACCACGGCAGAGTGTGCCCAGGCGGAAGGCTCTCCGATGGCCCAATGAAATTTTCAGGAGGCTTGAGTTTCTCTCGCCAAAGGTATCTCGCCGAAGAGGAGTTTCCATCACATAGACCCACGCATCCTAGAAAACTTTTCCGGCTTTTTAGGTGCTGGGGCACTGAGCTGTAATTGTGCATTGGATGGCGTGAGTCGGTTTCTAGTTTCGCCCTCTCTGTGCGACTTGCTATAGTCCTGCGAATTTCCGGGGGCGCGATGCCGATAAGTGGATACAGCATTCGCACAGGAGTCGATATAGAATAAGAAGGCATAAAGATAGGTAGGTACCTACAGAAAACGCAGCAAGAGGAAACTTTTATGAATTACCAACTGGTACATTACATATCATTTTCCGGGTAGTAACAATAATTTTTGTTTTAGTAAATCCCATTTATAATAACATTATTATAATACAATTTTGCAAGTCATCGTGATATTGTTAAGTGGATGACGAGCCATAAGACTTTTCCCAAACAAACAAGCATGGTGACAATGTGGTTTTAAATTATCTGGGCTAAAAATCTGCTGTATCACTTATGCGACAGATTTTGAAATTATTGTGTAATCTGATTAGAAATTACAACAATATTCTCATATTATCTATTGTTTGTACCGAATAGGCTCCAAAACTACTGGACCGATTTAAAAAATTCTTTCACCAATAGAAAGCTACATTATTCCTGAGTGACATAGGCTATTTTTTATCCAGAAAACGGGTCCTGTGTGGTGGTCCACGGGAGCGAAGCCGCGGGCAACAGCTAGTATTAAATAAAATTCAATAAAACAACAACTTCTTCTTATCGAGACGATGTTTAACGTTTGTGATAACTTTGGCTTACTAAGTCTGTACGTCAGTGGCGTTCATTATGTCCTCAAAGTAACTACACGTGTATGAGTTATAACAAACTAAAGGATTTTTCAACAAGGACGGGTCGATGTTAAAATTGAATAAAACAAGATGTGTGTGAGATATTAACGAAATTTATTTTTTATTTAAAAGGCCCATTTATGCCATTATGGATGGAATATGACATCGTTCAAATGTCCGCCGCAGCTTCGTATGGTGGCACGAATCCGAGAGGTCTAATTTTTAATGACTCTGCTGCATAGATCGAGCGCGCTACAGATCAATGATAAACAATTTCTTTTGGCTTGAATTGAACAATATGGACGTGAACGACATGTGGTTCCAGCAAGATGGCGCTACTTGCCACACAGCGAACGACACAATCGACATTCTGCATGAACGGTTTGAGTGTAGAGTTATCTCTCGCAGAGGTGACGTGAATTGGCCACCAAGATCGTGTGATTTGACTCCGCTTGACTTTTTCTTGTGGGGTTTTCTGAAGTCGCAGGTCTATGCCAATAAACCACATTCGAGAAAGCCAACATAACGCAGGCCATCGCTCGGATTCAGCCGGATCTATGCAGCAGAGTCATTAAAAATTGGACCTTTCGGATTCGTGCTACCATACGAAGCCGCGGCGGACATTTGAACGATGTCATATTCCATCCATAATGGCATAAATGGGCCTTTTATATAAAAAATAAATTTCGTTAATATCTCACACACATCTTGTTTTATTCAATTTTAACATCGACCCGTCCTTGTTGAAAGACCCTTTAGTATTTGGCTTGTTCTCTGCACAGTCGAGTCTATAAAACCTTATTTTGCCACGTTGTGTTGGCGGTGACGTACATTAGTTGTTGCTAATAGGTACTAAGGTGATATGATTATACAAAACTAAAATTCACCATTTCTTGTCTCTGCTCTGATCTTCAAAACTAAATTACATATTTTATAGAATTTATCGTTCGCTTCGGTGTAAACAAAACTATTATGCAAGACCGGCACCGGATTGGACTGGCTTAAGTTTCATTGTAGAGTTGAGCTTGTTTTAGACTGACGGTAAATCTTCAACGATTTTACGGTTACTGTGAAGCTAGATCGTACTTGTATCATAATAAAGCAGACGAATTTACATATTACTGTCTTTATTGTTTCGGATTTTAGTGTGTCTCGTTTATTTTTCGGTGTCTTGGATTTGTCATAATAGTTTACAGTTTTCTTCGTTTTTCTATCTTTTGAGTAAGGGCAACTTTGATGTTTACTCCAGTTTTTGTTGATATACTCAGTTAGCACACCTACTATTTTTTTCAATAGTGATCTTTATTAGCCTAGCAGTAAGGTTGAGTTAAAGCATCTCTTAAAGTTTTAAGTTTTTCTTACTGTTGGGCTGTTGTTACTAAAGAGTGGGATAGAGGACTTACCAAATAAGCTATCAATAGGAACCCTCAAGGAAATGTGGCGGTCCCCATCAAACGGTGCGACCGCTTAGCCAGGAGCAACGAGCATCGGATTGACGTGGCACGAGATCTTTCATCTCAAGTTGTCAAGCTCAAGACTGTTCGCGATCGAGTACTTCTGTGAACGCCTCAGCTATCCTGGCTGGGGTAGAAGATTTTAAGTCAAGTCATAGTACACTGACCGATTTGCTATAACCGCTGACTGTCAAAGTGGCAATAGTTTAAAAAAATATATTAAAAAAGTTTAAAAAATATATTAAAATTGTTTAAAAAAACATCAAAAGCACTGCGTATTCAACTCATTTTTAACCGACTTCAAAAAAGAGGAGGTTCTCAATTCTTTTTTATTTTTCTGATAATTCAGAACTTTTTACCTACAAGGTGAGCCGATTTCGTAGATTCTTTTCTTAACCGACATCAAAAAAAAAGTGATTCTCGGTTTGACCCTTATGTTTGTATGTATCTATGTTTGTCCGCGGTTTTATAGAAAAGTAATTTTTTTCTTGAAAACCGCAAGAACCCGAAAACCCCGACATTAGTAATTTAAATTTGATCAAGATCTGAGGAAGAACTTTGCAGATATACACACATACAACAGAACTCTTAAATAAATGACGGCAGTTCTCTCGGGATTGCTGCAATCGCATGTTTATTGTTTACACTATTCCACCAAGATTAAACCATTTCCTGAAATAGCCAAGTCACAGGCCTGTGGGGTTCCCAGAGGTGGCTTAATTAACTCTGACACCAGAGGTGACCACATCCTCACACGAAAAAGTAGAAGAAGACCATTTCATAACATAACATTACTCCTCGGTAAGCTCTAAAGGGGTATGCAGATATGTACAGTTCACCCTGGTACATTCTAATTACACCGGTTGAGTTCAAGTATCATGTTTTTCGGGTAATCTATTCTGGTATAACGCTTGGCATTATAGATTAATGTACCACCACTAAAAAGCGAAAAATAAAAACTTTCTTCCAAAAAAATACAACCGACTTCCAAATAAAAACATCAAAAAGTTTAAAAATTACTTGAATTCGAAAGTCGGTGCCCAAAAACGAAAAAAAAATCACGGGCCGAAATTGAAGTAATTTTTCACTTTATAGGTAATGTTATTATTTGGAAGTCGGTTGTATTTTTTGTAAGAAAGTTTTTATATAAAAAAACACAACAAAATATTCATACAATAACATTTCGTATATAACATTGATTTTGTATTCAGTTAAATCTATCCGAGCTCAAAGGCATTGCAGTCGCCGTGTGTATCGATACAATTTAAATGTACTGCAGTCCCGAAATAATTGCATTGCAAGCCGGCGATATTGACATTACAGTGTGAGATAGCAATTAACAAGGAATACGTAACTGAGAGGAGAGGCGTGTAAATGAAAAGGAAGATCAATTATTTTGTGAAAAGATGTTATAAAAAAAATAAGAATAATTTTGTAATAATATTTTTTGTATTATTTATTTTAAAACTACTACTTACTAAAAATTTAAAAAAATTATAAAAATATAGCTATTCTGAATACCTTTATTTAACATGGAGCGAGCATCCACAATTCAGTAACTGTTTAACACGATAACCTTACGATAACTTACCTTTGGTAAGATTGGTGTCACATTTCAGGTTTCAGAATACCTTTAACAATTGTACAAATGACAGCCAGCAGCTTAATTGCGGAAGTGAATCCGGCAAAGCAAACTGTTTGAATCCACGAAAGAGTTTGACAAGTACTCTTATAATAATTACGTATTGCCAAAAATACGTAATTATTTAAAGAGTACTTCGCACTCTTTCGAAAAGATTATCTCCACCAATAAAAGTGTCCAATAATTTATGGCAATAGATATACCTAATTATTTAAAGAGAATTTGTCTTGATCTTTCATGGGATAAAACACTTTGAATTTCCGAATTCACTTACGCAATTAGGCTGCAGGACCAATAGCATAACATGGTTTTCGTGACCCAGTAGAGTATTGATAATTATGTAAGAAATGGTTACCCATCCACAGACCTATCTCTGCAAGCGTTGCTTAACCTTTATTATTTAGGTTCGCGTCATGTTAAATACTGATATTCAGTTGCATCCGGTAAGACTGGAATCCAACACCAACATAGTCAGGAAAAGGCAAATTGAATCTTACTTAATATTATAAATGTGAAAGTTTGGATGGATGTGTGTGTATGTATGTTTGTTACTTCAATGTGTACGGCGATGCGCCATCGGTACATGGTAGACATCCCACCCACCCATACGCACTAAACGTTTTGGAAATACTTTTATTATCCGTACAGCTAAGTAATTGAATTCCCTGCCGGAGTCTGTGTTTCTGGATAGCTACAACTTCGGGGTCTTTAAGTCAAGAGTGAATAGGTTACTTCTAGGCAAGCGTGCTTCACCGTCGACCACATCATCGCTTTCCATCAGGTGAGATAGAGTCAAGCGCGAGCATATTTAAAAAAAAATAAACAAATGTCCCTTGGCATAAGAAAACACTTCTCACGCGGGTGAAGCCGCTGGCAGCATCTAGAATTTTAAATATTCCCCACATTAAATAGCAATTAAAATTATCGCACCAAACACACTACGCATATTCGCATTCATACTCAGTAAGATATGCAACAGTAAACTCGAGATATTAATCGATTTCTCGCTCGGAATCCGGTCAAGTGTTAACGTATATTACACGTCCCTATAATTGGTTCGTGGTAATGAAGTTGCAGCGACGAACCGTAGTGTTGGGAATCGACTAACTGCATCGATTATAGATGAACGATTTTTAGTTGAGTTTCAAGTTGTAGGTTTTGCTTTTAATAAAAGATGTTCGTATGATGAAATAAATGCATAGATGAGGATTTATTTGACACAACACAGGTAGACGTAAATGGAGACTCTTTAGCCTTTAGCTGGATTAACGTAGTACAGAGTTTTAAAAGAATGTAAAACCAGTTAATACTGGTAGATATTGTTTTCACTGATGTGCTCATTTTACTTAGTGAGAAAATCTTTCATGATCACATAATTAATTGAAATTATATAGTTAAGTAGTACATAAAATGCTGTAAACTAGGCATTATATCCAACAATGTTTTAAATTATTTTGAAGAATATTACAATAGCAAGACCACAATTTTTCATTAACTTTTTCCTAGATAAATATATTCACAAACACAACCAACAAAACATAATTTCAACAAAGTGGTTAAAGCAGTCAATATTATAATTGCCTATTTGTTTCCATAGAAAAATTAAATACAATATTTTACCCGTTCGGTAATCGTAAATCGTACCCTGAACTTAATTATATATAAAATGCTTTAAACTCTATTCGAAGCTTAAATACCGCCCATAAATCCGCAACAAACCGTTACAATCTCATTAAATCGACTAACTATCAATGCACTCGATTCCGAAAACTCGATTAATCGACTATTTGGTCAGCACTATATAGGCGGAATTAACTTCAGTCGTGCAGGTGTTCCTGTCACTTCTCTACTTTGGCTTTCATTTAATATAGGTTCTCTTTCAACTTTGATACTTTGTATAAGTTTGTGATAATATGCAATATGTTGAGAACAGTGTTAATTAATTTCAGTGTTAATTGTTTTCAGTTTTCATACTTTGTGTGGTGAAGATTAGTCATGTCTGTGTCTGGTATAGAAGTTTTTGGGGCCAACTTTTCCAATTACAAATTAAGTCAATAGCTTCAGCCTGTAACTAATCACACGAGAGATTTCAAAGACAACATGGCGGCTGGTTTCATTTATGATGTTCACAGAACGTTGCATGCTATCTCTTTATGAAACTAACAGGAGTGGAAACAACGCTCTCAAAATACATATAGCTATAAGTATTTTAGTAGACAGTTTATTTGAACGTGGCAGTAATACTTACTAGTTTATTCACGATTACACTAGAATTATCTCTGCCTCGTCCCCTCAAGCTCCCGTATCACACTCGCGCGACCCAAAATTCGGTAGTTTTTGTACTTTCCTTATTATTCTATGACTTTAGATAATTTAAATGTCTTTGAGACGGTGAAAATTTTGACAATCGCACCAAAACCTCCTGGCGGTTTTGGTGCGATTGTCGTTTTTTTTTCGTGTTAGACATAACTTTACAAATTAATTACACTATGTTATACGAATAATGCTCAATATTTTTGCACACCAAATTATTAAAAAAACGGTTTAATATAGCATATATTTTTTCAAAAAAAATACGACTAGCCGTTTAGACGTGATTCTCATTTTGAAACCAGCTACTAAGGCGTATCTGCGTGTTAAAGCCTTCAACGTTGTATTCTGACGTCACTCAACCAACAACCTTGCTCCCATTCAAATCTGTACCGCACATCAACTCCCAAGTCGGATATTTGGTCTTGCTAGATATTCCAACGGTCTCGGTCATCTCGCATGTGAGATTAACCACGAATACACTGCGATAACAGCACAAACAGCGGTGATAAATCCGTTCTTAGTTCCGTCCCGCTCCGCTTGCTCCGCTCCGCTTGCTCACGGTACAAGCTGTTAATTTCCGCTAGCTTGTATCGGCTGAGCGTGGCGACGGCGGTATTATTACGCTTTCCCAGCAGTTTGCGACCTGTTACATAACATTTATTAGGTTGTGGTTACGTTGGGGAGAGCGGGTTATTAAATATTGAAAGTAATTTATTTTTTGTGAAATATTTTCGGAAAAATCTATCTCTGTGCCAAATTTCATCCAGTCCCGTTCAGCTGTTTTGATGTGTATGAGTAACAAACACACATCCATCATAATATTAGTTAAAAGTAAGATAAGAATTAAGATTAGCTGAGGCTTCAAGAACCCGTATTAATACTTCACAGTCATATATTTTATCCAGTCCATAAACTCTCATTTTAAAGTCACGATCTTCATAAAAGAGAAGCTTTTCTGAGCATGCAGAAGCAAACAGTTATTCACAGGCATTTAATTCCATCCGTCTACCACATTGCCTTATTCCTGACGATGCAATGTTCAAGACCTCGTGAGCCGTGAGTACTGCGAGCAGCGATACCGTTGCATCAAGTATTGAACGTATCACTACTGAATGCACTGACCTCTCTCAAAGTAACGTGCCAAAGTTACCGACTAAGTTAACGACCTGGAATAAATAAATAAACGATTTGCAGTTTTACCCTCGAAATGCCGAAACTTTTTTGTTAAAACATTTTATTCGCCGGTTTATTTTGTATAACTTGATACGTAAATATACAGGTATAATATTTTTTGGTTTGTAGAAGATAATCTCTGGATGTAATGTTTCCATTACGAAAATGGACACGATATCACTGCGTCCCATAGATTTTTCCCTGAAATGCGAAACAGCCATTGCATTGGAGCAATCCTACTGGCAAAAGCTAATAAATATGCATTGAGGCAAGTTCATATCTAAACCAAATTGATTAAAACTAGGTAAAGAATGTTTCATCTTTAAATCCTTCGTAAGACTAAAGTTAATCAAATTGAGCATTATTATAGGAACTTTCATTACGGTTACTCGTTTCTCGCTACATAAATCGCTACTTACTCCTCTCATGCCCAAAACCTAGCCTTATCTAACGTTCATAGGCCGCACTGGTTGGATATTGAGGAAATGACACAGATGTTTCGGATCACATGTAATTCTAGGTATGTACTTGGATCTTATGGTGCATCCAGTTGCTTACGGTATTATAGAGGCTTATGGAGTCCGAAGTTCGGAAGTCTATTGTACTGAGTTTGTTATTAACGGATGGCCAGTAAGAAGGATTTATGTGGTGGCAGGAGAGCGAAAAGTTTATGGGTTTTGTTTGTTGACTTAACAAAAAAATACATAGGTATTCTATGGAGTACAGCTAACCTATAAGTATTACTGTTTTTTGTTCCTATTATCCTATTCTATTCATAATGTGTACGTCTGAAATTTTAGACTGATGTCTGTAAATCGATCACGCCTCAACAGTTACCGGATTTGGATACATTTTGACACACGGGTAGAACATGGCCTGGATCCTATTTTATCCCAATAGTACGACCTTATGATATATTTTTCAAAAATTTGGGTTTTAGATTGAAGTTTTCCGACTAACAGGCATGTGAAACCACGGGAAAAAATATAAATGATTTGGCACTCTATAACTTTGTAGAAGTAGAAAATCCTTATTTTTATTTTCGCCGTGAATGAAGTACATAATACAGTAATCGAAATACAGTCATGTGTTTTAGTTTAGTAAACTAAAACACATGACTGTATTTCAACTGTTTGTCTAGAAACTTGATATATTCTTTGTGATATTTGAATACAAGAGGTTGCTTTTGAACCTATTCCCTGAAAGGATCTATCCCAGACATTCATGACACGTGTATGTCAGTCGTTCTTAAGATTTTAGCTAACATAAAGGCCTAAGTAAATATCGCTACTAAAATAGAGTACCTACCCGGGCTTCTGTTCAAAATGTAACCTTTTTTAAGAAACTTTAGCGTAACATCGTGTGTGTGAAATCCCTACAGGTATATCATATACGTACATACATATTTCACCAATTATGTTTTAGTCCTTCATGGGACAGATAAAAGACGAGGTTTTTGCATAAAACCGAGGCGCAAATTCAGTATCCGGGTTACTATTAAGAAATGCAAAATACACGCTTAGTCGTGGAGTTGCGGAAACAGTCCGTCGAAACTAAACTAACTAAGAAATGCAACGTGGAAAACAAATAACATACAAATATAGTTGTGCAATTCAACCTAAAACGCTCGGTAAATATTGTTTTCATTTGTCTAGTCGTAAGCGCAATTACGACTAGATAAATGATACCAATATTTAATATTGTTTGCTATTATTTGAATGAACGATTTCGCGATTTTCAGTCTTTATAAAAAGAGCAATTTCACTTAAATTGTTATTTTTATTTCACATCATCATCACATCATCAGCCTATTAATGTTTCTACTGCTGGGACACAGGCCTCCTCACTGTGAGAGGGAATGGCCCGTAATCCACCACGCGGGCCCAGTGCGAGTTGGTGGACGTCACATGTCTTCCAATTTTTGGTTCTAGGACATGCCGGTTAGGTTTCCTCACGATGTTTTCCTTCACCGTTTTGAGAGCAGTGGTGATGAAATAATTTACACAAAGTAAAGCGCCTGCCTGGGCTCGAACCCACGACCTAAAACTTGTAAGTCGCGGCCGACACAACTGGGCCACCACTGCTCTCTTTTTATTTACTGGAAAACTATTGGTAAGTATGCAAACGATAATAGTCCTTACTCGTTAAAGAATAATATATTTCCATCTTCCAGGCTCAAACAAGACTTCTCTGGACCTTTAGTAATCCTTAGAACAAAATAAAGTATTGTACCTATGTATTTTCAGACTCAATGGAAAATGCGTCCATTGTCACTAAGAACAATGATATTTGTGCCATCTATCTTTTATACTGTTAGTACTGGCACGTCAAATTATCCTCACCCGTGCTTGATATGCCAGTCTTATTCTTACGTAAGCCCACAAGTTTAAGTCTGACAGTATCACCAGAGTACATCAGGACTTATGAATCCTTGTTTAATAAACACAAAATATGACGCTTTATTACAAACTCGCAAATAAGAAGATCATTTTGTAAATTTAATTGTGAAAGGAATTTATAGAATGAAGAAAGAATTAATGTTGAAGTTAATGAAAATTGTAGACTTGAGTTTATTTTATTTGTTTTTGTGAAATGCCTTAGCGTGCAAGCTCAAAAATTAAAATGGATAGAAATAAGTCATATAAATGCAGATTTGACCATTGATAACTATTGAAATAGATTTTAGAAAATTATTATAATTAGATATTTTCTGATTTAAAATACTACATATGAGTATTGCCGTAAAAATGGTTCTTACAGCCAAATCTCTACGGACTTTGAATACTTAACCTTAAATTTTCTTACTGCCACATCTATTAAATTCATTTCCATTCCCTCCATTTACAAACCCAGTAACAAAAAAGATTTTTAGTCTCAATCAAAAACATCTAATCTGAAACTTATCGACGAATCAAACAAAAGAATAAGAAAAACCGTGGAGCAGCGATAAAAAAAGAACACAAATTGTCAATCTAGAGCAATCACGATTCATCTTGAATATCTCGATTCGATATCGAATCGACTCGATTCATCCGCCGTTTAAATCAATCGATACTCCATTCCAGCCATTAATATCGTTTCCTACCATTTTTCCGGCTGTTTCAATATTTACCTAGTTCCATTAGTGTTCCCGTTTTAGATTTGACGTTCTCTTTGTGTGTAGTTAATCTACAAGTCTTTTTGTTTATTTGTGTTTTTATCAAGGGTTAAAGGATTGTATGTGTTGTTTTATTCATTTACACAGTAACGGTATCAAGATGAATTAGACAGAAAGTTTAGTAGCGAACTGCAGTGACTTCTCTTATCCATTTTGAGCATAAAAATAATGCCCTGTGTCCTGTGGGCTCACCCAATTCATTTGTCAAGTACATGATTGTTCACAGAACGGATGGTCGAAGAGGCCGAAACCTTCTGTAAAGTTGGAAGGCTTCCCATGAGGTGGACAGATGACCAAGTGAAGGCCGTGGGAAGTACAGGACCAGTGACCAGTCGAAATGGCGACGCTTACCCATGTCTATCAGTATACCCACTTATTAGACAATTTTGACTTTTATAACTTACTAGCTGTCCACCGCGGCTTCGCTCCCATCAACTGGCTACCTACTTACCCACCTAACCTACCTATCTAACCAACCTACCCTACATGCCCTCCCTACCTATTCTACAAACATCGTTTACGTAGTGCACGCAACAGAAGCTCTCAATAAAAAAAGTTGATTAAAAAAATCAAAAAACCCGACTGCTTAAAAAGCGAACTAAAAGGCCGCAAACAAGAAGAAAATCATGCTGTGCAGTCGGAGGATACGGCCAGTGGTTTTGGTCAGCCAGCTCGCGAATACGTATCCTCCGACTGCACAGCATGATTTTCTTCTTGTTTGCGGCCTTTTAGTTCGCTTTTTAAGCAGTCGGGTTTTTTGATTTTTTTAATTAACTTTTTTATTTATAACTTTTTAGTTATTGTTTTTTTCGATTTTCGGTACATTTAAACATATAAGTGTTATATATTTTTGAAATCACCTCTTAAAACCCTTTATTTTGATACCCCACACGATGGGTTTGGAAGTAAAAAAAATTTTTGTCCCCCAAATATGGCGCCCAAAATGCGCCATTTATCTATTTTCCAATTTTAATGTAGCCAGTGACACTTGCAGGGTTAAGACGAATCGATTGACGTATGAATCATCAAAATCGGCCAACGCGTTTGGTCTCTGGAACGCCACATAGGAACAAACATACATACATACATACATACATACATACTTACATACATACATACATAGACTGATAAACACATTACCCTCCTTCGGCAGTCGGGTAAAAAGACATGTTTTTGCAACATTTTTCATTTATGCACTGAAAAGAAGAAAGAAAGAAAAAGTGTTTATTTGTCACAAAACGACATACAATATAGGAACATACTTAAGCTAAACCCTTAAAATAGTATTAGTAGTACTTAAATTAGTAAAAACGAGAAATAAACAAATAATAATAATAACATATACTACCCACATTTTGATTATAACAAAAAAGAAATAGGGTGAAAAATATGTAGGCAGATGCATGTCGTGATTGTGACAATAAGGCTTCCACTCAGCATAATGCTGTACCGTGGGGGACCCACAGCACGGCGCTGATTTTCAGTGGTCGCCTAGACCGTGACACTGCTCCTATTGGTCGTAGCGTGATCTTATATAGCCTATAACCTTCCTCAAAAAATGGACTATCCAACACAAAAAGAGTCCTCAGTAGTTCCCGAGATTAGCGCGTTCAAACAAACAAACAGCTTTATAATATTAGCATAGATGTGACTATGAAAACGTCTGGAAATAATATTTTCCACAGAAATCGTAAAATAACTTCGTAATTAAAAACCTACGGCTTCCTATACCCATATTTAACATAGAAACACGAGATAACATTGAATTCCAAGAAGAAAATTATTAAACTTTATGTTACCACGACTAATTTGCTGAATCAGAATTTATTTATTGGATCAATGAACCGTGTGGTTTCCAGTACGAAATAATGCTTGCTTTTCCTTTTTGTCTAAAATATGAAAGAAGACCTTTGCTGGAAAATATTATAATTATTATAGGTTAATATTTACTTGTGGTGTTGCGTTAAGAGTCTAAAGTTGGTATTAAAGATAAATAAACGTCGAACATAGATAAATCCTAATTAATATTTTAAATGTAAAAGTAACTCTGTCTGTTTGTCTGTTATCTTTTCACGCTTATACCGCTGAAACGATTCAGAATAAATTTGGTATGGAGATATTTGGAGACCCTAGAAAGGGCATAGGATAGTTTTTATCCCGGAAATCATCTTTAAGGCGGTGGAAAAGAGGTTGGAAATTTGATTGGAAAATTTACAATATTATTGCGCGATATAAACAAATATTACTAATGCTGCGACGAAGAACAGACGAAGTCGCGGGCAACAGCTAGCAATTATAAAAAAACTTAGAAGTAAGCAAGGAAACCAAGTTAGGCGGTTAGTCAGGATATTTAACATCAGTCTTGTCAAGGGGTATCGTGTTGATCATATCAGTTCGTATCGCTCTATGTGAAATACTAAAACCCAGCCGCGTTTGGTTAGACTTGAAGCAAAATATTTGGGACAAGACTAGGCAGGTTGTTTTACCTTATCATAATCGACTTAAAAAAAGGAGGAGGTCCTCAATTCGTCGCAATCTTTCTTTTATTTTTTTAAGTATATTCCCCGATTACTCAAAGACGCTTGGATTGATTTGAAAAAAAAAAAAAAAAAATTTTTTGTCCCTCACAGGAGACACGAGATCAGCAAAACACAAACAATATTAAAAAACTAAAATAAATCCCCGTAACCCCGTGTGAGACCAAAAAGGCTCCTATCTCAGCATGTGCAACGATATTAAAAAGAAAATAACGCTGCGCTGATTTTCTGATAGGGCCCACTGTTGATGCCACGGACACATTCACGGAAACGGATTTGGAAAATTCTTCTTTTGTTTGAAATGGTATACTTTCCAGGCGATCCCATCGTCATCAGGTTAGGATCTGATGATGGGATCCTGTAGAAATCGAGGGCACTCCTCAAATATTATAGGAATACTTAAGTATAGCGATTTTGGTATTTTCTTAACAATACAATCATTTGCACTCACTCACTCATCTGTGTCACCTCTGAGCGAAACTAAAGTCAAGAGTAAACCCATCTCAAAAAATAAGTTTTATTTGGTGAAGTGGAACTGATGAAGGAGACCACAGATGGCCACTGGAACTCCTTAATGCTAAGTATGTCACGGGTATAAGATATCTCGAATAGTTAACCGACTATGATGAAGCAAATACATATAAATAAATAGTACTGATGAAAATGGTACCACCGAACTGGTCTGATGATGAAGCTGGAAGGTAGGCTCCGAAATAAAACAATGTATCCTAGTCGTGTTGCTTATTTAAAGAGATGAACTTTGACTATCAATGATTTTCATGGCATTGTACCGCCAATTGTACCTACCAAAACTAAAAAGAGATAAATAAAAAAACTTTTTAACAAAAAAATCAAAGTGGCTTCCAAAACAAAACACTACAAAGTGAAAAATAACTTTCTATTCTGGAGTTGGTGTCGAAAAACGTAAAATTATAGATACCAAAGACACCGACTTCGGAAAAGAAAGTATTTTTTTCGCTTTGTAGTGTTTTTTTTTAAGAGACGATTAAGTCATCATCAAAAAACTCCGTCACGCAACAAAACTTTGTGTAAGTAATAAAAATAACTCGTAGACAAAACACGACCAAGAAAATCATAACGGTAGCCAAATCAAATATTTCTATCGTTCTACTAAATCCGCTTCCAAAGTCGGCGTCCGTCTTCTTTTCAACTTTTATTTCCTACCTGACTGTTTCTGCGGGACAAGACTATTGGGGGACCGTGCAAGTTGTAAACTTTAGTAGCAGTGAGGGTTGAGTCATTTTAGTTTTATGATGACGTAAACGTCAAATATGGCGGCGACGAACGTCGGTGAGTGACGATCGAACATTCGAAATTCAATTTTGAGATGAAAAACAAATGCATAAAGGGTTTCGTGGAAGCGTTTGGCATTTTGTTACAGCATTTTAGTTTTATTCGTTATAATCTGGGAACTCATAAACAGGTACTAAATAGTTCAGAGATTTTTATGAAGAAGACAGATTGTAATAATCGCAGAGAGTCGCTACTAGAGTTACCAATAATCGTCCCGACGCATGTGTGCTGAGCACGAACAGCTTTGATTGCCATAATTAGAATTGTAACGGGTAGTAAATTGTATAAGCAAACGGTGACACTTACTGACATGCTTAGCTTTTATGGAAAGTTTTGAAAGTACTGTCTATTTTTTAGGGTTCCGTTTCTCCTTCCTAAAAGTAAAAAAATAAATATTATGGCATCACTTCGTTGTCTGTCTGTCCGTGTGTCAAGAGCTTTTTCTCTGGAATACCTGAAGGTATCGACTTGAAATTAATTTCATATACTTAAACTAAATGTCTAAATGTCTGCAACCCCATGCAGCTGTGAAAAAATCAACCCGATCAAAAGATATGACCGTTTATTTCGTACATTTGATGAATTGCAAGGAAATTCAAAACCTATAGGGTACTTCCCGTTGACCTGGAATCATGAAATTTGGCAAGAAGCGATATCTTATAGCACAAGAAAAGGAAAAAAAACGAAAACTGTAAATTTGTACATACATATAAAAAAAGCTTATTTGCAGTTGGTAAACTGACAGTGGCCTATGTCGATGTATAAGGACAACGGTTTCCCAACGGCAAAGTGAAATTTATATTTAAAACCTGTGTAACTTTTCGTTATAGCAATATCTAGTGCTTTCATTTTTGATGAACTTTAGTAAAGTTACCAAATTATGAAATTTTTCTTTTTTGGTGTACAATAAAGTATATATCGGAGGAAGGTAAATGATTAATAATTAGCAACAAAGAAATATCGCTTGTAAACTTATTAATTCAGGTTTCTTTAATCGGCAATATTTAGCTTCTGATCAATTCTCAGTTCGATTTTATTCGATTGACAACACTTTATTTTTCTTATGTCCAAATACTCGATTTGGATTGGTTAATACAAGCAGTAATTTGCCGGATGAGGTTCTCTTAGCCAATAAAAAACAGGAGTGTCATTTGAGGCACTCTGAGTGGGTTCTCCTGCGTCGTGAAGTTAGAAAAGATACGCGCGGAGGCGCGTTTTGGGAGTTAAAAAAGAGTTGAGAGAAAAAGAGTTGAGAAGTAGCCTAAAGTGGCGTGTGTGAACTTGAACAAGTGTGTTTAAGTTGGGAAAAAGCGAAACGATTGGTGGCCGAATCCGCTGCTTTGATAAAATTGGAACAAGAACTATCTCTAAAACGGCATAAGTTACCTGCTTTGTGCATCGCATACCCACGATATGCCCACAGACCGAGGGTATTATTGAAGATAGCCCTCCTATTTCCGATATATAATTTTTTTTAATTTTTTTTTATAACTTTTCCCCACACTAGGAATTTCTTCCTGTATCGTGGGTGCGTTTACAAACATAAACTCACAATCACAAACACCCAGAGCCGAAACAGCTATCTGTAGGTCATACAAATATTTGTTCCGTGCGGGAATCGAACCCGCGACACGCAGCGCAGCAGTCAATCGCTCAACCACTGCGCCAACCGTGCGCTCAAATTATAATTTTTATATTTTTAAATTATATTCTATAAACTCACAATCACAAACACCCAGAGCCGAAACAGCTATCTGTAGGTCATACAAATATTTGTTCCGTGCGGGAATCGAACCCGCGACACGCAGCGCAGCAGTCAATCGCTCAACCACTGCGCCAACCGTGCGCTCAAATTATAATTTTTATATTTTTAAATTATATTCTATTCTATTCTACTACGGAACCCTCAGTGTGCGAGTCCGACTAGCACTTGGTCGGTTTTTTATTGTTGAAAGGCTTGCGTTTGACTACTATTTCACCTGATAGCACGCGTTGATGTGGTCGACGTATAGGCACGCTTGCCTAAAAGTAACCTAATTAAGTGTCTCTAACAGTGACCGCCAAGGTGCCTCGCTGCTCTGTGCTGTAAACTTAAGTCTTGCAGTGAACTTATCCATAGTTAGATAAAAGATTCAGTTCTACAGTCATTTGTATTAATTGCGAAACCTTTTTTTCCTTTGTCTGTCCAAATCACCGGCGTCATCAAGAGAATCGTTCAAATCCTTTGCTTAAAAAAGCGATTTATCACCCTATAACTTGCGCCAAACTCAACGAAACATTGCGATCAAGAAGTTTAAAATCCCTTTGTGGAAACATCAATCTTGCTTTACATCCAGTTTACACCCATTTTGTATTTAACTTATTCGGAACGACAAACAATTTGTTAGGCCCCATGCAATTTGAATGGGACTTTAAAGACATAATTCTATAAAAACAGTTATAAAATTGCTCGAAAACAAAGTACTGCATGCAGGCTGGCAGAAATATCTTTAGTTCTGGCTGGATTTGGATACACATTTTAATTTGGAATAAGCCATTATTTGACAGACAGCTTTATAATTATTGGATGAACTATGGAGATTAGCGATTGGTGCTACGTGGAACTATGAACGAACAGCAGTTGTGAACTGCTGGGCCACCATTGAACGCGGGCGTGTTATATATAACCTTTATCCGTGCTACATTTCCCACAACAAACAAACAGTACTATCGACTCTCCAGGCACCTTAGAAATATTAACTCATACGAATTTTCTTAAATAGTATTAGAACCCCGGTTACCTCAGGAACGTCGTTTCAGTAAAGACACCTACATAACTGTATCAAATGTTGATGACTTATATGTGCAATGTTAAAATAGAATGAAGTATTGAATTGTTTGCAAAATTACAAAGTTTTTCTAACTTTTATGTTGCTTACAGAAATGGAAATAATATTTTTAGAAAGTTTACATAAACGTTTGTGGATTAAAATATGCAACCTTATTTATAAAAAATCTCCGGACGGTGTCTCAGCTGCTAAACAGATTCTAAATTCAAATTCTCCATGGAAACCTTTGAATTAAGAACTGTATTTTATAAATAAGGCCCGACATGTTGTATTTGGGTACTTAGTCCAACTTAAATATTGTATCAAATGATTTCATTGAACAGCCAATTAATTAGACCAAATAACTCCATATACACTATACCTGGGCGGTCAAAGCTGGGATGAAATGCAAATAGTGTTGATGTTTGCCGTTTGTTTTGCTTTAATTGGTCGGTAAAGGTCAGAATGATATTCGTATTAATGTTTGTTTGGTTTGAAGGTAAGATTATCCTCTGGGGAATATTGCTTGAATCAATGCGATGTGCCAGCAGGGTTAACAATCACCTTGAGCTATGTATTAGCTTATAAGATGGCTAGTCTTATTCTATTCGACTAGCCACTAAGTCAGTCAGTCAGCAGTCAGTCAATGAGCAGTGGTGGCCCAGTGGTATCGGCCCTGACTTACGTGTCGTAGGTCGTGAGTTCTTGCACAGGCAGACAGGCGTAAATTATTTAATCACCACTGCTTTTAAAACTGTGAAGGAAAACATCGTGAGGAAACCGGCATGTCTTAGAACCATAAATTCGAAGACATGTGACATCCACCAACCCGCACTGGGCCCGCGTGATGGATTAAGGCCCATTACCTCTCTCACCCCAGCAGTGGGATCATTATAAGGCTGATGATGAAGTCAATCAATTTTCCCAACTATATTGAGGTCAGCCTCCAGTCTCACCGGATGAAGCTACCTATCTGACTGCCACAACTCAGTAACTTAGTAATACGGTAACCCTTGGCACGGGATCCTAGCGCTAACAAGGAAAATTTGGTTCAAATAAATGTGACTAGATGGAGCGATATGCATCTCTTTATTATTTAATTGTGTGTAAAATTAACATTAACTAGAATCGATCATAAAAAAATTATGCTACTTTTTAATCAAAAATCAAATTCAATATATTGCATCCATAATGTACATACAGGTGTTAAATATAGGTTACAGAAAAAAATATGGACCCTGTCGGACACAGCAACATTCTAGATACAGTCAGTGTCTAGGAGAGAGGAATAGCGCTTAATATTTTTGCATAATAACATTTCAGTTGTATTTCCTATGTTTTTATTTGGTATAATGTACCCACTAACATGTAATCAACTATCTTAAGCAAAAAATTATGGAATATTGGGCTCTTAATTCACATTTCAAAGATTATTTGAACGGATAATTTAAAATTGATTACAATAGATGGTGCGGTTTTAAATTTTTGAGGCATGCCACTCGATTTTTTAATTTGTATTGTAACACATTTTGGAAAAATGAAACTGTAAAAACGTGTCACTGTATTTAATAAAAAAAATGTCACAAACCGAGAAATCCCTTTTATTTGCAAGTCGCTGCTAACACCATCTATAACCGTGAAACGGAACCGAACGCGATGGAAGTACTTATAAAAAAAAATCACCTTAATCTGACGAAAAACGCTAGTTACGTCGGCACGGTTTCTTTTGTATGGTATGAGGCATCTGTATGCTAGTATTCTATTATCTGTGCCCTTGGCAATACTGGTGTCTGATTTCCTGGCTTCTTACTATCCTTAAAGTCTGTCAAAGATGTATGACAGTAGGGACCAACAGCTTAACGTCCTTTCCGAAGCGGAGGAATCTCGCTATGTAAAGATGGTCACCCATCACAGACCTACATCGGCAAGCGTTGCTTAACCTTGAAGATCGACCCGTGAGGCTATTATTATTTAGCCAACTTTTTTTTTCCTGATTAGCTCGCGCTTGACAATTATCTCACCTGATGGTAAGCGACGATGTGGTCGACGATATAGCACACTTGCCTAGAAGAAACCTATTCACTCTTGACTTAAAGACTTTAGTTCTAAAGAGATTGTAGCTATCAGGAAATACAGACTCCGGCAGGCAATTCCACTCTTATTCTATACAACTTAGAATTTTGAATACCTATGTGTTAGATAAAAAAAAACGTTTTAAAGGATGTCATGAAAAGTATACATAAAATATGACAATACACATTAAAGAACACCAAAATGGTTAAAATGTCTGACATTAGTGGGTTTAAACAATTAGTAAACACAAAATTTTGTGGTGAAATTGGCAATAATGCGGTGACTTAATTTTTGTCGAACATGCTACTGGTTAGGTTAGTATACTTTTTACCCGACTGCCGAAGGAGGGTAATGTGTTCATCAGTCTATGTATGTATGTATGTAAGTATGTATGTATGTAAGTATGTATGTATGTATGTATGTTTGTTCCTATGTGGCGTTCCAGAGACCTAACGGGTTGGCCGATTTTGATGATTCATACGTCAATCGATTCGTCTTAACCTTGAGAGTGTCATAGGCTACATTGAAATTGGAAAATAGAAAAATGGAGGCTTTTGGGCGCCATATTGTGGGGGGGCAATTTTATTTTTTCTTCCAAACCCATCGTGTGGGGTATCAAAATAAAGGGTTTCAAGAGGTGATTTCAAAAATATACAACACTTATTTATTTAAATGTACCTAATTCGAAAAAAATGTTAACTAAAAAGTTATAAATAAAAAAGTTAATTAAAAAAATCAAAATACCCGACTGCTTAAAGCGAACTAAAAAGACGTAAACAAGAAGAAAATCATGCTGTGCAGTCGGAGGATACATCTGGTTTTGGTCAGCCTGCTCGCGAATATGTATCCTCCGACTGCACAGCATGATTTTCTTCTTGTTTACGTCTTTTTTTTAGTTCGTTTTTTAAGCAGTCGGGTATTTTGATTTTTTTAATTAACTTTTTTAGCTTTAATAAAGGGATGAGCCGAGTTGCAGGACATAAATGATTAATATGTTATTTAATCACTATCTATCTGCCTAGCCTTTTCCCAAGTATATTGGGTTCGGCTTCCAGTCTTACCGGATTCAGCTGATTACCAGCGGTTTACATGTTTAATTGTTGTGTGTTTAATTAACAAAGACGGTTACTAAAATAGTTAAGAAAACAAGTACAGACACAATTTTAGTAATCGCTGTAACGATTTTCCTACACATTCAAAGCGGCGCGGCGGTCTCTTGTAGGTAACGAGTGTTTAAAAATGAGTAATCAAAATTGTAGGACACCTCATGTTGTGCTATGTTCCACATATTTGGGAAAATCCTACAAATATACCAACATATGGGTATTCAAATATTTATGTATGAAACTTAAATATGTTTTCTTTCTTTTATTTTACTTTTTTTCTTTTTGATAGCCGACCATAGATTGGCGCGCTCTGTCGGTCGTTTGTCTATGGTTTCGACAAATCATCGTTGAGCCTTCGGGATGTTGTATACTTTAATGTGTTTTATTTATGTATTTGTTTTATACTTACACTCATACATACTTTGACTCACCTTCTGCATTTATACTACTTAGATAGTATTTTTTTTTTTTGTTTCGTTTAATGTGTCCGTGGCTTTAACAGAGGGCCTTCAGAATACCAGAATGGCGTTATTTTCTTTTAAATGTCGCTGGCACATGCCAAGATCCTGCATGCTGATGCCTTTTTGATCTCGTTTGGTTTTTTTTTTATTATTCGTGTATTATTATTTGTATTATTCATATTACTCGTGTCTCCTGTGTGGGTCACAAATGAATAATTTTCTCTTTCTTGCAAACCTAAAACCTGCACGGTAGAATCAACATTTATGTAACGTTCAAAAGTGCCGCTTGGTGGCCTAGTTGAAATAAAATATCTATGTCTTTGTCAAAACATGGGTTAACCGGAACCTAAACTAGGATATAGTATTAAACTTTTTATCCGAGTAATACATTCCCGGGCTATAATTATCGACTTTCATTCGAGCATAGCCGCCAGCTAAAGCTAGACTCCATTTTTCTATTCAATGCCCAAAAAACCCTGAAAATAACTTAATAATGATATAACATCATAACGTTATTTCGTAGTAACACGCGGCAAATCAAATAAATTGTACTACATGCCTATATCAATGACTACATGAGTGAAATGTAAGCTAATAAAGTCTAGACATGTAGCCTTGTAGTAACTTATATCGGTAGCTAAAGGTAGGAGCACATAATTCAAGAGTCTTGTTCGTAATTGAACGTCAAAGCGTGTATTCATGCCTTTATCGAACGTCAGGCTTTGAATCACGTTCGTTGGGTTATTTCCTAAAAGATGACCGGGGGTTGGAGTAATTAGAATATGGAATTTAGTTAGAATATAAATTTATTCTATACTAGCACTCTGCCCGCGACTTCGTTCGCGTGATTTGTTTATCCTATAAATGTTTTTCTTATATACACTTAGTGAAGGTGACCAAAAATAAGCTAATATTAAAACAATAAAAAAACTGGGTATCGTAGATATACAGGGTTTATTGGATTGGGACAATTCGTTATTTGACTTAAAGAATAATTAATTTTAGGTTACCGCCATTAAGTAAAATCCTCCCCTAAAAACTTAACAACCCTTTTTTGCCCCGTTGAGGGTCGAGTTTTGAACAGCCTAAATTCAATTTAATTTAAAAATTATTAACCCAAGAAATAAGATTCTTCAAAAACACTTTAACACCCCCTAAATCGTATTTTGGGAGTAGATAAGTAATACTAATAATGACAACCTTGTTGTTCACTTAGGATGGGTATTTATGTCAATTTTCAAATTTATTAACCCAAGAAATAAGATATTTCAAAAGTACTGTAACACCCCCTAAATAGTCTTTTGGGGGTAGTTTCGAAAAACTAATAATGTCAATCTTTATCATTTACTTAGAATACCATTTGTGCTAAGTTTTAAGAATTTTTCCCGAAGGAATTAGATTTTTCATACAAACTTTCCCCTCTTTTCCCTTTTTACCCCATTATGGGTGGAATTTCCAAAAATCCTTTCTTAGTGCACACTTACGTCACTTGAGAAACCTTTCTGCCAAATTTCATGCTTCTAGGCTTAGTAGTTTTAGCTGTGCGTTGATTGATCAGTCAGTGAGTCAGTCAGTCACCTTTCGCTTTTATAGATATAGATAGAAAGATACAAACAATGACGTGATTTGTCTCCTAATCTGTGTACTGTGATTTATTTTGGCTCATCATCATCATCATCATCATGTCAGTCGAAAGACGTCTACTGCTGAAAATAGGCCTCCCCCAAGCGTCGCCACATTGATCGGTCCCGTGCGTCTCGCATCCAGCGGATCCCCGCAATCTTCACCAGGTCATTGGTCCACCTGGTAGGCGGCATTCCAGCGCAACGTCCTCCGGTTCGCTGTAGCCACTCCAGAACCTTTCTGCCCCATCCATTCTGCGAGCAATGTGCCCTGCCCGCTGCCACTTAAGTTTGGCAATTCTTCGGGTTATGTCTGGCTATGGATATATATTTTGACTATTTAAACAAATATTTTATTTGCCGGTAATTGTCAATGGATAGAATAGTACATTACTGCAGCGGCCAGCAAAAGAGGCATTGATGGGCGAACGTGTAAATGTGGGCCGAGGCGAAGTCGAGGCACACATACGTAAGTCCATCAATGCCTAGTTGTGGCCAAGGCTTGTATAGTACTTTTCTCAAATAATGCGCGGAAATTAAAACTAAGTAGTACCTAGAACTCATTTTGACAAAAACCAATGACGAACAACAATAATTGTGCCCGCGTTAGTGTTCTTTTGTTTTTTTTTTCAATAAACGGCGTTCTATATGCAAGCCAGTTCGAAATAAAACTATAACTTTTGATAAGTTACCTCCTTGGTTGCCATGTTTCGGAGTAAAATATCGTTCCATTTTTAAATAACACGACAGATATGAGTTTACTATGTAATTTATTTGGCCGCTAGACACGACAGATATGGATTTTCATACAACTTTTGCCGGCCGCTGCTCGCATGTATATGGCCAGTACAGCAATTTTGACTTATCTCGAAGAAGGTTGTCAAAATAATGCCCAAATTTCCAAGCATGTTTGAGAAAAGTAAATTTTGTTTGTTTATATGTTTCACAGAATAATCTTTGGGGGCTTTATGTCGTCACCGTGCGCTCGCTCGCGTCTGGAGTTATTTCCGTAGTTTTTGTGGCCTGACCGGTCTGTGACGCTGCGCGGGCGCAAATTTGGAATAATTTTAGATGACGTTGCCCAGTTTCTTTTTTCAAACCAGAAAGTTCTTTTTTGCTATATTGCCCAAAAGAGGGTCTAAAAAATTCGAAGTGGGGCATGTGGGGTATCACATGAAAGCACGCTATTTGCATATTCTCAAACTTTTTTAAATTTGCACAGTGTTCGACTTTTGACGAACAATTAAAAAAATACCGTTTCTTTCTCCCTCTTTATCTTCGAAGTTTGCATAGAGAAAAATCTGCAATTATTCTATGTGATACAAGTTTATGTAAAGATTACGGGATACTCTTAATAGCACACTTTTTCAGAAATCATCAACTAAGATTACATTAGTTCCACTATCGGTTAATAGATGGCGCTAACCTAAAACTACAATATTCTACAACGCAGTGTTAACATTCTCTGGCGAATATAGGTCATCGTAATTTAAAAACATTTTTCACGTTTCACAACCAAAATATCATCCTACCTACACGCAGTATGCTTTGGGTGAAGCACAGTTGTATTTTTTTCAGGGCACAGATCCATTTAAGTACGCTGTACGTAAAGTAACACATTCAAAATATTTATATAAATATGATGCTACGGAACCCTCGGTGCGTGAGTCCGACTCGCTCTTGACCGGTTTTTTTGTAGACAGTTTAGGTCATTACAAATTGATTATGCCAAACAAATTGGCAAAGGCACTAAAGTAGGATTTGTACTTACAAATCCTACTTTAGTGCCTTTGCCAATTTGTTTGGACTTCCAAATATTCAATACAGATGGCCCTAATTCTTAGAATTCCTACAAAATATTTTCAAGAAACATTACTACATTACCTAGCTCAAACTTAATAATCATATCGATCTAAATTCAAGGTCACACTAAAATTACACACAGATTAGCTTTGAAATTATACCTTATACGTTACTGTTCTGAACCAGCCACAATAATTCGTTTCACCTTGACTTTGTTTGGAAACGTGTGATCCTCTGATAGGATAGGTAAGAATACCCTTTCAGTAACAGTTTGTAGTTACCGGCGTTTTTTCCTTAATGGGGTGGATTTTGATGGTTTATGGGGTAAGTGAAACTATATTTTGTTTGTGGATATAAAGAAAGTAGGTTAAATTCTGGTAGGTTTGTAATGCGGCGTGTTTTGTGGTAGTGGTGTATTGTTACGTCTAAACAAGCCTTATTATAAAAAATAATACACTTAGGATAACTCTAATATCCTTTTCATCAAGTCATCACCTATGATGACATTGAATTGTTGCTGCAGGCATCGTCAATATGAGATGGAAAAAATAAAACACACGCACACACACAGCCACACGCATACTCACACTCACACACATTATTTTCGGATATATTCTCTAAGTTTCTTTGTATTTTTTAGTTAGTAGCTCGCCAGCCGTCGCTCCGTGCGGACGTCTAGCTGCTCGTCGCCCCTCCGCGCTCTCCGGCGCCCCCACTCTCCGTCTCGTCGCGCCCCTGCGTGACGTCACTGCGGCCGTCGCGTCTTCGCATGCCGCTCCCAGGTGTCCCTACTAGTAACTTTGGTTACTAGTGGTGGCAGCTATTTTTGGCCCTTCCGGGCAAATCCACTTTTTGTGGTCCCTGGCGGGAAACCTAGCGGTGTTAACAAGCCAGTGGGGTGTGCCCCAAGCACCTGCCAAGTCCTTTAAGGTCACGGCAGTCATTGGAGTCGGGAGCGGGATCAGTTGGCCTTGGTAGATAGCCTAGTCAACCCCCGCTTCGTCCCCCAGCATTCACCTGGCACGGTCGGGTGTGTTTACCCCGACGTGCCAGACTTCTTCGGTACACATTGGTGGGCGGCCCACCTTCGGTGGGTTTACCGGTACCTTAGGGCCCTGTCACCCAATAAGATTGGTGGCAGGTAGACAAGCTTAGGGCTCATCAGATACTCACCTCCCAGTCTAACCCGACTGGGAGGGTAGGTTGCACACATCCCCGGGCCCCTCCACCCAGGGAAGATACCCCTCCCGGCTTCACCGGATCTATAATTCTCAATTATGTCGCTCGCGGCAGTAATTGAACTCCTTCACTTCCTCTCAAGTCAAAGCTTTTAGAAGCTATAAGGAGCGCATAGCCGCCCTTCATAAATCCAAGCCCAAGTCCAAGTCCAAGAACATCTGGGCGGACGATGATGACTCCCCCATGGAAGAGGGAGCAATTCTCAGCACTGACGAGGAATGGGAAGCTATGGCTGACCAAGCTGACTCAGTTGCTGACGACCCATTAAACCCAAATGTCCCCGATAGGTCAGACGACTACGACACCGTCTCCTCCGACGGTGACTCCGTAGTTTGCTCTGGAGGAAAGAGGAAAAAGAGGACTAGTCCCCTCAACGCTACCAAGGCCAAAAAGGCGGTAACGAAAACCTCTCCTCAGCCAGTTCTGCCACCGGCCTCGCCCGTAAGGCAAATCACCCCCACCCCTGACATTGCTTCTTCTCAGCAGTCCAACCGCAGCCCCAGTCCCATGGTAATAGTTACCAATAAGAAGCTCCGTCCCCCTCCACCTGTTTATCTTCAGGATAAAGTCAAGTGGAACGATGTTTCGAACGCTTGTGTTGAGCGGAAAATCAAATACACCATTTTTTTTTGTTTCGCTGAGAAAAAATGCATTACGCATACCCGCCCATCGGGGGATGGGGGGCTATGTGGGACTCCCCGGGCAAGCCCGGTATACCCACTAAAATAACCCAGCGGCACTCCCGCATCGTCTGAGTGGAGGAGGACTGGGAAACCGGCACAGCCTTTACTTCCAGTCCTCCGCCGACGACCGCCCGCCTTTACAGCGGGGCCTTCACGCCCCTCCCTTAGTGGAGGGACCCGGGAACGACCGCGAGTGCCCGGCCGTTCCCGCCCAACGATGGTGGTGATTGGTGCAATGCGGACGAAGGTGCCCCCGCACCATTCGTCTGCTAATCACCACCAGGAGGAGGGAGGAAACGATTATACAACCGCCTTCTCCCTCCCCTTCTCCGCCTGCGGAGCGGCGGCGCGAGAGGATCGTCCTCCCGCGCACGCTCCGCCGCCTCCTTTTGCGAGGTCGTGATGTCAGGCAACCGCCGCCCAGGCCTCCTCACTCCCCACCATGGAGTTGACCACGCCTGGGAGTGAGAGGTCCTGCCCGATTACACTTGTTAGGGCACGGCGCAGCTCAGCCCAGGCTGGGCACACCTCTAGGGTGTGCCGCGCCGTGTCCTCTTCCACGCCACAGTCGTGGCACGCCGGGGTTTCCTCCCTCCGGATCCGGTGCAGGTGCGTTCCGAAACAACCATGTCCGGACAACACCTGCACCAGACGGAACGAGAGGAAACCGTGAGGCCGCTCGAGCCAGCCCTGCAAGACTGGACCGAGCGCGTCCAGCGTCCGGCGGCCAAAGGCGGCGGTGGCGAGGTCCTCCGTCCAATGGAGGACGATGGCGTCCCTCGCCTCCCGCCGCACGACCTCCCGCTTTTCCGCGGCGGGGCGCTCACCCAGCGCCTTCCGCCGCGCCGTCCACTCGTACACTCTGGCGAGCACCCATGCCTCCAACTCCCAGGGAGGGGTGCCCGCCAGAGCGCACGCCGCCGAGTAGCCCACTGAGCGGTAGGCCCTCGCCACCCGCTGTGCAATGGCCCTTTGAGGCCTACGGATGGCGGTTGCATTCTCCCTCCTTTGGAGGGAGTCCGCCCAGATGGGTGCCCCGTAGAGCGCCATGCTCTTTAAGATGCCGGCATAGAGGCGCCGGCATCTGTCCTTGGGCCCTCCCAGGTTTGGGAGGAGCCATGAGAGGGCGTCCGCGGCTTTCAGCAGGCGCGTCGACAGCCCGCTGAAGTGCGGGCCGAAGCGCCACCTGCTGTCTAGCACGAGGCCCAGATTCTTCATCTGGGCCCCGACCTCTATCCGGACGCCCTCCACGACTATGTGGGCGTCTGGAGGGCGGCCCTGCCGAGGCCCGTGAAAGAACACGGCCTCGGTCTTGTTCAGCGCCACCCTCAATCCAAGCCGGCGGATCCTCCCTGCGACCAAGGATCCGCCAGCCGAGGCCAAACAGGCCGCCTCCCCAAAATTCCTCCCCCGGGCAACGAGGAGAGTGTCATCCGCGTAGCAGATGACACTAGTGCCCGGGAGGAGGGCTCCACGCAGGAGCTAGTCGAATCCGATGTTCCACAAGGGAGGCCCTAGCACCGACCCCTGTGGAACCTTCTAGACCAAAATGTCCCCGTCACTGAAGTCAACCGCTTGCATAAAGCAAGAGGCAGACAATAGTACGATATCGTATTAGTTGTCTGTAGCCCTACTGAGGGTTACAACCCGATCTTCAATATAAAGACCGTGTGCTCCCTGTCGGGCATTTCGATCGAGAAACCCTACCGCCCCCATCTTGTACGACAGTGTCACAACTGTCAACTTTATGGCCATTCTCAGGCCCATTGCTATGCAACACCCAGGTGCGTTAAGTGCATGGGCGATCATGGCACTAAGGACTGTCCCCGTCCTAAAGACCGCTTACAGTGCACGGAGCCTCCCAGCTGCGTGCTCTGTGGCCAAGTCGGGCACCCGGCTAATTACCGGGGTTGCCCAAAAGCCCCCAAGCTCGCGCCTAAAATGGCCAAGCAATACAATGCGCACATAATGCGCATGGCTCCCTCTTCCCAACCACCCCCCCGTCTAGCCCCTCAGAGGACTTCACCATGGGGTAAGCTGAACCACCAAAGTGTGGCTCCTCAGACTTACTCCCAGCCCATCCCATCGCTGATGGCCCACCCCATAGCAGCTCCAAATCCAGTCCCCGACCCAGTGGCCCCAGCTGCCCCCACGCCCGTACAAAACCGGAAGGTGGCTTCCACCACCACCGCCGCCATGTGCCCGCTCCCTGTAGCTCCCTCAGGGCACAAGCCATATTTGAGCGTCGCTGAGAATATAATCAGCGCGTATTCCATATGGATGACCCCTCAAGCCCGTGCTCTGGTTGCAGAAATCCGGAGTGCAGGCTCTCTCACCCCCGCTTCATGCAGTGCCCTCTCCTCGAGGTACGAGTGCATTACCAAGGAACTTGACAGCCTTATCTATAAGGACGGTCAATGGGTTCGTAAATAGTACGAACACCTATACAAACGTAGCATACATACCGATTGGTCCGTCCTCGCCGCCGAGGCCCCGCCGCGAAGTCCCAGTCATTATTTATTATTATTATTATTATATTCTTTATTGAACACCACAAAAATATATACACAGGACAAAAAACATAAAAGCAAGTGTACAATGGGCGGTCTTATCGCACAGGGCAATTTCTTACAGACAACCTTTGGATGGACTGAAAGAGAGGAGAGAAATTTAGGGTTGTCAGTGTACAATATATCTTAAAAAATAATAAATATACATAATAACATAAAATACATACATACAATAATACATAATATACTAATATATAACAAAAATATAACAGAGCAAGGAGAAGACTAATTATAGCGAAAGGAAATGCTCCTTTACCATTTTTTTGAATGTTGGTAAGGATTGAGCACGCCTCACTTCAATAGGTAGTGCATTCCACAAACGAGCTGCTTGAACTGTAAAAGATTTGTCGAAGAAGGATGTGGAATGCATACGTATACTTAATTTCAGATTCTCCGATATCCGTATTTATGTAGCCAGCCCGCGAATAGCTGTGCCATAGTTAATTCTAATTAGTTAATTGGAAAGAAGAAAGAAAGAAAGAAAGAAAAATATTTATTTGTGACCCGCACAGGAGACACGAGAAATAAGCATAAAAATTACACAATAGTCAAAATAAAAAACCCCGTGCGAGACCAAAAAGGCTCCTATCTCAGCATGTGCAGCGATATCCAAAAAAGGAAATAACCCTGCGCTGATATTCTGATAGGGCCCTCTGTTCATGCCACGGACACACTTACGGAAACGGAAAATACAATAAAAAAATAAAATAGTATATATAAATAACAAAAGAAATATAATAAACACAGAAAATGGGTCAAAATATGTGTAAGTATATAAATAAAACGAGTTTCTTGTCCGTTCTTCTCCACGTAGGCTTATGCCGAACGGATGGTAGAATCACTTTATTAAGATCCAGCCTTAGTTGTCCCCCCAGCGACGCCCTGAGCCGAGGTTCGACCCCAACTGGGGTAGCCCTCAGCGTTGTCGCTTAGGTTTAGTAAATTTTTGCTTAGCTGGAGGCTATATAGTTTAGTCTCCGTAGGAAAGCCTGGTTAAGCAGCTGAACAGTCATTTTGACTGAGTTGCGAGACGCCACGTAGAAAAAAAAAAGTATTTTTTAGTTATAGTTCAAGTCTCATCTTGTTTAATTTGAGATTCTGCTTGTATTTTTTTGTTTAGATTCTGTTTTCCTTTTGTACGTCACTTTTACCATTTCATAATTTGTCATTGTATAGCGGATCCTCCTAGCACAGGTATATATTTTACTTAAAAGGAGTTCCCTATGTAAGATTTACTGTAAAAGTGTACAAGTTTCTGCAATAAACCTTTTTTTTTATTATTTTATTTTATTTATCAAGCTCTTTCTAATTGTATAAATCAAGCAAGTTAAAATGGGCAATATTTTCAATTCAGTTGGTGTATCAAAAATCAACAACCGCATTCAACATGCTTCAATCTAATGAAGAATGCTACTCATCCCAGTATCCTCATAAAATTTTCGATGAACTAATTCAAGATAATTTTCTTTCTCAAGAAACAGACGAACAAAATATAAACCTATTTAAATATCTCAGTATCCTTCCTCAATATCCACTATTATCATGAAAATGACAATGCACGGAAGGGAATACCCCACAGGCACACAGCTATATGCGTTGACTGCTGATCGAATGGTTGTACACTCAAATCCGATTCCGTTTGACTATTGCGTCCAATTCCCAGGAGCTGAGCTGAGCTTGTGGGGCTAAGACTCCGTTGGACGATCGATTTTTGATCGGACCGACAGTTGGTCGATGGAAATTCATGGATTGGTAGTGTCGGTGACGTTGACTCGATTAATGGTTCTGAATTGCCTAAGTCTGTCTGTGAATCTACGAAAGAGGTGGTGAAAGCGAAGATAATTTGAATTACTTCCAATTTTCCCATTTTGACTTGATCTTGATAAAGTATCCATCATTAACAGGAAAAATAAATATAAATCCATTTCTCTATTTAAAAACAGGTTTTTCATGGTTGGTGTTGGTTAACCATAATAATATTAGCCGGTATGTACCTACGGTTGTTATACCGTTTGGAATATCTTATTAGAAAAAGGAGATCAAACATAAAACTTGTAAAGCCTATGCGCGATTTGAAATTTCAAACATTACGCAGTATAAATAAAATTAATTAACTGTAGATTTGCAAGCTTGGGTTCGGATCAAACAACGTTCTTTCGCAAAGTCAATAAAAATTCGCGGGTACCTAATACCCTGTTTGAAACAGTGTTAGCGGTTTGCGAGAGATTTTAATTAATTCTGAATATTTACGGGTAATTTGTAATGTTTTGATCGTATTTCGGAATGAAAGAAAAACAGAGCATTCTGTGTAAAGTTAAATTATGTAAATGTTTAATTTGAAGAGGATGTTTGGATGTGAGGTTTGCTCTACGTTTTTCTTTAATAGTTATGGTTTTCGCGAAGGTAATGTGAATTTGTATTTACATTAGGGTCAAGAGCCTCTAGACAAAGCGTTATTCTATCGGCGACAATGATTGTCAAAACGTAAAAATCAAGGATTTTAAGGACCTCCGTATCGGATATCCGAAATCAAAATCTATCCGTAATCGTAACCGGATCTTTTGTACCTTTATGCATGAAGTTGAAATAAATAAATTAAAAAAAAAAACAATATAAATCCAATATAAAACTTTCGGATAATTTCGGTAAGGGCCAGTGTCTAAATCAGAATGATAGGTTTTTTTGCCCAGCCAAGCCGACACACTAGCCGCGCACGTCTCTTGCAATGCAACAAATTATAATCTAGAAAGAAATTCAAATTATTACCTATTTATGTTTTACTTTTATGATTTCTTAAAAAATATCCTATCCTTATCTGAAACTAACGGATAATTTGAGATAATTTCATATCCGATAAAGGTATAATATTATTTCTATATCCGTATCCATATCCAGATCCAAAATTGCATATACATAACATTCCTGGTAAAAATGATTGACAGGCACTACCAAAATGTTAAATTATGATCAAAGCCAATCATTTTAGTATTTCAACAATCGATAGCGCCGATAGAAATTCCCTTTGTAATACTTAAGTCCATGGTAAAAAGTTACTGAAGGTGAAAATTTATCTGGTATACATAGTAAAATGTACTCGTATACATAGAAAAATTATCAACCGTCTCAAAAATAATGTAGCTTCAAAGTAATACTTTTCCAACATATTTCTCAAAAACGTTACTTTATTTTAGTTTTAAAGTTAAATGAACTGGTCAAATCTTAACAAAACTGCAAACATGCACTTGGTGCACTTCAAAAAATGTAAAAGCTTCTAAAACTCAAACATATAAAGAAAATAAATACTAGGAGCTGCCGCAAGCACGCAATGGCATATCTAACACGTCGGATTCATGCTAACCATGTAAAAATACAGCATAATTATTTTAAAACAAAGTTTGCCATTCCGCCTGTCTGGTTTTTCAAACTAATTGAAAAAACATTACAATTCAGCGAAATCCACAAACTAGCCAGTACTTTTATTTCAAAGTTTAGTAAAAAAAATACGGTTACATAAAAAGATGTAAGTCTATATCAAGTTGAATGTTATGATATTGGATTGGCAAAACAAAAACTTGCTTTGTAAGCCACACAAAGATGCAGGTTCACTAATCCTAAACCAAACAATTATTAAATACTAGCTGTCCCACGCGGCTTCGCTCCCGTCAGTTGGCTACCTACCCATCTACCCTACCTACCCCCTACATACATGATTGTTGCGTAACTTTAACCATTTACGGAGCGAACGCAACGGAAGACCGTTTTTAGAACATTTTTCATTGATGCTCAGCTCCTATTGGTCGTAGCGAGATGTTATCTAATATATAAAATTTCCATGTTACAATGTTAGTTACCGTACTCCTCCGAAACGGCTTTACCGATTTTTACCAAATTTTATATGCGTATTCAGTAGGTCTGAGAATCGGCTACTATCTATTTTCCATACCCATAACTGATAAGGGTTGTTCACCCTTAAATTTTTATTTTTTATTTTTGTGTAGGTAGGGTAGGGTAGGGCAGGGTAGGTAGGGTAGGGTTGGGTATGGTAGGTAGGGTAGGGTTGGGTAGGGTAGGTAGGGTAGGGTAGGGTAGGGTAGGGTAGGTAGTGTAGGGTAGGTAGGGTAGGTAGGGTAGGGTAGGGTAGGGTAGGTAGGGTAGGGTAGGGTAGGGTAGGTAGTGTAGGGTAGTTAGGGTAGGGTAGGTAGTGTAGGGTTATTAGGAAAGGGTAGGTAGTGTAGGGTTATTAGGGTAGGTAAGGTAGATGAATGTTTGGTGTTTTTATGGCAAAACAAAGTTTGCCGGGTTAGCTAGTATAGCCTTTAAACTTGCTCGATAAATAGTCTACCCATAACAAAATAATTCATTAATTCCAACTAGTAGTTCCTGAGATTAGCGCGTTTAAACAAACAAACTCTTCAGCTTTATAATATTAGTATAGATTTACACCCAACATCGTTCTATCTCACAAAGGCCCAAGTCAATGGTACAAGTCCTACTAAACTCACAACGTACAAAACCTGAGAAGCACTTTCTTTACCAAAACAACTTCAACTCAAGGCTGAACTTAATAACATTTTCCTATCCAATAACACGAAAATTATACTCAAACGGAGCGTAATTCGAGCCAAACTGTAGGTATTCAGGTGGAATATCTACGTTCCAGCAAGACGGAGCGTCTCAGAGCTTATTAAACGGAGATCTGGTAGTAAGACGACAATGAAGCGAGTTACAGTTTCAACCAATTTGTTCGACGTGCCTCGCTGCTTGTAGCTTTCGATTGTTTTTGAAACAAATAGTTCAGGTGCGTCTTTGTTTAAGCTTCTTGTCATTGTATCATTACTGGGTACATAATCTTTTAGAGAAGTCTCTAAAAATAGCTTAATGATAAGACTGCTATGGGCTTAGTGCGACTTTTTACTCACGCTCAATCGTGTTAACGTAAATGTCAATTTGTATTGAAACTGGATAAGCGCCGTATGGTGACGGGAAGGAGAAAACTAATTTTTTTTTTTTTTTAGTTCTAAGATCCTATTAATAAGACTCTACGATCCGTCTGTGTGTCCATCTGTCACCAGGCTGTATCTCATGAACCGTGATAGCTAGACAGTTTAAGTTTGCACAGATGATGTATTGCTGTTGCCGCTATAATAACAAATACTAAAAAATAAATAATTAAGTGGGGTTCACATACAACAAACGTGATATTTTTTGCCGTCTTTTACGATAATGGTACGGAACCCTTCATGCGCGAGTCCGACACGCACTTGGCCTGTTTTTGTATACATTTTTACATAAGAGATCGTTTACGTTAAAAACTGGCCAAGGGCGAGTTGGACTCGCGCTTGGACTTATTGATCCATATGATTTATCTATCCAGCATTTTTTGCAACGGTTATATTTTAATCTCAGGTCTGGTTTTCTTTTACTACAATTCAAGCAACTGTAATCATATTCAGTTGCAAATAAAATACATTAACTCCAATCAAAACAGACACACCAACAAAAGCCAAAGCAATAAATTTTGTACTATAAATAAACTTCAATATTGCCCTCATTGCCATAAAATGAATTAGTGACGTAATGGCCTTTAATTTCTTTTTTACTGCCGATAATAACATCGCGACCCTATACTTAGCAAGCTGTCTAGGGTACAGTAAAAACATTAAGTTCTGGCAGACTGATGTACCCGTATAATAACAAATCTATTAAAGTAATTTCTAATGGGTATTATTTTTATATACATTGCCAGTGTCGCTACATATTTATTTTCGTTTGCAATGTGCCAACTAATCATAATATCACAATCTGAATGATTTTGAAGGAAAGTTTGTTTATTTATCAAAGGGTCGCGTTAACTTTGGCCAAAATCAAAAATTCGTCTACTTGACAGAATTCGCACCAAGCGCTTCCAAACATCCTTCATAATGCGCACAGCAAAAGAGTGGAACTCACTGCCTGCGTCTGTGTTTCCGAACGCATACAACCCGAATCTCTTCAAAGTTAGAGTGAACAGGCTTCTTCTGGGTAAGCTCACTCCATCGTCGACTCTGTCTCTGTCACCGACCTAGACAAGAGTCAAAAGCAAACCCATCATAAATTAAAAAAAAAAAAAAAAAAAATGTTGTATTATTATTTATTAATTAGTTTATCCTCGCACTGAACTCCTTGCAGCAATTAGACCAATGTAGCACTAAACTCTCTTTATCAGTCCAGGTTTGAATATTTGAATGAAGAATTTGCCTGATTGAAAGCGGTAGATGAAGTCTACGATGGACTGAGAGTGCCTGAGTGAAGATTCACGCTAGCTTTGTAGGCTGGTAGGTGACAGCAGGCAGGGAACACAGGCTGACTCTGGCAAAAAGTAATTGCTCTCGTACAAGGTCTATATATATAGTAAAAGCGAGCTAACAAGATGTCACTTTTTACAAGCCTGTACGTTTATAAGGTTTTGAAGAATGTAGGTAATGAAGACATGTTGACGCTGGCATAAAATAATTTCTCACTTTTGCTGTACGCGTAATTTATGTGGAGATCTACTAGTCGAGATATCAATCAAGTGCGGATTGTGACCTGAATTACTCCTGATAGTACGAGGTGGTTATAGTAATAATGTTATCCGTAACATTAGTTCTAACTATAGGGGGGTCAAGCCGGTATTGAAGAAGAAAACGTGTTGCGCCGACCCCAAGTAACATGGGACAAGGGCAGGAAGATGGTGGTTATCAGTTCTTACTAGCCTGGATTGTTTATGTTCTTAAGCGCGACTTCGTCTAGCCATAGCCGAGTCGACGTACTGGAGCTGCTGATCCGCTTTGGTTTCATACTTACTTTAGTTATATACCTGGTTGAGCTGGTTGTTGCCTGGGAGAGCAGTGGTGGCCCAGGGGTATCGGCCGCGACTTTCAAGTTGTAGGTCGTGGGTTCAAGCCCAGGCAGGCGCTTTACTTTGTGTAAAATATTTCATCACTACTGCTCTCAAAACGGTGAAGGAAAACATCGTGAGGAAACCGGCATGTCCTAGAACCAAAAATTCGAAGACATGTGACATCCACAAACCCACACTGGGCCCGCGTGGTGAATTACGGCCCATTCCCTCTCACAGAGAGGAGGCCTGTCTCCCAGCAGTGGGAACATTAATAGGCTGATGATGTGAAGTGTGATGTGATACCTGGTTGACTGCGAGCCAAGATGCGAGATGATGACGATTCAACTCCGAAATGATTTATGTGGGTTACCTTTAATGTTTCAAATAGCTATAAAAGTTGCCACTATGTTTATCGGTGCATAAAAAGAAGTTAGCTACTTAAGCATTGATATTTTTTAAACTTGTCTAGAATCTGACTTTCAAACGTGTTGGGTCGAATTTAGGTTGTGTCCTATCTTATGCAAGATTTTATTGCAAACCATTAATTCATTGGAACGTGATTTAATATTAAAAGATCTGAGATATCAACTTAAAAATTAAGTAGATTAGTGCAGTGACGAAAGCTAGTACGGGTAAACTTGCTTCATACTTACCTAATCATGAAAAATATGCTTGCCAAATATTAATGTAGCAGTGGTCATGACTTACACGACGTAACCCGTGAGTTAAAACATATGCAAGCCATTTGCTTTTTAACCGACTTCAAAAAAAGGAGGAGGTTCTCAATTCGTCGGAATCTATTGTTTTTTTTATGTATGTTCCTTGATTACTGTAAGACGCCTGGACCGATTTGGAAAATTCTTCTTTTGTTAGAAAGGGTATACTGCCCAGTTGGTCCCATAGCCATCAGGTCAGGATCTGATGATGGGATCTTGGAGAAATCAAGGGAACTCCTCAAATATTATATGCATACATATAGCGATTTTGGTATTTTTATCAACAATGCAATCATCTGCACACAGAAAGTAACATTTGGTGAAGTGGAACTGGTGAAGAAGACCACAGATGGCCAATAGAATTCCTTCATGCTAAGTATGTCATGGGTTATAAGATATCTCGAATAGTTTAACGACTATGATGAAGCAAATACTTATAAATGCATAGTGCTGATGAAACTGATCTGATGATGAAGCCGGCAGGTAGGCACTGGTACTCCGAAATAAAACAATGTATCCTAGTCGTGTATGGGCTTATTGGAATCGTCATGAGATGTACTTTGGCTATATATGAATTTTATGGCAATTGGAAGTACCTATCAAAACTAAAAAGAGATAAATAAAAAACTTTTTAACAAAAAAACAAACCGACTTCCAAAAAAACACTGCAAAACGAAAAATAACTTTCTTTTCCGAAGTCGGTGTCTAAACACGGAAAACAATAGGTACCAAAGACACCGACTTCGGAATTGAAAGTTATTTTTCGTTTTGCAGTGTTTTTTTGGAAGTCGGTTTGTTTTACTGTTAAAAAGTTTTTTTTATAATTCTAAAGTCATAGCCACAGGTCACAAAACACTGAAGAAAAAGATGGTGAAAAATAAACAAGGCATGTGTTCCAGCAGCGGGAAAGTTATATCTAATATATATACATAACTTGGCTTTAATTCAGCCAAACTTCAAGGCGTTTGTAATTTCTTTTTTACATAGCTGTTGCTTGAGGTTTCCAACCTAAGTAATTTTGCCAAGATTATAGGGTATTTTTGAGTGCCAAATTATAGAAGTCGAAAAAAGTCAAAATCATTAAGGCGGAAGCATACTTAAGTGCACCATGCCGTGACACCTCATGACACATTTGATTGGTTACAAGACTCAGTATGATATGACGTAGGCTTGAACAGAATACCACGCCACGCCATAACACATATGTATGTCAGCTGCTTTACGGCAATGTCAAACGCTATCGAAATGTCACGTGACCAATCTCTAACATTTTGGTATTTTAACCATCGCCTTCGCTAATACTACACTTTTACTAAAGCCTCTGGCAAGTTCTCAATTACAAAAAGGCTCAACCACATAAGGAAATGCAATTATGTAGATCGTTCCTCTGGCGAAAAACAACAAACATTTTCACTCATCTCAAACTATGGTCGGGTAAGAGATATCCCTTTTGTTAATTTACACCCCTCCTTAAGGGGCTCGTTAGCACTTTCGGGGAAAAAAGTGAGATACGTTTCGTGCCCCCACGTAATCACATTAGCACGGTATGAGACAGAAATATATGCTTTTACATTTATTTTCAAAGCTTTTCGAGTCTCCCAGATATCTTTGAGGGATAAAAGAATCGTTTTCTTTTGGTTAAAGGATGGGGTAAATATGTGGATCCCCATGAATTTAAGTGATGAAATTATGTGGGTTTCGAGGTTTTTTGATGTATTACATATTTATACGAATGAGGGTTACATATAATATCGCTGTTTCATCACGAGTTTGACGTCGTTTTTGTGATTTTGATCACTCGAACAATATTCTACAAAAAATATATTTTTGTCTTACATGGAAACTTAGTACAAGTCTTTATTAAACTTTCATGTAAAAAAAAACTTTTTACAAAAAAACAACCGACTTCCAAACAAAAACACTACAAAGTAAAAAAAAACTTCAATTTCGGAAGTCGGTGTTCTTGTTTTAGTTTCTTCGTTTTTTGACACCGACTTTCGTAAAAAGTTTTTTTTATTTTTCACTTTTTAGTTGTGGTATATAATGGACCAGTTATATAGCCTAGGTACCAATAATGCCCAAAGTGAAACCAGAATATATTAAACGTAAACAAAACCGGTGGAATAAGGGTATACCAAGGTGAACTGCTTACACTTGCGTACCCCTTTAGAGCGTACCAGTGTGATGTTATGTTATGAAATGGTGTAAACAATAAACAGAAACGCGATTGCAGTTATCCCGAGTGATTTGCCGCCATTTATTAAAGAGTTCTGATATATATCTCCGAAGTTCTTCATCAGATCTTGATGAAAATTAAATGGGACCACATGACAAGCACCAGCTATCAAATAAAAAAAGAATCATCAAAATCGGTTCACCCAGTAACAAGTTCTGAGGTAAAAAAGACAAAAAAAAAATACAGTCGAATTTAGAACCTCCTCCTTTTTGGGCAGTCGGTTAAAAATAATGAATGAGTAATTGTATTTATAACGAAAAAAGTAACTAGCTTTTCTAAGAAGTTATTTTCACTGATCACCAGTCATCGTTTCCTAAGAAATTAATAAAAAAAAATCGGCACAGACGTCATTATTTTTTTATAGTATAACAATAATTGACCTTTATAGACTAACTTTTATTAATAAAACAATTAATGTTTATTCGATAGTTTTTCCTAAAACTTCACTATTGCGAAAGCTCTGCGCAATTACTTATACGGCTACGAAGATTTTTATACCGCGAAGCAAATTTGCTACGACTCGTAAACGATTATATTAATCATTGAGATTTTATACTTCATTTTTGATTAATAAATAAATTAAAAGTACCTACATTATTCGATATAAGGAGCTCGTGCCTTAATAATAACAGCCGCACGGGTCGATCTTCAAGGTTAAGCAAAGCTTGACGAGGTCGGTCCTTGGATGGGTGACCATTTCAACATACCGAGTTTTCTCCGTGCCTCGGAAAGCACGTTAAGCTGTTGGTCCCGGCTGTCATTTGAAGATCTTTGGCAGTCGTTACGGGTAGTCAGAAGCCTGAGATCTGACACCAGTCTTGCCGTATCGTGTTATCCAGTAACTGGGTTGTGGAGGTCAGATATGCAGTCGCTCCATGTAAATAAAACACTGGTACTCAGTTGAATCCGGTAAGACTGGAAGCCGACCCCAATATAGTTGGGAAAAGGCTAGGCAGATGTTGACCTACATTATTCGATAGCGTTTCCTAAAACTCCACTATAGCGAACGCTCTACGCAATTGCTTATACGCCTACGAGGATTCGTAGCCGCGTAGCAGCGTAGACGCGTAGCAAATGTACTACGCCTCGTAGGCCTCAACTTAATAATTGTTCGTAGCATTATGTATTGTATCTTTGAATTACAACTGAGATGTATCCAAGAAAAGGTAATTTAGTAAAGGTCATTTCAAATGTCCTTTGTCATGTCAGTTTACTACGTAGTACGTACAAATTGCTCGCTGGAAACAGTCCAATATTCTGTATTCAGAGTAAGCACAATATTATTATTAAACACGCTTTAAGTCTCTGATCTGAACGTAAATTATTATTAGCAAGCTGTTTTCTCTACTCGACCAGAAATAAGTTAGGCATTAAAAATATACAGTGAATTTGTTAACAAACAATTGAGGTAATACTCGTAAATATGGAAAGTAGTAGTCGTAAAATTATAGCTTTCTATTCAAGGATAGTCACTTTCGTAAAATGTTAACTTACAATCGTTTGAGGAAAGTATCGGTTCAGGTATTTAATTGTACTATAACAAATTGTATTTTGTTTTCCTTAACAATACAATTTTATTTACAAAAAAAAAGTTAAATAAAAAAATAAAAAAACCCGACTGCTTAAAAAGCGAACTAAAAAGATGTAAACAAGAAGAAAATCATGCTGTGCAGTCGGAGGATACAAACGAAACGAACATGTATCCTCCGACTGCACAGCATGATTTTCTTCTTGTTTACATCTTTTTAGTTCGCTTTTTAAGCAGTCGGGTTTTTTTATTTTTTTATTAACTTTTTTTTATTTATAACTTTTTGGTTAATAATTTTTTTAAATTTGGTACATAGAAATATATAAGTGTTATATATTTTTGAAATAACCTCGTAGAACCCTTTATTTTGATACCCCAAACGATGGGACAGGATGAAAAAAAAAATTTGGGCTCCCACAATATGCCGCCCAAAATCCGCCATTTTTCTATTTTCCAATTTTAATGTAGCCAGTGACACTCGCGGGGTAAAGACGAATCGATTGACGTAAGAACCATCAAAATCATACATACATACATAGACTGATAAACACATTACCCTCCTTGGGCAGTCGGGTAATAAGCGGATTCTAAAGACTAAAATCCACAAATTCCCTGTTTCTAAATTAAGTTTTGCAACCCACGACTGGGAACATGAAATTAATCCTTTTAAGGCTAGCAAATAGTTTGAAATCAAATAAGTTCAGCACAGATGGGCAACACTTTTGTGATCGATTTTGCAGATTTGAATGTGGATGAATGTGGTTTTATTTAGATTCAGGCTTTGTGCAAGCGGTTTGTTTAAAACGTAATATGTTGTTGTTTTTGAATTAGTGTTATCAAACACACATATTTTATTTATGTTGTTAGAAGCTTTCTCATCTTCTCAATCAATTAATTTTATTCTACCAAAATAAATTAATGTCGCCACGTACAGCAAATAATAATGCTGTACTCTAAGTACAAAAACCGGCCAAGTGCGAGTCGGACTCGCGCACGAAGGGCTCTGTACCATTATCGCAAAAAACGCCAAAAATATCACGTTCGTTGTATGGGAGCCCCACTTAAATATTTATTTTATTCTGCTTTTAGTATTTGTTGTTATAGCGGCAACAGAAATACATCATCTGTGAAAATTTCAACTGTCTAACTATCACGGTTCATGAGATACAGCCTGGTGACAGACAGACAGACGGACCGCAAAGTCTCAGTAATAGGGTCCCGTATTTACCCTTTGGGTACGGAACCCTAAAAAGTGTCCCGTCTGTCCCAAACCACGCGTCGCCTAGAATCAACCTGCGTAAGCATTCACTGGCGTTTCGAGGTCAATGTTAAAATGAAAGGTTACAAAACAAGTTTTCGTGATATTGCTCAGAAGGAGATCGATACACTAACATGATGGTAAGTAAAACTAAAGTTCTTGAACTTCATTAATAGGTATTTTTGAAAGCTATTAAAAACTTTAACGCGTTGACGTTTGAATATATTGGAGAATATTGTGTATGAGTTGTTGACAATTTACTATTCTGAAGATATATTCCTGCTAGAAGGCAGAAAAAAATAAAATTGGAATACCTAACGTAGCCCAGACAACATTACGTGGATCTTGTTAACACGATAGTATCAGATATTCTTAGTAATAATACATAATATCGCTACCTAAATGGCTACAAAAGTTTAAACATCACAATAACGGTATGAAAATCTCATCGTATCCGGGGTATTTCATCATAATTCGACTCCACACTGGCTCCTGTATTAGATTTGCATATTTACAATATTGTCATAGTCTGGGCGACCGAGCTCTGGTCGCGTGAAAATAAAGAAAACTGGCCAAGTGCGAGTCAGACTCGCGCACGAAGGTTCCGCACCATTATCGCAAAAAAACATGTTTGTTGTATGGGTGGTAAGTGGGGCTCACTTAAATATTTATTTATTCTGTTTTTTGTATTTGTTGTTATAGCGGCAACAGAAAAACTACATCTATAATAAAAAATTCAACTGTCTAGCTATCACGGTTCATGAGATACAGCCTGGTGACAGACGGATAGACAGACAGACAGACAGATGGACAGACGGATCGTGGAGTCTTAGTAATAGGGTCCCGTTTTTACCCTTTGGGTACAGAACCCTAAAGACGACGTTTTCTAAAAATGAAACGTAGCTAGATCAATTTATCGATCCCGAAACCCCCTGCATACTAAATTTCATGAAAATCGTTGTAGCCGTTTCCGAGATTTAGTTTATTTATTATATATATATTTATTATTGTCACAAAAGTTTAAATTTACAACTTCACTACAAAGTTAAACCACGCAAACAAACATTCGTTTTTCTATCACTATAGGTACTAAGAAACTCTTCAAGTTCTACTTTCACTTACCTACCTACGCCCATACAACTGGCTCTACGAACACAAGATCACTTTACTTCATTAATCATTGTTCTCTAAGCACTTAACATCGCTAATCAGCTGCAACCTACTTAGCATCAAACAATAAACACGTGAGTGAGTGCGAGTGAATACGAACATCCTTGAAGAGCTTTTCCGTGGGAAAGAAAGGGATAGAGCTTGCGAGTTATCCTTCTGCGGAAATATCTAATAAGAGATGGGTATTTTTCCAGTTTAATAAACTTGACTTGTGGTCGCTTTTGAGACTAGTGGTGGCCCAGTGGTATCGGCCGCGACTTACAAGTTGTAGGTCGTGGGTTTGAGCCCAGGCAGGCGCTTTACTTTGTGTAAATTATTTCATCACCACTGCTCTCAAAACGGTGAAGGAAAACATCGTGAGGAAACCGGCATGTCCTAGAACAAAAAATTCGAAGACATGTGACATCCACCAACCCGCACTGGGTCCGCGTGGTGGATTACGGCCCATTCCCTCTCACAGAGAGGAGGCCTGTGTCCCAGCAGTGGGAACATTAATAGGCTGATGATGTGATGTGTGATGTGATACCTGGTTGACTGCGAGCCAAGAGGCGAGATGATGACGATTCGATTCCGAAATGATTTATGTGGGTTACCTTTAATGTAAAATACGCCTTCAGCAAACGTGATGATCAATGCTTGTGACTTCTCTTTACGAGAATTGCTCCGCAATAGGCATTACAATTACAAAATAAACTTGTTCTTGTAAATAGAAAAGAAATAAATATACTCGTAGATTGACTATACACGGCAAAAGTCTAATAGGCAAATGAGATCAGTCTCGTTCCAGATTATCGATTTCAGGAACGTTCTATGCCAGTACAATACTGTTTTATACCGTGTATTTAAGGTAGGCCAATGTCAAGAAGTACAATGGAAAAAGTTCTTACTGAACGCGTTTATCAACCATGAATAACGCTATAGAAAGCCGACCTCTTTTATAGCCTTCATTTTCGCCACCATCATTTAAAATAAAAATAAAAAAAAACGTCTCAAGCAACACTCCTAAATACCTTTCTTCTTCTTTTCAACTGCACAATTGAAACGTGTAGACATTCCGCGAACAAAAAATTATAATAAGTACTCAAAGTACTTGGCAATTTTCACATGTGCTCAAGAAAAAGTTAAATTATGTAGCAACAATACAGATACATCATTTTACAAAGAAGATGAGAGAGAATGGTCCTTTATGAATTCCAATATGTCTTACTTCGAACGCAGGTGTCAACTCAAAACGGGGAAAATGTCCCTATACATCCTACGTATAGTACAGAGGTACCTGTACTATACAAGGTACGTTGTATATGAAAAATGCGGTTGTGTGTTTTAGAATGATGAGAATTTGTTACTGACATTCTTATCCTGAAAGGGTAGCCCTGTTGACAGATACAAGTTTGAAATGATTTGTGATTCAGTTTTATTTTTTAGAATATTTTGTATGGAGCATCTTTACGTGGGATGTTGAAAGCTTTTTATTTTGAGGGTTGGGAAAATAAACTATTGTAATCCACTAAAGTTTAGGCTGTCTTAAGACATGTGTGGGATTACAGATATTGATAAATATATGTTTATGTAATTACTTAAAATGTACATGATCATTTATTGTGTAGGATTATGTATAAATAGTACAGATAAGGAAAACTATTCGATAATATGTTCCTAATCAATTCCAAGAAACTTCAGTTTTCCTTTGTTTGTGCCTCACTAGGAAAATAACGTGTAATACCAGTTCTCGCCAAATAAATACAAAAAAACGATAAATAGATATCGTATTAATTTTTGAAAAAAGTACATAAATATTTAAAATTATCAGCACAAAAATGCTACCATACCAAATCTACTGACGTCACTTGTCGAAAAATATACATCCCAAAAGTCCAGTTACGTATTTATAAATTTTGAATAAACAAATTGAACCGACCGCGCAGCCCGAAAAAAATATGAAACGAGAAATAACATGAGCACTATTATACCGAACATCCAGAACGTACAATGATAACAAGCTTGCAAGTAGCGAATCAGAGGAGCTCCATCGAGTCTTTGAAACGTCCCGATCTAACTAACTCGCCTGCAGGCATCTAGATCCGTTTTTTCTTCCACGTACTGTCCTTACAGCGCATACTTTATTTCTATTTGCCTGTACTGCGAGGTAAACGGGGAGGGGTGAGGGTTGAGGGGCTAGGCACGCGCGGTAGCGTCGCCCCAGCCAGTAGAGGCTGCGACGAGCGAGGGAGCGCCTGTACGCGTCGCACCCCCTAAACAGAACTGGTGACCCCATATAGTGTCTGTGACGTGTTTCAGTGTCAGCACATGCGTGGAAATGACCATATCGATGATTGTGAACCAATGTTTGTGACTTGTGATTAAGTGCTTGCGTGCGACTAAGTAAGTGAGTTGGGTGCGAGTTCGTGTGGTTGCATTGCATAGGTACCGCCGGTAAGTACTGGTGTTTTCTGCAATAAAATTAGCATAGTAACAGGATTGGTACAATTGAGCCACATGCTCAGTCCGTATTACCGATTTCTGTGTAATTAATCATTTTTTATTCGGAGCAGCAAACGTGTCCAATAAATTAATGTCCTTTTTATTATAGGACCCGGTATGTACGGCCGAATTGTGCGGGTTGAATTCGATGGGTTCTGATTGAGCCGTGTTGTTAATTTCGGCATGCATGAAGCGATCGCAGTGCCGATGGAGCGTTATGAATAGTAATTTACGATCAAACTGTTTAATTTTGTATAAAACTGAAAGTACATTAAAATTTAATGTTACCCTATTAATTTATCCGGTAGTGGTCAATTGGCTCAGATTATAATTTGGGCTTTACACTTATTTAATGCTATATAATTATCCATATTATTAAAAATGCACTTAATTAACACATTCAAGGGTGTGTGCAGTGCATCGAGAAACATTTAACGGCATACTTTCAAATAATAAAATACAATATTTTTATCCCAATCGTTATTATTACAAATAGTTAGAATTAATCGCTTTTTAATTAATTAAATAATTAACAACAATATTTGTAGGGCTTTTTAATTGTTGTATTAAACTAAATTACAATGCATTACCTCATGTTCCTGACCTTTATGAATAAAAAATAAAGATAACCCTTTAAACATTAATAATGTACAATTGGCCGACAATAGTTTTGAACAAAATAATATACAAAACCATTTAATATACACGAAGTTTCTTAGCGGCAAACGTTCGGAGCTCTGCAGATATTATTGTGAGGCAGCGATAGCTCTTTGCTTTCATATTTTATAATACAACTGTCAAGTCGACTTTAGATATGCTACCTTTGGACAAGCTAGTTCTACTAAGACCCAAAAAAGTAGGGTCTTAGTACAGCTAGCTAAGCTATTCTCATCTCGTGGAGAAAGGAATACTACTATAAAGTAAAGTAAAGCCATGTCAAAACATAACTTAGTCTAAATTTATGTTCATAAATTTCATTGCAGATAATACCAAAAAATATGACCTCAAAAGTGTGCCCAAACCTTGTATCTAACTGAAAAACGAAAAATAACTTACCATGTTTTTTTCAGAATTCAATTCTGCCTGACGAACTTTGACCTTTGTATACAAAATGCAGTTTTTCAGTTCAATTATGAAAATGCTTGCAAACTGAGAACGTTTAGCAATAATAATTCAACCAACAATTCTAATAAAGGTGCTTTTGCGTTATGGGAGTGGCTAGTTTGCTCCTTTTCAGGGGGATATGCCGTCATCCGGGAAACTGTGAACGCAGTATTGTATTCCATTGATTTACAGTTGCAATTTGCAAATGCAGCAACAATGGATGGTTAATTTTGATAATTTTACATCTGCACTTTAGTATGGATGTCGACTGAAACATGCAACACCGGGATTAGATATTTTTCGAAGTCATGACGGGAGAGTAACTATTAAATACATATTTCATGTTGTTTTCTAAAATAAATTAAGAGTTTTCTGAACCTTAATCAACTTTTTCATTCGTTATTTGACGCTTTTTTCCGGCCCGGGTCAACAATTTTCATAGAAATTATATTTCAATAGCTATTTTCATAATTTCTGTTTCAAAAACTTACAAATGAGCGATTAAAGAATTTTCCATCGGAAGAAGTTCCTAACTATACAAAATTCTTTTCATTACTATTGCTAATGACGTCATAGAAATTGCTTAATGGAGTAGGGAGTAATTTTCATGTTTCGTATTTTTATAACAAAATGGTCGGTCCATTAAGAAAAGGCCTTGCTTCAGAATTCCCATAACCTGTTTTATTGTTGATCTTTAACCTTTCATCGTTGGGTAGGCAGAAGTAAGGGCCGACGGAAGGGACCTCTTGTGGATCCTTCTAATTTAAGTTCTGTTCATGCAATTAGGCATGGTTAGTACAGATTATCTAACCTGCCTCACTTTCAAGATATTTGCAGCTACTGCTTATGTGGTTACTATTGTATTTTATCAAAAAAGTCCGCATTTAAGAGTAAGGATTTTAGAGTATTATAACTTATATTTTCTCTTGAATTATGTTAAATTCATTTAATGAACAGACAACCTAAGATTTTCAACACAGAATAGCATCTTATTAAGCTTTCAAGAACCTTTTACAGAATGAGCATCCAAATCAACGCTCAGATTGAAAATAATTCACCGAATTTCAAGATAAAGTGAAAAGTCGGTCTTAATTCTTCGAAAACAGAACTTCAAATATAATTAGGAACAATCACAGAGTTTCGAAACCAGCGTTTATTTTGAGTAATGAGGTGTTCACTAAAGGAGGTTCTCTCTAAGAGGTTTACTGCCGCATGGGAGCCCCGCATTACATGCATGCGAGCTTCCAGTTAAAGGATTGTAGAGCTGGGAACAAATTAACGGACGCGACTGACGGACGCGACTTATATATAGAGTATCTGGGTAATGAATGTACATTACATTGTGCAAACTATCGGATGTAATTCACGGACGTGACCTTAAGCGTTCGGACGTCCGATAGAAATCTGGCCCGCTGGATGTTTTGTCAGCCGAAAACGCCCGCGGAATGTGTGCACGGGTTGCAAGTCGTGCCCCGGCATCAGAACGTATATATTGTATGTTCGTTCATAGTGAACAACATAAAGCAGCCGCCAGATAATTACAGAAAATCGTTCTCACTTTCACAACTTGATATGGTTCTATGTCAACATATTATCTTCGTTGAATAAGGGCTTGGACGCGTCCGGAAGCCGCATCCCAAACGACTGTGCACACATATCAGTCGCGTTCGTAAGCCGCGTCCGATAATTTGTTCCCAGCTTAAGAATCCTAAATTTGAATCACTTTTGCTAGTAGTAATTAAGACTGGATGATCATGCTTTCAGTAAGATATGTCCTTGTGGAAGGACATCAATTACTAGGTGTATAGGGAGCTAGGGATTTACTTTGACATATTTATTACTGAGATTTTATTCGTCGGTGGACTGTTTTCAGTCGGTTGAATGGTCATTTTAGCAGTTTTCGGGTGTTTAATTTGGCTTTATTTATTTATGAAGCTTATGTAACACTGTATTATTTAAAAAAAAATGCATGGTTGTATAATAATAGTACAGTATGAGACATTGAGCATTTGAAAGAGATTATAACACAAAAAAAAAAACTCTTCTGCTTAAGAAGCGAACTAAAAAGCTATAAACAAGAAAACATCATGCTGTGCAGTCGGAGGATCAGGGGGTCAGCCAGCTCGTGGATATATATCATTATAAATTTATTTTTTTATTTACAACTTTTTAGTTATCATACCTTTTTTTTTTTTTTCATCTTACAAGTGGTATATATTTTTGTAATCATCTCATAAAATCCTTCATTTTGATACCCCATTCGATGGGTTTGGAAGAAAAAATAAATTGGGACCCGGACAACATGGTAAAGAATATTACATACGTACAAGATACGCGCGGAAAACATAACTCTTTCCTAAGCCGGGTAAAAATGAGTGAAAGAGACAATGCTCTACAAAACAAATATTTTTCTAAAGGCTGCTGTACTTAAGGCTGGTGGTTTTACTGAGGTTTTTATGCTGCCTTTAGACGAACATACTACTTATCGACAAGAACAAGTTTGTGAGCCGTCCCTTCATTAATAATTTCACAAAATCGATCCTGGTTTAACATATTATACTGAGCTACTTATCTTATAGAAAGTTTAGTAAGCTGCGCTTGACGAGGTCGGTTTGTTGATGGATAAATCCATCCATAAGATATTAAGACCTTCGTACTTCGGAAAGCACAATTAGCTGTCTCAGTTGTCATTAGTGGATTTTGATGGTAGTTATGCTTAGAGACCGTATTACACAATAACTGGATAGATTAGTTCAAATAAGCAATCAATTCATCTAAAATACTGTTTATAGCCTCAGCATAGAAAGAAAACGGTCATGCCATGATAAACCTACTTACATTTTTCCAGGAAAAGCGGTACGTGAACCAATTAATAAAAATATTGCTTCAAACTTTTAACCTCTCAAAACATTTTTGTTTCATTCCTCACTTCGAATATTGTATGTTGCGTCAAGGCCTTGTGCCGAACTTGTGTGCCGATACATATATTTTTCAGATACAGTACTCGGCACATAACGGCATCATACCCAGTCTTGTGCCGTAGTGCGGGCGTAGCTTGAATGTCATACATCAATTATAATGCTTTGAAATTGGGGACTGAACGAAAACGGAAACGTGAACTTTTAAGTTTTGAAAATTTGCGTTTGCGTTTACAAGCTTTATCGCGAATTACCGTACGAAGCGCTGGTTTATCTCATTTTCTAGAAGGTTTTCTACTCTGGCTTTTTTTGTAGGCACTTATTAAAGGAACTGTGAACCTACTCTAACCATGTTAAAATAGTAGCACTTAGCGAATAGTGTAACTTTCTTTCAGTGTTTTTTTTATAATCGGTTCAGGATTAACTTTCAGATATGTTTTTTTATACCTCTTAATAATATTAGTTTAGTTAAACTAGACTAAAAGTTTACGATTACGTTTACTAGTATTATCATTTTAAGCCGCTAAAACTAGAAAGAATACTACCAACTTTAACATGCAAATCTATGTCCCTTGTGACCAGGATATGAAAAGAGTACCCACCCACTCATTGCTAAGGCCGCCGGCGAAAATGAGGGAACTTACCCTCACTTCCCTCATTTTCCCATTTCTTTTCATAGTTACACTCTGTCTGGACCTGAATCTAAATTTCTTTTTAGGTCTGCGAGCGTTTTAGCTAACGACGTTTCGTGCGGCAGTTTTATTGCTTCGAGAAGATATACAGTTATTGGTTTAGGCTTAAATAAAACATTGTAAATGATAATGATGCTCTGGCATATTCTGAGCTCTTTTTCTAGTCGTTCTTGTTAAATTATTTTTAGAATTGAAAGAAACAACCTTGATAATTGTCAAATATTGATTATAAAGTTTAAACGGTCTTCATTGTGTAGTCAGAAAAAGTCTAAAGGTTATTTAAAGTAGTTTCACCTTTTTGTTTAATAATAAATAATTGTTTTGGAGTCTTACTATTAAAATGTGAAAACTGTTTTAAAAACCGGCCAAGTGCGAGTCGGACTCGCGCACGAAGGGTTCCGTACCGTTATCGCCAAAAAGGCAAAAAAAACACGTTTTTTGTATGGGAGCCCCACTTAAATATTTATTTTATTCTGTTTTAAGAATTTGTTGTTATAGCGGCAACAGAAATACATCATGTGTGAAAATTTCAACTGTTAACTATCACGGTTCAAGAGATACAGCCTGGTGACAGACAGACAGACAGACAGACAGACGGACCGCGAAGTCTCAGTAATAGGGTCCCGTTTTTACCCTTTGGGTACGGAACCCTAAAAACTGAAAGATATTCAAAACTTTTTGATTATTTCAGCAAGTCTGCATTTTAGATAAGTGCTCCACCGTATTTCCTTTCCAATACTTCACAGAAAAAAAATGAATGAATTAAATGCGGCACGACCCCGGACATACTTCAATTCATCGTCGGCAAGTTCCCGTTAATCCCCTTTGATTGAAACCAGTTGATTCTCATCAGAATCAGTCTTTACGTACAAGAATCGATCAGTGCTCAAGTTTGAATATTTGAATAATTCACAGGCAGGTCCGGGAGTATTGATTCTATGTAAAAATAACGCGGTAGGTACATTGGTTATTTCATCCAGCATGAATATGAAACGGTTTCAATTAGGTGATTGTGTTTTTTTTTGTTTATTCCATCTTTTGTCTGCAATTTTGTTGTTGTTGGTGAAAATAATTTGCGGCCGGCGTTTATTTGTTTTCAATTATTATTTTAGTTTGGGGTTGTAGTGGTTGTTCAACGAAATTGAAAATTATTGTTTCGAGTTGTTTTGCAAGGTTGATGATACTTATTTTATTTGAGAAATACATGGTTGGAGTCTGGAGCCGACTAGAAAATCAATACTCAGGTTTCGAACTCGCTTACTTCCCTGAGACTATCTGTTAAGTAGTTTTTTAGGGTTTAATTGGTTGTTAATTATAATATGTATATATGTAGTAGTAAAACATGTCTTTGAGTCTATTAAAGCCACAACACTCCTTCAAAGTGTTTATTTTTTCCTGGTCTTTCATTTGTTTGCCGAATTTCAATTCAACGGGGCGTCGTAATTTTTGGAACACAAATACCGTACCTAAATAAAATTACTTTTAGAATTGTAAAATGAAACACGTGACGTTTATACTAATTAGGGTTTAGTCTGTAAATTAATGCGAAATTAGGAAGATAAGTAACAAGTATTAATTAATTATTATTTCAAGTAAGCCTCTTACCTATGTTGGTCCCTTGTAACGATCTACGTACAAAAGAACGTTCCCTATCTTTTTATTAATAAATGGCTACCTACAACATATAACAACTTCTTTAGTTTTTTCGAGTAGGTATATAAACCCAAAAAAAACTAAAGCAAAGGCATGATAGTCAATAATGTATCTAATCAATATGAGATAGGCTTTATAATAGGTTGACCTATTTGAAACAGCTGCTGCAGCTTGTACAAAATTAGAACTCGCTATTTCTAGTGTTTGTTTGCTCTAAATATGCCTCATAAATAGGATTTAATAAGTGTTTTTATTAAATAGATTCGCCTTTTCAGAAAAGCTCATACCTAGTGCCTTTTCAGTATAAGCCAATGATTTTGATTGAAGAAAATTTCAACTTGATAAACATGTAGTGTTGCTAGAGACTTCGCTGCACCAAATTTCTTGGCAGCTAAAATACTGGTGACGGGCATGTGTTTTGGGGGACAGCTTTTGTAAATTTTGAGGTTCATAAAGTACTAATTGTCAGTCTTGTTGAAATTTGATTTTGAGATGAATGAATTTGTCACGGGAAATTAAGTATATCTTTCGACGCGCTTGTAAACCGATATTTAACGTAAGGACCATATACTTACCTCACTATCAACTAAGAGTACCCACGCATGCTTAGTTAAGTGCATTTATTCAAAACAACACACAATTAAGTGATAAACTTAGCATAAATGTTAAGTTTCTACTTAACACCAGCATTATACAAGTAGCGCCATCTATGAAGGATTACTTTAAAAAGTTTCGGCGGTTTCTTCCAGTCGCACTGTTCCTACAAATCTTAGATGCCTTCCGATATTTAAAATTTGGGCGCAACGGGTCTGTGTATAATGAAGATACACTTTCATCAAAAACTGGAAAAAATAATCTAGTATGGTACTAGTTGCAGTTCTACAACAATTTCTTTATTTCTTACTCCTGAAGATTTAGACAGTAAAATAACAATCTACATTCCAGTACAGAAATGAATTGAACTTGATTGTCAGTCACCTTGACAGCTGACATGTCAAGCTGATTGGCAGCTTGACATGTTCACGTGGGGCTTGTATTCGCACACGACATGCAAGTGCTGCCATCTATTGCAGGTTCAACTCTATTTTCTTTTATCAGTTTTATAATTGGACAGGTTTTTTATTGGTGGTTAGCAAAACGTGACCCAGCGGGGTGAAAAATATTTAGAAGTGACTTCTTCTTCTTATTCGTTGTCTTCATTTCTGAAGGTCGTGCCCGTCTTGAAAAGCTTTGACGGAGCCAACGACGAGCTGCTTCCGAGTCACCCTGTCTTCAGCTCTTCTCATAGCAGTGGTCACCGTGAGTCCCGTAATGGCCATGATCTGGTCAGACCAGCGAGTATGTGAACGTCCACGTGATCTTTTTCCATCCACCGATAGAAGTGACTATTAAAATGGAAAATTCTAGTGATTTATTTTATTAAACGCACTTGAAAATTAATACCGACAGTTGGTAGTTATTTTTTATTTTTTTATTATAGGTAGGCTCGCGCTTGACCACTATCTCACCTGATGGTAAGCGATGATGTGGTCGACGGTGTAACACGCTTGCCTAGAAGTAACCTATTCATTCTTGACTTAAAGACCCCGAGGTTGTAGCTATCTGGCAACACAGACTCCGGCAGGGAATTCCACTCCTTAGCTGTACGCATAATGAAAGTATTTCCAAAACGTTTTTATTTTTATTTTTATACGTTTAACGTTTAGTTGTATGTATAACTGACTTGACTTAATTTCCTATGCCCCCTGGATGGGACAGAGGGCGTCTACAGTGGTCCTCCATCGCGGTCGGTCTTTAGCTTCACGCTTCACCTCGCTCAACACGGTGCGACGCCAGATTTGACGGGGACGGCCACACTTCCTTTTGCCATGGGGATTCCTTAATCCAAAGCCAGCTTTGGTATATGATCAAAATCCCTTCGGAGCGTGTGGCCAATCCAACTTCACTTGCGACGCTTGATCTGACGGTTGAAAGGGCTATCATGGCATTTCCCCAGCAACTCAATGTTGATGTAACTCTCGGGCCAGAAGATTCCGAGTAAGCGGCGAAGACAGCGGTTGACGGAAACTTGGATCTGGCGTGAGATGTCTTGTGACCTTCCACGTTTCGCACCCGTAAAGCACCACGGATTTGATATTTGACTCTGAGAGACTTTGAGTTTAATCCTTTGGGTCAGTTTCCGTAACCGCTAAACAGGTCTCAGCTGTGCGAAGGTAGCTCGTGCTTTTACGATCCGTGAAGCAATGTCCTCATCACTAGCTCCAGTTTCTGACACGACGCTCCCGAGGTAAGTAAATTTGTTAAGGCGTTCGACTGCTTCTGCGCTAATCAGCAGCGGTGAAGTATTCTTCACACCAGATCTCATCTCTTGGGCCTTCTGGATGTTAATGTTTAGCCCCGTTTCTTCCGCTTCTAAAATTCTAATTTTATTTGTATTTTTCATTGTTTTATAATCTAAAATCCAAAATTGAAAATCGAAACCATTCAACCATCCATTCGCCATAATGGCGACATAAAAGTTCTAACCGTCAGCAAACCAAAAGAAATGCATTAATATCGTGATAACTCCACCCAGATAGTAAAAACACTACAGTAAAATTATACGTGAGTGATAAAATAACATTGTGCCGTACAAACACGGGACTTTATTGGAGAGCGTTGTTTGTGGAAGACAGCCCGTAATAACACGGGTGCATGGCTGGCGAACTCGTGCAGCGATAATATTTGTAATAAGCCACTTGCTTTGCCACCTAGCCTATGTGGCTACATGGCTACGTGTGCCTATGCTCGTATGGAAAGTCAAATAGAAGTGGGAAGTAATCAGATGACAGTTGGAAGTTTCCACTGTTTTAGTTACGCGTTTGATACTGTAATAGTGGAGGATTTTATTAAAGAATGCGTTGCAGCCGGCACATGAGATAATATTTTTAATAAGCCACTTATTTTGCTATAGAAACTGTGTGGCTATGTTGATGGGGGAAGTAAAATAGATGAGGGAAGTAATCAGATGACAGTTGGGAGTTTGCACTTTTTTAGAACAAGTTTTAATAATGTTTACTGTGGATTTTTTTGGAGAGCGTTGTTAGTGACTGGAGAACTCGTGCAGCGATAATATTTGTAATTAGCATCTTGCTTTGCCACCTAGCCTTTGTGTCTAAATAATGGCTTTATTGATACGGCAAGTCAAATATATCAGGGACGTAAACAGACGACAGTTGGCTGTTTGCACCTTTTTAGTTTACGCGTTTGACACTATATCGTGGTGAATTTTATTAAAGAATGTGTTGCAGTCAATACATGTAACGATAATATTTTTAATAAGCCACTTATTTTGCCACCGAGGCCAAATGACTAAGTTGATAGATGAACTAGAACTCAAATAAATGTGCGAAGTAATCAGAAGACAGTTAGGAGTTTCCACCTTTATAGAACACATTTAGATACTGTATAGTGATAGTATTAGGAGAGTGTTGTTTTTGGAAGACAGCCCATAATAACACGGATGCATGGTTGGTAAATTCATGCAGCGATAATATTTGTAATAAGCCACTTGCTTCGCCATCTAAGCTATGTGGCTATGTTGATACGAAAGTCAATTAGATGAGGTACGTAATCAGATAAATATTTAGTTCGTTTTCCCTTGCATTTTTCAGCGTGATAGGTGTTGTAACTGGTGAACTATTAGAGGCTGAATTGGGTTGTTGAATTTAAAAAAAATACGATTTTTAAAATTTATTTTGAAACTTTACATATCATAAATTATATTGTCGTTGCAAAAATCTCTTAAATATTTTTTTTCAATTTATTATAAGCAATTGAAAATCGATAAAATTTTAAAAAGAACCACCTGTCTACAAACGGGCCATGATTGGTCGCCATGTTGGTGACGTCATAACGTTCAAGGAATTTCACCATAGTACAGTGTCACGTAAATTGACTAAAAATATCCGAAAATTAGTGCAAAAATATTATTTATAACAGCAAATTTTTATTTAGACATGTGTGATAAAGGATTCATATAGGCAAATTTCGAAAAGATATCCATCTGATGGACGGTTTGGAAAAATTGAGCATAAGTAAAGTAGTCGTAATGAATATTACGTGATGGTGGACCGCGACCGGTGTTTGTCATTGTTGTCCATTGTACACATTACATTTAGAAACATAATTGTCATAATGTAATTGTTGTTACATATGGATAGGTGATATTCGTGTAAAATAAAAAGCTAACAAACACGATTGGCGCGCAACTTCGACTTTAGATATCAAAAAACTTCATAGGTATCACTAAATATTATACAACCCGAAATCTGTGGAGCCTTTATTTTTATTTATTTTTTGCATAACATCCTTAAAATTTTCGGTATTTTTAATTATTTGCATATCCCTTTATAATATTAAACACAAATATCTATATAATATAATTACAAACACTAAAAAACTTTGTAGAACAAAAACGTGAAAATATTAATTCGGTACATTTTCAAATATCTCTTAAATGCGTCGACCGATTTTCACAATTCAAACAGAAATATTAGTTTTACGCCTATATCCGTCATTTAAAATTAAAATAATGAATATATATCCATAAACAAAAAATCATGTTTTCAAGTTACGTAATTATACAAAAATGTCAACTTTGCTCGAAAGTTCCCTTAAAAATTTACTTTTCTCAATCTTTAATGATCAAATTAAGAAATTAATCAGAATCTAATACTAAATTAGAACAAGATAACAACATAATTAACATATTCTAATTGGAATCTAGTTAGACATAAAACATTTCTCAAAACTTTAGTACAGTTTGCTAGGTTGGGTATTGCGCGAATCACATAATAATGGGGAGTTATTTGTAATATTCGTACATAATGATGCGAAGCAAGCACGATAACTTTTAAGGTTCGATATTTATGATCAATGTATTCTATATTTATCAATATATTAACAATAATAACAAGATGTAATTGGTTATAAGTCAAAACACTGTATAAGCTATGTGCCACAATGAGTAGAAATGAACGTTGTGACGTCACACGGGCTCGGCTTTGTTCGGAAAACTTTCGGGGTGTTTTCGGTACTGGATTCAAAAAAATATTTTCGATTGGATTTTACTTTGTAATTACAATGAAAAAAAAAAAAACTTAAAATAGTTTTGTATGAAAACTTATATATGATCTTTCCATTTATTACAAAAAAAAAGTTGGTTCAACAAACCAATTATTACATAGATCGAAAGAAATATGACATATTTTGGGCATGTTATACAAAAATATGATATATTCATAACAATATTCTTTTTCTAGGCTTTTATATTATGGATAAATATAGTTAATGATAGTTTTAATGTGTGGTTGACAGATGCTTACAAAATATATTAGCCTTAATTTGCAGACACTTAAATCATTTCTGAAAATACATGCCAAAATTAAAAAATATGGCCCCAAAATTATTTTTAAGCCGTGGTTTCCTAGAATGTATTATTATTATTGTAAACTCTTTCAATTGACCCATTTGATGAAACCAGTAAAGTATGGAATAAATTTATTGATTATTTCCTAGAAACCTCTTTACCGTGACAACGGCTGTTTCAGATAATTTTATATCACATTATTAATACTTTTAACAGATGATAATGTTCATTATGCAAAAGGAGCGTTTCACAAATTATCAAAGGAACGTAAAAATGAATTTACAGCGAGACAATTTGAATTAATACAGAAATGCAAATTATATTCCCATAATGGTCGCGATAACGACCCATCCGATTATTTTTTTCAAAATGTTGTTACTTTATAAAGCGACGTTAATTTGTATCGCCATTTTTAAACTTTTACGATTAATCGGTGTTTTGTCAGTTTCAGCTAAACCTTTTTTTAATAAAGCGTGATATTTGTCGTGTGCTTGGTTAAAAGTCCCTGGGTCAAGAATTGATTGATTTTTTAAAGCGGGGCTTAAGTGAAAGTGGTATTCTGTCATAAAAAACGATTGTTACGAACCCCAAAAATAAGATTGACATTTGACATGCACTACCGAATTGTCACGAAGTCAGTGCGAAACATTTTGACTTTTCGACAATCGTTTCGATGGAATGTCACTGTCTATAGACTCTGAATTTGAAAAATTACAACTGTCTGTTGGTAGGTATTTTCTTTGCGTGTCCCAAATAAACATAGTACTTTCTTTGTTTTGTTTAGTACTTAAAGTTTGGAAATTAAAAGTCGATCATAAGGAAATACCGGACTTTATTGGATAGACTGTTAACAAAAAGAAATTGTTTAACTAACATAAATGTTGTAGTAAACCTGCCTACTAATTATACATAACCCATTTTACAATGTAAGAGCATTATTTGCTTTAATTATTCGCTCATAATTTCCTACACTTTTTTATTACTGTTTAATTTTCCGCAGAGACTTTAGAGAGTTTAGTATTTCTGTGTCAATGAAAATGAAATAATATTATAATTTGTTATCATAAAAATGTTATAATTATATATGTTTATATTCGTGCATTTCAGATTTATATAAATTATTTATATTAGGGCATTTAAATAGTACCTACATCTATTTAAATATTACTTTACACCTTATTTTAAACTTTTGCCCTGGCTTTACTCCTTTACACTGTTCAATTCCACGGATAAGAGTGCCTATGAACGGTAGTATAGCTTTAATTTGTTAGAAACTTTGTTTATAATTGGATCAGTACCTACCTTTTTCCAGACAGTGCATGCTGAAAACAATTGTTTTTTTGATAACGGTGATTGCAACTGATCTTTAAAGGGGTAGAACTCTTTCTGCCCATAATCATTGCCCAACATATGTTATTTACTAAATAACTGCAAAATAGCCTTTTCAACACATATAACAAGAGACACATGTATTTATATTTATCGTAGCTAAGCGAAGCACTATAAAAAATATGAGGCACACGCAAAATATATCAGAACAAAAATTCACAATAATTATGAGTCCCTCGAAGTAGCACCGAAAAAATATGAAAAACTTATAAGGTAGGTAGGAAAGGCTAAATGAAATCCAGTGACCAGCATTCCTTACATAACTATTTCATTTAGATTCAAAACATATTACAATAAACAAACGATAAGAATCTAGGTCAACCATTTTGTTCGTATACATACAACCATTTAATTCGGTAGACCTTTAGTAGCCGCAACCCAAAACCTTCACACGGTTAAGGCCTGGTCACGCACTACTTGCATGCGCGTTTTGTGTAAAAGTTTGGGCTAAAAATATTAGCAGATAGGGTTACAGAGAGGTTACACGCACTACTTGCATGCGCATTTCGTGAAAAAGTTTGGTCTAAAAGAAATATATAGTAAGCAGAAAGGTAGGAGAAGTGATTTATGTGCAACTTTGTGCAGTGAATATGGGTCGGACATGCATGCACACCTTGGCAAGTCGTTTGCGCATCTTTTAATTTTCGGCACTTCAAGAACTTACTTGCTGGTGAAACCTTGGTTTAAGTGCTGATTTTTAATAACCAAATAAATTTTATCTGATGAATTAATATGAAGGTTTAAAATATTTCCTATACAAAACTTGTCAAACTGTAATTTTGATAACTTGGATAAAATTTGCCTGAAGATAAAAAAATAACCTTTAGCAAGCACGATATACTTACTGTTTTGCCGTGTCTAACATGGTACATGTTAGCACAAGTAAATGGAGTTTATGCAAGTAAGATTGACCGTATAGTCGGGCCTTAACATAGTCTAGCCTTTAGCCAATTAGCCCAGTAATTATCGTCTTTCTTTCCACGAAACGTGATTAATTCTCTTTCACGATAACCTTTCCAAGATTCGGTATCGAAAAACATAATTGTCGGTAGAGTTTTAGCGAAGATATTCCGGGAATTCTGAGAAGAAAAGGAATTTTATGTTAAAAACACAATACCGGTTATAAAGTGTGTACGTAATTTCGTTGGCCAAATTCGTGGAAAAAGTTTCAATTTTCTTTTTCTCTCTCCACTGGTGTTTTTATGAAAAACAAGCCGCAAATTTTTGAGTATGATGGTATTTGACTTAGTCTTTTTTTTCATATAATGCTTTGATTAACAGGCAAAATTAGTTCAAAATCAACCCACTTTTTATTTGTGAAATTATTGGTGCTTCAAACCATCAATATTTGGATACTATATTGAAATAATACTACATAGTTTCATACATATTACAGGAAAACGTAATTATCAACGCGGTTGGCCAGCTTGAAAACATGACACACGGCAATAATAACTTTGGTTTAGTAATTAATGGTCTATCTACTAAACAATTTTTTTTTTATTATTGTTTAGTTTTGTACACTGACCAAAGGTTGTACGTGTAGCAGCCTTAAAACAAATAAGAAACAAAATAATCATCTTCTCCATCTTACCCAAGAAAACAATACCATTATCTAACCAAACTTATTAAATACAACGCAGAAACAATCAAACCTCTAAGATTACACGTACGTATCTCCAAATGGAATCTAGAAACGACTCGTGTACCAGGAATTCAGAAGCTAGTTGGAGATTGTACCACACAATATGTTTGTGGTATTCAAAGCCGGCTTGCGACCTATGGCCGCATGCCAATTGTTGGAATTATTAGCAGGAGGTGCTCTTTGTAACTGTTGTGCATGTGTAGAGAGATGACGTTAGAGGTTATATTGTGCTGCGGTATTATTAGAAAAGAGTGCTGGAAATGTCGTGCCAAATTCGTAGAAACAGACTTGCCATAGGTTGAAAAAAAACTGTTTGGCATGTCTGTATTGTACATATATTCAGGTCTGCCATGGTTTTAATTATATAATGATTTATTATGTAAAACCTTAAGCGCACAGTCCCGTAACGCATGCAAGCAACACATAAATCAAACAAGAAGAATCCATCAGATGCGGCAATGCGGTAAACAAGCCGTCAGCATAGTAAGGAGCAGTTACTCGCCCTTCATCACATAAATCCTAACCACTATCACTGGCAAACTTTACGACTCTCTCTGCCTATCCTCAGGGCTCACAAGCGTGACGTTTTATGTTACAAAAGATAACAAATAGGGTTCATACCCAAGTTATAAAAGTTAGGGGAATGACCAAGTTAACGAGACCCATAGGCGATGGGCCTGCAAATTACCCTTACAAGGCAGTATCGAAATAACTGTAGAAATAAAGGACCTTCAAAGTTACTTTTAAAGATCGTATTGCTGGGTATTAAGGGGTGATGATACTGTTGCAATGTTGACTTCCGGTTATAATCTTTCCTTGTATAGCGGTATTAGTCCCGGCTTTTCGAGGGTGCCCATGATAGGCCTCTACCCTATTTTTGAAGGGTTGAGTGGAAATATAAGTAGGAAAGATTTTTAGAAATAATTTTGTTAATTTGTTGCACGGTGGATTGTTATTTCTGCGGCCGATGCAAAATTATATACAAGTTTTACTTGCAAAAGTGTATGACCAATAATTTTTAAGTAGTTGACGATGATGATGTTTCTTCTCGTAAATTATTTCGTATGAAAAATAATAACAATAATAGCCAACCTGACCGATTTTCGGCCACGGCAGTCAATCTCAACGGAGACTAGCCATCTTCGTGGAATATATTATAGTGCATAAGTGTGTGTTCAAACACAGGTACGGCGTACGCCTTCTCATCCGTCACTCTCTTAGTCCTTTCTGGGACGGCACTCCGACGAGAGATCAACGGCTCTCCGAGGCACGGGGATCCCACCGCACTATTCCCAAACCACTGAAACTCCTGAAAGCCAGAATCAACAGTGGCGACAATCAGAAAAGCGCCGAGGCAATGAAGCTCAACGAAGTCTCGGAGAATGAATTTAACTGTTTTGGATACCGCAAAGAAATTAATCAGAAAAGAATAACGGAGGAGTAGGAAAAAACACAAACACGGCACGGGGATGTGATACCTCCAAACTCAAATTCCTTATGGAAAAACACAATAACACTGCCTGAGCAGGAAATTGAACCCAAGACTGTACGCAGTCCAATGGAGGAGTTGAAATATACAAGTTCAGGAAAAAGCAAACACGTTTATGCCTCCTAAGATGTCTTATTTGATAAAATCCTCTGTCGGAATAATCGTATGATACAAAAAACATTGGAAAGTACTCGTTTTCCTTTCTTTTTTCTTTAATGTAATTCGTATAGCTTGAGGGGTTTCCTCAATTATAAAACCTTGCTTATTTGTCCGTGCAATGATGATGAAAGCGAGCCTCGGTATCATAATCAGAAAACTTTTTTATAATGTTTTTACGATCCAGTGACGAGTTTGGTTTGACTAACGTTTCTGCCTTAGGAAGACTTCAGTTAATATTTTTAAGGGTAACAACTATCGTGTTACCCAGTATCTAAGTAAGTATCTGCTACTCAGCTGCCTCCGGCTAGACTGAAATGCTACCTCAATATGTTTGGGAAAAGGCTAAGCAGATTAGAACTGCTTGGTAACTATAATACACTAACGAGCAATGAAAAAGTTCCAGTGACATAGCACCAAATTACTCCTAAACGGGCAAGGCTAGCTTAATGACGCCGTCTGCAATATTGAAGTACATTTAACAGCGCATCAGAATATTACCAACTTAAAACGTAAATATTGTGTTCAAATTTTAAATTAAATGTGAATTAATTAAATTAAGGTGTTTGTCGGCATTTGTGGGTGGAACTTTTTCATTGCTCGGCAGTTTAGTTTAAAAATACTTGTTACCTATTGATTAATATTTTTAAGTAGCCTTTTGGACTGGCTGGCCAGCACGCGGCTAGAGGTGGATCACTGTGTTGCCCAATTTCTCACAGGACATGGTAACTATAAAAGTAAATTATTTTCCTTTAAGCTTGTTGCCTCACCTTTATTCCAATATTCTACATCTGACTGCGAATATGTACAATCTGCACATCATATCTTATAGGAGTGTATTCTTTGGTAGAATAACCGCAATATTAATATGGATAATGTACAGGCTGCATCCGAAGTTATTTATTATACGGAGATTGTAGAAACTAGAACAAATTTACATGTGTTCAAGCGTTTTTGCCATACCTATTATTGGAATCAAATATAACAACTCACAATGACCCATTAATATTAATGATAATATTTATCCGTGCTAGGCAACTGGGCTTATCCCAGTTGTAAACGACCCTTACTGCCTATTGACCTTGTTTGTTCTGTCTTATGCTTGATATGGAGGGAAGTGGAAATTATGTATTTTTTACCTACTCCTCCATTATTATTTTCTGTATATTTCACTGTGGGATTCATGACAGTTAAATTCATTCTCTGGGTCTTCATCGAGCTTCATTGTCTCGGCGCTTTTCTGATTATCTCCACTGTTGATTCTGGCTTTCAGGAGTTGCAGTGGTTTTAGAAATAGTGCGGTGGGATTGTTCAAAAATAAAAACCTTTTGGACTCTTTACACAGATTTTAGTAATAAAATGTGACTTTGAAGATATTTTCTTCTACGACTTATGTACCTACCAAGGACGCAAAATTAGTAGATTATCCCGAAATATTTTTTTCGGCTCAAGGAATTAGCCTTGGCGTTAATTAATTATAATATCCTGTGATTAATATTCTTTTGACGTAACATCACTTCTTTGTGATTATATTTTTTCACGTCTACTTATCTTTACATAAATTGGGCAAAGTACTTCTATAAAATGTAAAAGAATATTGTAGACAGTCTGAGTAATATAATTTCAGTGCTTTTTATAAAATTTTGATGTTCAAAGCGAATATAAATAAGCTACCGTCACAGTCAATTTCATGCAGTAGTGAAACTGGAGGACAGAAAGTAGTTAAGATGCACAAACTGTTCGAGTCCCAAGCCACAAATTCTATTATTGGTTTCAACTTCCTAAAGCGAGATGACATGCCCCTTAGCAACAGATTCGTGGAACATTGCGATACTCAACAATAAATAGTTCCTCGCAATTCTCATGGGAGCCACTTCTTGATTCAGAACAGTTTGAAAGTTAGTACCTAACTAATAAGTTTTCCAGAACTAAATGTAGGTCCCAACATTTATCACTCCTTTTTCGGAGAGAGAAAACCTTCTTTTAAGACTAGAACTCTTTTTTATAAAAAAAAAAAAAAACATTCGACGTACGACAACAGCATTGTGCTCACAGAACTGAAGATTTATTGGTACAAACCGCTATTTTGTGAATTAAAAGAAAATACGAACAAAAACGAAGGCGAAATTGCCAGGCGGGGTGACCGCGGACAAACTGCCTCCCGCTTTCGAACGCCCCCAGAATTCTAATAAAGAAAGCAAATTGGAAAATCGAACAGGTATTCACACCGTTGGATGAAGTTGAATTGCTGAATCGGTGTCACATGATTAACAATAGCACGGAAAAAGCTACGTTTCACGTAAAAAATTAATGTACACTTATCAAGATGTAGTTGTCCCATTTTTGTCGGGTATATTGTAACAAGCGTTTGTTGGCCCATCACATATTCAAGCAGGACGGATGTGTCGACTGATGTACATATGTATTCATAAACCACTTGCTTACTCGAATAAGGAATTTGTTAAGCATTTTTATGAAAATTATTCTTGTAGGAAATGGTTGAGGAATTTTAAGTCCACCGCGCTGATGGTAATTTTATGTTTTAAATAATGTTTGCAAATTATTATGTAGGTGTTTCCTGAAAAAAGTTGAGTCACTACCAGCTGTTTTAATTATTTTCAGGCAAGTAAGCCGCGTTTAAATTCAGTGATGTCCAAATAAACACGCATCTCCCTGTAGATCATCATCAACTTAGGAATTTCTACTAACGCATACGCAGGCCCGAACAATAAAATTTTGAATACAGAAGACGTAATAAAGCGCGTATAGGATTACTAAACAGCCATGGTCCGGTCACGAATAAAATGTTCTAGAGTTGTGCGAGCTACATGACCCCTGGGTACCATTACATTCACACAATGCTTGCGTTCCAGCACATTTCAAATAAAACCGTATTTACGACTTCCTGCTCCGACTGCGATCCTGGTATACTGGCTAAATACTTCTGCGCTTTTGTCTGTGCTTTTTTATTTAACGAAACATTTAACATTCAGGTACTTAAAAAATGCCATAAAAGGGGTCGTTGGAAAGTCGTCTGAATACTTTTTTAACATTTTTATGCCAAAATGTAAAACAATGAGATCGTAGAATTGCTTATTTCTTCTCGTCTCTCCAATTTCAGGAGTGGAAGAGGCTATTTTAGTGCAAACGCTTTTTAATCTTAAAATTATTCATATTTTTTTGTAACAATATGAAAACACTTCTCAAAGAATATAATATAATATTAAATAAACTTTTAGATAAACTCTCACACATCACATCATCAGCCTATTAATGTTCCCACTGCTGGGACACAGGCCTCCTCTCTGTGAGAGGGAATGGCCCGTAATCCACCACGCGGGCCCAGTGCGGGTTGGTGGATGTCACATCTCTTTGAATTTTTGGTTCTAGGACATGCCGGTTTCCTCACGATGTTTTCCTTCACCGGTTTTGAGAGCAGTGGTGATGAAATAATTTACACAAAGTAAAGCGCCTGCCTGGGCTCGAACCGACGACCTACAACTTGTAAGTCGCGGCCGATACCACTGGGCCACCACTGCTCTCGATATAGATAAACTCTCAAGTTTGCAAAATTTATGTATTCGTTTTGTTTTCAACCTTAAAAAGTATGATCATGTTTCATAACTTCTCAAGTTACTCAAGTGGCTCCCTATTCGACTTTGCAGGAACTCTCGGATATTGTGTCTATTATGTAACATCTTTATAATCTTTATAATTTTAAAACGCCTTCCTACCTCCATGAACGCTATTCCTACTCCCGTCCTTCCAATGCACTTTGCAGGTCACATCTTTTACATCTCCTTAATATCCCTTCCCACACTACCGACTTCTACTCCTACTCCTTTACTGTGCACGCCTTACGATTGTGGATCTCTCTTCCACCTGACATTAGGGACTGTCAAAACCTTACAGTTTTTAAAACAAGAGTGAAAGAACACTACCTTTCCATTGCGTTATAGTTGCATATAATTATTATCTTATATTTTGTTTTTAAATATGTATGTATATAAATGGCAGCATTTTTTTTGTAATATTTTAAATTAATTAGCAGTGAATTGTTTTATATGTTTATTTTTTCACACACTCTATGTCTACAGCTCTTTTTTAGGGTTCCGTACCCAAAGGGTAAAAACGGGACCCTATTACTGAGACTTCGCTGTCCGTCTGTCTGTCTGTCTGTTTGTCTGTCTGTCTGTCTGTCTGTCACCAGGCTGTATCTAATGAACCGTGATAGTTAGACAGTTGAAATTTTCACAGATGATGTATTCCTGTTGCCGCTATAACAACAAATACTAAAAACAGTATAAAATTAATATTAAATCGATATTAATAACGGTAACAGGTAGACGCTTGAAATATTCACAGAATATTTAGTTGTATATTCTCTTAAAAAAATAATTATTATTAAATTAAAATTAAATAAATTAAGGGGGACTCGCATACAACAAACGTGATTTTTTTGCAGTGTTTTGCGGTAATGGTACGGAACCCTTCGTGTGCGAGTCCGACTTGCACTTAGCCGGTTTTTTTATCTTTCCTTTTGCAGGTGTACTGGAAGAGATTTTTATAGAAAAAAACATTACCTCTGTTCCTTCTTCTTGTCTCTATATTAAGTGCATAAATGAATAAATAAATAGTACACACGATTGTCCTACTATTTTTGCACTAAATGCTAGTGCATTATTCCCTTGACTTCCAACAAATTGCATTTAAAATTGAGAAGAATTCCTTTATGGACTTCTTACTTACCAAGTTTATACTCTAAACAAGCCTTAAATTGTTTCTATGACATAAAAGATAACGTTGTGAAAGCTTTTACTATCCCCTCTTTATTTTCACAATGATTGAATTGTCTTCAACTAGATTTTACTTTATTTTATTTCAAGACAGTTTGATTGTAACAAAGAATTAACAATAACACAACTAATTGATTGAAAGTCGATTTGATTTATCAGTGTCAACCATTTACTTCTTTTTTACATACTTTTACGCAAGTTGAAAAATAAATAAACATTAACTCGAAAAAAAAATGCTCTGACGGATTTCATATTTCTGGTTAAAACATTGCTGTATGGAGAACTAAGTTCATAAAAACTAAGTTCCTTCACTAGTATCTACCTGGGATAGATGCGAAAAGCTTTGATTATGTTATAAAGATTAGTTAAAAGCCCAAGAGCTGACATGTACGCAAGCTGTAATGTACTCTCTTGAATCCCATTACTGGTAGTCGGGTCTTCTCTCTTAGAAAAAGGAGATGGTCATAATCCACCACGCGGGCTCAGATTGAGGTGGCCTCCAAAGCTAAAGTGCACTAAACATAAACCTAAGTTGAAAAGAATGTATCAAGCTCGTTCTACTCAATTACCTAACCAAGCTAACCCTGACATTTTACAACAGATTCCAAAGATACTGTTGGAAACAATGTTAGTGCTGTAAAACAGCGTTTTATGTGAGCTTTACAGGTCACTTTAGATAATTTGAAACCTCGGTACTGACGCTAAGTATAGGGCCACAAACTGAATTATATCAAGGTTGTTTTAAATTGAACGAACATAGAACATGAACTGCTATTAGAACGACGAAGAGTTTGAAAATACTTGCATAATATCTTTTAGATTCAATATATAATGTAGTTTGTCTGACGATCACAGAACTGATGTTTCCAAGATAGAAAACGAATGAAGGGTGAATTAACAAATTCTACTGGTATGATAGCTTCGTCTTCAACGGTCCTCCTAGTGGAAGGCTTGCCAGCGCTGCATCTTTCGGTATGTACGCGGTAGCGACACTTGAGGCCCAATGTACAACAGAGGATGTTTTTTGGCTGATGATGATACAATTAACATGTGATAATAGTTATTTATGCTACAAGTGCGGAAGGTAGGTGATTTCCGATGAGTGGATAAATCGACAAGAGTTGGAAATCATCTTACGTACGTGTATCATACAACATTTTACTATGCAATGTGCGACGAAAAAAAAAACAAAAAAGCAAGAAATTAATAAAATGGCGGGCTTATTCAAGCACGCTCAGCATACCACAGATTAACTAGCTGATGAACTAAAAGATGGCTACATGAATTTGCACAATTTGCACGAGTGGCATGTAGAAAATCCAAATTTGATGAGGCAAGATAAGTCACAGTATCGATTTAAAGTAAACATGTGGACCGGGATACTAAATGGCAAAATAATTATCTCGCTCACACTTCGTAAAATGACTCTCTCCGTCTCTATCGAACTAGAAACGGAGTTTAGCAAAGCTTTAGGTAAGCTAAAGTCATTTTAAGGAAGTATGGACATTTTGTGTAAAAACTGAGACTATTTACAAAAAAAAACTTGACCAATTATTGAAAACGTAATCTAGCAAGTGTTACACCATTTTTGAATCCTTATTAAATGCGCCAATTTTTCATGTTACTTGCCAAACTAGTGTAGTACATTTTTTTTTCAGTACAGTCAGTTAAAGTTGGGCGAAATAGTAAATTTGAATAATTTGGTTTTGAAAAAGTTTAATTTTCTTCCAAGTAGGAGGAGTTGGCTTTGAATTTTAGGCAAAATTCTACACAAGCATTATTCAAGATTACATAATAATAAAAAAATTAGATAAATTATGGGATTTGTAGCAATTGGAGTTAAAGAACCATTACAGGGATTGATTTTTTTAGTAAATTTTAAAAGTGACCATAAATTTTTAAAAACATGAGATAGATTTTTTTTCGTATTTTTCTGAGAACTGTTATAACTTGGTCTATCACCCATTTACGGCTTGACGTCGATTTCTGGGACACCCTGTATACTTTCTGCCAAACATATTTAATGAATATTTAAAATTAATTTATTGATCAAAATCTAAATCTAGAGTAACGCCTTTAATGAAGTATTAGTTTTATTTTACCTTTTATATGAATGAAAATCTGTACTTAACTAATTTGTAAAACTTTTCACAAATAATAAAAACTCTATGCGTCGGGCTGACGTTGGAGGTAAAAATTTAAAAAATACATAAAAGTAAAAAGCACAAGTTAAAAAAGTGACACTTTCCGCACAGTTTGGCTGCTTGGAAAACGCTCTTTTCGAGGACATGCATTGTAAAGAAATAACCTCACTCTCCTCTAATTAAGAAAACAGAATGACGTAACTTAAAGAATTAACAAGTACCTACTTTCAATTAAGAAATGATTCAAACAAGTTAAGTTAATAAAGGCAACAGAACTCTCCCTTCATTAGTGAAAGTTTTCAAGAAATCTTCCTTTGGAATATTAAATTGTTCAAATAATATTATTGATTGGGCCTACTTAATAATTCACTGACAAAGGCACGAGGCGACTACTGGACATGAGGCAATTAAATGGCTTTTTGTTATTATTATATCGGATTGTGTGATGTTTTGTGAAATAATAATGGCCTTTGTGACCTTTGTCGTTGTTCAAAATTAACATAATGAATACTGTCTGTTTTACAATGTACTTTTATCTGTTTTACGTTTTACTATGAACTTACAGAAACAGGAACTTATTATCCATGATTTAAAATATAATTATTAATTTTCCATGCTAGAAAGACGGAATAAAATATCGTGAGGCAATCAACCTATAATGTTCTAGAGCTAAAAAATCGAAGACGTTAAATCAACATCGATCAACCCAAATGGATGCACGAAGTTGATCTATCCCACTCCTTGACTTAACCTCTGTTCCAGCAGAATGAGCATTATAAGTTGGTAAAACTAAACTAACCAAGAGGTTAGCTTAGCTTTACATATGCTATTATATAGTGATCAATGCAAGAGCAAGTGATCTCACTGCGTAATAGCATAAGCACCAGGGTTCCCACTGCTGGGACATTGGCCTCCCTTCTGTAAGAGCGAATGAGGTTCTGTAACCCACATCGCATCCCCAGTATGATTTAGTAGACGTTTCATGTCGTAGTATTATTAAAAAAAAACCGGAACAAAAGATTATTTGTTTCGGTTTGAATTTTTTGTTTCGGATTTTTCCCATTACACAATTTCCCTAAGCTACCAACGCAAAAAGCAAAAAAAGGAAAGTTTTACACATCAAATCACCTATTGTTTGCGTGTCCGTATCATATGGACGACGGATTCAATGAAAGTGGAGGGTAGTCACGCGATATGATAACATAATGTGACTCTATTGAAAATCAATGCCTAGGGTTAATGATATGATTGACTTGCCGACTGACCTTTTTGATAAAGGGATTGTGAAAAAAGGGTTAAAGAGGAGTGAAAGTATTTTTGTGTCTGGGCCATCTAGATTTTTTTGAATGCTAGATGAGTAGGCACTTTCATTAGGTTTGTGGTATACCTACGCCATCTTTTTATCTACATGTATTGTCAATCAGTTTAAATATAATCGTCCTATTGCTAGTAGTATGCTAGGTATCTATCAAGTTGACTGGATTCGTGTTAATACCACATATTTGGCATAGTACACCCCTATAACACTATCAATGTTCGCTGCTTGACAGGCTTTTCTAAGTTTTACCACAGCACCCGGTTCTTGCTATCTGCATCCAGTATGTCCCAACCATTGGGTGTAGCAACCGCTAGGGTTTCTGATATGTAAGAAGTGGTACCTACTATGATGAAAAAACGACGGTCAAATATAATAACAAGAGGGTACCTCTTGTAAAGCACTTTCACAAATATTAAAAGCGAGTTCTTACCTATTCAGGTAAGTACTCGGTTTGTGTGTATACTAGAGAAAACTTATTATAACCCGGATATAATCTCCCCTGCCACATAAAGGGAAATAACCTCATAATGATTCATCCTACTCCAGAATCCCACAAAGTAATTACATCATAGTTATCAACTAACATTACCAACGCAGATACCATCTTGATGAATAAATTACTTTGCGTCATTTTGGGCGTGTGTGTTTGTGCCGCGTCATTGTTCAGTGCGTACTTAAATGCTGCCGCAAACAAGCGACTATGCGACAACACCTTTTTTCAAACCACTTCAATGATTAATTTTATTTTAAAGCTGGTGCTTTTTATATAGTCTCATTCAAATTTGATGAAGATCTGACAAGTAGTTTTTAAGTTATCTTTAATAATGCTTATTTTCATGGTAATTTAATTAAGGTACCAAAACTAAAAAAGAGAATAATAAATAACTTTGTTTTCGGAAGTCTGTGTCAAAAACAAAAAAAAATGGTACTCAAGATACCGACTTCCGAAAAAAAAGTTATTTTTCGCTTTGTAGTGTTTTGTTTTGGAAGTCGGTTTAATTTTTTTGTTAAAAATGTTTTTATTTTTCTCTATTTAGTATTTTAGCTAAAAGTTTTTTTTAGAGATATCTACGGATAGGCGCACACCCAGTGCGACACGGTTTTGCAGTATACAGGCTGGCTTTTAATTCAATGGGAATAATTCAGGGGGGGGTTCATGGTGTACTCAAGAAAATACACCATGAACCAGCTTTTCTCTACATTTTGACGAGTATCAGAAACACAGTGAAAGATTTTCACTTTTCATTCAAGAATATCTACAGTCAAAGGTCAAAAGTGCAGTCATACTCTCCCAAAACTCAAATGACTAGTTTTTGTAGAAGAAGTTAAATTATCCACAGCTGATTTAATATTTTGTTTAGAAATTAAAGTATAAATTATCCCTACTAACTGCGAAAAGTTGAAATGCTGCTGCCAACAAAAAATATCCTTTTCTGTTTTGGTAGAGTGTGACTGCACTTTTGACTCTTATAGTACCTTCTACCCTCTGAAAGATACCCGATGAAGTTAAAGACACCTTGTGTTAATCCTAGGAACAATTTAATTGAAAAACATCGCCAAATGGTTGTCACATTTTTGCGTCGCCTCAGTCTGCGAGAGCTTTAACGCAAGACTTCTAAATTATTCTGCTCCTGTTTAGGGAAATTGTTTCAGACAGGTAATTGGTCCTTTGAAGCATTTCTATGTGTTGTGTGTTTTGATTATGATCGTTCAGTTTGCTACTAGTTTACGTTTGAGATGTTTTGATGTGGTAATTGAGATAGTTATTTGCATGTGGTTTTGATTTAGCATTAAGTTTGTGTTGGTGTTGTGCGCGCTATTCAGTTTGTCATGTTTTTTTTCAGTGTTGCCGTTGCTGGACACGCTAAGAAAGAGTCTCTATGGTAACAATAAAAATTCTGTATAAGATTTCTGAAAAATAGATATATATGATTCATTTTTATAAAACTACCAATAAGTAACAGCCTTTTGCAATTTTTGAGATTAATTTAAAGAACTGATGACTCATTATAATTATTCTGACCCCAAAGTAATTGGAAAATGGTTGATTGATTGACTTCCAGAACCTATTTTGATATCGGTTACAGAAATTTTATCTGAAGATACAGTCTTGCCTAGGTACAATGTTTACTTATCCTCTGCTTTCTCGGCACGAGCCGCACAGAAATAGCTCATGCTGAAGTAGAAAATACTTGTGGTTATCGAACACGTGCAGATTTTTATATGCACCCTTTGTTAAGTTTCAATAATAAAATATACTACGTCATTTTAAATCAAACTAGCTTTTACCCGCAGCTTTGTTCCCGTGATTTCATCATCGTCATTCATAGTTTCAGCCGAAAGACGTCCACTGCTGGACATAGGCCTCCTCCAAGCGTCGCCATACTGATCCTTCCAGTGCGTTTTTGGAAGTCGGTGTCTTTGGTAGGTACCAATTTTTTAAGTTATGGACACCGACTTCCAAAAATAAAGTTATTTTTCACTTTCTAGTTTTCTTATTTGGAAGTCGGTAGTATTTTTTTGTAAAAACGTTTTTTATTTTTCACTTTTTAGTTGTACCTACTTAATAGGGACGTAGCTAAGCAAGTACCTATAACGACAGAATAGATTACCCGAATAACATGAAACTTGAATATAACCGGTGAAATGAGAGATCTGCATACCCCTTTCGAGCGTACTGGCGTGTTGTTATGTTATGAAATGGTATAAACAATAAACAGACGCGATTGCAGCAATCCCGAGAGATTTGCTGTTATTTATTGAAGAGTTCTGTTGTATATCTCCGAAGTTCTTCATCAGATCTTCACCAAATTAAAATGAGACCAATTTCGGAATATACCCTTTCAATCAAAAAAAGAATTTTCAAAATCGGTCCACAATTGACGGAGATATCGGTGAAAATATATAAAAAAAAAAAAAAAACTTACATAATGTCGAACATAGAACCTCCTCCTTTTTTGGTAAGTCGGTTAAAAAAAAAATTATGGAGAGTAGAGAAGGAGACGTATTTTTTATAATAAAGGATAATCCCTTCACTGCCGCTTAAAACACCTACAGAAAACTCCAACAGTTTAATTATATTTTTGATTCAAACTTGTCGAACCTTGAAAAAGGTCTTGTTACAGAATATTTACTGCTTATAAAGCGACCGTGTAAACATTTTCTAAGAAAACGAAACAATGTTATAAAGACACCGCTTTTATTTCGTCGAGATTTCTACAAGTTAATCCTCAAGTAACTGAGCATAAACAAATAAAATTAACATAATTAAACTTTCTGCCAGTAAATCAGCGGCTCAGGATTCTACGAGATTTTAAGAACATAATATAAAAATAACTCGATAAAGTTTTTGCTGACGAAAATTTTTGCGGACTTGAGTTACGGATATTAAAAATATTCTTCGCCATTTTATAGTTTGTCTTGCTTGAAATATTTAGGAAAATGAGTCTAGGAAAATTGTTTGGCTAGGACGCAAATAGTTAGATGGCAAGTTAGCAGCTTTCCATAAATTAAAAACGGGATTTTCCGTGCAGGACGAACTAAAGAATGACTATCGCAGTGAAAAAATATTTTTATGCTTAAGTATGTAAATAACATACCTACATGACATAAATACAAAAACACTGTTTACATTCAGCAAATCTTTATGACAGACACTATACGTTTTATGACACAGCAATAAATCCAAATGAAATGCACATACGAGGACAATACAAGACATAAAAACTTCGTTTCTTTTAAACCACCTTGACGATGCTGGTTCCCTGGTACATAAGTTGCATTTGAGTCAAAGCAAAGTGACCTTTAGAAAAAAAGAAAATGTTGAAATACATTTTATCAAACTTGTAATCAACTGCGAAAATTCGTTTCACATTTGAATAAATGAAAAGAAAAAACATAAGCATACAGAGTGATTCGATTTTGATATATTCTTATAATTTATGGAAACATTGGTGAAACAAATTCGTCTGTAATGCTAAAACGTTTAAAGTTTAAAATAGCATAAATAATTTGGCTTTTAAATTAGGAATTTAAATATATATATTAAAAAATAGGATAAAATGTAAATACTGCTTAGGTCTAGACCCATTTTTTTATGAAAAAACTCATCAAATACATAACTTTATCCTTTAACCTACAATTCACAATTCACAAATAAGATCACGTATGCCAAACCGAAGACAAATCTATTACTAACACAGCCAAAACAAGAAAACAAATCAAATACCGAAAACCAAGCTGCCACGTATTACTCTAACTTCGCTAATATTTTAGTGAAGTTACTACACCGCACGGTTCGATAACGCTGCTGTGACGCAGCGTTTTCACTGCGTAAAACGAACGAAAGCGAACTGGCTAAATGCAGAGTCATCCCTTTGCAGCAACTCGGTTTTTACATAACCACACTCGCGTTGGCAATTACATTGAGTAGTAAGTTCAACTGAGGATGGGTTAGGTGTAGTATAGCTTTAATACACACGGTGTAGTATACATTTAATTACAGGATTGTTTCCCCTAAGTATAGACTTATACGTTTGTAGGTGTACTGTTTTGACAAAACTTATCATATTAATAGTTAACTTATAATATAAAAGATGACTGACATCGGTGATTAGGTATTATTTGAGTGAAATACTATTTCGAAACAAAGTGATATTACATAAGAAGCATACCCACTTCATTCTTTTGTACTAGAATGTGATGTAAGTAAATCACAATGTACCATAGAAGAGTCAACATTAAAAAGTATTGTTTATCCAGTGATATTTATTGGCTCCTCAATCAAAGTGTAAGTATAGAGTAAACTGAATGCCAAGACTACGACTTTCTGCTACAAAACAATTAACCTTCAACTTTAAGCGTCAGATAACGTTGCGTAACTTTTAAGGACGTGTTATTTAATTAAAAGCGTTTTCTAGAAACTTTCCTTTAAACAAAACTTCAGGTCTAATTAACTTCATAATTATAAAGACCTAAACTTCTGAGTTTCCAAACACGAGTAAAATTATATAACATCAAAAATATGTTAATAAGTCGGGCTATAAAACGACGGAGCTGATAAATTCCACGAATATTTTCGTCTCGAGAATTACGTAAGCTTCCTTCACAACGTTTCAGTTCGCTGCATACAGCACACAACGCTGATTAGATTACCACAGGGGAACGTCTGTAACTTTCTAATATGTAGTAATCGTTAAAACGTGATCTTTATTGCCATAATTACAGATGCGAAACTCCTTTGAACTTATTTCGGATTACGAATTACTTACCTTCGTTGTACGCATTATTGTATGTAAGATGGTCCCTGAATAAGGAACTAGGGTTGTCGTTTGGTGTGATTGTGATAATTAACATTTGCTTTTATGACTTGTAGTAAGTAATTAATTTACGGTCTACATTGGTTTAGGTCTACGCGACACGTTAACGACTACTTTGTAAACAATTTTGTTAGAGTAGCCAAGAAAGGTTATCAAGGAAGAGCGATAGTATAAAGTTTTATAAGGCAATCATCAACATAATTTTAGGAACTTAAGCTAACTGTAGATACACTAAAGGCTACTCAACGTTAAACCAAATTAATTTTGTCGTGGATAGCACCGAGACAAAAAACAGGCGCCCAAATAATATAAATGTACTACCCTTTTCAGTAAAGAAAGAACCACACTGAATAATAATATTATATTCTATTACATAAAGTCTCATCAAATTAATAGTCTTCCAGACTTAATAAAACGTTAGCTATTACAAAAATGGATGGCACTCTATACAGCCATAATTATAGTATTAATCAAAAGAACAATTTATTTGGGAAAGTCATAGCCAGCCTTTAGGAAATATTCTCCTATAGGCAATTATATTGAGCGAAAGACTCTCTGCGCAGTTATTTGTCTATCCCCCTGAAGGGTGGGGCAATTTTAGGATTATGTAGAGGTGTGTCGGGGCATTTAACGGAGTATAATCTGCCATGGCATTTTTCGGTCCATTGCTCACATTTGATGTGGGTTGAATATATTAATTATGTGTTACAGCCAGTAAACGCGGATTACGCCGGCTTTTGTATTGGTTGGAAATTATTGACGAATTTGAAGACTCGAATTTAAATTGAAAATGTAAACATGTTGGTCGAATGATTAATGATTCGGTTCATATGATGATGACGTGTTTATTGACACTTAAAACGAGTAGAGTAATTACATGAATAATTACGAGAAGTTATATGCTTGTTTTTGTATAATCAGCAAGATTAAGTTGCAGCGCAATGTTTAATTAAGAGAAATTAACATTAAGTCAGCTAATTGCTTCACGCCCTCCTAAGAAAAGTAAATGAAAGAGCATTTATGTTCGCAATAATGTGCACAACATCAAGAAAATTCTAATAAAACTTAACGACGACACACAAATGGTTGCAATAAACCATAAATTATCAATTCAACGCAATCCAGCATAATGCCGCATAAAATATGACTAAATAACTCATAAAGTATTCACTGAAGCATAACAGCTTCGCAATAGTAATGTGGGACGTAATGTGACACATTTTGTTTAAGTGGCAGTTACAGCTCAAGGCGAATTCGGTATTGACGTCGTAAGGAACAATGCGCAAAATATGCATGGTGCTTAAGTGGATTCAACGGCGCCTGAACCATGTTCCAGGTCAGTAATGACACGGTTTACCGATGTTTGGGTTAAGACTCGTGTTAGACAGTGTGATTCTGGGTGAATTCATTAGTCCCTGGATTAGTTATCACCATCTATCGCATTGCGCATACACTATAAGGCCGTTCCATTAGCACGGGCCTCGAATATTCAACGAGATTCCTACTAAACGCCTCGAAAGTTAACATTGGCACAAGACAACTTTTACATTTTCATAAGTACTTACTGAAGTAGATACTTAGCTTTCAAACGTTTGAGGTCGTTTCGAACCATTCAAAAGTTAAAAGTTACCTCTCAATTTACTCGCGAAATATCAAATGTTAATGTTTAGACCGTAAATTGTTATAATTCTGGAAACGTTCTGCAGACTTCTCAAACTGGAACAAATTGTTATTAACTGAAACTTTAATTGCTGAAATATTCCGGAGGCAAAGTAAAAGCATAGACATGTGAATAATTAAACTGTTTCTAAAGGATTGATAGCTAGAAACCTAAAGTCAGGTAAAGTCGCAGACGGTGAAACAATTTCTGTCGTAAATACGGAGTGTACTCAGCCATATAATCGATGAGCATCCTAAAAAGAAAATGAGCTAACACGTTGAACCGTTAGCAGAAACAATGTGTTATATGAAGTATGTATATTGCTCATGAAATTCAGCTTAAGGAAATTGCTCCTCCTCGTAGGAACCCTTGAAGGCGTTCGGAGGGGAAAATTTGATAGCTTATAGCTTTGATAGCGCCAGCACGAGAGTGATGACGAAAATGTTTTTAAGGTAAAAAGAAAAATTGTTTCTGTGTAGGAGGATTTTTAGAGACTGTACGAAGTGACTGTTTGTCTAGGGTAATTGGATGCTCAGTTTTGACGTAAATGCGTAAATGGTTTTACTTTTTGAAGTTGATACAGTGCTAGACTGGTATAATTTTAATATACAAGTTTACAAATAAAATAATATGCGGCAAAAGAACGATCAACAATTTTAAGGTAGCAAAACACTTAAATTTATTGATAAAAACAGTGGTTTTTTTGTCAAGAAAATTAAGTGTTTTTAACTCATTGTGGGGATTAAACCCACACGCACATTTTTTTATTGCATTTCCTAAAATTCTTCAAAATTTATAAGACAAAAATTTTGCAAGGATTATTTTTGGGCAATAATAAAATTAAAACTAATTGGCTTAGTACTGTGATCCTTTTTTCAGTGTAAAGACTAATGTAAAGAAAAACTAAAAAAAACAATAAAAGACATAAAGTTAATCACTTAACATTTTACAGAATATTAGGAAATACAATAAAATCTTGTGAAATTACGAATTAATTTTGTCTTTAATGGCTCAATACAAAAATATCTTATCTTTTGAGTGTAAATGAATATTTATTACCCGACTGCCGAAGGAGGGTAATGTGTTTATCATTTAGATTCTCTATACTGAGGCCATAACATTAAAATAACATTAAATATACGCCTCTGTGAGATCTAGGTCCAAAGTCAATATTTATTGGCTATGTAGATATATATAAGTAAGTCAGGTACTAAAATTGCGCTATCTTTGAGCGTGTGATGATTTCACTCCTTATAAATTAACTGTATTTTATGGCCTTAATTAAAAAAAAAAAACAATTTATCACGGGAATTTGACGCGACGATTTAGATTATTTATTTACCTATTACACCCGACATGAAACGACGACGACGTATTGTTTTTCAATTATAAAACGCGAAAGTTTTAAATTTTTTTTTTTATTTCTGCAAGTCCGCACACATTCTTTAAGGGCAAAGTAATCAAAGACAAATAATAAGTTATTCTTAACTTGGGATGGGTATATTGCGTTTGACTTGATTGATTGATTGAGCTAGTAACTGCTATAGAGAATAGCTGAGTCAAATCAATTACAGTAGTGTTTTTGCTTCATTTCCTGACCCAAATCGACGCCCAATTTTACCATCAGCTATTTCAGGATGCAATTTACATCCAAATGAGCTTTAACATCATAAAAATCAGTAATAGGTTAGCACTCTTGTTAATACAATATTGTCTTACGTAATTACTGGCACATGACATGACATAAAGCGTAGCGCTCACGGTATCCATTAACTTTGATTACTAATCACTGGTAATGGAATATTTCGGTAAAATTGAAAGGAAAGCGTAACACACCGAAAATTTTTTTAATCATCAAGTATAATATGTTCTGTGTGATAGTATATGTCCACCCTTAGTGACATTCATGCAATTTGTACAAAGAAATGATAGGGTTGTGACAGTTAAGAGCGATAGTCTACAGGCAAGGCTTCGAAATTGTCGGTTTCTTCTTTACCGACTTCAATAAGGAGAAGCTTCTCAATTCTATTGTATTTTTTTCATGTGTCTCACTTCAATACTTTTTACTAGACTTTTCATGTGCTACTATTTAAATTTGGTGAAGATTTGATGAAGAACTATGGAGATATACAACAGAACTCTTCAATAAACAACGGCAAATCTCTCGGGATTGCTGCAATCGCATGTCTGCTTATTTTTTTTTCTTTTAAGTCGTTACGCTCTTGACAGAGCGGTCGTGGTCGTCATGAAGTATTGGTAGTATATGCGGCAGATGTAATACGTTTCACAATGTCTCGCCACCATTCCCGATTATAAGTTATCCGGGCACATACGTGCACGGGACCGCCCACAGCAGACTTGATCTTGTCGATCCAGCGCATGGGTAACCTACCACGCGGTCTAGGGCCTTCCACTTTTCCTTGGACGACTAACCGCTCTATGAACTGACTGTCTCGCCTTGAAACTTGTCCGAATAAAGTGAGTATTCGGGCTTATTGTTTAGGCCAATTCATAACATAACATCACGCCGGTACGTTCTAAAGGGGTACGCAGATGTGTACAGTTCACCCTGGTAAACTATTCGGGTAGTCTATTCTGGTATAACTAAACAAAAAGTTATTTTTTGTTTTAAAAGTTTTTTTTGCCAGGACACGCTTACATATGTCATATTAGGAAATAGTGACAAGCTTAAAGTGTTTACATCACTAATGTGTCTAATGACATAAAATACAGTATAATTAAAAATAAAAACAAAACCTATTGTCCAATTTTTCATTTTCGTAATTATACTATCGCTGCAATATTTGTCAATGATAGCGCTTTAATTTGTCGAGGGAAAATTGTGTCGCGCTATCGTTCGTCGATCTAAAGTTTCGTCGTCCCATTGTTTGTCTTGAAAACAATCAGTAGCACTAACGCTGATGACGCTAACTAGAGCTGATGTCCTGTCGCATTGATGGCCGACATATCGTACTGTCTTATTTTTTACTTCGTAGTTTTTGGAAGTTGGTTGTATTTTTTTTAAATTATTTTATCAAATAACTGGAATTAATAAAAACTTAACTGATTTTAATAAAAACTTCTAAAGCTTTGACATTTGAACATTGAATCCATGTCGTTATAGTATTTTTATAAGTGGAAATTAATAATGGGTCTAATTTATCTATTAAACTTTATTACTCAAGATAATTGCTTTTATAACAAAGTTCAACTTTCACAAACAAACAACAACGGTATCATCTATGTAGCCCAATATAAATACCTAACGGATAAAACTATTTGATTTAGGCTGACACAAAAATATTTCCAATTTCATATAGCAAAATGTCGACTTATATTTGAAGGCGTACTGAGAAACACGCCTGTAAGTTAAACCATAAATATGAAACTTTGCCCATGTAGCTGATTTGATGGAATCCCGCACCAAGATCAAGAACGGTTCGTTAACTTCCTTTTCCAGTAACTCAGTTACATAAGTAAGGATGGATCAAAACCTTATTTAAGGCTGCCGCAAGAAGGGAGAATTAATTAAACTAAAGAAAAGAAATTACCCCTAATCAAGTCTTGAAAAATATTTCTGTAAGTCATTAATAAAAAAAGTACTTATCTACACTCACAACGTTCCAAATAATTAGAAATTAAAAAAAAAATATCAACACGTACTTATTTTTCGAGGATAGGTAAAATAAAAAAAATAAAAACCATTACAGTGCAACATTTTCCTTAGATTTTCAAACAACTGCAATAAAAATAACTTTTTAAATTGTATATTGCACTATTACTTTTTATTTATTGGCGCGAATGGGCTCATTGACTTAATGTAGAAAAATAGTGTCATTGTCTATAAAAGTGCACGCTGCGCAGTGCGCAGTCAAGCACAACGAGAATCTAAATTTCCCGCCATACCATATATTTTTCCCGACACCACTTCTGTTTTATTTCAACTGTATGTATGAAGATAAAATAGTGTATGCAACGGCATAAAAACACTCGTGTGATACTATTATCACATTCGTGTTTTACTAACCCCTATTATGTGACTGTTGCATAAACTACTATTATATTGTTACCTACACGTTTTATAATGCAAAATTGGATTGTCAGAACGTAGAAGCAACAGCTAATTTAAACTTTATGAAATATGGCATTTCGTTATAAAGTTTATGAGATATAGAAAATTTAAATCTCACGATATACGTAAATACATTTGCGATTCAAGAGAATTTCATTATATAAGAATTTCTACAAGTCCAGAAACACAGTATTGTTAAAAAGGATTCAGTGAAATAAGCCCGTTATCAATATTGCGATCAAAGCTTTATAGAAGAAGAAAATAATTTCAAAGACGGGTTTCAAAGACGCCTCCAAAGTGGATTTGTGTTGAAAGGGTAGAAGCCTTTACAAACTGTTCAACTAGGGCGTCTCCTTACACTGTCGAGTAAATATTTGCAGTGAGATGAGTTGACACAGTAGGCTTGTACACAGTCAACTAGGAAAAGTATGGATGGACCCACTTTCGGAAAAAACATTCTTCGTAATAGTTATCGGAAATAGAGAAGTTTTGTTGAAGATTTAGTGAACGAGGACATAGGGAATGTTGATTCAAGCTGATTTTTATCTACAAAATTTTGGGCTGACCTACTTATGGATGAAATAAAGTAAATATGCATGACACAGTTAACTTATTGAACCCACAAATTAAATTTCAAAACTGATGTTGGATATGAATTCCGAGAATGTATTCGTATATTTGCACTATAGTATCAAAAGTTATAGACCCTCGCATGCCAAACAGTAAACAGTTTCATATTTGCACACAATATAAAAGTTCCGACAGGTTAACCATGTTGGCAGAATCTTGGATTAAGATTTATAGACAAATGGGTTAATATGGTCAGAAATAGAAGAAACTTATCTCAGACGTAAACCTTATCATAAAGATGGGTTATTTATGACTATCGTAAATGATATTATTGCTATCCATACCCGTATTCCTACATATTTTAGGGACCATCCGCTACGGAGTGATAATTACAGGGACGGCAGACAGAGTGACCTCAATTCATAAAATAATTGATTGGCCAAATATGATTAGTAGGCATTTATTGAATTTCATTTTGTGAGTGTAAGTAGAAACCTTATTTAGTAAAGTAGTTATTATTCTCCTGGTTAAGTATCTTTCACTTATTTTTGTTACATAAGGCCACATAAATATTATTATATAGGTGTATAATTATTTGTACTTACTTAACGATAACTGATTTTAAGTTGTAGGGAGGGATACATTGTCTAAAATTATCTTATTAGGTATATCCAATATCTTTGTCAAAAATAAAATTGTTTGGATCGTATAAAATGTCTTGGTACATACAGACAATTTTATAGCGCACAAAAGGGAAAAGTAACTAGCTAGACAAGAAATTAAGGGACTAGGTAACGTCTCTCAACTCAGTAACTGTGAAGTAACACAAGGAGAACGTGCAGTGCTTAAAGCCGAGGTTAAGTTCTAAGAATGTTTTGCTCTTACGACTGAGTTCTATAAAATGTTATTAGATTTTTCTCTTCAATTTAGTAATGTTTCTGATTTTCTTGCTATGTCTACAATAACATTACTGATAAAAATATGTACATTTAAGCCAACTTCGCAAAAAGGAGGAGTGTGTTACCTCAGAACTTTTTATTATTGGGTGAACCGATTTTGATGTTTCTTTTTTATTTAAAAGCGTGTGCTTGTCATGTGGTCCCATTTAATTTTCATCAAGATCTGATGAAGAACTTTGGAGAAATACATCAGAACTCTTCAATAAATGACGGCAAATCACTAGGGATAGCTGCAATCGCATGTCTGTTTATTGTTTACACCATTTAATAACATAACATCACACTGGTAAGCTCTAAGTGGGTACGTAGCTGTGATCAGTTCACCCTGGTATACTCTCATTTTACCGGTTTTGTTTAAATTTCATGTAATAACATGAAATTTAGTACTGCAGTAAAAATTAAAACCGAAATAAAAATCTTTTTAACAAAAATTACAACCGACTTCCAAATAAAAACACTACAAGTTGAAAAATAACTTCAATTTCGGAAGTCGGTGTTCCTGTTTTCGTTTCTTCGTTTTTTGACACCAACTTCCGAAATTGAAGTTATTTTTCACTTTTGTAGTGTTTTTATTTGGAAGTCGGTTGTAATTTTTGTAAAAAAGTTTTATATTTCAGTTTTAATTTTTACTACAGTCTTCAGTTACATGAAATCTAAAATTGTTTTAGTTTTTATACTTGCTCGGCCATAAGCTGTTATTGTTTTTGTAAAAAGTTATATCATGCATATATTTTACGTTTTAGGCGGTTGTTCAATATCTGCATGATATGTGTGGCGTCGCACTTAGTATGGGCAATGATCCAAGTTGTATTGACGCTATGCTCTGACATTTTTTGGAGCACTCTTTCAGCTGAAATATGATTTTGGAAATTGGAAATGCCTCAACACTTGTCTATATTTTGGTGGCCGAGCTTGACTGGCGAGTTGTCACTCTTTAATTAACATTTCATTTTCAAAATCGTCTTGTTTATGATAATACAGAATATTTCAGTAAACCTATTTACTCAAAACAGGTCACCGTGTCCGAACATCGTTATCGGACAGAAAATAGTTCTCGTTAGTGCAACCTGAAAATGTGTTTCATAAATTTGAAATTCATCTTTCAGTTAAAATGTTTGACTTTAAAGGGAAACACGCTCAAAGAAAATGGTATGTGAGGAAGTTGCAAGATATTTATATCCATACTTTACGGCATAAAATATTTATATATTAAGAGCAGTCTTGTCAGACTTATTTAAAATTCAGAGTCTGGCTTTGAAATATTATTTTACCAACTGTCGTCAGTAAGCGGTTGGTACAGTTTATCTTTTTCTTTACGGTCTAGACTTATTTCCATGCTAATCTAAGACATTGTGATGTAAATGAAGTTTGAAACTTTCATAAATATGATTTACAATGTAATAAAAATATAATCTTATTTTATCCACAGGTACAGATTTTGATAGAATTACAAATCACGTTATGTAAAGCGCTCTTGCTGACTCATAACCGAAATAAGGGTCTGTGATATTGCTCGGTCCACTTCACCCACCTTAAGAGATTTTCCCCTCCAATGATTTACAACTATCGGCTCACTATTTTGCATTCAGTTCGACTACAAAACTTTTATTTTACACGTTCGTTTTCTGCGACTACTGTGTAGTTTCTAAAAATAGATGCGATTTGGGCAACGGCTGGGCTCCATATTTCAGAGGGTACCCGTTTGGGATGAATCTAAATCTCTGTATCTTTGGCTCTTCGCCCGGTACAGCACTGTTAGGTCATCAGAGCAATGACCTCTTGTATTCTAAGGGTGGTTAAGTAACCTTAGTAATAGTTCGTTTCAATTATGACTATTGACATTATTATCTATTCCACTTGAAAATAATTGACGTTACAACTACTACAATTTATTTCAAAAAATTTGTACTAAATATACTCCCACGTTTTTATTTTTTAAGGCAACAAAAACGTTCTCCACTATATATTTTTAACAAATGCTCATTTAACAAGTATTTAATTACTATATCAATGACCTACTAACAACTATTTAATTACACAAGTATAAACACGACCCTCGAGCGTGTCCTTCTAAATTATTAATAATAATGTGACGTGTTGTAAAAATATCTTATAATAAAATAACAAGGAAACACAATGCGTTTTGTGTTGGGCCTTCACTGCGTCAATGCCTTTAGTTATCGTTAAGGAAAGGCAAGGTATCGAACCGTCGAGGTTACTAAAATCATTATAATATTAAAAATGTTTTCAGTTAATTTGTACCTTTCTAAGTTGTAAGGTAGAATTGAATACACACAAGCCCTTGTTAATTCGTTTTCTTTTTAGGGTTCCGTACCCAAAAGGTAAAAACGGGACCCTATTACTAAGACTCCGCGATCCGTCTGTCTGTCTGTCTGTCTGTCCGTCTGTCGCCAGGCTGTATCTCATGAACCGTGATATCTAGACAGTTGAAATTTTCATAGATGATGTATTTCTGTTGCCGCTATAACAAAAAATACAAAAACCAGTATAAAATAAATATTTAAGGGGGGCTCCCATACAGCAAACGTGACATTTTTACCGTTTTTTGGTCGATATTAATAACGGCAACAGGTAGACTCTTGAAATATTCACAGAAAATTTAGTTGTATATTCACTTCAAAAAATAATTATTGTTAAATTAAAATAAAATAAATTAAGGGGGGCTCCCACACAACAAACGTGAAATTTTGGCCGTTTTTTGCGTTAATGGTACGAAACCCTTCGTGCGCGAGTCTGACTCGCACTTGGCCGGTTTTTTCTTTTTCGCTATGAAATTAACAGAGGCGAAAGGTTGAACTTAAGATGCCCGCAGATAGGTAGTCACGATGTAACAATGCGTCTCTTATGAAATATAACAGTCGCATTGGTGTCGCATTGTCACACCAATGCGATTGTTGGTATTTTTATCAAGGGTTTTGTCTTCTAGTATTGTCTTCTAGTATCGACGGTCAAAAACAACTTACTCGTTTCAGTCTACCCTGAATAATAAAACTTGGTCCTTTCTTTTAAACCACATGTCATATTTATTCACGTCTATTGTCTGTTGGGCTTTACCCAAAATTCGTTGCGGTTTGTGGTAACGTCTGCAGTCTAGTAGTAATACAATTTATATTAGGTATTGTACACTAGCCTTTGCCAGCGGCTTCACCCTCGTGATAGTCAAGAATTATCTGAAGGTAAAAATCTACGTATCTTATTTTAATTCATGGTCTACCCGCTTTCGTAATTAAATCAAACGTTGACACGAGATTGATGAACTAGGGAATACGCAAATATTTTTTTTATTGTATTCATGAGTTACTAATTAACTATAGTAAACAAATATGAAAGACTTTTTTAAATATCTCGATCAGAGACGAAATTATTAAGCGTCAAAGTTGAGAATTAGAAACAGAAGTCCGACGTGGCACATGATGTCAGATGGCATCATCGCAACCCTAGAAAACGGCGCTTTCATAGAGAGGGACATATATATTTCTTTACATTATTATATCTCTTTCGGTTTTCGATAAATTTTGATTTGTATTTATTACTAATATTCTATTTTAGTCTTTTTATCGATAAACTGGTCAAATAATAAATATTTTTTTCATGCATATTCCCTATTATAATATTTGTGAGGTATATAATAGTAGTTTATGCAATGGCCTTATAATAGGGGTTAATAAAACACGAGCGTAGGTTTATCAAATGAGGCGAAGCCGAATTTGATAATAATATTACGCGAGTGTTTTAATACCTAATTATATGCCGTTGCATACACTACTTTATCTTCACTCATACAGTTGAAATTAAACAAAAGTGGAAAGGGAAAAATATTTGGTATGGTGGGCAATTTAGATTCTCATTGCGCAGCGCGCGCATCCACAGACAATGAAACTTCTTTACTACAGCCCATACGCACCAGAAAATTAAAAAGTAAAAGTGTGCTATAAAAATTAAAAAGTTATTTTATGATGCAGTTGTTTGAAAATCGAAGGAATATGTTGAACAGTAATGGTTTTTTTTTTTTATTTTACCTATCCACGAATATAAAGTACTTGTTTATACAATATTTTTTGAATTCGTATTTGGAACATTACGTTGTGAGTGTAGATAAAATAATTTTCTACATAGGCCAACAAGAAAAGCCTGCTAAATATCAGTTCAATATTTGCCGAGCATTCGTCAAGGATACCAGAAGTTTTTTTGACTACACAAGGTGTAACTGAAATAACGCAATGTTCAAAAAGGGATCATTGTACCCACAACTTTGAGCCATTTTTCTAAAGGGCCAACGGTCTTCATCATCTTCCTGTTCAGTTCCCGTTTTCTTATTCTTAATGTATTGTCGCGATCACGCTATTACTGATTACCTTTTCTTTGATATCACTCCTCACACAGAGTATTCATCTCTTTTTGACCTTCCTCTCCCTCTCCTTCCTTTCACGTTTATATTCATGAATCTTTTAGTAACATGCGTTTCATCCCTCCTAATATAATATCACCGCACCAGGACAAACTATTTTCTTTATTTTGAGGTCGCTAATAAGATAATCAGTTGTTCAGTACATTTTTTCGAGTTATTCAAACACATATATTTTCGCAGTTTCGGATTTGATTTGTAATGATGAGTACAATGACCCCTATTAAGAAATTTTGTTGTTTATGTAACGTTGTTGTATTTCTGGCCAGGGTTCGAATAGTTTCTCGGTTGTTTTACCGCATTCAATTCTCTGCATCGAGTACCGAGCGCTTATTACTAAAATTAACAACACTATTAAGTACACGCGATACTGATTAACTCTTTTTAACTTGCTACGAATACCTTAATGTTGTGGTTTCTTTTTTGGTATTATAAATGATTTTTTATTTTAGTTTTGATATAACTAAGAGTCAAGAGTGAATAGGTTTCTTCTAGGCAAGTGTGCTTCACCGTAGACCACATCATCGCTTAACATCAGGCAAGATATTGGTCAGACGCGAGCCTATAGACTATAAAAAAGCTTGGCTTTATTGTTCAGTTGACTTTTATGTCATAACAAACAGATAGATAGAAATATTCTTTACGATGTAGTTATGTAATATAAGTTATTAATTTAATTAAAGTCCATGTAGGTACGAAAATAAATCTATATATCTATCTTATACCTTTAAACGAGCAATTGTTATATATATATATAATCTGAATCTTAAAATCGGCTCCAACGATTTTCATGAAATTTTGTATGCGAGTCATTATGGGGGCGATAAATCGATCTAGCTAGGTTGAATTTTTAGAAAACGTCGGTTTCTCTATTTTCACCCGAGCAGAGCTTGGTCACCCAGGTACTATGTGATAATTACGCGACAGTCAATAGCGATATTCTCGTAAAAGTTGATAGAAATTGTGTGAAGTTAAGAACGAAATAGTTTCGAAACCTTATGCAATGGGTCTTTTTTCATAGTTCGCTTTTATACAAAAAAAAACCATTTTATTTTTACGTAAGCGTAAAGGTTTTATGCTGGTGGCTGAAGATACATTACTGATACATAGGTGTTTATATATTCACTCCAGACAGCATTTGGGTAAAAACTTCACTGAGTATGATAAATATAGACAGCCGTCAAAGCTGGTTTCTAAAAGCATCAACCTCTTTTTACTCTGTCTTTTAAAAGCACAAGTAAAAATAAAAATTCTAGAAAATTTTACTGTTGTAAAATACCTACTAAGAATCTTTTTGACAAAGGTTTGTCATACAGGATTTTTACTGACAAGAAAAGAATGCCGTAAAATCGCTTTGTCCTTCCCATAGGTCCTTCTCAACTGTCAACTGTCAAAGGGAAAATGGAACGAAAATAGGGGTTTATGAAAGCGAATAGGAATATTATGTGAGTGACAGTTCTGTAAAGGTTTGTTGAATAGTTATAGAAATGTCATTCAGTAATATTGTAGAGCAAAAACTCTTTTTACGAAGGAAAAGATATGTACGACTATATATATTGATCGTGGTCGTGGACAGTTTTTAAAGAGTAGGTATAAAACTGTTTACTGACCAAGAACTATACTAAAGTAGCTAACAGTAGCGTAAAGTAGCTTACTTTAGTTGGCATATGGCCTATGTGTCGTTCGTTGACTTGTGTGTGCCCTGGCCGTTGAGTGTGTCATGCTCTCTCAAATGTCTCTCTGATGGTGGCGCGTGTGTTGGATCATCCTGTTCCCTTCATGATGGTTGAGCTTTGTGGTGCCAATTCATGCGTCATGTTCGTGAACGGACGCCGTCAGTTGGGATTGGTCATAACTTGACTGCTTCGGATGTTAATGTTTTTCTAGTATCTATTATATAACTGCACAGTACATGTGTGAGTACTTCTAATACTTTGTCCTCACATGCATGAATTTAATAATGTATGTACCTATGTTCCTAAATATTGTAAAAAAACTTTTTTTTTTTATAGTTTATGTATGGTGTTTCTTGTGCATTCTTCTCCATAACAAGCTACTTTCCGAATGCACGGTAGAATCATTTTTATGTACGTTCAAAAGTGTCGCTTGGTGGCCTAGGTGAAATAAAATATCTTTGTTTTTGTCATAGCTTAGGTAACTTTTTATATTTGTTGACATATTTTGCGGTCTCCACACAGGGTATGAAAAATAATTATGAATTAAAAAATATTTTTTTAAACTAGCTTTTTTCGTATGCTTCTCAGCAAATCCTTTCATTTAATACCTATTTTTTATTGTCTCTAGGCTCGCGCTTGACTACTATCTCACCTGATGGTAAGCGAAGATGTGGTCGACGGTGAAACACGCTTGCCTAGAAATAACCTATTTACTCTTATTCTTATAATCATGGCAGTGCACCAAAAATAACTATTCCGCCAACTTGGGCCGCCCGCCATATTGGGTTTAGGATGACTAGCTTGTAATAACCTCTGCTATGCGAGCTATCCTAAATCAGTTCTTGGTCTGCTACGGGCATTAAACTTCGATCAATAGACCTATCAATAATGCTCTGCATAAGAGGATGTTTCCCACCATTTTCTTTTATAATTATTATTAATACACTAACATTTCACATGAGCTGTTAACAAAGACTGATTATTTAAGTCCAATCACGTACACCACTTACGAAAATTAAAGACCACTACCAAAATCCATATTCAATTAACCAGCAAACCTCATTACTGGAACATTTTAAAACAACTCGCCCCAAATCGTTCGCTAATTAATCCGAACCCATTAGCAAAGGCCAACTCATTTATACCTTACAATAATAAATAATTAAAATTGATGCCGACACGTTAGGAGTCCGGTTTGTTATGATAAAGCCTTTATACAGACGGGAAATAACTGTTATTTAAAACCCCAAAGGGATTGTAAATCGTAAGTAATTTATATTAATAGCTTTAGATTTATGTTAGTTTTGGCTCGAGGTGCCGTTTGGGGACCGATCGTGTTGCTAACTAGACAACACTAGATCATAACGGGTTGTTATGTTTTCGCTGTTATAACAGCGCAAACATAACAATAATATAACAATCCGTACCGCACTAACTCTTATAACAATGGGAGTAGTGGTGTATTGTGAGTAAGAAACAATTTTTTTTCAAAAAATTGGATTTATTTTATAATTTTTGTGGAATGGAAAAGATTTTTTTATTTAACTTTAAATTTAATACATTTCGTTACGAAAGATCAAAAGGATAAAGCCGGAACTTGCCTTCAAACTCTACCTACTTCCATCCATCTGTCAGTCAGTCACAGATGTTTTTAACCGACTTCAAAAATAGGAGGCGTTCTCAATTCATCGGTATCTTTTTTTTATCATAAACTAAGTAATTAAATTGAAAAAGGAAATGAGTATTTCGTGTTTTTAACAGATTTTCCAAAAAGAAGGAGGGTCATATTCAGATGATTCAATTTTTTTTGTTATTTATCACATCACACATCATCAGCCTATTAATGTTCCCACTGCTGGGACACAGGCCTCCTCTCTGTGAGAGGGAATGGGCCGTTATCCACCACGCGGGCCCAGTGCGGGTTGGTGGATGTCACATGTCTTCGAATTTTTGGTTCTAGGACATGCCGGTTTCCTCACGATGTTTTCCTTCACCGTTTTGAGAGCAGTGGTGATGAAATAATTTACACAAAGTAAAGCGCCTGCCTGGGCTCGAACCCACGACCTACAACTTGTAAGTCACGGCCGATACCACTGGGCCACCACTGCTCAACTCCAACTCCGTCATATATAGACTATATTTGAATATACAGTATTTGCAATAACATGGCAAGCAGTTGCTCCCAAAAAGTATCATTTGGTTAAGTGGAACAGATGAAGAAGATCATTGAAATGAGATGTAATCTTGGTATAAATAATTTTCATGGTAATATGAGGTACGAGAATAATAAGGGTAAAATAAAGAACTTTTTAACAAATAAAAATAAACCGAATTCTAAAGCAAAACACTACAAAGCGAAAAATAACATTGTTTTTTCTGAAGTCGGTGTCGAAAAACGAAATAAAATAGGTACCAACGACACCGACACCGGAAAAAAAAAAATCACTTTATTGTGGTCTGCTTTAGAAGGCGGTTTAATTTTTTTGTTAAAAAGTTCTCATTTATCCAATAAGTAATAGGTAGGTAGGTTATGTGTCATGTTCGTATCAAAGATAACTCGGTCATGTAGCTTACTGTGCACTTAATCAAACAGAATACTCGGTTATAGGTCAACAGCTTTTTGTCGTTTGATCCACCTTAAGCAAGGTGGTTTTACAGACACGTGCAACCCCAATAGGCTATCCAACGAGTAACCAACCCTACATTGCTATGCCTTTACGAAGAAAGGCGGTCGCACAGATCCGACTAAATATCATAAGTTTAAAATAAACACAGGAGGGTACTCCTCATAATACGAGGTGTACAATATTGGAACAATTTAAAAGATATTTTATTAACTTATATGGGTATGCCTCTATGTTTTTACACAAGCCACTGTTGACAGCGCAATCTAGAACATTTTTAAGGGTTCTAGTGCCTGTAACGAAAATATATTATCAAAAAAAAAACAAACCGACCTCCAAAACAAAACACTACAAAGCAAAAAATAACTTTCTTTCTAAGTTATTTTTCACTTTGTAATGTTTTGTTTTGGAAATTTGTTTATATTTTTTGTTAAAATGTTTTTTATTTATCTCTTTTTAGTTTTGTATACCTGCAATTACCGTGAAAATCATTTTTAGCTAAAGTACACCTCATGACAATTCCAATAACCCAAAACACGACTAGGATACGTTGTTTAATTTCGGAGTACCAGTGCTTACCTTCCGGCGTCATCATCAGATCAGTTCGATGGTACCATTTCCATCAGTACCATTTATTTATGAGTATTTGCTTTATCATAGTCGTTTAACTATGCGAGACATTATACACCCGTGAAATACTTAGCATTAAGGAGATCCAGTGGCCATCTGTGGTCTTCTTCATGAGTTCACTTCACCAAATGATACTTTCTGAGTACAAATATCTGTGACCTGTATAGCGATTTTGGTATTGATGAAAATAGCAAAATCGCTATACAGGGTGGCCAAAAAGTCGTGCAGGGGTTGACCTTAAGGACCTGCCCTAGTTGCGTTTGATCCACGACTTTTTGGCCACCCTGTATGTATGCCTATAATATTTGAGGAGTTCCCTCGATTTCTCCAAGATCCAATGCTCCAAGATGACCATGGGACCACGTGGCCAGTGTGGCAACCCCATTCAAACAAAAGAAGGATTCGCCAAATCAATCAGGGCACCTTTGAGTAATCGGGGAAAATAAGTACATAAAAAAAAAATCATGCCGACGAATTGGGAACCTCCGCCTTTTTTTTAAGTCAGTTAAAAAGGAAAACATAAGGCTTCAGTAAATATATTTTTTACCCGACCGCCGAAGGAGGTAGTAGGATGTAAGTATGTATGTAAGTATGTATGTATGTTTGTTCCTATGTGGCGTTCTAGAGACCAAACGCGTGGGCCGATTTTGATGGTTCTTACGTCAATCGATTCGTCTTAACCCCGCGAGTGTCACTGGCTACATGAAAGTTGGAAAATAGGAAAATGGCGGTTCTTAGTGGGAAAAAAAAATCCCATTAGTTCTACCGTAGAACTGTTCAGTAGAACTAGTGGGAACAAACCCCATATTGTGGGGGCCCAAATTTGTTTTTTCTTTCAAACCTATCGTGTACAATCAAAATAACTAAAAAGTTATAAATAAAAAATGTTAATTAAAAAAATCAAAAACCCGACTGCTTGAAAAGCGAACTAAAAAGACGTAAACAAGGAGAAAATCATGCTGTGCAGTCGGAGGATACTTCTGGTTTTGGTCAGCCAGCTCGCGAAGATGTATCCTCCGAAAGCACAGCATGATTTAACCTGTGTTATCAGTACATATTACACATACAAATCACAAGTACAAACATGGTGATACTGGACAAACATTTATTGGCCATTCGGTTCGTGCATTGTGGCAAGCAATTGTGTTTGCCCTATTGACCGAGCAGGGAAAGCCAATTTTCGGTCGTTATGCTAAATTTGGTTTGGATGGTTTGTGCTTTGTGCATATTTCCTACGGAAACTGCCAGTATTGGAGAGTTATAATTATAGAAAAAATCGTAAATTATTATAATAGGTATAATAGCGAAAAACCGTAGTTATGAGAGTTTTCAATTCACATTAAAATGTTATAACATACTAGCTATTCCCCGCGGCTTCACTCCCGTGAACCACCCCACAGGACCCGTTTTCGGGATAAAAAAAAAGCCTATGTAACTCAGGAATAATGTTGGTTTCCATTGGTGAAAGAATTTTTTAAATCGGTCCAGTAGTTTCGCAGCCTATCGGTACAAACAAATAAACTAGTTTATTATATTATATTATAGTATTAAAGTAATAATAGTATAGAAAAATTATGTATACTCCCAGATTTGAGAATCTCTTTAGCTCATCTCTTTATATTTCTTACAAAAGATAATTCTCATTTAAACCATCTTTCCAGACACAACAAAACATGAAAATTGCTGTACTCCTCCAACAATACTTTCGCAGTGCATCAAAAATATAAAGCAACTCAATTTTGCCTTAAACCCATCCGGTTAATCCTTTTAACTGTCTTTTGAGAGTACCTACCCCTCTAATTAACAAGGTTATTTGAGTGGCTTACGCCGCATTAGATTTTCTGCAAACCTTAAAAATCTAAATAAATCTCGGATAAAATGCCGAAACATTGCCTCTTGCGAAAAATTTACGCTTCAATTTTTAATGTGGTGGAATTTATTTTGTAATGTTGGGTTCCGTGATTTTGTTTTTAAATCATCTTATCGCATTCTAAGAAACGCTCGCTTTTATCATTCATCATCGTCAGCAGAAAGGCGTCCATTGCTGGACATAGGCCTCTCCCAGGCATCATCACATTGACCGATCCAGTGCGTCTCGCATCCAGCGCGTTCCCACAACCTCAACCAGGTCATAAATCCACCTTCTAACGCATCGTCTTCCGGTTCACGGTAACCATGCCAGAACTTTTCGGCCCCATCGGCCATCTGTTCTGTGAGCAATGTGCCGTGCCCACTGCACTGCCCCATTTTATAAGAACCTAAAAAATAATATTTCACATCTTTAAGATAACTTGTCTTTTATTTAAAATAAATGTAACGCTATTTTTCGTGGAGCAGATATTGAGAACCATTTGTCAAATTAGGTGATGTATCAAAGTGTAGCAGATAATATGAAAGCATTTTCTTGGGCTTTATTTTGATTGGAAATCCAAAAAAGATCTTTTCTTTATCAAGTAATCATTTATGGCTGGAAGTGTCCAGTGATACAGTGTGAAGCCCAGCAGTGGAAGTCTTCTGAAATGACAATTATAATGAATAATTAATTAGCAAGACTAAGAAATTAATATCATATACTGAACACTAATTTCGAAAAAAATAAAAATAAATATTCATAGTATTGATGAATAATGTATTATTAGCATAGCTAAAATAAACTGTTGAATAAAAATTCTCAGCAACTTAACATGAATTTAGTTGATTAAAAATATCCAAAAATAGACTTCCTTCCCCGTATTTTACGAGTATATTCCAAAAATAAACGAACCCCACGAAATAGCGCATGCTGACGAAATCGACGAATTATACAAAACTCGTAATCTGCGTACGGGACCCAAAAAATGCGAGTCTTTTTGAATAATCACAGTCATTTTGTAGACGCCTCGACGCCACCCAGCGGGCGTAATCTTCGAGTTATTGCGTTAGTATTAACGAGTAGAATAAACATAGGGATATTTCAGCATAATGAGTCAGTTTGTGAGGCTTGTGACGGAATTAGTTTAACTTGATGCGTATCACTGTTATTTAGCATGAGAATTGGGGATTAAATTACAGCATTTGGAGACAAGTATTAGTTTTACGTTGATTAAAGTTTGTAGGGAGGTGGATTTGATGCGTTTTAAATGCGTCTTTTAATTAGGGTTTATACTGCAGCCCCGTTTTCGTCTTCTGTTGTTTATTTTGTTTTGTTGCCAAGAGGCTTATTGGCAACGATTCGCTGGTCGCGTCAATGCTCCAGAGCCTCGAACATCGACGACGAGTTTCAGCCTGTCGGTTTTTAAACGGTTACATTTCGGGGAGTGTGCGACGGAACTGCACAATTTAATTCCGCCTAGCCCTTTCCATCATCTGACTACAAGACGCACGACCATGCGCCCTCGGTACATGGTGGACATCCCACGCACGTACAAAGCGTTTTGCTAATACTTTCATTGTGCGCACAGCTAAGGAGTAGAATTCCCTACCGGAGTCTTTCCTAGCTACAACCTTGGAGTCTTTAAGTCAAGAGTGGATAGGTTACTTCTAGGCTAGCGTGGTTCATCGTAGGCCACATCATCGCTAACTATCAGGCGAAATAGTGGTCAAACGTGAGCCTATCGATCATAAAAAAGGAATCATAAACGTACCGTTGTAGAAGTCTGTTTTTGTATTCGAAATGAAACAAAATCTTCGAAGGTTGGGAAATTGTACACTTACATTACGTCCTATAATTCGCTTGTTATGTTCGCACGTAGTATGGGTGAGTGATCCTACCTATAGCGATCAACAATGAACAGTTAGCAACAGTGATGGGGCAGATTATATTGGTAAGCTTTTATAGTCAACCATAGCGATATCACAAGGAACTCGAAACCTCCACTTTTGACCGGAGACAGCCCGCCACAATTCCAACAACATTTTCCTAAAATAGACCACATAACTTTATAATAAGACTCATAGCCCAAAATAATATACTTACCTATCTCCAACCAAAGTTTATCCAACTTTCAAGGAACACACAGCCTCATCACGTACACAAATAATTCTCGAAACATCACTCTTAGAAGTGAAACATTATAATTATTATTCCGTATCTCCCCGTCAGTCGTGTCGGCGTAATACGAGGCGGGGTAATATGAGCACAGACAATGTCATATCAAGCGATGTCACGACACTGCGTTACACTGAGAAGCCACTTTGATCTCATATCTTGTTGCTTTTGTTGTTTTTGGGAAAATACCTACTCTATTTGATACGAAATGTTTTTATATCTAAAGGACAATTTAAATTGAATATACTTCTAAGGTTAACCCTATACATTTCATCGATGTTGGTGCAGACTGCAGATGCAGAAATGACAGAATCAGAAAAATGGTTACGGCTGAAATCGTCACTCTAAACAACTTAACAAACATTGAAATTTGGAACCATAACTCACACAAGGCATGGTGGCCAGTTCTGTACATGATCCGTTCTTACATGTCACATTTTCAAAGTTACTCGTGATTTTTTAGGTTGCATTTAGCCCTAGACTCTGACTGACTGATGGTTTAGGGAACCCGCACTGAGCGTTCGAAGCAATAAAAAAAAACCGGTAAAGAGCGAGTTGAACTCGCGCACCGAGGGTTCCGTATCATCATATTATTATATAAAAGTTTGGATATGTTACTTTACGTACAGTCCAACAAAAGCAGGATAGATGGACAGGTGCATGGGTAAACTTCAAGTAGATAGCATTAGTAGTTCTTGAGATATCCAGCTGTGAAAGACGCACAGACAGACTGAGTCGCACTATAAGTATTCCTTTTTACCATTTTGGTACGGAACCCTAAAAATACACACTTACATAATGTATATAATATATATATAGTATAGTATAGTCTAGCTATAAGTAGAAGACAAAAAAAAATACCAACATAAGCAAAACAACAAATGCGTTACATTGTACCATCCAAATCCAATCAAAATGGCCGACATCCAACTCACACTTTAAATCACAGCCCCAAAAGACTTTCTCAGCTCCGCGTTCTAACTGAAGACATAAAACATCTCACAAGATGCGTTAATCAAACTGACGAACTTAAAGCGCCGGGACCAGTCGCAGCTACGCCGACATTTAGGTCATCAATCGATACCTTAGTTGACGCCGCAGTCACGTTAGAGCCAGTAAAAAATTGTAACGGTGTCATGAAGGACTACTGGCTATTGACTTCGGTCATTGGTTCTTTAAGGGTTAATAGTACTTAGATAGTGAAACTTTTTTGCAGTTTGTTGTAGGTGGTGAGACATGAGAACGAGCAGTAAGTAAACAATGCCAAAATTATTAACATCAAAGCAAGGGTGATCAATGCTTCTTTTGGATATGTTTGGCTCCATCACTGACCTCATTCATCGCTTTCCAGCAGACCAAAGCAGATCGAGGTCAAAGCGGGATTCTTAAGTAAAAAAAAGTTAATTAAAAAAATCAAAAAACCCGACTGCTTTAAAAGCAAACTAAAAACACGTAAATAAGGAGAAAATCACACTGTGCTGTCGGAGGATACATCTTCGCGAGCTGGCTGACCAAAACCAGACGTATCCTCCGACTGCACAGTATGATTTTCTCCTTGTTTACGTCTTTTTAGTTTGCTTTTAAAGCAGTCGGGTTTTTTGATTTTTTAATTAACTTTTTTTATTTATAACTTTTTAGTATTTTTTTTTTCGAATTAGGTAAATTTAGACATATAAGTGTTATATATTTTTGTAATCACCTCTTAAAATCCTTTATTTTGACCCCACACGATAGGTTTGGAAGAAAAAATAAATTTGGGCCCCCACAATATGGCGCCCAAGAACCGCTATTTTCCTATTTTCCAATTTTCATGTAGCCAGTGACACTCGCGGGGTTAAGACGAATCGATTGATGTAAGAACCAACAAAATTGGCCCAAGCGTTTGGTCTGTAGAACGCCACATAGGAACAAACATACATACATACATACATACTTACATACATACTTACATACATACTTACATACATACTTACATACATACTTACATACATACTTACATACATACTTACATACATACTTACATACATACTTACATACATACATACATAGACTGATAAACACATTACCCTCCTTCGGCAGTAGGGTAAAAAATCAACCTGTGGTTTTTAAGAGGTAGTAAAAGAATGCAGTACTTTTACTTGTCCAATATAATATTAACACGCGACCCCTCCCGGCTTCGCCCGTGGTAATTTATATACAAAAATCTTCCTCGTTTCTCATTCTTTCTATCGGTGAAGACCGCATCAAAATCCGTTCAGTAGTTTTTGAATTTATCACGAACAGACAGAGAGACGTGGCAGGGGACTTTATTTTATAATATATAGTGCTCATCACTATATTTTAGGTCATAGGATATAAAGAACCAAAACCAAATACCTATGTATAAACTTATTTCCTTATGCAACATTCCTAAAAGCAGAATTTATCAACACAACACACTATAATATATAACATAACATGTTATTTAACAAAACACACTCGCACCGTATAGGCATTGGAAAATAGATTAGATATTCTTCGAATTCCTCTCGAATACATTTCCTTTTTAGATATAACTCATATCAATAGTATGAAAATATTCGCTGGGTGTACAATACCGTTTGATATTCCGTGTATGTATCCTGCCCTGATTCCCGTATGAGCATTGGCTTGTCACGTCTTGAGCAACTACGGGACACGTCTTCACACGTTTCCTGTTTAAATGTATTTTTTTGCCAATTACTTGTGTATTGCTACTGTTATTATGTGCTGGACTTATTTTCTTACCTTTTATGTAACGATGTGTACTAAAAGCAAACTAAACAATGAACGAAAATCTTGAAAGTCGTTTTTCAAGACCAAAAGTAAGTAAAGATATACAGGCATAAATAATACGTGCATGCAGAATAACATAAAAAAAGTACAAAAAGTTCTGACATGTTTGCCATATTCTATGGCGTGTAAATATATTCAAAGTTATTATAATGACTAATTACAAAAATGAATTCAAACACACCATCATCATCATTTAAGCCGAAAGACGTCCACTGCTGGAAATAGGCCTTCCGCAGGCGTCGCCACATTGACCAATCTTGCATCCAGCGTCTTCCCGCAACCTTAACCAGGTCATTGGTCCTAGTGGGATGCCTTCCAACGTATCGTCTTTCGGGTCGCTGTCGCCATTCCAGAACTTTTCGGCCACATCAACCATCCGTTCTGCGAGCAATGTGCCCTGCCCATTGCCACGTCAGTTTGGCAATTCAAACACAATAAATTACAAAATTTCAACAATAAAGAACTGAAAATAAATTATAATTATGTCAAAATATACATGAAAATGTCAATTAATAATACTATTTGACAAAACTATGTAAAAATATCAAACAAATGTCAAATAAAAATGTCATTATCTGTGTCAAATATCAATTAAAAAAATGAATTTAAACAACGATCACAAAAATTACTACTATGTACTTTCCTCATTGCGCGTCCCCCGCCTTTAGTCCACCACAGCGCTGGCCAGGCTGACCCACGTCTTGGAGTTTTGGCGCAAACCCTGTACGTGAGACCGAGGTTACAGACTTATCATCTTCCTGCCCTTGTCCCATGTTACTTGGCGTTGGCGCAACACGTTCTCTTCTTCCATACCGTCCTTTCCCTCGTCTCGCCATCATCATCATCATCATCAGCCTATTAATGTTCCCACTGCTGGGACACAGGCCTCCTCTCTGTGAGAGGGAATGGGCCGTAATCCAGCACGCGGGCCCAGTGCGGGTTGGTGGATGTCACATGTCTTCGATTTTTTGTTTCTAGGACATGTCGGTTTCCTCACGATGTTTTCCTTCACCGTTTTGAGAGCAGTGGTAATGAAATAATTTACACAAAGTAAAGCGCCTGCCTGGGCTCGACCCCACGACCTACAACTTGTAAGTCGCGGCCGATACCACTGGGCCACCACTGCTCTTTAGTTCATCGTTAGTTCGCCTATCGCTAGTTAGTCTCGCCATCGCTGACTCCTTTTTCTTTCATATCACTCTTCACATAGTCTATCCATCTTTTCTTTGGACTTCATCTTTCCTTCTCCATCCATCTACATTTATATTCATAACTCTTTTAGTAACATGTGTTTCATCGCTCCTCATCACATGACCATACCAGGACAAACGGTTTCCTTTCAACTTTTACTGTCACTGGCGCCACTTTCAAACTTCCTCATTTCATTTCTCACTTTATCCATTCTCGTCACTCCGCACATCCATCTCAAGATCCTGATATCTGCTACATCCAATCTCATTTCATCCATCTTTTTCACAGCCCAACATTCTGATTCATACAGTACGACAGTTCTAATCACGGACTTGTAAATTTTCCCCTTTAATTTGAGGGGCATCCGTGGGTCTCAAGTTGTACCAGTGACTTGTCGCCATTATATCCGTCCCTAGTTGATCCGATGCGTTACGTCTCGGTCTACCTTGCCATTTTCTTGAACAAGAGACCCTAGGTACTGGAAGTCGAAGCAGATCTTGATGGGAGTTCCAGTGAGAGCTACTGGCACGGAACTAGAGAGACTGCCAAAATCGCAGAACGAATTGAATTCTACTATATACTTGAATACACTATACACACATATACACATATTAAACTTGAATTCTACTCTAGTATTATAGTAGGGGCTTTTAAATTTATTTGTTGGAAGGAGTTCTTTTTTATTTGATTTTTATAGTCCCCATGATCATAAGACTGCAAAATGCTGATTTAGCTATAGAAAATATGATTGTCCTGTAGTTTTATATTTTAACATAAGTATTACAACACTCTTCGTTATTTCTAGTGTTCTAAGTGCATACGTGTGAAGGTTAATAAATGTTTTTTGTGATTTATATTTGTTTTATTGTTAAAAACACGTCTTTTTAATATTAGACCGAATAAAAGTATCATGGAGCATGCTTATTAGGAAAATCTTAAGTTGAAAAATCCGGTGCGTAAGATCAGCGTCACCAAATATGTAACTCAAATTCACGCCTCAAGTGGCGGGTTAATTCGTATGATTTTCGGTCTAAACTTCTTCTAACCATCTACCTACGAGTAGGTATGTTATAGCAAAAAAACACCTTGTCGTCCTTTCTACCGTATATTTTCATCGCATATCCTAACACTTCTAAGCCACACACACTTTACATGCGTGAAAAGGAATGTATCTCCACATGATAAATGATGGCTGCTCTGTATGCATGGCTCACGCGCTTTTTTTTTCATTCTGAGTTAGAACGACAGGCACTTCCCACAAGTAGTTCGTTCGTTCGTTCTGTTTATACTAAGAAGTGCCGCGTGAATGTCTGTCATATACAACATAATGTGTGGATGAGTGAAGAAAAATATAGGACAGGAAACACCCATTGCGAAATTTTTCACTTATAAACCGACTTCCAAATATATTTACGGCATAATTTGACAGTTTCCTCTTTACGTACGAGGATAAATCCTTACCTTTTCTAAGTTCGTCTTCTCCTTAGTTGTGATGTGGGTGGTAAATGAGATAGGGATCGGTTTGTGACTCGTATCGAAGACACACAAAATGCTACATTCGTAGCCCATAAACGAAAAATTTTTCACAAAATTGACTATTTCATACAGATCTCTAGAATAATCAAAAATTTGTTAAATTTATATTTTTGTAATTATTAATATGTTTGAATTAATTATAAAAATACAAAATTAACCAATATACAATATATTATACATACAGACCCAAAATTGCAAAACATTAAAATACAAGTGATATAATAATTAATATTTTGCCATTAGATACTTTGACATTGTTTAGTGTTTACGAGTTAATAAGGTGCTGCCTCCTTATTTTAATAGACGTTATGAAGCAATGAAGGCAAGCTCGTCCTTTGAGGAAGAGGCAAAGTTTACAAACAAAACATACACCAGGTTCATGTTTGCCTATTGGCAAAGTTATAATGAGTTACAATGTTCTTATTTGTTAGTACGTAAGTTATCGTGACTTTTCTTCCTTTCGAAATATTACTTTGTAATAAGAAGTGAATTCTGCAGAATTACTGCAGTTCGTAATAAAGTTTGTTGTGATACGACACAGAAGGTTGGCACTGGTATATTACATTTTAAACTGAAATTTCCTTTGTGTTCACTGAAAATAAGCTCTGGTTTTATTTAGCTATTGTAGCAATTACTTTCTTGATTTTAAAACCAGTTACACTCAGTTTTTCTTCAATAACGATAACTCTATTTATGGGCACTAAATCAAATCGAGATTGAATTAAACGTCACTGCAATAGTGAGATTTATAAAGATTTACCCAAGTTATTGTTTTCGTATCCTAATGGTTTTATCAAATAAACGTTTCCTACTAACCTACCTGTTTCCATAGGTAAATAAAAATGTCTGGTATTCATTCACCTATAGCCTGAGCTTCGCTTACCTCATTAAGGTAAACGTGAGTGACATGCAGAATTGCGGAAGTCAGGTCCTTATTTCATTAACACGGAATGAATATTGACGTATGGAAGACTGGAGGTTTTCAAAAATATCCCCGGGCATTTTATTATTTATTAGAGTATATCTGAGGCTGGATTCTTTGGAAGTGAGTGTGCCTAAATGTCAGGTTGCTATTTTTGCTTTTTATAATGCTATAGACTGTATCCTACCAACCTCAGTTAGGGATAGACGCTTAATTATATATGATCTGAAAATATGTTGCCTTAGTGAATAAAGTGTAATTTGAAGCAGTGTCTGCTATCTTGTTCATTGACTTAATTACGTAGCTTTATTTTCAAACGTGTAGTTATAAATATTTCAAAATCCTCTGTTTATTGAATATATGTACAACAAAAAAAACCGGCCAAGTGCGAGTCGGACTCGCACACGAAGGGTTCCGTACCATTATCGCAAAACACTGCATAAAAATCACGTTTGTTGTATGGGAGCCCCCCTTAATTTATTTAATTTTAATTTATTAATTATTATTTTTTGGAGTAAATATACAACTAAACATTCTGTGAATATTTCAAGCGTCTACTTGTTGCCGTTATTAATATCGAGCAAAAAACGGCAAAAATATCATGTTTGTTGTATGGGAGCCCCCCTTTAATATTTACTTTATACTGTTTTTAGTATTTGTTGTTATAGCGGCAACAGAAATACATCATCTGTGAAAATTTCAACTGTCTAGCTATCACAGTTCATGAGATACGGCCTGGAGACAGACGGACAGACAGACAGACAGACAGACAGACAGACAGACAGACAGACAGACGGATCGCGAAGTCTTAGTAATAGGGTCCCGTTTTTACCCTTTGGGTACGGAACTCTAAAAAGGAACAATCATATTACGATTTTTCGACGTTTCTACATTTACTTGATAGGTGAGTTCATAAAAGTGCTAGGAGAATTTTGCAGCTAAGTTTGGGCAGCTCCGGTTTAGTTTTATGATGTTTCGATCGGACGGAACAAAACTTCTATGACAAAAACTTTTATACGAAAGTTGAACAAAAAAACCGGCCAAGTGCGAGTCGGACTCGCACACGAAGGGTTCCGTACCATTATCGCAAAACACTGCATAAAAATCACGTTTGTTGTATGGGAGCACCCCTTAATTTATTTTATTTTAATTTATTAATTATTATTTTTTGAAGTAAATATACAACTAAACATTCTGTGAATATTTCAAGCGTCTACCTGTTGCCGTTATTAATATCGAGCAAAAAACGACAAAAATATCACGTTTTTTTGTATGGGAGCCCCCCTTTAATATTTACTTTATACTGTTTTTAGTATTTGTTGTTATAGCGGCAACAGAAATACATCATCTGTGAAAATTTCAACTGTCTAGCTATCACGGTTCATGAGATACAGCCTGGAGACAGACGGACAGACAGACAGACAGACAGACAGACAGACAGACAGACAGACGGATCGCGAAGTCTTAGTAATAGGGTCCCGTTTCTACCCTTTGGGTACGGAACCCTAATAAAAAACAAGCCAACACCTAGAACCTTCCTTTGTGAAAAAGTATTATGTTTAAAACTTTAATGAACCAAATACTGTAAAAATGGAATAGACATCGTAATAGCTTAGTTAAACAAAGAGTAAAATAAATAATATTTTTTATAAATCAGTTCAAATAAATATGACATACAACCACACATCACATCACATCATCAGCCTTTTAATGTTCCCACTGCTGGGACACAGGCCTCCTCTCATAGAGGGAGTGGGCGTGGATAATCCACGACGCGGGCCCAGTGCGGATTGGTAGATGTCACATGTCTTTGAATTTTTGGTTCTAGGACATGCCATTTTTTTTTTCGAATTTTCCGTTCGATGTTTTCCTTCACCGTTTTGAGAGCAGTGGTGATGAAATAAATTACACAAAGTAAAGCGTCTGCTCAGTTTCGAACTCACGACCTACAACTCGTAAATCGGGGCCGTAACCACTCGCTCGCCTACAACCAAAATAATTATACAATAAATAATCCGTATATACTCTACATCTCATATATTACAAAACCGAACCACGAGCACGACCGCACAAAATCAAAGCACTTAACAAGCCCTATCCAACTAAAGATATTGCCCACCATAAATTCACTTAGTTGGTAGAAGACCGTAAACTTTTTACATCGCCCACAACTTACGGTGTTATAATGTAAATGAGTTCTCTAACTCTTCTGTCCCTAAATCTCCACCATTTTCGCGAGGAACGTGACAGGTTTAATCTTAGTTGGTCGTGATCAGGCGAAACTTGTAAATAATGTGTGGTTAGACTCATAAATACTGGTAAACAAGACAGTTCAAATCTAAATCCCGAAGTTTTAGGAGAAAAAATTCTGAAAACGATCGAAGTTGTTTGTGAAATTTCGGTTTTGCATTATAAGATTGTGAGATTAGTTAAAAGCCTTTAAAATTGGATATATTTCGGGGTTAGATTTATTCAGAATTTTTTAACAGTTTTGAATATAAAAATACCTACGCTTTAGACATTATACAACATTTTGGCACCAAAAAGTTACGTAAATATAGAACTATCAATCACTAGCAGGATATTAACACTTAAAGTAGCTGATATTTCGGAAATAGGTGCTGTTACGAAAAATCTCTCATTCATCTTTGTCACCTTCGGACTGAAACATTCAACAACAACGAACTAAAAACATTGATGTCTACGTGATCTTTCTTGAAAGAAAATGATTATAATTGACTAAATCTGACGAAGACTGCTGGACATAGGCCTCCCCCAAATGTCAACACATTGACCGCTCCCGTGCGTCTCGAATAGGGACAAGCTATATCTTGCCCTTATGTGAATATATTTGGGATCACATCGGCGTAAAATGTCGTCTACCATAATTATCTAATTTGTCTATTAAAAGTTATCCTAATATTCATCCCTTTTCTAACCATTTCATCTTTAATTCAGTCTATCCACCGTTTTTTTTTTATCTTCGTCTATTTTTATAGCATCCTCATTCATAATTTACTCAATACAAGTTTTTCATTTTTATAAATACAGAATTTTTCTCATCTTGTAGAATTCGCTTTACATGGAGTGGATCAACTAACAGTACACTACCAGCCCCATTATCTTCAATAGTGTTGATAACGTTAAAAGCCCCTGCAGGCTTTACTAGTTTTAATGCTCTCTAAATTGTCCCAGTTTAACCGTGGGGAACAAACTTGAACGTGCCACGTCACAAACAACTTTTGAGAATTATTCCGGTGCAAGGATTTGCTTTATGACGCAAACTTTTCTACTTTGTCCGGTCTCATGCATTCTTAGTGTTGTTCGCATCTCGTCTTGACTTGTACAAGCTGAATCAGTGCTTATGTACCGTGTCTTACTCTTGGCACGGAATGTTCAAGTTATAAATCATATTTATTATTTTAGAGATTCTTAGCATGAGAAATAAGTTCATGTTGTTGAATAGCTCGCTCGTGTCCAATGTTCCACTTGAAATTGATCTCTGAATATTATTATAACAAGTGTTTATGGAAGGTCATGCTACCAAAGATCAATACCTACCATTAGACATTCCATTTACCAAACGAATGCGCTATTAGCCTATTCCATTTGTATGAAGCCATCAAAGTAACCATTGTTTTACCTTCATCGAATAATCACATGTATCGCATTACATTTGTTGGAAAACGTTTTGAAGTATCACATAAAATCTTTTTTATTGTCAATACAAGACTCATTTTTATGGTCTGTTTATATGGGCCCGACTGAAGAATGGATAGGTTTATGGAAGGATGTTGGCGATTTTATATTTATTGTTGGTAAAATGTCATATATGGAAATTATTATTGAGGTATTTTCCTTTTTTATACACGTGCGACGTTCGGAAACACCAACTGATATAAATAAATGGATATTTTATTCATGTAATGGTAAGAATTATATGTTTATATCACCTTTTTTTGAATAATTGAGGTAATTTTGGAATGTACTCGTTTTTACTCGGTATTCATATTGAGTATGAACGGCGGCTGGATATTGGATTGACGGCAAAGGTTTGCCAATTTCAGCCGTGCATCGAATTCGTTCTATATTTTAACTTGTTTACACTCTTCTACCCGAGTAGATGAGTATTTTAAAAGATGAGTATTTTAAAAAGAAGGAGGTTTTATGTTCGACTGTATGTTTATTATTAAAATTAACAAACATCAGAAATAACCTATTGTATACGTAGGAGGGTTACTAGGTCGAGTATTGCTTTTATTTTGTTATTTAATATTACTATGATACAAATACGATAGTTTCAATGATATAGATTAGATCAACTCTCGTTAGCTATATTGGCTATAGCCAACCAATTATACCTAATAAGATACTTTTTTTAATGTTATTGCCATTTTTATCACATCACATCATACATCATCAGCCTTTCAATGTTGCCACTGCTGGGACACAGGCCTCCTCTCTGTGAGAGGGAATGGGCCGTTATCCACCACGCGGGCCCAGTGCGGGTTGGTTGATGTCAAATGTCTTCGAATTTTTGGTTCTAGGACATGGCAGTTTCCTCACGAAGTTTTCCTTCGCCGTTTTGAGAGCAGTGGGGATGAAATAATTTACACAAAGTGAAGCGCCTGCCTGGGCTCGAACCCACGACCTACAATTTGTAAGTCGCGGCCGATACCACTGGGCCACCACTGCTCTTCAGTTCACTTCTCTTCCATTTTTATTAACGTCACGTTTATTATACTTTCACAAAGAACACACATTCGTGCGACTTTGATTACGATGTTTGAACATAATTTAATTTTCTTTACGCTTTTTCTTTGATATTTTTATATATTTACCTACATTAGACTCGGCATTAAGTAAGGCAGGGCCCGAAGTGAAGGGAATCTTGTTTCGTCAGCATTAACATTAAGACAAATTGGAAAAAAGATTGTAGGCCGAAGAAATGATAGGATTTGGCTGTCTCTTTGAGTAATCACAAGCTCCCTTTTATTTCCTTTCCCAGTATTATTTTTATTACTTCATTAGGATTAGTTAAATTGCAAACTCGCTTTTAAGTAAACAGATCGATCAGAACTATGAGATTAAAATATAACTTAGTTTTGGTATCTTTTGAAACCTTGCCAAGTTTAAACAATTAAGGCTTTGTTTATAAAAATCCCTACAATTAAAAGCAACTAACTGACCAACAATTCTAAATAGTAATAGCATCTTATTAGCATCGCGATTCATTTAAATATGGTTGCTAAACTCTAAGGCAAAATCATTTCTAACTACAAACTGTCATCTCTTCAAAACCTTCAAAGTCAGTCAGTATAGGTACCATAACTTAAATGATTTAATTGCTTTAACTACAAAGCAAATAGCATCTCAAAGCGCAACGAAAAACAAAATCACTCAACTCGTTACCCCTTAGAACACAGGTGCACTCTCGCAAGCACCCATTCCAGTACGTTTCCACTTCATTAACAACAACTAAAACTGTGCAAGCGGAACGTAAGAAAACCGTTGTATAGGTGACAGCGACAAAGAACAGATAGAAGAGACATAGGTAGCGCGGTGCCGTTTCTGTGGTACATAAAGAGCTGGGACACAATACAATTTCTGCCTCGGACGCCTCCAACAATACATGTCGTCCTTTTCAGGTCACTTCCAGTTGTAACATGTTCAACAAATAATTATGCTTCGTGTATTGTGTGAAAAAACGTTTGTGTTACGCGGCCCGGTAAACGGGTATATTGAATGTTGGAATTCGTAATTCAATTTTTGTGTTTTTGACCGTTTATATTTTTTTTGGTTGCGTGCTCTTTGTAGTTATGATTTTAAGTCTGTGTTTTCCACTATACTCTTTCGTATATAATAAATAAACAACATTGTTTTAGGCTAACAAAACCCGTTATAGATATTGGAGATTGTATGGTTTCGTGATTGAAAATTGACAAATTTTCTACAGATTTTCTTTATGTTATGATCTGGTTTAAGACGACATACATCAACAATATAGATAGTAATAAAGTGAAATGAGCCTCACAAAAATAGCAGAAGAACAATGTTGCCCGCGCCTTTTTTCTATTGACCCAAAACTGTGCCATGAAAACTGCAACCTTGTATTAGGTCTGTTTTTGTAAGTAAGTGTAGATATTCATATTGGCAGATTAGGATAGATTTGCAAATGGTTTAAAACAATAAAATCGTATATTTACTATATTACTTTTTAAAAGCATTCTTTTCATAAGACTATGTAGTAAGGTGGTATCTATATTGAAATGAAAAAGTTTAATGAGAAATTCTATTTTGCGCAAGTAAAATTTAATATGAAAACATAATTTTATCAAGAAGCCATTTTACGAATTTGTTTAAACGATCTCATACTAAAAGTACCTTATGAAAGACTACGTTCATATTATTTTAACTTGAGACAATATAATATGATATTTAAAGCAAACCTTAGAACATAACTTGGGAAGCATGTGGGTAGAAACTGTTATGAGAATCACGTCTTAGAATAACTTGGCGAACCCTTGCTTATGAAGTCTTACACATTCCCTCAGAAATGGGTTTCTGTACTGTAATGTAATTAGCTTCCAAGAAATTTTATGTTAGTGCCTCGGAGTTTCATAATCATTATGTTCTAGAAACAGGCTTTTGAACTGCAGAAGTATTTTGATTAAAATAATATTAAACGAGTTCTATAATCTGTCAATTGTCATCATTATATCATCATGGAAATATCGTTAGTGGAATACTAAAAGTGGCAAAAGAAATTTTAATTCGTAAATCTACCTATCCAAAGCTTAATTGTGTGTTCATTTCACGCTTTAACGGCTAATTGGTTTTGCATTTGCACATGGATAGACCAGAACTTGGATTAGGACTTAGGACACTTTTCATATCGGTATGATGTTTTCACAAGGGCGAAGCCGTGAGCTGAAGGTAGTTTAGAATGAAATAATCAATAATTAGTTTTTGGAAAATAAAATCACGAATATGCTGCTCTGACTAAAATATCAGACGTTTATTTTATTACAAATAGACTTTTGATTAACCGCTGTTTAAAAAAACACGAAATTAACATAGAATTTGTGCTGAATATAAATATTTCAAAATTTTAAACAGAACCCTCTTTTCTTTACAGATGTAACCGCAACGCTACCAGTCGAAATAAAACATCAGAAGATAAAATTCTCCTTAGAAAAGAACGATGTCGATTAAAAAGTCCGATGTTATACAAAGAACGATGAGTGTGCCGAAGGGTTTTTAGTGAAAAATTGTGAAAAATAGAAAGAGTGAAGATGTCGGTAAAAGCCAGCGTTGGTTAAACAAAAAGGAGAAAAATGGCCTTCAAAGGATTCTGTGGCGAAGTGATCGGGTTTTTCCTGGCAGTGGCTTTTTGTATCATATGTCCGGAATATGGTGAGTACTAACTCCTAGTTTTGAAAATTTCAGATGGGATTATTCTAGGCGTATATTTTACTGTTCGGCTGGATTAATTTGAAATGTTTTTGATTTGAAATAGCATAGCTGTACGTGAAGCGTTTGTGAGAGTATTTTTATTTGGATCACAAACAAAATGATAAGGCATGGGCTGCAGGTATTATCTAGTTTGAATCGCCTAAATCCTCTATCCTATGAAAATTGTTGTGCCAAAACAACAAATATCAACATGTTGAGACATATTACGTAGAATCTCAAATTACCCCAAAAATCTTTTACAAACACAGGAAACCGCCCTGAAATAACACATAACTGCAAATTCTGAAAAGCTTACGAAAATCAAAACGAATCTTTATCCCCTGAAGGTATTCGTCAAAAGGTTTAACTCTGAATGTAAACTAAAGATCAAAATTGGGGATAAGAGTATTAAACCCACATGTTCTTTATTTCCGGATATGCCCGCAGATGTCAGACCGTTGTCATTTCGAACAAAAGCGATGTCATGTTCTTGCCAAACATGTACTTTGTATCTTTTATCCCTCGTGGTAAGCAGAGCGTCTAATTCTTTTGAAGCTGCGGTTAAATGTTTAGGATTGGAGGTGCAATTTTAACGTGAATTCAACGTTTTATGTGCGGATAGTAGAGAAAATAATTACGTTTGGTAAAAATATTCTTTATGAATTTTTTTTTTAGCTTTTCGGGTTGAAAAGTTAATCATGATAACTGATTTTTGGAACATGAGTTTTTTCTAAAATCTTACCAAACATTTTGATGAGATTATAGAAAGTAGGTTCAGATAGAAAATTAACGAAGTGTTAATAGACTTAAACATCTCTCTAACCTAACCTAACCTTTCGGGGTTCTGCAGGCGTGGATGTTATGGTACATTTCCTTTTTGATTAGAACCCATAATGATCTTGCTGTAATATTGAACTTATATAACAATCAAAAATGTGTTAACGAATAATAAAGCAAGGTTTGTTTAGTTTAACCTTTACTGCGTCATCATCCTCGTATTTTAGTTTTTTACCGTTTACGTGTTCCGAACCATTAAGCAACTTTCTTTAATTATTCATGTGTTTACTAAACTTAACAGCACGCTACGCTACCGCTTCGCAACGCTAAGCCGTTGTCGATCCCAGCTGTCATTCGGAGACCTTTGACGTCGTCACAGGTAGCAGGACGCTTTGAATTGAACCAAACTGGCATTTTTTAGTTACTTTCTTTTTTATTTTCGCCCGCGTGGAACATGTCAGAACCTATTTTCCCACCACCAAATTATAGCCTACTAGCTTCATCTGCCCGCGACTTCATCTGCGTAGCATAAGTACTTCGAATAGCCTTTTTTTTACATTTATTGATATACAAACTTCTATCCCGCTTTTCATGATTTCCGGGATAAAACTCTCATATGTTCTTTCCAGGGTCAAAAACGATCTCCATACCAAATTTTTATCTAAATTGGTTCAGCGTATTAAGAGTGAAACGTTAACAGACAGACAGACATAGTTACTTTCGCATTTATAATATTACTAGCTTCTGCCAGCGGCTTCGCCCGTGTGAAAAGTGTTTTAATATCCCAAGAGATTATACCGGCATGAATAGTGTCTGGTGCCTTTGTGCTATTCCAGACTGTAATCTATCTCTGCGAGAAATTTTCTCCAGATCCGTTCAGCCATTCTTGCGTGATTGAGTAACACACATACACACATCCACACACAAATCCATTCAAACTTTCACGTTTATAATAATAATAAGATAGGTAAGTCTAAGTATAAATGCAGATATTTTTTAAAACTTAACTTTTATATTGGCCACGTGAAAACAGAAAATCTACCAGTCTTACCAAGGTTTAGAATGTCATCTAGTATGTTATGGTTTTGTAGGTCCAATATGCATTTGCTCTCTGTAAAATCATCATCATCGTTATTTCAGCTTAAAGACGTCCACTGCTGGACATAGGCCTCCCCTATCGCAACACTGATCGGTCCTGTGCATTTCCTAGGTTGTCGCTCCACCTAAAGGGAGGTCTTACAACGCTGCGTCTGCCGGTACGCGGTTGCCACTCTAAAACTTTTCGGCCTCTACGGCCATCCGTTCTGCGAGCAATGTGCCCTGCTCACTGCCACTTAAGTTTGGCAATTCTTCGGGCTATGTCGGTAACCTTAGTTTTCTTGCGGATGTATTAATTTCTGATTCGATCACGCCAGTAAACTCCGAGCATAGCTCTCTCCATTGCCCTTTGAGTGATTTCAAGCCTTCTGATGAGGCCTATTGAGCGACCACGTCTCTGTCCCGTAAGTAATATACGCAACTGTATCCAACTGGACTTTAAGCTACCACAATATAGTTGGGCAAGGCTAGGTAAATAATGATTTCGATGGCTAATAGTGAATGGCGAGCGTTTTAGTACCTTTTGTATTTTCTTACATTTAAAAAGCGCTGATTCTAAGAATCAATTATATTTGAATGTAGAAGAGGTAGTATGGAAGTAGGTTTATTCGTATTACGTAATCTGTTTTATTAACCAATGACCGTGCCAAGCCAACCAATAAAGCTACGAATATGAGACCTCGCATTCCCAAATCCGCGAACTCAGACCGCCATCGCAAAATTGTTGCCGAACCCAATTATCGTGGTTAGAGCCCGAAATTCGGCGAGGCCACATCAAGTTCCCAAGTTTTACTAACAAATTTACCTAACCGAGACAATACTACTCGTAGTTTTGTACGAATTCTGGTGGCGAACGTTTCAAAACTACTCGTAACAGGTATGCCGTTATTGGGTAAATAAATACTTGTAGTTGCGGTATTGGATCCGGGTGGCAACAAGGAAAATATGGACTTTTGTGCAATGTAGTGGTAGTAGGTTTGTAGTTTAATCCATTTAAAATATTAGTTTGAACAGAATGCTAAATTTTCGATAGTCTCGTAGATATATGCTACAAAGTTATAAAAATAAGGGCAGACACCTGATGGTTGACGTCATTTCTTTAGTCTAGATTTTAACCCCCGACGGAAAAACGACGGGGTATGTCTGGCAATGGCATTGTAGCTCCCGAACGGATGAACCGATTTTGATTTTGTTTCTTTCTGTTTGAAAAGACTTTGTCGAAAGTGTTCATAGCTATGATTGAATAAAATCGGTTGACCCATTCAAAAGTTATCTGCATTTTACTCTTTGAAACCGAGTTTTTTCGCAAGATATCATGACATAATTCGTGTTTTGATAGATTTTTGATTGAAGCGTGTATACTACTAGGTATAGTATATATGTAGTTTAAAAAGCATGAAATAAAAATTAAACTCAAAATTTAAAGGAAGTAGGTAGAAGCTACCAAAAGAAGCATGAATACATTTCCGAGAAAAAGAAATATGTAAAATTATTTTCATGAAAACTTTCATAAAAACTCGGCAGATTGGTTTAAACAATATTAAAATATTTATGTGTATGTAAATGTACGAATAAAAACGTGAGACCTTGGGCAGACTTAAGCTTATTTTTCTCTTTGTGCGGGCAACGAACCTAGCTCTAAAATTCAGTGGCGTTTTGTCAAGGTAGATGAAGCAAATAAAAATTAGATTGTGTACTATGAAAGCTCATGAAAAAGAAAAATATACGAATAGGTACATAATCTTTTTTTGTGAAAAGCTTTGTAATTGGACTGGAGGCTCCAGGCAACAGTAACTCATCAACAAAACCGTTGCGATAGCGAGTGGTAAAATATCATGTATGTGATTGCCGAGCGCTATTAAAATGTCACTTGATCCATCCATTACATTTTGACATTTCACTAATTACCATTGTCGATAGAATAACACTTCAAGCACAGATTAGAGAAGTTACTACGTAACAGATATTTCACTCTCTGAGATCATGTACACAATTTTGAACTCAATATCCGTGATGGTTGGGTTGATCCGTGACGGCTCGTTTCTTGCGAGGCTGCAGAACTAAGGACCCCGCGCCCACCAACCACTCACTCCTCTCGCACGCGGGAGCTTTGCGCGCGAGCGGTGTCAACCGACTGGCTGAGCGGTGCCGAGACCGCACGAAAGTGTAGGCATTAATCGCTGTAATTACGGTCGAGTGAAGGAGGTCAGCTTTAAGCTCTAGACTCTAAAGTACTCTAAACAATATGTAATTCTATCAGCGATGTCCTTTTGTGTAGAGCCTCAGCAAAATCAAATAGTTTATTTCAAATAAACCTTAGAAGTACTTTTGAATCATCAAAAAAAAAATATATGAAAATTAGTTGAAAATTCGCAAGCTTCTGTAGGTCTCAATGGAGAAGAATTTGCAAGAAACTCCACGGACACTCTTTTCCATCAGGTTTGATTACAAGTATTTGGTTACATCATTCTTGTTGAAAAATGAAAAAATACATATATGTGAGAATGATGTAAAAAAACGTGCACGTAAAAGCGTCTAGAGTACCAAACAACTAAAAAAAAAATACAATATCAGGCCAAGGCAGCTAAGTTATGACCAATCCCAACTGAACGCGCCCGCTCACGAACATGACACATGGATCGGCACGACTTAGCTCAACTATCATGAAGGGAACCGAGTGATCCAACACATGTGCCACCATCAGAGAGACATTAGAGAGAGCATGACACACTCAATTTCCAGGGCACACAGAAGTCAACGAACGATTTATAGTCGGAACATAGTACTCACACATGTGCTGTGCAGTTATATAATACTATAAGAAATTGAGTTTATACCGCATCTTATATAGCCTCATCTTATACAGGCTGTCTTACAAGCTGTCTTCGACACCGCTGCGAAAAGGAGTACCATGGATTCAGAACATGATTCCAGAGCTAGACGCCGGTTTTTTTTTTTGTAATCATATTTTTTGACATTATTGTGTTCTTTTAATGTAAAACCAAGTATGTTAATTTGTTTGTTTGTAATCTAATTAATAAGTTACCTACTAAATAAATTATCCGACTTTTACATTCGATCTCACTAATTTTTGCAGTAGAAGAACTGCGCCGCGAGGCTGGTGTTATTGACATGTTATGTTTTTGATAGGATAACAGTTAACATAATGCTTCTGTTTTTGGCACTAGACAAGTGGCATTTGACGTCAGCGAAAGCGATAGTTGAAATGTCAAAATGTAAGGGATTGATCACGTGATTTTTTAATATCGCTTGTCAATCCCATACAATTTTTCTTTTTTGACAAATAAGTTTCCAACCGCCTGCTTTTATCATTAATTTGCCCTTCAGTGATTCTATCAAATTGATGAATGATTTCTCTTTTTATTATAACTATAAGATATTCGTTCCTAAGCCATCTTATATCGACTTTTACAACTTGTGGTTAGGAGCTGACATATTTTTTTATGACGTAAGCTGAATGATATATCGTAAAAGGCGTGGCGATATTGGTATTTCTTTGGTAAATTCATCGAGATTGGGTGTACTTCGGTTAGTATCGGTGTTTGCGAGCTTTAAGAAGTCGTTTACACAATGGCCGTGACTGGACACTTTTGAATTTTTTCACTCACCTTCGTTTTTGTGGAACGATGGGTGTTTATTAACCTTCAAATGTGTGTGTGTGTGTGTGTGTGTATGTGTTCAATGTGTGTATGCCTTCCAATTCGAATCCACCCTAAAACATTAAATTGATAATAAATTATAGCCTGTTATTTGTTGACATTAATTGAAGGGTATTATTTTTTATTGTCAAAGGGCAAAGTCTAGTGGAGGTCCTTCAAACAAACTTTTTTTATTTAAAAAAGCTCAAATAATTTTTCATTATGTCGTGCCTACACCAACATTACAATGGACTTATGAATTTAATTAAATTACATACTCAAAAAATGTAATCTTCTACAAAAAATTCATTATTCATAATTGAGTCACGTGCGAAACCGGGCAAAGATTTGTAACTGCAAGTATAGTGTATACTGCAAAAAATGTCTTAATATTTAGAATAAAAGATCTTATTTCGCGCACATTACGGTTCAAATTTCTTGAAAGAATTAATAACTAAGATTTATTAGTTATTCAGTACAAGCAGCCTGTGGACAACAATAAAAGTGAAATGGAAATAAATATTTATATAAAATTCTGTTCATATAATTTTGTTACGAAATATTAACCCTTCGTACGCTGCTGTGGTACAAAATACCCAAAATTCATAGACATTTTAGTGCAATTAGTGATCGTGAGCACGTACCGACATTTAGAGTTCTCAACTTGAAATTAAGTCTAAGATAATAGACTTAGAGTCAGGTAACATTACAGACATAATGGGTGAAGTTAGGTCGCTTTTAGAGCACATGCGGTTAATAAGTTACTGAATTTAAAGTGTCTCTAATATTATCTATTTGTTCAAAGAATAATTCATGATGGTTGGAATAAACTTCATGATGGTTGAGCTAAGTGGTGCGCATCCATGCGTCATGTTCGTGAACGGGCGCCTGCAGTTGGGATTGGTCATAACTTAGCTACCTCGGCCTGTGCTTGTTTTTTTTTTCAATTGTTTGTTACTGAAGACGCTTTTACGCACACGTCTTTTTACATCGTTCTCACATATATGTATTTTTTCTACAAGAATGATTTAACCAAATACTTGTAATTAAATCTGATGGCAAAGAGTGTCCGTTGAGTTTCGTGCAAATTCTTTTCCATTGAGACCTACTGACGCTTGCGAATTTGCAACTAGAAACATCTTTTATTTTTTGTTTGACAATTAAAAAGTACCTCTAAGGCTTATAGAGATATTTGCACTTTTACAAAAACACACATGAATTATTTTAAACAACATACCGAGGTTATACCACGACAGAAAAGGGCTAAGTTTCGCAACCTATTATATCAGCAGCACATAATAGTACATTGTGATACAAGGGTGGAAAGTAGGTTATTGCAAACGAGCTGTCATTAACAAGCCCGAGCCGAAGGCGAGGGTTTTTATTGACACGAGTTTGCAATAACCTACAAGCCCGTGTATCACACGATATTTTTCAATACAGTTGTGGGAAATAGTAAAAACAAATCAAAGAATTAGATATGTTAATTCACAACAAAAAAAAATTTTCGCGCGTTTTTGCAACTGGACATATTTTTTTTACAACGAAAACAGCCTACACAGCCTATTCGATTTTTGACAAATGTTGATGTGAAAATAGAGTGTCATTCTGAACTTCGACAGTTAATTATTTCGACACAGTCTCAATTTCGAAAAACAGTAGTTCGACTACTCATTGCTTCGACAGAACATATATTCGACTAGCATTAGTTCGACAGATTATACTTCGACAACACACATCTTCGAATAACTCTACTTCGACAGAACCCTACTTCGATATGCACTTGTTCGGTGGATCTCTATTTCGACGGAACATACCTTCGACATAATACTGCTCTGAAATGTGGCAATACGATCACGTGTCGGAGTTTTGGACTAAATTGAAGTGGCTGCCGATTCGGCGTCGTCGAGATACCCATATCCTATCTCTTCTCTATACTATCCTACACAATCCTAATTCTCGTCAATACCTTCGTGAACGCTTTGAGTACTTTTCCCGAAGGGTAAACCCTGTCGCACTTCCACTTCTCTTCTCCTTCTTACCCCACGTCACACTTCCAGCCGCTATGATGGCTCCTTCTCTGTTACTGCAGTGCGTCTCTGGAACTCTCTACCACATTCCCTACGCGACAGCCCTTCTCTGAATGTCTTCAAGAGGAAAATCAAGAATCATTTTCTTTCGGAATGACATAATATTAGTATATGTAAATCAAATTTATAACACCCTATGTTGTATATATTTTTTTTTGTGTACAATAAAGAATTGAGAATAATTTTTGAATTTCGTTAGAAGGTACCTAAAAGGTACAAAATAAAAACATAAATAATAATCAATTATGTTTTAATTATAATGTCACAAATCTTTGTACAGTTAAATCATTTCTTCAGATTTAATCAGCGATAATTAGCTATGTACATTGTACTTAAAAAACAAATATACTTAACTTACTTACTTAACTTAAATAACAATATAACAAATGTACTTAAATAATAATACTTAAATAAAAAAATATAAACTAAGCCGAAAAATAAACATGTCTAAAATAGGGCATCGTAACACTCCTCCACATCGCTGTCCAATGGTATTGTGCCCAAAAGACTGGCAACATCGCCACGATTTATGGCAATATTTATCCTCTGACCAAGGTAAAAGGCAACTTTTGGGTCACGTGAAGTGTCAACTAGGCGTTTACGCAAATCTTTGAATAATGGGTGAGCACTCGGACCCCACGGACCAAAAGCTTCAACCCCAAACGGCTCGAAAACATAACTACCGCTGAGGTTATTATATTTCCACCACTTGAGGATATCTGCAGCCGTAGCGGCAGCGCCAACACAGCACAACGAGGTAGGAACATGAGATGGCGCAAGAGTATCGTCGCAAGTCGCGTCCAACACTAACCGTCACTGAAATGGATAGGAATAGGCAGGTAGATGCAGCATATTTTGATTTTAAAAAAGCTTTTGACCGTGTGCATAATGACGTGCTATTAAGTAAGTTCTCGGCCATAGGATTTACACCTAAACTATTAAAATTGTTTTGTAGCTACTTTGCTAATCGTAGGCAATATGTTCAACTCGCCGGTTATCGGTCTGACATGTATATAACCCAGTCTGGAGTGAGTCAGGGAAGCACTTTTGGCCCAACCCAATTCCTTGTCATGGTCAATGACTTGCCGGAGGTCATTCGGACGGCAGAGTGCCTCATGTTTGCTGATGATCTCAAAATATACATGGGCGTGGGGACTGTGGCTGATTGTGATGCTCTTCAGCGGGACATCAACAATGTGGTAGCCTGGAGCAACCGCAACCGCTTGGAATTTAATAAATCAAAGTGTAAGACCATTACATTCTCTCGCTGTCGCTCGCCGCATGTGTACACGTACAGTGTGTCGGGCACCCCGCTGGAGCGCGTCACAAATATTCGGGATCTTGGTGTACTGTTGGACACCGAGCTGACTTTTAATGATCACATATCTGCTTTGTGTCAGCGAGCGCACAAATCTCTCGGGTTCGTCATGAGGCAGTCGGCTCGGTTTACCAACAAACATGCAATTGTTGCCTTGTACTTCGCATTTGTTCGCAGTAGGCTTGAGTTCAATTCGATTGTATGGGATCCACACGAGACAAAGTACAATCTCCTATTGGAGCGGGTACAGCGTAAGTTCTGCCGGTACCTTTACAAGAAAATGTATGGGTATTACCCATACTTGTATCCATCTCTGTTCGTCTCAGGAATGGTGGGTATTGATACCCTCGAGCTAAGACGTAAATGTGCGCTCCTTTTGCATTATTTTTTGCTGCTTAACGGCAAAATTGACAACCCTGCGACTTTGTCGCGCTTTGGACTGTCAGCGCCGGCTCAGTACACGCGACTACGCTCGCGCCCTCTACTCGCGGCTCCCAGAGTCCGGACACGTACTGCTCAATATGCCGCTACTAATCAGGCGGTATCATTGCTTAATACACTGACTGCTCAGCATCCGGATGTGGACATATTCCACTCGAATATACGTTTATTTTTGATCAAATGCAAAGATTGTTTTAGCACATAAATTAATTGATCGATTATATTATTAAATGATTATTGGTAAATTAATGAACGATGATTATAACTTAAATTAATATTGAGTATCATTTGATTATTGAATAGCTATTTTTAAATTATTATTTTTTTAATTATTTATGCATTTTAATATCTTAGTTAGGGAATTGTCTGTTTAATTTTTATATTTTTTTTATGTTTCTGTGATGTCTATATAATGTAATTATTGACTCTCTGTACGTTTTGGTTAACACTGTAAGTGCAGAGAGTAATTGTAATAATAAATAAATAAATAAATAAATAACACTAAAGGCCTACCCATCTTCCATGGAAACAAAGTCCTCGGACTCGCGCACCGATGGAATATATTTTTCGGCAATAAATGTATACGGGCCCCATTATCCTAATGTACCCAGGGCCTCCAATAGGTTAAAGACGGCCCTGCCTCATCGGTTATGTTTTCTTTCTTTTGGATTGGTCACTGGCTGCCTACAACTTTTTGATAGCTTCATATAAAGCGAAATTCAAATAATATTGTCACATTTTAGAGTACAGTATTATGTCGAAGTTAAGTTCCGTCGAAATAGAGATCTGCCGAACAAGTGCATATCGAAGTAGGGTTCTGTCGAAGTAGTGTTTTTCGAAGATGTGTGTTGTCGAAGTATAATCTGTCGAACTAATGCTAGTCGAATATATGTTCTGTCGAACTAATGCTAGTCGAATATATGTTCTGTCGAAGCAATGAGTAGTCGAACTACTGTTTTTCGAAATTGAGACTGTGTCGAAATAATTAACTGTCGAAATTCAGAATGACACTCGTGAAAATAATTAAATTGAAACTGGTTATTAAATATATTAAACAACTATTTAAAAGTCTTTTGAGAATTCAATGCTAAAACGTACGGAATCATTCATTTTTCCTCGTAAAAAATCTATTCCATTTTATTCTATGTGTGAAAACTCCTTGCTACTAAACTTTTTTAAATTGACTTATAACTAAAGGCGCGTTTTTGCAACTAGACATTTTTTACAACGAAAACAGTCTATACAGCCTATTTGATTTTTGACAAATGTTGATGTGAAAATAATTAAATTAAAACTGGTAATTAAATATATTAAACAACCATTTACAAGACTTTTGAGAGCTCAATGCTAAAACGTACGGTATCATTCATTTTTCCTCGTATAAAATCTATCCCATTTTATTCTATGTATGAAAACTCTTTGCTACTAAACTTTTTAAATTGACTTATAAATTTAAAACTAAACTGCAAAACTAATGATCGAGCTCGTAAACAAAAGTCACGACCGCGTAACAGAAAGATGCCTATGCATAAGATTTAATTTTCGAATCATAATTATAGCCTCTGAAAGTACGCCATGTTTAACAACTGTATTGAAAAGATATTTATAAGAAAAATGTGTTCAATATGGTATAATCATTAAAAATACGATTCCAAACGAAATTAAATTGTTGCAGGGTCTTTAAAACAAAATTGTCAGAGTGGTTACAAAAAAAGTGTTTCTACAGCATTACGAAATTTTTGGAACATAAAAATATTTGTTCAGAGAGTAATATTTAATGTATTGTAAATAAATTGATGGCATTTGTATGTAATAATAATGTGTGATAATAATGTGATAATAATATGATAATAATTTAATAATAATAATATTTCTGCATAATAATGACACATTACTTATTATTCACATTTAAACATAAATAATTTCAACGCTTGCTTGCAGGCAGAATACAATGACTTTAAGGCTGTAAGATCGTCCGGACGATCTTACAGCCTTAAAGTCATTGTGTCCCTTGTATACTATGTGTTTTCTTGCAAATATACATTTTGAATTTGAATTTGAAATAAACTATTTGATGTTGATTTTGAAAAATTACATAACTATAACTACTGTATTCCCCGAAGAGTTGGGTAGAGCCATTCACATTTCACCAGATATGTTTAAATCCCACAATTAAAGAGAAATTCCTAGTGTAGAGCAAAATTTTTAATAAAAAAAAAAAAAAACGGCCATAAACCGGGCACAAATCCTGACTCCGGGTTTCTACTAAGCAAGACGGAAAAACCCAAACACACTTTGCCTGTCCCGGGCATTGAACCCGAGACCTCATGCTCTGCAGTAGCGCTTACAACCACTAGAGCAACGAGGAATTGAATAATTAGATGACTTGGCTTAAATTCTATTTGCTGAAGACTTTTTAAATTCTATTTTTTTTTTTTTTTTACTTTTATTCATCAAAATATTTTTTGCGACTAACTATGAAAAACTGGGTTAGAATGACTAAAGTGATTTGTCAAAACTTTCAGAAGAACTTGTCTCGTAATATTCTGTTAGCTTTTTTCTTAAGTTTTATTATCTAACTCAAGAAAAACAACATGAACCTTTGAAGTCTAGACTGATGGTACAATTATAAAATTAACTTATTTATTAGGTGGTTGAAATTAAGTTTTCTTGTGTTCGTTTGCGTGACTGTAATTTTATTGAGTAAAAACTAAGGATTCAATTAAAAACTGAGTCACACGTTACCACTTTATATTAATTGTATTGTGGCATTAAAGTTCACGAATCATAGCACAAACATTACTTAAAGGAAATAATAAATAGGAGGTCATTTTAATTGGCTTATGTTTAACTTACCACCAGATATAGTAACATATAACAGACAAAAATAGTAAATGATCACCAAAATTAAACCCGCATCTTATTGTAAAATTATAACCAAAGTTTTAACATCTCGCTATCCTGTTTAGGCAAAATGACTCCAAATAAATCATTGTTAACCCAAAAGTAGTAAATGATCACCAAAAGTAGTAAATGATCACCAAAATTAAACCAATGACCAAAAAGATTATAAAATTTCTGGGAGCAACTTGGAAGTAGCGCTCGCCGGCCGCTGCCGCGGCACCGCTCGCTTTGCTCGCTCGGCTCGCGCGCGGTTGGTCACAGTTCTAACCTAACCTAACCTATTTTACAACATTAAATAGCGCAATAATTTGCTATTAAAATTTGGTGATCAATTTACTAAATTTGGTGATCATTTACTATTTTTGTCAGTATATTACTAGATTTGGTGGTTAGGGGTTATCGTCACAAAGTTTTTTTTGGTGGTCATTATATTTATTCCCATTTTAATTCAAGATTGAAATCACAAACTTCTTTGTGTTCTAAATTGCTTACTAGAGTAAGACCGTTCGTCAGGCGCAAAATGTCGTTTAGAGCTGGAAATGGGACCTTTGAGGTTACTTGGTGTTTTGAGGACCTAGATCTAATATCAAAGTTGGCACAAACCTGACAAATTACGATTACACGCAAAGGAAAATATTTAATAATATTCCCTTACTGTAGCTATAAAGTCACATAAGTATCTGGAAATTCTTACCCACATTTGTATGTTTTTTCGAGGCGCAAACTCCGTGAAACTAGCGACTGAACAGAAATAAAGTCGTGAATAAAATATAACATTATTTGACCTACCGAAAATAATAAATTGGAGGTATTAAAATTCAAGATTGATATCACAAACTCATTTGAGTACCAGATTGTCTATACGAGTACCTACATCAGACCCAAATTGACATTTTGAGCTGAAATGGCACCTCAATGCCAACACTAGAAACAGTGTCAAAGTTGGCACAAAGCTGACAAATTACAAGTAAATTCAAAGGAAAATATTAAAAAATATTCGTTTACTGTAGCCGTAAAGTAACAAAAGTATCTGAAAATTCTTACCAACATTTGTATGTTTTCTCGAAGCGCAAACTCGTGAACATAAAGTCGTGAATAAAATATTACATTATTTGACCTAACAAAAATAATAAATAGGAGGTATTAAAATTCAAGAATGATATCACAAACTCAATACCTGGGCGACCGAGCTCTACTCGGGTGAAAATAGAGAAAACGACGTTTTCTAAAAATGAAACCTAGCTAGATCGGTTTATCGCCCCAGAAACACCCTGCATACCAAATTTCATGAAAATCGTTGGAGCCGTTACCGAGATTCAGATTATATATATACATATATACAAGAATTGCTCGTTTAAAGGTATTACATTAGATTTGAGTGCCAGATTGCCTACAAGAGTACCTATATGTAATGAAAGAACCAAATGTAATTTTGAGCTGAAATGACACCTCAAAGCCAACACTAGAAATAATGTCAAAGTTGGCACAAAGCTAACAAATTACAAGTAAACGCAAAGGAAAATATTGAATCATATTCCTTTACTGTAGCCGTAAAGTAACAAAAGTATCTGGAAATTCTTACCGACAATTGTATGTTTTCTCGAGGCGCGAACTTCGCAAACTGACGACAGAACAGAAATAAAGTCGTGAATAAAATATTACATTATTTGACCGCATCGCGTTCGGAGGGTTGGGCTTGCAGTTGACATATTAACTTATAAATAAAGAATGTTTGGAAACAGCACCATAAACATTTTTACTGTGTTTTGCATGAATACGAAGTTTTTACGTTTTGCATACGTGAGGAGTTCAGACGCGGTCGTAAAATATATTGCATAGGATTCCGTAATTTCTTTTTCTTTGTCGCTTAAGAGATTATTTTACTAATATTTGAAACTATATGAACCCGGCTGCTGTATGCGTTGCAATGTCTCGTACAGTTTTTTATTTAGGTTTTTTGGGCCCTCGTGAGCGTACGCAAAACAATCCACCTAAAATTCATCACAATCTGATCAATGGTTTTACGAACTTATAAAGGACAAACATATGAACATTCATTTTTATTTATATCTATAGCTGTAAAAGTCTTTGTGTTTGGATGTTTGTTAATCAATCACTAACTAACTCAAAAGCTGAACGCATTTTGATTAAATGAGGAACATGGGGCTTCCTTGTGTGATAATTTTAGACTTAAGTTTTTAAACTGTCATGGTCACTAACACTAACATTATAAGCGGGCTATTTACCATGTTTACTGTTTGTTGCGATTTTCCGATATTAAAATACAAATAATGAATTGTTTTGTGTTTTGTTTGTTTGTATGTGTTGTTGTTTTAATAATGTATGTGACGGCATTTCTAAAGATTTCCTTCTGAACAGAGATATGGTTTCGTATGACTTTGACAGATTTCAACTTGACGTAACACTAAGCACTAGTTTTTGGCGCGAACAAGAGGAGATCGTGTAAGAATATGGTAGGTTGGATTAAGTTGTGAATTCGTGATAAAAACTTAAGGAGAAATACAATGAGAGTTACTGATTGTTCATGTAGGTTAAACTACGTGCTAAGTGGAATGTCGTTTAAGTTATTCGCCAATACATAACGTGATTAATTACATTGTGAGCCTACATACAAGCAAAGAAGTTGGTTTGTTTAACATCTAGCCCAGAAGTTTTCCCTACATATGTATTGTTTGTTGTTGTTGTATTGTTTGTAAATAATGTTTTGTTAATGTATTGTTTTTGTTGTTTAATGTATTGTTTCGGAAACTCGCAACAAACGGTAAACATGGTAAATATCCCGCTTCTAATGTTAAAGTTAATTTTAGACTTTCAGGCAGGCAAAACTGGCCTAGCAAAAGCTAGTTCTCAATAAAATAGAGAATCAATATCTGTAAGTGTCCATTTTACGAATAGATTTCTCTGATGTCCTACAAAGATAAATAATTGATGTAATTTCCTGGAAATAAAAGTTATCGTCACTCAACTTGCATCTGTCATCACTCAGTTAAGTTTTCAAAGAAAAAATAACATAAAAAAATACAACGCGTCAGCACCAAGACTAAACGTCTAAAGTTTCTGAATGTTCTTTTTTTTAATTACAGCTCATTATAGCCTCTATTAAACTGTCTAGACTTGAAAAGTAGTCTCGTTTTTATACTAAAAAATAGCTTATTATAGATTTAATCATAAGGATCAAAAATAATATCTACTAAAGTTTTATTAAAAAGAGTTTCTCCTGGAAAAGATTAGTGTATAAATAACCCACTCTATCTTTATTGAAACAATGGATCTGATCACTGACGTCAAATTTATTGAAAGAACTTAACATAACATTACCACTAATACCTGAAGAGTTAGGTTAGATTAGGCAAAGGTTTGACCAATACTATAAGCAACCACCTTTCACCAGCTAAGACCGTGTCTCGCGCGTATTCATACGAGCTTCTGGGCGCTAATACATCGTTCACAAGCATCGAAAATCGCGCATGCGTTCACAAGCATCGTAAATCGCGTGCACTTCGCCAGACTCTTGACACGCGCTCTTGGCGTACTGCGCGCGAATCGACATACTAGAAACGCCTTGTCGCGTCAACTTTACGCGCGAACTTTTCAACGAGTGCACGTATCACGCAAAATTTTGTACAGAGTTGCAAATGCTCGCACGTGGTACGCTCCTTCTGGACGTAACGGACGCGCGAGAGATTCGCAGCGAATTCACCCTTTCTAGGCAAGATCTAAGTTTAAGTCCCATGTTGCACCATTTTCTACTCCTGTCTTATTGAGAGTTTTTTTTTAAAAACAACAATAATAGTTACACACTCCTTGGCCCATAATATAAAAAACTGTTTACCCTAATAACATTAAGATTTTATCTTTACACATCAATCAATCTGCCTTGTCTTTGCCCAATATATTGCTATCGGCTCTCAGTCTAACCAGATAGACCTAAAAACCTACATTATACATGCAGCGAATTCCTATCAGACCTCCACAAATTAGTCATCATCATCATTTCAGCCGAAAGACTGCTGGATAAAGGCCTCCCCCAAGAGTCGTCACACTGATCGGTCCTGTGCGTTTTGCGTCCACCGGATTCCCACAGCCTTGATCAGGTCATAGCTCCACCTAGAGAGAGGCCTTCCAACGCTATGTCTTCCGGTACGCGGTCGCCACTCCAGAACTTTTCGACCCCATCGGCCATCCGTTCTTTGAGCAATGTGCCCTGCCCACTGCTACTTAAGTTTGGCAATTGTTCGGGCTATGTCCGTAAACCTGGTTCTCTTGCTTCTCTTGCGGATGTCTTTATTTCTAATTTGATCATGCAAGGGAAGGCCGAGCATAGCCTCCAATGCCCTTTTGGTAACTTAAAGCCTTCCGATGAAGCCCATTGTGAGCGAACGCGTTACGATCCCGTATGTAATCACTGGTAACATACACTGGTCACAGACTTTTGTCTTGAGGCACTGTGGTTAGTTGGATGAGAATATACCCAGCCCAGCCGATTCGGATTCGACGGTTGCCCTCGATCTTTCTCGAAGTTGGACCTACCTATCTGGACCGTTTGTCCCAAGTAGACATAATCGTAAATAAATTCGAGTATTTACGATTATGTAACATGGGCATTCAACATCACCTTGTTTTTTAAGACCCACTCTTTCGGAAGCTCTACTGAGGCCATCTAGCGTTGTACTGGGGTCCTCCATGGTCTCAGCCATAACCACTATTTCGTCGGCAAACTGATGGTGATTGATTAACTTGTCGTTGACTTGGAAGCCTATCCTTAGTAACTGGGTAATATAAATACTGATGTCAGATGTCAGGCTTCTCACCATCAGTTAAGATTCTCAAAGATCAATAAATGACAGCTAGGAATAATGGCTTAACGTGATTTCTGAGACAAGGAGGAATTTCGGTATATAAGGGTCACCCATCCACTGGCTGACCTCGGCAAGCGTTGCTTAACCTTCAGATCAACCCATCCAGCTATAATTATTTACCAACAAGCTCCTCTTATATTACCATTATACATAAATACATGTTATTAGACGCAGGCTGTCACTAATTATTATGCACGATTGCCTTTAATAAAACCGGCATGTTATGCAAGTACGTGGGTTTGACCCTTGTCCAGGTTTACCCTAACTATGTATGTAAGCAATATTTATGAGGTATACGCTCATATTTGTATAATACATTGACCATTAGGTGGTATAAGATGTAAAGTTGAGAGGGGTGAAATGAAAACACGTATGTATAATATTTTTAGGTGCATAAAAAACATTGTCTGGAGGGAATAGATAATGTGACGTCTACCAGCGATAACTTTTGTCAAAAGTACGAAATGTAAGGGATTGACATACGCGGCTCCCGAAATGTCACAGGGTCAATCTTAAATTTTTTATCGTTTTGTCAATCGCTATTGATGATATTATAATATCAATTTGTTTATCCCAAGGGCTTTTTCGTTAACAAATTAGTATTAGAAATTAAAGCCCATATTTACAGCTTTTTTTTTTTTAATTTTCATATGTGCTTGCTCTTGACTCTAAACTAGGTCAGAAGTGGCAGAGACAGAGTAAACGATGGAGTGAGCTTACCCAGAAGAAGCCTGTTCTCTAATTTTGAAGGTGGTTTTAAAAGTATGGCCTAATATTATGCTAAGACCTAATTTTGTATAAAAATGTACCGACCTTGTAGTTGTTATTTAGCTGCAGCTGTTATGAAAATGTATACTCGCGAAAATCTTGCCTAGAATTCTTTATTACTCCAGCATTATTATAGAACTTAATAAACGCGGGAAAATACCCCGAAAGCTAGCTCAAAGTTTGTACAACCTCCATATCTTTTACATACGGAATAAGCGAGAACAATAGTCGAAACCATAACAAGCGTAACACAAATTAATTTTTCAGGCTTTGTATAAAATTGTTTAAATAATAATATATGCAGTGCTAGAGCGTCCATTTTGTAACGAAACCCTCACACTAAGTAAACTGTTTTCGTATGTTAAGTGTAACAAAACAAAGAGTGTTATTGTTTTAGTACAATTAAGTAGCTAGACGCTTTAGTTTAGCGGTCGGGTAACAAACGGAATGTTACATTTCGTTCTTAAATATTCATTTTGGGACGTACCATTGCAGTACCAACTCCATTACTGTTGTAATTGGATGTTTCTTCGGTTGTTTGCTTTGTTTCAATCCTGATAGAAGGAAAATATACTTAGAAACTGAGTTTAGTTGTGTGATTAAACATTTTGTACTCCGTTGTGTAGAAATCCTGGAACTTGCCACAAGCTGGATGAAATTAACTCGTCGTTTACTAATGAACGCGCTGTAAAAACTTTCGCGTGGACAGGATTTCAGGACAGAAATGAGGTTAGCAGTGGAAAATAAGCCCTTAAGTACCCATAGTCTGTTTACGGGGTCCCAGCGCTAAGAAAGATAATTTGGTTCATATAAATCTCACTAGGTGGCGCAATATGCACTGATTTTTTATTGAATTATGTGTAATATTAACATTTTCTGCAGTTGAATATAAAAATTGCATGTTATTGTTTAGTCAACTCTCCTAAGCACAAAATTATGAAATATTGGCTCTTAATTCACATTTCAAAGGTTATTTGTACTGATCATTTAAAATTGATGCCTATAGATGGCGCGCTTTTAAATTTCTGAGGCATTCCACTCGATTGTTTAAATTTGTATTTTGGTGCAATGAAACTGTAAAAATGTGCAAAAAAAACTATAAAACAAATCGCTTCTGTATATAAAGAAACAAACATTCACGAACCGATAAAATACTTTTATTTGCAAGTTGCTTCTAACACCATATATCTATCGCCGTGGAACGAAATCGAAAACATAAACAGTTTAATCAAACAAAAAACGCTAGTTACGGTACGGTTTCTTTGTATGGGATGAGGCATCTGTATGCTAGTATTATATTATCTATGTTCTGGTTAAGAAAATGCAGCCAGTGTTTATCGTTAAAATGCAGACTATAAGTAGTTATTTAAGCCTTGCTAATGAGTTCAATATCTTAAAGTAGTCACAACGGATCTTTGTGTCTGTAAAGTTGGCTGTAAGACCCTGCGCAGTTACTATTTTTTTGTCAATGTTGAAGGTGAATATAACATCGTATAACTGCATCTTTCACTCGTTTACTTTTCACGCATCGTCCTACACTCGATGAAAAATGTTTCTTGCGCAATGGTTCGGAGAGCCAAAGATCCGCTGTGAATTTTATAACATTACTAGCTGTCCCGGCAAACTTTGTTTTGCCATAAAAACACCTAATATGCATCTACCCTACCTACCCTACCCTACCCTACCTACCCTACCCTACCTACCCTACCCTACCCTACCTACCCTACCCTACCTACCCTACCCTACCTACCCTACCCTACCTACCCTACCCTACCTACCCTACCCTACCTACCCTACCCTACCTACCCTACCCTACCTACCCTACCCTACCTACCCTACCCTACCTACCCTACCCTACCTACCCTACCCTACCTACCCTACCCTACCTACCCTACCCTACCTACCCTACCCTACCTACCCTACCCTACCTACCCTACCCTACCTACCCTACCCTACCTACCCTACCCTACCTACCCTACCCTACCTACCCTACCCTACCTACCCTACCCTACCTACCCTACCCTACCTACCCTACCCTACCTACCCTACCTACCGTATTGGACAGGATAAGAAAGGTTGTGAACGCCAAAGAGGGAGGATTTGTAGTGGATAAAGTAAGGAAGGCAAAAGACAGAAAGATCATTGTAGGATGTCGCACTGAAGAAGAAAGGAGAAAGATAAAGGAAAGAATAGAGGAAGCACCGGAGCTGACGGTGCAGGACATAAAAAATAAAAACCCGCAGATTGTGATGAGGGACGTGATGCGCTACAACAGTAACGAGGATATCATAAAGGCCCTAAAAAATCAGAACAGACACATCTTCCAAGACCTCAAAGAAGAACAGAAGATTGTGGAAGTTCTGTACATAAAGCGAGCCAGAAATCCACTTATGGGTCACGTAGTGTTGCGGGTCGCCGCAGAGGTCTGGAGGCGCATGATTGACGTCGGAGCGGTGCATGTGGACTTTCAGCGGGTATGGGTCCAAGACCAGTCCCCGCTCGTCCAATGCTCGCTATGCCTTGCATACGGACACAGCCGACGCATTTGCACCGAGACCACAGCAAAGTGCGGCCACTGCGGCGGCCCTCACATGAGGATAGACTGTGAGAACTACAGCGCAGGCCTACCACCTGCCTGCGTGAACTGTGTGCGTGCCAATATGGACAACGCCAACCATCACGCCTTCAGTGCCGATTGTACGATAAGAAGAAGGTGGGACGCAATATCCCGCTCATCTATAGCTTATTGTTAAGGGCACCCCGGGGACTCCTGTCCAACAAACAACAAGACCATACCGTGTGGCCCAAGCGAATTTACAACGAAAGGAACTGGCTACCACCGAACTCTTTTTAGAGGCCAGTGATCGCAAGATCTCGTGGGCACTGATCCAGGAGCCGTATGTGGGTGGAGCACAAAGTATGAAGAGCTACCGTGGGGCGAGAATCTACCAGTGCGAGGTTGAAGGAAGTGGGAGGGTAAAGGCGGCGATTGCCGTCTTTGATCATGACCTGGACGTCATACCCTACCCGAAACTCACCACAAACAATATCGTTGTGGTGGGGATCCGGACCAAAGCCTGGGAAATCGCAGTAGTCTCCTATTACTTCGAGCCAGACCAGCCCATAGGGCCATACTTGGACCAGGTGACCCGGATCCAATCGGAAGTGGCCACCGGTAGATTGTTAATAGGAGGCGACGCCAACGCGAAAAGCGCTTGGTGGGGCAGCGCCAAAGAAGACTCCAGGGGGGAGGATATGTCCGCCACCCTGGAAGAGTTGGAGCTTCAGGTACTAAACACTGGTGACGCTCCTACCTTTGACACTGTCAGGGGTGGTCGAGCATACAAAAGCCATGTGGACGTCACAGCCTGTTCGCTCGGCCTTTTTGACCTGGTGGACGGCTGGCGGGTTGACACGGGAGTTACGTCCTCGGACCACAACACGATTTTATTTAATATAAAGGTTAAAAGGGATAAAGGCATTAACATCAATAGAACCACAAGAAAATATAACACACGGAAGGCAGATTGGGATAAATTCAATAAAAAACTAGGGGAATTTAAAACTATAAATGAAATAAATTTAGAAAGGATAAAGGAAATTAATAATAAACAGAAATTGGAGGAATTCGTTGTAAAATATAGAGACATTATAGTGGAAGCATGCCAAAAGTCAATTCCCAAGGTAAAAAGTTCTGTAAAACTTACCATTCCGTGGTGGTCCGAGGAACTCGCTGTGAAGAAGAAGGAGGTTATCAGGAAAAAGAACCGCATCCGCAATGCCGCGCCGGTCCGGCGAGCTATGGTCGTCGACGAGTACCTGAAAGCAAAACAAGAGTATGAAACGCAAGTAAAGAGTGCCAAAATCGCCAGTTGGAAGGAGTTCTGCCGGAAACAGGATCGGGAGGGGGTCTGGGAGGGAATCTTCAGGATCATCGGTAGGACCGCCAGAAGACAGGAAGAACTGACCCTATGCTGCGATGGTACATTCCTTAGTCCAAGTGAATCAGCCGCCCTACTAGCAGATACGTTCTACCCCAAAGACAGAGTAGACCAGGACAACGCTGACCACAGGCGAATTAGAGAAGCGGCCAGTCGAGTGAATGAATGGGTCAATGGTGAACATCATGACCCTTCATTTACGACACTGGAGCTGAAGACCGCCGTGGCAGGTTTCAATCCCAAAAAGGCACCAGGAGGGGACGGACTGACGTCTGACATCTGCAGTCGAGCGATCCACCAGGACCCAGAATTGTTCCTTGCCCTTTACAACAAGTGCCTCGAGCTGGCACACTTTCCGGAGATCTGGAAAGAAGCTACGGTCGTGGTACTTCGGAAGCCGGGCAAGGACAACTATCTGACCCCCAAGGCATACCGACCAATTGGTTTGTTGCCTGTTCTGGGGAAGGTCCTGGAGAGGATGGTCGTAGCACGTCTAAAGTGGCAGCTTATACCGCGGTTTAGTACCCGCCAGTTTGGCTTTATGCCCCAGAGGAGCACCGAGGACGCCCTCTATACGCTAGTTGAGCACGTACAGGCCAAGTTAAGGCTGAAGAAGCTAATTGTCCTGGTGTCATTGGATATAGAGGGGGCCTTCGATAGCGCTTGGTGGCCAGCTATAAAAGTCAGGCTGGCTGAGGAAAATTGCCCGGTCAACATCAGGCGGCTGATAGACAGCTATCTCGACAGTAGGAAGGTAAAGGTTCGTTATGCCGGGGAGGAATGTACGAAAGAGACTGACAAGGGCTGTGTTCAAGGGTCAATCGGTGGTCCAATCCTGTGGAACCTCCTTCTCGACCCACTTCTGAAGGACCTGGAACGACGCGGGGTCTTCGTGCAGGCGTTCGCGGATGACATCGTCTTGGTCCTGGATGGCGACACGGCGACTGAAGTCTCGAGATCTGCGAATGCGGCCCTCACCCATGTTCAGGATTGGGGTGTCCGAAATAAGTTGAGGTTCGCACCGCACAAAACCTGTGCGATGGTGGTAACCAACAAGCTTAAGTACGACACTCCATGCCTGAGCATGGCCGGGGTCGACATTGGTATGGTTAAGAAAATGAAGTTGCTGGGTCTGACCATAGACGAGAAGCTCACTTTTAGTGAGCATGCCGCGAACGTCTGCAGGAGGGCAGCTAGGATTTACAAACAGCTGTCCCGTGCCGCCAAAGTTAGTTGGGGATTAAATGCTGAAATTATACACACTATATACACCGCGACAATAGAACCCACGATCACCTACGCAGCCGCAGCCTGGGCTCCTGCTGCGAAAAAGCTAGGGATACGGAAGAAGCTAGGCTCTGTTCAACGAGGATTCGCTCAGAAGATCTGCAAATCGTACCGCACAGTCTCTCTGAACTCGGCACTGGCACTGTCCGGGATACTTCCTCTAGACCTGCGTATACAAGAGGCAGCCGATTTGTATAAAGCGAGGAGAGGGTCATCCCGGTTCGTGCCAGGAGATAGGGAGATCGAGAGTGCGGTGAGGTTTGCGGAAGCTCCTCATCCAGCAATGCAAATGCCCCTGGAGTTCATGTGCCTGGAAGATCAAACGTTGCTAGATAGCAACAATGTGCAGACGGTGCGAATATTCACCGACGGCAGCAAGATTGAGGGGAAGGTCGGAGCCGCATTATCCATTTGGGATAATGATGGTGAAGTCCGGAACCTCAAACTCTGCCTTGCCGCGTACTGCACAGTCTACCAGGCGGAACTCCTGGCCATTTGCAAGGCTACCGAAGTGATCCTCGCGCGGCAAGAGGCGAGCTATGGTTTGTATAGCGACTCAATGTCATCATTGCAGACGCTTGCAGACCATGGCTCTCTCCATCCCCTGGCAGTGCGCGCGCGCGCCAATTTGGCAAAGGCCTTGCACCAGAACAAAGCTGTGTCTTTGTTCTGGATCAAGGCACACGCGGGCCTGCCGGGGAATGAGCGGGCGGACGAGTTGGCGAAGGAGGCAGCATTGTCGTTACGGAGGAAGCCGGACTACGACCAATGTCCGATTTCATTTATCAAGCGACAGATCCGTTTGGAAACGCTTGATGAATGGAATCGGAGATATGTGTCGGGCGAGACTGCTTCCGTGACGAAAATGTTTCTTCCGGACGCGATAGTGGCATTCCGTATTGTTCAACAGGTTCGGCCAACGGGTGTTCTCACGCAGGTTCTAACGGGGCACGGTGGGTTCTCTGAATACTTGAACCGCTTCAAGTGTAAGGAGAGCCCATCGTGCCTCTGCGACCCTAGCATGGCGGAAACTGTCCAGCACATACTAGTAGAATGCCCGTTATTTATCAGGGAGCGCTACCAACTCGAGTGTGAGCTGGACAGGAAGCTGACTGGGGAGAGTCTGCATGGGTTCATGTCCAAGAAGGAAAGGGAAAGATTTTTAATTTACTGTGTAAATTTGGCCACCATAGTCATCTGCAGAAATAAAAGTTGAAGAACACTGTACTTCAATCGTACTATAATAGTATTTTAATTGTAAGTATAGATACAGCAGAACAAAATTTGTAAATCAGCAGTAAATTAAATTAGTACCTAAGTTATTGTATATATATTATAAGAAAAGTGTATTTTAAAACTGTAAATAAAATAACAGCACCAATTGTATTTATTACCCTATTTTGTAAATAAATAAAGTATGCCCATAGATTTGATTTAAGTGGGAGCCCTACCCACAGAATGAATGGAGATGGATGTTAGAAAGATAAAGTATGAAGAATGAAAGTACGAGAGGCATATATGCGAGAACTAGTATGAGAGAAGTTGAGCACAAAATAGGCGCCAACCAAGTAATGCGTTGGTGGGATTAGTACTAAGGAAAAAAAAAAAAAAAAAAAAAAAAAAAAAAAAAAAAAAAAAAAAAAAAAAAAAAACCTACCCTACCCTACCTACCCTACCCTACCTACCCTACCCTACCTACCCTACCCTACCTACCCTACCCTACCTACCCTACCCTACCTACCCTACCCTACCTACCCTACCCTAATTTTCCATTTTTTTTTTTTTTTTTTTGTAAATCTAAACCATTCTCGAATCTCCACGAACACACACAAAAAATTTCATCAAAATCGGTCCAGTCGTTTAGGAGGAGTTCAGTCACATACACACGCACACAAGAAATATATATATTAAGATGAGTCATCGTTAGAGAAGAAAATAATGAACTTAATAAAGCGTATGTATTCCTTTATGGAATTTGGTTGGTTTCTAAAATTAAAGAGCTATCTTTTAATTATATTTTATCTTTATCTTTTTTTTTTGCCTCATTTTTTTCTTTTTATTGTTATTTTATGTTTTCACCCTAATTTTGAAACTTATTAGTTTTAGACTAATATTAGTTCAAGGGTTAACTCCTATACTAATGATTTTCTAGGCCTATTGTTTTCAGATAAAAACAGCCCATGTTTCAGAAACATGTTTTCTTACTTTAAAGGCATCAAGGTTCGCAAAAAGTGTATAAAGCCAAGTCTTCGCTGACACTTGAACAATTAATCAATACACTGGAGAGGTTTTGTGTGTCTTCAAAAGATGTCTCGTGACTTTGCCTTCTGCCTAATTGGTAAATTGACCTTTATTTCGCCGACAGTCGGCTACTTGATATCAGTTCAATGATTACATGAGTATTGCGTTGGTAGATATTGCCAGCAAACATACATAATATTTAAGGTTTGACTGACTAATAATCCTATGATCCCTAGCTGGGGCAGAGGGCTTCCACAGTAGTCTTCCATCGAGACCTGTCTTGAGCTTCAAGTTTCACCTCGCTCCACGTTATTCCGATACTCGTCGCTTCAGCCAATATATTTTAGGTTTGCTATAAGTATTTTGGCCTCACGGTGACCACTGCCCTGAGAAGAGCCGAAGACAGAGTGGCTTGGAAGCAGCTCATCAATGACTCCGTGATAGCTTACCAAGACGGGCACGACCTTCAGTAATGAAGACAACGAATAAGAAGAAGATAGGTATTTAACATTGGAGTCATGTGAAAACCACCAACCTTTACTAGGTCCGCGTTGTGGATTACAGCCTCTTCCCTCTCATAGAGAGAAGGCCTGTATCCCAGCAGTGGGAATATTATAGGCTGATTGATTATTTTTATACTCATTATAATACTAATTAGAAAGCTATGCAGCTAGATCAAAGGATTTGCTTGCAATCATACAGTCATCTATGAACTGAATATAAAATTATATTACGTGGCTTGTTATTGGTTGAAAACTATGGTCTGTTTGGCAAGAGGCTACGGCTATTGGGCATTGTTTAAATTGTCTGAATTAAAATTGTCATACCCAGTATTATCCTGGTCCTAGGTATGGAATAAGGCCATTGACAGATGTGTAGGAATAAGTTTTAACGATAAAGTATAACATAGCTTTTAACAAAACTTTTTAGGGATAGACAGATCAACTCCAACAAAATTATCAAATAAAAAACAAACAATAACACAGTACCTTTCGCCCCATTGAGTTAGGTAATTCTAATTCACAACGAAACAGAATGGCGGGCCATATTTCACGCACAAATCCCCCGTAACAAAAATTTATTTACTCAAAAATCCTTTAAATCTCTTGTGATATTATAAAAGTCGGAATATTGTTTGGGGCAATGTTGCAATCTTTTGCGGTAATCTGACTATATAGGTCAATCCAAACCTTAAAACAAGGCTTAGGGCCAGCTCACACTGAGACGCAAAGCGACGCTGCACGCAATTTTTTAATAGCGATACAATATAGAGCTGAATTTACTAGACAAGAAGGTACACATTTCAGTGAGAAAAATAATACACGTGCCAAAGGGTTGTGTTACATATAGCATGACATGTGTAATGCAACGATGCTTCGCCCGTAAATACGCGAGTCGCAGCGAGATAACGAGGGAAGCACCGCGAGAATTATAACATAGAGGTTCTAGACAATTGACAATTTATCAACGAAAGCGTTGCCATAGCGATTGGAAAAAGTTAGAATTGTATGGGGATGTCAAGCGCTATCAAAATGTCACGTAATCAATCCTTTACATTTTGGCATTTTTTGACTGTCACCATCACTGATAAAATCACACATTATAAACAGCCGCAGAGGTTCTAGATACACTTAAAAAAATATGCAAATATCCCTCTTTAATATTAAATCCAGAAACTCATTCACTTCCAGTTTGTTTATTATACAATTAAAAATAAGGTATTTTAAAATTGACGTTCGCATTCGATGTCAGCGAAAGCGATAGTCGAAACGTCAAAATGTAAGGGATTGATCACGTGATTTGTCGATATCGCTTGTCAATTCCATACAATTTTGCCTTTTTTACAATCGCTATCGCCACGCTTTCGATGATAGAATTTCACTTGTCTAGAGCCTCTGGTCTCTTCAAGCATCGTCGCTTCGCATCGCTTCTCGGTATAAGGCGACCCTTATTCTAAAATTATTGACGTCGGGACGGTAGAGCCAATTTTAACTTTTATCGATGTCCTTTGTACCCCACTCACACAAGCTTGTAATGCCTTTGTCAATTTACAGAGTTTATAATTATATTATTGACACGCCAATCTTCTGAGAGTGATTAAGTCATTATGGTGTAGACTTCTTTGCGATAGGTATAGGTTAATTTAATTACAGTATATGCGAATAAATGAAATGGAAGCAAACATAAAATAAAATGTTTGTGTGACATTAATGCTCCACAACAAACGGGTGCAAAGTGACAACGCTACAACGATTTTGTATAGAATTATTTTCTAATCAAATGAATAATTAATTTTGTTATAAAGTCTACCTTTTCTTATACTTATACACACTGTGTCTATATTTATTATCTCAGAGATGAAAATCTCTTGAAATGAGCAGCACCTTTGTGCTGTTCTATCTATAATTATATCCTTTCTCTTAGTGTTCTCAATTTTTCATATAACTGTCTAAATAAAACTGACGAAAATTTACGCAATACGCTATTCCAAAATTCAGCGTTTATTAGAGCGTTATGACATAGTAAAAAATCCACTTAAATTTTAGCTTAAAATAAAATTTTATTCAAGTTTTATTCAAGTCGTTTGGTGAGTCCGTTCTCTCCGTAGTAAGTTTAGAAAATGCTCTAAAAGAAAATAATATGCGACACCTGAGTATCTTGCTAGACTCAGGTAACGTTATGGTTCATTCTCTACTACAATAAAAGAAGTACAAGACTTAATTATTCTAGTAGAAGTAAAATTGTTTAGAGAGCATTAGGTTTGGTTTATAGAATTAGCTAAATAATCATATTTCGGCCATCTATGTAACTTCATTGAAAAGTATTGAAACCATACATATTTTAATCATTCAAATCTATTTGACAATTATATACATATCCACAACGCAATGAATAAAACATGGGTGTTACTTGGCACCATCCCTAAGCCTGATTTACGAGCAAAACTTACAGCCCAAACGATAAATCGATTCCTCAAATACCTTAGTCGCAGTGGGAACTGATCGAACGATTGCCGAAACTTCTCCAAAATATAGTTCTTCGATCGACTCCGGACTTCACGAAAGCGTTATTAGGAACCAAAATCCCAACTCGGAAATTCTTTCGGGGTATAAAATTTCCTTCTTTAGCCCAGTATAGAGGTGGGATTATGGAACCCTGGGGGAGTTGCCCATTCGTCGAAGCGGGCACGTGCATTGCTCTCAAAGCGTCCGGGATCACTACCTAAGCTCTGTCTGAAAAATTAAAAGAAAACTACGTACGTCTTTGTTATATACTGAGAGAATTTTGTTCAAAGAATTGTTCAGGGAGCTCATCAAATAGAGGGTAATTTTGTTTGTGATTTTCTGGATACGATACGTTGTTGTTACGTTTGTAGTTTGGGATTGAATAGGTCTTTTGAGTAGATAGGTAACTGTTTGAAACATCGATCGCTTTGTTAGATTGTGTAATGTTTCATTGTGAGCTGAATAAAGTTCACTTTACGAGAAGAGGTATTTTCTCTGAAAAGAGACGCCTGACAGTTTTATTGCACGTATTATTGAAGTAGTCAGGGGATAAAAAAATTACCACTCTCAAGATAAATGACTCTAAAATTTCAAACCCATCTGGTCAGATAAATAGGCTTGCCCATAATTGTGTCGATAGAAATATTCTGTTAGAAATGGATGTCCTAATAAATCAAGTAAATTGTACCATAGCCAATTCTAGAGTCGACAAATTGATTCCTTCTAAGATAGGCTATTAACCACAGAATGAGGAAATTGGCTTGTGGTGTCCGTGGACACTATAATAGAATAGAAGATATATGGCAACATAATTGAATGGAATTGTAGCGGCTTATAGTAAGTCCTAATCAGGGCGGACTTGTACGGGTTCTTGTGATTGGTTAACGAAACAGTAATCTATATTTCTTTTTTTTTTTCTAAATATTCATGTAGGTACCCACTTTATTCATCTACCAAACTGCTTTGGGTCTGTGTGGTAACACGGCCCCATTATCTCTTAGATAGAGGTCTTGTTTCCTTGCAGTGATACTTTTTTGTTGATTATACTTATTCTAGTTTATTCAAATAAGATTGTACATGTCTAGACAGTAAATTGTAGGCAATTACACTAGATCTAAAACATTACAAAAAGAGAAAGAGACCTGCCGAAACTATCTAAGTACAAAATTGCTTGACAACATCAATTTAAATTTTATAGAACGACGTTTGCGAGAGAAGATTATAAACTTTAGCATTACTTTAGGCTCGTTAGTGAAAAAGTAATTGGGCTGCCCTAAGCCCTCTAAGGGCGATATAAGGATAATAATTACGTGTGCCCTCTGAGACAGATTATGTTTAAACTCAGTTCACCCAATTTTGTCTCACTAGGGAGATTTTCTAGTCATAAGATGTAATAATCTAGGGCCAAGAGGCAGGTAAATGATGACCTACCCGCATGATGGGTAATCACGGGTTAGTGTTTAAAAAGTTTAAACTGTTTTGGTAGTTTATTGAGATAATTTTTACTTTCTAGCCAGCGTAACATGGACCAGTGAATTTGCTTTAATTGTGGAGGATAATTCGCTTGAAAATTATCATGATAAACAAGGGGCTGTAGACGAAGATACATTAAACTTTATCAACGTTATCGTTTGTCAAAACTCAAAAATTATATATAGGACTTTGTTATCGCATGTTAATTCCATTAATTTTGGATTTATCGGGGCGTTAACGCTGTTAGTATGTTGCACTTAGACCGGGTTCTCACCGCTAAACAATCGCAGAATTAATGTGACAAATTATTAAGCACGCGGTATCTGCTGGGATTGGATGAATGAATTTTCAACAGAAACCGGCAAAAATCACAGCAGATAACCGGCGATTATCCGTCGATTACTTTAACAGCCTGATATTGAAATAAATGATAATGTGTTGTGAAATCGGGGGTTAGGGCCTCAGGCACCTTAGTCAGTATAAATAAATTTAAAAACAAGAAGGTTTGAAAGAATACTAGCATGGATGCTATAGGAGCTCCTTCATCTGAAGCGTTCGTCTGTAATGTAACATTTTAGATGCAACTATGAGCATTACATTACAATACTGCCCTGACTGACGAGCATTCGCTTGTAATGTAACATTAGATTCGATTTTGAGCATTTAGTTGATTCCACAATGTCATACGAAGCGGTCGTTGATGTCACAAACTATATCAAAATATTACACATTGTATGAAATTGGGCAATGTAATGCTCGGTTCTCTTCCCTCACCAATGTAATGCATGAATCTGTAACATTACAGATTGCGCACTGTAATGCTCGGTTCTCCTCCCTTTCTGATGTAATGCTCGACTCTGTAACGTTACATTACAAGCAAATGATCCAAGTGAGGTAGCACCTTTAGATTAAGTTTGGTACGTAGTCTTTTTAGTTTATCGATACGCCGTGAAAGGCCTGACCTTTCCAGTCCAACACAGGTAAATTAGCCAATAAAACACAACAAACATTAACAAAACTACATAACTCAAACTAATTTATAAAACCAATACAAAACGTACAGAACTAATACAGAAACCATCTCCCTGTAATGAGCTCCGAAACTTTTCAAATTACGGAATAATAATTCAAAATTATTGTCTGTGTTGTTTTAACTTTAATGCTTTTAACTGCTTCAAAATTGCTTTAGAATTAAATTGCTTTTACAAATGATCTGGGAAATAACTTTGCAATACAACATGGTTGAATTTTCAGCTGGTTTAACGCAAACATAGTTTAGACAATCTGTAAATAAATAAAATAAAAATGTTTATTGGTATAGAAATGGTTACATTCAAGTTTACATCACACATCACACATCACACACACATCACATCATCTGCCTATTAATGTTCCCACTGCTGGGACACAGGCCTCCTCTCTGTGAGAGGGAATGGGCCGTAATCCACCACGCGGGCCATTGCGGGTTGGTCGATGTTACACGACGACGACGACGGTTTCCTCACGATGTTTTCCTTCACCGTTTTGAGAGCAGTTGTGATGAAATAATTTACACAAAGTAAAGCGCCTGCCTAGGCTCGAACCCATGACCTACAACTTGTAAGTCACGGCCGATACCACTTGGCCACCACTGCTAGTTTCCATCATGTCCCTGTAAAGGCATAGAAACTCTGTCTAAAATATCAATCTTTGAAAATAGTGTCTTAAACTTTACATATAATTAAGAGAGTCCTGCCATTAGAAAATCTAGGTCTTTAATTAAAAATAAAAACATACAATACAATAATACCACGAGAGCCCACTGCAAAAATATGCATGTAAACTGATTTGATAAAACTTTATTTTAAAGAATGATACTTGATTTAAAAAAATATTATAAAATTACAAATTTAAAAAAACCCCGATTTTAATTTTCCCTGTCACTTTAAATAAATGCATTAATCAATAATAATAGAGGATTCTAAAAAAACCGGCCAAGTGCGAGTCGGACTCGCGCACCAAGGGTTCCGTACCATAATCGCAAAAAACGGCAAAACAATCACGTTTGTTGTATGGGAGTCCCACTTACATATTTATTTTAATCTGTTTTTAGTATTTGTTGTTATAGGGGCAACAGAAATACATCATCTGTGAAAATTTCAACTGTCTACTACTGTTTGGTTCATGAGATGCAGCCTGGTGACAGACAGACAGACAGACGGACAGACAGAAAGACAGACGGATCGTGGAGTCTTAGTAATAGGGTCCCGTTTTTACCCTTTGGGTACGGAACCCTAAAAAAGGATTTTTCTTACAAAGTTGACATCAGCTGACCAAAATTTGTATAGGAGGTAGGTACTGAAGTTTTGACACAAGACCATGTGCGGTCGTTACTAGAAAAAACTGTCTTCTTTTCTAATGTGAGTCATGGGAATTGAGACTTATTACGTTCTGCGTTTAACCTCGACTTTATTACGTGTGAGGTTACAGTTTGTGTGTGTAAATAGGAGGTATAAATAAAGATAAAATAATGGGGAATTTCCTTATTATGGCCTGTATCAATAAACAAGTTTAGTTTACCCGTGGTTATTGTTAGGGGCAACTGAGGAAATATACCAGTGATGTAGGAAGAAAGCGGCACGTGTAGGCACTCTGTATTTTTGTAAGAAGGCTTTCCCGCAGAGACGCGATGTGATAATGTGACAACGCGACACCATTTTCATAGAAATTGTTCTTCGACCAAGAATCCTACTAATATTATAAAGGCGAAAGTTTGTGAGTGTGTTTGTATGCTGGTTACTTCTTCATGCTCAAACGGCTGAACGGATTTGGATGAAATTTGGTACAGAGATAGATTATAGTCAGAAATAGCTTTTTAACTGGGAATATGTTCCCTTGGGATAATTTTAGATATTCAGGCGGGTGAAGCCGCTGGCAGAAGCTATTAAGTTTTATATGATAAAGCGTTGTCGAAATGCGGCGGTGCGCCAGTCTAATGGCCGATTTCTGATTTGAGTATTTGACGCTAAGTATGTGCTTATCTCGATTTAAGCATCTGTCATTCTTGATCATCTGTCACTTTAAGTTTTCTGCGATTCTGAGCAAGGTTTGAGTATACGTTGTAAAGTCATGCCAAAGTATACCCTATGTCATACAAGAAACCTTCATTGACGTTCAGTTGGGTTTCACAACTGAGAAAAACACATTTGATCATTCTCAAATTCTCAAACCGTTGTCAACGTTACATCATCGGTGTAGCCAGATTGGGCGCCTTTTTGCCATTTAGGCTACTCGGAATGGTGACGGGGCGACCAATATATACGAGCGGCGCCAATTAGGCTACCTCAGCAAAAAAAAATGGGGCGTTTATATGCGATTTCGAAATGAGACTATCTAATACAACATTATCTGAGGAATTATGAAATTAACTGGAAACCAAAATGCTTTCAACAGTTCATCACTATTTTTCATTATACTTCAGTGCGCAACAACACAGGGAAATAAAGAAATAATAAATTATTCTTGTGGCTAACGCATTTAAGTTCAAAAGAATGTTTCGTGGTTTTAGTGAATAATGGTCGTCTTGAGTTTTTTTTATAAATGGACATACGAAATTTTCGCCGACTTTGAGCTCGTCGAATCTGGCTACACTGGTTACATTTGGCAGTTGATAGTTGACAAGCCTGTACTTAAACGGTGATCAAGCGAAATAAATACAAAATAATATATAAACTGATAAAACGAGTGACCAAGAAGACCTTGTCTTCCTTGGAGATGCCTCCACGAAGACCGATGCATGGAAGAAGAGTGTTCGCCCTGAATTATCGAAAACACTAGATTGGATGCAAATATTTCACGCCTGATAGATCTCAGATGCTCGAAGAACGGATGGTCAATGGGGCTGTTTAGTTCTGGAGTGGCGACCGCGTGGCGGAATACGCAGCGCTTTAAGGGGCTCTGTAGACCGATGACCTGGTTAAGGTCACGGAAATCCGATGTATGAAAGACGCACAGGACCGGTTGATGTGGTGACGCTGGGGAAGTCCTTCGGCAGAAATGATGACTATGATGAGTGAGATCTTCAAGAAAAATATTCAAAAAGTGCCAGTTTTTGTGTGTGTGGTCGCCAGTAGCTTTTCCTGCGCGAAAACCGAGAGTTATCTAACAGGAACTATGTGAAAAGTGGAGATGGACCGGTAATATGATGCGCGATAACCAAGGGACATGGAGGAAAGTGACAAACTGGTAACCAAGAGATGGGAAAAGAAGCCGTTGAAGACAGTGTCAGAGATTGGAATGGGATATGGGAAAGACTGCTGGTCCAAGATCTAGGCAAAAAGTGTAAGCAATGGCGCGATGTGGTGTTGGCGAGTAGGTCAGGATAGACCCCAGTGGAAACCGTTAGTGTAGGCCTATGCGAATAGGCACACTGAGATTAGGAACATTTTATAAACTATAAACATGTATTGTAGACTTCAGTTTTATATCTATGATTTCAGAATAAAAGGCTTTGTTATTCCGTTTATTTTATTACTATATTTATTTTTTGTTATTATGTCCTATGTTCTAATTCTGGTCATTGTATAATTGTTTTCCAAAGTGTTTACTTCCAAATACGTTCAGCCATTGAAGTGTAATTAACAAATATCCAAACATACAGACTTTCATACCTATATAAAATAGGTATTAGTAGAATCCACAAGACAAGAAGAGGTTACAACGGATTATTTGGTTTAGGACAGCGATAATATTGTGTAAAGAATTTGGCTTTTGTATGATACGATTTTGGTATCAGAACAGTAAAAGCTGATAAAAACAACATGACAAGTCTCATTTATTTATTATTTTACGAAATAAGTAGGCAGATATTATATTGCTTGTTAACACATATTTAAACACAGTACTCATTCATAGTATCAGACACATATCCAATGGAACCGACCCTGGCTAATATTGTTTTTCTTCGGAGGTTCTTCGATGGCTAGCAAAGCCTTCGGTCTTGAAAACCCAGGTCAGCCATTAAAAATTGCATCACAATAGTCCACATTTGTTGGTAAATCACAATTGCAATCAGATTCCAATGCAGATGCACAAGTGCCTTCCCTCTTGAGAGATCTTGTGAAATTCTGAGTAAAATACATTGAGGTAATAATACGTAAAATATTCTGTAGTTCTATGAGATATCACAAGAACCAGCAACTGCTCGCTCTAAACACATTCACTTCTAGTAATTATAAGCTTCAATTCTTGATTTTGGAAATAACAAATTATATTGTATATTATTTTCTTACGTTAAGACATCATTGACAAAATAAATACGGTTGCCATGACAATCTTGAAGTAATTGACTAGTACCTACGATTCATTTCATAGTTTCATAATAAGGTTGTATACATTTTAAATAGGTATCTATTAAATTGCTTAAATTTGAAAAATCAAGTTATTAAAGATTATAATATCTTTAATAACTTGAGTTTTTTAATCTTGAATGATGTAATATAATACTAACGTACTTTTTATAGCTGTATAAAATTTATATCAGTAAATTTTATGCAATCTTGTGATGTCTCTTTTTCGTTTGTAAAATGGAACGTAAGGATGAAAGAGAAAGTGAATGGAACTTTGACAGGTCCATACATAAGTAGGTACTTACTTATCTGATCTAGGTAGATTCTCAATTGTGAAACGTAAAATACTCAAAGGCTTCCTAAATTATTTGACACTGACATGACAATACTCAACTGATTATTCCTGCTTTACTTAAATCAGAAATCGGGCCTAAGAAAGATTTGAAATAGCTTCATTGAGAAGAAAAGAGAACACTTTTTATTTCATTATATACTGGAAAATTTTCTCTGAACAGTGTGGCATCTTAAAAAAAAAATATATATACAACACTCTAGAACTGAGGCAACATATTCTGTTTTTCATTTTTCTCATAACGGTGAAGGAAGGAGGATAATTGGGATGTCCTAGAATCAAAAATGTAAGACTTGTATCATCCACCAATCTGCACTGGGCCTGTATAGACTATGGCTCATTACCTCTCACAAAGTAGAAGTCTGTGTCACAGTAGTGGAAACGTAACCAGCTAATAATGTTATTTTTAATTATGATTGGCTCTTTCAATTAAACCTAAATATTTATCATCAGTAGAAAACGTCATTAGAAGATCCCAAGGGATTGTCAGAAGCATCCACACGTGAACTAATTATATCAAACCACGATCACTATTCCCCCTGCCATGGCTTGATTACGGCAATATCCCTTGAGACTGATCTCTTTAGCTTTTTAGGGAGTTGACCCAATTTCAGTAGTGTGGTAGAAAAGGTCAATTATATTATTTACAAACAAGGTAACATGGTAAAACGGTTATAGTCATTATTAATGAAACGTTACGCTTTTGCCCATATAACCTTTCTAAAATCAGCTTTATTATAATTGCTTCGGCTCAGCAGACGGGAAAAACAGATAATTGCCTACATCATGGCATTATTAGGTTTTTTCTAACAATAGTATTTTTGTCAATGCAGTTACGAGTAACGGTGTTGTAGTTTTTTGATCATCGTCATCATCGTAACCAAGCATTTTTTTATGTTCCCACTGCTGGGACACATGCCTACTCTCTGTGAGAGGGCCGTAATCCACCACGCGGACCCAATATGGGTTGGTGGGTGTCACAAGAAATCGAATTTTTGTTTCTAGGACATGCCAGTTTCCTCACGATGTTTTTCTTCACCTTTTTGAGAGCAGTGGTGGTGAAATAATTTACACATAGTAAAGTGCCTGCCTGGGTTTGAACCCACGAACTACAACTTATAAGTCACGATCGATACCACTAGGCAACCACTGCAATCAATCGACTCATTCTAATTCCTATCCAAACTTATATTTAAAATGTGAAAGTCTGTATATTTGGAAGTTTGCTAATCGAGCAGGTTCTGACTACTGAACAGGTTTGAATGATCACGGGTAGACCATGGTCTGATCATGGCCTGGATTAGGACATAGAATTTTATACCGACTTTCACGCCGACGAAACTGCTATTAAATGCATCATGTTCCTGACCTTGTCCCATATTACTTGGGGTCTGCTCCACACGTTTTCTTCTTCCATACCGTCCTGTCCCCCGTCACGCCATCACTGACTCCCTTTTCATCCATATAACTCTTTACACAGTCCATCAATCTTTTCTTTGGCCGTCCTCCCCCTCTACATCCACATTTATACTCGTAACTCTTTTAGTAACATGCGTTTCATCCCTCCTCATCACATGACCATAAATGCTATTTTTAACCGACTGACCAAAAAGGAGGAGGTTCTATGTTCTACATTATGTTTGCTTTTTTTTTTTTTGTGTATTTTCACGCATATCTCCGTCAATTTTGGACCGATTTTGATAATTATTTTTTTGTTTGAAAAAGTATATTTCGAAATTGGTCCCATTTTAGTTTGGTGAAGATCTGATGAAGAACTTCGAAGATATACAACAGAACTCTTCAATAAATTACGGCAAATCTCTCGGGATTGCTGCAATCGCATGTCTGTTTATTGGTTATACTATTTCGAAAAACGCAAAAAATTGGTTCCTACCTACAAAAGACACCGATTTCCAAAAATAAAGTTATTTTTCACTTTGTAGTTTTTTTATTTGGAAGTCGGTAGTATTTTTTTGTAAAAAAGCTTTTTTTAATAATAAAGATTATAATAAATTGTAAATGCTATTTTTTATAATAAAGATTACGTATTTACATAGGTACTAGGAATGTAGACAGAAAATAACTTACCAGTTCCTGTTACCGACTAAGCTTATACTGCCAGCGGAGATCGAATTCACGACCTCGCGCTCGCCAAGAGCTTATCGGAGTTCGTTCGAATTTTACGCGTTGAAATTATTTTCTCAACCAAAAACAATAACTTTTCCAGCTATACAGCATGTGTACTTCAATAAATATAATTGAGGTCGTGCCGAAATATGACCCAATAACGACACGCAATTCCACGATTACGTGATTGTGGAAACGTATGAGTTTAAGTAGCGTTTTAATCCAGAAATACGACCTCATGTAATAAATTACTACTGTATAACTGAATTCGGATCTCACATGGATCCGTTGCAGGGACTAAAACGTAGTCGCTGACAATGAGCCTCATCAGAAGGCTTGAAGTCACCCAAACTCGGAGTTTCCTTGTGTAATCGAATCAGAAATGAAGACATCCGCAAGCGAACCAAGGTTACTGACATAGCCCGAAGAATTGCCGAACTTAAGTGGCAATGGGCAGGGCACTTTACTCGCAGAACGGATGGCCGATGGGGCCGAAAAGTTCTGGAGTGGCGACCGCAAACCGGCAGACGTTGCATTGGAAGACATCCCACTAGGCGGACCGATGACTTGGTTAAAATTTGCGGGGATCCGCTGGATGCGAGACGCACGGGACTGGTCAATGTGGAGGCGCTCGGGGGGGGGACTATGTTTAGCAGTGGACGTCTTTTGGCTTAAATTATATATCCGTCTAGAATGGACTTGCGAATTTGCCATTTCAATCTAAGTTAGGTAAGTTCTATTTTCGTTTCTCAGCTAACATCATAAAAGCACCAAAAGGGTATGTAGAAGTGTTACGCCGACAAGGGAGTGAGCCTATTGCCATTACTTGGGAAAAAAAACTAACGTACTCCAGGCTGCTACTGAGACATTTCTAATGAACACACAACATCAGGCCTGTATTCACTAAAGAGGAGTCCATATAAATAAAGGGCCAGCCATCAACTGGCGAGTTTTTTACCCGACTGCCTAAGGAGGGTAATATGGTATGTTTGTTACTATGTGGCGTTCTAGATACCAAACGCGTTTGCCGATTTTGATAATTCTTACGTTAATCGATTCGGCTTAACCTTGCGAGTGTCACTGGCTACAATAAAATTGGAAAACAGAAAAATGGCGTCTTTTGGGTGCCATATTGTGGAGGCCTAATTATTATTTTTCTTCCCCATTTATTAAACCCATCGTGTGGGTTATCAAAATAAGGGTTTTAAGAGGCAATTTTGAAAATATAAGACACTTATATGTTTAAATGTACCAAATATGAAAAAAAAAAATTTACTAAAAAGTTATAAGTCAAAAAATCAGAAAACCCAACTGCTTTTAAGAAGCGAACAAAAAAGAAGTAAACTAGAAGAAAATCATGCTGTACAATTGGAGAATAAACATTCGCAAGCTGGCTTATCAACATCAGGTGTAAAAGCAGTCGGGTTTTTGATTTATAACTTTTAAATTTACATTTTTTTTAGATGTAATTATTGAAAAATTCCAACAACCTTGTAATCCTTTACCAGATTGAAGGACAGCTACCTATCAAAATCAAAAATCAAAATCAAGGTATTTATTTAAAGTAAACTTTAGAAGTACTTTTGAATTGTCAAACAAAAAATTTATAAAAAGATGACTCTAGTTGCAAATTCGCAAGCGTCTGTAAGTCTCAATGGAGAAGAATTTGCAAGAAACTCCCCGGACACTCTTTTCTATCAGTTTTAATTACATGTTTTTGGTTACATTATTCTTGTTGAAAAAATACATATATGTGAGAACGATGTACGTAAAAGCGTCCAGAGTAACAAATAATAAAAAAAGCACTTTAACAGGCCGAGATAGCAAAGTTATGACCAATCCCAACTGATGGCGCCCGTTCACGAACATGACGCATGGATCGGCACCACTCAGCTTAACCATCATGAAGGGAACCGAATGATCCAACATATGTGCCACCATCAGAGAGAAATTAGAGAGAGCATGACACACTCAACTGCCAGGGCACACAGAAGTCAACGAACGACACATAGGTACAGTGAATGGTAGATTTATCTACAGTCGGAACATAGTACTCACACATGTGCTGTGCAATTATATAATACTAAAAGAAATTGAGTTTATCCACTTGATAAAGTCCCTAAAGTAATCCCTATTCAATACCTAGACAGGAAAAGTGTAGAACCTCATACCTACGGATAAGCTAGAAGTTAAATCGTATAAACCCAAGGTGTGCTATTACCATTTAATTACGGTAACTGCACATGCGATACTCAACGTTTTACTACGAGTACGTCGAATGCTTTCATAAGATTTCTAGAAATCGCTATTTTGCTTGAATATAGTGGGTGATTTTCTTTATGATGTAAATTAATTAATGACGTAAAACTAATTACTTAACTACTGATTGAGCATAAATTATTGATTTAGAGGCGTGAATAGAGTAAAGAATGTTTACGTAAAAACTGATTGGAATTTTAATTTAGAAGGTTATGTGTAGGTGAATTTAAAGGCTCACAGACTTGCACGACATATTGTTCTATGTGTAGAGCATCATATTGAAAATCAAAAACCAAAATCAAATAAAAAAACAAAAAAAATAATTAAGCGTCAGTCTCTAATTATATTATTGTGTAAGAAAAACCAATACTCTGATTATTATTATACAAAATATGACCGACTTATAATTATAGAGACATTCAAACCCTAGAACATATTTTTTTCCGCAGTAAACCCGCAGCAGGTACATCAACTGCTTATAAAAGGAAACTAAAAGAAATAGGTTAAGGGCTCTTAAGCGATTGGCGAAAAAAAGTGAAGAAGTATACCTACAATACATAACAATTTATAACTTTCATATCTCTTCGCTTGTTTTTATTGTGTTTTTCTCTATGATTTTTATGAATATGATATTTTTTGTATATTCCATAAGAAATATAGTGGCTATAAGAAATATTTCTAACTGAATGAACTTAAACGTAATCAAATTTGACGCCGACCGCTTTACGATTTTTGTTTCAAAAACCCTTTTGTAAATTCATACTTCCATAGACATGATATACTAATATTGTAAGTGCGATAGTAACTTTGCTGTCAACGGTTGGACGGATTTAGATAAAACTTGAACAATTCCATTCATTCATTAATTTTATCATCATAATTTTTTTTTTCATTTCATGGTTAGAATATGACCGGCTGGCTTATTACGTATATTTTGCAAGAGCAAAACGATAGCGATTTTTGCGCAATAAGTGCTCTTCTATACAAAAGTTTTAGAGTTGTTGGCGGTTTTTTCTTTAAATAAGAGCACTTGACAAACAGCGAGCGATTAGCAAACGATTGTGTATGACCTACCATACCTACAACCTACACTGCAGGTAATTCCGACTTTTATGACATAAATCGTTTGATCGCTATCGTTTTGCTCTTGTAAAAGATACGTAATAAGCCTACGGGATTAGGTCATAGGATACTTTTTATTCCGGTTGTATGTTCTCCGGTATGAAATAATAAGTAAATACTTATCTAACTAAAACACTTTTTACATTTAAATAAAGTCATTGCTTTATCACACGAATCAAAGACAACATAAGAACATAAAAATAACTTTGTAACAAGTCTACATTTTACGACACAACCGTCGACTCCTTTATCGATGCTTAAACATCGAACCATTTCGTGGAACGTTCCAATATTCATTCAAAACAAGTTGCATTTCAAGCAACACAAACATTCCTTGAAAACGAATCAGAAAATGAAAACATTCCCAGTGTGCCAACATTAGAAAAATAAAGCCATCAGACCAATTAAATTAGTTTACGTAACCGATAACAGTATGGCAAACATTAAAATTCTAATAAAAAAAACCGTTCAGCGATCAAATGTAAACTCGTACAGAGCTTCGTTCATTTATTGAGGATAAACAGAGGAACTAGGCCGAGCTAGGGATGCCATCATTGAGGGTTGGTGAAGGATAAGAGGGTGTTTGACTTCCGTATTAAAATACTGGCATGATGATTATTGAAGTGCTGGTTTTGCATTAAAAATGGAAAGTGTTTGCGATATGTCACTTATTTGTTGTGTTGGTAGGTTATGTTATATAAATTATGATCATAAAAAAACATTTTATTTTATGCAATCTTTTTAGCTTACTGTGTATTGTCATTCAAACGAAACGCGATTGCAAAATTTTATCTTAATCGGTTGAGGATAACTGCTTTGGAATTCAGTTGCAAGATTAGACCCGAACACACATTACACACATTGATACATTGCAAGTAAAAAAATACTTGTAAAATACTAATAAGATTTTGATTACTATTTTGATCATAAATAATGTATTACAATTAAAAAAAACTTTTATAAGCAAGCTTTTAAGCTTACCGTGTACGCAAAATTTCATCTTAATCGATTGAGGATAACTGCTTTAAAATTCATTTGAAAGATTACCCCGAAAATACATACATTGCAAGTTAATAAAAAGCATGTCGGCATTTCTAAGATATCGTTCTGAAGAGCGCTATGGTTTCAAATGACTTTGACAGATGTCAACTTGACGTTAACACTATACGCTAGTTATTGGCGCGAACAGAAAATGACACAAGGGATCGAGTGAGAATATGGCGGGTGGGATTGAGTTGTGAATTCGTGATAAAAACCTAAAGAGAATACAGTCAAAAGTGAGAGTTACCGATTGTTCGTGTAGATAAAACTACGTGTTATAATGGAATGTCGTTTAAGTTATTCGCCAATACATAACGTGATTAGTTACATTGTGAGCCTACATACAAGCAAAGAAGTTGGTTTGTTTAACATCTAGCTCGAAAGAACCCATGCAATAATGGCTTTCCTGACAATTACACAGTCTTCCATACAAGCGTTTAAAAATGCAGGTACTATTCCTAGTCAAAATCATTAGGGAAACTTTAGGCCACCTTTAATTCAGTATGTAAAGCATAGTAGTTACATTACAGCAGTCTTGCACGGGTATATACATAGATAGATAACACAACATAACCCCGCCAGCCTTTTCAAGAAAAGTCCGTTAAATCCCGAAACGACAGTCACAATACCCAAGGCAAACCCTATTAGAGTCCCCGACAAAATGGTTCAACTTGCGCAGTTTACTTGAACCTTTATTTGCAAAATAGTCACACTTATATGTACAGTTAACAAAGTAGTCTTGTATCTAGGCTTGTATGATGCCTACAAAGAATATACATATAAATCTTTGCACTACATCGGCAATTGGATAGGTTTGGTATGCGGTATGATCACATAGTTAGATACATTCTATAACCATTTTTTTTTTTAATATTTTGCTTGTATAACGTCGACAAAATTTACTTCTTCTACTTCTGTCGCTACCTTATCCCATTTACTTGGGATCGGCCCTCCTTATCCTATTTTCCCACTATGCACAGTCTCACGATCCAAGAGCCTATAAATCCAATTAAAATAAATGCTTGTGGTGTAATATCTTCATAACCATTAAACGACCGATAATGCTATCGGTACTGATTTGTCAGCTGCAAGCATACTTATCCTTTTATTTGACTGTACCTACGCAATGGCACCAAACAAATATACATAGCGTGTACAGCGTACCCCTACTATGTCGTATATTTACAATGAATCCGTTGTGAAAAAGGGATAGTGCTTTACATCTTATATAGATTCGTCTCTCTCTCACAATATAGTCCTGACGGCATTGGCACGTCATAGTAGGAGGGCTGGTGAATTGATTAGTTTCGGTCTGTCAATATTTTTAAACCGTTCATTAAGTTTCTCTTATTAGTATTTGCCAGTACTTGAGTTGTGTCAACTTAGATTAGTTTTTTAGTATTTGTACTGACTTGTTTTTAATTAAACTGCGAGTTTGCATTGTATAAGTTCATCAGCACGCAGTCAGTTGTTTTTATTTCTTAGAAACATTCATTTATTTTGCTTTAATTAAAGTTTTGGTTTCAATTTAGCAAATGACTTAGTTGGTTGATTTTAGAAACTATATTATTGTTTATTGATAACAAAGTAATAATGATATTGAACTGAAATAGTAGTCTCAAATGTAGTTATCAATTTGGAGCTCAATATAGACTGCACTGTCTCCTTTAGAGAAATACATTTTATGGCATCTGTCTCTCAGAATGGAGAACGTTTGTAGCGTGGTAAAGTAGTAAATAAATCATACAACAGAGACGGCTTTGTTTTCATTGCTTCTCTTATGCTTATACCTTGGTATTTTGAATTATATTAGTTGTAACTATGGATATTTTTAGTCGTATACCACCATAATGCAGTGATGTTAATACTACATTTATAATTAATATGGTTTTAAAGATCAATTTCTATCATCATATCATATGAGCCGAAAGACGTCCACTGCTGGACATAGGCCTCCCCGAAGCGTTGCAACATTGACCGGTTTCGTGCGTCCCGCATCCAGCGGATCCCAACCTTCAGCAGGTCATCGGTCCACCTGGTGGAAGGCCTTCCAACGCAACGTCTTCCGGTTCGCGGTCGCCACTCCAGAACTTTTCTGCCCCATCAGCCATCCATTCTACGAGCAATGAGGTCTGCCCACGGCCACTTAAGTTTGGCAATTCTTTGGGCTATGTCGGTCCCTGGTTCAATTTCTAATGAATAATAATTAGTAATATCCCGAACTATTTCTACTCCTTTTTTTTTTACTATGTATAGGCCTGACCCCTTTTCCTTGACCTTGAAAATCACCGAGTGAAAACCCGAGTAGATAATCTTTTTCAAACACCGTAATAATTATAATAGTTACTACAGTTGCCCGGTTACTAAGGCTTGAACTAAACAAAATCTACATTTAGATAATTATAGGTACCTAGAATTGATTTAATTATCCTATGTAGATGAAGTATGAAATTATGATTAAACATAACATAGGCCATAGTGCTCATTTCACATGATAAAATATGAAATTCCTAACTTAAATAGAGCATTTAAAACAGGCACAATTACAGATATAAGCAAACTAAGCCCTGAAATAGTTGTTACCCGTAACTGAATGGGGTCGGATTATAAGAGGTAATCGAGTTTTGGCCTCAAGTTGTTTGAATATGTTATTAAACAGACGAATGTAACTGTAATTTGTGAGCAAAAACTAATTTGCTCTAAGTTAGAAATAACGGGCGTAGATTTTATCAAATTGGTGGAATGAGACGGAATTGAACATGCGTGGTGTATAAGTTTCATTTCTTCTTAGGAGTCTTAGGTAAACGTAAGGCTTGACCCTGCCGTGTTATTGCTTATATTGTGTTATCATCCTGCCTAGCCCAACATTGTTAGGTTTGGCTTCAAGTGTAACTGGATGTAGTTGAATACCAGTATTTTTCATGAAGTAACTATTCAAATTAGCAGAGAGCAACGGTTCAACTTGCTCTCTGAGGTACGGAGGTCTTTCGATATGAAATGAACTCATCAACAAAAAGAAAATGCAAAACAAGTACAGTTCAGAACAACATATTTATGCCTGTATTCACTATCAAAATAACAGTTTGTTACCATTATCAACTAAAATATAGCTAGCTGAAAGTATTTCAATGACGGTGTAAAACATTATAACTTGTACTAGCTTCATATTATTATTTCAGACATAATTACAGTCCATAGTTATACATACATCAAAATTATAAACAGATAAAACGCCAAAATAAAATTAATGAATAATTAAAATTTAAAACAATCAAAAACTCATCAAAAGTAATAATTAAAACGGCCCAGAAAAAAAAATGATAAAATGTCAGAAATGTATAAAACAATGTCAAAAGTAAAATTTTAAATTTTTGAATGTTATAAAAAATGTCAAAATATTAAAAATAAAATTTATATAAAAATATATTGCAAAAAATAAATAAACTATTTACATTTTTACCTGCCCCACGCCCGGTATACGGGTGCATGCAAGGCCTGCCACTGCCGCACTATATTCGCCATTGAGGTCCCCTTCTTGTGCATGCTGGCATAAAAACAGTCAACGCGAACGTTCGCGAACATTCCCGACGCGCTGCAAAAGCGAGGCAGCCGCAGCAGTGCCCTCAACGCGTTATTATATTGAACGCGAAGAGGGCTGTAAGATTTCTGCAAATACGACACCCACAGACAACTCGTATAGAAAGATGTGCAGTAGGCTCGGAACAAGGTGGTCTTCACATCCTTGGAGCTACGAGCAAACCTGCGAACAATCACATTCGCCCTCACCGACAGTGCCCTCCTTTCTCGCTCAATATCAGCACATATGTATTTTTATAAAGTGTAATGTAAATACTCAATGCAAAATTGTACAAAATAACTGACCCGGAAAAAGGTATAAAAGTAATCTAAATTAAACGAAACGTCTGCCTTCCCCTGTCTAATAATTCGATAAAATGGCAGCAAAGCTATCCCAACAAATTCAAAAACGGATGGTGTAATGCAAGAGTCAACACAATTTTAAATCCCCTGTGGATTAATTCTGTAAACATTTTATTCATCCAATCAAACATACTGGCTCGATTTGTTTGTAATTTGTTTCGAAACAGTCCGGTTTGTGCAAACTTTTTAGCCTTTTTGAATTTAACCTGACGCTTGTTTTCACCATAAAGGTAGGTCTAGATTTTGCGAGTTATGTAAGCGAGGCGATTGCTTGTTTCGAAGTTGCCTCATGATTTCATACATATTGCTTTTGCAATTTTGCCTGCCATAAAACTTTAAGAAGAAGAATAAGAATAAGAATGTTTTTTTATATGTGTCAATATTTATTTTAATCATTAACTTCTATGTGTTTTACCAATATAACAACAGAAACATTATTAATATTACTACGTCAAGGAGACGTTTTTTAGCAGTAGAGAATAGTGTTACACGGACGTCATGCGATATTAAGAGGTTGGGCAAAGAGTACAATCTTTATTCATGAATTACAACTAAAGTTCTAAGATGTTCTTATACCCAAGGCTAGGCGTAAGTAAGAAATATAGGCACCTACCTACTGGCGTAGTATCTTTATTATATGGGGCGACTAGATTTTTATTCTTGAACTAGCTGACCCGGCAAACTTTGTTTTGCCACAAAAACACCAAACATTCATCTACCCTACCCTACCTACCTTACCCTACCTACCCTACCCTACCCTACCCTAACTACCCTACCCTACCCTAGCCTACCTACCCTACCTACCCTACCCTACCTACCCTACCCTACCTACCCTACCCTACCTACCCTACCCTACCTACCCTACCCTACCTACCTTACCCTACCTACCCTACCCTACCTACCCTACCTACCCTACCCTACCTACCCTACCTACCCTACCCTACCTACCCTACCCTACCTACCTTACCCTACCTACCCTACCCTACCTAACCTACCCTACCTACCCTACCCTACCTACATACCTACCCTACCTATGTATTTTTTTTATTTTTTTTTCATAAGAACCTTCCCCTAACAATAACAAACATAACAAAAAAAGAATAAGCGAAATCGGTCCAGCCGTTCACGCGTGATGCTGTGACCAAGGGAAATAGGGATTCATTTTTAGGGTTCTGTACCTAAAGGGTAAAAACGGGACCCTATTACTGAGACTTCGCGGTCCGACTGTCTGTCTGTCTGTCACCAGGCTGTATCTCATGAACCGTGATAGCTACACAGTTGAAATTTACACAGATGATGTATTTCTGTTGCCGCTATAACAAAAAATACTAAAAACAGAATAAAATAAATATTTAAGTAGGGCTCCCATACAACAAACGTGATTTTTTTGCCGTTTTTTGCGATAATGGTACGGAACCCTCCGTGCGCGTGTCCGACTCGCACTTGGCCGATTTTTATATATATCGATTATCTTGGAGTAAAAAAATGTTCCCTATTACTTCGAGGAGCCCGTGGCTAAATAATAACAGCCACACGGGTCGATCTTCAAGGTTAAGCAACGCTTGAAGAGGTCGGTCCGTGGATGGGTGACCATTTCAACATACTGAGTTTCCACCGTGCCTCGGAAAGTACGTTAAGCCGTTGGTCCCGGCTGTCATTTGAAGATCTTTTGTCATTACTGTGTTACCCAGTTACTAGGTTGTGGAGGTCAGATAGGCAGTCGCTCCATGTAAAACACTGGTACTCAGCTGAATCCGGTAAGACTGGAAGCCGACCCCAATATAGTTGGAAAAGGCTAGGCAGATTGAGATTGAATTACTTCGAGGAAAAATACATAAAAATATCTTATATTTCAATTAATATTATTTATTATTTTCTTGATAAGAAGCATAAATAACGAAATGGTTGAGATTCTAAATTGATTTATATTTGTTAGTCATATAAGTAAGTTTTGATAGGTTTTTGGGTTCAATATTAGTGGGTTGCTTGTGGCTGAAGCTTTAACACTAGGCAGTGGTTAACGGCTTTTCGAGCGTTTTTTTCTTTATAACTTTTAACGTTTACCAAATGGTTGCCAAAAAGCTACTTTTATAAGGGGATTAAATTTCTTGATCTTTCTTAATTCTACATTATATTTGATAACATAAAACTTATTACATTGCATAATTGGATAGTTAGTATTTTATATTACCTGCTGAATTTTTGTTAGAAACAGATATAAAAAAACCTTTTAACAAAAAAATTTACCGACGAATTAACGAACTGAAAAGCAAAAATAAAAAATAACCTTCTAGTGTAAACAAACTAACATGCAAATTGATTACCTAAAGCGTAGAATGATTGTAGCTAGGTTGATCTTCGCTGTTTGTTTGGCGCCGCCTCAATAAGCTAGACTATATTTTTTATTTTTTTTGCTTTACTGTTCGTTATTTAGTTGGTTATTTTTTTGTTAAAATGTTGTTTTTTACGCTTTGCAGTTCGCTTTTCATCAGAAACGGTTCGAAAATGAAAATTCAGTGATAAAATATCAATAAATCCTTTTTCTCTCTACTGTTTGGGTCGATTTTAGTTTTTAATTTTAAATGGGATTATCTTTGATATATATATACTCATTCCATTTTTTTTTTCGGGCACGTCTATAAAAAGTTATATATAAAAAATATATAGGTACATGTCGAATTGAGAACCTACTCCTTTTGTTTCGTCGGATAAAAAAATCACGCTACGAGTACAATTCAAAACAGAAAATAGGCAATCGAAATAAAACTCAACCAACTTAATTACCATTTCAAATTGTACCAAACGACGTGGAACTTTCTTTCCTATAATATTAAGGGATACTGCTATGAAACTAATTCTTAAATAATAACACGAAAGCAGGTTTACTTGCCAGCGACACGATAGTTAGGCGTAGTTTAGAATGTCGTGCGACTCGTGCGGTTCTCGGCAAAGGCAAATATTAATTTGGTTATAATGTTGGCTGTAGTACTGGCTGGTAACAGTACGTTATTGCTAGTTGTGGCTTTTAGCGACAACGGATTTGGTTGCTTTACTGCCTTAGAGTTTGTTCATCCTTCTGTGAAGGTGACCTTATTTGTGTATATATTAATCAGTTATGCTGAATGTAAACTTTAAAGTACATTTTATGAGATACATTTGTGACAAAAATAAAATCAATATCGATGCGAATGAGACACATAAACTTATGCCTTTGAAGCTCATTGGTGTAGGCAGAAAATAAAGAACTCCACCAGCTATGACCCTTACATTTTACATCCTTTTGATTCTGATTGACTTCGTCGACCTTCATTTGTGATTGTGTGATTGAGATTCTGGCTTTCAGAAGTTGCAGTGGTTTGGGAATAGTTCGGTGAGATAGTACCAAAAAATTAAAATTTATGTTTCTTTACTACTGCAAATCGTTCAACAAACCCGAATGCAGTATAACTTGTCTACAAAAAGGTGTGTTTATTAATTACATCATTTACAAAATTTTAATTCAGTCGCACATATTTAAAAAGCAATTTTTAGTCCACGTCACATAAGCAAATGTCTTTTAATCAAGTCTTTACCTGCCCTTTCCAGTCCAATCAAAGGTGCGAGATTTGATTGGACCGAGAACAAGTGAACTGTGCGATAGTGTGTATCGGGTTTATGTAGGTCGCGAGAAAGGCGGGCTACGGTAGTTCAAAGCTATTTTCTCTCTAACGAGCTATCGGCCTTTATATGAAAAGAGGTAATTGCGCATTATGAAAATCTACATCAGAGTTTAAAATCTAGTTGGAATTTTGTAGGGCTATTTACAGTTATGAAGTAAATGTAGAAGCTTTTTTAGAGCTTGTAATATAGGTCTTAGTCGCATATAGATATTTTGTGAGAAGGAAATGTGCGTGATACAAACTCTGTTCATTAACCAACTAAATATTAATTAATTACCTTTCAGTCGACGTTTGTATTAAAAAAATAGTATCTATATTTAAAGTTGGTAAAATGAGGGAGTTTAAAGATACTTAGATGTTATTAAGTTTACGAGTATGTAAAATGCATTTTGCAGTGCTTTATTTAAGTTTCGTTTGGGAATAATTTTTCCACTGTTTCAGTTGCTTGATTGGTAAACCCAAAAGATTATTATCACGAATTTACTTTCTGTACATGAAATTAACGTAAAAGAAGTAGTTTAGAAGGCCTAAGAACTATTTATATATCAAAAATGATTTCAAAAAGTCGAAGCGAGGGTGTACGAAATACATATGCCTGCTAATACAAGTTCATTCGGGTAATAGTGAGAAATCTTGTTCAAAATAATATGAACGAAAGAGTTACAGCCTTAGGAACACCTGCAAAAAATTAAACCAGCGAATGTTTGTGAGTGTGTGTGTGTGTGTGTTTGTTACTTCTTCACGTTCAAACGGCTAGACGGATCTTGACGAAATTTGGCATAGAGATAGATTATACTTTTTATCCCGGGAATATGTTCCCTTGGAATTATTTTCGACATTCACGCGAGCGAAGCCGCTGGCATAATCATCATCATCATATCAGCCGAAAGACGACCACTGCTGGACATAGGCCCCCTAAGCGTCACAACACTGACCGGTCACGTGCGTCTCGCAACCAGCGAATCCCCGCAACCTTCACCAGGTCATCGTTCCACCTGGTGGGAGGCCTTAGTCTATAAATAAACCCAAGTTACTCAGATGTAACATAAGTGTTGAATACTCCCTAATCTTACAGACGACATGAAATACGTAGCAACGCTTTTTCGAGCCTGCAAACACAAATTTTTAAGTGCTTCACAAATTATTTACACCTAAGCGAGTAGCGACCTCACCAGTCGCTCCTTCATCGTATACGTTGTTGTACAGTCAATAGACCTTGGGGCATGGGAAGAGCGATAGCGGGGCGTTTTTATCTTGATTTTCACGCGACTTCACTTCTGTGGCTTTCCTCGTAAGAACTGTACGTTTTTTCGAGAAAAAAGCCTGCGATACGCGACGATAGTGTAACGATTCTTAATCGGATCAGGACAATATTACCTCCGTTTTATATTAATTTAAGTTTTGTATCATAGACGCACAGGAACTTCATTAATGTCCTGTTTTATAGTTGGAGAGTACTCTGTCGAATAACCGCATTCTGAAAGCGTATTATCCCAAAAAAATTACTGAGGACTGAACATGAACATGGCAGGATTTCAAGAGATTTTGATTGCCTACGACACCTGACAAGGGCAAGGTCTTATCCCGATTGCCTGTCAAGAAAACTGAAATATTGAGCGAAGTAATGTTATTCAAAGAATAATGAGACCACAGAAGGAACGGTCATCATACTAAATCATCATAGAGACAATATTGGTCTAACAGTCCAAAATTTATCGAAGAGTCCTTTGCTTAGAAAAAGACACTATCTGCCTCCCTTTAGACACAAGAACCCATATACGAACACAAAAAAAAACTTACTTTATAGACCCTCCCTCACCATATTTCTCACGCTTCCGCGCTTCCTCTACGCCTGACCAAAGTTAGCATGAAGTCACGCAGGGTCACCCTCTCCCCCTCCCCCCGTATTCGTGCGAAGCGATTAACTAAATTGTAGGGAACGGTTCAGCACTGCGCCACTCCACCTACTTAGTTCTCTTAATAATGGAGGCACACGCACCCTTAGGATGCAGGTGGATTTTTGCCTTGGTTTAATCGAGAATTTTGCGCGAGGGAATTAAGGTTAATTAATATTTGATGTTTGGGGTAAAGTAACCTACACTGTTCGTTGAAGGTGGTTTGTTCTTTGCTGTGTTGTGAAAAAGTTTGTCGTTGATGACAGCCCTGTTACCCAACTGGCTCACAAGAAGGACAATGTTTTTGTATCAAAAGCGTTATTAACTAAATAGTACCTAGTGTATGCAAGGTGAAGATGGATTTTCGCCAACATGTAACAGAGAATATGCGAAGGAAATGAGATCAATTAATTGGTGCTAAAGGCTCGTAACTTTTGTAAGAGCGTAGCCACGAGGTAATAACAAATAATTGTTCATTGCTCTTTAATAAAGAAGTTGATTGAGAGTACGCATTTTCTCAGAAGCAATAATTGAAAATGAATCCAATATTAAGTTAGCTTTCCTGTTACATACCTTTTTAAATTACTTTTATTACGATTAATCTGTGTACAACTAAGAAATTGTAAAGTACCTTTTCGTTCTTACACAACGCCGTTTTTCAAGGGGTGAGCGAAAACTTTAGGAAGCCATAATGTACATCGTAATCCGGATTTCTTTCCTTCCTTATACGAGTACATTATGAGGAAAGAACTTTTTTAATATTCAAAGTTAAAGTCGAAAATACAATTATTGTTTTGAGAATATTGTTTTTAGTAGAACATTAATTTGCCAGGAGTAAATTTTTTGTCATTAAATTTCTCAATTTACCGTTGCTAAAATAACTCAATGGCACATAATGAATTATTAAAGTTATTTATCATTTAAATTGACATAATTATAGAGGCTAAATTTATTGCATGTATTACCACTGCGTGCCATAAATTATGCTGGAAAGCTAAAATTATGCGGGATTAAATCGCGACAAACAAAACTTTTCCAACAGTTATTTGTGGTTACCATAATTGTTATTTGTGCCTTTTATTTATATTTATTTTTGCAGTTATAAATTATTGCACAGAGTAATAAAAGAGTTACGGGGTAATTATCCTTCAAGATAACTAATTAAAAGTATGAAAAAATGAGAAGCGTGGGTAATTTAAAAGCTGAACGCGACATGGAGAATAATTATGCCATCCAAAAAACTGTTGTCTTTCCGATTAAGGGCAAGAATAAACTTACAAATAAACTAAGATAGATTTTTTTGTTTATGCATTTCAAGTTATTTAGAGGCTATCTAGATGGAATAAATAAATTCACGTAAATATTGAACGAAGATTGTTGAATGTCCAAGTTACACCCACTCCTAAAGAAAGAAAGAAAGAAAATGTGTTTAATTGTCACAAAACGACATACAATATAAATACATGCTTATGCTAAACCCTTGACAGTAGTATTAGTAGTACCTAAAGTAAGTTAGTAAAGACGAGAAATAAATAAAACAATAACTAAAAATTAAAAAAAAAAAAAAACGTCCATCACTCCTGGTGCGGGTGGGGATGGCCGATGGGCCAGAAAATGCGAGACGCATGGGACTGGTCAATGTGGCGACGCTTGGGGGAGGCCTATGTCCAGCAGTGGACGTCTTTCGGCTGATTTGATAATAATGTTGATGAAATATTAAACGAAAATTCATAGTAGGGTTACTATGAATCTTTGTTTAAGTCTAAGTTTCCTAAGTAGTTAACATGAGCAGAGCACGAAGATGACCATGATACTCTCTGTTTTAAAGACTGTTGTAAGATTGTTATGTCGCGCGTATGAGTAAATTGTTTTGTATCAAACCTCTTACCAAAAAGGGACACATAACCCTGATCAGCCTTTAATGTTATCACTGCTGAGACACATGCCTCCTCTCCAAGAGAGATACATGTCCATAATCTTCCACGCGAGACAGAGAGAAGAAACAATATAAACCTAATTATCAGATGGATACTCATAAATCCCTGTCAAGTAGATGTCTGCTGCAACCATTTTCTCTAAGTGACCACTATTTATAATTGAAACTTGCAAAACGCTTGTAACTTGAACCACAATTGTTCATTTTATTTTCTAGGTTTTAAACTTAGACTTGAATTGATTAAATGGTGATTTAAATAATGTAAACGCGTTTTTATTTGTTATGCTTGTTTTATTGTTTATGTTGGCATTCCTGTTAGTTTGATGTTTTCCTATATTTGCTTTTTAACCGACTTCAAAAAAAAGGAGGAGATTTCTCAATTCGACCGTATATATATGTTTTATGTGTGTACGCGGATAACTTTGTCGTTTATGAACAGATTTTGATGATTCTTTTTTATTGAAAATGAGATATCCCAAGGGTTGTAGCATGATAAGGAAACCAGGGTCTCATGATGGCATCCCAGACAAATTGAGTGAACTCCTCAAATATTATAGGCATACCTACACATAGCGATTTTGGTATTTTTATTAACAATTCAATTATTTACACTCAGAAAGTGTCATTTGGTGAAATGGAACTGATGAAGAATACCCCAGATGGCCACTGGAACTCCTTAATGCTAAGTATGTCGCGGTTATAAGATACATCGAATAGCTAACCGACTAATAATAATAATAATAGCTAACCGACTATGAAGAAGCAAATACTTATAAATAAACTGGTGAAAATGGTAACATCGAACTGATCTGATCATGAAGCTGGAAGGTAGGCACTGGAACTCTGAAATAAAACAATGGATCGTAGTCGTGTTTGGGCTTATTGTAATTAATCATCATGAGATTTACTTTGGATATAAACTATTTTCATGGTATTTGGATGTACCTAAAAAGAGATTAATAAAAAACTTAATAAAAAAAAGTCAAACCAACTTACAAAACGAAACACTACATACTATCGAAAAATAACTTTGTTTTTCAAAGTCGGTGTCGAAAAACGGAAAATAATAGGACCAAAGACACCGACTTCGGAAAAGAAAGTTATTTTTCGCTTTGTAGTGTTTTGGTTTTGAAAGTTGGTTTGATTTTTTTTTATTAAGATTTTTATTTATCTCTTTTACCTGCCGTTCGTGCTTATAAGCTGCTAAGTGACATGTCTGAAACGCCTTAACATTACGAACATTTTGGTAGCCGGTTTTATTCTCACAGAAGACATTACTATGACCTCTATCACGGCGAATATCAATTAGAGAAAGGTGTAGTATTCATAGAAAGAAACCCTTAGAGCGCATGTCCAACTCGCACTTGACTGGTTTTTCATTATAAACACATGCATACGCCTTTTCCCCTCAGGACAGAAACCCTCCTGCAACAAGTTTTTTAAAATTACATAATTAACATAAAGCAAAATTATCTAATTAAATAATTAACATAAAGCATAGATTATATTCAACACAAATTATGAACTCAATTAATTATTCAATTACCTGATTTGCATAAACAGTGAAATAGTTCAGAGATTAACGAAGGGATTACGTTTGTTTTTGAATATTATAAACATGCCTATGTTAATATACACGGATTTGTAGTTCCATTTATAACGTATAAACTATTAAAATAATTCAATAATATGATATAGGTGTATTGATGCTGTATCTGCCAGATTAAAATATCATAATTAATAATAATAATAGTGCCCCACCGCAGTATCTCTACGTTGACGTCGTACCATTTTATAGCCGTGTAGTTCAACAGTGGTCAACAGGGGCCAATAGCCCTCCTATAGTTCTAGGCATTCGGTCCACAAAGCTTCTCAAACCCATAGCCATATAATATTTAGTAACAATGGTTTTGCAACAACCGCGGATTTTTAGTGGTTATGGCTAAGACCATGGAGGACCTCAGTACAATGCTCGATGACCTTAGTAGAACTTCCGAAAGAGTGGGTCTTAGAATGAACATGGACAAAACCAAGGTGATGTTGAATGCCCATGTTACACCCACTCCTATCAAGGTCGGAGACTCTACACTCGAAGTTGTAGGTGACTATATCTACTTGGGACAAACGATCCAGTTGGGTAGGGCCAACTTCGAGAAAGAGGTCAACCGTCGAAACCGATTCGGCAGGGCAGCGTTCGGGAAGTTGCGCGGTATCTTCTCGTCCAACTTACCACAGTGTTTCAAGACGAAAGTCTATGACCAGTGTGTGTTGCCAGTGATGACATGTGGCTCTGAGACGTGGTCGCTTACAATAGGCCTCATCAGAAAGCTTACAGTCACTCAAAGGGCAATGAAGAGGGATATGCTCGGAGTTTCCTTGCGTGATCGAATCAGAAATGTAGAGATCCGCAAGAGAACCAGGGTTACCGACATAGCCCGAAGAATTGCCAAATTTAAGTGGCAGTGGGCAGGGCACATTGCTCGCAGAACGGATGGCCGATGGGGCAGAAAGGTTCTGGAGTGGCGACCGCGAAACGGAACACGTTGCGTTGGAAGGCCTCCCACCAGGTGGACCGATGACCTGGTGAAGGTTGCGGGGATCCGCTGGTTGCGAGACGCACGGGACCGGTCAATGTGACGACGCTTGGGGGAGACCTATGTCCAGCAGTGGACGTCTTTCGGCTGATATGATGATGACGATGGACCGCGGATTGTCCTTGGGTCCACTTACATAGTGCATACAGGAATATTTGTCGGTTGGTGTCACATTTTATTGACGGAGCGGATGCGAAGTGAGTCTTATGTCCGTGTCTCCGGCTGTTCTCTTGTACAGGTTACATTTCTCAACCGATTCTCGTGAAATTTTGTGAGCAGATTCGATAATTATATGGAACTAGCGACTCGCCCTGGCTTCGCCGATGACAAATTATACACAAATTCCTCGTTTCTCATTTATTCTAGTGGTGAAAACCGCATGAAAATCCGTTCAGTAGTTTATCGCGTACATACGCGGTGGGAGATTTTATTTTATAATATGTAGTGATAGTGTTTTTTGTCGGTTCAGAAAACTAGCAACAAAGGTGGGGTTGTTTGTTGGGTCCGGCCCCTGGCAAGCTTTTCAAAGGTCCAGACTCCCGGGTCCTGAGATATCAAACCATTCAGCATATTTTTATTTACCGCATAACCACATAAGATACCAACATTGCACTCAAAGAGTAAAAGCATTACGTATTACCATAAAATTATTATTCATGGCTTTCCCGAAATATGTTCAGGCGTATAGGAAACAGGCAAAGTTATATTAACTTGAAGAAGTTAGATTAACGTTTATCCGAACGTGTGGTGTGTGATTTATTTTTATCCTGTGCGATTTTGTGTTATCTGTGCAAACTCTCATGACGTCTAAGATGGCAGCACAGTTTTGACAGCTGTCATGTACTTTAGAAGTAAATTTTCGGTCCGCGATTTTGTACTATTCTACAACTTTTGCTTGATATTATAATGAAATGGTCTGAAGCCGTTTATTCTTCTTCATAAATGTTCCTTAATGGCAGAAAATGGTTTGGTTGCAATACTTTCCCGGTGAAGCCCATTATTATCACCCTTGATGTCTAACACACCTTCAAACCTACATATCGGCAATAATTAATACATTATAAAGTCGTTATAATATAGCAGAGCCGTGCGCAATCATCCGGCAAATTACAAATTAATTTTCGTTCCACTTCGTATCCAGTTCAATGGGAAATGATTAATATTGGAAATTATTACCTACTGAACTAAATTGTTCATCGCCAAAGTTATATTATAAGGACAGATAAAATAGGGCTGATCTTACATCTAAGCCATAAAGTTACTCAGACTTCTGCTTCGGGGCGATCTTTTAGATCTCTTTTTGCAATAAAAAAGCAACCTTTTTAGCAATAAAAGAAGACCTCAATGTTAAAAAAGATCTTTTTTATTTTTGCAATATGAGAGGCCACTTAGTTTCGGGTGAGTTTATTTAATTTTGTGTGTTATTTTATTTAAATTACTTGAATAAGTTTAGTTCTAGTAGCATTTCTTTTTTGTTTAGTTAATTTAGTCTCTATTTATTTAAATTTGAATGTAAGTGGTGTATTAATAAAAATAAAATAAGTATTTTTGATACCAAATTTTCATAAAAACATTTTACTTTTGTATAAGTACAAAGATAATAAAAATACAGACAATTTATGTTTACCAAAAACAGCAGGAATACTTGTAGTTGAGGGCAAAGGATCTTTTAGGCCCAAAGACAAGATACAGGGAGATAGGCACGTGCCTATATTTTCTAACTTTTTGCATGTTTGGTACGATAATTTAAATGTTCGTTTCGGAGCTAGTCCATTTTGAAACAATATTAAGAAATCTAGATATTACAATAGCCCTAGTGAGTATCTCATCACCGTGAGTAAGTTTACCAGAATTTAAAATGAATTAGGTATCTATTGTTGGCTCTATATAAATCAAAGCTATGCCTAAACATGACAGACGGTAGATAGATGGCAGTTTCAATCCCAAAACATAATTTTGCTTTCCAAATCTAAACACCAAGTGTTTCCCTACCTCAAATACTAAAATAAAAAAGTATTTTTCATAAATCACCAGAAATTTTTGGAAAGGACGTCAAACACACACGATTATAATTAATTACCGACAATTCCATTTCCAAAATATACTGACAGCTCATTGTTTACCATCAATGTGTTGAAAAGGTGCCACAATAGATGGAAACACCCAATTATAACCTTCTACTTAAATGAACAAATTAAGTTCAATTATTTTGAACTTCGACGACGAATTTTGGGTAATTGAAAGGAGGTTGTTATGTAAGGAAGAATTTATATTTGTTCAAATGTGAAAATATTTAATAGACAATACGAATTAATTGACTCAAAAGATTTTTTATCTCGATGCATCCTTTTCTCGATGCTCCTTTTAAGTGTATTTTTTTAATCAATTCTTTGTGGAAACAAAGCTTGGTGTATAAAATTGAGTTATTGTTGTACATTTGACCTCACATTACAGCTGAACTAGACCAGAGCCTCTAGACGGAGTCACATTCTATCAACTATAATAATTGACACGTGCTACCAAAATTTTACGTGGTCAATCTCCTACTTTTTATCCGACTACGCTAAAGCCAAAAAGAAGGGTTAATATTTTACCAGTCTGTGTATTTATGTATGTTCGCTTGTATTTACGCATCTTCCTCCGTCAAAACTATTCATCAGATGTTGATGAATAAGGTTTCAATCGATTCGTTCGGGTAGCAAAGGCAAAAATAAAACCGTAGTCAGATTTATTAAAACATTTTGCTTGTTAACTTCTTGAAATCGTTATCGCTGCCAGAATATAAATTTGTCTAGAACCTAACTTGTTAATAAAAACCAATAACTTCTATCGATGAAGTCAAATACAGAAAAGCTTAATAATTCCCAAAAACTAGGTACATAAATTACTGGTACCACAGTTAACATTCCCTTACCGCATGACTCCGCAAAGATAGAATCGACACTCCACACGATCAATACCGAAACTCCGCTCCGTGATTAATTAAAGCAAAATTTTCACATAATTAAATCACGTTGAAAACGTTAAACGTCATAAATCTTTAGTTGAATGCCGTCTTCACAAATTGAGGTTAAAAGTATCCCTCAAAAGATGAGTTACGCAACCAAACGGAATACAGAAATTAATTTTGAGAAGATACTGTAACTTTTATTCTGGCCGTAATGAGAGAGTGATTTTGTTTTTATGTAGTGAGAGTAAAGAAAGATGATATTGAGGAAATAAAAGAAAAGTGTAAGCAAAGAATAATTATTGTTATCTAATATCAATTTGTAAAGGGATGGTCAATTGGTCAATAATGGTCATCTTGTAGCCATAGCAATAAGGTGGACCTTGATGGTTAAAACAAAAACATCATTAAGTTTAAACTAAAATGTGAGCGAATTGCTCAATTTTATATAGATGAAGTAAAGGACGCAAACCGTAGGTAGAGGTACTCGTTCATATATAAGCCTGCTTTTCAATTTTTCTTTGAAAATTCAAAAATGTCATCTACATTAATGATCATCATCTGCCTAGCCTTTTTCCCAATTATGTTGGGGTCGGCTTCCAGTCTTACCGGATTCAGCTGAGTACCAGTGTTTTACATGGAGCGACTGCCTATCTGACCTCCACAACCCAGTAACTGGGTAACACGATACCCCTTGGCAAGACTGGTGTCAGATCTCAGGCTTCTGACTAACCGTAACGACTGTCAAAGATCTTCAAATGACAGCCGGGACCAATGGCTTAACGTGCTTTCCGAGGCACGGAGGAAACTCGGTATGTTGAAATGGTCACCCATCTACGGACCGACCTCGTCAAGCGTTGCTTAACCTTGAAGATCAACCCGTGCGGCTGTTATTATTTAGCCACGAGGTCCTCATATATCTACATTAATGATCACTACTTTCTAAAAGAGCTCCAAAGAGGATCCAAATGTTATGATACCCGTAACTTACAGTCTTGACATTTAATATCTTTCAAAAGAAAAGAAGTTACGTAAACAAATAAACATCAATTGAGGAATTGGGCCCAAGGACGAATATACTTTTCCTTTAACCAGCAGATGTCAGAGATTGGTCCAAAATAAACAAAGTAATTCTATACGTTATTGTTTACGCCAACCCCATTAAGGGAGGGATTAGTTTTTAATTTCTAATTGCGTTGCGGAGTGGTTGTTTACCCAGTTAGGGATTATTTATGTTTTATTTACCCACTTATTCCTATTTATGGAGCGGGTTTGGAAAATAAATTTTTCTTATTTTCCTTCACAGAATTTGTTTGATATTAATTGCTTTTTCCGTAAGTACTGTAGAATGATCAAATTGTAAATATAAAAAAGTGTTTAAAGATAAAAAAAAAAAATATTTACTTTTGAAATTTAAGTTCATGATACTGATAACAATATAATGGTTTTAAAAACCACGAGTCTTTGTTTTTTACATGGCTTTTATTGCCATGTGGTAACAATACAGTAAGTCTCGCGAGTGTAATAATTGATAGATAGATAGATAAATCATTTATTTAGTGCACACAAAAGACACACAAAATCTTAATTAAATTATTACAATTTACATGTATATTTAAAAACAAGGTGCCACCATAAAAAGAAAAAGGAAACCATACCTACAGAAATAAAAGTAAAAGTGACACCGTTGGGAATTGGGTTATTACAACCAGATTTACTTGTAGCAAATACACAGGCTATTTGAATTAGTATTCAAAAAGAGTACATTCTAAACTACGTACAACTACAACAATATCTCTCAATCATTCAATTCACCTTACAAAAAACCTTCTTTCGAAAAACGAACCCTATTTTTCTATCTAAAGAAAAATCTTCGGACGACAAGACACAACGTAATCTAACTTATGTATTACGTATATATTGTGTCTTCTTTCGCCACAATTTGGTCGGCTATTGCTGTCTGGGCATTCTTACCACGATTTATAACCAAGACTCTTTCCCTAATATTGTTTACTTCGGTAATGGTCGGTTTTATTACTGCTATCCATTCAGCTTGTTTTATTTCTCGGGTATTTGGATTATCGGCTGTTAGAACTTATGAGATATTAACGAATGTTGAGGGCTGTAGTTGTATAGTTTTGATTTCCGAGCTTTTTTTATAAGTTCATTTCTATAACAATCAAAGTCTGTTTTTTCTTCGTCCTTTTTCAATATTTAATCGTCGATTGGTTCCGTTTGTATCTTTTCCAATTTAGATATTAATATTAAATTATCGTTTATACTTACGTAGATAGACTTTATTATCAAAAACATCAAATCTAACTCAGAATTAATCTTTTTATAACAGAAGCATTTCAAGTACCATAAACAAAGAAACTAAAACAAAAGCAGATAAACAAGAAACAGAAAATAAATCAACGTGCTATACCCGGACACATTAACGTTCCACTAAGACTCGACACAATACAAAGATTGCGAGCGAGTTTAACGCTACATCTTCATTTACGGACCGAATCCTTACAAATTGCACTGGAAAACCACCGCATAAGTAAACCAAGTTTTTCGTCCGCTCCTAGACAAACATTTAAGCTCTTTATATAACGAAAAACCTGCTTTATTTTAAGCAAACCTTAGCCACGACATAATTCCAGACACTGCAGAAACTGGACAGCTCGAAGCTATTTCGTTGCCGGTATCTGCAATGCGTATTACTTTAGCTTTAAACATATGCTTATATAGTAACTCTGTATTTATAAATATCTGTATCTACTGTAACTTAGAAAAGATAGCTTGAGACACTCAAGCGTGCTGTTACATTTTGGCAATTAAGTTTAGTTAGACTAAACTCGTTAGGGTGGATCCTCTTTTGCATATATATACAGTCTACTTTAGCCTCTAAAATATACACATATTATATAGCTCTGAGCTGCTGATGTTTGGAGTCTAAAATAATGCTAAAACTATTTGAAGCTATATTTTGGTTTAAAATGTAGATTTAAAAGTTGATGAGGTCTGCAGGAACAAGTTTCTAAATACATATTATTTCTATAAGATTGAGTTGGATACTAAACCATACTGTAAGAGTCACTAAAATGACATTGTGGTATATCGTAAACAATTTTTTTTTCTGAATCTGAACGGCAAATGCAATGTTATAAATATTCATACACAATAATATTAAATCAAAAAAACCTCATTGGCACACAAAAAGTTTTGACATTTCCCCTCGCAGCCCTGTAAAAATATGTTAGGGCTTCCGCTATAAAATTACCAACGAACCCTTCTTGTTCGGTGTTCGTGTTTTGTTCCGATCCCTTGTGTTCGGCCATTTTGTGATATTCAATACCTCCAACAATAACAATAGCGTTGCCTTCTAGTTTATTATCATATATGTTGTTAGCATTGGGCCTGCGGAAAGTGGGGACAATTGGGGAACTTCTACTGTGCTCAATTTATTTGTGAGCAAAATGTTTGCTTGCGGATATTTTGACATGTTATTATAATAACTTGTGTCGTCATTAGAATTTTGGTTTGTAATGTTATTTAAGCTTGTGGCCTTTTCAGGAATTTGTTTTGTGAAAAATTTCTTTGTTTATTTTTTTGGGTAATGTGAACAGTTGCACAATCATACTGTGTTTCTTTCGACGTTTCGTTTCGTTTATCTTGTGTGGAAAGAACGAAGGCTCTATTCAAGACGAAGTATATTTTTAATCAACTTCTGTTTTTTTAATGGTATCAAATCAATTCAGTTAACTTTTTATTATTATGCTAAAAGAACTTCAAAATTGATGGAATCTATAAAAAACACTACTTAAGAAAAATTACTAATATTAGTAGAGAAATGTTTTCTCTACGTTTTCTCCAACATATTTTATATCTAGAAGTTTTACGGTTTATTAAATAAATAGAGCTCTAAACATAATGCGCTGAAAGTTTTTCGAAGCCTTTTTGTGTAAAGAGGTCTCATTGTATTGCTTTTAGGAGTTGTCATATCCAATTAGTTTAAATAAATGATACTGTGTTTTTCTGTTGTATTTTTGTATCATCTAATGATGTGCTTTTGTATTTCATGAACTTAGGGTCTCTTTAGATCGTATAGTTTATTTCTTGACATCGGTATAAATATTGATCGATGGTTCCCGACCCTAACTCTTTTATTTTAGCATAGCAATAGCGGTCTTTACCCTTACCCTAATCAATAAATAAATTAATATATTTTCATAGGCATCCAATTAATAATTAACTAAGAATTTATAATTAATTAATTAAAAATTGTCTCCTATCTTGACACGCCTATATTGCCTTTTGATAGAGCCTGGAAAAGTGCCGAAAAGGCTTGGAAGCAAGCCAAAGTACAGCCCGTGCCCAAGAAGGGCAGTCGAGCTGACCCGGCCAACTACAGACCTATCTCTGTAACGTCCATCCTCTGTAAGAGTATGGAACGTGTACTCAACAGTAAACTCCTGGAATACCTAGAAGCGCATGACATCCTCAGTGACCACAAATACGGCTTCCGCCAAAATCAGTCCGCTGAGGATCTTCTAGCGCATGCCATTCACATCTGGAGTGAGGCCATCGAGAGTCACGGGGAAGCGCTAGCTCTCTCTCTCCACATCTCGAAGACTTTTTACAGAGCCTGGCGTTAACAGACCATCTCGAAATTCTTGGTGTTACTTTAACATCGGTCCTCAATTTCGGTCCATTCATTGAGGCAAAAGCTCAGTTGGCTGCATAAAAGTGGAGATTCTTGCAAAGTTGAAACGGTACCTACTCCACACCCGAATAGCTCCTCATTTACCATAAGGCGCAAGTTCAATCATGCATGGAGTACTGCTCTAACCTCTGGGACGGATCTGCCCAAAACTAGCTTGATGCACTTGAGTCGAATGACAGATGGGCCAAAGAGCTTATTAGCAACCAACGATGCACTGGCCAGGTCAAAGTTTTAGAGCCTCGAAAGTCGACGACGAGTTGCCAGTCTGTGGATTTTTTGTCGGTTTCATTAAGGGGAGTGTGCAATGGAAGTGTACAATTTGATTTTGCCTAGCCCTTTCCACCATCGAACTACAAGACGTACGGCAATGCGCAATCGGTATGTGGTGGACAACCCATCCATACGCACAAAGCGTTTTGATAATACTTTCATTGTGCGCACAGCCCTGGAGTGGAATTCCCAGCCAGAGTCTTTATTTCCTGATAGCTACAACCTTGGGGTATTTAAGTCAAGAGTAATACTGGTTACTTCTAGGCAAGCGTGTTTCACCGTAGACCAAATCATCGCTTACCATCAGGTGATATAGTGGTCATCAGTGAGCATAGAGTTAAATAATTAAAAAATAAAATAATACTATATTATTTTTATTAGTAAAACATGTTGACGACATGACACTTTGCGACTAAGGACTAATTTCCTTCTTTTAATAAAATAATAAATGTTGCTTTTGTCATTCAAAAACGTAAGGGAAACTGTATATAAAAAGCAGTATACTTAAATAAAATTCAAATTCAAATCCAAATTCAAAATTAAATTGGTTATTATTATTATCTAGTATACGCACTTAACAGTACATCACCTAAATAATTATATGAATAAACACCTGCTGTCTTAATTAAACCCTATAAAGAACACAATAAACAAAGCAAAGCAACTCGTGCCTCGTCGCCTAACAACAATGCTGATGAAACGAAGAATGGAGACCAAGCAACTCCGAAGGGAACAGGTGCTACTCTAAATGACAGGATAATAACTGATAGAGACTACAAAGCTTTTCATTCAAATTGTGGCTTTCAAGGCCAGATAGACGTGGTGACGCTTTTTAAATTTATACCCCTTGAGTTGATTGGGGATAAGATTATGTATATAAATGTCAGTTTAGGAATTACTTGAGACACGGGGTATCATAGCTAAGAAAGAAAATTTGGTTCAAATTAATCTCACTAGATGGCGCGATATGCACCTCCATCTATTATTAAATGTGTGTAAAATTAACATTTTCTGGAATTGAACACAAAAATTTTATGTTCTTGTTTAATCAACTCTCCTAAGTACAAAATTATGGAATATTGGGCTCTTAATTTACAATTCAAAGATTATTAAATGGATCATTTAAAATTGATGCCAATAGATGGCGCATTTTTTTAATTTCTCGATTGTTAAAGTTTGCATTTTAACACATTTTGGTGCATAAAAATCTGTAAATACGTGTAAATAAATACTAGAAAACAAACCTTCACTGTATTTAAAGAAAAAAATATTCACGAACCTAGTAAACCCTTTTACTTGCAAGTCGCTGCTAACACCATCTATCTATCACCGTGAAACAGAAAATGCGTTCGATGTACAAAAAAATACCAGATTAAGCAGACGAAAAACGCTAGTTACGTCGGCACGGTTTCTTTGTATGGGATGAGGTATCTGTATGCTAGTATTAAATTATCTGTGCTTGAGATATGGAAAGTTCCTTAGTACGTAAAGCCTTGATTTTGATTTATTAATGTCTAAAAGATAAAATATTCAGGAAGGTAGATGAACTATTTTGAAACTAAAACATTTTAATGGTTTTATAAATACAGTTTCAAGATTAACATTGGGTTCATGAAATCATTTTAGCCAGTGATTGATTGCTATTGTATCCAATATTGTAAAAGAGTTGATATTGTAAAAAAGTTGAGTTACATTTTTATGTACATTCTTCTTCGTTACCGTTCTTTGATGATTCCTTTTCCTTTTATTTAATTCAACAAGAGGCACTAGACATGTGACGTTCTATCATCGAGAGCGTGGCGATAGCGATTATCAAAAAGGCAAAATTGTATGGGATTGAAAAGCGCTATCGAAAAATCACTTAAAGAATACCTTAAATTTTGGCATTTCGACTATCACCTACGCTGACATCGAATGCCAATTGTCTAGAGCCTCAATACTAAAGTGTAGGTATTCTATCTGCGTATCAACACAAAAAGATGAAGGATCATTAACACCCCAATTTTCATCCCGGTCAAGTACCTATGTATGAAACGATTGCGAGGAAATCGTGGCACATCTGCAAACATCTCAAAATTATGTCTCATGAGGAGTAAAACCCGTAAAACAGTGCTCACACATTAAAATGACATTAGCGTGCTCATGTTTCTTACAAAGTCCCTGAAAGCATTTTGAAGCTAGCTTGACGAACAAATATTAGGAAGTTTGGGTAGTAGTAAAATGTTGGCGTTCCCTTTTCTGTAACGTGATATGCGTCGTATGAGGTTCCTTATTTGACAGCAGTAGTGGGTATTTATTTTCACACTTCGCTTCCTTGTAGACCTTTACTTATGGTGTGGTATTTTCTTTCAGGAAGTTCTTGAGGTACATTCAGTATAGATCCAAAACCTATTTACCTAATTATTACAGCCGCTGCAGGAAGTTTCACATTCTTCCACTAATTGAGCGGAGAAGAATTGCCGACATAGCACTCCTGTTCAGTTTGGCTAATGGTTCAACTGACTGTTCTGAACTGACGAGCAAAATTGGGCTGCGTGTTCCATCCTTCACTTTAAGGAATCATCAACCTCTATATGTTCCCCCTGCGCGGTGCACTTATCGACAAAACTCTTACATAATAAGAGCTAGCAGGGCATACAACTCGATGTGTCAGAGTATTGATGACCTTGATTTATTCTCCACCAGTGTTCCCAAACTAAAAAAAAAATTATGTAAAAACTTCTTTGAAGATCACTGACACTTGTTCTGTTTCATCTTTCATTATCTACGAGTACTTATTTCTTACGAACTCTTGCTTGTCTACTGTTTCTTGTGCTACCCTAATATTGTCTGTGAAAACTTTTAATTGGCCTTCCTTCACTAACTGTCTACTATCTGTATCCTAGCTGTAAGTTTTCTTAAGTAATAAAATAAAATAAATAAATAAAATAAAATTCAGTTAGGTATATGATATTTTCTTCTTATGAAGGTTTTTGAAAATATATCAGTGTGCAATAGAATAATGAGTTGATTCAGGTAATAATTATATACTTAAGTTTGTTTGAAAGTTGATTTGAAGAATACCTAAACATAAATAATTCAACTTATTTCTTACAGCTGGTTATTCTAGATCAGTTGAAGAAAATTGAAAATAGTAATCTACCTTGCCTTACAGGCAATATAATGTTTCAAAATTGGGCAACATCGGCGCAAAATTTTACCTTCTGAATCAATAAATGTACAATAAAGCAATATCTTGCACAGCGCGCTACATTCCCAGTAAAACTGGCGCATGGCGTGAATGCCCAGCGTGACGTCACTCACTCAAGTGATGTTCACACACGTGATCGGTTTTTACGAAGTTTCCACTAGAACAGACACGGATAATAAAGTTGTCGGCGTTAATCTATTCCAGTCCTACCGCACTATATTTACAAGGGTTAAAATGGGGGAAAGCGAAAAGTAACTTCGACTTTGAGTCAATTTACTCAAATTTATTCTAAAGGTGAAATCGTGACGAAATTTCGTTGTAGATTTTAATGGGATCAGGTATGAAATGGGCTTTGAAGATTTTTCCGTCAATTTATTCGATATAGGAAAAAATAGTAGTATTGGAAATTTACTTTTTACGCTCAAATTCTCGTTTTTCTCGGTTAAGTTAATACTTCATCTGTAATCCCATCGCGAATCCATTATAGAGTTGTATTCTCCAATATATCTATCTAAAATAAGCCACGAGATAAATTAATTTTCTCAGTATCATCAAAACTAAAATTAACCTTTTCTTCCGCAGTATCATCGGCGCAGCGCGAACTCGGGAAGGGTTCGCCTACAAACGCCTCGGCCACGGCCTCACCGTCCGGGTCTGTGGACAACGCTATCCGATCCGGAGCGGCCCTGGACGGCCCGAGGCCTACTCCCCGGACCGGGCCATACTTTGACCTGATGGCTTCTAAGAATGTCACAGCACTGCTCGGCAAGACGGCATACTTGAACTGCCGAGTCAAGAATTTAGGAAATAAAACGGTATGTTTAAATTAGTTTCTATTTCTATTAGTAAGTTTATTTGCCAAGTTTAATACGGTTCATAACAAATCAGACACTACACCATTGAGTCACCATTCAGTGACTGGTTGTATGCGAATGACTGAGACGAACCGGTCATGACGTGACTGATTCGTGTATACATTATACAACGGTGGATTTACCTAGCCGTTGAAGTCAAATGACGACAAATTCATGACAACGAGCAAAAGCCCTGTTGTTCAAAACTTTAGACTTTAAAAGGAATAAAATGCTAACTATCGAATTTTCTTGGTACATAAATTATTTAATAAACGAAAAAAAAAGTATTTGCCGTAAAAGACGAAATTGCAAAATTTTAATATATTATATCTTACAAAAGTCTCATACAAAATCATAACCCAATAATTGCCAACTCCAAAATTTCGGAGCAACAAAACCGGGACAATAGCGTTGCAGAATCCACGTCCGTCCCAAGATTCCTTCTTAAGTTTATGTCTCACGTGAAATGACGCTAAAGATAAAAGACCGGGATAACACATCCCGTCGTTTTGCACGTGCCTAGTTAGATTTATGTGTGTGGCAATGGATATGTTCTATCTTTTGGGGATTCTCTCCTTGCCATAATACGTTGGGTGATAAAGCCAATGTTAGTGCCAAGTTTTATGGCCAATGTTTGCGCCAACTTCTAAGAGCCAATGTTGGTGCATTTGTGTTATTGCTAATTATTTTGATTGAAGTACTTTGCGGTTAGTACTAAACTTGTCCTGCTTATTTAATCATACCTGTCAATCCTCATGGGAAGACAAAAATCTCTATTCTGATAACTTGACCAACTTGACATAAATTTATTAATATTGTTCCTAGTAACTAGTGTTCCTAGTAACATTAAAAAATTTGAAAACATGACATAAAATGGGCAATTATTGTCGCCATAAGATGAAATTGAAATACTTATACAACCAGCCAACGAGTAGCATAAGACAATCAGCCTATAATGTTCCAAATAAGCCTCACATACAAACCACATATAAGGGCCACATTTCCATAAAATTCAACCAGCACCAACTAATTAAACTCTCGAAAAAAACCGCCCCAACATTCTGTACCATTAAATTACCGTCTCAAACTTGTAGAAAGTCAAATTACTTCAAAACATTACTGCCGCGCCGACGCACATACTCGTACACAGCACTTATATGTACGGTACACACTTATTCGTACGGTAAGCACTCGTCGAGCAACCTCGAGTACACACCCCGTACTAACGAGTTACCCTTATTTCAACAGGCTACGTCCAATTTACATAGCGGTGTACCACAAACTGTGCGCTTAAAATGAAACGTAACAATAGCACAATGAGACTTTAAAGTCGGTATTGTGCTCAACTTTATAAATAAAAGTCTCATTAGGCAGAGTCGCCACATCCCACATAAAGCAACGAAGCAAGTCGGCCTAACGAGATATCTCTTTTTTTCACACGGTTTTTAATGCGAACGCTATCATCAACGTTTCTGAATTTATGTGCTGGACGGTAATTGGTTTCAGGTAAACGGTTTCCGTGTTTTTAATAACTTTACTGGTAACTGGGTCTTGTATATTTTTTCTTTAATCCCCTGAGGATTTACGAGTATAACTTTAGCTGTGAACCTTTAACTAAAGTATTTACTTACGTAAGCACTCGCTGTTATTACGTCAGTCAAGCTGGTTTTTATTCAGCTCTATTACTAATTACAGATAACTGATTTTAAAATAATTAATCAATAATAATAATGAAATCTACCCATGACATTAGTCTCTTAAATCAGTGATATTGGAAATGGCGCGATGTTCCATCCTTCAGCCTAGTTTTTCTAGCATTTAAAGTAAAGAAAAGGTGCAAAATGTCAATTAAATAACTGAATAAATAATAAGGCTTTGCATGTTATACACTCGCTATTAACCACAGAGCATGGATACCTAGACGCGCCATTGTCAATTATTTCCATTAAAGTGACAATAAGGATGATGCCTGAAACATTGACAAAGATAAGGCCTATCAAGGTTCAGGAGTGGGGGGCTTATGATGTCACTTGTGATTAAAAGTGTACTTAAACGTGACGTCGCGCAAAATTTTAAAGCACTGCATCGTTTTTAGTTTTTGTTCTACCTGACGGACTTAAAATTGTTTTAGTCATCATTCTTATTATGGCTATGCCCGTCACAATTCTGACTTTGCCCATGACAGCCGACGCTTGTGATCAGCGCACATTGCGCGAGTCGTTGAGGCGATTCCGTACTCTGTGGTTTTCACAGTAATTGTGGTATAATATTACGATAATCACAGCACAATGCCCTTGTATAGCCACTCGGTTATATTTCAGGCCAGGGCCTTACACTATTCAATTACACGATAAAACTAAATCACATGGCTTTAGGTCATTAATTAATACAGAAACATGAAACGTAACAGTATATTTTCAAGTAGCTTTTTCCCGTGGATTTGCTCCTATGTCCTACCCAACAACAAAGGCATTTTTTTTTCGGGTTGAATCTTAGCTCTAAACAGTGACCTATATAGTACAGATTTCTTTAATTGAAATAAAACTAAATGGCTATATTGCATAGCTAGAATTTGAAAGAGAGCTACCGCGGCCCTGGCACAAGCAACTGAAGGAACACGGGTGGGTTTTAGTCAATAATTAAGTCTGGCACGCCCTTCCGCTTTACTCAGAGCGGGAGAAGTCATTAGATGACCACAAAACTAAAAAAAAGGCGATCTATTGCACGTATTTTCTAAGATAATTTCAAGTGTAAACCGATCGAATTGCATTACATTGAGTCCATGTGAACTTGCAAATTCGCTAATTAAAAATCGCTTATTGGTATCATGGTTTAGATTTACTTTTATTTTTGGACACAATTACTTAATTTAAAGAATCATTCTGTCTCTTTCATAGGATTCAATTTCAAAAGACATGGTTTCTAGAATATCAATCTGAAACGACAAGAAAAACCGCTAATGGATACTGTCTGCAAGAATATCCACGTAGCTAAACAAAAAACAAAATCTACCTTCATTAAGAACTATAATGATAGCTCCAGTGGAACGAGAACAAAGCTTTGTAACAAAACTAATGCTAATGACTGAACAACTTACAATGTTATATCATTAAGGTTGCAATTGCCCTGCCTGGTTATAAGCTAGCGCTAATGTTATTCTTCGAGTTTCTTTTTTCTCGTCAAACTAAAATGAATTTTCGTTAACTACCTCATTTCCCACTGCAATATTAAAGACCAGTGGCGTATCCGGTTGCCAAGAATATTTTGGAGATAATTCCACAAGATTGTATTAATTTTGGGCGCCTTGCATACGTTTTTTTTTGCTATGATAAATAAGTAATATTTATCTCATTACATTTTCTCTAATTTAAAGCGTACTTATTCTTTTTAGGGTTCCATACCCACCAAAGAGTAAAAACGGGACCCTATTACTAAGACTCCACGATCCTTCTGTCTGCCTGTCTATCTGTCCGTCTGTCAACAGGCTGTACCTCATGAACCGTGATAGCTAGACGGTAAAATTTCACAGATGGTGTATTTCTGTTGCCGCTATAACAACAAATACTAAAAACAGAGTAAAATAAATATATAAGTGGGGCTCCCAAACAATAAACGTGACTTTTTGGGTTATTGGACGACTCGCCCGAATTGGGCGAATCGTCCACTATTAAAAATATTCATTTTTCTGTGTCGATTCGCCCGAAGTTTATTTATCGACGGGCGAATTGGCCACTCAAAAATTATTTAGTAGGCAATTCACCCGAATTTTATTTTAGAGTACATAAAATATAAAAGTACAGTCGTGCTCACCCGTCTCGGAAATAATATGAAGAATGAATTGAAGTTTATAGATATTTTACTAGAAACTAGGAAAACAATGCATTCAATAAGTAATTACCACTTAAAACGTGGAGATATGCCAGTTATGTGCGGGGCGCACGGTTGGCGCAGTGGTTGAGCGATTGACTGCTGCGCTGCGTGTCGCGGGTTCGATTCCCGCACGGAACAAATATTTGTATGATCTACAGATAGTTGTTTCGGCTCTGGGTGTTTGTGTATGTGAGTTTATATGTTTGTAATCGCACCCACGATACAGGAAGAAATTCCTAGTGTGGGCAACGTCCTTAAAAAAAAAAAAAAAAAAAAAAAAAAAAAAAAAAAAAAAAAAAAAAAAAAAAAAAGTTAGATAAGATAGACAGGCGACAAAACAATAAGAGGGAGACAGCAATATTAGCTACAAAAAAATAAAGAAGAAGTTCTATACGCTATCCGGTCATACCGGTACCGGTAAAGTCAAACTGTACTGTACTTTTATATTTTTTGTACTCTAAAATAAAATTCGGGCGAATCGCCTACTAAATAATTTTGGAGTGGTCAATTCGCCTGCCGATAAATAAACTTCGGGCGAATCGACAAAGAAAAATAAATATTTTTAACAGTGAACAATTCGCCCGATTCGGGCGAGTTAAATTCGGGCAAGTCATCCAATAACCCGACTTTTTTGCCGTTTTTTGCGATAATGCTACAAAAAAAATAATACTTACCAATGAAAGAAAACATTTCCAATGCCACGGCCAACTTTTTCTATACAGTTTTTACAGCTCAATAAAAAAGCATTTTTCTAAATTTCAGTGGATTTCCGGTGGCGATAATGCTATATGAAAAGCTCAAATTACGATCATTGATCGATATTTTTTACTCCGTTTTTTGACACGCGGAGTACATACAATCACGTCATCTAGTTAAATTTATGTCTGTGTATGTTATCGATTTTTTTGTGGTAAGGCATTGGCGGTACTTACCGTTTAATGAGATAAAAAACATTACACAACTAGAGGTATCTACTCGTTTAAGACTGCTTTATCGGTCAGGTGAAACTGAATTTTCAATAATAGGCTTGATGGTTATTATATCTTTGAGATTCTCGCGGTACCAGAGGACAAAACCAACTCGCAGAGGCCTTGTTAGACATGTAGGATGAAATGTGACACTAACCGGCGATTATCCCTGTATGCACTGGTCACTACACAAGAGCACCCAAGGATAGATATATACCCGGCTGGTGCAGTACTATTGAAGAATATGGAGACAAAACACATTGGGCTATGGGTTTGGGAGGTTCAGTGGATCGAGGAGTGGAGAGGTATGCCACGGCTATCAGGGCAATCACGGAAGTACGGGCCTTGATGGTTTATATATTTCTAATTAATTGTTTTTGTTACAGTTAAACATGCAAGTATCATGGGTACGACACAGAGATATCCACTTGCTGACTGTCGGACGGTACACGTACACGAGTGACCAGAGATTTAGAGCTATCCACTTGCCCCATTCTGAGGATTGGACTTTACAGGTAAACATTTCAAAATATACCTACTTTACTTAAATATGAATTAAATATCTAAATATTAGATAGATCATTTTTTTTTTAAGTTGTAATCTTTATTGAGTAGAGTAGATCTGTATACAGGTCATCTTATCTTATCTTGTGGAGGGGCCGAGAAATAACTCGGACACTTTAATCCATTGGGATCTATTGTGGTCCTCTCTTGATAACTTAATCCTCCCCCATCTCACTGAAAACTCTCTTCAAAAGTTTTACACTGCATTCAGGTCATAGTGATGTATGCAACATCACCATAGTCAATTATGTCAAAATCTTAGAAAATATATTCATAGAACTTTATCTATTTCAACATGACTGCCCTTGTAATTATGTTATGCAGTGACTTTAATTACACTTTTTATATACCTTACACTAATTTAAAAAGTAGCTACAGGCGTTTGTGAGAAAATAGAAATAGCTTTTTATGATGAAAAATATAAAATATAGAGGGTAACTTTTAATTAATTAGCAATCTTTTAGAGTTGAAACATTACCAATTAATCAAAAGGCAATCATTACGATACTCATTTTCAAGGATCTCATGGGTATTTCAAAGCAACATCAGTATTTTAATGACAAAATTTTAGAAAGATTACTTTCACTAGAAATCGTATAATGGTAGAAAAATAATGTTGATAAACATTATGTAAAGAGTGTTTTCGCAAGTAAAGTGACATATATTCACTCAAATAATAAGATCTAAGCCTCCATGCTTTAGAGATAAACATCGCTACATGTTCAAATAGCCACTTATGATCTTAATCTATCTTTTGGCTACTTGCCATGAGATAAAAAGCGAGCTTTCCGATAGCTGTTTCTTCAAAAACATACAACAAGCTAAAGAGACATGTTAAGAGTTTTAATGGAGATAAATGTTACGTTCTGAACTTGTTTCCTGAATTTCCTGGATTCTAAATTCATTGAAATTATAATGAATACAAACATTCATACATTATGTTTCTTCTCTTTATGTTTAAGAAATTGACTCACACACTTTTCCGTTGTTGTTGAATTAGGTAATTTACCTTTGTTTGCAATATTTATAAGTATGTGAGAACCATGTTCCTATTTATCAAATGAATTAATTTACCTGTTAGTGCTTGTAATACTTTGTACCTATACGTAGTATAATAGTGTTAGTCTAGGTGCATCGTCCTCACGTAGGTATATGAATAAATGTATGTATGTAAATGTTGTAAAATACTTCTTTTTTGAAAGAGTTAGGCTGTCTGTCCACTTGTCGACTAAATGTGGAGTTTCTTGTCCGTTCTTCTCCGTAACAAGCTACTTTTCCAAATGGACGGTAGAATCAATTATTATTACTTTTAAATTGTTGACATTCTAAAGTGCCGCTTGATGGTCTAAATGAAATAAAGAATTTTGACATTGACATTTACTTTGTAGGCAGAAACCATAGAAAGCCACCTGCTATCATCCATACTTTTTTCGCTTTGATTACTCAAATTGATAAGGAGAAAAAAAAAATCCTAAATCATTTTACGCATAGTTCAACTAAATTGGTTTTCTTTGGTTTAACGAAGTATCTAAACACTATTTGGATGGATCATACAAAAGAAGAAGTAAATCATCGTTTGGTTTATTATTATGTTATTGTTTGCTTTAAACTAGGTATACTAATTTGACCTTCAAATAATTATTGACAAAAATACTTGCTTCTACTTATGCCAATTAAATGTTGTTATTCGGACATCAACACTCCGAATTACACAATATCATAAGCAGATTATGATAATACAACAAAACAAAACAACACGACCATTATTTTAATTAAACCTCCCATACTAATGTTAGAATTCACACAACGTTGAATACAGACATTAGCGAAAGGGGATCTATGTAAATATTCCACTAACATTTACGTCAAGATGTAATAATATTACAATTCAAATAAACCCCCGACTTCAAATTATATTAATTGTACTTGAAATCACTGGGACGTTTGTTCTAGAGGATAATATTGCTGTAATTCGAAATCCTTTATCTCTGAGTCCTAGAATACGGTGCTGAAAATTAAACTGTGTTAGATCGTTAAAATGTTTTGTCCCGACGAATGTTTTAGTAAATCCGCATTATGACATGGTCTTTAATTTAATTATAAGTACTGGTATTTTCTGTGTCAATTAAGGAATACTTAATGATTTTTGGTCGAAATAAAAGCTCTTTGCCGTTTGATTTGGTTTAAATTAGCCTGTTAGTAACACCAAAGAATAAAAATAAAAAATATCCAAAACAATCTGCTTGTATTTCTTCAACGCGCCCTAGATTGATCAATGCCACTGCACTATTCCCAAACCACGGCAACTCCTGAAAGCCAGAATCAACAGTGGCGACCACCAGAAAAGCGCCGAGGTAATGAAGCTCAACGAAGTCCCGGCGAATTAATTTAACTGTCTTGGAACCCACAGCGAAATTAATCAGAAAAGAATAAAGGAGGGGCAGGAAAAAATACAAATTTCCACTTCTCACCTCCTAGACCGATCAAATAAATAGAATTGTTAACATTTCATTTTTATTTCGTTCCTCGTGGGCTAAATGATAACGTTGCCATGAGCTTTGGCCTCATCTGCTTACACTTCTCCCACAATGTTGAGGTCGGCTTCCATTTTAATCTGATGCAACTGAAAACCCAAATTTTACATTATGGATTAAGCTTCGGTCTAATACTCCATTTTGATTACAGATCAAGTATCCGCAGCACCGGGATTCAGGCATCTACGAGTGTCAAATATCTACGACTCCTCACATGAGTCATTTTATACATCTCAATGTTGTTGGTAAGTCGAAACTTATTGGATTTCTCTGTTGCCCTGGGAATTGCTATTAGAACCTTATTGACTACTGCTAACGAAGGCACTTGAGTCTAAATTATGTTAGGTTTCATCATTACTTGGGAATTTATTTCATTCCTTAAATGCTTAGACCCAAATTGTTTTATTTTGCATTCCTTTAACTGTCGAAGTTTGCAAGGTTTCTTAATTAGGTAATTAATAAAATCTTATGTAAGCCTCACCATCTTTTGATCGGATAATAGAAGTCTTCCCTTTGAGTATCAACGCCAGACCACAACGAAATTACAAGCGATCGTAAAGTCGGTATCAGTGAACTTTTTCAATTAATACAACTTCCTAAGCCTCAAAATTAATTCCGAATTTGGAATCCGAATGTAAAATGTCGATAAATTGTGCGTTTGTAATTTTCAAAACAGGAGTTTAGTTTATATTGTGCTCGTAAATGTTCTAATTAGTTCAGTTTTGATAATGTGTTCTACGGAACAAACCTTTGAACTTGCCCCTTGTAATTTGTACGTAATAGGTTGTGTCATGACACCAGTGTTGACTACCCCTATTTAATGATTGTAAACTATTGTTACGTCAATAAACACAACAGTAACAAGCCCGAAATTAATGTTGACCGACGGAATATTTATTGAAGAAACAGTGTTATTATCTGTGGGTGCGATAATTTGAATTTAAGTAAATTATAATTGGTATACAATATATTTTGTACATTAGAATTTGTTGCTACACGTGCTAGTTATTCGTGTGTTGATGCTGAAAAGTTGTAATAGTATTTTGAATGTGGGAGTACACGCCTTTAAAAATTTAGGACATCTAAAGGTCTATGAAACTTAGAGCACAAACGATTATTACTTCACAAAAGTAGACCTACATGAAAGCAAAATAAGAGAGTATACATTATTTAGAACTCTCAGAACAAGTATCTATACGAGACCACTTAGAGCCAAGGCCAATGAAAGGTCAAATTGTAGCAAAGATGGTTTGAAATAAGCTTCAAAAAGATAAAGACGGGAAATGTGTAGGTGAACTTTTACGTCATTAACTTCCAAGTACCATTGAGGCCAAGGGTTGGTAATTGCTTCAAATACCAGTCCCGTACCTAAGTAAATATCGGTATCAACTTTTAATTTGTCGTTTATCATAGAGCTGTTTGTATGAGCAAGCGTTTGCGTCAGAAAGTTGGTGAACTTAATACAAAATGTTTATGTTAGGCATGTTTGGCCAAGTTGGTTAATTAAGTGTGGCGTACTATGGGCACGCACGCAACTTATGGGGGCTATAAGAAAAACAAAACACTGACGACCTTTTTGTTATTAAGAAAATGTTATATTTTGATGCTTTTGCGCATTAGGGAGGAAAGTATGGTGTTTTGAATATGAATATTTTATTTTTGGGACAGTTTTTCATTGATGCTAATGAACCTATTAGTATTGTTACCGAAAATAATAGCCAATAAAGTAATTCATACTTTAAATATTTCGATATGTACAGTCGGTAATAGCTGTTACCTGATTCACCCTGCCGTTAGCCGATCTACTAAAAGTTATATGATTTTGAACCTTCTGCAATTAGCAGTAGATAAGTGTTATTCGATACGCATGAGCTTATCGAACTAGAACGACTTGTATATGGTAGGCAAATATTATAGAATACAGTTACACAAATTTGATCTTTAACATGTAATGATAGGGTAGGTAAGCGTTTAAATACTGTTTTGTCACCATGAAGGACTCATACTTGTTAATTTCAACAATATTAATTGTTAAGTCAATTTAGTCTAGTGATTGCTTCAATGAACATTATGTCAACATGGTTGCGAGTTCAAAACTGACCTTCCACTTTTTGTTGCAAACATAAAGTTTACATTATTAAATTATATTTTTTGAATTAAAAATATTATCAATATTAAATTAAAATATTTAATTTAAATTAAAAAAATACTGTTTATATACAAATAACAACAGAAAAAAAAATAGATTATGATAAAGTTAAATTAAAAAATTGGAAGAAGATGTACAATTTATGTCCATTTACTTGTTACAGAACCAACAACAGAGATCATCGGTGGGCCAGACCTCTACATTGACCGAGGCAGCACCATCAACCTCACATGCGTGGTTCTATACTCGCCAGAACCACCTGCTTACATATTTTGGAATCACAATGATGCGGTGAGAATAACAAAATTGATAATATAAGTCTAGACACATACTCAATTAAATACTGTTAGGTACTACATCAACTAGAATCTTTTGCAAATCAATAGAACTAAGTTCGTTGAAAAGTTAAATAAACTATAATGATAACAATCCACAATTCAACGCTGTTACAATGTACTTACAACCCAACAACTCGAACACAACACTCAAATTCAACAAACCAGATATAATGCTATTTGTCAGACAACATAATCTGCATTACCATAATAATATATCCAATCCAACAGTTTTATAACATGAAAAACAGGAAAATGTATCCAATCTAGAAAATAGCATCAATCCTATTACCATAAAACATGGAGTGAATAAAATGTGTACAGATAATAAGCTACGACTCTCCGAGAGGGGGCGTGTCGGTGGTTACGGAGAAGGGGGAGACGACGACCTCATTCCTGTTAATCCAGCAGGCCAGACCTTCAGACTCCGGGACGTATCAGTGTAACCCGAGCAACGCGCAGTCGAAGAGTATTGTGGTCCATGTGCTCAATGGTGAGTTGAACGTTAGATTGGTGGCTTGTGTTTTTGGTTTCATACTTTTTATTTTTACAATATAGAGTTTTTTAGGTTTGAATATGGAAAACAAATCTCATGATTATTAGGTTCAAAGCTTGAGAGTGATTAAATAATTTATTAATTTTAATGTTCACTGCATACATTTTATTTGAATTCCTGTCTAAATAAGAATCTAAAGAAGCTTTTATCAAAGCAGAAAACAGAATATTTAACATCTCCATTAGTGTCAAGCCTAATTACATTGACATTTTACGAAAACATACTTTACAAGATATTGCTATTAATGATTCTCTTATCAAAAATCTGTTTAATTCAAATCATAAATTTATATAATCCCAAATCTTGACGGCGATTCGTAAAGAGCATCCCAATCTTCTTGATAAACGAGCTTCGTAAGATAAAGGAAAGAAAATACATTTTTAAAACCTCGCTACGAATATAAAATTAAGGCTAAAGACTATTATCATTAAAGCAATGAATCAACGAAATTTTATGTTTCTTTTTAATGTTAGGTTCGTGGTTAGGAACAATGGGTAGAACTGCGATGTAATAAGGTGTTTTCATGTTACATACCATTTATCACTGGTTGATGTTGAGAAAGAACTAGCACGAAGACACGTGAATGTTATTCACTCTTAAGTAATTAGATTTTCTTTTACTGTGGATCTGGATTTGAAATACCCACTATCGGTATTTGTTTCAACCTATTAATCACCTGAGCAATAAATTGAAAATAGTTTGGGATTCCAGTCTTCACACGAATATTTTATTCGGTACTAAAATTTGTAATCTCTCCCTAAAATTATGATTCTATTCTCTTCCTCAGAAATTAATATACTAGTTTCATAACCTATATTAATATCTCCATTATTATAATGACTTGGTTTATTGCGTCATTACTTATCCCTTAAATTCTGTTTCGTCTATTGTTCTCTATCTTAATCTACGATTAGTATTTAAATCCTGGTTTATTATTTGGAACACCACGTTTCTTTTAATTTAAATTAAGTGGGTTTTTGCTGACTTACTCTATGAATCACATTACTCTATGAAAGTCATGCAATTAATTGCTTAGTAAATGACTAAGGCATTAGTGTAATGAGTAATCAAATTAAAAGTAAAATTACCCTCATTTTCTATTAGTTATTTTCTTTCTAACTGGCTACAAACTCTTCTGTCCCTGATAATTCCTTAAGTGTAACCTGATTCTCTTCTATATTTGTTTTGTTGCTACCAATATTGTTGAGAACAGTTTTAATTTTTGCCAAAGAAGCAAATTCGATTTTTCCTTTATCAGGTGAGTATCCTGCGGCCATGCAGCGAGGGGGGCAGGCTTTCGCACCGACGTCGCCCACGCACTGCCTGGTGTTGGTTGCTTGCCTCTTCCTAACACTGTCTTGACACATACGGATCTATAACTAAATGTAAATACAAAAATTTTATCAACATCAGTCGTCTATATTGACAATGAAGACATAACGAAGATAATAACTGTGACCACATTGTCAATACACCCGACTGAAACATTTGCTATTTTATAGTGTGGGTTGTGTTATGTACAATATAAAGTAAATCCAAGAGCAAGTAGAACAAGCTTGTTCCGTATAGTGTTGTATATAGTGTAATATAAAGCGTGTTAATCGTATTAATTTATGTAATGTTAATTAGATTTGATTTCCAACATATAAAGAACCCTTGTCACTCTATGATTATACTTCCAGGTAAAATGTTGATTGTATCAGGAAAATAACGAATAATTTGTATTACTTTAATTGGCAAATAAGATTCAAACGTAATATTCTTGTTTATGATAGATGTGTATTAGAAAATGATGATGAAAATATTATTCCATTGAAAGGACATAAAGATAGTGGACACAGGAATGTATAAACAGCTGACAATACTACGTTTAAAAACACAAAATGTTTAGAAATGAAAATGTAAATAGTTGAGGTTATACGAATCACTCTTATCTAGCCTTTAATAATATATGTATTAAGTGATGTAAATTGTAAGTAAGTTTTTAGTAAATTTTGTGAATCTAAACGATGTTGTAAATATTATTTATAAGAGAGCTTTTGCAAAGGGGTCTTAGTAAAGTAAGAATAATATTTTAACTAATGTAAGTCACCAACTGCAGAATGAACTTATTTAACTACTACTCAAATTAAATTATTTGGATAATATACCAATGAAACTGATATTCATAAAAATTATGAATAGGACTACAAAATTGCATATCGAAATAAACTTGCTGAAGTGATTTTGGATTTTACCACACTTATAATAAGACCCATTTGAAAAAGGTAAGATACTGTATAATAAATACACTATAAAATAATAGAGTAGATAAATGTAAGCGTAAACTATGAGAAAATATTATACATAGTTAGAAAACAATTCTGATTTGAAATCGAAAATTGTTTGTGTACTTTTAATATTCTTCCTGTGACCGATATATTTCTATAAATAATAACGAAATAAAATACGTAAAAATCTTCGACTTGTGTGTTTCGTTGCCTATTAATTAATTAAAGTGTTTCTTATTTTCTTTTGTGGAAATTGTATAAAAACCTAAGTAGTCTTGACCCCCGTCCCCTTATTTTTTAAGAATCGTTACTTATGAAAATATCGAAATGCTTTCTTGACAGATACTGTCGTTAAAGTATTTTTCATTTCCACACTTGTACATAAAAGCTGTCCAGATTTAACTCCGCTGAATCTCGATGTAAAATAACGAAAAAAAAAGTCATTGAACGTGTTTTTTCTTGAATTAGGATATTGACAGATCTCGATAATTATAACCAGTTATTATTATGTCAAAAGTTTATTATTGTATACAAGTAACAATAGTATTAAATAAAACTTGTTGTATGTATTATGATACCTGACGGTGCGGTGCTCCGCATAATATAATTACATGTGTAATAAACATTATAAAGAAACAATAAAGTTTTAAAAAAATAGTTGCCTTTTGTCTACCAGAACAGGAAATTTAATATACACCATTTAAAATAACATTACACATTTGAAGTATCCCTTTTTGCTGCCCGTTCATCCAATTTTAACTTCTATCGCGATAGTGATATGACAAATGACAGCTTTATAAAACATTTGATTTTGGTTATAGGTTTATGCTTGTTATTTCATCCTTATGGTTACTAGAAAAAGAACCCAAAATCAGTTGAACGGATTGTAAAAAGGGTTTTAAAAATGTTAATTGTTATTTCAAATGGGGTATAATATTTCTGATATAACGTAAGAATAGGGGATCACTAAAGAAATAATCCATTGTCTGTATGAAAGATACAACTTGAACCACCTTGATATACCTTAAATTGATTGAGAGATTATGGCTATTATAGTACGGGAGTAAGTCCAAAAGTATACCTACCTTGGTAAACATAATTGGCGAAATGTGGGTTCACCTCTGCCCAATCCTTCAGGAAATACCTTGATAGGGTTATAGTATATTATGCAATTATTGAATAAAGGACGGATTTAAAGCGAGGGCCATAGATGAATCACGAGCAAGTGAAGGATTCTAACGACTGAATCACGACCGTAGGGAGTGATTCATGATCATTCATGAGATTCAAATGTTAGAATCCTGAGAGACGTGAGTGATTCATGGCCCTCGATATAAATCCGTTTTATTCAAGCAGTCAAGAGTTGCATACTATACTTTATACCACGCCTTCGAGAAAAAGAAAGATTTAAGCGAAAAGCACAAGGAGTTTGTATGTCGAGGATTCTTTGCACAAGGAGTTTTCATCGAGTATTTTTTGCGCAAGGAGTTTATATAGCATTGAGATGGAGGTCGATTATATTGGTGTGTACTTAATTCAAACACCAAAATAGTGATTAAAAGTGTTATTAAATAAGCTTTTTAGAGGGCAAATAGTATAAAATATATTCCTTATTCAAGCTATACATTTTACCAAAAAATCGTTAATCGATACCTTTAAAAACTTCAGGGAAACATTATAACACGACCCTGTAAGGTGATTATCAACTTTCCCTGTTAAAGTTTCCATAATCCTAAAACATACAAAGTAATTTTTGAAAGGAAAACCTTGGAAGCTGGGCATTATAGATTCATATTACTTCTGAGCAGTAAAACTTTTTTGTTTACACACAAAAATAAATCATGGGTAAAAAATGTTTTGGAGGCCGGGAAACAAGAGACGAGCGAGCGATCTTATGAATATCTAATCGTTCCGAACAGAGATGAAAGATGTCTTCCCTAATTCGTAAAGACTTATTTACATGCTACATCGACCGTGTTTTCCGAAGAGCCCCGAGAATTGGATTTTTTCGTTTCATTTTGCAACAATGACTCATATTCATTGAGAATTTTTTAACAGTAGTTACAAAAGGCTTTGTTCATTATGCTGGATTAGTAGCGTTTACTTTGTACATTCTTTTGCAGTAAATATATTATGAATATTAGGAAATCGTGTTCAAAGATATGATTAAATATGTAGGTACGTATTCAGCGTACGTAATATAATTTTAATATTATATGAACGCCCACTCTAAGTGCGCAGATACTACGAAAGGCTTTTTACAGAAAAACATAATTTTGCCATCAGAATGGCTTACTAAATCAGTTTGCTAGAAGCATAAAAGTTTTTATAGATTTTATAAAAATCTTGTACGGAGTGCAAGCTAGTTAATATAATAGTCGAGGTCAAAGGCTTCTACCAATTTGAATAAATTTAGGTATCACCCAACGTATGGGTCTATGAGGGCACATCTTCGTTATTATTTAAACAAATTATTTATCCCAATGTAATCAATAAAGTAATTTAAGAATTTAATTTACACGGGTCGTTTTTCTTTAAACAAAAGCCAAATAACTTTGAAAAACCCGTTGAATTATTATTATTATTATTTATTTAGTCATTCGATTGCTCTTTAATAATTTGTCGGATGTACACTTAGCACATACCATGGTAGACTAAAAAGTCCACTTTTCAACTTCGTATACGCAGTAATTACATAAAAAGGAATCCAGTGGTAACACAATGTTGCAAGTGAAAAAAAATTGTTGATATAAAATTATTGGTATTTTTTTTTTATAATATGACCTTGACATTTGACAAATAAGTAAATAAAAGTAGTAGTTAGCAGACGGAAATCAGACAAGTTAAACTGTAACTGTAGCCACATTATGATGGATTGAAAGGAACTAATAAATATGTATATATAAAAAAATATTACTTGTAATTTTCAGAATATCTTCCATTTACGGCAGCGAAAGTAAAGAAATGTTCTAGAACGACTTTCTGTTGAATGATCGATTCTTCAGTTCATTCCTGTAATTCGACAGTCAATCATAAGGGTTGGGACCCATAAAGTTTGGACATTTGTTTTGTCACGTGGGTACGTCACGATTTCGAGAAGGATGGTGTGTAAAGTTCTAATAATATTAAGAGAAAAAAGTGACCTTTTGGAAGGTAAAATGTATACAATGGTCTCGTAAAATAGGAAAATCATTTTAAAACTGGCATAAGAATATTAAAACGTAGAAAAATTCATGGTTACATACCGACATTTAGTGCTGATTCTGAAACATTCTACTATGTAGTACCTTGGGCTAATTGTAACTGCAACAATTTTCTTTGTCTTTAATATTTATTTATGGCTTAAATTTTATTCATTAGTATAGGTTTCGATCATTCAACTCGGCCAATTGCAATTTACTGATGAACGTCACATCAACCAGTTTGCCGATCCATCCTCATCTCGTCTATCCAAATTACACTAGTCAAATAATTAAATACTGATTTCTTTTCTGTAAAGCAACTGTCAATTTGATCGAAATAATTTGTTTTTAACAATTGCCATGCAATAACAATAGTGTCAAACAGAAAATTTCACATTCTTTTTGTACAATGTAATCACAAATTGATATACGCCAATAGCAAAAAATACTCCTGTTTTGATATGTAGCGTTTCGTAAACGAGTGGCACATTTATCGATTGGTAATATCAGCACGTACGAAATATACGAATGTAGAGAAATTACTGAGTGGCACGACGTACGTCGACGTGGGGTGAAAGAAGCGTCGATCAAAAATAAGGGCCAGGTTTGTTTGCCGCACAAGACTTCACTCTAGAAACAAACGGTTTCGTATAGTGCAGACAGAAAAGTTTGTGTTGTGTCAATACATGTCACGACTCGAGACTGGATCACAGGAATAACAAGGCGGGTCAAGATTGCTGTCTACAATGATGTTAAAATGTTTTATGTAGAGATTAAGGTCTAATAATAACAACAACATTATTAACCCTTCCACCGACGCGGCCATTTTTTGAGCGGTCCACGCTACCGCTAAGCTACTTCGGGGTGGTCGTACGAGTCGTAGGTCGTGGGTTCAAACCCAGGAAGGCGCATTACTTTGTCTAAATTATTTCATCACCACTGCTCTAAAAACGGTGATGTTAGGAAACCGGCAAGTCCTAGAACCAAAAATTTTAAAACATGTGACATCCACCAACCCGCACTGGGCCCGCGTGGTGGATTATGGCCCATTCCCTCTCTCACAGAGAAGAGGCCTGTGTCTCAGCAGTTAGAACTTCAAAAGGCTGATGATGATGATGAGCTGATTAAAAGTTATGTCCGAGGAACCGTTATGAAATAAGCTAAGACATAATGATTGGATTGGGCCAGTTTTGTCTTCTAAAGCTCTATCCACACATATCAGGGCCGTGCCAGGGACGTGGACGGACCGTGCCCCGTCAGGGACTCAAAAAAATATCGTTGAGAACATTTTATATGAACTCGTTCACACACGTCCGTGCACGGGACGTGCACGGGCCAGTGACGGAGCCTCAGTGTCTGCGCCGACGCCGTGACGTGCACGGGTGTGCCGATATTTTCCCGGCACGTTGTCGATGTCGTAAATATTCTTTACTTGTACCTATAGTTTTTCAAAGAAACAAAGTGAATGACAAGTGATGTCAGTACATACGGTCAACATTTTTTGAAATTAATAAGACGAAAAAAATATAATTATCTCTTAGTTTTTGTTCCCAATAGTCGATTTTTCGTAAGAAAATATGAATGACGAGTTTTATTTAGTTTTTTGGTTTTATTTTTTCGATGTTTTATTAATTATTATCCTATTCCAAACGAAGATAAAACCAAAAACACAAAAATCATAAAAATTGGTCCAGCCGACTAACACGACTTTGTTTTATATAATATATATATAATATATAGATTTTCAAATAAAGGTTAGTTGATCAAATACTAGTATTTTTTTTAAATTACTTACCTCAAGCAGACCACTAATCTTTTAATCTTTCCAGTGGTGTAATTGCTTTTCTCCAATGTGTGTCTTTTTTTTTGTAAGCCGTTTTGTAATTTTTGTAGCAGTAGATGAAAACATGATTCGGACATTTTTAAGTAATCATGATAAGCATTTGCATTTTTTGTTAGTTTTCTGTAAATATACAGAAAACTAACAAAAAATGCAAATGCTCAATAGTGTGAAATTCTCCTAGTAGCTCTCTGTCCTGCCACAACTCTGATACCCAAACAAGTTTATTAACCACTTTCTGTCTGTCTTGTACCTCTTCCATTTCCTCTTTATCTAGAGCAATTGCAATCGCAATCAACTCCTCTGTATTAAACAAAGACATGACTTAGGTATATTGCGTGTTGTAATTTATATTTCACTACACTACACTGAAGCTTTACTCTGATTCGAAAACAAAATGGTGACCGAGTGGTCAAATGGAATATTTTACTCTTTGTCGCGGCCTGTCCACGGTCCTGTCACATCCCTGACGTGTGTGAACAGAAAGTCCCTGACGGGACTCGGGATGCACGGTCTTAGCACGGCCACGGCCCTGACACGTCCCGGGCACGCCCCTGATATGTGTGGATAGACCTTAATATGTAATCCATTCTAGTTTGAAATCAGGTTTAGGGAAATATTGGTCATTATAATTAATTACAGATGAAAAAAAAATACCTAAATATAAATTATTTCACGTTAATCAATAAAAAGCAAACCGCACCATACATTTTTTTTACACCGCAAATTGTGGGTGTACTATGGGCCCTAAAGAATACCTCTGCCTTATCCTTCGGGAATACCGGTGATGTTAAGTTAATAAGTAGTTTAAATCAAGACTAAGTAAAAATAAATTTTTACTAAGAGTTTTATTTGCAACAATAGGTCCTCGATTCTCAATACCAATTACCGTACTCTCAAGAGAGGGTCATTATATCGACGGACGGCTTAGAAAATCAAGAATTGTGATTGGATAATTGCAATCTGCCTTGTGGTTGCTTTCGTAATTAGAATCACATTGAGTCTTAATTAATTGCAACTTTCAGACCGTTCTTGGTAACTGAAATTTGCTTAGCCACTCCTCGAACGTATACTGAACTAGCGAACGTGACATGGTGGGACTATAAAATTTACGTGATGTTTATGCATTTTCTTTGCAACTACTTAACCATTTCCAGATCGAAAGATACTTAAAGCCGTGACAAAATGACATCAGCGATACTATTGCGAAATAGTCCAGAATGTATGGTCTTCACATATGCCACCAAAATTTCACGTGTTGACTCAACTCTTAAAAATTTGACATTGACTTAAACTTGACGTTGAAAAAAGCCCGGCAGCATTGCCGTTCAACGTGGCAACGCAGCGTTCTGGGCACGTTTCCCATTGACATCGATGTGGACGAATTTTTCGTTGCGTTATGAGCCCTTTTCCCTGTCCCCTTTGTATATGGGTTTGTTATGTTATTAGTCTTATGTTTAAGAATATTCAAAAATAAATATCAATCTGCCTAGCATTTTCCCAACAATTTTGGGTTCGTCTTCCATTCTAACCGAATTCAGCTGAGTACCAGTATTTTACATGGAGTGACTTCCTACCTGACCTCCACAACCCAGTAACTGGGTAACACGATACCCCTTGGCAAGACTGGTGTCAGATTTGAAGTTCAACAGCTTCTGAATACCCGTAACGATCCAGGCTGTCAAATGAAGATCTTTGACAGTCGTTACGGGTTAATGCGCTTTCTAAAGCATGGAGGAAAATCGCTACGGTCACCAATCCACGAACCGACCTCGGCAAGCGTTGCTTAACCTAAAAGATCAATCCGTGCGGGTGTTATTATTGACCACCACGAGTTCTTATCTCTCAAAAGAGAAAGAAATAATGAAATAAAAATTATTTTGCCAGAATTGACCAATAATTTAGCACCTCAAAACGTCATGTCTTTTGCGTGTAAATTGTGGCACGGACACTAACGATAATGTTTGCAATCATTTCCATAAGTCTTAAATACACATATTTGACGAAAATGCTGTAACGATACTGTGAATGTTACTAGCTAGTGCTAGAGGTGACAATAACCAATGTTGAATAATTAATGAACGCTTTTTGTGGATTATAGCAGCTTGGTCGTCTTCACAAACTGTATGAGCTGATGAAGCATCACCAACGAGTTATGCAATGAAGAAACAATGTGTGTTAAGACATTGGTAGTCATAACAGACTTCATCAGCATATACAGACTGTAATTCCAACAAACTGTATCAATTCAATGTTGCGAAACAGTTTAGTTATTAAATTGTTGTACAACGAACAGACACGTCACTGTCCATGGGTATCGTTATGCTTTAGTTTAGATTTAGTACAAAGAAACACAGAATTAAAATTTTGTCAATCATTCAAATCCGTTCTGAAGTTGTAATGTTAATCTTTCAGGTAAATACTGACAGATTAACAAACATACATTCATCCATGAAAGTAGGATATCTTTAACACTACCCTACATCCGCGGCTTTACACGATTACCGAATGCTACCATCATCCACAAGCCTTTGAAGAAACTTACTTTCGACCCACAAGCCAAATAATAAAATAACATCCCAAGATGCAACCACAGCTATAAATCAGAGGTTAAACTTTTACACAAGGGGCTTTTGTTTTTTATTTCAGTGTTGTGAAACTGAACGGGGAACAGTTATTAAGTTGTTGTACAGCGAACAGACACGTCACTGCCCATGGGTATCGTTATGCTGTAGTTTACAAACTAGAGGAATAGGGAGATATAACTCATGGTGGATCGGAACAGCTTTCAACGTGTTTTCGATTTTCTTAAAATTAAAACTATTTACCATAAAAATTAAACCGACTTCTTTGGTACCTATATTTTTCTTTTTTGACACCGAATTCCAAAAAGAAAGTTAATTTTCGCTTTTTAGTGTTGTTTTAGAAGTCAGTTGATTTTTTTTGTTGATAAGTTTTATGGTTTTTCTTTTTGGTTTGGTTGTACCTTCTATTACCATGAAAATACGCATTATTAAGGATAACTCAAAAACTACTCCTCAGATATTGGACATACAAATGGGACCACACGAGACGCACCAGCTTTCAAATAAAAAATAATCATCAAAATCGGTTCTCCTAGTAAAAAGTTTTGAGGTAACAAACACAAAAAAAAACGCATCCATTTTAAAGTCGGTTAAAAAAAAGTATACGCACGTTATCTTTGGGTGATCGTGACTGCACTTTTGACCGAATTTAAAACATTTTAAAGTTTTCATGTGAAGACTTTCTTTGCAAGAGGTTTTTTCGGAGTGAAAGTAATCATTAGGTTTATATAGTCTTGCAAGATGGCAAACATTGGTGTTCGTGACAAGGAGTTCTAAATAACAACTTGAAAAGAGTAGAATAAACCCTATAAAATCATATTATCCAAATTAACTTAATATCGAATCATCAAATTCTTTATCTTCTTCTTCCCGCCCATATGCCATGTTACTTGGGGTCGGCGCAACACGTATTCTTATTCCATACCGTCCTGTCCCCCGTCACGCTATCACTGACTCCCTTTTTTTTCATGTCACTCCTCACACAGTCCACCTATCTTATCTTCGGCTTTCCCCTCCCTCTCCATCTATCCACATTCTATATTCATAACTCTTTTAGTAACATACTTTTCATCCCTCCTCATCACATGGCCATACCAGGACAAACGGTTTCCATTCAACTTTTCTGTCACTAGGGCCAATTTCAAACTTCCTCTAATATACTCATTTCTCATTTTTTCCACTCTCGTTACTCCGCACATCTTTATCATTTTCATCTCTGCTACATGCAATCTCTTTTCATCCATCTTTTTCACAGTCCAACATACTGAGTACGACAAATAAAATTCTTTATATATTTTTATTAATCGAGGGCTTTTTCCGTTGTCGTGGCAACTGAATCGAGTGAAGATCATTCAAACGACTCGCCCCAATGATAAGATTTTTTCGATAAGAACAACAAGTTTATTATGTCATGTAAAACAAAATGTCTTAATTGTTTCTACAAACGAAGGCAAAATATTTTTTGTTGATTTATGTATCACTTTAAAATATGGTTTGAAGAGGTTCGGGCAAAGAGTTCCTAAAAAAATATGGTGATTTTTTTTCCCTTCAGTGGGATAGACCTACATTATTATAAATGCGAAAGTTTTTATGTTTGTATTTCATTCACGCAAAAACTGCTGAATGGATTTGAATGAAATTTGCATATCGATAAATTGTAACGAGAATAATAAAGTTTTTAGGAATTCTTATCCCAGTATAGTGATCCCTTGAGGTTGCAAAACATTTTTGACGCGGGTGAAGCCACGGGAAGAAACTTGTTGAATAATAATAATAACAAAATGCCTACTGCTTTAAAAATATGTTATCAAACAAAATATAAAGCTAAACTTAAACACGAAAACAAACAACAAGGATGTTTAAATCCCCAACCCTAACTTGAAACAGATTAGTTTGCGAAACTAAAACTAGTTATTTACACCGTTAGTATGTCTAAATGTCTATTTAATAGTGTCTACACTATTTATTACGGGATCTAAGTTTAATGGCGAATTCATGACGGTAGCAAATCACCTGCCTGTTTGAGGGATAATAATTTCGTGTTGTGTTTTAACTAAATTTGCTGGTTTACTTGTGTACCTGGTGAAGGACGGTTTTGTTTTACACAGCGATCGTTAGCGTTGACATTGGAAGTATTAGGGTAGCTTAGTTTTTGTAGTTCTGTTTTTGTTTCAGATATTTGGCAACTTTCACAACTGTAATTAAATTGTACCACTATACTTTCTGATTATATAAAAAAAAACCAGTTAAACAACCCACAAGAGTTATCTAGAGACTTCGCTCGGATGACGTAAGCGCGCGGTATTGACAACCAAAAAGTATAATTTATCAAAAAAACAATATTTGTTTGTCGTAAGTCGATTGTGAAATTGCTATTGGTACTGACACGTCGATGGCTAGAGTGGTAAGAAGCGCGGGGGTGCTAAATGTAAGAGGAAATAATAATTTTTAACCATAAAATTTTGTAAAGAGTTCAAAAAAGTTGTCACAAGTGTAATTTGAAGAATTAATGGATGAAATATTAAAATGATGACAGACTATAATCCAAACAAACTGTATGAGTTGATGAAGCATCAGCAACGATTTATGCCAATGTCTCTTAAGAATTCTAATGTCTTAACACACGGGTTACCTATATTTCATCGAAAAGAAATTGACAAATTATCACTTCCCAAAAAATTTTCCGCATAATTTCATTTGCCAAATTATTACTTAGCAAAAAATCTCTTCACAAATAATTGTAACGCAAAGAGGAGGAAAAGGAGGAAACTGAGGAGGAAAAGGGACTGAGTTCGTTCGCTTTGCTCGCTCACTTCAGCTCCCGTCATCTCCTTCAAACCTAACCTGTCCTTGTCGGGGTGCCCTGAGCTCCCGAGCTCGCTTCGCTCGCTCTTGCACTAATTGATTGACTTGCACTAATTGATTGACTTGCATAATTATAGAATTGCCATTAATCTACGCACATTTTTATTTCGTAAAACTTTTACTTGACAGAATATTACCAAGGTAGTGTCATTAAGGACTCAAATCAAATTTTGCCACCAAGCGCCAGATTTCCTATTTTGCAAAGCAAGCACGCATGGTAGATTAATGGAAGTTCGATAATTATGGGCAATGAATTAGTCCATGACTGAGCGGAGCGAGCTCGGGAGCTTTGGGCACCCCGACAAGGTCAGGTTAGGTTTGAAGGAGATGACGGGAGCTGAAGTGAGCGAACTCAGCTCCCGTCATCTCCTCCATGTTAGGTTACTTTAGACCCTACAGACAGAAATAGGAGACCCGCGCAGCAGGGCTCCGTCGACTTTGTTGCTTAAATAGTAATCGTACTTAAACATTGTAATTTAATTAGTATATTCTGTGCAACTGACGTAAAATATAGATGCAATTTTTTGTCATTGACTAAGCAATTGACTGAATAGAAATGGTAAATTAAAAACTAACGATACTAAGTATTAGTTTGGCGTTAAAATTATTTTTGAAGAGATTTTTTGTTAAGTAATAATTTAGCAAATGAAACTACATGGAGAATTCTTTGGTATGGATAATTTGTCAATTTCGTTTCGATGAAACTAGGGCAACCCATTAAAATAAAATTGCATATTTTTATTATAAATGCTCAAAAGATCTTATTTTTACCCGACTGCCGAAAGAGGATAATGTGTTTATCAGTCTATGTATGTATGTATGTTCCTATGTGGCGTTCTAGAGACCAAACGAGTTGGCCGATTTTGATGATTCTTACGTCAATCAATTCTTCTTAACCCTGCGAGTGTCACTGGCTACATTAAAATTGGAAAATAGAAGCATGGCGGATTTTGGGCGCAATATTGTGGAGCACCAAATTTTTTTTTTCTTCCAAACCCATCGTGTGGGGTATCATATATCGTATCGTATATAAAGGATTTTAAGAGGTGAATTCAAAAATATATAACACTTAGGCGGTTTACACACGGAACCGCGCACCGCCGCGGTAGGCGGTGAAGCGGATCTCATGTTGCATTGGCCTCTAATAAATCCGTTGATGCCTAACACACGTACACCGCCCGACCGCGCGGTTCGAGCGGTGCTCTCCCATCCGCGACCGCGGCGCTGCGCGGTGCCGTGTGTAAACTGCCTTATATGTTTAAAAAGTTATAAATAAAAAAAGTTAATTAAAAAATCTAAAAACCCGACTGCTTAAAAAGCGAACTAAAAAGAGGTAAACAAGAAGAAAATCATGCTGTGCAGTCGGAGGATACATGTTTGCGAGCTGGCTGACCAAAACCAGCTGTATATGATTTTCTTCTTGTTTACCTCTTTTTAGTTCGCTTTTTAAGCAGTCGGGTTTATAGATTTTTTAATTAACTTTTTTTTCCTTTATATTTATTGTCATAACAAATCATTTGAACAAATATTTAATGTCTAAAGATTGTTTGCTGTAATAAATCTTACATATTATGTAGAGAATATTATGCCGAGTACTAAAATCATTCCAAATATTGCATTGGTTTATTAAAAGTGTTGCTAAAATTTGTTTGGGTAGTGAAATTTTGTCAAATCTTTTCGGCAAAACGGCAGGCTCCCCTTAACACACATTGGTTTAACTCTTTGGTGATGCTTCAAAAGCTGATACAGACCTTATTACTTGAAAACATAACCCTCCTTCGGAAGTCGGGTAAGAATATCAAAATATTAAAAGGAGAAGACTCAACAAAGAGATAATTACAAACTGACCTTGGCCATAAAATATCCATTAAAAACACTCCACTAATCATTTAACGAAATAGAGCAGCGAATAAATTGATAGCATTTATCGATGTAAACTGGCGATAATTGAGTCGATTTGCCGTAGTACGGAATTGGTAACCTGTAATAACGTTTGAAACTCGAACGGTTCTCGTACAGAACCATTTAGGCACTTGTTGGCAACTCTCCCACCTTTGAGTAAGTAGTAGTAATTTCCTTTAAACATACAATAATACTTTCTTGAAAATATATTAAATGGAGTAGTGTGTTTCATGCTTGTCTATGATATAATTGATCAGATTAAAAAATTCTTAAACAAACAATTTTAATATAACGGAGTAAAGTTGAAGACCGTTAAGATAAGATGTCCATTACGGATATTATCATCATCAGCCTAGAGTCCATCGCTGGACACAGATTTCTCCGATAACACGCCTCTCGTCTCAATTATCCGCAAATCTCATCCAGCCACTACCAGCCACTAAGCCAAGATCATCACCCCACCTAGCCTGAGAGATGGATACAGATGATGAGAGATGTCATAGTAAAATAAACTAGTTCTAGAGCCAGTAAATACGGAATATTTGGCCTATCTACTTTTCGAGTCGATGGAAAACTTTTTAGATTTTTTGGGGTCAGTGGCGTTCATTAGGTACTTCGAAGTGCAGGTATGCAGGCTTTGTGACACTTGGGGAGTATTCGACTCTTGTTAAACCACTTCTGTATCTTTCTGCCTTAAGATATCCTAAAGAAAATGATATGTAGCTAGTAAGAAATGAACTATTCAGTTTGAGCGCTAAAACTTATCAAGATATAGTAGATTTTATCGATTCACCGAAATCAGTATGCAAATATCCTGCATCATATTTTCAAACGAATAAAAACGCGTTTTTTAATGGGCAAACCGCGTGAGTTTATGTATGTATGTAATAACGCCTTCAAGAACATCACACATTACAACACATCATCAGCCTATTAATGTTCCCGCTGCTGCGACACAGGCCTATTCTCTGTGAAAGGGAATGGGCAGTAATCCACAACGCGGGCCCATTGTGGGTTGGGGGATGTCACATGTCTTCGAATTTTTGGTTCTAGGACATGCCGGTTTTTCCTTCACCGTTTTGAGAGCAGTGGTGATGAAATAATGTACATAAACTAAAGCGCTTGCGTCGTTTCGAACCCACGACCTACAACTTGTAAGTCGCAGCCGATACCACTGGGCCACCAATAACATCAAGATATCATTAAATAAACAGTTTTGCACGACCTTTCTTAAACCGTTTATGTTTTCATCTTAAAAGCTCATACAATTTTATTATCTGTGCAAAATTTTGAGTGCGGCTGATATAATGGCCTCCTGGTTCTTTTGGCCTGATTCTTTGGGACCAGTATCGGCGTTTCACAAAATTGGACCGCGTGACTTGCTATAGTGGGCGTTTCACGTTGGGTTGGGGCACACTGGGTGATAGGATTCATTGTTATTTTAAAACAAAACCGTTTATTAAAACAATGCTAGCCTTGAAGTGTGGCCAAATACCACGTGTAGCTAACTGAAGACTATCTTTATGGGATACTACAATTGAAAATAATTTAAATATTTGGTCATAATACAAAATATATTGGTTTTTAGCATTATATGTTACCTAATAAATACAGGCATAATCAGACTACTCACCCTATGGTCTGGAGACTGGTTTAGCTCTGACGTCGTTCTAGAAGGCGAGGCTGTGACAATTTTTTTTTTATTTTTACTCAAATGCACTTTACAGAGAAAATAAGTAATACAGATTCAAGAGCAAAAAGCAAATTGCAAGCAACCAAGCAAAACCAGGTAAGCAAACACAGGGCTTAACAAGCATTTATGTACACATAAATACTTATCAGAGAAAAGAAAAAATAGAGATAGATGAACACAAAGATGCTGCATATTTCAATAGAAATTTCTTCCAGCAGACTGCGACAGGAAAGTTGGATGATAGACGAAGACACAGTGGAATAAATTAATCAGGACATAATTCTACCAGTCGAATCTTTAGATGCCACACTACTTGAAGTAGGTACTTGAGACGTTACAATACAAATAATCGTATGATATCTAAAAAGATTAGATTAAACTTTCTTGCCCTAATATCGTTTCGGCAAAAATACCCGCCCGTTGTGCCTACACAGTAAGCAAACGATTCGAGGTCAAAGTAATAACGTGAACCGATAGCATCCCCTGTTCGGTAAGTTGTTAGTTTTTAAAATTCTCTGATCGCCCGGTTGTAGGTACTGGGACGATTTTTCATGCTTTTTATAACTTTCCATTTTCTACCGACTCTTTTTGTATAAGTTTCGTTAAATTAAATAAGGTTTTCTTTGCGTAGCATTATTTTCCAGAATTCGTTTTAGAAATTTTTAAAACTTTTCGTAATGCATGATTGGTTCGATTCAGCGCGATTAGGCAAATATTGTTTTTGGAAATATTTGATAAATATTCCAGTTTTTTTTACCTCTTTAAACTTCATTACGGAGATTAAAAATGGATTTAAAGAATTCTTAATCTTAGAAAGATTTTTGTAGGAATTTAGAGCAGCGTTTTGTAGAGTCCTATTTTTCAGTATCTAGGGTGTACGTATACGCACTTTTGGGCCACTATGTTTACTGCATTTAAATTTCTCAGCATTCAATGCCTAAGGATACCGTAAACTCGTCTTAAAAATAAAACATGATACTATTTATCCGTGAAACCAAATTACGCCACTTATCAAAACCTAAGATCTAAATCTGTACTCAACCTATATATTCCGAATAAGATAATAACACTACAATAGCAATAGAAACATTATCAAAGACGATTTTAACACCAGTAATGTTTGAGTCAACAAAAGCAAAGACTCAATTCTAAGGAATTTTAGAAGCGATTCCAAAAAATACTAACGCAATAAAGAGACAGCCAAAAGAATGTTCATTTTAAAATTCTTGGTATATCATCTACAAGAATGAGATATTTTGCAAGCGGGTTTGAGGTTTTTCTTTTCTTAAAACAAAATGAAGACTGAGGTTTTAAAAAACCCAATACTAAGCCCGATACTGCGCTGGCTTTTCAGACCCTTGCATTATCAGATCATGAAATTTATGTCTGTGTCGCTAAAGACCTTGACAGATCTGGTGACGTTGAACAGGTGGATGCCAAGTATTACAGCTTGGCTCATCGCCGCAAGGTTGCCTGCTTGTCGGTTTTTCTACAGACATTTTTTCGATGAGTGTGCTCAATAACTCCACGACCTCATCCCACCGGGCCCCTTTTACCATCGGACATCTAGACGTCCTGTAAGTTATCATCCTTACCTGGTTGCCATTCCACCAATTCGCACCAAGCGCTTTGCAAATGAGTGGAACTCACTATCTGCGTCTATGTTTCCGAACGTATTCAACCTGAATCTCTTCAAAGTTAGAGTGAACAGGCTTCTTCTGGGTAAGCTCACTCCATCGTCGACTCAGTCTCTGTCACCTCTGACCTAGGCTTAAGTCAAGAGCAAACGCAACCACATTTTGCCTGTTATGCCGCACCTATATTTAGACTCTATTTTTTTTAGAACTATTTTAAATTTTAGTCTGTTAATTTTGTTTGCCCACTAAGAGGGTTCAAAACTTCTATTGCCCACTAAGAGAAGCAGTGGCAATGACTAGATGAGTGGGGCGACTTCAATCAAATACTTATGTTCAACCCCGCTGGGAGTATGACCATGGACAATGCGGCGCGAGCGGCGTATCGTCCAATAACGAACTCATTTTTCCTCTGGCAATTGTTTCTAATCATCCGTTATTGCTTGTTAGTACAGTAGAAGAGTTTTCTACCATAAGAAAACAAACATTCATTGTATAGAATTTTTACGTAATAGCACGTTTAAAACATGCTAAACATCTATTGCTATTGGGTTTTCTAAAACCAGATTTATTTAGATTTGTCAGAGTCTATACCTCCTAAGAATGGGAGATGAAAGCAGTGACCAGACGAGTGGGGCGATACGGCTGAAATAAAAATGTTCGAGCCTGCTGGGAGCGTTACGTCGGACAATGTGGGAGCATGACCAGTGTATCGTCCAGCTGTGAACTCATTTTACCTCTGGCATTTGTTTCAGTTCATCCGTTATTGCTCTTCTATCACTCGCTGCCCTAGTAGGTATTTTTTTCGATCCTGGTGTGAGCGTGACCTTGGACAAAACGGGAGCACGAGCGGCGTATCGTCTAGGGATGTACTCGTTAGTCCATGTTTTGCCACTGTCATTTGTTTCAGATTTGCCGTTACTCTGCTACAACATGGCGCCCTGGTACTTTTAAAACAGTACAGAGTTTTCTACTAGAAGAAAACAAATACCCCTTGTCTACAAGTTTTACGTAATAGCACGATTCCAACATTTCACCAAGTCGACTGAAAATTCAACCTAGCACATACCACGTTCAACCCACAAATAAAGTATTTCAGCAGATCGTACATTCCTTAAATCTAAATTTCATTAGGCATACAATTCCAACTTTCCCTAAGCGAAATCTAAACACGTTTCGGATCCCATTCCAACACTAAGTACTTAAGGCCAACAAAAATACATCATCGCAAAAGTTTTACGTGTAAAAAGGCCTAACTAAGATTAATGTTCAAAGAATTTAATTATCTAGCCGAGGAGTAGGTGAGCAAAAGTTTTTCCTTTACGTAGGATGGTGGCATCTTTTTGCTTTCTGTGACGTCACGGGTTGATAAATTAGGTGAAGTGGCTTGGTATAAATCATGCAAATATTTGTGAGAGAATGTAAACATGTGGGAAATATTACGATTCGGTGGGGTTAGCGTGGAAAATTTTGTTGGCCGATCGTTATGGGGTTGATTCGGCTATGACAGTTTTATTTGTTCTTGCATAATCAAAAATAGCGGAAGCCAAAAAAATAAATTGGTCAATGGATTGCCAAGGCCTTAAAATTGCACTAATTTGAAAAGAGTACACGCAACATTTAAACAATACTTGCCAACCTAAACCATTTCAAACGGATTTGTATTTCGCTCAGGTAATAGAGCATTTCATTTTGCAAAATAGATCACCTGAACGATCATTATACCTACCTAACAAAACTTAATTACTAAATGGAGACCGTGTTTCGACCTCAATCTGTACACTGACATTAAAAATAGGGTTCCATAATTAAAAGAGCATGAAATTGTAACCGTCACAGGGGCGGGTGAGCAACAATTAGTTTAAAACCAAAGTCCCATTGCTTTTATTGTATTTAATGTTAATTATATGCGAGTTTTGCCCATCAGAATGACAAAATAGCCTCCACAAAGTTTCAAAGAAAATTTACATGAAAATTAATACAGTAAAACAAAGCAGAGTTTATTTTTCACAATAACTGTAACTTGATGATATCGTTTTTAATTCACTCTTCGTATTTTCGTAACTTTATAACCTCGTTCTTGTATTTGGTTGCAATTTTCGAACTGAAATTGGTTATCGAAATATAAATTTCTTATTTATTCCCTGTAGGCGGAGCTGTGCTGTAATATGTTTTGTATTTTATTTTCTTCTATGATTTTTATTTCAGCAACAAATGAAGGATTAATTGGCAAACGACATTGCTAAGTAATTTTGTTGTACAATGTTTAAAATGATTGCACAGATAAAAATACATATATTATGTGGGTAATCGATGCCCGTTGCCCGATGACCTAGTAAGGCCATTCGCGAATCACAGGACTGATTGATGCGGCAACGTTTGGGGGTGGCCTTCATCCAGTATTGGACGTCTTTCGGCTGGAATAATGATGTGCCTCAAAAGTTGATGTCATTGCTGCAAGCAACCAAGCAAAACCAGGTAAGCAACACAGGACTTAAAAAGCATTCATTTATTTATTTATGTACACACAAATTCTTAACAGAGAAAAGAAATAATACAGATAGAAGAGCGCAAAGGAACTGCTTATTTCAATAGAAATTTCTTCCAGCAGACCTGCGACAGGCAAGTTCGATGATAGACGAAGACACATTGGAATAAATGAATCGAGACATAATTTTAACAATCGAATCTGTAGATGCTATACTACTCGAAATAGGTACTTGAGACGTTATAATCCAAACAAATGATTTGATTTGATTTGAATCATATGATATCGAAAAAGATTTAAAGTTGTAAAATTAATGATACTTTTAGTACCAGCTAATTGCAAAAAAACAATGAAATGGGGGTGTTAAATTATTTACATAGACAAAGATGTGCACAGTGTATGAAAACATTACTTAACGAAAACTACATAATATATACATATTATGCAACCCTTTAAGTGTGTTAAATCAAAAACCAGAAAAGTGCCAGTCTGACACGCGCACAGAGGGTTCCGTATAAACCGCTACATTCACCAAAATAAATAGGTAACATTAGTAACGAATCCTGTTCCTAACGTAGGGACAAAATTGACTTTTCCGTTCGAAAACAGTTGTCCCCATACATCAACTATATCCCCATATATATAAACAAAACATACAAAATTTTCTCTTTTCCAAGTACATTTTATAAATTGGTCGACTATTAGTTGTAAAATTGTAACGCCTACTTAGCTGTGATAGTTTTTCTTTTAACTTTGTTATATTATACTACTACCGTGATTTTTTTCACTTATCCGACATAGCCCGAAGAATTGCCAAACTTAAGTGGCAGTGTGGGCAAGGCACATTGCTCGCAGAGCGGTTGGCGCGACCGCTAACCGGAAAATGTTGCGTTGGAAGGCCTCCCACCAGGTGGACCGATGACCTGATGAAGGTTGCGGGGATCCGCTGGATGCGGGACTCACGGGATCGGTGAATGTGGCGACGCTTGGAGGAGGCCTATGTCCAGCAGTGACCGTCTTTCTGCTGATATAATAATGATGATACAAAAGCAACCGGAAAAGCACTGGGCTGGCCAGGGACACATGACTCTAAAAAAAATTGACATTAAAAGCTTAAGTTTACGCAAACGGATCCCTGAATCGAAAAATGGTATTCCCTGAATTTCCTACGCGATAGCCGAGAAAAAAAATCATCCCTACATTACGAAACACAAAAAGTTAAATGGTTGTATCACTTTGTTGGCGTGATTACTATGTATATCATTGCCAAATTAAAGCTTTCTAGTACTAAGAGTCTCTGAGCTAAGCTGTGGACGGACGGATGGATATGGCGAAACTACAAGGGTTCCTTGTTGACTACGGAACCCTAAGAACAACTTACTATCTGAGCCTAATAATAAACTACTCTAACTAAATTTTGGTGTCGAAAAACTCGTCCACATCGCTCTTCATTGGTATTGTACCCAAAAGACTGACAGCATTGCCATGTTGCATGGCAAAACAATTAGGTCAATCTCTATCTGACCCAATACAAGTTTTCTCCTCAATCCGATCCCTAAAACAATCAATTCGATTGTAGCGATAGCAATCGATTCTACCTTTGATAACCATGGTGATTAACTAAATCCCATAGACACAACCCTTGGGCCAATCACCCCTCACGTTTTGTGCCAAATTAATCCACCGGGGATAAGGGAACTTAGTACAAGAACAATTATGCGTGTCACGCTCTTTCTTTTTTGTTTTTGTTTTAGGGTAGAACCTTTACTTTTATGGCGAAAGGTAGCTTCCGAGTTTTTATGGGTTGCAATTGTTTATTTTTGGCTGTTGCCTAAGGTTGCCACAGACAGGTATTCCGTGACAGTATGACAAAAAAAAAAACACACACGTCACATTATCGTACCGCACCTGTCTGCGGGAGCTTTGACCGTAGGTTCTGCGATAGGTTTTGTTACTGTGGAAAGGCTTTCAAATACTTTGAAATGGATGGATTTCGAGTGTGTATTTCAATGCTAAAGTTATTTTATATATATTTGAGTTCGAACTCTGTTATTTTTACCACGGCTCGCTATTTTTATCACAATTTCGTATTTCATACCCAGTTCTGCTTTATAAAAAATATGAAGCTTTGGTTTTGATGAACATAAACATCGATTCCGATAAAACCGAACACAATTACTTACAATCAAAACATCTACATTACCCCACGTTTGATTACCGCACTGTGATTAAGTAAATCGCGCAGAACACCATCCCTTAGCTAAATCTGACCCTCACGTACAACCGGTTGATCCACAAGAGATTACAGCAACTTTCTATCGGGCAATTTCTAACAACTGGGTATTAAGCTCACTTTGATTGCCTCAAGTTTTGAGCCCTTTTAAGTTGAGGTGTCATTGTTAGGGTTTTATCTTGATTGGAGTGTGTTATTGAGGTGGGATTCGGTTTGGTTATTAATTGGGTACCGGGAAGTATATAGTCACCTTGCTGTTTGTGCAAAATTTTACCACTTCCATGGCGATGTACGTAGTAGTGCAGAGGTCAATTTGTGAACTGTCGTACCTGGTACGACTACGATGAGGAAGAATACTGTGCTGTTCTCATTGGTTGTGCCTATGAACACATAATGAACGTTAACAATGTGTATGACATAAAGAATAGACTGACGAATACTCTCACAAAACTAATCGCTCGATAAAAAGAGACAAAGCTACTGTGTGGATCGGCCACTTGTCTCTTTTCACATTCTCTATGTGCAGAACTAATCCGCTCCTACAAGCCTGTGATGGATTCCAATCAGAATTCTAGAAAAGATAACAACTGTACCACCTGTTTGCCTGTATCCACTTCGTACCTAGATAGAAAAGCTCAGTCCATTTTCTATGATACGTATAACTCAACCAAAGGTACCAAAATTCTAAAGGTACATGTACTGCTCGTACAAGACAATATGCTGCAAACATCAGTTGTAGCAGATAAACTTGTGAAATAGGTTCAGTTTGGGGCAAAATTAAATTTATATGTTTCGATTCTAAAACAAGCCTAGGTATTATCCAATACATGTTTCTTATGGGTGCTACACAAATAAAAGGAAATTTTAAACAATATGGCTTACAGATTATGTTCCATCTTTATCCTTTAACCAAGCAAACAGTTTCGTAATAACACTCATATTAAACTTGTTGAATTTGGTAAAACCTACCTATTTGTAACCCCCGACGGAAAAAGAGGGGTGTTATAAGTTTGACGTGTGTTGCTGTGTATATGTGTATCTGTGTATATGTGTGTCTATCTGTGGCATTATAGCGCCTAAAAGGATGAACCGATTTTGATTTAGTTTTTTTTTTTGTTTGAAAGGTAACTTTGTCGAGTGTGTTCTTAGCTTCTCTTATGTTTGAATAAAATCGGTTGAGCCGTTCAAAAGTTATTCGCATTTTACTCTTTGAATCTGGATTTTTTCGCAAGATATCGTGTCATTATTACGTGCTTCGATATATTTTCGATTGAAGCGTGTCTGCTACTAGGCATATTTATTTATTTATTTAATACTTTATGCACAAAAACGTACAGAGGCGGCTTAATGCCTTAGGCATTTTCTACTAGTCGACCTACCACACCGACCATACCACCATACCATACCACCATATTATACCACCATACCACCCACAACCACCATACCCATACCAACCGTGAAACACCAACCAACCGTGACCATATTATATATAGTTTAAAAACCATGAAATAAAAATTTATATCGGGGTTTTTTTTTAATTTGTAATTTTATCTTGGACAAGGTTTAATTTCGGCAAACGACAAACTGAAATCGATTAAAGTAAACAATTAGCAATGACTATAAGCTAATTCACATGGCAGGGTAGGTAAAGTCCTCTCCCGATCGGGTTTCCGCATTGTCGAGGCGGGGGGGCTCAGTAGCCGTGGCTTGGTCACCCGCGGTGAAGCGAAGAGGAACCCGAGGAGGGCCGCTCGTCAGGGCTTCTGCCGATAAGCCGACTACGACATGGCAGTCAACAAGTAGGTTGCGGTGCCGCTTGGGCGATATCGCAACTGAGGCGGGCCGCTATGTCGATACAATATCGCAACTGAGGGTTGGAGGCCGCGGCGGGAGAGGAATTAGGGTGGAAGGTATTGCGGTGTGCCGCTCTTCCTACCTGCCGCGGCCTGGACGGGGTCGCCACCGTCTGATGGCGGACGCGGTGAGTCCGCAGGGGAGAAGGAGTTTTGGTATAGCGTTGGCCGCTCTCCCTTCCCTTATGGCCGAAAAATGGTAGGTGGCGGGGCCATTGATCTTAGCCTGTCACAGGAGTCTGGTGCCCATGTGCTGGTTTGGTCCCTGTTACATTAATTTTATGAGTTTCAGCGCCACGGGTTAAAAGTCCAACACTGCAATTATAACATTTTAGTGTTGCCTATTTTAAGAAAAAGGGTATTCATGTTGTAACATTTAGGTGTAACACATTTATAAATAGAATATCGTAAAAGGCCTTAGTAAAATATTTCAAAACCGTTCTAGTAAACAATTTTATCTTTGACAGCTCTGATGTTCATGTTTTGCCAGTTACTTAAAAATATTATGTTTCCATTATTGATTCAGTGCTAGCTAATAAATCGCCGTCAATATTAATCACATTTTGACAAACTTGGGTCATACCTACCTACGCAATTAATAAAAATATTCTTTATCTAAAAAGGTTGTCAATAAAAAAATACTTTAATCTTTTATTAGGGACTTAGCGTGGTCACTATTCTATTTTGTGAATATTTACCACGACAATCACAAAATGGGTACAACTAATACGAAGGAAGAAGTTATAGTTCCACAAAACGCAGCAGGTGGAAGTAACAGCGCTAACATCACGCAGCTGACGATACATGCCAGCACAACCAACATCATTTTAATCGTGTTACTTCTTATAGCATCGTTGGCGTTTTTGTATGGTATCTTCAGAATCTACAAGAATTGCCATCAGAAATGGATGGGTAATGAGATCAGGAAGGACAGACTACGATGTTCTATATGGAGACGTAGAGCTGACGCAGAGGAAATGCGGACGAATGCCAGAGGCTACAAGAAGGACACTGAGGACATCATCTGAAGAGTTAAAAACCCAGGGTTTACGAAGAAAAGTGCGCGAAAGTTGTATTCGTTATGTGTCAGTGCGTGGTTATATATAAGGTGTTGTCTATTCTCTATTCGTAGTAAACGTGTAATAGCATAAAATATACATGACATTATTTTAGTGGACTAAAATAAGTGACAAATGAAAATAAAATGAACGCTGGAGTGTATGCAGTATAAAATAATGGTATGTAATTCAGTACCTACTAAGAAAATAGAAATAAGTATTTATGTTAAATGGCAGAAAACTTAAAAACATTGTACGACAAGTTATTTGAAATCAGAAAATATTTGATAAAGATAGGTCCAGATAGAAGAAAAGGTAACATTATAGTCGTAAAATTAGCAGAGGCAGATAACTTAGTAAAAGAGTACAACTTATTTTTAGAATATTATTCAAAATCGAAAAGCACCGTATGTGAGAGTGAATGTTCGCATATTCACGAGCTTTGCGCAAATTTTGATCATTTATATGAACAAATATTAGATTTGTGCTCACAGAAACCTAGTACGGCAGATAAAATGGCAACTACTTGTAAATTTGATTTAAAAATTGCTTTAAGTTTATTACCAGTTTGTACAGACGATGAGGCTAGCGTAAAGCAACTTATAGATGGCATAGAGTATTACAAAACAGAGTTAGACGAAAATTCACAAGGAAAACTGTTAAATTTTGTATTAAAAAATAGACTCTCTCAGACCGCAAAATTGAAATTAGCGACTTCATATGTCAATATTGACGACTTTATAGCTGACTTGAAGATTCAGTTATTGCCTAAAAAATCGGCTACAGCAATTCAACGAAAGCTGCAAAGTCTTAGGCAAAACGATTTATCAATCGATGATTTCGGCAAAAAAATTACGGAATTGTTTGTAGATTTGACGATCTCTCAATCGGGGGCCAACGAGGCCAGTTTGAAAGTTTTAAAGCCAATTAATGAGAAGCAAGCTATCAAATGTTTCTCAGATGGATTGAGAAATCGACGACTTAGCACAATAATTTCAGCCAGAAATTTTACATCATTGAAAGATGCTGTACAGGCGGCCATCGATGAAGATATAACAAGTCCATCAACATCTTCCGATATTTTAACGATGAATTATAGAGGGAGATCGTCTTATAACTGGTCACAGCGGAGAGGCCGCTTCTCATACGCGGGTAGAGGACGCGCACGTGGCAATCAACAGGTTATCCAAAACCAAGACGAACAGCAGGATCAGGTTCGGAGAGGATCGCAGGCAAGCTGGCGCCGGTCCACCCGACCATTTCATGGAAACAGAGGTAGGTCCAATTATAGCACCTCCAGGGATCAACACATACATACATTGGATGACTCAGAAACGCAGGAAAACACAGAAACAGAACAGCGGAATGAGGACCAGTTTTTTCGGGACTAAAAATATAATTTTATCATGCAATAACGTAGGCTACGTAAATATAAAATCGCATAACCATTATTCATACCAATTATTAGTTGACACCGGTGCATCCATATCTGTCATAAAGTATAAACAAATTCTCGACCAAAACATTCCAATCCATATCGAGAAGACACTTGTAAACGGCATCGGGGGCAAAGTACAGGCTATAGGATATGCTTATTTGCGCCTAGTTATTGGAAATCAGACCCTACAACATAAGTTCTATGTTTTTAAAACATTGCCTTGTAAAGGTAGTGGCATACTGGGACAAGACTTTTTAAGCAAGTATAAATCAGTATTAAATTACGGTAACCAAACTTTGTTACTATGGAATCACAACTCAAAGGTATCATTACCATTAACAATGACAAACAATCATTTTAATATACCGGCAAGATCAGAGTCTATTCACTTTATTCGAACATGTGAGATAGAGGAATGTGTAGTTAATGGAACAGAACTGCGAAAGGGGATCTTTGTTGCAAATACTTTAGTTAAGCCCACGAATGGGAAAATACCAATTAGGATTTTAAACACCACGGAGACAGATTTAGTCTTGACAACAATTAGTCCAACACTTTACAAAGCAAGCGAGTATGATGTATGTTCATTTCAAGAAACCAATAATAATGCTGATCGTGTCAGAAAGGTATTCGCTTCGCTATCGCTGAAACATTTAAATAAAGAGGAGCAATTGTCCATAGAGTCCATTTGCGCAAAATATGCAGACATTTTCTTCCTACCGGGTGATAAATTAGGAACAACTAAATTATATGAACACTCAATAACATTGAAACCAAACGTGGCACCAGTGTACGTTAAGCCCTACAGAATGCCGCATTCACAGAAAGCCGAATTAAAGAAACAAGTGGACAACTTATTGGAACAAGAAATTATTGAACCTTGTTCCAGTGAGTGGTCCAGCCCAGTACTCCTAGTGCCTAAAAAATCAGACGCAAACGGGGAAAAAAAATGGCGGTTAGTTATAGATTACCGTAAGCTCAACACTTGTATTCAGGATGATAAGTTTCCACTGCCAAACATCACGGATATACTAGATTCCTTGTGTGGATGTATTTATTTCACACATTTAGATTTAAACCAAGGATTTTTTAACGTAGCGTTAAACAAACACAGTAGGAAATATACTTCATTTAGTGCAGACGGTGGTCAGTATCAAATGACAAGAATGCCCATGGGACTCAAAACTAGTCCCAGCTCATTTTCGCGTATGATGACCATGGCAATGACCGGGCTATCCTACGACAAGTGCTTAGTGTACCTAGACGATCTTATTTGTATGGGACGGAACTTAACTGACCATAACAAAAATTTAATAGAAGTATTCGAAAAGTTGCGCAGTGCCAACTTAAAATTAAATCCCACTAAATGCGATTTCCTTAAGAAAGAGATGCTTTATTTAGGCCACGTGGTGACAGGCAATGGTATATTGCCGGACCCAGATAAGATTAAAATAATTAAAGAGTATCCAGTTCCTAAAAGTACGGACGAAGTGAAACGCTTCGTTGCTTTTGCAAACTACTATAGAAAATTTATAGACCACTTTGCCGACAAAGCCTATCATTTAAACCATTTAAGTAAGAAAAACACTAAATTCAACTGGGATAGCAACTGTCAAACGTCATTTGAAACTCTAAAACAGAGTATGATGTCACCGCCAATCCTACAGTACCCAGATTTCTCAGAACAAAATCAATTCATAGTACAAACCGATGCATCTGGGTACGCAATTGGGGCAGTTCTATCAAATTCAAATGGCAGACCAATAGCTTACGCTAGTAGGAGCCTTAACAAAGCGGAAAAGAACTATCCCACTATAGAGAAAGAACTCTTAGCTGTAGTTTGGGCTGTCAAATATTTCAGACCCTATTTATACGGTCGTACATTTAAAATACTAACCGACCACAAACCCCTTGTATACTTATTTAATTTAAAAGACCCATCTAGCAGGCTCTTTAAATTTAGACTAGCTCTAGAAGAATACAATTACGTAATAGAATACGTAAAAGGGAGTGAGAACTGCGTTGCAGATGCATTATCTAGAATAAAAATTACGTCAAAAGAACTTAAAGAAATGAATGAGTGTCTGTGTGCAGTAATGACTCGCGCTCAAAAACGAAAATTAGATGCTGTCGCCCCGGAAGATGAGTTGCCCACCGACAACTTGCCAGTTCAACCACATGTAGTGGAAACTCATATCAAACCAAGAGGCGCAGTAGAGTTAAGATTTGCACTCAGTAGCAGTCTTAAGAAGTTAAAGAGCGATAGCTCAGTAGTGTTACAAACACACAAAATATTATTGTATAATGCCCAAATGAAAACTATATTCATAAACTCGGCATCTCAATCACAAACTACGCGAGCCGAGTTTGCGAGAGAGCTGAGTGATTTTTGTGACAAGCTAAATATAGATGAAGTATACTTCATTAAAAATTCGAATAATAAAATTTTTGTAGAGAAATTAACTAGTGAGATAAGAAAACAAAGCAACTGGAAAGGGCCCAGATTATGTATATTAAAAGATGTCGAAAGAATAGAGGACAAAGATGATAGGAAAGTGATACTCAACGACTTTCATCTTTTGCCCACTAGTGGGCACGCGGGCATGAGAAGAATGCTGACTAATATAAAAAAATACTATTTTTGGCCAGGCTTAGAAAGTGATGTCAAAAATTATGTCAAAAAATGTGTTCAATGTCAGAAGCATAAGTATACAGTTCAGGTGAAAGAGCCAATGGCAATCACCACAACTGCTCATTCGGCTTTCGATAAAATCTTCTTAGACTTGGTAGGACCATTAGACAAAGACAGCAACAATTTTTCTTATATATTGACATTGCAATGCGAGCTGTCCAAGTATGTATGTGCGTATCCCCTCGTCACTAAAACCTCTACAGAAGTAGCACGCACCTTCGTGGATAACTTCATACTTCAACATGGCATCCCGAGGGACATAGCTACCGACAGAGGCACAGAGTTCATGTCCGAGACCGTGACACAGGTTTGTGAATTACTACATATTAAAAAGTTAAACTCAACTGCGTATCATCACCAAAGCATCGGAGCGCTAGAGAACTCGCATAAAAATCTAGGTGCATTTTTGCGAATCCAAGCAGAAGGAAAACCCGAATTATGGAGTACTTGGTTACCATTCTGGTGCTTTGCTTATAATACGACAGTTCACTCGTCAACAAAATTTACACCATTCGAACTCGTATACGGTAGAAAGTGTAACTTGCCCAATAATTTGGAAAAGTGTGTAGAGCCTCTATATAATTACGACAGTTACCCGCTTGAACTTAAGTACCGCCTACAGGTTTCTCAAACCGAAGCGCGGGAAAATTTGATAGCCAATAAAATAGGCAGAAAAAGTAGATACGACCAGCATGTAAATCCAATACGCTATAAGCCAAACGATCAAGTTTTAATTAAAAATGAAACTGGCAATAAACTTCAACAATTATATTCTGGACCTTACAAGGTGATTAGAGATTTGTCACCAAATGTTGAGGTCAATTATAAGGGAAAACCCGACATTATTCACAAAAACAGAACGAAACCGTATCATGTTTAAGATAAAAACAATAAGACAATTAATTACCAATGTTATAAGCACTTAACAATAGCTATTATACAGGTCAGCAGAAAACGGAGACGAATAATAAGCGCCAGCTGTGCGCTCATAGGTACTTAGGAATTGATTGTTATTATAAGTATGTAACTACTTATTATTGTATAACTTTGTATACCAAACATAACGAACATAATTATGTACTACGATTATGTTATAACTATATTTTATACGTGTTATCCTAAGAGTATCAATGTTTAATTTGTGCTTATATTGTATCCATGCAATAAAATAAAATTAAACTTTTATTTTATTTTAGTTTTAGGGAGGAGATGAGAGGGAGATGTCAATGTAACCATATAAACTTGTGTTCTTTTATAATAAAGGGCAGTATAGCATCAGCATTCGTTGTATCACTTACTCCTAATATCACCCATCCGTACAATTAAAAAAATACTTTAAAATTAGACAGCAGCAGCTGCGAACATTCGCTAAAGGGCGTTGACCTTTACTTCAAAAAGAGCAAACAAAGACCTGTTACTGTCGAATATAACCCCAGACAGTAATGATCAATTTCCTATCTAGTCTCCCTTCCTCTGCACTTCGACAGCTAGAAAACACCATCAAATCTGCAATCTTTTAACACAAAGGGGAAAACCAGGGGAGAGGGCGATTATGGTATGAAAAACACCATGAAGGGAATAAGTTCATAATAAGGAAGTATCCCCTTATACTGTTATATTGCGATTTCATATTTAGGGTGACAAGGGAGGGCAAGTTTATTTTTATTTGTTGAACTTTGCTCGTACAACCGATTTACATAATTGAAGTCGCATTTATTGTTTTATGACAACGTTACAATATATTTGAGATTCCCTACGCTGATATAAATTTCATTTCCACCCCTACACAAAAATATTACGTAATAAAATACATGTAGGTACAAGCGTTTTTTGTAGCCGACGCGATATTGTGAGTGAAGGTGAAAAAATAAAATCGGTATATTACAATCATGCTGGCTATCCCGCATTCCAAATTCGAATAAAGTTTGACAGGTTAAATATTTGTGGGTATTATTAGTCTTTGGCTATATATGGGAGTGGGTGGGTGTGGTTATACCTTGCTTGACTCGATTTATAGACAAATACGCCCACAGAATGGCGCGACACGAAAAAGTGACACCATATTTTTTGTATTGTTCTACAGATATCTGGTCAAAGCGTAGGTGTCACAATGTTGCGTTGCGCCTGTCTATGAGAGCCTCAATACAAAGGTATGTCTATTAATTGCTGGGTGTTATCCAATTTCTAAATATAGCATCTTATGTCAGTGTTCCCATAATATAGCCGCCAATTACAGTCGTTATTCATTCAGATTATAAAAGTTCTAATTTGAAAAGTTAAATGAGTAAGACGATTGTATGCTGTAGCTAGATTTAGTAATATCTAGCTACAGCAGTCAGTCTTGTGCAAACCCCATGGTAATCCAGTTCTCCCCATTGAATGTGACAAATGAAATGCGATTTTTCGTTCGCGGATCAGCAACATAATAAATATAAATGGTTTATTTATCCAAGGCGACTGTAGCGGGATGGACAAAAATTTTAGACAGAAAGAGAAATGAAATGGCGTTCAGCTGAAATAATATTCTTACAACGACATTTCTTTTTAAAGAATTCCCATTATGTGTATTTAGAAATAATGGGGATTCCACCCTAATGGGAAATCTATATTTTTTAATAATACAATTATAAAACATGTTGGATTTATTTTGAATTCAAAGAAAACTTTTCCATAATAATAATAAACGGAACTAAGAAGAAGAAGACGAAAAAAGTGAAATTAACAATGTAGATGTTTACTTGAAATTACTAGACGCATCTACAGATTTTTTCAACAAAAAAGTTTATTTTATGATAATTGAGCATTGCGGACGTCGGTTTATTCATGTATCTATCTACCTACATTTTAATGTATTTTTTTTATTTTGTTATGTTTTGTTGTGCTCACGCTTTGTTTAAAGATCTTTCCAAACGCTTAGTTGACATTTCGCGTGACCCAAGGGCTGGCTTTTACCTCGGTCAGAGAATAAGCATTGCCATACAACGTGGCAATGCTGCCAGTCTTTTGGGCACATTACCAGTGGACAACGATGTGGAGGAGTTTTTCGACGCCATATTTTAGATTAGTATATTTTTTTGGTTTAGTTAGTGAGTAGTTTTTGGTTTAAGTGTTTATGTTTGTAGTCTTAGTTAATTAAGTATTTTATACACTGTATATACTTGTATCTATGTAAATAAAATAAGTTTTTATTTATATTTGTATTATACTTACATATAATTATACATACTTTGACCACCTTCTGTGTTTATTCTATTTTGTTTGTTATTTATATACTCTATTTTATTTTATTATTTAAGTATTTTCTTTCTCCGTAAGTGTGTCCGTGGCATCAACAGTGGGCCCTATCAGAATATCAGCGCAGCGTTATTTATTTTTCGGATATCGCTGCATATGCTGAGATAGGAGCCTTTTTGGTCTCGCACGGGGTTTTTATTTTTATTATTGTTTAATTTCATGCATTTTCTCGTGTCTCCTGTGCGGATCACAAATAAATATGTTTCTTTCTTTCTTTCTATTTTGATAATTACAACCCTTGCACCCCTCTACACATTATCATAGTGACATCCCAACACTATAATTTCTAACCGTTCTACAACAATACAAAACGGTAGGGTACACATTTTTTCCACAAAAGGACAGGTGTAACCCCGCGCCGATCCCGTACCATTCGGTACTGTACCCACCCCATTACACGCCCCACTAATTCCTAATCCAATTAACATAAAAACAATACATTTTGTTTTAAACATTCGTGAATTAAATTGGGGAGAAAATGTGTTTGTAGCAACGATGTTACATGTGATTTAAATAACTTTTCATGGGCTCTAAAATTAAAGATAATTAGACTTATTATGGGATAATTAGTCCAGTATTTACTGAAATACTCCACTCGCTTACGGCCCGCTCAAATAACTGTATTCGAGTGGGTAAAAATATTTTGTGAAATGGTTCGATGAACTACGTACTTCCACTATACTATTGTACCAGCGCTAAGTAATAAAGTAAGATTTTAAGTATCCAATAAAACATATATTCGACACGAGAAGAAGAAGACGTATTGCTGTGTTTCGAATAGATACCTTGATAGATATACATACGTTACGGGTGAGTTACCGTTATCTTAGTGTTGGACAGGCAATACACTAGATTGGACGTTGAGCCAGCCAGCTTGCCAAATCTTTACCTTTACAAAATTACCTTTTTCCCTGAAGCAATTTTTTTTTTTATTTTTTTTTATTTATTCATTCAAAATCTGTTTACACTATAAAATTTTAAAAATTCTGCCAAACTGTAAAACAGTTTGTCGGCAGTTGCTCTCGTATCACAATACATTACAAATAATGTTTAAACAATAACTTAAATACCTGATTATGTCAAACAAAACAAATCAAATTCCATCGGGATCAGACAATCCCACATTCCACACCCATGATCAACTTATATTGCCCAAGGCTGCACAATGCGAGGCCTGTTACAAAACATGGCTAGGGACAGTGACAGATAGTGTTTTTTTAATATTTTCCTAAGTTGGTATTTGGATCTAATACAAGACACCAACTTTGAGGGTAGTTCATTCATCAACATCGGTGTTATATACTTTCTCGTGCAATTGCCATAATAGTTAGTGACCTTGGGAACAACAAACAACTTTTGCTTAGACAAACGAGTTGGGTACATATGCTCACGTTCCACTTTGTAAAATTTATTATTAAACTGTTCTGCTAAAATGTTTAACTTTAGTTTATCATGAACTGAAAGAACTTTACAGATTTTGAACAATCTTTCGTATTTCTTATTGAGGTTTTCTTTGGTTTTTTTGTCTACAAGTAGTTTAAGTATCCTAGTCTGCAAGATGTAATTTTTTAAGTGTGTGGGGAACGTAAGACCATATCCACCCAACCCGTAATCAACAATTGAGTCCGCCAGTACATAATACAACACATACAGTACCCTCCTACTGACAACATATTTAAGATTTTTAAATTTACCCAGGATGGAGCGTAGTTTATTACAAACATTGTCAACATGCAGATTCCATGTAAATGTGTTATCTATAACTAGTCCTAGGTACTTATAAGAAGTAACTGTTTCCAAACATGCGCATTGACAGTGTTGCTTGTTGTTGTGAAGACATTCGTAAGAATGACCTTTCACTTCTACCGCCAGATTTTTTTTATTTTTATGATAAGGCCAGTGGATGAGCATACATTTAGTTTTGCTAATATTAATTATAATACCATTATGAACCATGTTGTCAAAATCACTTTGCATTGCTTGCTGTATGAGCTCTATATTATTATGGCTGTAAACCAGGCACGTATCATCAGCATACATAAATGCCTTACACTTTTCCAAAACATTAGACATAGTGTTGACATGCATTATGTATCCTAGTGGCCCGTATACTGAACCGGTCGGAACACCAAATTTGATGTCGCCGCGTACACTTTCGGTTCCACTAACACACACTCTGAGTGATCGGTTTTCTAGGTACTCCCCAAACCATGCATTCATGGGGCCTCTTATACCGCACTCACCCATAGCCTGCAACAAGCCGTCGTGATCCAGAGTATCAAATGCTTTTTTGAAGTCTATAAATATAACCATAACAATTTTTTTTTTCATTAAGACGATTGTTGACTTCGTCAGTGAATTTTTCCAATGCAGTAGCAGTACTTCTATTATGCCTAAAACCGTGTTGAACCTCATTTAATATTTTATTATTTTCTAGAAAAGTAGTAATCTGTTGAACTATAATTTTTTCGACTATTTTGTTTATTGTATTTAGAATTGCTATTGGTCTATAATTGCTATAATCCTCTATATCGATGCTGGTTATGAATGCTGTCCCACTACTACGTCTACGTGGTGTTATGTATTGTGTCCAAAGAAAATAACGAGATAGAGGTCATCCCAAAGTGTGTTGCGGAAATACGTATTTACTTACTACAAAATACCAATGGTATTCATAGTCGTTCCACAAACACCCTATTTTTGCGAAGAGGATCGTCACTAGCTATATTGCATATCTTCAACAATAACAATTCTTCTGATTCGACCCTTCGTTATTTTACGACGAGACATCAGGACATAATCTAAGATTTGATTTTGGGCCAAAACTTTATAGTTAGGGGCGATTGTGAGTCGTCCATTTTATTAGCACTAACCTTTACGGTGACTTTTTCTCTCACGTACTGGTTTTATTGTTTTTAGGATGTAAATTGAGGGTTAGATTCTCTTTGATTTTTTATAAGATCAAGGGTTAAAGATAATGGTAGATGTACTTATAGTTTTATAGAGGTTTGGTCTTTGTCTTATGGTATAATGATTTAAATTATTGCAAAAAAAAAACTGGAAAATAACATACGTTGTAAAGGTTGTCTGTAAGAGATTGCCCTGTGCGATAAGACCGCCCATTGTACAATTTGTTTTTGAAAATGTTTGTCCTTTATGTTTTTATTTTGTGGTGTACAATAAAGTTTATAATAAATAAAATAAATAAATACGTATAATCACACATATATTCCCCGAACGGTATTGCTGCAATGTGGTGTCGTGTGGTGTGTGTGGTGGTGGTGGTGGTGTGTGTGGTGTGGTGTGTGTGGTGTGTGGGTGGTGCATACCTGGTATACACGCATTTCGTCAGTTTTGTTTAAATCCCATGTAATAGGGGTGATCTTATTGCCATCAATAAGGATGTTTCCTGGGTAGATTTCTGATTCTTACGTAATAAGTGTGCCGGACGGCTCTCGACATTCAATCTGCCTATCACAACTCTCTTGAGTCAGCTTCCAACCTAATCGGATGCAGCTGAGTACCAGTATTTTACATGGAGTGACTGCCTATCTGACCTCCACAACCCAGTAACTGGGCAACATGATACCCTTTGGCAAGACGGGAATCCCCCTCTTGGCATAAAATGTTATTGTTTGCAATAACGTTTTCGCATAACTTTTATTAGCATAATAATACTTTGACATAATGCAAAGTTTAGCATAACTGTCATCCGGTCTAATTTGTTTTCGCATAATTTGGCATAATATTTATTCGTTATGGATTAGGTTACGGTGCGTCGGGGGTGGCTCTTGAGCCGCGAACATTGGCAAACTAGGCAAGACTGGTGCCAATTTGTCAGGCTTATGACTACCCGTAACGATTGTCAAATTTCTACAAAATTTGTAGAAATTTAATGACAGTCGGGACTAATGGCTATGTCGTGGTGGCCCAGTGGCTAAGAACTCGCCTCTCGTGCTTGAGGTCGAGGGTTCGAAACCGGGCAAGTACCAATGTGAGTTTTTCAATTCATATGTACTTTCTAAGTTTATCTTGGACATCGCTGAAAAGGTGAAGGAAAACATCGTGAGGAAACCTGCAGCCTTATTGTGTAAGTGCGCAAAGAAGTTAAACTCTATCCAACCGAACAAATCGACCAATCACATGCGAGATGAATGACGCGTCCGTTTTGTGTGATTGGCCGATTCAGTCGGTTGGATAGAGTTCAACTTCTTTGCGCACTTACGCAATACGACTGCTGGACTTAAGTTATTGTAAGTTTGTGCTCCATTGGTGTAATTGCTGTAAGGCGTTCCAACAAATAAACATATAAACAAATGGCATAGTATGGTTTCTAAGGTTCGGCAAAGTCTCGGTATGTTGAGTTGATCTGCGGACTGACCTCGACAAGCATTGCTTAACCTTGTTGATCGACCTGGGCGGCTGCTTTTATGTAGCCAGGAGCTCCTCTCGACGGCTGTCAACGGTTATAATATAACTATTTCTATGCCAGCTGAACCTTGTTCTTAGCACAGAGACGGTAGTATTAGTAATGATATCTCTAGTCGTGGTTGGAACAACGATTCAATGGTAAATAATGAAAAAAAAATATAATAATAAGCTTTCTGTTTTTTTATTGTATTACAATTTCTTAAAATGCTTGACCATTACCAGCTTTTCAAAGCTTCTTGTAGATTTTCCAAGGATAATCTATACAAATAAATAAAATTGAAGTGTCTGTATGTAATATCAAAATAACAACGTTTTATTGAATGCACGTGAAAGTATATACAGTACTAACAGCAAATAAGCAATTTTTAAGATTTTTGTCTGTCTGTCTGTTTGTAACTCATAAACGGCACAAATATGTGGATGTCTCTAACTATTCTTAATCTCATTTTTACTTTTTTTCTTTCTTTTAATTAGACTTTTTACAATGATTTCAATAATCTTTATAGCCCTTTGCTATGAATAGTTACAGCACTGATAACAACATTTGTGCCACATGTTAAATTTAGTCTTGTTATATATTTTTATTTATTTTTTCCTTTGTATAGATTCTTTTACTGATTGTTTTGTGAATGTGGGAACATTGTAGGCCTTCTAGATTTCTAGACGATTGTTAACATTTGTTAACTCTCTCGTTTATACAATTTTTTTTTAGTTTCTTACGACTTATTGTCGGGCCTACGTTGTCCCCCCATATCTAAGCACTAATACTGTAACATGGAAATATTGTAAAAACAAACCAATTTTTTTTAAAAGAGTAACCGTGGAGTTTCTTGCCGGTTCTTCTCCACAGGAAACGACTAACCCGAACCGTGCACCTTTTGTCGACGTTTTATAAGTGCCCATGTAGGCCTATGTGAAATAAAAAACCGGCCAAGTGCGAGTCGGACTCGCACACGAAGGGTTCCGTACCATTATCGCAAAACACTGCTTAAAAATCACGTTTGTTGTATGGGAAATTAAAATAAAATAAATTAAGGGGGGCCCCTTAATTTATTTTATTTTAATTTATTAATTGTTATTTTTTGAAGTAAATATACAACTAAACATTCTGTGAATATTTCAAGCGTCTACCTGTTGCCGTTATAAATATCGAGCAAAAAACGGCAAAAATATCACGTTTGTTGTATGGGAGCCCCCCTTTCATATTTACTTTATACTGTTTTTAGTATTTGTTGTTATAGCGGCAACAGAAATACATCATCTGAACTGTCTAGCTATCACGGTTCATGAGATACAGCCTGGAGACAGACGGACAGACAGACAGACAGACAGACAGACAGACAGACAGACAGACAGACAGACAGACAGACGGATCGCGAAGTCTTAGTAATAGGGTCCCGTTTTTACCCTTTGGGTACGGAACCCTAAAAACATTTGATTTTGATTTTTGTTCCGGGTAATCTCCGAAACGGCTGGACCGATTTTGACGGGACTTTTACTGATAGATAGCTGATGTAATAACAAGTAACATAGGCTACGTTTGATCACGATAAAATTCATAGTTCCAGTGGAAAACTATTTTTTTTTTACGAGTTTGACGCGGACGAAGTCGCGGGCAACTAGCTGTTGCCCGCGACTACGTATATATTATATTTGTAGTGATTTTGCTGCTTACAAGAGCTAAAAGACAGCTTATTATTTTCAGTAGATACATGATTATTAGATCAGATATTAAAAACATAATATCTTCGTCTAAATATATAATATTATAAAGAGAAAAGATTTTTTTGTTTGTTTGTACCGAATAGGCTCCGAAACTACTGGACCGATTTAAAAAATTCTTTCACCAATAGAAAGCTACATTATTCCTGAGTAACATAGGCTATTTTTTATTCCCTAAAATGCGTTCTGTGGGATGGTCCACGGGAGCGAAGCCGCGGGGAACAGTTAGTGATAAATATAAGTGAGTATTATCAACATTCATACGAGTACTTACCATGAGTTAAGTACATCGTATCATGCCAAACGAAACCACAACAAAATAAAACTACGCCATAACATTACCAAAAATATCGAAATTTCAAGCAATTTCAAATGATTCCCACCCTTTACCGAATCGCTCCCTCGTAACCGGATATATGCCCCGAGCTCCACGTGACCTCGGACTTCCGACTACGATTCGCCAAAACTGACGTGCTGTATCTTCACCAGCACTACTTGAACCCCCCTGACTCCCTCACTCTCTAAGAAAGTCGTCATAAGAAGGGAGAGTTCAGCCAAAGAGGTGTGCCAAGTTAGGTTAGACAATTGCTTAACTGACAAGCAATCCATCTGTTGGAGCAAATAAATCGACAGTTTAATTTCGAAAGAAGGTTAGTTTTCTCGTAAGATACGATGGATCTATAACTTATTTATCCTCGTGCTATTTTCCTTCATTTGATAAGCAGGAATTGAAGGAAAGCCATTTGTGTGGAACATCTCAAATCCGTGGCGGTAGAGAGTCGATTTGGGACTGATTTATTCATACAATTTATAATCCGGTGTTTAGGTAGAAATCTTTAATCAGCATTTAGCAGAAAAACACGAGTCTCTCAGATATTGTGACCATTACTACTTATATAGCTTGGTAGTCGGACAAGAACCTAGCCATCTAAGTATATAGGAATTCTTACTACAATTTATGTTAGCACAACTTACACAATATTACTACTGAGAAAATTATACCTATAATTCCATTGTTCCAGTGGCCATCTTGCATCTAATGTGCCCTCATAATACCAGATAATGCGAATATTGCCAATAGGAGTGATTAATAAATTACCACTATAAAAGGCACAAGCCTTGCCGTGACCCTAAAACCCATAACGGACAAACGAACAAGGGTTTTTGTATTATTATTTACTTTTATTTTATCTTTATTCCGGTCACGTACTGGCCGCACCTAGGGAACAAGGCCTTTATATTGTTTTTGCTTCTTTTTTCTTCTTTAATTAGGCTCAAGTCGTGGAAGAATGAAATATTTAAGTGATTCCTTGGAATTGTCGTGAGTTTCCGTGTTGTTTTTTTGGGCCAAATGTGTTTGGTAATGCTTTCATGAAATTATAATAATACAGACTCGCTCTCACATTATTTTATCATAAGATTTGCTGTTTTGTTTTCTAAGAAATTTACTAGTGCTTCCTTTGTACAAGTGTTAAATACCCACTTCAATACAAAATAGATAAGAATAAAATTTATAAAACCCATTGTTACAATCATTTTTTTTAACCATACTTAATGTAAAAAACGGCCAAACCTGTATGACAGGCGACGGACAGACAGACGGACAAGTAAGTGAACTAAAAATGAGTATCGGTAACATGTAGTATTTAACAAAAAAATATATAAAGTGGTTCCCATTGTTACAAAATATCTTCAATATCAACACTGCAATGGCATCATATTTGGTGTCTCTAAGCAGCGGAAAACTTTTCATCAGTTGAGTGTCTACATTTTCCCCAATTAATAAGACTGATCTTACCATTAGTGCCTCTCAGCACTTATTCTGTTGAGGTAACACCTTTTTATGTATTAGTGTGGACTACGTGCGCTTTGATTTTACACAATTTTGCATCATATAGCCAAAACATTGTCACATACAGGTTGCGGCGTGGTTTATCTAAAACTACGCCAAATTTAACCCTCCACCGCGGAACGCAACAATAATTCCTTTCGACGTTTCGTTAACGGAACACGCCACGTTTTTCGCTTGCCGAATACACCCATCCACACATATTAGTATCAGAGTCCAAAGGGGTATATTGTAACGTCTCAATACGTATAAAATATTAGCATGAGATCCCACTGCAACGATCTGCAAGTAAATTGATTTTGGAAAATTTGATTTTTATGAATATTTTTGGATAGTAGAATAGATTTCTCAGGGTTGCCTGGTCGCATTTGACCGCAAACAGTTTCACGATTTATATTTTTAAAATATGCCCTACACTTTATATTGTGGGTGAGTAAGCAACAAAATTTAGCTCTCAGTTAGCTGCCATTCATGGCTAAACTGGCAACCCTCAGAAAGCAGCTAACTGAGAGCTGGTTACTTTATTTTTTCATATTTTCTACTCCACTTTTTTTCAAATAGCGTTGGATTCACTTGAAAATCTTGAATATTGAATATTAACTATCAATCATAAATTCAAATTCATTTAATTATGGTAATTGCGGCTAGATATTATATCTATATTATCTATTTTATCTATTCTGCCATTAAGAATCATTAATAAAAATGAAGTTTCATCAAAAACACCTGCAGATATTTGCAGTGGGCTCTTAGGCTAAAAGGGGTACTTTGTACCGTCTCAATACGGAATATGGCTTGATTAACCGCTTGGAGTTGACTCGTTACGATATTAACATAATACCAACTGATGTCTCTACATAGGGAGTACCGTATTTACATATAATTTGAATTCTCTCACAAAGTAGCGAATGGAAAAATTCGCTGGTGATTCAGCTGCTTGTGATTTAAAAGAGTAGCTATTAAATATTTATTGCAATCTTTTCAGGGAATTAATGTTGTTTTTAATGGCATTGGGAAGTTAATTTTTGCTGTTTTCTTTATCTTTATGTTTAAGAAGTTTTGCGGGCTTTTCTTTGCAGTATCTAATTATCTATCTATTTATCAATATTTTTTTTTTGGTTTTGAGTTCGAATTAAGCAAATGTGCTTCACATATTATTATTATCTATACTAATATCTACATACTGCAGTAAATGAAGAGAATACAATATAAAAAAATCCGGTCAAGTGCGATTCGAACTTGTGCGCCGAGGGTTCCGTTCCTACCCATTATACCGCCATAATAAAATTGGTATCATTTTTCGACCCAAAACCTACAGGGTACTTCCGGTTGATCTAGAATTGTCAATTTTGGTTAAAAGCAAGATCTTACAGCACAAGTAAAGAGAAAATTCCGAAAAATATAAAAGTTGAAAATTAAGGTGAATTTTGGTATTTACAAATTAAAGGTGAATTTTGGTATTTGCAAATCTAAATTTGATTTTTATACACCTAATCGGTACTATAGACCTCAGTATCTGGTATAAATTGACTTGCTAGGTCTGAGAAAATCAGTGGTGACACACGGACAGACGGATAAGAAAGTGATTTTATATGGGTTCCTTTTTTACCTTTTGAGGTACGGAACCATAACTATCAAATAATAATGTAAACTTAAAATAACGGATCGTTGTTGCTTAGCAACGCAACCAGACCTAAAACAAAATAGTTTACCTTTAAAAAGTAGATTGGAAAATCCTTAGAATAGACTCTTGAGACTTAGCAATCTAGATAGCGTCTCAGAAACTAGGTACTGTAGCGTTACGTATAGTTCAAATGAACTATACGTAAGCCACGTTATTAAAATTAAAGGTAACTATAAATTAAAATTAATTAAAAGGATATTGAGTATAAAACTATGGGCCGGCTTCGCACGACGTGGGCAGGTTTTTCATAGCAGGCAGGAAGGCTGGGCAGCTGGATGGGCCGGCTAGGCAGCTGGACGGGCAGGCTAGGCAGCTGGACGGACACGAAGGCGTGGAATGCCCGAGGTAGGCAGATGAGCACGCAGATGGTCAAGGCTTGAACCAATTGTCAGGATAACAGGCAGGTAGCAGTAGCAGTAGCACTGGTGCAGGAACAGGCAGCTAGGAGTGTGGAGGTCAGGCTGTGGCTTAATATGCTGATCAATCAAGCCCTTTTGATATGAAGCGGTGACCGTCGAAGTTAAAGAACCAGTAACACACTCAATAAATAATATTTATTGCATTAAACAGAATTGGTAGATTCACAGGCCTTATATATAATAGTTTTTAAAGAGAAATTTTAAATACAATTGTATACTTCATAGTATCAAACAGAAAAATGGACTACTAGCGTTCAGTCCAGTTTCAAGACTGCAAAGCCCTCGGCCTTTCCGTCTTTTATATCCACCGCTTGACAGAATCAGAATCAGAATTTAAGTTAGTGACATCTTGTTGTCATAAAAAAAGTGCAACCTGCCAGTATTCAAAACAGCCAGTAATATTCAATCCAAAACCTTTTCGATGAATTCTGAGAGCGTGTAAATTAATTTTCAATTTATAAAATTACAATATTTGAGCTAACCATATTGATAAAAAGAATTTAAATTATATAAATCAAAAGTAATCTTCATAGACTAAGCTAGTAAGAAGCTCTATGACAGAAAATTTAAAAGGAAAAGTATTGACAGCTTGACAACCTGACGTAGGTGTCATAACATTGAAAAATATGATTATTTTATAAGAAAACGAATCGTTTTAGACCGATTCGCAGAATAATAATGTAAACGTATAAAGGATGCGAAGTATAAGTATATGATGTAAAATGTATTGGCATGGAATAATATGAAGTAAGTATTAAGAGACCTAAGTGTGAATTAGGTGAGAACACCAGCTCACTCAGTGAAATAACTAAAATATGTGGTTTAAAATAGCGAAATACCACATTTCCCCAACAACCCCGGAAAATTTTCAACTCCATTGAAAATTTTGAAGGTTAAAATAAGTCCTTGCTCCAACACACAACATCTTTCATACTTTCGTCAAACACTCTCATTCATTCACACGTAGGGGATATGGTTCACATTCAATGACGCATACTCCAACAAAGAAATATTTATATTGTAATTACGAAGGCTTTTTTTTTAATTAGGTGTCGTAACCCGCACCTGTTTGAAAACCCAATTTAGAAGAGAGCATTAGGGCTTATTTAACGAGTTGCTTATCCGCTCAAGAGCATTAGGGCTTATTTAACGAGTTGCTTATCCGCTCGAAAAGTTTAAAGTTTAAGAAAAACCCCAAGTTTAAGAGACACTCGAGTATAAGAGAGCCCAAGAGGAACTTGAGTTTAAGAGAGCTCAAGAGTAACTTGAGTTTAAGAGAGCTCAAGAGTAACTTGAGTTTAAGAGAGCTCAAGAGTAACTTGAGTTTAAGGTTTAGAGGGTTTTAAGAATACCTCTAAGAAAAGATAATGCATTAGGGGCTTATTTAATGAGTTGCTACCGCTCAAAAAAAAGGAATAATGCATTATAGCCAAATGAGGGTGAGGGTGAGGGTTAATGAGTGCTAAAGGCGACTCAAGAGAGTAGAGTTGAGGTCAAGAGTTACAGAAAACTCAAGTTTAAGAGGACTTTAAGAGGTGAGTGTAGGGTAGTGAAGTATTAGAGATTAAGTGTTATGGAACGTTATGGTAACGACTATAGGATATTCTCCTACAGTACGTCGTAGAGTAAACCAAACCCCAGCTTGTGAGTGACCACGAATGGTTTTAAAAACACTTCCAAGTGAAGAATGGGTGCCAATTACCAGAGGGTAAAAGGGATGTGTGTGGGGTGTAGTGTAAGTAGGTATGAATATGTGTTGAGTAGAAGAAAGAAGAAGAGAAAAAGTGAATAAGGTAAATAAATAAATAAATGAATATGAGTAGACTAAGCCAAATAAGAGTCCAAAAGAAAGTACTAGTGGTAGTTTTTTTAGAATTTTGAAAAAGATAACGCTGATTTTACGTTGGGCGCCAAACTGTAGCGTTACGTATAGTTCAAATGAACTATACGTAAGCCACGTTATTAAAATTAAAGGTAACTATAAATTAAAATTAATTAAAAGGATATTGAGTATAAAACTATGGGCCGGCTTCGCACGACGTGGGCAGGTTTTTCATAGCAGGCAGGAAGGCTGGGCAGCTGGACGGGCCGGCTAGGCAGCTGGACGGGCAGGCTAGGCAGCTGGACGGACACGAAGGCGTGGAATGCCCGAGGTAGGCAGATGAGCACGCAGATGGTCAAGGCTTGAACCAATTGTCAGGATAACAGGCAGGTAGCAGTAGCAGTAGCACTGGTGCAGGAACAGGCAGCTAGGAGTGTGGAGGTCAGGCTGTGGCTTAATATGCTGATCAATCAAGCCCTTTTGATATGAAGCGGTGACCGTCGAAGTTAAAGAACCAGTAACACACTCAATAAATAATATTTATTGCATTAAACAGAATTGGTAGATTCACAGGCCTTATATATAATAGTTTTTAAAGAGAAATTTTAAATACAATTGTATACTTCATAGTATCAAACAGAAAAATGGACTACTAGCGTTCAGTCCAGTTTCAAGACTGCAAAGCCCTCGGCCTTTCCGTCTTTTATATCCACCGCTTGACAGAATCAGAATCAGAATTTAAGTTAGTGACATCTTATTGTCATAAAAAAGTGCAACCTGCCAGTATTCAAAACAGCCAGTAATATTCAATCCAAAACCTTTTCGATGAATTCTGAGAGCGTGTAAATTAATTTTCAATTTATAAAATTACAATATTTGAGCTAACCATATTGATAAAAAGAATTTAAATTATATAAATCAAAAGTAATCTTCATAGACTAAGCTAGTAAGAAGCTCTATGACAGAAAATTTAAAAGGAAAAGTATTGACAGCTTGACAACCTGACGTAGGTGTCATAACATTGAAAAATATGATTATTTTATAAGAAAACGAATCGTTTTAGACCGATTCGCAGAATAATAATGTAAACGTATAAAGGATGCGAAGTATAAGTATATGATGTAAAATGTATTGGCATGGAATAATATGAAGTAAGTATTAAGAGACCTAAGTGTGAATTAGGTGAGAACACCAGCTCACTCAGTGAAATAACTAAAATATGTGGTTTAAAATAGCGAAATACCACAGTACCTATCTTATCTAAACAGCTCTCAAGGCCCCAATTTTAGAATAATTTTCGAAGAAAAGTAGGCGTTAGCAACTATTATAATATCTATCTAAAATAAATAGGTTACCGGTTAGATTTCCGTGAACATATCCGTGGCATCAACAGTGGGTCAGTGACGTGTGTGAAGTTAGCATCTCAAATGTTAGCATCTCACAAATTAACACCATATATAATGGCATCCCACATAGTTCTATAGTTCTTGATAAGTTTTAACAATAGTTCCGTCGATTTTACTATCAAAATTGCATTTTGAAAAAATGAGATGCTAACTTCGCAATACATATCATAGCATCTCATCGAGTTTCTCAAAAAAACACCACATATAAGGGCATTACGCATAGTTCTACAGTTCTTGATGCGTTTTATCAATAGTTCCGTCGATTTTGCTATAAAAATTTTGCATATCAGCATTTTGAAAAAATGAGATGCTAACTTCTCAATACATATCATAGCATCTCATCAAATTTCTCAAATAGACACGTTATTTAAGGGCATCCCGTATAGTTCTATAGTTCTTGATGCGTTTTATCAATAGTTCTGTAAATTTTGCTATAAAAATTTTGCATATCAGCATTATGAAAAAATTAGATGCTAACTTCGCAATACTTATCATAGCATCTCATCGAATTTCTCAAAATTGACCTTGTTGTAGTTGGAAGCAAAAGAGCTCTGCATCCTAAACCTATTCTTTTGATAGTTCTGTCGGTTGAATCTAATTTAAATCCCTAAAAAAATAAAAACGAAATATCCGAACAGTAGTGAGATCCTAATATACATGGTACGCAAAAAAATATCAACCAGGCTCTGTGAAATCTTTGGTGGGAGTTGTGGCTTTCTGTTCTATGTTTCAATTAAGACAATTTATAGAAGTAATAAAATTCAATGAGATGCTGGGCCTCAGTACCTCTTAACATTTTTTAGTTTTTTGTTTTGCGTACCGTGTATATTTCCTTGATTTAACCTAAGCTAAATCTTAAACCAGGCTCTGTGAAATCTTTGGTGAGAGTTCTGGGTTTCTGTTGTATGTTATCATAAAGACAATTTAAAGACAATTTAAAAATAATTCAATGAGATGCCTGGCCTTAGTGCCTCTTAACATTTTTTTTGAATTTTTTATTGCGTACAATGTATATTTCCTTGATTTTAGCTAACCTAAATCTTCAACCAAGCTCTGTGGAATCTTCAGTGAGAGTTCTGGGTTTCTGTAGCATTTTTTTCTAAAGTCTAGTTATAGTTGTTATAGAAACCGATGAGATGCGGCATCTCATCGGTTTCTATAAAAAAAAATGTTAGCAGGTACTGAGGCCCGGCGCCTCAGTACCTGCTAACATTTTTTTTTTTGTTTTTGCGTACCATGTATATTTCCTTGATTTTAGCTAACCTAAATCTTCAACCATGTTCTGCTGATACTTGAGTGAGAGTTTTCACTTTCGGCAGCATACTTTTTAAAGTCCATTCATATTATTATTTGAAACGGAGGAGATCCTAGCCTAATAGTTCAAATGTTTTATACGAACCAGAACTCCCAGTTGTACCTTAGCATCTCACTCCTTTATGAATATTTTGTTTACAACAATGATTTATAATTATTGTGGATGTTTTAAACACGAAAACTCTTTCGGGACTTGTTTGAGAGACCTTGATTTATCGTTCGAATGTTAAAACCAGGTATAACTGGTACTTCTGGGCTGTATAAAGATACGACCTGGAACGACCAGTTATACCTCAGGATCTCACTACTGTACTGTTCGGATATTTCGTTTTTATTTTTTTAGGGATTTAAATTAGATTCAACCGACAGAACTACCAAAAGAATAGGTTTAGGATGCAGAGCTCTTTTGCTTCCAACTACAACAAGGTTAATTTTGAGAAATTCGATGAGATGCTATGATAAGTATTGCGAAGTTAGCATCTAATTTTTTCATAATGCTGATATGCAAAATTTTTATAGCAAAATTTACAGAACTATTGATGAAACGCATCAAGAACTATAGAACTATACGGAATGCCCTTAAATAACGTGTTTATTTGAGAAATTTGATGAGATGCTATGATATGTATTGAGAAGTTAGCATCTCATTTTATCAAAATGCTGATATGGAAAATTTTTATAGCAAAATCGACGGAACTATTGATAAAACGTATCAAGAACTATAGAACTATGGAGAATGCCCTTATATGTGGGGTATTTTTTTGAGAAATTAGATGAGATGCTATGATATGTATTGAGAAGTTAGCATCTCATTTTTTCAAAATGCTGATATGCAAAATTTTTATAGCAAAATCGACGGAACTATTGATAAAACGCATCAAGAACTGTAGAACTATGCGTAATGCCCTTATATGTGGTGTTTTTTTGAGAAATTCGATGAGATGCTATGATATGTATTGCGAAGTTAGCATCTCATTTTTTCAAAATGCAATTTTGATAGTAAAATCGACGGAACTATTGTTAAAACTTATCAAGAACTATAGAACTATGTGGGATGCCATTATATATGGTGTTAATTTGTGAGATGCTAACATTTGAGATGCTAACTTCACACACGTGGGTCAGTGGACCTTATCAGAATTTCAGGCCAGCGTATATTTTTTTTTATATATTTTCTTTTAAATATCGCTGCACATGCTGAGATATGAGCCTTTTAAGTCTCGCACGGGGTTATTATTTATTTTTTATCACTGTTTTTTTTTGTGTTTTAGCTTATCTCGTCTCTCCTGTGCCGGTCAAAAATAAATATTTTTCTTTCTTTCTTTCAAAATAAGGGGCTCTTGACTAATCAAATGCGGTGATATTCAAAGTTAAGCAAAGCTGGTTGAGGTCGGTCACTAATGGGTGACCGTTAATTTCGTACCGAAACCCCTTCGTGCTTCTGAAAGCTCGTTGAGCTGTTGATCTTGATTGTCAATTTTAGATTTATGACAGTCATTACAAATAGTCAGAAACCAGAAAATATGACAGGGTACTGGTTTACCCAGTTATTGTGGAGACATTAAAAGGTTACAGGAACATGAAATAACAAGAACATAATGATTAGATCACCTCTTGAAAATTCAATATTAATTCCGATTCATTCCATTCGCTTAGTCGTCAATTGTTCATTTGATCGTCAATTGTTTACACTCTTTGAACATCATCAATTCATAAATTTATTTTCAACAATAAAATCGATTACTTGGTATTTTAAGCACCCAATCGATCGAGTTATTATTTATTCACAGAAATAACCCAGCTTTGTGTACAGTATTTCTGTGGGCAATAAAGTTAGTTTCAAATAATTGATACGGGATTTTAAAATAATATGCTCGATAGTTCTTGTTAGTTTGTGAAACTATTTAATTCTATGAATTGGAAACAGTTTGAGAGTGTTCTTACCTACCTTTTGTCTAAAGCATATGAAAAAACTGTATTAGTTTTTTGCTTTGTGAAAAAGTCAGACTGGTGAATTGCTTTAAAGCCCTTCAAAGCATTCCAAAGTTTATTTTAGTCTAAAAGTTGAAGATAATTGAAACCTCGAACCACATCAATTGACAGCTTTATTTAAAACTTTGCTTCTGCTAGTGGCTTCGCCCGCGTGAAAATTATACCAAGGAAACATAATCCCGGTAAAAAAGTAGGTATCTTATGTCCAAAACCTAATCCAGGACAAGATTTACCCTTGTACCAAGTTTCATCCAAATTCGTTCAGTCGTTAAGACGTTAAAGTGTGACAGAAAGACAGACAGAGTTTTTTTTTTTTTTTTTTTACTATGTATAGGCCTGTGTTTGACTACAATCTCACCGTGGTCAGTGATGATGTGGCCGATGGTGATAAGCACACAAAGCCTAGAGGAACTGGCTCTCAAGTGCTGCTGTCGGAACACACCGGAAGGTGCTTGGCGACAGATTTTCAACTTGAGGGTGGTTGCCAGCCAGGCGGGTACTACAAAGTACCCTACCACCGTGCTATGGTTTCCTCACGATGTTTTCCTTCACCGAAAGCTCAAGCTCATTGTAGGATTCGAACCCGCGACCTTCGTCTCGGTATCCGACGTCACTACCACTGAGCTATCATCGCCTTAAGTTACTTTTGCATTTACAATAGATAACGGTTGGTTTAAAATATAAATAGGTAAAGTAAGATTCACAGAGTGCACCTTGAAACAGGCAAGATTCACTATCAGTCCTCTTGACTGAGGTAAATTTTAGGTGGTCAGTTTCTTGTATCAAGCACATGCGTAATGCTAGTTGCTACTTTGCTGGTAAACAATTTGTTACCAGTTACAGTAAAGCAAACATGTCATCGCTTGTAGGTACTCACTGAATCCCGGGTGTGACGGACGCGTCAGACATCTACTTAGAAGATTGTACGTCTCGTCAAAGCCCTTCCTCCATGGCGCACGGAATTTGCTTCAGTTAAGGTAACAAGCAGACAGACAGAGTTACTTACGCATTTATAATATCAGTACGGCTTGTCGTACGAATATTTTGTTTTTACAAGCTTTACAAATAGTGTCTCAAAAATAGTGCGCTTTTTAAATTTGGTGACTTTTTTTTTTTTGTTTATTTGGCAACTCTGGAATTTGACCTATGATTGTTCCAATTAATAAAAATGGAGCGTTACACAAAAGAAGAACGTGTTATCATTGTGAAAACTGAGGTCAGAGTTGCAGAGACTGTGTACAGCGTTCGTTACAGGAATATCATAACGGAGGTCTTGTAGCTTCAACTGGGTGGTATGGATCTGGATGACATGTGGTTTCAGCAGGATGGTGCCACCTACTGCCACACCGCTCATGAAACAATCGATAATTGCAGCAACGATTTCCAGGCCAAAATCACGAAATTTGGTTGTCAACTGGCCACCAAAATCATGTAATTTATTGCAGCAACGATTTCCAGGCCAAAATCATATCACGAAATTTGGATGTCAACTGGCCACCAAAATCAAGCGATTTATTGCAGCAACGATTTCCAGACCAAAATCATGTCACGAAATTCGGATGTCAACTGGCCACCAAAAAAAATGCGATTTAACGCCGTGCGATTTCTTTCTTTGGAGTTTTGTGAAATCTCGTGTTTATGCGAACAAACCAGAAACAATTCCTGATCTGAGATCGGAGAGTTATCAGTGAGATACAGTCGCATCTTTGTCAAAAAGTCATCGAAAATTTCATAAAAAGAGTACTGGCCTGTCATTAGAGTCGTGGGGGCAATTTTCCGGATATTTTGTTCCATACATAATTGGAACATGTCTTTTTTATAATGCAATATAAATATCACAACTTACTTAAAAAAATACATGTTTTAATGTTTAAAAGCAATAGTGCACACTTATTGAGATACCCTATATAAGTCACCTTACTTTTGCATGTGTGTCTGACGATAAGCTATCGATTTTCAAGCACTTGCTGGCATGCGATTTAGTTAAAACTTAATGTATTTATGATACTTTGGTAAAAATTAAATAATACGGTATTATTTATTTATTTAATACTCCATGCATACACAAGTACAAAGGCGGACTTAATGCCTTAGGCATTTTCTACCAGTCCACCTTTGGGTGATGGAGAGATAAATAAACAGTGGTAGGTGCAATATTGAAAATTAAAGAATCAGTATTATTTAAATATACATTTATAAATTAAAAATACAATATAATTATACCATACATACTTAAAGTAATGAACAAAATACATAAATATACATAAACATTAGCGCATAATTGAAAAACATTAGCGCTGTGAGAGATACTACTGCCAACTTCTTACGGATATGTTCGCGAACTTTAACTTTGAAGATTGACCGGTTGGTTGCCATCCTGATTTCCTGGGGGAGCGCATTCCACAGAGAAAAAAACTGAACGAAGAAAGAACGGTGAATGAAGTCAGTGCGGTGAGTGGGACATTGAACAAAATACCCGACTGCTTAAAAAGCGAACTAAAAAGACGTAAACAAGAAGAAAATCATGCTGTGCAGTCGGAGGATACATATTCACGAGCTGGCTGACCAAAACCAGATGGGTTTGGAAGAAAAAATAAAATTGTCCCCGCCACAATATGGCGCCCAAAAGCCGCCATTTTTCTATTTTCCAATTTTAATGTAGCCTATGACACTCGCAAGGTTAAGACGAATCGATTGACGTATGAATCATTAAAATCGGCCAACGCGTTAGGTCTCTGGAACGCCACATAGGAACAAACATACATACATACATACATACATACATACATACATACATAGACTGATAAACACATTACCCTCCTTCGGCAGTCGGGTAAAAAGGCGATTATGTGATGACCGTAAATGTTTACTGTGTTTGACGCAAATGTATTGAAAGTGAGGGGCCAGATAACTAGGGAAATTGGAAATGTCGAGAAATGAGAACAAGGTAGGTAGTGCCCTTTTCTAGAAAGACTGACACTGGCGTATCATCATCATCATCATATCAGCTGAAAGACGTCCACTGCTGGACATAGGCCTTGCCCTAGCGTCGCCACATTGACCGGTCCCGTGCGTCTTAGAACCAGTGGATCCCCGCAACCTTCACCAGGTCATCGGTCCACCTGGTGGGAGGCCTTCCAACGCAACGTCTTCCCGTTCGCGGTCGCCACACCAAAAGCTTTCTGCCCCATCGGCCATCCGTTCTGCGAGCAATGTGCCTTGCCCACTACCACTTAATTTTGGCAATTTTTATGGCTGAGTCGGTAATTCTGGTTTTCTTACGGATCTCTACATGCGCTGGCGTATGGGCAACCACTTGAGAAGTGATCGATGCTGCGCAGAGGCATGATCATATTTACGCAAATAGAAAACAAATTGAATGCAGTAATTTAGAAGACGGTCAAGTTTACTATGGAGCTGGTCTCATGATGGAGCCGGAAGGTAACCACGGCAACTCCTCAACTAGACAAGATACTAAATAAGAGACCTTTAAAAATACTAAATACTAATTCTGAATTGGTTCTCTGCCGAAAATTCTATCGTTCTTTTATCCATCGTAATCACACACCTTCCCATATGTCCGGCAGACTTATTTCCCCTACAAAACCGAGGCACGAAACATTCCCTCCCAGAATTTTTCACTCGAAAAGGGTAACCTGATTACCTCTGCACGCTCCCTGACAATAGTCACCCGACACTCATAATTACATTTGCATAAAGACTAGAATCGCTTGCTGACTTTGTTGAAACGAGTGGGTTGGATTAAGCCACGTAAAATGTAATGAGCCTCTCTGATAATAGTATCGAGTCATTAGAACATCGAAGTTCGATGCGTAGGGTCTTATTAAGTTAACTGGGTGCTGTGACGTCAGAGTTTAGAGTGTGGGTGAACACTATCGATATTGTAATCTTTTAGATTGAAATAATGATAATGCGTACTCGAAAATAAGTAACTTGAATTGCCTAAAGTTTGAATTTTCATGACCTCTAAAAATAATTACCTTTTATCGGCGACAGCGATTATCGAAATTTCAAATTGTTTCGGTTTGACCACTTTTACGTGACGTTTCAGTAGCGCATATTGTAAATGCCAATAGAAAAAAACTGGCTAAGTGCGAGTCGAACACGCGCACGTAGGGTTCTGTACCATTATCGTAAAAAACTGCAAAAAAATCACGTTTTTTTTACTTAAATATTTATTTTATTCCATTTTTTGTATTTGTTGTTATAACGGCAACAGAAAAACATCATCTGTGAAAATTTTAACTGTCTATCACGGTTCATGAGATACAGCCTGGTGACAGACGGACGGACAGTGGAGTCTTAGTAATAGGTTCCCGTTTTTAACCTTTGGGTACGGAACCCTAAAATGATACACCAGTCAAAAAAAACCCGCGACACATTTTTACTCAATAATTTATCTAGTAGTAGACACGCTTCGATCCACAATCGAACACGTAATTATGACACGGTATCTTGCGGAAATACCCCGGTTCAAACAGTAAAACGCCTATAACTTTTGAACGAATGAACCGATTTCCATCAAACCTAGCTAAGAACACTCGATAAAGTCTCATTTCAAACAAAACAAACGAAATCAAAATCGGTTTATCCCTTTAGTAGCTATGATGCTACAGACAGATACACAAATACAGAAAAACAAAGGTACACACCTGAAACTTATAACACCCATCTTTTTCCGTCAGGGGTAAAAAGCAATATTGATGCAAAGACAACCACCACCACAACTAAAAATACTTACAAACTAAAAAAGAAAAGAGCCAACATAATCAAGAAAAAAGACTAACCTAGAACATTAATCAAAAGCGAAAAAATTACCTCACAGAAATGAAAAAAATCACTAATGACAAAACAAATCCGAAGCATTTTACTACACTTGTACACAACATCATAATTCCAGAAATAACAAATGACGCCTTTGACACGAATTGAACAAATCCATTTGAAACACCGAGGCTCCATTAACTTGAGTATGTTTTATATCATCTAATAAAAATGTTTAATGTGCTCTTTGTTGTGAGACCATTAAAATTTATGGTTATTAAAAGTATTGAGGCTTTGTTGCCTACTCCATTCTTTGTAGGTCTATCTCGGGAGTATGGACCTATATCTAGCACAGGGAGTCTATAAATTCGTAGGCAATATTTCAGGGGCTGAAAGTACTCATGAATATGAACAACTTTCACTATGACACCAAATATAAAATTGTGAAAAAAGAACAGCTGTTTTTGTGGACTTACGCGAATAGATTGTAGTGAACGCTATTTTGTTATATTTATATTAAAAGCTTTTACTCCACTTTAGTGCCGAGAAAGAGATTATAATATTTGAAAAAAAAAATGAATTATGTATATTATTTGTGAAAAATGGTTTTTACGTGTAACTATGTATATGCTTTAAACAAAAAGTTTTCAACACTATATTTTTAGCCACTTTTAGCTAATTCCCCAACACGACTTGGATGTTTTAAAATATTTTAACACAGAAAATGGATGGTTAGGTTTTCTTCTTAACCTACATATGTTATGTAAATCAGAAAAAAAATTGGAAACAAAACTGTCGAAAATGACATCCAATACTGATATTCTGGCTCCGAGCGGGCACATGGCCGCTTTAAAATTGGGTAATTTTACGCCTTAAGTCCTATAGTAAAAAGTTGTTAATCTGCTAAAATCAAACTAACACTTTAATCCTTTGAATTATTGCCAAAGAATAGTTAGCGACGCTTAACTATGTACCGCTGTATGTTTACCCATTAAAACCAGAGAGCCCGTAAATTCCTCAGAAGTATGCAACAAATGCAAATACCTAAGCGTTCCTTGTCCATTCTACCAAAATAAGTTCTGACTGTCGAATTTCACAAAAACATACAAGCACACTCTTGTTACTGTTGCTTACAACCATACCTCAGTTCCCCTAGCTAATCCCCTGGGTGACATAAAAGAAAACCATAGGATTAAAAGGAGGAACAGTTGCATCTCCCTTGGGACTAACAAGCAAAATTTGGTCATTATTTTGTTTTATATCTACCTATTGGACTTTATGGCATAATCTACTTAATAAAAACTATAGGGTCTAGAAGTACGAAATGCTCAAGAGTTCCTTATACAAGTTAAGTTCTAAGTCCGGAAGGATTTTAGAAAAATCATCCATAAATTGAAAGTTTGTACCATGATTGCCCATTTTTTCCAATTGGAATATCCATCAGGCACTTGGCTTGTTAATTCATAATTTATTTCTAAAACATAGGAAACTTTTTTCTGAGTTAAAACTATCTACAAATAAAAATCGACAAATTTCGTGCCCATATTAACTCCTTAAAATATTATTCTTCCGTCCGTACCTAAGTTAATAGACCTCGCGTGTCAGAGAGACATTATAACGTTCGATTCTCCGTCGAATCGTTATAAGATCTTTATCAAAGCGATGAGCTCCTAAATTTAATTTTTAATTAAGTAAGCCCGTCAGTCTGAAGCCTTATTATCGGTAAAGAATTCATTTCCACGTCAAAGAATTCAAGTTTTTGGCATTGAATTGATAGGTTGCGGTTACTTTGATCAGTCGCTGGTTTGTAGATGACTGGCCAGATAGAAAATATTTTTTAAGGAGTTATTTTTTGAAAACAGAATCTCGGAAAAAAACTGACTAGAAGAGGATACGGCAACTCCAAAGAAGTCTAAAAAAGGGCAGGAAAATGATAATAAAGTTATTGTATTTAAAGTCTGGGTTTAGAGATCTATCTCACAAGAAAAGACATACTGCGACGATGCCTGTGAGCAGGATGGTCATGATGATGAGATCAACGAATATCTAGTTACAGTGTTCCAATATTAATAATTATGATTTGACTTCCGAATCCCACATTTCAGTAACAAAACAAACTGTAAACGAATAAGACATTTCTACGAATTCACTTCACAAAGGTAAGATTAATAGTACGTAAGTAACAAAGTATTTATCGGAAAACATAGATTTCTTGGTAAACGGAAACAAAATAAATATAAATTATTTCAAATCAAATCAAATCAAATTTATTGCATCCATAATGTACATACAGGTGGTAAAATATAAGTTACAGAAACAATTATGGACCCTGTCGGGCACAGCAACATTCTAGATACAGTTAAGTGTCTAGGAGAGAGGAATAGCGCTTAATATTTTCCTTTATAATTAAAATTTCAGTTATTCGTTTCCTATCTATCTGCGTTTATTTGGTTAAATCTACTAATATGTGTGTGCTTTTCTATGTTCATGTTGTCATTTCACCAATCTAAGAGCAAATAAATCGTATAATATAATTATGTAGATGATTTATATTGTTGTTGCTTTGTAACCATAATAAGGAATTGAGGTCGCAAGAAGAACTTAAAGAATACTTAATTCAGTTTTATCATTAGGATGTTAGTACTAGCCATGTTAGTACTAGCCTTTTCCTGCTGTGCTTAGGTCTGCTTAAAGTCTAATCGGAAGAAGCTGAATCCCAGCTACAATACTTTATTAATGTTGATTAAAATTAAACCAAAACTACTTTCTATCTAAGGAATAACTGCACCGTCTTTACATTAAGTTCTCTCGTGACGTCAATATATACGTAATCAAAAGAAGCGGGGGTAAGTAAACATAAACAACAGATTGCAATGCTTAACAGAGTCCTCATTGGGTAAATGTTCTTATTTGTTGAATGCTCGGCGGGCGCCTCGGGGGCGAGCGGAGTCTTCTATTTGAATAATTTTATTAAGGAACACTGCAGACGCAAGATTTTTTGTTTTCGCCGTCTTGAGGAAACAAAACACCGTGAAGTAACCGGCTTGTCCTAAAACCAAAAAGATATAGTCATTTGTGTCATCCACCAACTCGCACTAGGCGCCCGTGGTGGATTGCGGCCCAATCCCTCTCACCGAGAGGAAGCATTGGGCAAATTGTAGACTTTTTTTAGGGTTCCGTACCCAAAGGGTAAAAACGGGACCCTATTACTAAGACTCCGCGGTCCATCTGTCTGTCTGTCTGTCTGTCCAGGCTGTATATCATAAACCGTGATAGCTAGACAGTTGAAATTTTCACAGATGAAAAAATTAAAAAATATACTTCAACCAGTACTGGGATATTTTAGGTTATTTTAAATTTCAGATTAATTAAATTTATGCCTATTCATTTTCAATAACAACCCGTTCTTAGTTACTTACATAATTTAAAATATACTTTTGATTTATAATCTTTTTTATGGTTAATGTAATGGTCATTATTGCTATAGTAAACGTCAAATGCATGATTTATTGCACATTTATGGATGCGATTTTATAATTTATAGGTAAATGTAAAAACAAATCATATGGACCAAGGTATAAATAAGGCCACTACAGGCTATAACGATAGAAAATATTATTTATGAAAACCTTGAAAAAGTTTCGTTAGTAGCGAGAAATGGTTTGTTTCCAATTTTGTTGTAGTGACAGTGATAGAGCATGTTTGTAACTAATCAGTCATATGGGAAGTTAGAAAATTAGTTTCACGGATGTTGTAGACAAAAAACTAGCCGCTACATATATATAAATAAATCGGCCAAGTGCGAGTCGGACTCGCGTACGAAGGGTTCCGTACTTGGTAAATAGCGGTTTACGATTTATGACGTATTAAAAAAAACTACTTACTAGATCTCGTTCAAACCAATTTTCGGTGGCAGTTTACATGGTAATGTACATCATATATTTTTTTTAGTTTTATCATTTTCTTATTTTAGAAGTTACAGAGAGGGGGGAGCACATTTTACCACTTTGGAAGTGTCTCTCGCGCAAACTATTCAGTTTAGAAAAAAATAAATATTAGTAACCTCAATATCATTTTTCAAGACCTTTCCATAAATACCCCACACGTATGGGTTTGATGAAAAAATTGTTGATTTTTAGTTCTAAGTATGGGGAAACTCCAAAATTTATTGTTTTTTTTTTCTATTTTTGTGTGAAAATCTTAATGCGGTTCACAGAATACAATTACATACCAAGTTTCAACAGCATAGTTCTTATAGTTTCGGAAAAAAGTGGCTGTGACATACGGACGGACTGACATGACGTATCCATAAAGGTTCTGTTTTTTGCCATTTGGCTACGGAACCCTAAAAAGAAAAAAAAACTGATGAAATCTCTATAACTTTTCATAGAAATTGTATCAGCTTTTTGGGCAGATTTAAAAAATATTGGACAAGTAAATATAAAGTATTTTACTTGTCCAATATTTTTTTACCAAAACATAACGAACGACTTTTTATAAAGTTGATTTATTTTAGCGTGGCAATAGCGGCCTTTGCCCCACCTACAATTTGATGTTCTTATTTAAAAACATAAAAATAGAGACAGCGATCGACTCTGTCTATTTTGAACTTCAGCGTTTTTACCAGACTGCGGGAGGGCAAATGAATGTATATATGTCCATTTCTATAGCACGCTCTACATACCAAAAGGTTTGACGGATATATATGAGGTGACATATATGAGGTGACATTGGATTTGATATAGGTATGTCTGCGACTAGGTACTCCCAGCGGAGCTCCACATCGCTGTCAATGTGGTGAAGCAGTCGACCGCCTCGGACACCATGGCCTATCCTGCAGTAGGAGCGCTGGTCGGATAGCACGGCACGCCAGCATTAATGACATCATACGTCGAGCTCTTGTCACCGCCGGGGTGCCAGCTGTTTTAGAACCCAATGGCTTGGCACGCGACGATGGGAAGAGACCGGATGGGATGACCATAATGCCTTGGAAGTTGGGTAGGCCTTTGGTGTGGGATGCAACATGTGTCGATACCCTTGCGCCATCCCATCTTCTTAGCACGGCGGGCTGTGCTGGGGCAGCTGCTGCTGGTGCAGAAAACCTCAAACGGCGCAAATATAACAACCTTATTGGCAGTTATATGTTTGAGCCGTTTGGGGTTGAGACATTAGGTCCATGGGGTCCGAGTGCTCATCGAGTTTTTCGAGACATAAGTAAACGGTTAGTCGACTGTTCGCGTGACCAGAGGGCTGGCCTTTTCTTCAGCCAGAGAATCAGCATTGCTATTCAACGTGGCAATGCTGCCAGCGTTCTGGGCACGTTTCCCATTGACATCGATGTGGAAGAATTTTTTGATACGCTATGAGTCCTTTTCCCTCTCCTTTTTGTATGTAAGTTTGTTTTGTTATTAGTCATAAGATTAGAAATAGTCAGTTGTACATATTAAAAATCATTTAACAAAAAAAAAAAAAAAGGTAATAAAAAATAAAAATAAATTCTTTGTCCCATATGGGTTTTAAATGAAAGCTATTAAATAAAGCATTCCAAATATATATATATATATCTTACCACTTTTATTTTAATATTTTGGCACTAATACAAGATAAGCGTAACTTTGATAGCGAAATAAATAATTTTGTATAACATAACTTATTTGGAGAACTCGTTCATTAATAAAAACTAAAAAGTCTGAGGTGCTGCACTGCCAAAACCTCGTTTGTCACCACTCTGGCAGTACCTATTTCATTTATCTTTTCAGTTTATTATTTTTTAGCAATCAGGTGTTTTGTTTTTATAATAATTTATTTTTTAACACACTTGCTCATAAAGTGGCTCTAATTTCACCGCAATTAGGCACATAATGACACCTGCAATCAAACTGTGACTTTTTCATTGCTATTATTCACAAGTGAGTTATAGAGTTTCTGTTTTATTTTATTGGTTGAGTTGCTTTGTTTTAAAAAGTTTCGATACAAAAAAGATCATGCTCAATAGTACAAATAAATTTATGTATCTATTGCTTGCTCATTTCATGCAACTTCGTATTCAAGATTGATAATTTCAACTAGTAAGTGTTTAAAAAAAAAACACTCATTTATAACTTGTTTTCTCTGTAATAAATGAAATTCCCCATTTTGTACGTGGCTAAAACGCTATCCGCGAAAAGCCAAAAACAAATTAAACCTCATTATTTTAGTCTATGGCCGATCGCCATTGTTACATGCACGCGCATAGGAAAACTGATTAATTTTTCCCGCCATAGCGAAAAAATTTTCACAACTCGTTTTCACTGTTGAAAATTATATTTTAGTATTATTTTCTTCACAAGTGTGTTGATAAACGTCGCATGATTCACGTGTGTATTGATGATTACCGTCCTCGGCTCCTCCGTAAATGGCGCCTCTGCGGTAATCACCAACATTACACACTTGTACCATAATGTACTATTATTTTACTAATTTAAAAATATTCATTGTTAATTGTTCAGGTTCCTACGAAGGGATGACCGTTATCAACATACTAAAACGAAACAGCTCATCGAAAACATTCCATTATGAGAACTTTATTATTATTACTAAACAATAGCAAAACATTTTGCAACAATCTGCAGCTCGTGTATCGCTAGCCTAACAAAACCCACCGCAATGCACCGGGCACTTACAACCTTATCACCAAGGCAATACGGCTTGAAACACCGTAAAGCCACATTCTTTGTAAATCTTTATCGATTGACAGTTCAAGATGTTTTCGATTCTATTTATCTGTACTTTGAAGTGTGTTCAATTTGATCGTTTATAACGTGAAAGCAGTATGTGTACTGAAATGCCAATCGGAACATCTATGTAGTTACTTAGATTGCATTTTACGCTTAGTTGATATAAGGATTCGTATACATTATGCAAGTTGATATTTTAAAGCTCTTACAGATAGGAACGATGCGACAATGCGATAGTAGGTACGGGTAGTCTGATGCAAAAAAGAAGACATTTTATATATTGCATACTTTTATTAGATTTAATCTTCATTTATAATCAGCCTTCAGTATTCTAAGTATGTATATAGACCGTTTTTCCAGACTCCGTGGTCCTGTTGTAGTCGCTTCCACGTGTAATGTTTTTGATATAGTAGGTCGCCGAGGGAGGCCTAGGAAACGCTGGCGTGACGACTAGAAGCGTGCCAGGGAGACTGGCCGGAGAACTGAAACACGCTGAACGCTTTGAGGGAGACCTATGCCCAGCAGTGGGACAATATACACAAAAATGGTCTTATTTGACCTTGTTGTTATGCCCCGATTATATTGTCCTCAATTTAAGCTCAATTCTTAGATATAATAATATTTGTGAAAGATTAGATGGATGTATGTTTGTTACTCAATCACGCCAGAACGGCTGTACGTATCTGAATTAAATTCAGCACAGAGATAAATTATAGTCTGGAATAGCACAGTTATTTTTTATCTCAGTATAATATTCACTTGGGATGATAAAACACTTTTCACGCAGGCGAAGCCGCTGGCAGAAGCTAGTATTATAAATGCGAAAGTTTGGATGGATGGATGCATGTATGTTTGTTACTCAATCACGCCAGAACGGCTGAACAGATCTGGATAAAATTTGGCACAGAGATAGATTACAGTCTGGAATAGCACATAGGTTACTTTTCATAACGGTATAATTTTCCCATGGGATAATAAAACACTTTTTATTCCTACCCTCTTCCCTAGTGGTATGCGTTATACCACCACATTTTGCTTTTTAGGGTTCCGTACCCGAAGCGTCCAAACGGAACCCTATTGCTGTCACTCACTTGTCCGTCTCTGTCCGTCTGTCCGTCGTCTTTCACACGGATTTTACAGCTTAAAGGTTGGAACTAAAGTCTTTAATTAACAGTATAAGCATCTTATTGACCCAAAGCCATACAAATTGTGAAATAAAAATCTAATGTTTGAATGTCTTTGAAAAGTTTTGTCAAACTCAAAGTCAAATATATTTATTCAACTAGGCCAATAAGCGGCACGTTTGAACGTCAATATAAAAATAAAATTAAAATTTACAAGTAATAAAAGTTGATTCTACCGTATTCTTTCGATTCCGAGTGGTTATTGATGGCTGCTCGTCCGGTCAGTTAGGTATTAACGCCGGAGTCCCTCAGGGGTCGGTGCTCTCGGCTACACTGTTTTTGCTGCACATGAATGACCTGCTAAAACCCGGAACCTTTGGGTACGCAGATGTCAGCACGGTTGCTGAGATATACGTGTCCGGCGCACGGGCTACTGGGCCTGAGATCCGGTCCCTCCGTGAGGCCATGGTTGAGCGCTTGAAACTGTCTTTGGAGGCAGTCTCCGAATGGGGCGATGCCAATCTAGTCAGTTTCAATGCTGCTAAGACCCAGGCGTGTCTTTTTTCCGCAAAAAAAGCCTATTCCACCCGACTCCATCTTTCCGTAGTGTAACCGTGCCGATAACGGACCATCTCGACCTTCTTGGTGTTACGTTAACATCGACCCTCAATTTTGGTCCATTCATTGAGGCAAAGGCTCAGTTGGCTGCAAAAAAGTTGGGGATCCTTGTAAAGGTGAGACGGTACTTTACGCCTGAGCAGCTGCTCAAATTATATAAAGCGCAAGTTCGGTCATGCATGGAGTACTGCTCTCACCTCTGGGATGGATCTGCCAAATATCAACTTGATGCACTTGAGTCGATTGACAAACGGGCCAAGAGGCATATCGGCGACGATGCACTAGTCGCCTCAAAGCTCCAGAGCCTTGAACATCGACGCCAGGTGGCCAGTCTGTCGGTTTTTTATCGGTTACATTTCGCGGAGTGTGCGATGGAACTGCACGGTTTGATTCCGCCTAGCCCTTTCCATCACCTGACAAATAGACGTACGGCAATGCGCCACCGGTACATGGTGGACATCCCACCCATACGTACAAAGTGTTTTGCGAATACTTTCATTGTACGCACAGCTGAGGAGTGGAATTCCCTGCCGGAGACTTTGTTTCCTGATAGCTACAACCTTGGGGTCTTTAAGTCAAGAGTGAATAGGTTACTTCTAGGCAAGCGTGCTTTACCGTTGACCACATCATCGCTTACCATCAGGCGAGACCGTGGTCAAACGATATTTGATATTTTTTTTTAATTTTTGTTTTTTATTTTTCAATAGGCTCGCCTATTGAAAAATAAAAAACAAAAATTAAAAAAAAATATCTTCCCATACAGCTAAAAGGGGGTGTGAAAAAATAAATCTAGCCCATCGAGTGGTGTATCGTTGTTTAGAGCTAGTCAAGTAGATAAACACTGTATTTCACTTGTTTAAAAAATATTGGAAAACAAAGGAAAGAGAAGCCACCAAAGTCAGCTTTTTACGAAATTTTGTTTCCAAAGATTTTTTTAACTTCCCTTTGACCTATGAACTTGAAATTCTGTGATTATATTTATTATTACGTATATTTTACTAATAAATACCAATATATTGATAAATCAGTATTTTTTTAAGAAAATGCCTCAATTTTCCTATTACAACCAACTTAATTTTGCGGTTTGGTATTTTTTGTGACCAGCACTAGATTTTATTTCACCATTACTTACTCTTTAAGCTCTCCATGATGCTGTCATGATAGTGGATCGTGCAAACCATCTCCAACATACAGGCGCCCTATCACTGGAAACCGTAAGCGATTTTGTCTATCTGGGTGCAAGTATCAGCAACGCAGGATCATGTGAGAAAGATATCCGGAGGCGTATAGGAATGGCCAAAAATGCAATGACCCAGCTGCAAATAATATGGAGAGACTGTAACATTTCAAGGAAGACGAAGATGAAACTGGTCAATTCACTGGTATTCTCCATCTTCAGTTACGGGTCCGAGACGTGGACTCTGAAGAAGGCCGACCGTGACCGAATCGATGCTTTTGAGATGTGGTGCTGAGGGAAGATGTTGAAAATCCCCTGGACTGCCTATCGCACCAATGAATCTATCCTCCGGAAACTAAACCTAAATATCAGACTGTCCACGGTCTGCCTTCGTAGGATTCTGGAGTTTTTTGGTCACATTGCAAGGAAGGACGGACACAACCTCGAACAGCTGATGGTTACTGGCAAGATCGAAGGGAAACGTCCGAGAGGTTGAAGTCCAATCAGATGGTCAGACCAAGTCCGCACATCGCTAAATACCAGGCTGCCCGATGCTCTCCACGACGCCAAAGACAGAAGCAGATGGCGCAAGTTGGTGAAGAAGAAGTTGTTTCCACGTAGACCGGGGAATCACGACCCTCAATAATGAGGAACACGATGCAAGGAGGAGGAAGCTCTCCTACAAATAAATATCATTTAATTAACCCTCGGTTTACCCTTGTTAAAACCAGAACACTGCATGTAATATTTAGAACGTTCAAGTGCAAAGTTCGATTTGTGGTTCCCAGCATAATTTTGAGCTTATGGAAGTCAAAGTACCCACTAGTTCCTAGAAACATTTGTGTATCTTGTACGGTAGGTTTTACTAGGAATTTATTTATATCATCCTATTCGAAGAATACTATCGAAGTCAATCCCAGTATAATTGGGATACGGTTTGGGAGATTGATTTTGATTCAAAGAAGGGTGTAAGGTAAGTTATGTTTCTTACAGTTTTACTGTTTTTTTTGCATTTGCAAGATTTTAAGAAATCTCAGATATTATAACATTACGACTGTTTTCCTCGAAGTGTTGGTCAGAGGCGCATTATAGTAAATATTGGATTTCAAGTCCGTCTGAAGAAACTATATAAATTTGACACAGTCACCTCGACAACAGAAAATGCCGTTGGTTAATGACAATAAATAAAGACCTATGCGTAACTGCCAATTTCATTGTTCAAGTTTGAGTTGAGTTAGAAGACATAACTTAGAATATAGAAGTATAAACTGTAGAATATTTGCTGTCTCAAGAATATGTTAAAAAAAAAACCGGCCAAGTGCGAGTTGGACTCGCACACGAAGGGTTCCGTACCATTATCGCAAAACACTGCGTAAAAATCATGTTTGTTGTATGGGAGCCCCCCTTAATTTATTTTATTTTAATTTATTAATTATTATTTTTTGAAGTAAATATACAACTAAATATTCTGTGAATATTTCAAGCGTCTACCTGTTGCCGTTATAAATATCGAGCAAAAAACGGCAAAAATATCAAGTTTGTTGTATGGGAGCCCCTCTTTATTAATATTTACTTCATACTGTTTTTAGTATTTGTTGTTGTAGCGGCAACAGAAATACATCACCTGTGAAAATTTCAACTGTCTAGCTATCAAGGTTCATGAGATACAGCCTGGAGACAGACGGACAGACGGATCGCGAAGTCTTAGTAATAGGGTCCCGTTTTTACCCTTTGGGTACGGAACCCTAAAAACAACGCCCTTTTAATTAAGAACCCATTCATGCAAGACAATTGTAGTCATTAGCTTTCAAATGATAATGACCTTTAAGCCAGACACAAAACATGATAATAACATACTATTTTGTGTTAAAAATATAAAATCTAAACTTAACAATAAATTGACCTTTACATAGTGGTCTCACTATAATTGTTACAAACATAAGTGAAAATCGATTAAACTACCATAAAAAAAAACCCGGAAAAGGAAATAATGATGATCACGGCGAACAAAACCATTCAAATGAAAAAAGAATGTCACTGAATTTAAGAAGAAAACAAATTCAAAATGGCTACTAACAAACAACACATCAGTGAGCATAAATGTGAAAGTTTGTGTTTGTATTTTAAGATTGATAATGTCACAAGAATTTAAGAAGAAAACAAATTCAAAATGGCTACTAACAAACAACACATCAGTGAGCATAAATGTGAAAGTTTGTGTTTGTATTTTAAGATTGTTAGGATGTGAGTTACGAGTTTTTAAGGTTACGAATAGCTGATGGGTAAACAAGTGAGGTTGTAAACCAACTTTTATATTAAACATTGAATTTGTCACGAGATACAAATGTATTTTTTTTGCATTTAAGAAGTGGGTCAAAAACTAGCAAGCTTTGATTACGGACAAGTAATTTTATTGTGCGTACAGCTAAGGAGGTGAATACCTTGCCGGAGTCTGTATTTCCTGATAGCTAACACCTGGGCATTTTTTAATTCAAGAGTGAATAGGTTACTTCTAGGCAAGCGTGCCCCATCGTCGACCACATCATCGCTTACCATCAGGTGAGATAGTGGTTAAACGCGAACCTATCTATAATTTAAAAAACCGGCCAAGTGCGAGTCGGACTTGCACACGAAGGGTTCCGTACCATTATCGCAAAACACTGCAAAAAAATCACGTTTGTTGTATGGGAGCCCCCCTTAATATATTTTTTTTAATTTAATAATTATTATTTTTTGAAGAGAATATACAACTAAACATTCTGTGAATATTTCAAGCGTCTACCTGTTGCCGTTATTAATATCGAGCAAAAAACGGCAAAAATATCACGTTTGTTGTATGGGAGCCCCACTTAAATATTTATTTTATACTGTTTTTAGTATTTGTTGTTATAGCGGCAACAGAAATACGTCATCTGTGAAAATTATAACTGTCTAGCTATCACTATGGCTATGAGATACAGCCTGGTGACAGACGGACAGACAGACATACATACAGACAGACGGATCTGGAAGTCTTAGTAATAGGGTCCCGTTTTAACCCTTTAGGTACGGAACCCTAAAAAAGAGGGTCAGGTGAAAATCAACAAAAGCTTGTTATCTTGTGTCAATCAATCTTAAAAAAAAATCTTCAAGATAGGGATTTTCCTACTTTGAAGGGCAGGGTTCTATCCCATTTTTTATTAACAGCACTAATGTTACATACCATTATATTCTTTAAAAAAAAAACAAACTTCGACGGCTAAATGGATTACGTCACGGATATATCACGGCTTGGATTAGGACTTGGGTACTTTTTATCTCAGTAGTACGTTCCCTTGGGATAATTTCGACTTTCTCACGGGCAAACCCGCAAGTAAAAGCGAATACTTTCCGAAAACAATAAAGCCGAATACTTTCCCTAGAGCCATTACAGCGGGTGATTGCGTGCGTATATTACCAGGTCAACGACCTATAATATACAAACGTAGCTAATTATAGCAATAAATAACAATTTAGGGCAGTTTTTATTTTGTTTCCGTGAAGATAGGATCGCGGGTTATCCGCTGATTTTGGTGATTAATATGATTGTATCTTTTAAAACCTTGGAATGATATTCACGGTGGCATTTGCGCCGGGTATTATAAATATAATGCATTAGCAACGCAAAATAATCAGCCTTAAATGTTCTCACTACTGACACTTGTCTAACATGCGGGCGTAGTGCGGGTTGGTCGTCGGATATCATCAAATTTCAGGTTTAAGGACTTGTTTCCTCACGATGTTTTCCTTCGGCATAATTTTTATGATTCAATTAAAACAATTGTATTTTGTACCTAGTGATAAACTTGAGCTACTTATAAAGATGAGTATACACTAGAGCATTATCGCGAGCATTACAATGTAATGTAACATTCTTACGAATGTTACAATACAGACAAATGCTCAGTTTCCTGAATCATTTTCAAGTAATCTAATGTTCTTGCGAATGTTCGACGCTATGTTCGATGTAATGCTAACGGCGAGTGAGCATTTAGCCCTAACATTTATTTTTCCTTGCTTTCATCATTCAAATCAAATCAAATCAAATGTTTTTATTTCACATAGGCCTACATGGGCACTTATAAAACGTCGACAAAAGGTGCACGGTTCGGGTTGGTCGTTTCCTGTGGAGAAGAACCGGCAAGAAATTCCACGGTAAAACTCTTTTAAAAAAATTGGTTTGTTTTACAATATTTCGGAGGACAACTCGTCGAATAAGTCGTAAGAAATTATAAAAGAAAATGTATAAACGAGAGAGTTAACAAATGTTAACAAGCGTCTAGAAATCAAGAAGACCTACAATGTTCACACATTCACAAAACAATTAGTAAAAGAATCTATACAAAGGAAAAAATTAATAAAAATATATAACAAGACTAAATTTAACATGTGGCACAAATGTTGTTATCAGTGCTGTAACTATTCATAGCAAAGGGCTATAAAGATTATTGGAATCATTGTAAAAAGTCTAATTCAAAGAAGGAAAAAAAGTAAAAATGAGATTGAGAATAGTTAGAGACATCCACATATTTGTGCCGTTTATGAGTTACCAGGGAAGCCGCATGCGCAGAAGGACCTAAAATTTTTATCTTCAACGTAGTCCTTGATTTTTGACCTCACTTTGCGTCATCTGCACTCGTGCCTTTGCCTGATAAAATGTAATGCCAAAACACTTGTTGGTTTTGAAAATCAGGTTGTAACAAAACATCGAGCGTCATATTCGTAGCGTGGCTCGATTAAATTTGGAAACAGCGTATGCTCGATATTCTGTTAATGTCTTATGGAACGTCGTCACTGGGAGCATTTTTTCGTGAGCATTTGTAAACAAGCAATCGTAGGCAAGCAACAAATGCTTCCCAGCGAGCCCAACATTCACTTTCGACCAAAACTATAAACGTTCGATCTCGTTAAAAGTCATTAATTTAAAAATGTCGGCTAAAGCGGTCGGTTACTTAAGATCAAGGCACTGTTCCTAGCAATACAAGTGGCCAGTAATATTCCTACATACATACTCATTCATTTCATTATCTGAGTACTCGCTTTCGGGCATTTTATGTGCATTCGAATGTGAGCCGTTTCCGCGAAAATCGTTGCGACGTTCACACCGGCTGAAGTTCGCATGTAAGCCTTGTAACGCTCGGCTCACGTCCACACTACTCAAATATTTGACGTCGAATGCTCATGACACGTGAATGCTCTTAGTGAGGACAGTTCTTAAAAAGAAGATGATTATACGGATAACGACTGATAAGTATGAAAAATTATGTCTTATCATGTTGCGCCAACTCTAAACAAATTGGAATTAGTATTAGTACATGAAAATGACGGTAATGATAAAACTTGAAATGTTAACATCAAGCCTACCTCAGTTTAGGCTCAAATAGTTCACAGACAGGACTCAAAATACCAGTATTTGCTCTCTCATCAAATTGTCTTAATCTTTTAATGTTCCCACTGCTGGGAACAGGCCTCATATTTGTGTGAGAGAATGGGCCCTAGTTCACCACGAATTTTTTAATTTTCAATTTTTTTTTTCTAAATCATGCCGGTTTTCTCAAGATGTTTTCCGTCACCTTTTCTCTCTCAATGTCAATAATTTTAATAATATTTTATTGTTTCCGACGACATAATCGCTCCTTCCATTCAACAGCTAACTGAAGGGATCAATCGTTTGAACGATTTGGTGCCGATAATACTCCTTTGTTACTTTCAATACACTTTTGTTACTTTGGAACACACAAAGTGAGTTAATGAGATTATATCGCAATGTGGGGTGGTATAGTACCTTTATTTATTTTGTAGGTATTATGGTGTAATTTGGATACATACATGATGGAAATATAACAAAATAGACTTGTAGTTTGTTTTTAAGATGCTAATTTTAAACTTGAATAATAAATTTCATCTAAGGGACAGCTTGTCTTACTACAGTAAGTAAACTCCTTGACTCGGTATAAAAACATAAGCAATGAATAACATCAATATGAACTACATTTGTATAAACATTAAGAACACATGTTTTGATAATGTTTGAAGTGTAGGTAATTAGGGTTCCGTACCCAAAGGGTAAAAACGGGACCCTATTACTGAGACTTCGCGGTCCGTCTGTCTGTCTGTCTGTCACCAGGCTGTATCTCATGAACCGTCATAGTTAGACTGTTGAAATTTTCACAGATGATGTATTTCTGTTGCCGCTATAACAACAAATACTAAAAACAGAATAAAATAAATATTTAAGTGGGTCTCCCAGCTCCCATACAACAAACGTGTTTTTTAGCTGTTTTTTGCGATAATGGTACGGAACCCTTCGTGCGCGAGTCCGACTCGCACTTGGCCGGTTTTTACAATTAATGGATAAACCCAATTAAAGTTCTCAGTGCTGTAATTTTAAACTGTTCTTAGTTCATAGTAAGATATAAAATCAGCCGGTTTACTATGATTGGGTTAAAAAACTGAATGCATGCCAAAAAGCGATGACAAATTTTATGAAAGTTGATGCGAGAGATAACAATCAAGAATATGAACGACGCGTATAATTAAAACTTGGTTAAAACGTGGAAAACCATGTTAATAGAATAGTCATCATCATCATCAGCCCATTAATGTGCCCACTGCTGGGACACGGGCCTCCTCTCTATGAGAGGGAATGGGCCGTAATCCACCACGCGGGCCCAGTGCGGGTTGGTGGATGCCACATGTCTTCGAATTTTTGGTTCTAGGACATGCCGGTTTCCTCACGATGTTTTCCTTCACCGTTTTGAGAAAAGTGGTGATGTAATAATTTCCACAAAGTAAAGCGCCTGCCTGCGCTCTAACCCACGACCTTCAACTTGTAAGTCGCGGCCAATACCACTGGGCCACCACTGCTCCCCACCAATAGAAGTATACCATTCAAACTAGTAGAACAAATATATTTTTGTAATGCAACAAGATAACGATTTGTACTTCAATTAAAGATATCCTCCTCCAATGACTTAAACTCGGCATTTTTCGACAACGGTATTTCTCGCTTTAATATATACAAATTGTTCGACGGAAATTTGTTCTAAATCTATCTTGTACTTATTTGTAAAACTACTAAGAAACCAATATTCAAAGAGTCCCTTAACAAACCAAAGCTAATCTCTTTTCAATAAAAAAAAAAACAATAGTCTACGTTTACGCACGTAGCGCTACGCCGTAGCCCCTCTACGAATTCGTAGCAATCAACTACAAAATAATGGTCGGATGCCATGTCAAAGGAATTCCATAAAATGTGCGGTGAAAATACAGTTTTTTAGCTTGTGGCCACAAAGTGAGAGACCGCAATAGTAGGTCGGCGTGAAATTAAAAATGTTCTGGCTTTCACCGAAACTGGAATTGTAAAAGGACTCGAATTCCAGATTTATTGCATTTTCATCATTATTTCGAACAAAAGACCTCTGCTGCTAGACATAAGCCTATCTTAGCATCACCACAATTGAAGAGATCTGTGCTTGTCATGTTCAAGTGACTCTCACGGTACTCAAAGACTACGGTACACCTGGTTAGATTTAAAGGTTTTTAAATCTAAAATATTCTTTCAATTTCATATCGTGTTATGTACAGTAAACTGCGACATAGATAAGGCTGTTTTCAAAGCCACATAATTTGCCGAACGAAACGAATAGTGAAGAAATCTTAAGTGATGCTTTGCGTGAGGTATGCGTGGTCAATGGGAATTCGGCCGGCAAACAAATTGTAACGTTGACTCCAAATTACGTTGTGTAAATATTTATGTGCTTTTTCGCTTTTTACGTATGTTATTCCTTCCTTCTTTAAACCTTGGCTTTAAGCAATAATTTTTTTGTGATGATATGTTTCTACTTTAGCCGTCCAAAACACAAATGCGATTTGAAAATATATAATCTAAGCTATCGAACTTCTTGTCGAACCCCCCGTTGATATCTTTGAACGGTGTCAGCGCTAAAATCCAAATACGCGATTTTTCATATTATTTATTATATACAACACAAAATATGTACAGCGCAAACAATCACAAAAACAAGTGTACGTGTGTGTGTGTACGGTGTAGTGTGTGTAGGTATGTGTGTGTGTGTTGTGTGTGTGTGTGTGTGTGTTGTGTGTGTGTGTGATATGTGTGGGTATGGGTGTAGTGGGCAATGGTTCATATTATTTATTTTACGAATTCTTTAAAATATGCAACATTATTTTTCCTAATTATTTTATTTCAAATTCTTATATTTCCGAATTATTAAGTTTCTTAATTGTTTATTATCCTAACACCAAAATTTGCCGAATGAGTACAGTTTTATACAAAAATCAAAAAACCCGCCTGCTTAAAAAGCGAACTAAAAAGACGTAAACAAGAAGAAAATCATGTTGTGCAGTCTGAGGATACATATTCGCGAGCTGGCTGACTAATACGAGATGTATCCTCCGACTGCACAACATAATGTTCTTCTTGTTTACGTCTTTTTAGTTCGCTTTTTAAGCAGGCGGGTATTTTGATTTTTTTAAATTAACTTTTTTTTATTTTTTACTTTTTAGTTAACATATTTTTTAGAATTAGGTACATTTAAACATACAAGTCTAAAAACCCTTCATTTTGATACCCCACTCGATGGGTATGGTAGAAAAAAAAAATTGGAACCCCCACAATATGGCGCCCAAAATCCGCCATGTTCCTTTTTTTTTAAAGGCACTTAGCTAAGAACTTGGGCGGTCAAGACCTATCTAACGATGTCTTAATTGAAAAAATCCGCCAAGTAGTTTGAAAGATATGAGGTAATAAAGAATATTACATACATACAAATATACAAACATACAAGATACGCGCGAAAATCATAACCCTTTCCTTGCAGCCGGGTAAAAAGGAAAATAAACGGAGTGTCATTTCTTCGAAAAAATCAGTCATGTACGACTTAATTTATACTTCTTCATCATCTCATTCTTAACCATAACCGGGTCAATAATATGGCCAGACAAGTTTATTTTTGAGCCTAGTTTAATTGCCCATTACCAAGAAATAAAATTCATTCTCAGAAACGTTTATATTCCATATCTGTAAACTATTTCTGATTTTATATCGTTCAAAATGAAATTGCATAATAATTTTGTATCCTTATAATTCTGCAAATGCCATTGCAACTCTAATAAAAGTACAAGCAATTTGGAGTCACGCAAAACTGTACTTAGGATGCACGGTGCACTTTTTTTTGCTTGCATTATTCGAGGAAAAATGTTATTACATTTTTAAATCACTCGCTAGTCTGCATAGAAGCCTTAATTTCTTTGTAATAAGCGAATATTTTCTCATGTCTTGGATAAAGTTCTTTATCGTGAAAAACTTTGAAATATTTTAATTTTGAATGTTGTGTGATCAGCTTTTTCATCTTTAAAGTCTAGCCTTTTTAGCTGAAACATTGAACATACGCAAAAATAGTTGTTTTTTAAATCAAATTGCTAGATCTTAAGTATTTTTTTTTAATCTTAAGTTAGCTATAATTTGAGAGTAAAAAACAGAACAGACATAATTTGAGAGTAAAAAAAAAATATTTATTATTATTATTTATTTATTTTCAGCCTGTTCTGTCCCACTGCAGGGCAAAGGCCTCCCCTTCTTCCTTCCAATCAAGAATCATCAAAATCGGCCAAAAAAAAAAGTTAATTAAAAATATCAAAAAACCCGACTGTTTAAAAAGCGAACTAAAGAGACGTAAACAAGAAGAAAATCATGCTGTGCACTCGGAGGATACATATTTGCGAGCTGGCTGACCAAAACCAGATGTATCCTCCGACTGCACAGCATGATTTTCTTCTTGTTTACGTCTTTTTAGTTCGCTTTTTAAGCAGTCGGGTTTTTTGATATTTTTAATTAACTTTTTTATTTACAACTTTATAGTTACTTTTTTTAAGAATTAGGTACATTAAAACATATAAATTATATATTTTTGAAATTACCTCTTTAAACCCTTTATTTTGATATCCCACACGAAGGGTAAGGAAAAAAAAAATTGCATTTTGCAGGGTTAAGACAAATCGATTGACGTAAGAATCATCAAAATCGGCCAACGCGTTTGGTCTCTAGAACGCCACATAGGGACAAACATACATACATACATATACCGATAAACATATTACCCGCCGTCGGCAATCGGGTAAAAAACAGAACACACTGTAAACTATTCTTATTATATCCTACATGTTAAAAGTAAAATGTTCTATAATATTTACCGCACAAATCAATATATGACAGACGTAACTGTGGGACTAAGCTGGACTATTCTGTTGGCTCGATGCGATTCGATTTATATCACACCGATAAGCGATTTTTACTTAGCAAAACTGCAAGTACACATGGACGCAATGTGATGCAATTCAACCGATTTACACTTGAAATGTTAGAAAATTATTGTACGCAATTTAAATTGCGTCGTGCTATCACGAAGGTCCCTAAGACAGACGTGACTGTTTGAGCTAGCTATAAACACTAATCTTGAAATAAAATCCCTGTCATACAATAAGATTTTTATATCTTCCCATTACTTTTTACAAAAGTACTCAGAGTAAAAAAATTATGACACTATCGTAAAAAAATATAAGTGGCCTACCATTGTCTTGCGACGGAGTCTTTTAGGGCGGGTGAGATAAACAGTTTTGGTTACATTCTGGCTATTTTTTATTAATCGTTGGAGCTTTTTAATTCATTTTTAGTATGTTATCAACAATGTATCCGCAGAATTTTTAATGATAAATACAATATGGTTTAATAGTGAATGTCAATATTGCAATATTTTACTCAAAAATACACTAAAAAACAGTTGAAGACTACTGATAGTCATCAAGAGCAGACTCGTAGATAAAATAATACGCTATATAAAGCTGCAAATTAATTTCAGACTTGAAGATGGCTGAAAGTGCTAGTACACCAAATTGAAGGTAAATTAGAAGTTACACAGTATTCAATTATGTAGATCAAAGAGTTAAAATTGGTTGTTTGTTCCTAGGTGGAAGTCTCTGGAAGTGTTGATTCGATTAGGTACAAAGTCTTATCACTGGTAAAAAGCAACAAAACCAAAAAAAAAAAATTGTACCTAATATTTCAAAGACAACTGCGTTAACCTTTAATACCAAAATATTAAAACTCCTTACTTGTATACTTTTGACGGCATGTAAAACTCAACTCTACACATTTTACAATCCTGTAAAATATCATTATACTCTGCTTTGAAGTTTGAATCCAGATTTTTAAGGTTCTTACCCTGAATAGGGAAACTAAAAGTTTATGAATAAACTGAAACTTTTTTTTTGAATCGTTTCCTTGTGTTAAGGTATTGTTGTTATATGTTTGAACTATAAGTACAGTATTAAAAAATGTGTTCTAGAATTATAATGATCTAAATGTTTATTTCAGAACTTTAGTTTTCATTTGTACACCCATCCACAAGGTGACATTGATGCATCACGTCGGGCGTCAAAATATTACTGAGACGTTCAAGTTTTGAAAAAGATCGAATAACCTGGGGGTGACCATAAGCTCTTAGAGTATGATTATTATGAGATCGCGTAAGTGACAGATGTATACAAGTCATATACATTTGTCCCTTACACACACTCAAAATAACCTTACTCTAAGAGCTATGGTCACCCCCTTGGCCTTCCGTCTTTTGTTATAAACACAAAGCTCTTTAATATGTTATTTCTTCATTTAAAATCTACGAAACAGCTGATTGTTTTTTCATGATTTTAGGATTTCTTTTACTCACTGAAACATTTCCAAATAATTCAAATCAGCAATCTGAAGTAGAGATGAATTATTCAGTTTATCCAGTCGTCGCTAACATTATTTGACTTTAAAAATTTACTATACTCTTTTTACGTAATCATGGAATACAATATTGATTCGGATCAAAAAACTACAGTCCTATCAATAGGTGCTAATCAAAATTATTTATAGCACCACACATTCCCATTTCAGTTCATTGTACCTGGCATAAACGAATAAAAATTGACCAAGTGCGTGATCAAGACGCATTATTGAAAGATTCTGTACCGTTAATATGACCACACAATTTTTCTTATATTTCTTTTACTAAACTTTTAGTATAGAAAGTAGTCACGAAATGTTGCTTTTAGAAAAATTATAAAAAGACATGAGAGGTAGACTTCAGTAATTGATTGGTAGTGTACTGATGTTTAATGGAAATAATGTTAGATTTATTTACTGTGGCCAAAATTAAGGGGTTATTGACATATGATATGTTTTATTTACCGTATGCAAATCGGCCTGGGGGAGGCCCATGTCCAGCAATGGACGTCTTTCAGCTGAAATGGTGATACAAATTGACATAAAATGGACATTATCAATAGTATTTACAGTAACTATCAAATATAATGTTATGTTCACAATGTTAGGACCCATTAATATTAATGATAATTTTTATCCGTGGTGCTAGGCACTTGGGCTTATCCCAGTTTTAAACGACCCTTTGTGCCTATTGGCCTCGGTTGTTCTGTCTCCTACTTGATATGGAAGAAAGTCAAAATTTGTATTTTTTCCTACACCTTCGTTATTTTTTTCTGATTAATTTCATTGCGGGTTCCAAGACAGTTAAATTCTTTTTCCGGGAATTTGCTGAGCTTCGTTGCTTCGGCGCTTTTCTGGTAGTCGCCACTGTTGATTCTGGCTTCCAGGAGTTGCAGTGATTTGGGAATAGTGGGGTGGGATTTTCCCAATAAAAGTACACATCAAAATAGAATACCATTTAATCCACGTCTACGATACCATCTCTACATGACCCCCAAAAAAAGTATAGTTAGACAAATGTCTACCAAATTCATATTATTTTGACAACGTTTTAGTATTTTTTCAATCACAGCATTGAAACACAATAAAGAAAAGAAAAATACCTCCCAATACATTCTCATTCATCCAATGTATTTCTAGGTATTTTCCCGCAAAGCTAAGGATCATTTCACTCAGTTGAAAAGGACCAGAAATCTATGTAACCTATCGCTTTACTTTCTAACGGATTTCATCGATTTGCCTCCTCGATATTCATTTAAAAACCGGCTCACGTAAGTAACAGTGAACTACGGGCAATTTGTAGGCAGTTACGAGAAACCTTAGGATCCGAGACGTCAATATATCGTCTTAAGTGCCTTACAAATTTATAGAAGCCGCCACGTGTGATTGCTGCTGTATATATAATATATTTATTTGAATAATGTCCCATCCGTTTCCGTCCCGATGAGCAAGCGTTGGCGCGTAACAGGATATTGGTAAAACATATTGCTTATATCAAGTCTTCTTGATTTTTTGTGGAGAATATCATATATTGTAATGTTATTTTTGTACTTTGGCTTGTACAGGTAGTACGTTTAGTTGGCTGAAAGTAAATGGAGCCAGAAACGCACCGCACACCGAAAGACGTAGTATTGGATGACAATGCACATTTGATTGTGGTTCTTCCAATGCTATGTCTGAGCTGTCGAGGGCTACGCGAGTGAGCTGGATGTGACTGTTGCGACTCTTCGAGTGTGGACTATGGCCAGCTCTCAGAAGATGCCTTTCAACTGAAATAATAATGAAAGCCATAAATGAACCCTGTAAACTTTAAGGAATAATATATGTGGAGATTTGCTCAAGAACTCCACGACCTCATCCCACCGGCCCCCTTCTACCATCGGACATCTAGACGCACTGCAAGTTACCATCTTTACCCAGTCGCCAGTCCACCAATCCGCACCAAGCGCTTTCAAACATCCTTCATAAAGCGCACAGCAAAAGAGTAGAACTCACTACCGCGTCTGTGTTTCCGAAAACATTTAAACCGAATCTCTTCAAAGTTGGAGTGAACAGGCTTCTTCTGGGAAAGCTCACTCCATCGTCAACTTTGTCTCTGTCACCTCGGACCTAGACTAGAGTCAAGAGAAAAACACCATAAATAAAAAATAAAAATGTAATTATGCTGGTGAATTGCAATGTGTTGGCCTCCTAAATCAGACAAGTCATTATTTTATTATATTTTTAAAGACTTTTAAATCGATTTAAAAAAAAAGAAGCAGGTATTTAATATTGTTGGAACTGCACAATATTCACATATGTTATTCTATATGTTCGTCCACTGATTTTTCCGAAACTCCTTATCAGATCGTGATATTTTTTTTGTATTGGATTGAGTATAATCTCAACTTAGTGAATAGTGCAAATTGCATCAAAATCAATTCAGCAGCTTTCAAGATATGGAGCATATAACTGTACTCCTTAGCGACAAACAGTACGAATGTGTAAAATAATACCGGGGTATTTTGTCAATCTTTTAGGTACTGTCCTATAGAAATTATTCATTTTTTGGTGTACTTAAACTAAAAACAGAGAAATAAAAATTTTATCACAAAAAATAAACCATTTTATATATTATTAATAAAAAATAAACATTTTTATTTTTGATTTCTTTCTACTAAAGTCATTGCTACAGATGAATCCATCACCTCGTCCTTCTCGTCCTTCAATGACTTATTTAAAAAAAAGATTTATTTAAAAAAAATCTGTGTAGTTTTAGAATACATAAAAATCTGTTCTCTAATATTATCATGGAAACTAGAACTGTCATAGTTAGTAACTCGAAACCAACCTAGTTTTGCAATGTTTGTTAAAAACATAAACAAGCTTTTGTTGGTCCAGTAGTTAAGCTACATAATTATGTAGGTAAATATTTTTTATTCAAACATTATGTACTCAATCCAGGTTAGTATAATTATGTATATCCCTCCTAAAAGAGTAAGTATTTGTCTTTCTGAGGTTCGACAAATTCTTTTTTAAGAAATTGATATATTGCCCAAATTAACGGTTTTCTTAATTTTTATAAGAATATAGCTTTTCAATAACAAACGTATTAACTAGTTGTTTTTATATAACGATTTTTTATAGTTGTTTCGCCTTGATAAGCCAAAAAAAACTAAGACTCATTTAAAACGTATTCCTTTGTTGGAACATAAAAATGCACTGATTCAAATCTTCAGTTTTCGACCAATTAGTACAGAAGTGAAAAACAAAAACAGAAAGTCAACCGTCAATAAACTTTAATTTGAATTCATTACTTACCTTTTGCGTGTTCTTGAAATTTAATTGTGTACTATTTGAACTCATATGACGTAGATGCATAAGTGGAATGCAAATTGGGTTTTTACTTTTAATGATAGCTCATGACGTCAAACGTAGGCGCTCGGCAATTTTTTTTTATTAAATACTTTTTAAACTACATAATTTATCTAGTAGTAGACACGCTTCGATCAACAATCTATCGAACACGTAATTATGACACGATATCTTGCGAAAATACTCCGTTTCAAACAGAAAATAACCCGTAACTTTTGAACGGCTAAACCGATTTTCACCAAACATAGCTAAGAACACTCTCGACAAAGTCACCTTTCAAACAAAAAAATCTAAATCGGTTCTTCCGTTTAGGCGCTATGATGCCACAGACAGACACACAGATACACATATACACAGATACACAGCAAGACACGTCAAACTTATAACACCCCTCTTTTTCTGTCGGGGGTTAATTATTTCATGACCACTACTCTAAAAACGGAAGGAACACATCGCGAGGAAACCGGCATTTCCTGGAACAAAAAATTCGAAGACAATTGATATCCACCAACCCGCACTGGGCCCACGTGGTGGTTTAAGTCCCATTCAGTCTCTCACACAGTGGAGGTCTGTGTCCCAGCAATGGGCACAACAAAAGGCTATTATTGATGAATATGGTGTTAGCAACTAACTCTGAGTTAAGTTTGTCGTGCAAGTGAGCCTTACTAAAATAAACGAAAGAACAGTTAAAAACAATATACGAAAATATTTTTTTCTGTTCTGAACATCCCTACAATAACAACCAAAGCGAACAAGGTCGAAAAAAGGTAAGGTCATGACCTTCATCCATCATCCACGGTTATCCCGGACGGATCAGGTGCAATCCCAGCTTGCAATGTTGTTTGTGTACATCATAACAAACTAGGTAGGAAGGAAACTCTTTCGAATGAAACCCTTTCTAACCGACTACAAAAGGGAGGTTTCTTTTTGTGTGTCACCTCAAATCTTTTTATTAGGTGAACCGATTTTGATGAAAGATGCTTGCGTGAATTGGGAACCGAACCAACTCGAAAGCAAATAAAAACTTTTTTACAACCGACTTCCAAATAAAAATACTACTACTAGAAAAATAACTTCAATTTCGGCAGTCGGTGGATGTTGTATTTTTTTGTAAAAAAGTTATTATTTGCTTTCGAGTTGGTTCAAATCAAATCAAATCAAATGTTTTTTATTTCACATAGGCCTACATGGGCACTTATAAAACGTCGACAAAAGGTGCGCGGTTCGGGTTAGTCGTTTTCTGTGGAGAAGAACCGGCAAGAAACTCCACGGTTACTCTTTTAAAAAAATTGTTTTGTTTTTACAATATTTCCATGTTACAGTATTAGTGCTTAGATATGGGGGGACAACGTAGGCCCGACAATAAGTCGTAAGAAACTAAAAAAAAATTGTATAAACGAGAGAGTTAACAAATGTTAACAAGCGTCTAGAAATCTAGAAGGCCTACAATGTTCACACATTCACAAAACAATCAGTAAAAGAATCTATAACAAAGGAAAAAATAAATAAAAATATATAACAAGACTAAATTTAACATGTGGCACAAATGTTGTTATCAGTGCTGTAACTATTCATAGCAAAGGGCTATAAAAATTATTGAAATCATTGTAAAAAGTCTAATTAAAAGAAGGAAAAAAAGTAAAAATGAGATTGAGAATAGTTAGAGACATCCACATATTTGTGCCGTTTATGAGTACCAGGGAAGCCGCATGCGCAGAAGGAGCTAAAAATTTTATCTTAAACGTAGGACTACGTTGTATTTTTGTAATATGCTTTTATAATAAGGACACGTTTGATGTAGTTTTTGAACTTTCCATCGGTCAATTCTATAACTGGCTTTGGCAACTTGTTATAAAAGCGTATACTGTTTATAAGAAAAGACTTGTTAGTTTTCGTTAATCTGAATTTGGGTATTACAATTTCATGCTTACTGCGTGTATTTAAATGATGGAAATCGCTTCTAGTTTTGAAAAGCCCTCGATTTTTGCTGACATACAAAATAAATTCCAATATATAAAGATAAGGTAGAGTCAGTATATCGATCTCTTAAAAATTTCTCTGAGGGACTCTCGTGGACTCATTTTATAGATTGCGCGGATTGCTCTCTTTTGTAAGATGAAAATTGAGTCAACGTCTGCTGCTGATCCCCACAGCAGAATGCCATAAGACATAATACTGTGGATATAAGTATAGTATACTAACCTAGCTGTGGCTACATCGGTTAACTGCCTTATTTTCCTTACTGCATATGCAGCTGAACTTAACCGACCCGAAAGAGTTCTAATGTGCGCGCCCCACTGCAATTTTGAATCGATAGTAATCCCTAAGAATACAGTTTCCTTTATAACTTCAAGATTTTTGCCGTCAAGATTTAAATTTAGTTCACGTTGTGGTACATTTGGTAAGGAAAACTTCAGACATTTTGATTTTTTCGCATTCAGTAAAAGATTGTTAGCTGCGAACCATTTAGAGAGAACAATTAGACTTTCGTTGACATGTAAGACAACCGTATCTTTCCTATCTATTTTAAAAATTAGCGAAGTATCATCAGCAAATAGAATTATATCCGATAATTTGGCCATCATAAAAGGGAGATCATTAATGTAAACAAGAAAAAGGAAAGGGCCGAGAATTGAACCTTGGGGCACGCCCATCTTGACTAGAGACCCGGAGGACGTCGCCCCATTAACATTTACTTTTTGCTGTCTGTTTGATAAATAGGAAAGCACAAGATCAGCAGATTTTCCTCGAATTCCGTAGTGGTGTAATTTACAGATCAGTGTGTTGTGGTCGACGCAGTCGAACGCTTTCGAGAGATCACAGAAAATGCCAATGGCATCCTGGGACTTCTCCCAAGATTCCAAGATGTGGCTGATGAGTTTTACTCCCGCGTCCGTTGTCGACCTACCTTTCGTGAAACCAAACTGTTGACTATGCAGGATCTTATTTGGATTGAAGTGAGACAACATCTGTTCCAGCATGATTTTTTCATAGATTTTACTCAATGCTGGAAGCACGGATATAGGCCTATAATTAGAGGGATCACTGTTACAGCCTCATTTGAAAATTGGTACTACTTTACTGTGTTTCATTAAGTCAGGAAAAGTGCCGCTGTCCAAACATTGATTGAATATGCCTGTTAGGACAGGATCAATTGAGTCAATAATATCGCCAAGAACCCTAACGGATATCCCCCACTAGTCTTCAGTATTTTTTACGTTGAGACTTTTGAACGCGTTTTTATTGTGTCAATACATATTGATTTAAATTTAAAGGTTGGTATGTCTTTAGTAAAGTTTTCTTTAAGAAGAGCTTCAGCTAATTTAGATGAGGAGGGAAGAGACTTCGTAACCTCTAACGGAATGTTGGTAAAGAAATTTTCTAATGTCTCAGCGACTTCTTGCTTACCAGAAATGGTTCAGTGCCCAATTACCGCAAGCGACTTCGAAAATGTTTCAATGCAGATTTACTTGTTTTCCAAAAAAATATAGAATTATTTCGTTGGGTAGGTACAAAATTTCCAGAAAATAATAATATTAATATTATTAAATAATTACGTGTTCAATAGATAGTCGATCGCAGCGCGTCTACTTAACTTAAAATTAAGTGATACTATTTAGTCATCTTTTGTGGACAATCATATTATAAGTCGGGTCGGTACATTCTACTAGCAATAGTAATTGTCAAAACAGTTAAAAACTACAAGAGCTACCGAAATGTCAAGTAGTGATTAATCCGTACATTTTGGTATTTTGAGAAACGCTATCGCTGACCGATATACTAATATTTGTATGCCACGAAATGTGATAGCACATAGAAGCATCTGCACTATTTTGTAACAACTACTCTACTACTACTACGTGCTACTGCGTGTACTCTAATTAAAATATTTTTTTGGCAATAAAAATATCTCTAATTAAAATTATATTGAAAGAAATTGCCAGAAAATGTATCCTTATCTGAATATTTTTGGTACGAAACAATATATGACATACGAGTAAATTCATATTAGGTACGTAAGTATCCACTCCACAGGCAACTACACTTTGGAAATAGGAAAGTAGGAACTAACTTTCTTACTAACTAACCGACTAGCTTCTTGACATTTCAAAGGTCTAATTGAAATAACACAACTTTGACTATGAATATCAAAATCTAAATGTACTTTGAAACAGACGTAGCGGTATTTCTGTTTCCAAATAATTGAAGAGCAAAACGATTGGCGGTGCAATTTACAAGAAGGCGAAATTTTTTCTCAGAGGTTGTGAATGGGACAGTTTTCCTTATAAAGTACGAAGTCAAGTAGGCTTTCACGTTGAGACTGTTTCTCGAGAAAGAATTACACAATTATCTACGTGCAAAGCCTACAGCTTTCCCGTCTGAAATATAACACGGTTTCACGTGCCACCAATATTTCTGGGCAATAATTTTAATAAAATAAATTTGTAACTTAAAGCCGTAAAATTCCACGTAACGCTCACACGACGCGCCATTACGGCGGGAGCCCTCAATGTATCAAAAGGTCCATACCAATTTGTTCGTGTCACAAAATAGAAATTTACGTAAATTCGTCTAGAAAGCCGTGGGGCCACTCCAAAACGTATTCCGCTTATTCACTCGACATTCGCGCTACTTTATTGGAATTGTACCTTAAAAACCCTTTTCGTATCGAGTCCCTTACATATATGTAGATGCTTATTGGAACCTTTTCCTTTGTGTTGTAACGCGTGACGTTTTGTATAAGCTCTTTTTATACTCTTTCAGCAACTATTTACTGAGGCCTAACAGTACCGTATACCTACGTAAATATATTGCCGCATTTCTATTTGAGTACAGGAAATAAGGTTTACGTAAGAGAAATGTCTTCAGTAAATGTTGTAGTCAGCAGTAAGGATAGGTTCATTTCGGTAGCACGAGGCAAGGATTGTTTGACAGTGACCCGTGTAATCGGGTTAACACATTATGCTGGCGGAGCAAAATATTACAATAGATGATTACCTTTGTTACGTTTGTGTAGATCACACGTAACTGCTTTAATACTATCTACTTTATTTTGTTTAAAATAATAATAATGAAATAAATAAGTGGATACAGCGACCATTGTACCGATAGTCGTGTCAGCCAATGGCTTAATAGCCACGAGCCTCGACCAACACCTTAGGAGGCTCTCGTTAGGCGGCTGGGTCAAGGGCCTGATCCAGAAAGCAGTATTGCTGGACACGGCTCGTATTTTTAGGAGGTACCTCTCTCTGGAGCCCTGACCGCCGGTAGCCCGATACCGGTGGGCCTCTATTTTTTATATTTTTAGATGTCTTTGTTTTTTTTAATTTATTTTATAAAAATATTTAAAAATGTAGATAGTAAGAAATTTCATGAATAAAGGACATAATAATAAAATAAATAAATAATAAATAAATAAATAATATTTTATTATTTTTTTTTAATTATCTAATATTTAAAAATGTAAAGAGTATGTACAAAAATGGAATAAAAGAAATAAATAATTATAAAATTGTTTATTTATCCAAATAATACACACAGACACAGTTCAAAAACAAATTGGTAGAAATACAATAAGCATAAAAATATAGCTTGTGCACAGAAGATTTAGGGCTACAAAAAAAAAGTCTATGCATACAAAAAAAAATATGAACCCTGTCTCTTAACCTAGGAGACCTGTATATTAAGAGATGATGATGATGTTTTGATGTAGAATAAGCAATATTATTCAGGAAAGGCTTGTTAACAGTAGTGATTGTTTTCAGCCGTATTCACTGTTATATAGGTACAAAGGTAGGCGGTCGATCCTCAATCCGTTGTTGTGGTCTTAACGTGCCTTAGGAAATGGTTTGCGGGTAAGCCGAAGTTCACCTCGTCACTTTAATGGCAAACACAGGGTTCTACGTACCCTAGAGGTCAGCTTAATAAAAAGTTTACTTACACTCTTTAAGCTGTAGCATGGTGTGTAACATTTCGTTTCACTCTTGAAAGTGGCCGCGATCACAGATAATATAATACTAGCATACAGATACCTCATCCCACACAAAGAAACCATGCCGATGTAACTAGCGTTTTTCGTCTGCTTAATCTGGTAATTTTTTGTACATCGAACGCATTCGGTTCTGTTTCACGGTGATAGATAGATGGTGTTAGCAGCGACTTGCAAGTAAAAGGGTTTACTAGGTTCGTGAATATTTTTTTCTTTAAATGCAGTGAAGGTTTGTTTTCTAGTATTTATTTGCACGTTTTTACAGTGGTTTTTTTTTGAGTGGAATGCCTCAGAAATTAGAAAATGCGCCATCTATTGGCATCAATTTTAAATGATCCGTCTAATAATCTTTGAAATGTGAATTAAGAACCCAATATTCCATAGTTTTGTACTTAGGAGAGTTGATTAAACAAGAACATACAATTTTTGTGTTCAATTCCAGAAAATGTTAATTTTACACACATTCAATAACAGATGGAGGTGCATATCGCGCCATCTAGTGAGATTTATTTGAACCAAATTTTCTTTCTTAGCAATGAGACCCCGTGCCGCGATTTAACAAATTATGATTTAGTATTTCAACTGTACTACATTCGTAATATATTAAATCATTAATAACTGTAGTCAATTAAATTAAACCTAACCAGAATGTTCTAGTCTACAAATAAAACACCACTGTCATCCGCACCATACTACAGCGTAAAGAGTGTAGTCATGTGAACTTCACCAATAAAATATGGCGAATAGTGAATTGAACCATTGACAGCGATTGAATTTTTTGACGCCCAATGAGCCCTGCTTTTTATACGCGTTCGTAATTTTTGATTTAAGCGTATGTATAGTATTGTATAGGTTAAATAATGGGCAAGGTGGATGGAGAAAGACCTCGCGGCCGGTCACCTAACTGCTGGTCAGACCAAGTAACCGCCCTCACTAGACTCTCTGTTACAGCCGCCCTGAGAGAAGCTGAGAACCGACTGAAGTGGAAGAACATCGTGCATAAAGCCACGAAGGCCTTTCAGGGACACGACCTTCAGTAATGAAGAACGCGACCAAGAAGAAGATAGATTCATCAATAGCCTATTAATGTTCCCACTCCTGGGACACAGGCCTCCTCTCTGTGAGAGGGAATGGACCGTAATTCAACACGCGGGCCCAGTGCAGTTTGGTGGATGTCGCATGTCTTCGAATTTTTGGTTCGAGGACATTTGGTTTCCTCACGATGTTTTCCTTCACCGTTTTTAGAACAGTGGTGATGAAATATTTTACACAAAGTAAAGCGCCTGCCTAGGTTCGAACCCTCGACCTACGAAACGTAAGTCAGGGCCGTTACCACTGGGCCACCACTGCTCTCGGACGTTTTTTATTTATTTATTAAAACTCCATCCAACATACAGGGTCATAGGCGGACTTAATGCCTGAGACATTCTCTACTTTGGTCTTCCTCTACTCTTATAGCTACATAAGTTTATAAGACATGCCGGTTTCCTCACGATGTTTTCCTTCACCGTTTTTGAGAGAAGTGGTGATGAAATAATTTACACAAAGTAAAGCGCCTGCCTGGGTTCGAACCTACGACCTACAACTTGTAAGTCACAGCCGATACCACTGGGCCACCACTGCTCTCTATGCATATATAGGTAGTTATTGTAAATTAAGTATTTTATACTATGTTAATTTGTATATATATAAGTAAATAATTGAATATTGAACCATGGTTCACCCCTTTGCCGTTCCTCATACGCAACCCCCTTGCATATTCCAGGACTCGAAAGAAGCCAATAACAGAGCCAAATCAGAATCCAGAGGCTCTACAAAGTGTCATTCTATTGGCAATGTCGATGGTTATTGTCGAAATCTCAAAATGCCCATGCATTTTGACAATAACCATCGCGCATTGTTCTCGTGACATTTCGATAGCGCTTGATGCAATGCTTTCGTAGATAAAATCTCATTTGTCTATAAACTCACACATAGTAGTAGTCAATCGAGACGCAAAGTGAATGGACGTAAAACACAATATCTGTCTCCATTATGATAATATTGAAAAGACAGAAATTATAAACCACACGTATTCAACACTAGCTGTGCCATGCAGCTTTGCTCCCGTCAACTGGCTGCCTACCTACCCTACATACATGAATGTTGCGTAACTTTAACCGCTTACGCAGCGCACGCAACGGAGGCTGTCAAAAAGGAATATTTTTTTCCGTTTTTGCAACATTTTTCATTTATGCTCGGGTCCTATTGGTCATAGCGTGATACTATATAGCCTAAAACCTTCCTCGATAAATGGACTAGCTAACAAAAAAAGATTTTTTCAATTCCAATATGTAGTTGTAGGTTGCGGGAACCCGCTGGTTGCGGGACGAACGGGACCGGTCAATGTGGCGACGCTTGGGGGAGGCCTATGTCCAGCAGTGGACGTCTTTCGGCTGATATGATGATGATGATGAATATGTAGTTCCTGAGATTAGCGCGTTCAAACAAACAAACTCTTCAGCTTTATAATATTAGTATAGATAACAATTTAACAGAACAATCACACAGAACATTTCAATCCCAATAAAAAAAAGCCATGCGTGACCAGTCCATACAACTTTACAATACCATCATTTTCTTCATACAAGCGATTTTATCACCTCAATTAGCCGGTAAGCTAATTGTCGAACGATTTGTCTGCCGTGACCTAGTTACAAACTGCGGTATACCTGGGTACCTCGCCTGGGAATAAACTAATGTCGTGCCGGTGGATTTCTTCGTATAATAAACTTTGGTACGTAATAGTTTTATGGTATAAGTAGTGTAGAAAGTAACTGTGAATAAAGTTTGGTTTAGTGCCGTAATATACCTTGTACGAAAATTGTTGTTGCCTAAGGTAATTGGGTTTGTATTTGAAAAGTGCGACGTTGGAATGTACTGGGTTTTTATTAAGGTTTGCTTTTTGTAATATAGTGCTTTGTACGCCTTTAGCCATCTTACTTGGCGAATTTTCTGAGAATATCTAGCCTCGGTTTGTGCTAGACAGGGTATGTATGAAGATGAATCTATCGTGAACTAGGATTTTTGATGCCTGTAACAGATGGTTTTTCACCTGAAAGAACTCTTGCAAAACTGTAACGCACCCATAGTAAGTATGGTTCTTGCCTTTAGTATGACAATTAATTTTTCTCTATCAGTGATCTGTCATATAGTCTATCCATCATTTTAGGGTTCCGTACCCGAAGGGTTCATCTGGTGGGTTTATCTGTCTGTCCATCGGTCTGTCTGTCCGTCGTCTGTCACACAGGTTTTACAGCCAAACGGTTGGAGCTAGAGGCTTCAAATTTGATCCAAAGCTATACAAATTGTCAAAAAATATGGGGGCGTGCATTGACATATTTATTACATGAGGGCGTGAAAAAAAATTGACCTGACCTGACCTGACTCATCGAGTGGGATATCGTTGTTTACAACTCATTGAGTAGATAAAAACTGTATTTTTGTTTTAAAAAAATATTGTAAAACAAAGAAATGAGAAGCTAAAATCAGCTTTTACAAAATTTTCCGAAGAATTTTTTAACTTCCCATTTACCTATGAACTTCAAATTAGGTGACAAAGTTTACTATTACGTATTTTTTACTAAAAAATACCAATATATTGATAAATCAGATTTTTATTGAATTTTCCTCATTTTTCCTATTACAACCAACTTTTTTTTGTGGTATGGTACGGAGCCTTAAACGTGCAAAGTCCGACACGCACTTGGCCAGTTTTTTATTTCATCATCATCATCAGCCTTTTAATTTACCCACTGCTGAGACACAGGCCTCCTCTTTGTGAGAGAGTGAATGGGGTTGGTGAATGTCACATGTCTTCGAATTTTTGGTTCGAGGACATTTGGTTTCCTCACGATGTTTTCCTTCACCGTTTTTAGAACAGTGGTGATTAAATATTTTACACCAAGTAAAGCACCTGCCTGGGTTCGAACCCTCGACCTACGAAACGTAAGTCAGGGCCGTTACCACTGGGCCACCACTGCTCTCGGACGTTTTTTATTTATTTATTAAAACTCCATCCAACATACAGGGTCATAGGCGGACTTAATGCCTGAGACATTCTCTACTTTGGTCTTCCTCTACTCTTATAGCTACATAATTTTATACTAAAAACTTCTCTCATAACATTTTCTCAGTTTCCGATTTAGTTAATAATTCTAAAAACAACATTCAATGCAATCTTATTTACAACTAACCAACCACCACCTAACCTTCCATCTGCAAAAATCCGGATACTCACTTGTGCGCTTATAAATATTTAAAATGTTCACATCATCGTAGCTCATTAAGCCCCCGTAATTTATGTAGGTTCAGATAAAAGCAGCTGATTATTTAGCGAGGTATAATAATATGCTTTCTGATAATGTGCTGCAAGTTGGAGCACCTTTAGATTTCTCCTTTCAAGGCTTAAGTATTTTGCCCTATTTTCTAAAGGGTGTTTTCTTGAGGTCTACTATACTTCATAAAAGATAGCTTGATCTCTGCGACATATGTTAAACTGATGGATACGTTATTGTTAGCCTGTCAAGCGCTATTGTTACTGTATTGATACTGACAGCTGTCACAGATATCAAGCTATCTTTTATGAAGTATAGCATATAAATTGTGCTTTTTAATTTCGTAGACCAAAATGACAGCTGCCAATGACATTCTTTTTTTTAATGTTGCAAGCGTGGAGTGTAGTGTTGTAGGTAAGGCTCAATCATAAAGCAAAAGAAAGAAAAAGTGTTTATTTGTCACAAAACGACATACAATATAAGAACATACTTAAGCTAAACCCTTAAAATAGTATTAGTAGTACTTAAATTAAGTTAGTAAAGACGAGAAATAAATCAACAATAATAATATATACATAATTGATTCATCGAGTCGTTGATTGATTCCTCAATTTAATTTTACTAATTGGTATACACAAACGTCATAGTTTTATCCCCGAAAGGTTATTCAGAAGTGCCTTTATAGTACACCCCATTTTGCCTGTTACGTTTAAGTCCCATGTTATAGGGGGTGAGCCTGTTGCCATCAATCGGGCACAAGACCAGACTCCGGGCTGTTCTTGAAAAATTCCAGATGGAAAAACCCAATAACACTGCCTCACCTGTGGGCAGGGCACATTGCTCGTAGAACGGATAGCCGTTGCGGCCGAAAAGTTCTGGAGTGACGTCCGAAAGACGTTCCGTTGTAAGGCCTCCCACTAGGTGGACCGATGACCTGGTAAAGGTTGCGGGGATCCGCTGGATGCGAGATGGACGGGACCGGTCAATTTGGTGACACTTGGCGGAGGCCTATGCCCAGCAGTGGGCGTCTTTCGGCTGAAATGATGATGATAATGACCTGGGGCCGAACCCAGGACTACATGCTCTGCAGTAGCGCTTTCGAGCACTAGACCAACGATGCAGTCAGTCAGGCTACATTAAGTAGGTACAATTTTTTTTAAATACAATTTTAGTAGGCAGGTAGGCGGATGCCTCGCGGTTTCACCCGCGTAGTTGATAAAAAGTAGCCTATGTCACTCGGGGATAGTGTAGCTTCCCAACAGTGAAAGAATTTTTGAAATCGGTCCAGAAGTTTTTAGGTTTATTCGATACATACAAAAATACAAATCTTTCCTCTTTATAATCATACTAGATGTTCCCCGCGGCTTCGCTCCCGTGGACTACCCTACAGGGCCCGTTATCGGGATTACAAAATAGCTTATGTTACTCAGGAATAACGTAGCTTTCTATTGGTGAAAGAATTGTTTAAATCGGTCCAGTAGTTTCGGAGCCTATTCGGTACAAATAAACAAACAAGCAATAAAATCTTTCCTCTTTATAATATTATATTATATAGTATAGACTAATATTATAAAGAGGAAAGATTTTTTTGTTATTACTATTTTTTAATCCCGAAAACGTGTCCTGTGGGGTGGCCCACGGGAGCGAAGCCGCGGGGAACAGCTAGTATTAGTATAGATATAGATGAAGTCCGCCATTGTATATTTGCGACAAAAAATTATGAATTATAAATAACAAAGGTCATAACCGTTTAAATCTTCGACAGAGTTGTACCGTTGAGTTTATTGTGTTCTATTTCTGTCCCAAAACTTTGTTTGAAATTCAGCACAGGCATTTTCAAATTTTAATCGCCCTTCATGCATTGTGATTCTTCAAATTTTTATATTTTTGACCCCGACGGAAAATAAGGCGTGTAATAAGTTTGACGTGTATACCTGTGTGTTTGTGTATTTATTTATGTCTGTGGTATCATAGATCCTAAACGGATGTGCCGATTTTGATTTCATTTGTGTCTTTATGCAGAGAGTTCTTAGCTATGTTTGATAAAAATTGGTTCAACCCTTCTAAAGTTCAGGGCATTTATTTATATATACTTTATTGTACACAAAGATAAAACAATACAAATAAAACATAAAAATTAAAACAAAAATACAACAGGCGGCCTTATCGCGCTCTGCGATCTCTTCCAGGCAACCTTTAAACTGTTTAATTTGGGGTGATTTTGCAAGATATCGTGTCATAACTACGTGTTCAATAAATTGTTGATCGAAGCGTGTCTACTATCATGCAAATTATGTAGCATGAAATAAAAATGTGCCGTTTTAATTTATAATTTTACCTTCAATATAATTTGCTACAATTACCAGAATCGGCGACGCTTCACTCTCTTGATAAATTCAATGCTTTATCACTTCAGTCCATTTCTATATTTAATTTCAATTGTCTTAATTACGAGTACTAGAATCAGCGACGATTCACCATTGTGTCGAGTTCATCTTTTGAATGTGAATCATATGTATCAGTACAATACTCGAAAAAAAATACCTTACCTTTCAAATGTACTGAGAAGTGAGCCTTCAAAGAGTTCCTTTTTATCGCTATAGGGTTCAAATGGGGTTAGGCACTGTGGTGCTTGGCAGCCTCGGGTTGACAGTCATACAAGTAGCTAGTCAACAAGGCTTTAGCGCGGTTTTAGTCAAACGCTCCGGCGAACGTTGTAGATTCAGCAGGAATGAAAACCGCAGCAGTGAATTTCGTACTGGCGTGGTTAATATGGTGTTTGATAATAATAATGAATTTAGTGTTAGGAAGCCTAAGGTTTGAGTGGAAATGTATGTGTATGTATAATGTATTATATTTTTCACTTTGATTTCGAAGTTGATGCGGTGGATTATTTTCTTCAGTTTTCCTCAATTTGTTTCACATGCTCGATTTGCAAGTCTGATTTTACTATCGGCAACATTTTCAGTGAACCTGCAAGATTTTGAAAAGTTTATAAAACACACAAACATAAAACCGGAAAAGGTGTTATGTGGCAGAGAATTTTCTTTTATTCCAGACCTAAAAGGACTTTCTCGTACTAAAAGGCAATTCTTGTTTATCCCAGCCAACATTAATCAGGAAATAACAGAGAAACAGCCAAATTGATAATTTAGGATGCCGTATACTAAACAAACAGAGGAAAGCTAAATAATAAATCTTAGTTGAACACAAACACAATTTTCAAGTTCACCGCAAGGTTATCACTCGATCTCGACATATTCGAGTCATTATTATCACAAACTTATAGAGTTAAGAGTCAGTGGATCTTAGGACTTACGACAATTGTTATAGAGGTGGTAATGTATGCAGACAATGAGATGTAGGTACCCTTTGCTTGGCGAGTTGTTTGTGAGCCGTAGTGCTCTCCCACGCGAATGCTCATTGCTTTTGCTTGGCGTAATTTATGAGAGGAGCGGTGTCAAGGGAGGTTATGTAATATACAGAAATATGACTGATTTTATTAGTATCTTAAATCTTGGGTTGGCAGAAAAAACTGGATATCAAAACCGTGTTATTTGAAATAAGTAAATTGCAGAAAAATCGTCGGTCCACAAAAATAATATTACATTTAGAACATTTCAATATAAAAAGTATTCGAAGAGATTTCTCAGGGTTCTGCGAAATAAAATAAATCGGAATATGATAACATGTCCCAAAGCTCAACGCTATTGGGCCTTGGGACAGAATTCCACATTCGCCTTTATAAACTAAGTACTAATAAAAACCCGGCTAAGTGCGAGTCGGACTCGCACACGAAGGTTTCCGTACCATTATCGCAAAACACTGCAAAAAAATCATTTTTTGTTGTATGGGAGCCCCCCTTAATGTATTTTATTTTAATTTAATAATAATTATTTTTTGAAGAAAATATACAACTAAACATTCTGTGAATATTTCAAGCGTCTACCTGTTGCCGTTATTAATATCGAGCAAAAAACGGCAAAAATATCACGTTTGCTGTATGGGAGCCCCCCTTAAATATTTGTTTTATACTGTTTATAGTATTTGTTGTTATAGCGGCAACAAAAATACATCATCTGTGAAAATTACAACTGTCTAGCTATCACGGTTCATGAGATACAGCCTGGTGACAGACGGACAGACAGACAGACAGACAGACGGATCGCGAAGTCTTAGTAATAGGGTCCCGTTTTTTACCCGTTGGGTACGGAACCCTAAAAAAGTACTAAGGTCATAGAAACCGAGAGAACTCATTATTCCGTCACTTCACGAATCCCGCTGCCGCTTATAATTTCGCTCCAAAACCCTAAACTAGACAACACAGAGGGTTTGTGGCTGGCGTTAATTAACTACTGACTGAAAACTTGTTACAATAGACTACAGTAATTTAGAAATTGTTAATAAACGTAGCGTTAAACGGCAATAATAAGTGGCGCAAGAAATTAAGATTTTTAGGTGTGGCTTTAATTAATTTGGCTGCCACTAAAATTAACACTATTTTCCTTAATAAATAAGTTGTATAAGTTAAAACACTGAATATTCTGAGAATGTTAAATAATGGAGAGATAGTCTGGTTTTAAAGTGGGATACTCGTGGCTTCATTTTTTTTATTTTGCTCAGTTGTGCTCAGCAATAGTGCTTACAACTGCTAGACCAACGAGGCACGAATCGAGGTTTTTTTAATTATTTTCTAAAGAGCTTTACCCAAATTATAGATATATAGGACGATCAACAACGACAATATCTATTGAAACAAGTTACACAGTTCGTATACCAAGGCGACGCGACGGGCGTAAGTAATAGTTTGAAAATCTATCATTACATGTGCTTGCTGATCCCTAAATCTGGTACGTTATTGCTCTACGTGCTTTCAACTTGAAGTTCAGTACATATTAGAAAGGAAAAGACATCTGAATAAATATTTACTGGCATTGCCCCTTCTTTCTCATTGTTTGCGTATATGAGGTCATTAGTTTGAAAATACGAGTAAAACTATTTCTTGAAAATAAACGGGCGATTCGTGATTATATTGGTGAGGAAGAGATTAAATAAAAGTTTTGTGTTATTTTTGTTAGTTGTCTCCACAAATGAAGCACAAATCTTCAAGATTGTTAAAATAGACAATAATAAACATTTCTTAGAAAACTGATACAACATGTTCTCGAATTTTGGGCAACAGACAGGGGATAGTGACGAAACCACTCTAGTCTTGTCAAAACTACAAAGTGGTTACATTATACCATTACATAATCTAACCATTGGCATATCTTCTGATGGATTTATAGCTAACTACACAGCAATCCTGTAAGATTTTTTTTTTTATTTTTTTTTATTTGGGGTAAACAAACAGTGACACATTACATTTTACAAGTTACTATTACTACAATTACGACCAAATGTGCAACCAACCACATTTCCCACGGAATACCAATATTCACAACATAATATTATAAAGAGACCAAAACCGGCCAAAAACCTAGTAACAAAAGTTAATAGGTTTTATCATAATCTGTCAAGCCTTTTCCAGGCTTCCAGTCTGACCAGAAGCATTATAATACTTATATTTTACATAAAACGATCATTTGATGCCTATCTAATCTCTTATACCCAGTTAGTAGGTAACACGGTAGGACGCGGTAACACAGACCAAACACCAGAAAACTCGCCAGAACAAGAACAAACTGCTCTAACCATTAAGAAAACAATCGAAGCACTGAGTGCACTGTTGGATGGAGAGGCGATATGGTGTGGATATCAACTCCTCAACAATTAAATCGAGCTAATTCTTTGAAAGCTTTGCGACGCCAAGACTTGGACGATAAAACAAGCGGTTTAAACTTAACCTTAAATTCCCCTACCAGTGGAGATGACATGGAGGCTGGCCATGGTTCAAGATCGGTTACACTGCTTGACGAATCTGGTATTGTTTTCATGTTTCATTACTATTTGAGTAGACATTAATTTCGACTACACATAACACCCGTAAGACTAATGAATAGTTTTATTTTAACAGTCATTACAATCATTAACTTAACAAACTTCTTTTTTTCTTCATTAGCCTTTTTCAAATTCTTCCATCAAATTGACATCTTAACATACTATTTTCTTCATCAAACATTATATTTATTTTTATTTGAAACGTTTTATTTGTAAATAAATACAAACAAATCACACACCAAAAACAAATACCAAACACTTGTTCAAATAAAAAGTATTTCCAATTTACCACTCAAAGATTTGTCGACGTAAACTTGTAGTAATGAAATTGAAGGTAATCCAATGGGTGGAGCGAGAATCGAGACGGAGGCAACGGGCCGTAATGCACTCCACGAAAACAGATAAGTGAGTCGAATCCAGTCTTATCCTGAAAAAGAAAAACATGAGAGAAATTGCATCGGCACAATTGTAAAGGTTTGGTTTATCGGGAATAGTATTACTACGCGTTTCTAGTTCTTTGTGAACGAAACTGGGTTAGTTTGTTGGACGGTCGGTTGTTATTCGGATATGGTACCCAATTTTAATAATTCTTATCTAAATGGGAGTCTTTTTTAGAAAGTTTTCCCTTGTTATTTTCTGGACAGGGTTAGGAGCAATCACGTAAAGTCGTATGAATAAAGAAATACTGTCTGACTGTCCAGCTGACCAAAGACTCATGGATGGAGCATAATTTATTTTCAAAACGTTCATATTTTGCTTTAGATAGGGTAAGGGTGCCTACTAGGAAACGTTTACATAAATTGACTGTTATTAATACTCTTGCAACTCGGCAAAATTTTAATCTGACAAAAATGGTATCTAAAAAGAGCAAAATTGATTGCGGTCAAACATCCTAAGCTAACTAATTTTGATAACAAAACGAACTGAAAATTATTAAACTAAAATCCAAACTAACATTAATTTCAATTTCTAAAATACATTTTCTAAATGCAACAGAAATTCCTATTACCATTCCATCACACGAGGTTTACATGAAACCTATTTCGTAATACTTTATAGCAACAGAGTCGTACGTTCATTTGAGAGACAGCCAGGCGTCTATTCAATACGGTCCGGCCACCAAGATCAGATAAGCTGCAATCACATAAAGGTAGGTACAGAAGTTCCAGTCCATACAACGGGAGAAAACAAGAGCACCCATTCATAGAAGCGTACGAACAGCAATGTCGGTCGACTGCCGGTCGTGAGTGCGCTTGCACTCGCTATACGTGAAGCATATCTATATGTGTGTGCGTCAGCCAACCTTCTGTTCTTATTTATTTAGTACTGCTATCTTCCCTCGCCACAGAAACTACACGCAATACAATTTTCCTATAAAAGCGAATATTCTGTTTCGTTTTTTTTTTCAGAATAGCTCGGTGATTTTCGTATCTGATGGCTGTGTTACATATGTTAAGGCTGATTTGCCAATGTTGGGTTGTATGTTTGGCATGAATAGAGTTTTGTGAGACGACCAATACTAGGTCATTTTGGGATGTTGCCATATAGAAATGTGAAGTAGTATTATATATTTCATAGGCTCATATTTGACCACTATCTCACCTCATAGTATATAACCTATGACGTATCAGACGAGGATGCTTCCTTTCTAAAAAGTATACTCTTCATTTAAGACCAGCTATTAGGGAAGACATACTTTAGAAACGAAATTACAATTAGGCAAAATTAAAAAGTTGGTTCAATCACTCACTTGTTGGTCAATATACAAAACATGTCAAATTAGGTCACAAATTCCGAGCAAAAAAATTAGCAAAAAAAATTTACACATATTCGAGCTCACATCAAACTAAAACAGGGCACACCATACTGGGCAAAAACCTACAGCTACTCGTATTAAGAAGGCCATTCAAGTAGTGAAACGCAAAGCCACAAAGGGAGCAAGCTACTTAGAGACCACTTACTTGTTCGCTTTCTTGGCATTCTTTCAGCTCTATTTGATACCACTCGGATGGGGATTTTTTTATATAAATTTCGTTAATGTGTGGATCTTGTTGCGGTCAAGATGTATGTTTTGTATTTAAATGTTTTAAGTTTCACTGCTGTTTCAAAATTCACATTATGCAGTAATCACATTATCATTCGTTTGCTCCTATCCAAATTTATTTAGGGTGAAAATAATTATTGTCTTCTTCTGCCACACTTCTCTTATGAAATATTATATGGCTCGAAATGTTTCTTCACACAATCATTCAGTCTACCCATAATTTGCAGTTCTCACAACAACTTTTCCTCTGGCAAAATTGCAGCATTGCTTTGCTTTTTTTTTTGGTCTGCGAGGGTTATTTAATATTGCATATCCCTTTTACAATATATCCTTTATCATCTACTTTATTAACGGGCTTATTATGTTGTTTGCTGTGAATCTTGTTAATTACTATGTTGCAATGAGCCCTCTCTTTATAAAGTTATCTATTGAGATATAAGTAACAATCATAGAATCATACCATACCATTTGCAAGGAATAAAAACTCTTGCATACATTTTTAGTTGTTGCTTTTCCCCTAGGCAAACACAAATTGTCAAGAAAAATGCATTCCCATATTTGCAAAGGCGAATGAGGAAAAAAAACATTCACACATTACCTTTTATATGATAACTGCTTGTCATTTGTGCTGTAGTAAAAAAAACAAGTCGGTTGCCTCAATGAACGCTAAACTATCCCCATTATTTCCATGGCCTTCGCAACCATTGTTTGCGCTTCAGAAACTCTTACCTGGATCAGAGGCATGTCAACATCATCATCATCATTTCAGCCGAAAGACGTCCACTGCTGGACATAAGCCTTCCGCAAGCATCGCCTTACTGATCGGTCCAGTGTAAGGCACGTGAGTGGTGATAATTGATATTATGTAGATAAATCATCTACAGCATTCTACAAACATCAATCTGTTTGGAAAGCTTGGTTATTATAATTATTATAAACTTCCTATGTTCTCTTATGCAAAGAGATAAATGTCTCTCCGAGCTTTTCTCTCCCTTTTAGCTTCTGATTGTAGAATAATTTTAAGGAGTCTGTAATATGGTGGATTTTCAAATATAGTAGATAGTTCTAACCGCCGAATAATTATGAGAAATTGTGAACCATTTTGTCGAAAAAGGTCATCAAAAAGTTTAAAAAGTTAGTTAGTTAATTTATAAAATCAAAAATCCATGTATAATTTTGGTTTTGTTTATGTATTCTCCGACTGCACAGCATGATTTTCTTCTTGTTAACGTTTTTTTTAGTTCGCTTCGTTCGTCGTTCGAGTTGGGTTTTTGATTCTTTTATGTAACTTTTTTTATGTATAACTTTTTAGTTATCATTTTTTTCGTCTTACTTTTAAACATATAAGCGTTACATATTTTTATGATCACCTGTTAAAACTCTTTATTTCGATACCCACGCGGTGGGTTTGGAAGTATTTTAATGTAACCAGTGACAATCGCAAGATTAAAATGAATCGATTGATGTAAAAATCATCAAAATCAGTCTACACGTTTGGCTATAAAAACGCCACATAGGAACAAACATACGTACATACAAACATATACATAGACTGATAAACCCATTACCCTCATTTGCGACGCGTACTTGGGTTATAAAAAGAGGTGTTTAAACTGAAACGTTGACGTCTAAATCCTCTCCCTGTACCTACCTTTTTACATAACAAGATCATGCATACAAAACTTAATAACTAAACATAATTAAACTCATAAATAAGCTAGCAGTCTATCCCTTTCATGAAACAGTTTCATTAAAATATAATATTACTTACAAAGTTTCATTCTGAACTACAATACAAAGGAGAATAAAAAACGGTAGCTATTAAGCAAGACTATTGGAGGGACGAGCTTGATACCACAAAGAGTAAGACGTTTTCCATTGCTACTTTGTATAATAACGGAGATACGGTCTCAATTTTATTTGCTGCAATGAATAATTAATTTATATTTCGCAATACGAGTCTTCTGACTGTTACATTGTATGTAATGTATTCAAATTACATGATAGCATTAGTTATACTACTTATACTTGGTTTATCCTCTTCTCCGTTTGTGGTTATGATTTCTGCAAAATGCATGTTGTTGCGAAGACATGAAAATATATTACATAGTACTGAATATTTGCATTTTTCGGCAACCAAGTTTATTTTGCTATAAGTCATCAGCGTACGCACTAATTACGGTAGAAGGACTATATTATGTGAAGGAGCACAGCTGTTCAATGAATTGCCGGACGATATAAAGGAGTGTCATAACTTAAATACATTTAAAAATAAGCTTAAGAAACATGTATGTACATTATAACTTCTAAGGCTCTGGAGGAAATTGTATTTTACTGTATTGTTATAATTATTGCTCTGTATCTCATTATAAGCGGACTGTAAGTTCTTATGAGAAATAAATTTCTTTAAACCGATAAAGCAGCAACAAAATAAACATTCACTAACATTCTAAAGGAATTGATGCTCCTTCAAAAATATGTGAAAAGGTGGTAAATAATGAAACAGTACTTACTAATACAAAAATAATCAAAATATAATTCATTTCAGTTCTAATCATGGACTGTTAGTTTAAGTAAATTGATGATTGCATATATCCATTTGAGTGGTCAACAAAGTTGAAGCCAATCTAGTTTATGTCACAGTGGCGGTTCACTACGGCAGACTACTTCAACAGCTTTGGAGCTCACTTCTGCCTACTTTTGAACTCTATCTTTTTAAAAATCCCAGTGCCAAGTGCCTGTTAATGCAACACAAAGTAATTAATATTTTAGTTTTGTCTATGATATTTAACAAGCCTATATAAACTACAATCCACTACAGAATTAGCGAGCTGAAATCATATCATGCTCCAAACAGGGTGATCATAAGCGAACCACTTCAAGATACATAAGTATCAGAAAACTCATATTACGGTTTTATGTTCGTTAGACTCATATTCGGATTTTATTTCAAACTGATTAATTCAAAAATAATTTGCGTCTATGCGATAAAATAGTGTTTTCTGGACATTTTGAAGTATATTGTTCTTCATGATCACACAGTAATTATAGTGATAGCATTAACTGCATATGTTTAACGTCTCTATATACTGAAGAGGCATGAGATGGTAAATGATTCACCGTAGAGGAGTTTACCCTCTACGGTGAATCATTTACCATATATTGATATTGATGACAATACCAATTCATTTGATCCACTACACCCATGTAATCAGATACCAAATTGGTCTCCTCGGTGCTATTAAATGCTTTTTCGTCCATGTCATGTTTCACTGGATACCTAACTAAAGTTTCATCATCATCAACAGCCTTTTTTAATGTTCCCACTGCTGGGACCCAGGCCTCCTCTTATAGAGGGAACTATATTTACTAACTCTTATAAATTCCCTGAATTTTGGTAGATAATCAAAGTAATTTTAACAAAATTACTTTTCTAATGATATACCACAATCCATAGTTCATTGCATAGAATTTGTGAAAAATTGTTTTGAACTACGCGCAATGAAGTGATTCCAGTTTATTGCCCGCGAGTGTAGATCATAATATAATAATATACATAAATTATTCAATATTTATACATAAGTAACTTCACTTTAACTTATACTAAACCTAACCTAACTACGTAGGTACATAATAAAGAAAAATTAAATACACTAATGTAGGCGTTTAAGTACTCCTCCTCATCGCTGTCATTCGTTGATCAGATCATTGAATGGTCATCCAGATTCTTTGGGCAACGAACAAACTAGCCCTATGCCCCCGCCACTGCGGGGGCATAGGGCTAGTTTGTTCGTTGCCCACACCCGTTCGTTGCCTGCTTGACACTTCAAGCAGTAGGTTAGCAATATTCATGAAAAGGAGACGCGTACTCTGCTTTAGTTTCATTCTACCCTCTACTTCATTTCACAGGTGTCCAAACAAGGAACTACAGACAGACAGCTGCTAATCAACTCCTTATCAACCAATCCAAAAATCAACGACCAAGCATGCAATTAACTTGTAAATACGTTCTTTCCCGATTAGGCCGTCACTCCAACGTTATCGCAGAGACAAATTACACTGTTCCTACTTCGGAACATCTTGCATAATTAGCGGAGCAATCTCCGGTTGACTCCCGCTACATACGATCGTCTGATACGCTTGCCTAATTGAAACTTGAATGCCCTGTTTATCTGCAGAATTTCCAGTGAAACACTTGGAAAGTAAAGAACTCGTTAGCCGTGCTTTAGACGGGAATCGGTTGAGTTTTTCGAGGAAAAGAAATTTTAAGTTTTTTTATTTTGGAGATTTAGTGATCTATATTTTGTTTTGTTACTGGCCCCTGATTTCACTAGAATTCTGAGATTAAGATACTTAAATAATTTTCCTAAAAACAGAGGCACTTTAGTAGTTATCTCTATTCTTCAGTAGTGCTATTATTTAAAGAGTTGGCGCAGCGCTGCGCTCGAGGCAGTACTTTGAGTGCAATGCTGAAATTAGTACAAAACTAGTAGTTGCGACTTAGAGAATAGCACTACACAGAAATTGATAGTGAATTTTATAATTACGCTTCAGTAAAACTTTGCTTTCTTTTAACAGTTGTCGAGCAAACCTGGGGCCTGGCCAAAACAAAGTGTTATTCAATCATTGATGGCGATTGACAAAATGCCAAAATGTAAGTGCCACGTGACATTTCAATGATAAAATATTTTGTTTCTGTAAGTTGATTTGTACAAACACTTTTACATGTCAATCTTATTTTTTTTAAACTAGATGAGGTCAGTGTTTCCTATCCGACTACTCTGAGAAGAAAGGCCGAAACAAACTCAGAGGCACTGTATAAATATGGACAAACAGTACAGAAACTACCTACAAACGCTGAAACGGCACACTCACTCACCCCTGAGCGGTTTTCGCGATGCTGTCAGTAGTACGGGTCGCTTAGGGGTCTCGTCAAAGTGCATGTTTGTGTGAGTGTGCCGTTTCAAACGTTTTAGGTAGTTTCCATACTGTTTGTCCATATTTATACTGTGTCAGAGGTCAAAGTATCTTTTAAAGTACAGACAAAATCTTGGTAAGATCATGTGAAGACCATGTAGATTGGTGTCTGAAAAGGTCTTTTGAAGAAAGAACCAGCTAGATTGAGTGGACCTGTCCAGTCAGTGCACGCATTTGTCAATAATAGCGCTTGGCAATCCCATACATTGTTGAAATTTCACCAATCGCCATCCCGACGGTTTCGTTAATAGTTTGTCACTTGTGATTGCTATAATATATGATATACTTAACCTTGTGTTTAAGACGTGACTCCACGCGAGATACAACGGCTTTTCTATTGTTTCCATAATTACGGGCAAACGAAAGGTTAAATTTATTTTTATCTTTTTAGTTCCCATAACTAAATCCTCTACATGAATACATTACCCTCCTTTGCGTCGCGTCAACATTCATCATCACCATTTTAGCCGAAAGACGTCCACTGCTAGACATAGGCCTCCCCCAGGCGTCGCCACATTGACCGATCCCGCGCGTCTCGCATCCAGCGCCTTCCCGCAACCTTAACCAGGTCATCGGTCCACCTAGTGGGAGGCCTTCAAATGTATCGTCTTTCGGTTCGCGTTCGCCATTCCAGAAATTTTCGGCCCCATTAGCCATCCGTTCTACGAGCAAAGTGCCCTGCCCACAGCCACTTAAATTTGGCTATGTCGGTAACTTTGGTTCTCCTGCGGATATCCCCATTTCTGACGTGATCACGCAAGGAAACTCTGAGCATAGCCCTCTCCATTGCCCTTTGGTTGACTTTAAGCACCCAAAGCGTCGCGTAGTCGGGTAAAAAGGTTCTATAAATAACTAACACCCTGAACTCACCCTCATTATAAATACCTTAGTATGTTGTCATGTAAAGGCTGAAATGATAAGGTCTGTTAAGCAATATGGAATGGTGATCAATATCTATTATCTTTTAAAAGGGTTAGTCTCAGTGGTTAAGACCTCGCCTCTCGTTCTTGAGGTCATGGGTGCAAATCCGGGCAAGTACCAATGTGACTTTTTCAAATTCATTTGTACCTTCTAAGTTTATCTTGGACATCACAGGCAACGGTGAAGAAAAATATCGTGGGGAAACCTGGACTTTTATAGTTAATGTAAGTGGTAAATAGCCAAGTCAGAGACGGCTTGATTAACTTTGACACGAGACGTGGCCACTTCCTCACACGAAAAAGAAAGAAAGGCTTAATGAGTTTTTTGGTCGTTTTATTTTTCTAATGCGGAAAAGTTTCCAAGTTAGCTCAAATGGAACATGTCCAATCATAAACAGCTCATTTTTATTCCACTTCTAGAAAGGTTTCAAAAGCATCGATCAGCTTCATATTTAAGATCACACATCTGGTCATACACGCTTTGGATATGAGTACTACCGTCGCGCCTGGCCTTTCTGAAGGACATCACCAAAAAACATGTGTATGTCCTTCTACGGCTTTGTTCATATTTACTGTAACAGACTAACTTACTTAAACGACTTTTTTTAATATAATATAATATAGAAAAGTATTTTGCCTATCTATTATTAAAATCTTCATTATGTCTAAGTCCTTAGTCTAAAGGTCACACTGACATCGACTACATTATTATGTCGTCCCCGCTGTTTAAATATAATTTACTATTTTTATCACAAGGGGAGCACTTACCGCTCTACGTTTATGAGGCATTTTTTAAATTACGTTTTATGTAATAGAATTGTAGTGGTGACCCAGTAGTAAGGGCTGGACTTACATTTTGCATCAAATATTTCGTCACCACTACTCTAAAAACGGTGAAGCAAAACTTCGTGAGGAAACCGGCATGTCCTAGAACCAAATAAATTGAAGACTGTGACATCCACCAATGGGCCCACCTGGTGGATTATGGCCCACTCCCTTTTTATGAGAGTAAGCCTGTGTCCCAGCAGTGGGAACATAAAAAGGCTGATGATGAGTTCACTTTTTTTTTCTAACCTGTTTTAAATAAATAAAATAAAAAAATAGTGTTGTCTCACTCACTTAGTTTACTAAGGTCCACTTGCACGAAAATCTTAACTCAGAGTTAGTTGCTAATACGGGGTTAAATAACCAAAAATATTTCATACAAAATTCGCCGTAGCAGCTACTAACTCGGAGTTAGTCAGATAACTTAGGGTGGCGCAAGCAGGCCTAAGTCAATAATCAAGTTGGTGAGAAGAAAATACCATACGACCAATATCTCGCCTGATGGTAAGCGATGATGTGATGATGTGTGTGTGTTATTATGTGAGCTTAAGGAGAGTCTGTTAATACCTATTGCTGAATCCATAAACTTAATGACCTTCGACTGACTCGCTTCTTCTTTCAAGCCAATGGTTAGCTCTTCAAATACTTTGGTCTCAGTAGGTGTAACGCGTTAATTACAAAAAAAAAGTTAATTTAAAAAACAAAAACCATCGATTAACTTCACCTATCTAAGAACACTTGGGCGGTCAAGACTTATTTAACGATGTCTTAATTATAAAAATCCGTCAAGGGGTTTGGAAGATACGAGGTAATAAAGAATATTACATACATACAAACATACATACAAGATACGCGCGAAACACATAACCCTTTCCTTGCAGCCGGGTAAAAATTAGTGACGGTTCTTACGGTTCGACAGCTCTTTGTGCTCCAATCGGTTCTAAGAAGGCACACTACCCTGCCAAAACCAGACTCAAGCAAGCGAACAAATCTTCTCCCACGTACTCAGCACAAAACCACATTCGCAACACACCAGTATTACACATTAAGTACACACATCTACGACAAGATTCATAAAGAACTAAATCTACGTGATCTAAATTCACACATGGTTAAATCTAAAGTAATAGAATGGCTACTACAGAAGGACTATTCCTTTACGGAGTCTTTACTCACTTACATTACCTAATACGAGCATAAACATAATCTCACAAACTTATTCTCTCACGCACGCACACACACATACACACACTCATTACACACGAACACACACACGACACGCAAACGTACACACACCGACACATACACCTACCCAAAGCATTCATTTAACCCCTAACTCCTTAACAAATAAATAAACCCCATACACTACACGAACTCTAAATTAGGAAAATAAGTATTTAATAATACTAATTATTAAGCCAGATCGATACAGCTCACTTTTTGTTGCATCTGTATAAATTATGTTATAAATGAATCTCATGGCCAACATACAATATTGTGTTCGTAATACTATTCTACCTATTAGTTGTAACATATCCTCATATTTTTCTTGTAACTAACTGTAATATTCCGTGAATATTTTTTTTATTATTTTTTTATTATTAAAAATGTAACTTTTCTTTAGATAACGTCTCTGATCTCATTCTATTAAATACAAGCATTTTCATGAAAGTCCAGATTTTCTCACAATATACAATACTTTGCTTTCCTTAGCTTGGTAAATTATGAAACTAACAAAAAGTGATGGTTCATAAGTTTAGCAAATAAATTAAATGCATTAATAATATTTCAGTGTTTATTTGTTTATAAGGCAAAATAAATAATATTTATAAGAAAAATTAATACAAAATAGATTCTAATAAAATTTTGTTTACTTCGACTTGACAAATTCAATAAAGGACAAACTGAATGCTTGTCAGTTCAATCGTTACATAGAAACATATTTATTAAGACAAGAATTGACTCGCAAATAAAGGTTCAAGAATTGACAATTCCCAGAATTATTCAAGGAAAAAATGTCTATTGTGACCTACGACAAGCAGCCATCGTCTAGTCAGCCAATTACTCCATATCAAACGCATTTTGACAAATAAATATTCACCGTCGCACATTGGACCGCTTCTGTATCGATTGGTTGAAGACTCGAACATCGGAAATTCTAATTATATGTTCAGAAACAAACCCCAAATTCGTTCCAAACTCGATTCATGAGTCAGCATCAAAAAACTAGGACATCGAATTAATTCGAAAAGGCTCAAATGAGGGGCTAGTGTAGCTTGATCTTTCCTGCTCCCCGCGGAGGTAAGGAATCTGGAACGAAGTGTCGTTCTTCAAAGGGCAATGAGGGGTCTTCTTAAATTTTTTGGTGGAAGCAAATGAAGCTTGACGCGTCAATGGAGTGCGAAGTGTAATCAGTGGAACTACGCTATGTGCTTTACGCACATTATCACATTGTTGATAAAACGGTGCTATTTCTCATTGCTTTTCGATTCGGATTTTATTGTCTGCTGAGGTAAGATTCTTTTAGGTCTCAGGAGGTTTTAAGAGTGAACAATTCGGAAACCAGAACTGGGTGATTTTATTTAAATAGGTAGTGATTTTTTTAGGTATTCGTATTCGTTATTGTATGACATATTATAAATTTACCAGCTGACTTACGAGATCAAGTCGTGGTAGCGAATCTAAGCTTGTACTTTACTTTGAGTAAATTATTTCATCACCCCTGCTCTCCAACAATGATGGAAAACATCGTAAAGAAAGAAAGAAAACATTTATTACCAATAGTGTACAATCCAAGGAAACCAGGTTGCCTTAAAACCAGAAATTTACCTACTTACATCTACCAAAACGCGCTGGGTCTACGTGGTGGATTAGGTACGAACCACTCCCTCTCACAGAGAGTAGGCTAACTACCTCTCACAGAGAGTAAGCGCTAATATAGGCAGTGACAATAAACATTAATTAATCCCCCTCGTCAAAAGTTATGAGCATTGAATTGTGATGTAATGGCTTAATTACAATATACCTGTCCAAGGCACTGTGTCGCCGATAATTGGCATTTAGCCAGTAGCTTAAATAGTAATTGGTTGTTTATTTGATTTGATGTGGCCAATGATCTGATAATATTTCATTGTTCTGGCTATGGTTAGGTACACAATACTGCCTATACGCTTGATTTATTTATTTATAACGTTTATACTCTCACTGGAACGCCATGCAGACATTACACCAATTATATCAACTTTATATCAACTATAATAAGTTCATACAAATTTGAAAAGTCACATTGGCCGCCCATTGTGTCACCCAGTGTAATGTTTTCTTTCTCGTCTATACTTTCAGTAACTTATATGGTGTACATTATAAAGAGTATTCTATTCTATTATATTGGTACTTGCCCGGATTTAAACCGTCATTTTGTTTTGTTTAAATCCGGGCAAGTCACGATAGGCAAGGTCTTCCCACAACATTACATGAAATTTCTCTATATGCCTATCACCTTCGGATACCCGGGTTCTGCTGTATGCTTAACGATAATTTGTATATTTTAGGTTCAGTTCCCGTATTTTAACTTTCGCATTCTATTATCAGGCGCGATACTGGTTTTAATTATGAATTATTTTGTAGTTAAGAACGTGAAATTGGTCAAACTTTGGCATTAAGTAGGGTTTCAAGTTTAACCAGTTTGCATGAAAAAGTAGAGTTTGACGACTCAACTTCAAATCCTTATTCAGAAACCGGGTCTCATTCTGTCAAAAAACTTCAAATTTTCCTACATATTTTTGACATTGATTTTCACTGACAAGATAGAAATGTGACATGAATATTAATTTGAACTGATCAGTATAATAAGAATTATTTATTCATTTTTAGGGTTCCGTAGCCAAATGGCAAAAAACGGAACCCTTATGGATTCGTCATGTCTGTCTGTCTGTCCGTCCGTATTTCACAGCCACTTTTTTCCGAAATTATAAGAACTATGCTGTTGAAACTTGGTAAAAAGATGTATTCTGTGAACCGCATTAAGATTTTCACACAAATATAGAAAAAATACAAATTTTGGGGGTTTAACTGAAACTCAATTTTTTTTTATTCTTACCCATACGTGTGGGATATTTTTGGATAGGTCTTCAAAAATGATATTGAGGTTTCTAATAATTTTTTTTTCTAAACTGAATAGTTTGCGCGAGAGACACTTCCAAAGTGGTAAAATGTGTGTCCCCGCCCCCTGTAACTTCTAAAATAAGAGAATGATAAAACCAAAAAAAATATATGATGTACATTACCTTCCACCGAAAATTTATTTGAACGAGATCTAGTAAGTAGTTTTTTTTAATACGTCATAAATCGAGAACCGCAATTTACCAAGTACGGAACCCTTCGTGCGCTAGTCCAACTTGGCCGGTTTTTTTGTTTGAGTAGCATGGTTTGTGAGGGTCGAAGAGTCAGCCTGATGACCTCAGAAATCAAACACGAAATGGTTAAAAGTGAAGTTAAAATTTATACACGAACAAAGTGGCGGGCAACAATCAGTACTCACAAAATTCGGTAAATTTCCAGTTAATTTTATACTAAACAAGTCTTGTTTGGCCTCCGGCATCCATAGAAGATCCATAGTAGCTCAGAAGCATCTTATATTACAACACACTGTTACAAATATATTAACTAATTTCAGTGATATAATGTTATCCTGTCTGAATATAAGTAGGTACTTACTAATCTATATATATATATATAAATGAATCCCTATTTCCCTTGGTCACGGCATCACGCGTGAACGGCTGGACCGATTTTGCTTATTCTTTTTTTGTTGTGTTTGTTATTGTTAGAAGGTTCTTATGAAAAAAAAAAGGTTCCTTAACTACTTAGGTAGGGTAGGTATGTAGGTAGGGTAGGGTAGGGTAGGTAGGGTAGGTTACGTAGGGTAAAGTAGGGTAGGGTAGGGTAGGTATGGTAGGTAGGGTAGGATAGGTAGGGTAGGGTAGAGTAGGCAGGGTAGGATAGGTAGAGTAGGGTAGGTAGGGCAGGGTAGGTAGGGCAGGGTAGGTAGGGTAGATGAATGTTTGGTGTTTTTATGGCAAAACAAAGTTTGCAGGGTCAGCTAGTAACCTTATAATCACTAGTTCATTGATGAAGGCAATAGAATCTTGTGTCTTGTTAGAACAGTTATATATATAACTTGCCAGTTATAGATTTTATTTTTCTGAATAAGAAAGAATATCTTTATGATCTTCCTATTAGTTGTCTTAATTGCTTAAAGTCGTGCGAAAGCTTTTTCGGATTCACTGATGAGCTGCTTCCAAGCCACTCTGTCTTTGGCTCTTCTCAGTGCAGTGGTCACCATACTCACGGTGTTGTTATCGCTCTGATTTGATCTGAACAGTGAGTAAGTTCGCTTTTACCACTACAACTAGTTTTCCAGATTGTGTGGTTGTCTCCGGGCGATGTGGACAAAGTAGTCGCGACTCGTTGGTTGTGGAGGATTTTATTTCAATGTTCCACTGGTCGAAGACTTATTAGTGCATTTTGCTCTTCATGGTAAGTAAGTGCTTAATTCCTCCAGCACCATTAAATTAGTAATAAGTTATTATTTGCTAAAACAAAACATCCTTCCTTTTGGGGGCTGAGTCACAAGCGTCCGTAGGAGAGTTACCCCTATTGATGTTACCCTACACGTGGTCCCCGGGTGGTGCTAATCAGGTGACACTACTGGTGGTAGGCTTCGGCCGAAGGCTTGTGACCACCCACCGGGCAAAGACGTACCGCCAAGCGGCCTAGCCGTGTTCCGGTACGATGCCACTAGAGGAGTTGGGTCGAGATAGTTGTTCCACTGCATGCTGACCAGCCTGACTCGCGCTGTTTTGGGCGTATCGGGAGACTAGTTGCGGAAGGTAGCGGGATCCGAGGCACGGTGAGCCGCTGGCCGACCGCAGGTAGTTGGGGGCCCAAGTAGTGTGCCAGCCACACACGAAAGGCTGCCCCGCCAACTGTCGAAAATGGGATGCGATCTTTTTTCGCATGCTATCCTTGGCAGCCCACTTGCTTCTCTTCGGACGATCCATCGTCATGCGCTGACACCGTGACTGATGTGTTGCGTCGGGGGATGGAGTACTATATTCCATTTTCTGACGTAGCAATGTCTAACGTCGACAGACCATGGTTTGGAGCCAAGTGTAACCACGCCAACGCGGTCAAACACAAGGCCTACCAGGAATGGGTCGACGCTCGAACGCGCAAGGCAAATGACGTGAGTCAGAAGAAGAGAGCCTTCAACAGGGCTGCCAAGTTCTGCAAAAAGGTGATGCGAAGAGCACGGTTTGACCACATTAGCAGAATCGGGAACAAACTTGCTTCATACCCAGCGGGTAGCAAAGCTTTTTGGTCCCTGGCTAAGTCGGTCGAATCAAATTTCTGTCGCCCCTCACTACCACCACTGCTGAAACCTGACGGGTCATTAGCCCACTCCGCTGAGGAGAAGGCAAACTTGTTTGCCTCCCTTTTTGCGGAATCATCGCATCTAAATTCTGATGGCGCGCAGCCTCTTCCTTCTTCTGATGGATGTGTGACGAGTATGTCGAACATTCGCATCCATCAAAAGAACGTCCGTAGGGTGCTGCGTAGCCTTGATGTGAACAAAGCGAGTGGCCCCGACGGTATACCAGCAATTGTACTTAAAACCTGTGCGCCTGAATTGTCTCCGATCTTGACACGCCTGTATCGCCTATCGATAGAGACTGGAAAAGTGCCGAAGGCTTGGAAGCAATCCAACGTACAGCCCGTGCCCAAAAAGCGCAGTCGAGCTGACCCTGCCAACTACAGACGCATATCTGTAACGTCCATCCTCTGTAAGAGTATGGAACGTGTTCTCAACGGGAAGCTCCTGGCATACCTAGAAGCAAACGACATCCTCAGTGACCGCCAATACGGCTTCCGCCGAAATCGGTCCACTGGGGATCTTCTAGCGTATGCCATTCACATCTGGAGTGAGGCCATCGAGAGATACGGGGAAGCGCTAGCCGTCTCCCTCGACATCTCAAAGGCTTTCGACAGGGTCTGGCACGAAAGCCTCATTGGTAAGCTTCCTTCCTTCGGTCTGCCTAGTGGTCTGTGTGATTGGATTGCAGACTTCCTTAGGAATCGATCCATCCGAGTGGTTATCGACGGCTGCTCGTCCGGTCAGTTAGATATCAACGCCGGAGTCCCTCAGGGGTCAGTGCTCTCGGCAACATTATTCTTGCTGCACATTAATGATCTGCTAAAACCCGGAACCTTTGGGTACGCAGACGACAGCACTGTTGCTGAGAGATACGTGTCCGACGCGCGGGCTACTGGGCCTCAGATTCGGTCTCTCCGGGAGGCCATGGTTGAACGCTTGAACTTGTCCTTGGAGGCAGTCTCCGAATGGGGCGATGCCAATCTGGTCATGTTCAATGCCGCAAAAACACAGGCGTGTCTTTTCTCCGCGAAAAAGAGCCAATTTCACCCGGCTCCTTCTTTCCGAGGTGTAACCATACCGATAACGGACCATCTTGAGCTTCTTGGCGTAACGTTGACATCGGCACTTAATTTTGGCCCATACATTGAGGCAAAGGCTCAACTGGCTGCCAAAAAGTTGGGGATCCTTGCGAAGGTGAGACGGTACTTCACGCCGGAACAGCTGCTTAAGTTGTATCAAGCGCAAGTTCGATCTTGCATGGAGTACTGCTCTCACCTCTGGGATGGATCTGCCAAATACCAGCTTGATGCACTTGAGTCGATTGACAGACGGGCCAAAAGGCTTATTGGCAACGATGCACTGGTCGCCTCAAAGCTCCAGAGCCTCGAACATCGTCGCCGAGTTGCCAGCCTGTCGGTTTTTTATCGGTGACACTTCGGGGAGTGTGCGACGGAACTGCACAATTTGATTCCACCTAGCCCTTTCCATCATCGGACTACAAGACGTACGGCCATGCGCCATCGGTACATGGTGGACATCCCTTCCATACGCACAAAGCGTTTTGCTAATACTTTCATTGTGCGCACAGCTAAGGAGTGGAACTCCCTACCGGGGTCTTTGTTCCCTGATAGCTACAACCTTGGGGTCTTTAAGTCAAGAGTGAATAGGTTTCTTCTAGGCAAGCGTGTTTCACCGTAGACCACATCATTGCTTAACATCAGACGAGATAGTGGTCAAACGCGAGCCTATAAATTAATAAAAAAAAAAAAAATATCAAATGCATCAATTTCGTAATGTAAGTGAAATAACAGTTCGATAATTTATTTATTGAAATTGAAATAGAACTGCCGGAGCCAATTACACTATTGCAATACTTAACAAAAACAATATGTATAAATAACAATAATAATTTATGTAATAATGTAAAATAATATACAATTAAAAATAAATAGCGTAAGTAAAATAAGAAAAAAATTTAATAAAAATTAATACAAATAAAAAATTAAAACCAAATAATGTAAAGGACATGGCTAAACAACTGCCCTTAGCATGTCTAGAAATTTCTCACTAGCTCGTAACATTCAAATATTCATTTATGAATTATTATAGTTTTATTATTCTTCTAGATCTTTCGTGAATTAATCAAATAATTAAAAGTTTCTTCATGTTTTTGTTTGACAAGAAGAACATAAGATGCCGTTCTACGAAAAATTGTACTCAATAAACCTACTTTTAAATACATTTGCGTAAGTCGAAACGAACAGTATTCATTATTATTTAATATTGTACCTATCGCAATACATCTCAAAACCTTAGAGATTATCTGACTTCTAGAAATTATTGGCAAAATCTGGAAAGCAACGGCGCTTAAATAGTGCTGACACTAAAAAGTTCGATTCGATTAGAACCAAATAAAAAAAAACATGTTGGGGGTGTCATGGGAACTCACTTTAAACGAAGTACCTTTCGCCGGGTATTATTTATTAATACAGAGCCAACTAGTATGGTCTTAAGTTTCAATTGCGTATTGATTCACCATGAGATGCATAAACTGTGGTGTAGCAACAAATGAAAGTTCTTCAAATGACAGCCGGGACCAACGGTTTAACTAGCTTTCCAAGACACGAAGGAAACTCGCTATGTATAGATGGTACACGATGGAACCACGGAATGACCTCGGCTAGCGTTGCTTAACTTTGAAGATTGACCTGTGCGTCTGTTATTATTAAGCCACGAGCTCCTCTAAACGCCTTAGTAAAGTATCATAGCAAAATCTTATTCTTTTACAAGTTTGTATACCTATTAATGTAGGCGTTTCTACTATTTTATTTTCAGGATTGTGACGATATAAAAAGTGCCTGTAACTTTTTTCATACGAAATACTCATATTCAGCTTTTCAGAATTACATTTTACTAGTTAAAATGTTCATTCATTGCTAGGGCAGTCGTCCATACTTTATTTAGCCATGTCCTTTAAAATAATTTAGACTATAAAAGTCAAAATGAATTTAAGAAATGTCAAAAAATAAAAATTAAAACCAAATACCTTTTGTGAATTTCAAAAAATTTTGATTCAAAACAAAGATTAATGACAAAATGAATTTAATACAAATGCCAAAAAATTCAAATGTTCATAATATGATAAATAAAATAAAACTTTAAAATTAAATGTCAACAAGTACAAATAAAAAAAGGTAATAAATAAATCAAATACAAATATTCACTTAACACAAATTAAACAAAAAAAACAATCATCAAAATTATTAAAAGAACACGATAAAAATAGAATCAGGAATAGAAAAGAAAGACAAACTTTCTGCTTGGGACTTTTACATACGTTATAACTAAAGAAATAGAACCACTGCAATCATTTACATGGAATATTATTATTAGGCGTTTTTCTCCGGTGCATAAGGACAGCAACATTATGTTCAGTCATTCAGGCGTTAGGAAGATTGAAGTTGTGTCTAGTACATTCTTTGTATGTTAATTTTTCTAAAGAAAAAAATATTTTTAAAACAATACCTATAAACTATAAACAAAAAGAAATATTATGTCAATGATTTTTAACTCCAGGTGACATTTTTTATTTTATCTCATTTCACACCTTTCAAAATTTGTTCCTTTTGAATTCAGACCCTGCCCAATACCGTCCGATCGCCATTACCTCCATTTTGTCCAAAGTTATGGAAAGGGTACTGAACAGTAAGTTGCTGACCTACCTTGAAGACAATAATCTCCTCAGTGACCGTCACTATGGCTTTCGCCGGGGACGGTCAACTGGCGATCTTCTCGTGTATGTCACGCACTGCTGGGGCGAAGCCATCGAGAGGCACGGCGAAGCACTTGCTGTATCACTTGATATCTCTAAGGCTTTCGACAGGGTCTGGCACGCGAGTCTACTCAGTAAGCTTCCTGCTTATGGCATCCCCGCTGGTTTTTTTAGCTGGATATCAGACTTCCTCAGTGAACGATCGATCCGAGTAGTCATTGACGGCTGCTCCTCTGACCTTATGGCTATTGATGCTGGAGTTCCTCAGGGGTCTGTTCTCTCTTCAACTCTTTTCCTGCTGCACATCAATGACCTACTTCAGCCTAGTATTGTTGGGTACGCAGATGACAGTACTGTTTCAGAGAGATCCCTGTCCAGCGCAAAAACCAGCGTGGATGAAGTTCGTTCCTTGAGTGAGGCTATGGTGGAGCGGACAGATTTGACCTTAAGCCTTGTCTCCCAGTGGGGTGATGACAATCTGGTCTCATTTAACGCCACCAAAACACAGGCGTGTCTTTTTATCGCTAAAAGGAGTCTTTTCGATCATACTCCTACTTTCCGGGGTACGTCTGTTCCTGTGACTGATCGGCTCGAGCTCCTAGGCATGGAGTTGACATCCAGTTTCAACTTCGGCGCCTCCATTGAGTACAAAGCCCAAATTGCGGCCAAAAAACTGGGCATTCTAAATAGAGTGAAGCGATACTTTACGCCTGGACAGCTTTTAACTCTATACAAAGCGCAAGTCCGATCCTGCATGGAGTATTGCAGCCACCTTTGGGATAGCTCAGCTAAGTATCAGCTTGCCGCGCTTGACTCGGTGGAACGCAGAGCCAAGAGGCTCATTGGCGACGTTGAACTGGCGGATGCCAAGCTTCACAGCTTGGCTCATCGCCGTCGGTCTTCTACAGACTGTACTTCGGTGAGTGTGCTCAAGAACTCCACGACCTCATCCCACCAGCCCCCTTCTATCATCGGACATCTAGACGCACTGCAAGTTACCATTCTTACCTTGTTGCCATTCCACCAATTCGCACCAAGCGCTTCCAAACATCCTTCATAATGCGCACAGCGAATGAATGGAACTCACTACCTGCGTCTGTGTTTCCGAACGCCTTCAACCCGAATCTCTTCAAAGTTAGAGTGAACAGGCTTCTTCTGGGTAAGCTCACTGCATCGTCGACTCTGTCTCAGTCACCTCTGACCTAGACTAGAGTCAAGAGCAAACTCATCATAAATAAAAAAAAAAGTCTTTAACCATACTATTTTAAATCAAGTTTAAATATTAGATTAATCTCGCTGATTCAATAAACACAAGTACGGAATAGATTATCACGGTGGTTGTTTTGAAGGGATATTCATTAACAGTTGTTTGTAAATCCATTGGTTTCTACCGTAAATACTCGTCAAAGGAGTTCTGAACAATTAATTAATTTCTGAGTCTAAAATAAATACGAAAATGTTTAGAATTCCTTATGAAGATTAAATTCCTTCCTTATTTGATGTTTTTTAAATTAGTGTTTGTGGATTTTCTTAAATCCATCATGTGTGAAATATAATTTATAACATAACGCCTGTATTCCCCAAAAGTTAGGCAGAGGTGAAACTCTTAGAAAGAAAGAAAGAGAGAAATAAGGAAAGAAAGTGGAAAGTGTGGGGTTTCTTGCCGGTTCTTCTCCATAGGAAACGACCAACCCGAACCGTGCACCTTTTGTCGACGTTTGCAAAAAAAAACATTTGCTTTTGATATTTGATTTTGCAAGAAAGTTAGAAAGAAAGTAAGAAAGAACAAAAGAAATTAAATTCTTTCTTTCTTTTTTGATTTATTTATTTAGACTTATTGCACAAAAGATACCCACATTTCACCAATAATATGAGCAAATTAAGGTTAGGTCTGTGTTTCCTAAGGATTCATTGGTTTGGCGTCATTCAGTCGACACCGGCAATCGCTGAAAACTAGCACTGTGTCTCTGTCTCGCACCGAGTCCTAGTATTTTGCTCAGCAATGACCATTTTTCACAGGTGTAAGGCATACTTTGTATTTGTATTTAAGTTTTCTTTGTTTTTTATCTTCTCATGGTATGTATCGTGCCTGGCGCAATTTAACTATTTTCTTTTTAGGGTTCCGTACCCGACAGGTCCATAGGGAGCCCTATTGCTGTCACTCACGTGTCTGTCTGTCTGTCTGCCCGTCGATTGTCTCACAGATTTTACAGCCAAATGGTTGGAGCTATAAATAGTCTTAAAATTTTCACAATATAAGCATTTTGGTGACCCAAAGCCATACTAATTGTCAAAAAATACTTTTTAATGTTTTTGAGGAGCTCTCATACAGCTAAAAGGGGGCGTGAAAACAAATATTTTTGACCCACCCCATCAAGTAGGTTATCATTATTTAGAGCTCGTTGAGTAGATAAATACAGATTTTTTTTGTTAAAAAAAATTAGAAGCCACCAAAGTCAGCATTTTTACAAAATTTTGTTGCGAATAATTTTTCAACTTGGTCTATAAACTTGGGTGATAATGTTTATTATTACGTGTATTTTACCAACAAAAACAGAATAAATCAGATTTTTTCTTTGAAATTCTCTCATTTTTCTTTGACCAAAATGATTTTGCGGTTTGGTACGGAATCCTAAATGTGCGAAGTACACGCACTTGGCCGGCTTTTTCAAATTGCCTTTAACCGGGTGCAAGTACGGAAACCGGTATGCTACAGAGAAATTCCTGATGGGAAACAGTGAATCACTCGAAGGCGTTTGCGAAAGGTTAGCCAGATAATGTTAGGCATAGAGAAAATGTATCTGATGGTATTTTCTTATATTGTTTATGACATTTTATGATTTTATTGGACTTTTTTGTGTTTTATTTATTTCATCAACCTAGATTTTATATGACATTTTTTATGACTTTTTGATGTAGAAATTGTTTTTGTTTGTCTGACATTGTTATATTAATCCGATTTCTATGATTAATTGATAATTTTTTTTGTTTAAATTTTATTTTTCATTTATGTTCTTGATATCGATTTAAAGAATATCATGCTGCATGCCTAGGGTATGTCAAAAACTTGTTAAGGCGAATTAATTATCTTTATATTAATCTTTAAAAGAATGTGAATCTGCCGCCCAAACAATTTTGAGAGGTAGATTTTTCACTGTAAGGAATGCACATCAGCAGAAAAACTTTGCCCACCTAGGAATTCTTCTTCTTCTTTTTGTGTCGATGAACTCAAATTTTGATTCAACCATGCTCAAATTTTATCTGACCAGTATGTAGCCACCTGGACCGCTCTGTCATTTGCCACGTTCAGGTCCTGGATGCTGCAGGTGGCTGGGCACGAAGGGCAGACAAGGAGGTGGGCCATATCCTGCGACGGGGCCCCAGACTGGCACTGTGTTTGAAATGGTGTCTCATAGACCCAGCGAACAACCTGTACCCGCAATCGGTTTAGGGATTTCCAGATTGGGCACGGCAGTTCGTGTCCAGGGGGCAGATGCTTTGCCGGAGAGATGGAGTATGGAGGGGCAGGATGTACGTTTTTCCACAGTTTACACCTCTCGTCAGTTACGCTGGCTTCCAAGGAAGTCGTATGTCTCACAAAGCTTTTGCGGCTTTTTAGGCATGCAGGTTGGAATTGATGTTTATATAAGGGGTCGGCGACTGTCCCGTTCCTGTTTACCCTTCTCGATGCGGCTGGCTACTTTGCGGCGAACATTTGGTGGAGCTATGCCCGCCAGTGGATACAACATTACAAGCGGTGTAGGTCTCAAACAGCCAGCTATGATGCAGCAGGTATTATTTAGCGCCATGTCGACTTCTCTAGCGTGGGCGGATCGATACCACACTGGACACGCGAACTCCCTGGCAGAAAAAGACAGACACAGGCCAGAAGTACGGAGAACCTGCGGAGATGCTCCCCAGCCCGTGGATGTTAGGCGACGTAAGACGTTATTTTTAGTCCCGACTTTTAGCTTAGTTTTTAAGCAGTGGTATTTATATGTCAAGGACCTATCCAAGGTGATGCCCAGGTAGCGGGGTTGAGGGCAGTGCTTTATGGCAACGCCTTGCCTCGAGATGTTTAGAGACCTGTTGGACTGACGGTTGCGTAGATGGAAAACACAGGATTGGGTTTTGGATGGGTTTGGCCTTAAGGCATTTTTGTCATAAAACTGTCCAAGTGCTTCCAGAGCTTCCGTCATACTTTCTTCGGCCTCTTCAAAAATATGTGTCTCGGCGGCTAGAGCAAGGTCGTCTGCATATATAAAGCGTTGCGTTAGTGTGGAGCTAGGCTGGTCGTTTGTGTAAATATTGAATAGCACCGGAGCCAGCACGCTGCCTTGTGGGAGCCCATTCCTCTGACACCGCCACCTGCTCTTGCTGTTATTAAGATGGACTTGGAAGCGACGGTTATTCAGCATGACGATAAGAACCTGGACGAAGCCTGTGTCTTTTGTTATTTCCCTGACTTTCAATGGGAGCTGCTTGATATTAACCTTACCTATTACCTTGCTTGACCTAGGAATTGAACCTAGGACATTATGTTTAGCAATAGCGCTTTTGACCGTCTAGTGGTGCAGGAGGCAGAAATTATAAATTGAGAGTTTTAAAACCAACAAGTGATTCTATAGCAGACTTCGTCAGCAAATGTTCGATTTCAATTTTCCTTTTATAAAACAAGATCCTGACCTTCTGTTTATTTAGTACTACGAGATTTCCTTATTTATTTTATCGATCAGTACGATTCCATCAAAACGTTTTACTACCAATCGAGTTCAATCAGATACGAAAAACTTTCAATACTTATCCACCAATATCCAATAAAGAAGTATCGCTAGTTGTTTTAGGAAAAATAAAACCAGCAAACCACTCCTCCCTAAGGGATTGGCGTAAACAAAAACAAGTTTGAAAACCACGACATCTTTTTGGCTTTTATTAAACAGACGTCAATCATGGCTGCTTGTTTAATAAATGCTATAAACATTGTTTCTCTTGACTTCCATTTGGTGTGAGGATTGAGTTATAAGAGGAAGGGATTGGTAGAGATCATTTACTGTCAAACATTTTGTACAAGACTGTTATAGTATTCCCAATCCCACCAATTCCTGAACGATAACCGAAATGTACCGAATTAATGATTTTCGCAGAGTTAACTTTGAAAAATCATTGGGTCCATGTGCCATCACCACATTATCGTCAAAGATTGATTTTTCTTTACGTATAATTGTGCTGTGTCTATTGCCACAATTTACTTGCTAGGCTTCAGTAGATACCTCAGTATATTGACGATCAATTTGATAATCTACTTTTTTGAAGACTACTTTGGCCGGTATATCAAGAAAATTTTGTGTCCTGTAGTTTCTAATCTACTCTTAAAAAAAAACATCAGTTATATCTTTCCTTAAAAAAAGCCATTCCGCTTACTTCCCCAACTTGCACCGTCCAAAGGTCCATCCACCGTCGGGCGGCCCCGATAATGGCGGAGCTTAACACGACACTTATTGCCGAAATAAATCATCTACAACCCAACGTGTTGTTCAATCTATTTGTACAACAACCGTTATATTGTTGTTATGGTGTTCTTTTTTGCGTTCGTTATGATTTTCATTCGACTTGTTGAAAAAGAATTTTATCGTCAGCTTTGGTAGTTGATTCAGCTTCTTTATTATTACTTTTTTTTCTGCATTCTTTGAAAGTTTTTAATGTTCTGTGGTCGTGACATTCTATTAACGAATGCGTCGCGATATCGATCGGCAAAATGTCAAAAATGTTTGGGATTGCCAGGTGCTATTGAAATGTCAAGTGATCAGTTCCTTAAATTTTGGCAATTTAGATAGAATTACAGTTTGCGAGAACCTTTGATCAAGGAAGCTGTCAATAGGAAAGTTGATCGTTTAACTTTAGGAAGGAAATGTAGATTTTCTTCAATGTTATTCAGTAACTTCATTCAATGCACCCCTTGTATTCGTAATCCACTATCGTCCGGCAACCGAAAAGCTAAAATCTCTTTCCAATATCTGAGAAATCGACGCGATTCTCTCCTATATATAGAATCATCACAGGGAAGTAAATTACGGGGAGGTTTGCCGGCGATGAGTTAATAACCTGTCAGTTTTTGTACACTCCTACGTTCTTTGCGCTCGGCTAATTAATTCTGCGCGTGATTTTCAATATTATTTATTTACCTTTTGTACATAATATTATTATTATATATCGATGGCCGTTCCGTCTTCCTATGTGCTCCTTCTACTTTTCGTGTTGATTGAGTATTTTCTTAATTTTCTTTCGCCTCCTAGACAGATTTGTTATTTGCTATGCTCAGATCCTGCAAGAAGCAGATGGTTGGATATGACGGCCGCCATGGTACCACTCGATAGTTGACGTCTCGCTTACCGCATGCTTACCATCGCGCTTCAAGCGGGTAACCCATGCGGTGTACGCACGTGGAGGACAAGCATATCTTTTTGTATCTAGTAGTAAAGTTGCTGCATTGTTTTTTTTTTTGACGGGGATCGCGAAAAGCTCTCGTCTTTTTCATGGGTTTCTACTTTATACAGAAACTAATGTACCTACAGTATCTGTAGCATCTCTAATGTCGAGATTCTTCATAAATTGCATATTTGCTCAAATCCCCGCAATATAGAGTAGATTAGTACCAACCAAATCTGCAAATGGAGGGATTTTTAAGTCATAAACGCGGATGGGTTCTAACTACGTAGCAGCTAAACCAGCTAAACACCCGTGCGAGATAGACGCATCCAATTCCCGAGATTTATCTTCGTGTATAACTTAGCCAGAATTCAGAAAGCGCTGGATACGAAAACCTCAATATTTTTATATTACCAGTTTCCAAGATCAAAGTACAACTTGGTTATTTTAATAACTGAAGTTAATAGAGTACAAAACTTGAAAAAAATTGATTATGTATTTATTTTTGCACATTTGAAACGCTTTAAAAAGAAAGCTTTAATTATAATACTTACAAGAGGAAATGAATAAAGAAAAATGGAAGAAGAAAACGTGTGTGACCCAAGTTACATGGGATAAGGGTAGGTACAATAATGATGAAGAAAGTTAAACACGAGCCCTAATCTTCTATACGTAATAATGATTTTGAACCATTGTTTGTCAGGTTTTGATAAGTCAAAGACGTTTATTACAGGATCCTTATCCAATCCCAAAGCATCCAAGAGTGAGTACTAACAATAAAATTCGTCTAAACCGTAAAATTTACCGTTCCTCCAATCCGCTGTAAAATCTGTGTGCATATACAAAGCTTGTATATGTTGCATATACTAACGTTTTATTATGCATATCATATTATCGCCTTTCATTTTATTTGTGTGCTTTAAGATAATTTTGCATATTCACAAAGTTATTGTGTGGTCGTAGCAATTTATTTTGTTTGGCTTCGCATTTTGGATTTATTATTTTGTTTGTGTTTCTGAATATGATTTGTATTAAGATTTATAAATTAAATGAAACTGCGGCTTGAAACATAGTTAATTTTGCGAAATGGAACTCGAATTTGAGAATCCAGTTGCGTTCCTAGAATTGTAAATAATTTTGTAGGCTGTTTTACCTTTATTTTTGGAAGCCCTACCAAGTATCTGATGAGTTTACCTGTTGGAATTATAAATGTTTTACCGGGAATTAATTAGCAACCGTTTTAAGGACCTTCACAGCTGGACTTTCACACAGATCTACCTGAAGAATCACTACGACAGTATGTTTGTGCAATCCATACCAACCAAATCAAGTTGTCCTACATTTTTTTTTTTTTTTTTTATTATTGATAGCCTTGCGCTTGACCACTATCTCACCTGATGGTAAGTGATGATGTGGTCGACGATGTAGCACGCTTACCTAGAAGAAACCTACATAATAACATAAAAGGGTAGTTGACAAAAAATATCTATTCAGTTAGATAACCTACAAATATTGGACACGTATTTAGTACACACAAAAAGACGATACAGTGCGTTGAAATACCGTGTGATGTCACGGTATGCTACACCTTTATACTGACAAAGTGACGTGTCAAAAGCCCCCACTCCTGAACTTTGATGCACATCTTTGTTAATTTTTATTTATTTGATAAAACTAAAATTATGGGTCCGATATTATTTGATAATCTCACTTACAGAAAACATCCCTATTGTCGTGTGAGTGGTGTCTTCCATTCTAATACCCAAACAAGCCACAGATGTCACCAGAGACTCGATTAGAACATCTGAGATTAACTTGTAAAATAACTACCTAAAGTTTCTAATTTGCGTAAAATCAATCACTTTAGTACCTCTATCTGTTACAAGTTTGAAAAGCAAATGTGTCTGAGCCTAAGTACCTACAAGATACTTGTAATTAAGTCGATAACCGAAGGGCCTATCCGAAACCCTCGAAGGCTTTGCTAATGAAGGCCTTAACAAGCAAAGTTTTTTCGGCACTGGCATCCGACCGGATAAGTCAAGTTTTTATTAAATTTTAAGATTATATTATTAATTTCACGATGAATAATCAACGTGGATCAATTTCGAAGAAATTGGGTTGATACGGTTATTTGAATCGAAGGAAAGTATATTGAGTAAGACCCAATAATTTAACTTTTCATTTATTTAGGAAAGTTTACATTAAAAGGTATCGATAAAAAAATTGTTCATCAGTGTTAAGAGTACCATTATATAATATTACTGTCAAAAAATTATCTAATGCTGTACCTTATTACCTGTCTGTTACTATCCGCCCACGTGCGCAGCGTGACGGCTACTCCCCAAACATTTTACGTAAGTTGCGCATGGTGACTCCTAGTTACCAAGCAAAAAATGTTTGGAGTACTGGCATTTTCTGCCGCACAGATCTAGTATTAAGTAGGAACTTCATATATCTATTATAGTTTAGTTCGTTTTGAAATGCCCGACACTTTGATATATTATGTCAAAAATCAATCGGCCTAGCCTTTTCCTATAATGTTTATAATATAATGGAGTATATAACTATATTGGGGTCGGCTTCCAGTCTTACCGGATTCAGCCGAGTACCAGTATTTTACATAGATGACTGCCTCTCTGACTTCCACAACCCAGTAACTGGGTAACACGTTATCCTCGGCAAGACTGGTGTCAGCTTCCCGTAACGACTGTCAAAGATCTTTAAATGACAGGCGTGACCAACGGCTTAACGTGCTTCCCGAGGCACGGAGGAATCTCGGTATATTGAAATGGTCACCCATCCACGGACCGACCTCGTCAAGCATTGCTTAACCTTGATGATCGACCAGTGCCAGTGTTATTGTTTAGCCATTATGTCAACACTACACTACACAACGCACATATGTAAAAGGTGCCAGACCGCTGACGTCATGCCGCCGCGCAATCAAGTGGTTTTTGGCCACGCTCCCCCACGCACGTGAGCGGCTAACTCACTGCAGGGTAAAGGCCTATTCTCACACAGTGAAAGCACGAGCAATAATTACCACGCTTGCTCAATACGGTATACATGCAGGTTTCCTCACGATGTTTTCCTTCACCATTCTCGGCGATGTCCAACATAAACAAGAAAGTGCATATGAATTGAAAAAGTCACATTGGTAAATGGTACTTGGAACCCAACGACCTCAACTGCCTGAAGTCACAGTAAAAATATACAAACAGTATGGAAACTACCTACAAACGCTCGAAACGGCACACTCACACAAACATATGCACCGATGAGACCACTCGGGCACTTCTGCGGTGCTCTCAGTACAGAGTACGGTGATGCGACGAGTGGTCACGTATGTTTGTGTGAGTGTGCCCCGTTTCGAACATTTGTAGGTAGTTTCCAAACTGTTGGTATATTTAAACTGTGCTGAAGTTTTAACCAATGGGCCACCACGACATCTTTGTTTTATAAACCCCATGCTGTAGCTTTTAAAATAACAAGATGAAAATTATGCTGTGCAGTTGGAAGATACATATTCGCGAGCTGGCTGACCAAAACCAGATGTATCCTCCGACTGCACAGCATGATTTTCTTCTTGTTTACGTCTTTTTAGTTCGCTTCTTAAACCCCGAAAAACAAAAAACCCGACTGCTTGTCGGGGTTTTTTGTTTTTTTATTTATTTGTAGGGAATACTGAGTAATTGTCAGGAAAAGCCATTATTGCATGGGTTCTTTCGGGCTAGATGTTAAACAAACCAACTTCTTTGCTTGTATGTAGGCTCACAATGTAACTAACCACGTTATGTATTGGCGAATAACTTAAACGACATTCCACTATAACACGTAGTTTTATCTACACGCACAATCGGTAACTCTCACTGTATTTCTCTTTAGGTTTTTTTTATCACGAATTCACAACTCAATCCAACCCGCCATATTCTCACTCGATCTCCTGTGTCATCTCTTTCTGTTCGCGCCAAAAACTAGCGTTTAGTGTTAACGTCAAGTTGACATCTGTCAAAGTCATTTGGAACCATAGCGCTCTTCAGAACGATATCTTAGAAATGCCGACATATTTATAACGTTAAAACCCTTTAATTTAATATGATTGGGAAGAAAAAAAATTAAGCCCTCACAATGCGGCGCCCAAAATCCGCCATTTTTCTATTTTCCAATTTGAATGTAGGCAAACCAATTGACATAAGAATCATCAAAATCAGCCAACGCGTTTGGTCTCTGGAACGCCACATAGAAACATACTTACACATATAGACTGATAAACACATTACCCTCCTCTCCTTCGGCGGTCGGGTAAAAAAAAGCATGTTATTAGTTTGAATTGATTGATCAGAAGAAAAACAGCAGCAGAGGTAAACACGCTAACAACTGCATTCCACTTGTACATAATCTAAGTTAAATTCAAACTCTCAAATTCCATTACACGAACGACACAAATCAAACATGCAGTATTTTAAAATGCTCAAAGACTGCGATCAAGTACACTTCAAAGTTCAAACGAACTGTTAAGCAAATAGCCTATGGCCGTGCTCGTGTCACCTTCAGTAGCTCCGGTCACCGTCAAATAAACACGTCTTTATGCATTTAATTAAGTTCCAGAGATTCCCTTGGGCTTTCTGTCGGTTCATTTACGTAAATTTATTTTAAGGGTGTAATAAAATGTGTTTTATTAGGTCAACATGAATCATGCTAGGGTATAAGTATCATCAATCCATACTAATATTATAAATGCAAAAGTAACTTTGTCTGTCTGTTACCTTTTCACGCTTAAACCGCTCAACCGATATAGATGAAATTTGGTAAGAAGATAGTTTGAGACCTTGGAACGGACAAAGGCTATTTTTTTTTGCAAAAAATGCGAAGGGGGTGAAATGGGAGGGGGGTTAATTTTGAATGAAACTTCTTATTATGGCTTAAGTCGCTGAACCGATTAAGATGAAATTTGGTGTGAAGATAGTTTGAGACCCTGGGCAGGACTTAGGCTACTTCTTTTTGCATAAAACACAAAGGGGAAGAAATAAAGGGGTGGGTTAGATTTGTATGAAACTTCTTATTATGGCTTAAACCACTGAACCGATTTAGACTAAATTTGGTATGCAGATAGTATGAGACCCTGGGATAGACATATGCTACTTTTTTGTATAAAACAAGGTGCGGGAGAAATGGGGTGGAGAAGTTATAAAATATGAAAATAATATGAAACTTCTTATTATGGCGTCCTTTTTTTTCGGCTGTAGGCATGATATAATTGTTTATGAAAGATTTGAGTGTCAATTTGAAAAAGTCAACTTAATGTCAGTGTCCGTGAAAGTGGTAATTTAAGCAAAACTTTACAATATTCTACTGCTTATTTTTATTAGGGGGATATTTTTATGCTGTGGATATGCCTTGCAAGCGTAAATCTCATCTGAGCCGTAGCTCTAACAGAGCTCGAACAGCAAGAGTAGCTAGAAGCCAAGAAACAGAGGAGCAGACTCAATCCGTCTAATGTTAGATGCTGAGCGTCACGCAACCCAAAGAGCTGCTGAGACTTTAGACCAGATTCAGGTTCGCCAACACGCAGATGCTAAGCGTCACGCAGCTCAAAGAGCTGCTGAGAGTTCCGACCAGACTCGGACTCGCCAACTCGCAGATGCTGAGCGTCACGAGACTCAAAGATCTGCTGAGATCATCTGAGCCGTAGCTCTAACAGAGCTCGAACAGCAAGAGTAGCTAGAAGCCAAGAAACAGAGGAGCAGACTCAATCCGTCTAATGTTAGATGCTGAGCGTCACGCAACCCAAAGAGCTGCTGAGACTTTAGACCAGATTCAGGTTCGCCAACACGCAGATGCTAAGCGTCACGCAGCTCAAAGAGCTGCTGAGAGTTCCGACCAGACTCGGACTCGCCAACTCGCAGATGCTGAGCGTCACGAGACTCAAAGATCTGCTGAGACTTTTGACCAAACTCAGGCTCGCCAACTCGCAGATGCTGAGCATCACGCAACTCAAAGGGCTGGTGAGACCTTTGAGCAAACACAGGCCCCTCGAATTTTAGATGCCGAACGTCGCGCGTCATCGATAGCTGCTGAGACGCCTGAACAATCCCAAATACGGCGTATTTTACGAGCTCAATGGCAGTCTGAAAGGAGACGTACGTTTGCAAGAAATACATGGGAGTCGTTCCACAACGCTGCGTCTGATTATGACCCATTGATTGATTACACTAACCATCGATTACGAGGGCGGCACTGAAAATTTCTGGAATCAAGGAAGTGACACAACATTACTATTTAAAAATGTATTTATTGCTTTTCGAAGTATTCTCCGCGAAATTTGACACATTTTTCCAAACGATGGAACCAATCATTGAAGCAACCATTCCATTCGGAAGTTGGAGTCTCCAAAATGGGCGTTTTGTAGGCGTTCCACAGGCCACAGCTTCTTCAGGTGATGAAAATGTCTGACCACGCAATTTATTCTTTATTTTAGGGAAAGTATAGAAATCATTAGGGCTTAGGTTGGGGCTGTACGGCGGATGGTCTGATAATTCTATGTTTTCTTGCTCTAAAAACTCTTTTGTTCTGTGCGCGGTGTGATAACTCGCATTGTCGTGATGGAGGATGATGCGGCGGTTGCAGTTCTCTTTACGGATTTCAGAAACGACCTGTGGCAAACAAATGCTAGCATACCATTCTGCATTAACCGTTCTTTGTCCCTCAAGAGGAATAGTCGCAACTTGGCCGGTTTTGGAGACAAACGTGGCCACCATTTTTTTTGCAACACTCCGTGAACGAACAATTTTTGTTGGTTTTAACTCATTTTCGAACACCCAAACTCGTGACTGGTTTTTTGGATTTTCAGGATTCGTCACCTGATACGATGTTGTATACAGCATTTGAGGATCCTGCGTGGAATCTTTCGAGAGTTCTGACGCACCATCGGGAAAACAACTTTTTTACACCTAATTGTTCATGCAAGATTATTTGTATTTGACTCATGCCAATGTCTAAAGTTGCCTGAATTTCGCGGTATGTCACATGTCTATCTTCCTCAATCAGCTTACGCACAGCATCAACGTTTTCTTGGGTGACTGCAGTTTTTGGACGACCTTGACGGGGATCAATGAGCTTGACACGTCCACGTTGAAATTCAGCAAACCAGCGATAAATTGTGGTTTTGGATGGGGCTTCATCACCAAATGCAGAAATCATCCGGTCAACACACTGTTTTTGTGTTAAACCACTTCGAAAGTCATAATAAATCATCGCTCTTGAATTTTCTCGAGCCAATTCCATTTTCTCAACGACTAAACAAGTTTGACAAAACCTTGTGACAAGACCGAGAATCTTTTTTTAAATAAATAAATGGTATTCGATTTTTAAAACCAAGGAACTTAATATGACAGGAACAGTGGAAATATTCCATTCCCGATACTTTTAGTGTAGTTCTCATAGGGAACATGGATAAAAAATGTAGATATTGTGAAGCACTCAAGTGGAATGATGAGACACCGGGTATGTGTTGCTCTGGTGGAAAAGTTTCAGTTTCAGCGCTTGGTGAGCCAGAAGAACCAATCAAGTCTTTGCTTTTGTATGATAGTGATGAATCGCGCCGTTTTATAAGCAGAATAAGAAAATATAATACATGCTTCCAATCAAGCTTGAAGCAAGTGGCAGCAGAGTGACTCACCCTGAAACTCTTCAGGGTGAGAAACTCTACCATGTAGAGTCAATCCTGTAGAGTTTCTTAACTCTATAGAATTATCAGGGGTACCGTCCCATACGTTGAGGCTGAAAGTTGGTGTCCCAGTCCTGTTAATGAGAAATCTGGACGCATCAAAATTATTTAATGGCACCCGACTACAAATAACACACCTGGGACGCAATAAAGTAAGGGCAACAATTATGACAGGAATAGCATAGGGAGAAGATGTAATGATTTCACGTATTCCGATAATCCCAACTGATATGCCATTCCAATTTAAAAGGTTGCAATTTCCCCTTAAAGCGACATTCGCGATTACCATAAATAAAGCTCAAGGGAAAACACTGAAAGTTGCAGGAGTGCATTTAGAAAAAAACTGTTTTGCCCATGGGCAACTGTATGTAGCGTGTTCACGAGTATCAAGTCCACATAATCAATATGTTTTAGCAAAAGATGGTAAAACTAAAAATATTGTTTACACGACTGTGTTCAAGTAAGTTATTAAAAATTAGAACTCTGTGCTCACAACCCATTTCCACACTTTTGACGACCTAAACAATATTTATAAGAATCAAAAATCAAATTAGTACCTGATACATTTTATGTAACGCAAAATACACTATTTTTGTACTACTTCTTTGTGTTTCCTTTTCTACGTTTTACGCGAGCGAAGCCGCGGGTAAAAGCTAGTAAATAAATAAATCATTAGCATCATTTCAGCCGAAAGACTTCCACTGCTAGACATACGCTTCCCCCAAGCATAGCCGCGGTGCAGTGCTTCGCGTATCCAGCAATTCCAGGGGCCCACCAGGTTATCAGTCCATCTTCACCAGGCATTCAAGTTATTAAAAAATAGCTTGGATGTCCTTCTTGGCATGTGTAACAAGTTACACGTTTTACACAAAAAAAGAAGCCCAAGTAAGTGCAGTATAGTGAAATAGCGATCAGGTCAAGAAGTAGATTATGATGCTATCCAAGTTATACTATTTTCATTTGCAATGCTTGTTTAAATAAATAAAAAAATAATGTTTATACTCAACACACAAACACGTCCTGTTTTTCACCGACCACCAAACAGTCTGAAAACAAAATAAAATTAAAATGGTCGTTCATTAATTTCTCGTGAACAATTCATTCCACATAATTAACAGGTGAAGGGCATTCCGTTCTCGGAAGTGTGGGTAGTCTTAAATTATGTATGCAGTTCACTTGTGTTGGTTCATACGTTCTGGATGTTTGAGGTTTGTTTTGGACGTATAATTATTATCATGTGGTGTTGCTAATAATTGAATTCATCTGTGGCCGATGTTGTCGTAATTGGGAATTCGGAATTGGTTTCATGGTCGTGCAACTGTGCTGTTGATTGATTCGACTAGGAAATTTAGATAAATGGAATCAGCCATTTTCAAAATATATGGGATTGACCATCAGATTACATTACATTTTCGCTAGTTTTGTCAATCCTTATCTCTGAAAGAATTTTTCTTTGTCTGTCCTCCAATAGATTTAAAAAAAAACTCTGAAGCAGTCTGAAGTTAGAAAGAGTCGTTATCAAAAGTCTGCAGTGCTACCACCCTGAAGACTGGCTAACATTATTAGGGCTGTTTTTTTTAAATTAATAAATACTCTCAAGAGTGATCGCTCTAATTGATCCTTTATTTTAGCGATCTTTTCTGTACACCTGAAAAAACCATTCACTTCTTTAATAAGCACCAGCCCCACAAAAAACTTAATCAAGTCTCAAAAATTAAAACTAAATTTTTAATTAAAACCATACTTTTCGTCGAGAACCAGGCTCAATATCAACCAACGTGCAGTGTATAAAAACTCGTTGAATTTTCAATTATACTCCGAAGTACAATGAAGACGTTCTCGCCTGTCCCGGATGATGGAGGTCGATGTGAAAACGCTATCACAGAATAAGAAATTCGCATAGAAGCGAAGAAGGGCAAATAACATTGGACTTGTCGACTGTAGACGTTTTTCGGCTGAAATAATGATATGAGTGAAATCTGAATCCACTAGATGCGACGGGATCGTTCAATGTGGCGACTCCAGGGGGAGTCCTATGTCCATCAGTGGACGTCTTTAGGCTGGAATGATGATATAAGGGAAACATAAATGAGCGCAGTATTTGGAGTAGCACGGTGTGGGTAGAGCCGTCACACAGTCAAAGTTGGCTACACTTATCTATCACCGCTACAAAGCACCAGCTTGTGCTAAGAACGTGCTTGCCTCACAGCAACAGCATACAACAACAAAAGCAGCACACAACAACAATAGCACACAACAACAGCACACAACAACAACAACATCCCGCAACAACAATAGCACACAACAACAACATTAACAGCATCAATAGTCTATTCTGGCGTTGGTCGAGCACGGAACTTTGACGTGCAGAGTAAGTGACAATGCTTTCTTCTTTTTTAGGGTTCCGTACCCAAAGGGTAAAAACGGGACCCTATTACTAAGACTCCGCGATCCGTCTGTCTGTCTGTCTGTCCGTCTGTCACCAGGCTGTATCTCATGAACCGTGATAGCTAGGCAGTTGAAATTTTCACAGATGATGTATTTCTGTTGCCGCTATAACAACAAATACTAAAAACAGAATAAAATAAATATTTAAGTATTGCTCCCATACAACAAACGTGACTTTTTTGCCGTTTTTTGCGATAATGGTACGGAACCCTTCGTGCGCGAGTCCGACTCGCACTTGGCCGGTTTTTTAATGAATGCGTCTAAAATGTGACTATTAGTGTCGCTCTCGAGGTGGGCATTGTTTCTGTACGTTTTACTCTGTGATGCTTTTTGTCTAAGAATATAATGGGGATCAAGGGCTTAGGAACGTTTCGGTGATTTTTTATTTGACAGCCCTTTTGGGTTATTATTCGTTTAATTCTAGAAAGAGATAACCAGGGATAACCCACGTGATAAGATCATGAAGTGGCTTTTTTATTGTAAAGGGTTGAAATATAATGTAATATACGGATGACAATTTCCCGAAATAAAATGGGTTTTTCAAAATAAATACAGAAAAAAACATTAAACACTTTTATATAAATAAAGAGAAAAGAATGAATGAATTTATTCCGCCAAATATTGACGCACATTAAATAAAAACAATAATAATCGTACGCTACTAATTATACAAAATATTATGCGTTGCTGTAAATGAAAATAATTATGTCAAAGTCAAAGTCAAATATATTTATTTCAACTAGGCCAATAAGTGGCACTTTTGAACGTCAAACATTAAAAATTTACAAGTAATAAAAATTTACTCTACCGTGCATTCGGAAAGTAGCTTGTTATGGAGAAGAACGCACAAGAAACTCCATACTTACTCTTTTAAAAAAAAAATATGTTTTACAATGTTTACTTATGTACATACATTAATAAATTCATATATGTGAGGACGATGCACCCAAAAATAGCACTACACACTATACTACGTACAGGTATAAAGTAATAAAAGCACTAACTGGTAAATTCATTAATTTGATAAATAGGAACATGGTTCTCACATACTTACAAATATTGCAAACATAGGTAAAATACCTAATTAAACAACAAGGGAACCGTGTGTGAGTCAAATTCTGGAAAAATATAAAAAATAACCTAAGAATACAATAACTATGAATAGGAATACAAATTAGCAAATTTGATTTTGTCCACACCAAAGATTGCCCTACGGAGCGGGACCAACATGTTGCCAAGCATTCTTATCTCGAATATAATCATCTAATTTGTAATATGCTTGTTTACAAAGTGTGCTTTTTACTATGTATATAATAAATAACTCAATATATTATCATTAAATTAAAGGACAGTCAAATTATTCATTCGACGAAAAGCAACGCCAAGCATCTGAAACATACAATTTTGTTCATTAATTCATATCAGGAAAATGACATTTATAAAAAACAATAAAAACTAATTTCCATTTTATTTTCTTCCTTTCGTGCTTCCAAGAACAACAAACCCACAGCTGATTTTTGACCTTATTGCTGGGTAACAGAGTTCATAATTGGTTGTTATAAGTGTAAAAATATTGAGTAGAAATGGGAAGCAACCAAGTACAGTCACGAACAGCTCACATTTATTGTGTATGCGTTGAATTGTGAATTGGTAAAGACAGGGCAAATTGGCTTAAAAATAGAATAACATACATACTGTGAATATACGTACACCAAATCCTCCATTCAGGACCTACGAAAAGGGACCAGAATTGTTGTATCTTCTGGGAAGCTTTTAGCCAGTTTTTAAGGGTTTCATTTTAATTTCTGATTTCAGGTGAAAACAGAAAAAAGAAAATTGCAATGCATTAGCAAAATTCTAGTATTTTTTGACGGTAACAAACAAAAATTTCAAAATTCTTTTAACCACCGAAGTAGCAAAATACCTACAAAAATACATATGAAAAATTTCAAAAAAATATTATAATCTGCAAAACCTAATTCACTTAGACACTTGCTAAAACTTTTATTTTCAAATATATCAGAATCACCTCGGAAAACTGTGGCTACATATTTATACTTTTTCTACCACTTCAGCTTCACTAAAGTTACAATTTATCTAAAAAGTTTCGGTTCTTGACATGCCTATGAGAATATATTGAAAGTTTGTCCAAAGTGCGAATAACCATAACAATTTGTTTTTACTTAGAACAAAGCCGAGCTAAGGGCTAAAAGTTTGTGGAGTACTCTAAGACTTTAGTAAGATATGCATTACTTAGGGGTTCACCGTTACCGGATGAACTGTGTGGGTGTTCTTTTTGCTCGACTGCGGTTAGACTCTAAGAGAGTAATGTTTTACAAGCTTTTATTTAACTTGCAATGTATGTTGAGTAAGTGTGTTCTAGTCAAATCTTGTAACTAAATTTTAAAGCCGTTATCTTCCACCGATTAAGAAGAAATTTTGCATACACATTTAGTTTGGATGACAATGCATGGTAAGCTAAGTGACGTCATTCTTAATCTTTTATGGCGGACGGCCTAAGATGGCCGACTAGTCATTATTTGTGCGATGCCATGATGCCATTATGCGTCATCGGTATATGGTGGACATCCCACCCGTACGCAAAAAGCGTTTTGGGAATACTTTTATTGTGCGTATAGCTAAGGAGTGGAATTCTCTGCCAGAGTCTGTATTTCCTGACAGCTTCAACCTGGGTGTCTTTATGTCAAGAGAACCTATTCAAGGTTACTTCTAGGCAAACGTGCCCCGTGGTTGACCACATCATCGATTACCATCAGGTGAGATAGTGGTCAAAAGCGAGCCTATCAATAAATAATTTACATGTTGTTTCAGTCTGAATGACAATGAATTTTACGAAAAATATGACATGATTCTCCGTCTAGAATTGGCTACAGATGTAAATGCACTCTTGACCATTGAGGAGTTTCGAAACTCCTCAACGGTCAAGAGTACAGACACGAAAAAATATGCATATATTTTATTTTAACCCGTTCTAAGTGCTTGATTTTAAAATATTTTTGTTACCATCAATTTTGATTAAACCGCCACTTCATCTGAAAAACATTTTCTCAATTATATTGAGGTCAGCTTTTGGTTCCTGGATGCAGCTGTACACCAACACTGAAATAATTTTTTAGTTAACTACACAGTTACTGGTTATCAAATTATTGGGACTTACGAGCTTTGTCTTACTAGGAACAAAGCTGATTAGTTTTATGTTATTTAAATAAATTTTCTTTTCTAATAACTAAAGTTAGCTCAAATTTAAAGTACGGTTACTTTTTTTCAGTGAATATTTTGCATAAGGCGAGTTATAAAACAATTTTTTTCATATCACCCAATAATTTATCTTCCAAACTTATAACAGTATTGAAGACCCCTCGATACAGTCTAGAAACAACTCGCCAATACCCACAAAGCTATTCAATAACCCATGCGGCAACTTAAGCTAGTCACGATCAGAAGTGACCGCCACTATCCACTGGCCAGCCCTTGGGTCCGTCCATTAAATTAATGATTATGTACAAGGCCGAGTCTCCGAACTGTTGCCGTTATTTGCACGTGCGCGAAGAAGCTAGCATGTGTACGGAATGGAGCGGACAGCGATTTGGATGTTAAGTAGGCGAAGACATGTGTTTTCGGTGAGATAGTGTTTTGTTTTTAGTTTTGGGAATCGTTCTTTATTCAAATATATGTAGGGACGACTGTGTAATTGTCAGGAAAAGCCATTATTGCATGGGTTCTTTCGGGCTAGATGTTAAACAAACCAACTTCTTTGCTTGTATGTAGGCTCACAATGTAACTGATCACGTTATGTATTGGCGAATAACTTAAACGACGTTCCACTATGACACGTAGTTTGATCTACACGAACAATCGGTAACTCTCACTGTTTTTCTCCTCAGGTTTTTATCACGAATTCACAACTCAATCCAACCCGCCATATCTCTCTCGATCCTTGTGTCATCACCTGTTGTTCGCGCCATAAACTAATGTCAAGTGTTAACGTCAAGTTGCCATCTGTCAAAGTCATTTGAAACCATAGCGCTCTTCAGAACGATATCTTAGAAATGCCGACACGGCCTCCTGACATTTTGCGAGGCCTCGAGCATTTAACAATTCTTATAATGGCTCGTCAAATATCACACACCAAAGAAAGTAACATTCCATTTGGATCCGCTCGTCCATTCCTGACATGCATACTCTGCGATATCATACGGTGAAGACCAGGCGCACAAGATCCTTTAGATCAACCAACAACTCATCATATCATGTGTGGAAAGGGCGCACAAGGCCCTTTTCAATCATCCAACGACTCATCATACCACGCAAAGTATACCGGGCGCACTGGGCCCTTTCGACCAACCAACTATTCACAGCGTGGCATGGACCGGGCGTGCTGGGCCCCTTCGACCATCCACCTGCGCAACGCGTGGCGTGGACCGGGCATACTGGGCCCCTTCGACCACCCACCTACTCACAGCGCGGCATGGACCGGGCGTACTGGGCCCCTTCGACCATCCACCTGGACAACGCGTGGCGTGGACCGGGCGTGCTAGGCCCCTTCGACCACCCACCTACACAGCGTGGCATGGACCGGGCGTACTGGGCCCCTTCGACCATCCACCTGGACAACGCGTGGCGTGGACCGGGCGTGCTAGGCCCCTTCGACCACCCACCTACACAGCGTGGCATGGACCGGGCGTGCTGGGCCCCTTCGACCATCCACCTGTACAACGCGTGGCGTGGACCGGGCGTACTGGGCCCCTTCGACCACCCACTTACTCACAGTGCGGCATGGACCGGGCGTACTGGGCCCCTTCGACCATCCACCTGGACAACGCGTGGCGTGGACCGGGCGTGCTGGGCCCCTTCGACCACCCACCTACTAACAGCGTGGCATGGACCGGGCGTGCTGGGCCCCTTCGACCATCCACCTGTAAAACGCGTGGCGTGGACCGGGCGTGCTGGGCCCCTTCGACCACCCACCTACTATCAGCGTGGCATGGACCGGGCGTGCTGGGCCCCTTCGACCATCCACCTGTAAAACGCGTGGCGTGGACCGGGCGTGCTGGGCCCCTTCGACCACCCACCAACCTACCTAACGAACCTGGCTTGCAACAAACGTCAGGTCGGTCTCGAAGCACCAAGGGTGCCATACCTTCCAGATGCTTAACACATCATACTATGTCACATACTCCAAACAACAGGTCACCAAAGCACCGGAGGCACCAGGCTCCCACCTTCCATCAGACATCAAATCAACAGGTATTATGGGTGCGTTCACAAACACTCCAAACTCACAAACAGTCAGATCCAGAACAACCACCTGCAGGCCACGCAAACATCTACTCCACATGAGAATGGAACCCGCAACACACAGAGCAGCATCCAGTGGCCCAGCCACAGCGCCATCACAATGGTAGTAAAAATTAATGAACGGCATAAATAACCCCATGAAGACACACTACCAATATGAAGAAATTACAAAATTTCTGTGATAAGTACTGTCACTAAAGCACTAACCACTATATTATGACATATTCGAATATCTTTACATAGAGACAATTTTATAACACAAAATAACATGTCTGCACTCACCAATCGATGTCTGCAAGCAAAGGTGTATAGCGCACCCTTAACTCACCAACCAAGTTCAAGCTTCAAGCAATAGGATACCACTACATGTTGTCCAGAGATTCAACCCTAGACTCCAAGTAATAATTGTGGACAAGGCAGTCAAACAATTAGGTAACAATCACACAGCAATTAAAAAAATCAATCATCACATAAATTGTAAAATGAATACACCGTCAATGAGTAACAGCAAAGATTATCATACTATGTTTCTAAGGCACAAAAGTTAGACTTTTGTGAAAACAATAATAATCTACAATTTGAAACAACCTTGAATCTGTAATGTGCAATCAATTGCTTTTTCTTTTTCTCCACTTATTTTCTTTTAACAGACAAAAACATTGTATATTGTAGTGTACAAGAAGTTCAACGGCTTTACAATGTAATTTTTGTTTAACCAACTGCATTGGAACCACAAAAGGGTGGTAAAGTTTCTTTTTTCCATGAACATAAAAATAAAGTGACCTTACCAGCTACTGTAGATACTTTCCATAACCAGATGTTTGTTAAATCTGAACTTTCTCATGCGCAGCAGATTCTTCAATTACCATTACCTTTAACACAACATACTACCAGGCAGGTAGCGTTAAGAATCCCATCACTTGAGGTACTTTTCAAACTTGTTAACCATGTTTCCAAAATAGTCATGATTCTCTCCGGGCCATGATTTGCAAAATCAAGTCTTGATTTTAGTTCCTGGTTTTTCTACCAATTAATTGGAATCTTTCCAGTATTCTTTCAATTAAACTGAACAGCTGAGCTCAAAAGCCTGAAGGATTAATTTAAAACAAACCATTTTCAGGCACTTTTCAACTTAACTAACATTTACCGGTCTTAGTGCAAATGATAATTATGTGACTTTAGTTATCTTCATTTGTTTAAACTAGTTACTATTATTGTAAACTCTCCAAATTTAATTGAGCAAGAAGTAGACCTTTCAATAAGCTTTCAAACCATCATGATCAAACTTTATGGTTGAGGAATGTTTTTCAGTCACTCCTTGTGCTGCAAATAAGATTATATTCTGACCGAATACCCGTCTCACAAGTCTTCATGTATTTGAAGTTTCCCGCTAGGTACCAACTTTCTTTCAGTAGGTAATTTCACTGATCACAAGTTGTTCGATTATTATTTCACTAGTTTTCTAAATATCAAGCCCTTATATCCCACGATCTGATGTAGGGACGACTGTGTAATTGTCAGGAAAAGCCATTATTGCATGGGTTCTTTCGGGCTAGATGTTAAACAAACCAACTTCTTTGCTTGTATGTAGGCTCACAATGTAACTGATCACGTTATGTATTGGCGAATAACTTAAACGACGTTCCACTATGACACGTAGTTTGATCTACACGAACAATCGGTAACTCTCACTGTTTTTCTCCTCAGGTTTTTATCACGAATTCACAACTCAATCCAACCCGCCATATCTCTCTCGATCGTTGTGTCATCACCTGTTGTTCGCGCCATAAACTAATGTCAAGTGTTAACGTCAAGTTGCCATCTGTCAAAGTCATTTGAAACCATAGCGCTCTTCAGAACGATATCTTAGAAATGCCGACATATATATTTTCTTAAGTGCCTGTTTTAATCAGAGGAACAATAAATAATAAATAAAAGTTTTTATTGTTTCTCATACAATTATTTTACAGCACAAAATTGAGGCAGCCCCGATAAGTTATAAGGATACTAGTAATGGGGTTACCTCGCGACTTCCCGTGTGTTGCTATCTACAATGTTGAGATATAATTAAAGAAGAACAAAATTATTGTTATTGAAGCATGTTCAAGTATGTGTAGTGTTAGTGTGTGTGTATGTATGTGTGGAGGGATGGATGAGCGGGAACAATGCCAGTATATTTGAGAAACAGTCACATTTTGAGGTCAGGCTAAATCTCACGAAAACATATCTCATTGCCCTATATTAATTAATTTTATCGATGAGATAAGATTGCCACTTGAGTTTAAGTACGAGTACTAATGCCTTCAGAGTTTGTTTTAACATGACTATAAGCAGTGACTTCCCTTTGATCAATATCATTATACTATTTATTATCTTTCATTAGTAAAAAGTGTTGAAGATGACAATACATTTTAGGTTAATTTATTTTTTCTTTCCGGCCGTATTTGATCTGAATTTTGCTGTAAAATATATGTAATATATAAAATAAATAACCGCTATTGCCATAGTAATACACAACTGTATACCAGTCATAGATATTGTGAATAAAAGTGGACCAAGAGGAAAAGCAATTAAATCGACGTATCGCCAAATCACGGTGAGTAATGAGTCGTCAATGTATCAATCAATGCCCCAGTGTACTGTTCAATTTATTTATTTTTATTGACTTGTAAACCTACTGAGATACAATTTATAATTGCAAAAATAATTAAAAATGACACGAACCGAAAACAACTTGGTGAAAATATTACTCACATTATTATAAGTACCCACAGAGCACCAAGACGCCCCAGCGGCCACTGCTTGAGGTGGTATTGCCAAAATGTTCCTTACAAACAAAACGTGTCATTGCGCCTCACCGTTTGCTCATAGAAATGGACGGCCCGTCAACCTATAGCCAGATATTGCAGTTGCGCGGTCAAGCATGGTATTAGCAATGGCGTCCCTAGTCGCTTTCGTGGTCTATGGAAATTACCCGCAAAAAATTACAAAATACACACACATTATTTCAGGATATATTTATAACCATTATCAGTCACCAGTTTCACACACAACATCCTCTCCTGTCAGACAGTTATGTCAAAACTTAAACCTGTCCTCACTTAAACCACAGCCTAGGAGTATGGACGTAATCCGCAGTTGATCAACGGGGCGGATACGTGACGTCACGAGCTCGCGACGTAACGACCCCTTCCGTTCATGTGACTGTTTGACGTGGAGTGCGGAGAACATGATGTATAGTAGTTAGTGGGCAAAGGTTGGTCAAAGTTTCAGTCAGTTTTTTGTTCAATAAAAGTTACAGTAGATTATTCTTTATTGTAGTAATCTTCAAAATAATATCTTTCACTTTTTAAAAATGAGCTTACCATAGCGCTATTTTACTAGGTTTTTATTATTTATTTAAGTTGCAATGTACGAACCTATGTATGTGAGTTCGGATCAAATCTTGCAACTCAATTTTAAAGCAGTTATCCTCAACCGTTTAAGATGAAATTTTGCATACACGTTTAGCTTGGATGACAATGCATGGTTAACTAAGAGGCGTCCTTCTAAATCCAATATGGCGAACTAATTATTTTTTGTGCACTGCCATGTGGTATCAAATTAAAGGGTTTGCTGAGAAGAATACGAAAAAAAAACTTGGATCAAAAAAAAAAAAATTCAATGATAAGAATTTTATTTATTTTTGTGGGATACCTTCAAAAGGCACAAAAAGAAAGACCTGGGCTAAGACCAAGGAGTGTGAGATTCATACCTCACTAAAATCAATCGGGTGGCCACCATGATGAGACACCGTGAACTCTTAAAAGACCACCCTGGAACCTGTTCTGTGCAACACCTGTTTGGGTACACCTTTTGGCACTTACAACAATAGAATAGGAAGCATGAATGTAATATGTAGATTACCATCAGAGTGAATACTTGACGACACTCGACAAACTTTAAAAAAATAAAAATATCAAGGTTAGTAAAACTACAGATTGATACAATCGCATAGTTTGTTAAAAAAAGCAACGTATAGAAAAAGTATTACTACCATAGCAAAAATAATTTTCTCTCTAGAATTTCGTCTATTCGTATATTACCAAGAATATCTTGTTGTGAAATCATAGACATTCATACACATGACATGGGCAGACACAAACATTATTACGAACAGAAACAAATAACTCTTACAAGTAAGAAACGAATGTTAGCAATAACACATACCTGTAACGACTATTTTCCTTATTCGGATCAACTGAGGGGAACAGAATAATTTCTCTTGCATGTACATATAGGTAGCCTAAGATCCTACTGCGGCAATCTGCAGGTATATTTTTTATCTACATTTTTATGTTACTTTATAGAAGAATTATAATAAATTACTGCAGGATTGATTGTGCCATATGGTGACGGACGCAAAGAATTTCACCACCCCATATCTTCCCGTGGGTGTCGTAAGAGGCGACTAAGGGACACACCAGAGAATGAGCAGCAGCGTTCTCTGTGCACAAACGTGGTGATTATGGCAAACCCCCCAAACCAAAATGAATATCAAACAGAAAAGCCGTACCCTCGGCTACGGTAGCGGTTGAGGCGATGGCGTGGCAAGGGATGGCCGATGGGGCAGAAAGGTTCTGGAGCGGCGACTGCGAAACGGAAGACGTTGCGTTGGAAGGCCTCCCACCAGGTGGACCGATGACCTGGTAAAGGTTGCGGGGATCCGCTGGATGCGAGACGCACGGGACCGATCAATGTGGCGATGCTTGGGGAGGCCTATGTCCAGCAGTGGACGTCTTTCGGCTGATATGATGATGATGACTGCAGGATTGCCTAGCAATACCTAGCCGCAATCACATCACATATAACATCATCAGCCTATTAATGTTCCCACTGCTTGGAAACAGGCCTCCTCTCTGTGAGAGGGAATGGGCCATAATCCACCACGCGGGCCCGGTGTGGTTTGGTGGATGCCACAAGTCTTCGAATTTTAGGGTCTAGGACATGCCGGTTTCCTCACGATGTTTTCCTTCACCGCTTTGAGAGCAGTTGTGATGAAATAATTTACACAAAGTAAAGCGCCTGGCTGGGCTCGAACCCACGACCTACAACTTGTAAGTCACGGCTGATACCACTGAGCCACCACTACTAGCCGCAATAACCTTAATTAAATAAATTTTAATTCATGTTTGATAGTTAACCCCAGGTAGGTATAAAAGCTTTTCAAGTGAATTCAACGTCATTTGAAAGAAAGTGGTGTAGAAAATAGGAAAAACAAGGTTGCCAGCTTTCGGTTAGCCACAATCTGTGAGTTAACAGTTTACTTGCTTAACCTGGCAAACCATGAACGGCGGTTAACTGAGATGTAGCTGATATTGCATACGCATCCACGTCTCTACGATATAGGAGACATTCCTAGTATAAAGCAAACTTAAAAAAAAAACGGAAATCTAGTTGCGGCAACTCTACAGTAATCTATTGTACTATCAAGTATCATAATATAATCTAACCTCAAAACACTAAAGTTGCTTCTGCATCGACTCCTGTGCTGCGGGAAGTGCAACCCCTTCGCCCTTACGTAACAAAGTCAAGGCAGCCATGCTCACCTTCGCAGCTTCGACTTGCTGGTCGCTATATGTACATAAATTAAATCTGTAGAAAAGTCGTTTTTGTACATCGAAAATATTTAAACCACTGGATTAAGTTACATAACCCTCAGGTCATTTCGACAGAACGCCATTATATCCCTAGACTAGCGAGGGAAACTATCGAGATTACCAAATGTAAGAATTTCAACCGGGAGGATGGGTTTCAACTGTCGAGAGCTTGGAATCCAGTGGTTCAGCTGTGTACAACACGAAAAAGTGCAGAAAAAAGTTCGCGAGCGGACACAGTGAGTTTCGTGTGTCGGGAGCAGAATCGAGTTGTGAGTGACAGTGGTAGCGGTACCGAGTGCAAAAAACGTACAAGAAAGAGGGTAGACCGATATGTCTCCTCATAAACACCCACCCGCAATGACTTTTCAGTTTATCCGTGATCATGGTGCTTGCAACAGCACCAAAATATCGGGAACTCGCAAAAAACAGTAAACATGGTAAATATCCCGTTTCTAATGTTAATGTTAGTGTTAGTGACCATGACAGTTTAAAAACTTATATCGAAAATATTTCCATAAAAAATTGCCAGGGTGTTAAAGGATAACCAGCAGAACCCATTCCCAGCATTTTTTAATTTTTGTCTGTTTAGTTATGCACGCATCACGTGACATTTACGAAACCAATGTAGATAACTCTTATACAAGCAAATTGTGCGTAACTTAAAGTATTACTTAGTTTTTGTTTCATCGAAATCGGTTTAATTTATCAAAAGATATAATATGAATTTAAAGTATTCAAGAAATAGATTATCACATCACACGCAAATCAGATACTCGGACAGTTGAACTCCATATTCGATAGATGGCGTAGTGCATTTGACGTCATTTTCAGAATGTCGGTGTTAAGATTCTCCGTGGCAGAATGAGCATAGAAAAAAAATGGTAGATAGGTAAGTTATTTAAGTAGGTAGGTTATGTAAGTAGGTAGGGTAGGGTAGGCAGTTGACGGGAGCCAAGCCAGGCACGGCTGTCATTCCTAAAAATCAAGTTTTATAAAATACAACTTACCTACAGATTTTTGCGGTGGGATCTCGGGTTAATAAAGGGAAATAAAATTGTAAGCAACAATACCCAGTAGGAAAGGAATATGCTACACTACAATTTACTGAAAATTAATGTTCCCCACTCTAGTTGTTGACATTACAAGTAAATTTCTTTTCACATCCCCCGCGGGAGTAGTGCGGTTGTTTTTTTTTTAGTGGTTAGTAACAATGTTGTTTCATGAGAGCTGGCGTAATTGCGTTAAGTTTTTCAGCTTTAATTATTCTTTTGTTTTGGATTGACTTTGGGTTTTTTAGTGAGCTGTGGTAATGCGTCTTTGGGTTTTGTAAAAGCCGTTTTCATGTTTTAGGTTTGACTAAAATTATATGCAAGTGAACTTTCAGGCTCATGAAAATTTCGACATTATGTAAAGAGATTGTTTGAATTAAAAATAATAATTAGAGAGCCAGATTTTTTATTAAACTTTACCCACGATACAGAAAGAAATTCCTAGTGTGAGCCCTAGGAATTTCTATCTGTATCGTGAGTGCGTTACAAACATTTTAAACTGACAAACATTCAGAGCAGCAACCACTATCTGTAGGCCATATGAATATTTATCCGTGCGGGAATCGAACTCCCCTCCGGTGTCGAGATCGGGGGCCGAACATTGCCCGAATGTCCGGGTACTCGGCGCCATTTTTGCGGTATCGACCCGGTCTCAGTAAAACGCCGATTTCTCGGTATTCTTGTATGGGAACCATGTATGAATGTTATGTTGTTAGAATCGTTATGAAATAAGCTATCAGATTTCATAGGGATTTGCCCAGTTTTACCTTGTAATTTATTTGTAAATATTGTGTAAAGTCAGTGTAAGGGAAATTTTGTCAGGTTTGTGTACAAAAATAAAAACCATTACCATTATTTCACAATGTTTTTATTTTATTTACAACAATACACCCTATTACACAAGAATCAATAAAAATATCACACCTCCCCATAATTTTTTTTCATACCACAATTTTACAAAATCACGCCGGAAAAAAAAATTACCCGGCCGGCGGCACAAAAAAGTTTTTAGCGCAGCCGCCGATCGCTCAAATACTACACCAATCGTGTCATCAATATATATAATAACTAAAGGTAAAAGAAACATAAAAGTTGGTTACTAAATAGTCGATTTTTGTTGCTAACTTTTAGAAAAGTCCTAAACTAAACATTCTAGAGTGGGCAGAAAACAAATATCTACACAACAAAGTGCCCTAAATCACAAAAACACTTCAGACTACAATAACAACTAAAATACTTCAGCACTCAAGTTCAACGAATGATATATGATATTACAAAACTTTACATACAAGAACATCAGACGGCACTTATATCATATCGAACACTATCTTTGCCAATAAATTTTGGTCCAGTAAAATTTTTAGTATAAAAATGTCCTTATCTTTGCAAACACGACCGTGCGATCGGAACTTTACGTGTGGAATGCAATTTCCCTTTTAGATTCAATTACACATGCCGTGCGATTCGGCGTTTCGTTTCGTTATTGCTAGTATGGTATTTGCATGTTTATGTCTCTGTTTTGACTGTAAGACTGGATAGTAGATACGTTTTGTTCGACGTTTAATGCGTAGTGTGTTCATGTTTTTTTCATGAAGATGTTCTTTTATTTATGTAGCTAGAAGATACAGGATTTTCTTTTATCAGATGCACTGAAAGTCTGGTATTATTATTTATCCTCAATATTATCTTTGCAGCCACTACTGGACAATGGGTTCCCTCAAGCGTCGCCACATCGACCAGACTTGTGCTTCTTGCATTCATCAGACTCCTGTGGTCTTTACCGGGTCATCCATATCGTGGGAAGGCATCCAACGCTGCGTCTCTCGTAAGCGGTCGTCACTCCACGGGCTTTAGTGAGAGTTTGTACTAAAACTGAATAAGCGCCATCTGGTGATAATAATGGAAACATAAACTGTTTCCAAACGATCTGAAATAATTATGCAAACGTTTACGTTGACGCAATTGAGATAGCATTAAACCCTTTGAAACCGATCAGAAAATCATCATGATCATATCAGCTGAAAGACGTCCACTGCTGGACATAGGCCTCCCTCAAGCGTCGCCACTTTGAAAAACAAAATATAATAAATTGTTTCTATACTAACAATCTGGATTTAAATCAATGTTGTCTCGCTTCGTCCTATTTCATACAAGTTTCTCGCATGGAAATCTCATTTACAGTCTCCGCAAGATCCAAACATTTGCGTTTAATTCTAGTATCGAGGCTTAACGTTAACTACGCTATGTTATTTAAAGGAGATTTGCTGATATCCTTTGGTTTTAGTTGCAAACGGGATGCAGTGATAATTTATTTGTAACAAAAAAAAAACATATGTATCTACTAGTACACAAGAAAGTACTAGCTTATTCAAAAGTTTTTGTGGTATACTTTTGTATGGAAACTCGGAGACGTCTTTTATAAAAGTCACATTTCTCTATCATCTAGTCTAGATTTTTGGGCGCACAGTTGGCGCAGTGGTTGAGCAATTGACTGCTGAGCTGCGTGTCGTGGGTTCGGTTCCCGCACGGAACAAATATTTGTATGACCTACAGATAGTTGTCCCGACTCTGGGTGTTTGTGTATGGGAGTTTATATGTTTGTAAACGCACCCACGATACAGGCAGAAATTCCTAAAGTGAACAAAGTTTAAAAAAAAAAAACTCAACTAAAAAAATCCACATTGAATCATAAAATTGATAGCTTGAGAGATTTTTTTCCATTGTAGTGACGAATAAGTCTAGAGGTCCTTCTAAATGACTTAGAATAAAGACCTTCGGAAAAATAGACGCGATGTTATTGCCTCTGAAATTGACTTTTCAGTCCATTGAAAAACACGAACATATCAAAACAACAGTCATATCAAATCCCAAATCGAATAGGTACCTTATCTACAAGCGTCGCCGCTGTCAGCATGTCGGACGTTCCATCAAATTCTGCTTACGAGCTAGCCCGCAAATCACATTGGTCGGTCTTGCGCTGACTCAGCCTATATAAATCTGGACTGGCGAGGGATTACTGGTGTTGGAAATCAAATGTTAGCGAATTAGTTTGGCGTTTGATGAGTTTTGAGAGTGTGGTCTTACAAGGCAGATGTTTTTCGGACGACTCAGGTTTATTTAGTTTTTGCTCGAGTACTTTATCATAATTAGGCCCTAGTTTGCACGGTGGTAGGGTACTTTGTAGTACCCGCCTGGCTGGCAACCACCCTCAAGTTGAAAATCTGTCGCCAAGCACCTTCCGGTGTGTTCCGACAGCAGCACTTGAGAGCCAGTTCCCTTCTAGGCTTTGTGTGCTTACCACCATCGGCCACATCATCACTGACCACGGTGAGATTGTGGTCAAACACAGGCCTATACATAGTAAAAAAAAAAAAAAAAAGTTTATACCAGCAGCTTCGACTTCGAGAGAATATAATTCCAGGGATAACAAATATCCCGGACATACTCCAGGACATCGTCTACCTATGCGCCATGTTTTATTATAAATCGATTCTGCCGTTAAGATGTAAAAAGATTGCTTTTAAATTTATAATATTATTAGTATTAAGAATTAACAAAATGGTTACTTGTTTACTACTGTTACTCTCGCCATTATCCATAAAATGTGACATCACTTCGCCATCTTCGGTTGCAATCCTGTCACGACAAGCCAATTGTCTATTTAGATGTAAATTCTTACCTAAATAGATGACAATGTTTTGAAAAATTGATAAGAGTTAAGATTAATAAGAAGTCATAATATTTTCAGTGCAGTGGTGGCCTAGTAGTATCTTCCGCGACTTATAAGTTGTAGGTCGTGGGTTCAAACCCAAGAAGGCGCTTTACTTTGTGTAAATTATTTCACCAACACTGTTCTTAAAACGGCAAAGGAAAACATCGTGAGGAAACCGGCATGTCCTAGAACCAAAAATTCGAATTCACGTGATATCCACCAACCCACATTGGGCCCGCGTGGTGGATTACGGCCCATTCCCTCCCACAGAGAGGAGGCCTGTGTCCCCGCAGGCACATTAAAAATGCTGATAATGATGATACATTTTCATCCGAAAGACGCACACGGCTGGACAGAGGCTCTTTCTCACATGTATCGGTTCTGTGATTTTTGCATTTAACAGACAGGACAGACAGTCTATGATTACTATTAGTGCAAAAATTAAGTTTGTTCTAAATTAACTTTGAAAATATTTAATTTTATAGAAGGCAATTTATTTTTATTTCGATAGCTTCATTAATATTTTCCTCTTTCCCACTAGATAAAATTCGTAATAATATTAATATCACTTTCAATAGCCCCACAACCCGGACAAAGTACTGCAGTGGTCATATTAGTTAATTTCCTTACATTCATTTTCCTATTATGATGTCTAAGAGCTCTATGTGAGTGTCATAACCATCACGATTCCTTGGCGAGATAAGGACAGAATTATACGAAGCTAGTGTCCTCTCATTCTTTCACAGAAACAATGGGTATTCTAGTGGCCCTTGAGACTTATAGGATTACCTCTATTGCCAAAATAAAGGAACATTTTCTTCTATTTCCGTGACGATTGCCAATACATTTGGTAGTTTAATATTCATGAAACATTTCAAGACAGGTTGCCATGTTTTTGTATGAATAGATTCTACATAATCAGCTTATATATTTGTACATGGGACTTTCCTCTTTCATCTTTTATTTTTTACTTTGGTTAGCGGAAGCAGAGTTTGTATATTTAAGAAATAAGGGTATGAATATACGAATACAATTATTTTTTTGTGTCTTATATTTTATATTAAACAAAAGTTTCAAACAAGTCAGTTATATTTAAAATTGCATATTGTATAGTTACAAGTTGTTATACCTCCTTTAGTTTTATCAAATAATATAAGCTTTTCTTATTATTTTTCATTGAATTGGAGATTTTTGCACGTTATAAAAGAGTTAAGATTATTATTCGCATACAGACATATTAACAATTCTAAATACCTACCGCCACCCTGTGTGGCCCAGTCTTATATTTCTTTTACGCAGTAGGTATTCCTTTTTAGGGTTCCGTAGCCAAATGGCAAAAACGGAACCCTTATGGATTCGTCATGTCTGTCTGTCCGTCTGTCTGTCTGTCCGTCCGTATGTCACAGCCACTTTTTTCCGAAACTATAAGAACTATGCTGTTGAAACTTGGTAAGTACATGTATTCTATGAACCGCATTAAGAATTTCACACAAAAATAGAAAAAAATCAATAAATTTTGGGGTTCCCCATACTTAGAACTGAAACACAATTTTTTTTTTCGTCAAACCCATACGTGGGGGTATCTATGGATAGGTCTTCAAAAATGATATTGAGGTTTGTTTGTAATATATTTTTTTTCTAAACTGAATAGTTTGCGCGAGAGACACTTCCAAAGTGGTAAAATGTGCCCCCCCCCCCTGTAACTTCTAAAACAAGAGAATGATAAAACTAAAAAAAATATATGTTATACATTATCATGTAAACTTCCACCAAAAATTGGTTTGAACGAGATCTAGTATGTAGTTTTTTTTTTAATACGTCATAAATCGTAAACCGCAACCGTCGTTACCAAGTACGGAACCCTTCGTGCGAGAGTCCGACTCGCACTTGGCCGGTTTTTTATTTTCTACAATTTGAGACGAACGATAACCAGGAATTCACTAAACTAGTTAGCTATCTTCTAACTTAATTACTATCGTACCCACTACATGTGGAAATTCTAAAACAGGTCCCTAGTAACATACGTTCAAATTCCAGAAACCGTTTAAACTCCCATGTATCAATAATTGACCATTGGTCGACATTCTACGACCGGAATTTCAGAGGCCAAAACAGTTAAAGCGCTTTGGGCTCACAAAAGTAGTCGTACATTGGCCTGAAAAGCCGCAGCCGGCCAAGTAATTAGAGTCGCCCAATAATTACCAAGACTGAAACCTACAAATTTCTATTCTGGGACCAATGTTAATGCATCGAATGTGACCTACAAACGTGAATAGATGCACCAATTAATGCTCGTAGGGGACACGGCACGAAACGTTACGCGAATGGCACTCAGATACATTGGGAATTGGAAATGTTCTGTTCCAACAATAATGCAGTTCTATGCAATCACTCTTATAAAGTTAGTTGTGTACTGGAAAGTTATATTCGTTTATGGGTGGTTATAGTAGTATGCAATGGTCTTCGACGTTATAGTTCCTATTTACACTTGGACGTCATGAGATTATCACCAACACAGTATAAAGGAACATATCACATGTCATCATTTCAGCCGAAAGACGTCCACTGCTGGACATAGGCCTCCCCCAGGCGTCGCCACATTGACCGATCCCATGCGTCTCGCATCCAGCGCCTTCCCGCAACCTTAACCAGGTCATAGGTCCACCTATCTAGGTAACTGAAACGAAACGCTATTTTTCACAATTAGAACCTCGTTTCTATTGGGTCACATTGAATGCTTATAGGCGACATCGTGGCAGAACAAGACAAAGGTATGAACTTTACACCTACAGAAACGACAGGCGCTCAGTTGCAGAGGGCAGACATACTATGCTTGGAGGCTTTTACTTAGCAATGCGACATAGCAGTTTGATCACAAGATTACAATTATTCTGATAGAGGTGCAGTAAAAATACCCTGGTTGCATCAAGATTCAACTTATCATAAAATGCTCTAGTAATGGTTAATTCACCGACAGAATAAACCTTAAATCCTTATTTAACCACCTCTGGTTTGCAGAGCGTATAAGCTCTTCAGTCGCTTTGGTCAGAGCCACACGCCGGATGCTAAAGGGAATTCGTTATGTGCCTGAAAATGGGGCGTTGCAAGAGACCACTTGCAATTAACTGCCCCCATGCTTGTGATAAGTAGACAAGGAATAACGTGCAGATTTGGGATCCAAGCACCTGAACATAACCTTTCATACCCACGTACTGCATTGGGTAAAAGGACCCTAATTGTGTCAAAATTTAAGAAACTAGCACTTCGCCCGCGACTTCGTTCGCGTGATCCGTGTTTTATCCTACAGATGACTTTTTAATAAAAAGTTTCATACAAACTTTTATCCCCTATTTCACCCCCTTAGGGGATGAATTTTGAAAAATCCTTCCTTAGTGGATGCTTACGTCATAAGAGGAATACGTGTGCGAAATTTTAAGTTTCTAGCCCTAAGGGTTTGGCCTGTGCGTTGATACATCAGTCAATCACTTTTGCCTTTTATATATATAGATATGTTGAAGTTATATAGAAGAAAAAAACTGCTAGGATGACTGGGATTGCAGGCGACAAAACAATGATTTTGATGCTTTTTATTATGATTATCTTGCACCTACATAAAAAAATGGGCAAACAAACCATATCGATGAGAGCGTTCCCAATAATCAAACAAAAACCTGCAATGTTAGTAATATCTGAATACATAAATACTGAAAATAAGATTAAAGTGACCTATGATTTTTATTATATTTGGAAAGTGTGTTCTATGCTTCTGTGTAATACAGACTTGCAAAAATGAACTCAGAGACATATTATGTCTCGATATATGAACTAAACTACTACTAACTACTATAACTACTTTTTTTTTCATAATTGTGTGGAAAAGGGGGACTCTCTTGCCCAGGAGTGGAACAAAATAGCTTAGATAGATAGAGGATACAGAAACCGCGTAAAATTCAACAAACGCCCATTCACAACGCATGTTTACCAATATTCGTGTAACACTGTACGCAACATTTAACAAATTACATCACATTTGACGTTTGGAAGCACCACGCGTCCGTCAATCGGGTATCGGCCCGGGCTATGAGCTATTTATCATCGAAACGATCTATTTATCATGACCCGGGCTACAAACTTATAATTACTACGCAGTGATTATAAAACTTTTGGGTACGCTTCGTTGTTGGTATTTACATAGGGTTGTATTGCATGTTACTTTCTGTTTGCCAATATCTAGGTACGATCTGAACGTAAATTCTTTGAACGAATTCTTTATCATCTTCAGATTATTTTTGTATTACCGGGTATATCTTGTCCTAATCTAGGACATGGTCTATCCATGCACCGAGTTTCAACTAAATCGGTTTACCCGTTGAGGCGTGACTGATAAAAAACATCCGAGCAACATTTTTTTACAATGTTAGTAGAAATTGGAATAGAATAGTAATATTTTAGGTGTTCTGTCTTTCATGTATTTTTTTTGCTTTTACCCTGCATCATTTCCTAAAACTTAAACGTATATGCGTATTTAATACTGCACGTAGAAAGCCAGATTGTTTATCTACACTATGTGTCCCTCCAGTCTTCAATTCAGAGTATCTGCACACTCTGACATCTGACTTAAATTTTTGAAAACACAGCTTTTTACCCGACTGCAAGGACAGGGTTATGTTTTTCGAGCGTATCCTGTATCTAAGTAATATTCTTTATTAGCTCATATCATTCAAACCGCGAGAAGGATTTATATGATTAAGACATTATTAGACACGTCTTGAACGCACAAGTGTGTTAAAAAAAAAACAAGCATGGCGTATTTTGGGCGCCATATTGTGCAGTTCCTAGATTTTTAACTGATGCACTATATTTTATTCAGTTCTGGGTATGTCATTTATATCGTAAAAGTTGATATACGCTGAAATTGATTGATTTCATTCAATTAGTGAACAATACGAGGTATTCAATAAGAATTAACGATACCCAGGGGACTATCAAGCGATGACGGAACGGAAAGATCGCATTTTTTTATTTGAGCTCCATTGCTGCTTATGTGTATTTGTTGGTGCATTTTTTATGGACTTTGTTGAACAAAAAGAGCAATGTATAGTGAAGTGGGGGTTGAAGTTTCGGTTGGTGAATTATAGTGGTGGGTTCTCTGGTTTTCTGGTTTGCGGCCAGTACGGAATCAATAGCCAGGCCTTTATCTGGGTTAATCGTTTTGTGTTTTCGATAATTGTCGCGTTCATTTTAATGGCGGAATTGACGAATAGGAAAGATAAATATGTAGCGTATTGCCCGGAGTTGATTTATGCAGATTATTGTAATTACCCGATTGTTATTTTGTTTGTGGAGTTATTAATGTAATGTTTCGAGGTATTTCCTTGATAATATAAATTAAGGTTATGCATAGGAATAATCAGCGCAATTGCAAGTTCAATAGTGGCATTTTTAATAACTCGAAATACAATTATACTTACATTTCTAACCGTTCGAATTTTGAGTGAGATTAGACCTTATGTTTTTCTCAATAAAATAATTCAAAGCGTGGAGAAACTTCATTAAAGACAGCACAAAATCAACCCCACAGACAATTAATAAAACACCGGTCACTTAAACTTAAGTAGCACTAAACTTAGATTACCATAAAATGTCCATTAAATTGCATCGTCTTACAAAAAACTCTGCGACATTGATATGTACCTGAAGAATCTAAAACAAACTGCTTTACAAGAGCCTAGAGGAGCTTTTAACTAAATTGTATTTTTATTTAAATTTTAAATACCTAGTGTGTTTTATTTCAGCACTTAAAGCTATTAAAGACACGGGAACGAATGATCTTAACATAAATTTTCTCTTTCATTTAGAAGTGGGATATGAGGAGCCTTAAGTTTATTTTTTATGCAAATCCTTTTGAGTGGTTATACAAAAATATAACATGACGTGGTTATACAATTTGGGAGTTTAATTTTAAGTTTTATTTTGCTTATTTTCTTTTGTTGCAATTTTAAGTAAAAATTGTCTCAATAATTATAATAAAATTGATTATATTTATTTATTACGAACCTTCTTGCTTAAAATTTGCACATCAGTGGATATTTAATGAATCTTCATTTTATCACAAATTAACTGTAATGTGAATCCACTGATGCATAACTAATTAGCGCTACGTGAATGATCAAAGGGAACATTCCAATAATTGCTACGCTTGACAGACGGACCGATGATGGTAGATTTTTGAAATTTATCAGTCTTACGGACTTTAATATGTCCATCCTTTTATATTATATTCAAGTCTACAATACAAAAATCAACTACAGTATCAGTTTTAAATTCGTTTTGTTAAGTTTAATATTATTCGAAAATGCCAACAATTTGTAAACTGTTTCAATCAACTCAGCCATTGCAGACCACTGCTAAAAATATGCCTCTTCTGATCCTTCGTCTTCTATACCCAGTCTATCTTAGCCACCTTTTTAAGGTCGCTGGTTCACCTACCTAGCTGGGATTGTCACGCACTGCACTTCGCTTGCAGGTATCTACTGTAGGACTCGTCTGTTCCACCGGTTATAGGTCCTTCAACAAACATGGCAGCTCCATTGCCACTTCTGCAACAACAAAACTTGCTAACTATGTTGGTGACTTCAGCTATTTCCTAACCAATTCTTCTTACTACCTCGTTGGTCTACTGGTTGCAAGCATTACTGCAGAGCCTGAGGTCTTGGTTTCAATTCTTAGATCGGACAAAATGATATTGAGTTTCTTAATAGCAACCTTAATTTGGGCTCATGTCTGATTGATGGCAACTAATCCCGCCCCATATATCAAGGGACTTTAGAATAACTGGGTTTTGGGTATACTCCAGGTGCACCTTTGCTTGTCAAACAATTGCTGTAATGTATATGGTTATGATAAGTTCTTCTTGCTCTTCTTATATCTGTATGTAAATTTAAATGAGTGGAGTCTGTGTTTCCCGATAGCTACAATCTAGGGGTCTTCAAGTCAAGAGTGAACAGGTCGACCACATCATTGCTTACCATCAGGTGAGATAGTGGTCAAGCGCGAGCCAATACTAGATAAAAAAAAAACAGTTTGTATTCCAGAGAGCCTGGCATTTCCTACAACGGAACTTTCCTGCCCAGTTTTCCAAGAAATTGAACCAGAAACCTAGCAGATTGTAAAACTGATGCCTTGGGACGGGTGAACAGTAATGGGGCACTGACACGGAAGAACCCAACATGTGTTGTTCCGTGAGATTTGTTTACTGACTCATTTGGGTGGCGGTTCAAGGGCAGCGGATTTTGTGTGCGTGGTATTGAAAGTAATGATTTTTTGGTATGATAAACGTAGTGTGTTTTATGAAATAGGATATTTTTGTTGTTATTATGACACTACAACTCACTGTACATTTAAAACAAGAAAGAAAATGCCAATCAACCCGTATTGTCGCACTGCAGGACAAATGTCTACCTAAATGATTCAACAACTTTTTTTTATAGTGTATCTTTTAACTTGCAATCGGTTTACTAACCTTTATCATTTATTTTGTGCGGATATTGACTGCTGAGGTGCATTCCTCACAGTGAAAAAACTACCTCTCAAAATTGGTTGAGAGGCCGATTCACATTCTTTTAAAGATTAATATAAAGATAATTTATTTGCCTTAACAAGTGTTTGACATACCCTAGGCATGCAGCATGTTCACTTCTTAGTACGTAAGGACATGGTTTGCCTAGTGAGGCGTACCTATAATTAAGAAAATTACAACATTGTTTATATTCATTAAATCAATATTAAGAACATAAATGAAAAATTGATCGATTAATCATAGAAATCGGATTAATAAAACAATGTCAGACAAACAAAAACAATATCTTCATCAAGTCATAAAAAATGTCATATAAAATCGAGGTTGATAAAATAAATAAAACACAAAAAAGTCCAATAAAATCATAAAATGTCTAAATAATGTCATATAAAATCAAGGTTGATAAAATAAATAAAACAAAAAAATACAATAAAATCATAAAATGTCATAAACATTATAAGAAAATACTATCAGATACATTTTCTCTATGCCTAACATTATCTGGCTAACCTTCCGCAAACGCCTTCGAGTTGTAATGCCAGCATATTCTAAACGCCGGCCATTCTGGCTCTCAATCCTATTAATAGTTACCAACTTGCGCAAAAACTGAGAGTAAACAATAGCCAAATAAAGGTGAACGCGCACCTATACGGTATACGGTACGCCGCGCCGCATTCATCGCATTTTCTCAAGGCCCCGCGCAATCCCCGCCGAACGCGCCGAACGCGCCGAATCTGATGACGTCATCCACACGTGCTGCCTGGTGGAATACATACAAATACCTATAGCATTTTTCTGAAATGCAAAATGCGTGCGGCGCGGATAGGTGCGCGAGGGTGCATACGATTTCTTATAAAGATTTATAAAATGCGATGACTGCGGCGCGTGCGGCTCCTGCGGTGCGTCTAGATGCGCGGTTACCTTTTGTAGCGTTACGTATAGTTCCGAAGAGCTATACGTAAGCCACGTTAATAAAAGTTAAAGTAATTATAAATTAAAATTAAGAAAAAGGATATAGATAACAAAATTAAGGTCCGGCTTCGCACGACGTGGGCATCTGGACAGGCAGGAAGACGTGGAATACCCGAGGTAGGCAGGTGAGCAGTCACCACAACGGACAACCAGGCAACCGGGCTAGTAGGCAGGTGAGCAGGCAGTTAGGGTAGATGGTCAAGGCAGGCAATCGGGCAGGTAGGTAGGCACCAAGGGATGTGGAGGACGGCTATGACTCAATACGTCAAACAGCGAGGCCTTTGATGCCAAGAGATGACCGTTGAGGGTAAAGTCCAGGAAATAATGCACTCTTTAGGGAACCACACACTATATATTTTATTGGAGCACTTCAGAAAGTAATATATCTTAAACAAGCTATAAAATTCACAGCTTTTACAGTGTTCAAAATAGAAAATACACTTGGTATTATAGTACTCAGTAGTCCACCGACTTATCGCATTTAGTCCATTTCAAAACTAGATCAAAACTAAAAAGTGACGCCCGTCTTTCTTCGTTCCGACATGTCTTCTAAATTTTAAATTCAAATATCAATTAAGAAATTATGAACGAATAAAAACGGTTTACAGAGGGGCAGTCTGCCCTTATTATGAAAATTATAATGTACAACGAGCTTAAAGAAGGTAGTCCATGGTATCTTATGTCTATGGTTTAAGAAAATGGGGTCTTTAAGTCAAGAGTGAATAGGTTTCTTCTAGGTAAGCGTGCTTCACCGTAGACCGCATCATCGCTTAACATCAGGCGAGATAGTGGTCAAACGCGAGCCTATAGATAATAAAAAAAAAATAAAAAAAAAAAAGTAGAGATATGTCATGTCAGATAAAAATGACAGAGTAAATATTCTATGATTTTTACAAATTAGCAGTAAAAATAAGTTTTTGGATGTTAAAGCAAATCGTATGCTTTTCAGGTGTTCACATTATCAAAAAATACATAATTAATACATGTAATGAGTTACATGAGTTGATATAATTTCAAAAGTTATGATGAAGATTTGAAAAGTATGTTAGAAAACGTAAGTAGACTAAGAACTGTGGAATGAATACCACATTTTATGCAGCCCAAAATCACACAAATTACAAACTAAATCATAAACACATACGAAAAGTCCAGTATGAGTCAATACCTGCACCATGCAAAACCTTTGCGAGGCCAGCGATAAGGCAATCGACGTATCTAAGTACTGGGTGAAAATAAATTAAATAAAGAACAAGGAAATAATATTAGTATGTATATTTATATATATAGTTATATATATTTAAGTAAGTATATTCATAGGTTATTTTAATGTTGTACACTGGATGCCTGCCCTCTATAATTGTCAACTTTCTCTGTCACTCTAGGGTTTGCTGTAAGAGAACTCAGCATTGAGTTAAGCTCGCCTTTGTACATGTATTTTATTATCACACTGTATGCAATGTTATTTTTTTTTTTGCACGATAAAGAATTAAGAAGGAATCATTGACACGAAGAAAAAGAAGAAGAACTGTAACATAAAGTTTTCGCACAACTTTTCTTAGAATAATAATACTGTGGTATAATAATACTTTGGCATAATGCAAAGGTTAGCATAACTGTCATTTGGTCTAATTTGTTTTGGCATAATTTGGAGTTTTAAGGAATAATAATTTTTGAACCTGAAAAAAAAACAGTTGTGTTGTTGTGTTGTTGTTGTTGTTGTTGTTGTTGTTGTTGTGTGGTGGCATTGCCGTATTTATGGCAAAAAAGATTATGGCAAAACATTTACACCTAACTAGCTGTTACCCGCGGCTTCGCTCCCATAGGCCACCCCACAGGACCCGTTTTCGGGATTAAAAAAATGCCTATGTTACTCAGGAATAACGTAGCTTTCTATTGGTGAAAGAATGATTTAAATCGGTCCAGTAGTTTCGGAGCCTATTCAGTACAAACAGACAAATAAACAAAAAATATTTCCTCTTTATAATATTAGTACAGACTAGTATAGATAATATTATGCGTAATGATAATTATACTGAATTTCGTTTTGCCAATGTCAATTATGACAATATATTTTATGCTTATCATTAGTAAACCACAATTTTCCCCGTAGTCCTGTAATTATATGTCCTGTCCTGCAAGTAGTCCTCCCCATATCATAGCCATAAATTAATTCAACAAAAACAACTCGCACTAATTCCTCGTCCATTCATTTCCTTATTCCCAGTGTATGTATAAAACATGTGGCCTACCAAACATGATCATCAATCTAACACCACTACGACTGTGGTACGTTTTCCTTCTAATACCAGCATTGCCCTTGAGAGCGTCCTTTTATTGCTATACGTTCTTTTGGCCAGGGAATAATGTTTTCGGTAATTTATTTTGAGAAAGTGACCAAGTTGTTCTGGCAAGAGGCCTTAGACAACTGACATACGATTTTAGCAATGGCGATGGTCGAAATTTCTAAATGTAAGGAATTCATCATGTGACATTAAGGCCCGTAATCCAGATGCTCATGATAGACTCAACCTCGAAATTGGCATTTGTGATTGGTTGTAATAAGAACCAATCACAAATCTCGAGTTTGGCATATGACTCTTCGGCTTGATAGTATGTAAGAGCAAGAGCCCAGACACCCCTGACGTAACTGAATTCTTTCTACACAAAATGTATTGAATGACCAAGTATAGTTATCGGCACGTAACTTGGCAAGAGTCGTTAGATGCGCACAAGTAATTTTTTAGGTCTCTTTGGTTACCTAGCGGGACGCGAGGAGCGTTTAGCACCGTTCCGAGCGCGCGATTGGTTAACCAGTTGACACAAGGATCGACTGACCAATCGCGTTGCGTCCATGTTCCGTTCGTTCTATACGGTGGTTGGTCAGTTCGCGCATCATCGCTTACCATCAGGTGAGATAGTGGTCAAGCGCGAGCCTATCTATAATAAAAAAAAAAAAAAAAAAAAAAAAAACTTACCCCCACTACGCCAAAACCTTGCCTAGTTACATGCCGGGGACTATAAGCAAGTACGAGTGCGTTCCAAGTACCCACATTCTAATACTACTCAATACCACTGATTTTGTGTCAAAAGAGTTCGGTAACGTTTGGGACGTCTAGGCTTAGGACTTGAGGAACTGCCTTAGATTGTCTTTGTCAATCCCATACATTTTTGATATTTTACCAAATGCTTTTGCAACGCATTGGTTGATACGAGTATAATGCCTCTTGTCTAGAGCCAAAGAAGTAAAAATCGGTAAAAAACAATTTGATCTTTATTTTAAAGATGATTTTAATAAATTTGAATATTTATTTTCCCTCCAGAGTGAGTGAGTGACCTTACACGCGAGACGAGAGACTTTTCCATTTTTTTGGTAATAACGGACACAGGACCGGATAATTGACAGATTCCAAAACTCTATTTATCTAGGGAATCGCTATTAATAATGTTAGTATTTTTTTCAAACTACAATGAAAATGCTTAGGTAAATTATTTAGTTCTAATTTTGCAGTGGTCTATACTTTGAGTTACAAGTATTCAAATAGACCTAAAAATATAAAATCTTAACATCACATGTCAAATGACAAAAAGTAACATTCACCCCTTAAACGTTTAAATAAAACTTTTTTAGACACCAAACTATGGAATCAATACACAACCACACTCAATTTAATTTCCCACAGTTGTGTCATAAAACTTAAGTGCTATTTTAATGGGGCGTTAATATTCAATAACACTATAATAGTTTGAAGCTATGGAACTGAAAATGTTGCCAAACTAAAGTACCTATTTCGTTTTAAAATATCCCTGATGTTTGGTACAAAGTTTTGTAGCTATTAACCCCTCAAGTGCCTCAAACGTAGATCCTCGTGAGACACAATGGCTTTTTAGGGTTCTGTACCTTACTTAGACTCCGCGGTCCGTCTGTCCGTCTGTCTGTCTGTCTGTTAGTCTGTCTGTCACCAGGCTGTATCTCATGAACCGTGATAGCTAGACAGTTGAAATTTTCACAGATGATGTATTTCTGTTGCCGCTATAACAAAAAATACTAAAAACAGAATAAAATAAATATATTTTTTATTTGTTTCGGTAATTTTGGCACACAACCAATTAGTCAATTAGCATTCATTTTTCCCCAGAGGATTTTTTTCATTCCTGAAATAAAACACAACAAATTAACAAAGTGACATCAGTGATAGTGATTGTCACAAAGTGCGATATGTATGGGAGTGACATACATGCATACATAAACTCACGCCTTTTTCCCACGGGGGTAGGCAGAAACAACAGTACGCCAACGTACCGGGAACAATCCTTACATATTTCTTTTGCTTCACTCACGTTTATACATCTAGTTTTTAATGCGCGGCTTTTATTAACATCACCAATACGGTCTATGTATGTCTTTCTAAGTCATCCCCTCCCGGCGTTTCCATACACGTCTGCCTTGTAGAATCTACCTTTTGTTAATGGCCTTTCATCCATCTTATCCTATCTTAGCATAAAAAAAAATTGTCACTACAACTTTTTTTAAAGTAAAAAGTTGTCTTATTACATCATTTCTCAATCTATCATTTAAAGTTACACCACACATACTTCTCAAGGGTTGCATTTCTAGTGCATAAATCATACTTTCATGTCTTTTTTGCCATACCCATCCTTCACTTCCATAGCACTTGGTAGGCACCAGCACCATTCCATTCAAACAATCTTTGAAATGTGAATTAAGAGCCCCATGCCAGAGTCAGAGCTACTTGAAATTGAAATCTTATCTATTTATTTTTGTTTTAGAAATGTATTCTGAACTTGATTGATACTGTTTGTTATTATTCTGGTGATTTTATTTTAACTGATTTTAGTGATTTTGTTTTATTTTATATTAATGATTTTATCTTATCTGATTTTAATGATTAATTTTAACTGATTATTTATTTTATTTTATTGTATTGACATTGTATTTGAATGATTTAATTTAATTTTATTGATTATTTAACTGATTATTCATTATTTAATCGGATTTGTGTAATTTTCAATGCAATGGGTTAACAAAATTATCAGAAAATGAATGAATTATTCTTATTATTAGTAACCTTTGGATCTAAATTTTATATACCTAAGATTTAATACGAGCGCTTATCCCGCCGACAAACTGTTACGCAGTTCGGTGGGTATAATAAATGTGTAAAATTGTTTGATCCAAAATAAACGATTTATTTATTTTTATTTATTATTATTTATGTTCCTTAATTTTGTGCTTAGAAGAGAAACAAGAACATACATGTTTTATGATCCTTTCTTGAAAATCTTAATATACACAAAACTCAATAACAAATAGAAGCTTTTCACGCCATCTAGTGCAATTTATTTGAACCAAATTTTCTATCTTCGCGTTGGGTGTTCATTTCTTAGTTGCCTTTCATGATATTATTAGAAAAAAAACTGACTTTCCATTTTTCCTCGAAAACCAAACATGTATTACAACTCACGGTTTGTTCATTTAAGCGACCAAAGCATTCGAGACAACACAGCTCTCAACTTACATAGCAAAATTTACAACTATTATATTAAAAACATTCCCGAAATTATGTTTCTGAGATTCCACGTTTAATGAATGCGCTACCCTCATTTAGGTCCGTGTAATTAAAATTTTTACACTTAGGAGACTGCCATCACGAATACGTTCCTCCCTTTAAAGTTCAGTCGTCTTTTTAATACACACATAAAGAAAATTCATTTAGTTTATAATGGAGACTAGATTCTGCTCGTGGCATCATCTGCTTAAAAAGTGTTTTATTATCCTAAGGGATCAGTTAGCAGATTTTATCTGGATAGTAAGTATCCTTTGTATTAACCTAGATTATAAACGGTTACAAATTTCATTAAAATCCAATCAGCCGTTTTTGCGTGATTGAGACCCAAACATACTTTCACATTTATAATACACTGGCCTTCAAAACTTGGGGTATGCGTGTTTTATGCTGAAATCGATTTTAAGGGTTCCGTACCCAAAGGGAGAAAACGGGACCCTATTACTAAGACTCCACGATCCGTCTGTCTGTCTGTCTGTCCATCTGTCACCAGGCTGTATCTCATGAACCGTGATAGCTAGACAGTTGCAATTTCCACAGATGATGTATTTCTGTTGCCGCTATAACGACAAATACTAAAAACAGAATAAAATATATATTTATGTGGGGCTCCCATACAGAACCCTCAGTGCGCGAGTCCGACTCGCAAATGGCCGGTTTTTTTGAGGCAATATGAAATGTTCTTTCATTTAAAAATGTTTTGAACTTTCTCAACTGTACATATAAAACAAACATGACTTGCATATTTAGCCAGTGAGTGTGTGCAGGCTCATCGCCTCCTTCACTTGACTTCAACAAGTTATTTTGAAACAGAGATGATTTTTAGAATATCTATAACATGTTTGAATGTGAGCTTGCTACATGGAATCATGTACAGTCAAACAAGCTATTTTGTGAACAAGCAAAAATATTCACCTGCCCTCTTTACTGTCAACATCATCATCATCTTCCTATGTTACTTACTTTACTGCCTGCCCTTACCCTATGTTACTTGGCATCAGTCAACACGTTTTCTTCATCCATTCTCCGGTATCAACCGTCTCGACATCCAGCATAACTTTTTCCTTATTAAATGAAAAAAATAGTACGACCTTCTCAGGAAACTCACATTTTTTTAAATTAGATGCCATTTAGCTGCCCGAATAGCTTGCTTAATTGCTTTTGCGACTGTACGTCTTATTTTAGTTTGATCTTTAATATGTCTAAACCTCAGGTTTGTGGTATCAAATGTACACCAATTAGTTCAATTTTCTAATTGATTGGTTTCTTAATAAGCCTTTGTTTCGGTTTGCGAGTAAACCAATTATCTTCTAAATTAAACAGTTGTTTACCATCTTCACTATTAAACAAACGTAGGAGTAGCTTTGTTTGGTTGAGGCTGTAATAAACATAGTTATATTTAGATTCAATGTTTTGGAAAATAATCAAGAAAAAGATTATAATCGTTGGGTAAGCATTAGGCAATCTGTAAATAGGATCATACAGTTATTTTAAACACAACCAACGCAACCGGTTAAAATAACTGATATACACTTAAAGTTTTCCTAGTCTTAGAACAATTTGTAATTTATGGAAACCAGGGCTTATTTACAAACAAATTTTAAAACAAATTTAACTTAAGTCTAGTGAGGTGTCAGCCGAACAACTGAGTAGATCGTGGGTGCAAACTTAATCTAACTTGTGACTGTACAAGTACCACAGATTGTCCTAAATATGGTGAAACAAAATCTCGTGATGTAACCGACATGTTCTAGAACCTGAAATTCATTGACTACTGGCCATCAACAGACACTGGTCCTGCATGATTGACTACGGATCAATCCCGTTTACAGAAATGGGAGCACACTCTTAGTAAGTGAACGAAATACAATGGTTACGTTAAACATTTGTTCAACCAATTTGAGGGTAATAGGGTTCGGCAATGGTCCTCATCAGAAGGCTTAAAGTCACCCGAAGGGCAATGGAGAGAGCTATGCTCGGAGTTTCCTTGCGTGATCGAATCAGAAATGAAGACATCCGCAAGACCGACATAGCCCGAAGAATTGCCAAACTTAAGTGGCAGTGGGCAGGGCACATTGCTCGTAGAACGGATGGCTGTTGGGGCCGAAAATTTCAAGAGTGGCGGCCGCGTTGGAACGCTTCCTTCTTGGTGGAGCGATGACCTGGTCAAGGCTGCAGGCGTCCGGTGGATGCGAAAGCGTCGCCACACTGATCGGTCGACTGCTGGACATCTAGCAGTCGACGTCTTTCGCCTGAAATCACAGTCTTACCGGATGCAGATCAATACACTGCAGTATTTTAGAAGCAACGACTGTCTATCAGTCTGCCCTCTTCAACCCAATGGCTAGTTAGGCTATTAGGATACTCAATGGCAAGATTGTTTCGCAGATCTTCAGCCATCTAACGTAAAACATTTTTTCAATACAGTTGTTAAACATGGCGTACTTTCAGAGGCTATAATTATGATTCGAAAATTAAATCTTACGCATAGGCATCTTTCTGTTACGCGGTCGTGACTTTTGTTTACGACCTCGATCATTAGTTTTGCAGTTTAGTTTTAAATTTATAAGTCAATTTAAAAAGTTTTGTAGCAAAGAGTTTTCATACGTAGAATAAAATGGGATAGATTTTATACGAGGAAAAATGAACGATTCCGTACGTTTTAGCATTGAACTCTCAAAAGTCTTTTTAATGGTTGTTTAATATATTTAATTACCAGTTTTAATTTAATTATTTTCACATCAATATTGGTCTAAAATCGAATAGGCTGTATAGACTGTTTTCGTTGTAAAAAATGTCCAGTTGCAAAAACGCGCCTTTAGTTATAAGTCAATTTAAAAAAGTTTAGTAGCAAGGAGTTTTCATACATAGAATAAAATGGAATAGATTTTATACGAGGAAAAATTAATGATTCCGTACGTTTTAGCATTTAATTCTCAAAAGTCTTTTAAATGGTTGTTTAATATATTTAATTACCAGTTTCAATTTAAATATTTTCACATCAACATTTGTCAAAAATCGAATAGGCTGTGTAGGCTGTTTTCGTTGTAAAAAAAAATATGTCCAGTTGCAAAATCGCACGAAATTTTTTTTTTTTGTGACTTAACAAATCTAATTCTTTGATTTGTTTTTACTATTTCCCACAACTGTATTGAAAAATATCGTGTGATACACGGGCGTGTAGGTTATTGCAAACTCGTGTCATTAAAAACCCTCTCCTTCGGCTCGGGCTTGTTAATGACAGCTCGTTTGCAATAACCTACTTTCCACCCTTGTATCACAATGTACTATTTCAATACAGTTGTTAAACATGGCGTACTTTCAGAGGCTATAATTATGATTCGAAAATTAAATCTTATGCATAGGCATCTTTCTGTTACGCGGTCGTGACTTTTGTTTACGAGCTCGATCATTAGTTTCGCAGTTTAGTTTTAAATTTATAAGTCAATTTAAAAAGTTTAGTAGCAAAGAGTTTTCATACATAGAATAAAATGGGATAGATTTTATACGAGGATAAATGAATGATTCCGTACGTTTTAGGATTGAACTCTCAAAAGTCTTTTTAATGGTTGTTTAATATATTTAATCACCAGTTTTAATTTAATTATTTTCACATCAACATTTGTCTAAAATCGAATAGGCTGTATAGACTGTTTTCGTTGTAAAAAATCTCCAGTTGCAAAAACGCGCCTTTAGTTATAAGTCAATTTAAAAAAGTTTAGTAGCAAGGAGTTTTCATACATAGAATAAAATGGAATAGATTTTATACGAGGAAAAATGAATGATTCCGTACGTTTTAGCATTTAATTCTCAAAAGTCTTTTAAATGGTTGTTTAATATATTTAATTACCAGTTACAACTTAATTATTTTCACATCAACATTTGTCAAAAATCGAATAGGCTGTGTAGGCAGTTGTCGTTGTAAAAAAAATAAGTCCAGTTGCAAAAACTCGCGAAAATTTTATTTTTTTGTGAATTAACAAATCTAATTCTTTGATTTTTTTTACTATTTCTCACAACTGTATTGAAAAATATCGTGTGATACACGGGCGTGTAGGTAACCTACTTTCCACCCTTGTATCACAATGTACTATTTCAAGAGACTATAAGACATTGTTTCAAACATTTTAATATCACATTATGCTCCTCAACACCTCAACTACCCCACAAGACCAGTGATCCACGTATTAAAACAAAGTGAAACACAAATAACACAGCACAGACGATGTTGTAACTATTCCAGTGGGATCGAAGTATACCTGACTCACCTCCACAATTGGACATTACTGTAGAAATTGCTCCTTTATATTCCAAATGCATTGCGGTTTCAATATAACGCTCGTAGTCAGGCTAGCTAATGGCGAATTACTGAATGTAATGTATGGAGGAGCTGTGACGTTGGTACGTTAACTCTTGAAGGACCAATAAAGTTGAGTGCTGTAGTTGTTTTTAGTGTTTGTTTAATAGGATTATAAGTTTAAGTTGTTGCTAGTAAACTACTTAGACCACGAAGTAGTTTTGTAGAACATTTTCACGTTTTGAAAAGAGAACTTTTTCACTCTTTAACATTTCGTGCAAAGAAACGAGAGGATGCCCAGTAGCTGGACCGGTGACATGGTGAGGACTGCAGGGATCTGCTGGATGCGAGAAGCACAAGACCGGTTGATATTTGGGCAGGCTTATGACCAGCAGTGGAAGTTTTCAACTGAAAAATAATGATGATGATGACACAAACATTGTGTAAAAATTCGTGAATGATTGAAAAACAAACGAACATTTCATTTGTAAGCTTGATAATTACTCCCTTTATGCTTATTTAAATCTTTTATTACTAAACTAGTGACCCGCCTCAGCTTTGCCCGTGACAAATTATACACAAAAACCTTCCTCGTTTCTCACTCTTTCTATTAGTAAAAACTGCACGAAAATCTGTTCAGTAGTTTTTGAGTTTACCACGAACAAACGCAGCAGCAGACTTTATTCTATAATAAGTAGTGATTAGTGTAATTGGATGGGTCGGTGCTGGTGAATATATGCATTTATTGAAAAATATCAGTACGTGCTTTTATTTTCACCGAAAATAGACTCACACAATACAGTAATTAGTCCTTTGAATGGGACAGATTACAAAACCAAATTGAAAATATAGTTGTAACATTTTGAACAACATTGAATACACATACTATTCATTACTTAACATACAGCTAATGGAATGACTTTACCAGTCCAAAATCAAGTGTACCCAAACATCACTAGGTATTAACTAAAACTTTAGTGTTGTAAACTAAATGTTACATACGATCTTAGTAATTGAGCCTCTAAATCAATCCCTAATTGGAATACACGAACTAAACTAAGATCAGATCTATAAAGTTAGTATCACATCAGGGTAATCCGTAATTGATACAATCCAATAGCCTGTTTACATTACCGTGGGACACAGATCAATAATTTTTCAGATGAAATAGATATGACATTATTATAAACTATATTGTTAGGCAAAAAAAATATGATACCACAAACGAGTCGAAGTGGTAAGAATCCATGTTGAATATTAAATAGACTTTATTCAATTATAGTTCAACCACCTATATTTAATCTACGTCTTGCAATAAAAAAACCCAGCGTTATAAAAGCTAAAATCGCGTAAAAGCAGCATAGACATAAAAAATAGAGAAAACAGTAAACAAAAAGACTACTTTAAAACAGGTTACACAAAAAAATACAATCGTACCTTTAGATACTATGGTGATATAAAAAACTGACAACAAAGTACATATAGATCTTGTCAATCACCTGAACAAAATTAACAATATCTGAGACATAAAACCAAAGACACAGGTCAGTTCTAAATAATCCAATACACAGCAACAACGAAAAACAGTCAACCATTTCCTGTACACACAAACACATCCTGTCAATACATTAGTTGACACATCTCCTGGCGACTTGATCTATGACATCCGATTGTCGCAAACACGGCGAATGGTTGCATCAATCATGTAGCGTAGCAGCCACCTGTCGATCTCTAGCAATGCATCTTCATCAGAAACTAGACGTTTACTAATCTGTGCCTAATCTGATACAACGATCTATTGGTGGTTATAATCTTAGAGGTGATGAGGTGAGCTAAAATAGCATATAGTTTGTAAATCAAGAATACATTGTTAACAAAACTATAAAAGGCGTTTCGTAGTATTGCGTTAACATTCGGGAATATAAACGCCTTGAAGGGTAATAAAGATAGCAAACAGCAGGCAGCTCATCTGATAGGTACTTCAGTGATTAATGCCTCTAATGAACCATTACGAGAAAAAGCGAACTTAAGAAAAAGCTACAAAATCACCGGTAAATTACAAAGAGTAATGTAATAACCACTAAACTTACCCTCTACCGCATAAAAGGTGGAGTACCTCTATGTGATACATAAGGATTGGACAGAGAGTAAATTAATAAATATATTGGAGGTAATGAAGGATTGTACTATAAACAAATGAAGATATAAAAGCGATTTTTTATCAATTGTTAGCCTAAAACTGGTCAAATAAGTAACTTTCCAACATATTTGATCATTTGTTTTTTTGCATTTTACCATTTTTAAACATTGGTTTAGTTAACTATAGATACCATTTATTTAGAACTGGATCTTATTGACATTAAAGTATTGAAAAAATGGAACAGGTGACTGAGAGCGTGTTGGGTTGACGAGATAGTCAAAGTGACACTGGACATTGCAGATTTATTAGGAATGATCGTGAGGACCTTTTTAATTTTTTTTGAGAACTTTGCCCCACACTAGGATTTTTTCCTGTATCATGGGTGCGTTTACAAACATATAACCTCACATACTCATCACCCAGAGCCGGAACAACTATCTGTAGGTCATACAAATATTTGTTCCGTGCGGGAATCGAACCCGCGACACGCAACGCAGCAGTCAATCGCTCAACCACTGCGACAACCATGCGCCCGTGAGGTATGAGTATGCAGTAAGAATTCCTGACTGAGATGATGTGAAAAGTAACAGGCAATGTCAGTAAGGACTGGCTCAAAGTATTGTCTTTACTAAATCACGATTTGTAAAAATCGAAGTAGGTATCTATAATGGATACAAAAATATTTACTACAAGAGTCACCGTGGATATTTTAGGTCATAACTTTTTGGTTTGACAAGTTCTTGGCAAGTCTAGACTTCAGAAGCATCTGTAAATTATGGTCTAATCGAATTAGGACTAACTTGATGAAAATTGACGCCTGATTTATCGCAAAGGACCTACTCTTCGACTTTATTTTGTAACTAGTTGTGTAAATCAAAAAAATATGAAAAAGAAACAAAACCACCATTTCTTTCTTAATCCTCAGGCAGGCGCAATATGACTAAGCAACAACTATGCGACAACGCATTGCATAGAAAATATCTAGACTCGCGGCAGCGTGTCAAGCCAAGTTCAAGCAAAAAGGAACTGGCGACGAAGCTGTTTGTAATATTACACGAACCATGTAAAGCCACTTCTATCATCTTAATAACTCAAAATCTATTTAACATAAACACATGAAATTTGGTGTATGTATTAAATTCCCTAAGTTGAACTATAAACCAAACTTTCATAAATATAGCTCAAACGGTTATTTAGATATTAACGTCCAAAACCGTCAAAACTCAAACCCAGTTCCAGATGACCTAGAAAGTGAACTTTTTTGGCATCTCTAATTTGGCATCCAGATAGGTAGTTGGGTAAATATAAAGGAATAAATCAGAAACTAGTAAATTTTTATCTTTTTATTATAATTTTTCAATTAATTAATTCTATTACGAAATTACTTACTTATAGTGCCGGTAATGTAAGAATCAGCAATCAAAATTGATGACAGCCGGTTTTTATATGGATTTTAAGGTTTTCACCTGAATATATAACGAGTGGAATACCACCCTTAATTCTAGAACGACTCAAGACCAAGTTTCAAATATGAAGCAATGTAATTTGTTCACAGGGAACAATTCCCTATTTGCTTAGCATATGCTATGACTATCCATAAATCACAAGGCCCTTGACAGCGCTCTTCTCAACATAGGTTCCTCTATATTTAATAAAGGGCAGCCTTACGTTGGACTCTCCAGAGTTAAAACCTTAGATGCAATACATCTTAGCAATTTAAATATATCCGGATACTGAATGGGTCACTCGAACATTTCAAGGTACAAGAAAATATAGAAAATAACACAAAAAACCGGCCAAGTGATAGTCGGACTCGCACTTGAAAGGTTCCGTACCATTATCGGAAAAAACAGTAAAAAAAACACGTTTGTATTTGTATGGGAGCCCCACTTAAATATTTATTTAATTCTGTTTTTAGTATTTGTTGTTATAGCGGCAACAGAAATACATTATCTGTGAAAATTTCAACTGCCTAGCTGTCACAGTTCATGAGATACAGCCTGGTGACAGACAAACAGACAGACAGACAGACGGACCGCGGAGTCTTAGTAATAGGGTCCCGTTTTTACCCTTTGGGTACGGAACCCTAAAAAGACAATTATACCCCATAAACGTGAAAAAATACAGTTGATTAACAAAAACCATTTGGTATTAATTTTATTATGAATAATTAACCTATTATTAAGCTATTTATAATTTCGAAACAAAAAGTAATGATATCCCATCAAAAACAAAAATTCAGTTCTTTCAGTTTTGTTTCTGTAATTATTTAAGTGGTGCACAATAAAGTATATAATAAATAATAATAAATAAATAATAATAAATAAATAATAATAAATAAATAATAATAAATAAATAATAATAAATAAATAATAATAAATAAATAATAATAAATAAATAATAATAAATAAATAATAATAAATAAATAATAATAAATAAATAATAATAAATAAATAATAATAAATAAATAATAAATGTGAAAAAGCGAGCCAAGTTCAATACTAAGAATATGCGCGATTGTTGACTACGCTGCGAAATTCTGTATCCTGAATTTTTTTTACAAGAACATAAAACATTCTAAAATAAATTTAAAAACACTATTTCTTGCTTTTTCTGCTACAACAATATTTGCTATTCTAAAATATAACTTCTTAAATTTGAAAAGCCGAATTATGTTTTTTTATTTGATTACAGTTCAGTGTCGCGTTATCTCGTCGTGTCTGTCTGCTGAAACTTTAGCCGAAGGTATTAGCAGTGCTTATAGTACAGACCTATAGGAGTATTTTACGGCTAGGAAACGCTTAGTGCCAATCTGTTTACCAAGCATAATGATAATAGCAAAGTTTTATTACACAAAGACCCTTGTCCAGCAGTAAACCTTAAAATATTTTTATTTCGCAATTTTATAAAGTAACTTAAATAAAGAGTCTGCAAAACTTTACTGCCCAAACATCCGCTGTTTTTACATAAAAATGTAGTAACCAAAATAGGGTTATTGAATAAAGAATAATAACCCTAAACTGAAATTCAGAAGACATTTTTCTGACCAGGACATTCTACAAGGCCTGAATAACCGACTTTCAACCTTAGGTCAAAGAGATTTCAGACAGATGGGATAAATGTAATATGCTATGTGAATACTTAAGAGGTAGGCTGAGCTAGGTTTTCTGAATGTGAATAGCTATTGATCGAGTTGATAAATAATATTACGAGAATTTTCTTTAGCTATCTGTCAAGCGTGATTTGTATTCGTACTTGGCAATGATTGGATTGTATACCTATTGATTTATTTTCGGAATTGATCCTTCGTTACATACTTTTTTTAATGGCTTGACCTTGGTTTAAGTATGAGGCTTTGTTACTTACTAAAAAAGGATTTATATATATTCTAACGTTATTGACAAACCTATCATGCGAATCCTTGGCCTGTTTGCCTATTTTTAATAGGTCATCAAATATTAAATGTTATTTACATACTACAAGCAGGCAAGTATTAAAAAACTTATTAATAATTTATCTCATGAATAAAACGTTTTTGAAAAATAAGATTGCAAAAATATTTATTCTTCGTAATAAAATAACGAATCAAACTATAGTAATGTTATTGAATCTCCTAACACAAGGTAAGTTAAACTGTCTTAATGTATATTAAGTTTTGTATCTTAACATAGTACTTAACAAAGTCGATCGACTTTAGCTTTTTAAATATATATTTGCTTTTTTATATCTGGGGTACTCTGGGGTTGAAAAGTTCTGAAGTGTCAACCGCGTGCCAGAAGACGCTGCGTTAGAAGGGTTCCCACTAGGAGGGCCGATGACTTGATAACGCTGGGGGAATCCGGTGGATGCACAACGCACGGGACCGGTCAATGTGGTGACATTTGGGGGAGATCTATGTTCAGTAGTGGAAACCTCTTTAAATAAAGCCTCCTTTTATAAAGATAAAAGAAAATGTTCTAGTTACTTCTTCTTACCAAATTGAAAAGATTATTACTAACTCATTCAAAAGATAATCTAACAAAAGAAGCGTGACTTCAGATTAAGAACTCAATTCCACTTTTAAACCGGTAAATATCCGTGTAAAATCGAAAAATTTATCACATAACTCCAAAGCAATATCTACCCTCTCTCATACTAATAATTACAACTGCTCCCTACATCCAGCAAAGCCGAAGATGAAATTAAATGGAAAAGAATTAAGAATTTCAACTTCCTGCGTTCTCCGTCTCAAGTTTTAATTGCCCTCCATTGCACAAGTTGGAAATTAATATGTTTCAAGGGACTTTAATTTCTGGACATTGTTCTGAAGACGTCTTTTGTCTTGATTTAGTGTATTTGCGTCACTATAGTTCGAAATGTGGTTTGGTTTGTTGTATGGCCGGACTATAGATGAATTTGCAGTTTGATTGGTTGGGGCGAACTAAGTTTTAGTTGGCGCGAATGTTTTATGTTGTTGGTAGAGATGTGTTTTGGAATAAATTGACGACAGATAGCTGTTGGTACGTCAATCATGTGTCTGATATTTTGCAAAAAGTGCAACCACATGGTTCTCATGTGATTTGTTTATTACGTGGTTGGGTTGTACTTATTAACTTTTAAGCCGCAGATATCCCTCAGTAGCTCATTTTAAAATGGGAATCACGTCTAAAGTGCTCCTCGTAATTTTTTGGAAAAAAAGACCATTTTTTAATAATTTGGTCAAGGAACATTTTGAGTTTTATTCGTATAACATAGTGTAATTAATTTGTAAAGTTATGTCTAACACGGACAAAAAGAACGACAATCGCAGCAAAACCCAGGCGTATTTAAATGAAATTTTCACCATCACGAAAACAATTTAATTATACTACATTTTAATCTAAGATTTTTTTAAAGTCATAGGAATTAAAAGGGAAGTACAAAAAACTACTGAATTTTGGGACTCGCGGGTTTTTAACGAGAGCGCGTTTTGCTTCCTCAAGGTCTTTGGTGACTGTCGTCGTCTTAAAGAGATATTGACCACTGACTGATTGTTTCAGTGAAGCACTGGCGTTAACTAAAATTATAAACATAATATTGTAAAAGCGTTATTTTTAAACAACACCAAACAAAAATTCCATACGCTAACACTAGAAACTCCCCATGAACCCCATGGGGAGTTTCTAGTGTTAGCGTATGGAATTTTTTATCATGGCTTAGATTTTATCATGTGCATATTTCATGTTATTAGGTTTCCGTACCCAAAAGGTAAAAACGGGACCCTATTACTAAGACTCCGCGATCCGTCTGTCTGTCCGTCTGTCTGTCTGTCTGTTTGTCTGTCCGTCTGTCACCAGGCTGTATCTCATGAACCGTGATAGCTAGACAGCTGACATTTTCACAGATTATGTATTTCTGTTGCTGCTATAACAAAAAATACCAAAAACAGAATAAAATAAATATTTAAGTGGGGCTCCCATACAACAAACGTGTTTTTTTGCCGTTTTTTGCGATAATGGTACGGAACGCTTCGTGCGCGAGTCCAACTCGCACATGGCCGGTTTTTTTTTACTACACCAAAAGCCAGCAGTTTTCTAACTTATAAGTAGGTACGGAACTCTATATCCATTTAATCAGTTTCGTGTATTTGTAACGTGCTTGTTTTTCTCAAGCACGAATGCACGTAAAATATTGAAATTGGTATCGCAGCTTATTTTTCCTTGACCGGAAGTGTAAGGGAACTAATGACCGATTTCCTTACCTTGTTGTTGCAGTGTGTTGAATTTTCCTCCTTCGTTTATTCGATTTTCAGTTAAACATTTCTTTTGCCGACGTTTTTTGTGATAAAACATCATACTTTTAGAACCGAAAAGTTGATGTTTAGCAGAATCTTCGACGATTTTTTTGCTCTTTTCCGGAAGTGAATATAATTCTCAGAAAAAAATGCCAGATAGGTGCGGTGGTTTTAATAAAGATATTATAAGCGGTACCCCCGTATTTTCTCGCTACTCCGTATAAATAGGAGCGACGAGTCGGCGCAAGCCCCAGGTAGCTCGCCAGCCGTCGCTCCGTGCGGACGTCTCGCTGCTCGTCGCCCCACCGCGCTCTCCGGCGCCCCCACTCTCCGCCTCGTCGCGCCCCTCTGCGTGACGTCACTGCGGCCGTCGCGTCTCCGCACGCCGCTCCAAAGGTGTCGCTACTAGTAACTTTGGTTACTAGTAGTGGCAGCTATTTTGGCCCTTCCGGGCAAATCCACTCTTTGTGGTCCCTGGCGGGAAACCTAGCGGTGTTAACAAGCCAGTGGGGTGTGCCCCAAGCACCCGCCAAGTCCCTTAAGGACACGGCAGTCATTGGAGTCGGGAGCGGGATCAGTTGGCCTTGGTAGATAGCCTAGTCAACCCCCGCTTCGTCCCCCAGCATTCACCTGGCACGGTCGGGTGTGTCTACCCCGACGTGCCAGACTTCTTCGGTACACATTGGTGGGTGGCCCACCTTCGGTGGGTTTACCGGTACCTTAGGGCCCTGTCACCCAATAAGATTGGTGGCAGGTAGACAAGCTTAGGGCTCACCAGATACTCACCTCCCAGTCTAACCCGACTGGGAGGGTAGGTTTGCACACATCCCCGGGCCCCTCCACCCGGGGAAGATACCCTCTCCCGGCTTCACCGGACCTATAATTCTCAATTATGTCGCTCGCGGCAATAATTGAACTCCTTCACGAGATTCTCGAGAAGGAAAAACTTTCCAAAAAATACAGCCATGCTGTAAGTCAGGCTTTAGCCTCTTATGTGCCCGCTTCGGGCCCGACCGGGGCCCCTGGACCTAGCCAGGCACCCGTGCCGAGCGAAGCCCAGGTCTCGCCCAGGTCGCCCTCCCCGGTAGCCAGGCCCGCTTCTGGGACTGGTGAGCCGACTCTACCTAAGCCCCCAGCTCCGGCCGTCGAGCCTAAAGCTAAAGCTACTGTCCGTTCATGGAGAGATCCTCCTTCTCCTAAAACTTCTTCTCAACCGGCCGTCGAGCCTAAGAAAACCCGATCATGGAGAGATCCTCCTTCTCCCATAGCTACTCAAGTTAAAGCTTATAAAAGCTATAAAGAGCGCATAGCCGCCCTCCATAAATCCAGACCCAAGTCCAAGTCCAAGACCATCTGGGCGGACGATGATGACTCCCCCATGGAAGAGGGAGCAACCCTCAGCACTGACGAGGAATGGGAAGCTTTGGCTGACCAAGCTAACTCAGTTGCTGACGACCCATTAGACCCAAATGTCCCCGATAGGTCAGACGACTACGACACCGTCTCCTCCGACGGTGACTCCGTAGTTTGCTCTGGAGGAAAGAGGAAAAAGAGGAGTAGTCCCATAAATGCTACCAAGGCCAAAAAGGCGGTACCAAAAACCTCTCCTCAGTCTGTTCTGCCACCGGCCTCGCCCGTAAGGCAAATCACCCCCACCCCTGACATTGCTTCTTCTCAGCGGTCCAACCGCAGCCCCAGTCCCATGGTAATTGTTACCAACAAGAAGCTCCGTCCTCCTCCACCTGTTTATCTTCAGGATAAAGTCAAGTGGAACGATGTTTCAAACGCTTGTGTTGAGCGGAAAATCAACTACACGAAAGCCACTGCATGCCAACAAGGCATCAGAATCCAACTCCCCTCTCCCACTGATTTCCGGAATCTAACCCGGTACCTCAAAGATAGGAACATCTCGTTCCATACTTACTCCCTCCCTGAGGAAAAGCCCGTCCGTGTAGTCATTAGGCGAATCCCAAAAGAGATCCCTACGGAGGAAATCCGTAAGGACCTTCTTGACCAGAATGTCCCCGTCACTGAAGTCCACCGCTTGCATAAAGCGAGAGGCGGACAACAGTACGATATTGTATTAGTTGTCTGTAGCCCTACTGAGGGTTACAACCCGATCTTCAATATAAAGACCGTGTGCTCCCTGTCGGGCATTTCGATCGAAAAACCCTACCGCCCCCATCTTGTAGGACAGTGTCACAACTGTCAACTTTATGGCCATTCTCAGGCCCATTGCTATGCAACACCCAGGTGCGTTAAGTGCATGGGTGATCATGGCACTAAGGATTGTCCCCGTCCCAAAGACCGCACACAGTGCACGGAGCCTCCCAGCTGCGTGCTCTGTGGCCAAGTCGGGCACCCGGCTAATTACCGGGGTTGCCCAAAAGCCCCCAAGCTTGCGCCTAAAATGGCCAAGCGATACAATGCGCACATAATGCGCATGGCTCCCTCTTCCCAACCACGCCCCCGTCTAGCCCCTCAGAGGACTTCACCATGGGGTAAGCTGAACCACCAAAGTGTGGCTCCTCAGACTTACTCCCAGCCTATCCCAGCGCTGATGGCCCACCCCATTGCAGCTCCAAATCCAATCCCCGACCCAGTGGCCCCAGCTGCCCCCATGCCCGCACAAAACCGGAAGGTGGCTTCCACCACCACCGCCGCCATGTGCCCGCCCCCTGTAGCCCCCTCCGGGCACAAGCCATATTTGAGCGTCGCTGAGAATATAATCAGCGCGTATTCCATATGGATGACCCCTCAGGCCCGTGCTCTGGATGCAGAAATCCGGAATGCAGGCCCTCTCACCCCCGCTTCATGCAGTGCCCTCTTCTCGAGGTACGAGTGCATTACCAGGGAACTTGACAGCCTTGTCTACAAGGACGGTCAATGGGTTCGTAAATAGTACGAACACCTAGTCAAACGTAGCATACATACCGATTGGTCCGCCCTCGCCGCCGAGGCCCCGCCGTGAAGTCACAGTCATTATTTATGTAGCCAGCCCGCGAATAGCTGTGCCATAGTTAATTCTAATTAGTTAATTGGAGTTTCTTGTCCGTTCTTCTCCACGTAGGCTTATTCCGAACGGATGGTAGAATCACTTTATTAGATCCAGCCTTAGTTGTCCCCCCAGCGACGCCCTGAGCCGAGGTTCGACCCCAACTGGGGTAGCCCTCAGCGTTGTCGCTTAGGTTTAGTAAATTTTTGCCTAGCTGGAGGCTAATAGTTTAGTCTCCGTAGGAAAGCCCGGTTAAGCAGCTAACCAGTCACTATGACTGAGTTGCGAGACGCCACGTATTAAAAAAAAAAAAAAAAAAAAAAAAAAAAAAAAAAAAAAAAAGGCGCAAGCCCCTTTTCTCATCCCAGCCTTCGAAGCGTGCACATCGGTAGCGTGAGTGCTGTGATTGTGTGACTTGATTCTTTTTATATTGTGGGTAGATTTTGTTCCTCTGATTATCAAATTATTGTGTCAAGAAAAATTGTTTTGTTAAAATTAAAGACCAAAGTTTCTAATCTGTGTTTTTTTTTAATAATTTCTACTTCAGATTCCTAAAAATATAGATTTAATAATGGTAAGGCAGAGAGAATTTTGGCTAGAAAATAAAGGAATTATCAAATTAAATGCAAATTTAATTTTCCAAATAGAAATTCATGTTTGTAAAGGGGGTTGCGTTGACTGGAAGTCGAGGACGTCACTCGTTCCGGCAGACAAAACCCACCGCACTATTCCCAAACCACTGCAACTCCTGAAAGCCAGAATCAACAGTGGCGACCACCAGAAAAGCGCCGAGGCAATGAAGCTCGACGAAGTCCCGGAGAATGAATTTAACTGTCTTGGATCCCGCAACGAAATTAATCAGAAAAGAATAACGGAGGAGTAGGAAAAAACATAAATTTCCACTTCCCTCCATATCAAGCAGGAGACAGAACAAACAAGGCCACTAGGCACAAAGGGTCGTTTACAACTGGGATAAGCCCAGTTGCCTAGCACCACGGATAAAAATAAGAATTAATAATTAATGGGTCCTAACATTGTGAGCTGCTATGTTTGATTCCAATAATAGGTATGGCAAAAACGCTTGAACGCACGGAAATTTGTTCTAGTTTCCACAAGGTCCGTATAGTAAACAACTCCTGAGGTAGCCTCTACATTATTCAACATAATATTACGTTCATTCTGCCAAAGAATACACTCCCATAAGATATGATGTGCAGATTGTACATATTCGCAGTCAGATGTAGAACACTGACATAAAGGCGAGGCAACGAGCTTGAAGGAAAACAATTTACTTTTAAAGTTACCATGCCCTGTGAGAAATTGGGCAACACAGTGATCCACCTCCAGCCACGTCCTGGCCAGCCGAACGCGAACGGATGGAAAGAATTGGTGGAGATGTCGGCCCTTGATAGAATTATCCCACCTACATTGCCATTCGGATAAAAGTTCCTCCCAGACGTCAATAGGTGGTTTAAATAATCTAGAGATTTTCTCACGATCACTCCGCGTTAAAAAGTTCGCGTCCGTGGTCTCTCGTGCGGAATAGTACATTGCAGCACGTCGCTGCACTTCAAGGTCGACCGGAAGTACGCCAGCAAGTACCGGTAAGGCCTCAGTACTAACCGTCCTGTACGCTTTGCATAAGAATATCAAAGCCAAACGCTGACTCTGAAGCAACTTACGTCGCACCGCCCCTATGGTGGCCCCATCAGCCCAAACTGGCGCCCCGTAGCAAATACAACCCAAGTAAGTAGCCCCATAAATAGTTTTTAAAGTTAAAAAAGACAGACCCCACGTAGATTTAGATATTCTCGTTAAGGCATAGAAATTTTTTTTTGCTTTTTTTTTTTTTTTTTTTTTTTTTTGTTCCGGCAGACAGTAAAACTCCAGGGTTTTGGCAGGACGATTTATTTAGTAATTTCCAACAGTTATGGATGACTAGCTGACCCCCGGGGCTTCGCTCCCGTCAATTGGCTACCTACCTACCTACCCTACCTGCCATACCTACTCTACCCACCTACCCTACCCTGCCTACCCAGCCTAACCTGGCTTCCCAGCCTACCCATCCTACCCTGCCTACCTTGCCTACCCTGCCATACGTACTCTACCCATCTACCCTACCCTGCCTACCCAGCCTACCCTGGCTTCCCAGCCTACCCATCCTACCCTGTCTACCTTACCTACCCTACCTACCCTGACTACCCTGCCTACCTTGCCTACCTTGCCTACCCTACCCTACCTACCCTACCCTACCTAAACATGTAATACATATATTTAATGTATCATCAATAGTTTTCTCAGCGCACGCCAAAGAATGAATTTTATTTGCAACATTTTGCTACTTTGGGTTACATTATTGCAATTTTCATAAGGATCTCTGAAAATATGTTGAATTTTCAAAATCGGTTCAGTAGATCCAGAGATTACCCCCTACAACGTCACAAAGATTACCAGTACCTACTTACTGAAAATTATTGGTTTAGTTCTGAAAACAATTTTTATCTAGTTCTAAAGGGTCTTTCAACAAGGACGGGTCGATGTTAAAATTGAATAAAACAAGATGTGTGTGAGATATTAACGAAATTTATTTTTTATTTAAAAGGCCCATTTATGCCATTATGGATGGAATATGACATCGTTCAAATGTCCGCCGCGGCTTCGTATGGTGGCACGAATCCGAGAGGTCCAATTTTTCATGACTCTGCTGCATAGATCGAGCGAGCGCTACAGATTAATGATAAACAATTTCTTTTGGCTTGAATTGAACAATATGGACGTGAACGACATGTGGTTCCAGCAAGATGGCGCTACTTGCCACACAGCGAACGACACAATCGACATTCTGCATGAACGGTTTGAGGGTAGAGTAAAAGTTCCGCTAGACTTTTTCTTGTGGGGTTTTCTGAAGTCGCAGGTCTATGCCAATAAACCACATTCGACCGTTGCCCTGAAAGCCAACATAACGCAGGCCATCGCTCGGATTCAGCCGGATCTATGCAGCAGAGTCATAAAAAATTGGACCTCTCGGATTCGTGCCACCATACGAAGCCGCGGCGGACATTTGAACGATGTCATATTCCATCCATAATGGCATAAATGGGCCTTTTAAATAAAAAAATAAATTTCTTTAATATCTCACACACATCTTATTTAATTCAATTTTAACATCGACCCGTCCTTGTTGAAAGAGCCTTTAGAAAGATCTTTTTTGTTGAGTTAAATTACCTACTAAGCGAATTCAAAATATTTTCAAGCTAGAATTATTCGATTCCGCACATGACCGATGCGTAGGGAGCCGACCGCGGGAGCATAGACTAAATATAATTATATAGATTGAGACGCGCGAGTGACCCGCGCGCGGCACTTCATTTCTTGACATTGACTCCCCTCCCGTACGGCCCGTGCACCAGTGACGCCTAAATGCTTCATCGCAAGTTTTTTCTAATACTTACATTTTTAAACTCGTGATATCTTTCGAATGGAATGTCTGAATTGAATAATTCATAAAGTTATATAAAGGTATTGAAGCAGTTTTGAATATGCAGTAATTTATTTTGATAAGGAATAATACCAAGACACAAATAAAGGGCCTTTTCTAACGGCGCCATTTTAATTAAATTTTAATAATAAAAAGCACTTATTGTGCCATAACTATAATAGTTAGACATATGCTGTCACGACATTTTTTGTAAATAATGACGTGTTCTACAAAGTCGTAGTACATTATTTTATTCTATCATCAATAGTTTTCGCAGCGCACGCGATGTAAAGATGGGAGGCCCATGTTCAGCAGTGCACCTCTTCCAGCTAAAAACATAATTATTATTACTTGTTTTTAATGTACCTGACTAATAATGCTAAAGGTACTCCGTCACTTGTAGCATTCGCCTGTAATGTAACATTATAGAGTCGAGCATTAGATCAGTGAGGGAGGAGAACCGAGTATTTATTTATTTATTATATTTTTTTTTTTACACCACAAAAATATATATACAGGACAAAAAAGCATAAAACCAAGTGTACAATGGGCGGTCTTATCGCACAGGGCAATCTCTTACAGACAACCTTTCGAGTATTACAGTGCACAACCTGTAATGTTACAGATTCAAGCATTAAATTGGTGAGGGCAGAGAACCGAGCATTACAGCGCCTAACTTGATGATACAATGTATAATATTTTGATACAACTTGTAACATCAACGACTGCTTCATGTGACATTGTAGAATCAACTAAACGCTCAAAATCGAATCAGAAATGTTACATTACAGGCGAATGCTCGTCAATTCAGGGAGGCATTTACATCACATCACATCACATCATCAGCCTATCAATGTTCCCACTGCTGGGACTAGGCCTTCTCTCTGTGAGGGAATAGGCCGTAATCCACCACGCGGGCCCAGTGCGGGTTGGTGGATGTCACATGCCTTCGAATTTTTGGTTCTAGGACATGCCGGTTTCCTCACGAGGTTTTCCTTCACCGTTTTGAGAGCAGTGGTGATGAAATAATTTACACAAAGTAAAGCGCCTGCCTGGGCTCGAACTCACGACCTATAACTTGTAAGTCGCGGCCGATACCTCTGGGCCACCACTGCTCTCAAAGTATAAGGGTGGCATTACTTTAATGCAATGCTCAAAATCGAATCTGAAATGTTTAACATTACAGGCGAACGCTCCAGGTAAGTGAGCACCTTAAGATTAATTTGAAGCAAAACTGAGCAGTTTCTCTCGTAAAAAGGGTCTCAAAGTAAGCATTTCATTAGACACAATGATGTCTCCCCGTAACCATATGTAGGAGCTCTTTATTGACGTAATTTACGATGCAGGCAGTAGCCAACAGCGGGATATAATAAGTTAGATGAGCTCAAGCAGATGCACTGCGGCATGTTCAAAATATGGTTATTACTTGGTGTGAGTTGGGAGCGGGGAGCGGGAATGTGGATGCTATAATGACGGAGTGTTTTAATTTGGCCTAGTTTTAAGGATTCCACAGGAAAACCTGATGCGGAAATGTGATATCGGTGTGACGTCGCGTTTTATATTAATTATTATTGTTCTACGGAGAGGAGCTCGTGGCTAAATAATAGCAGCCGCACGGGTTCATCTTTTAGGTTAAGCAACGCTTGCCGAGGTCGGTCCGTGGATGGGTGGCCATTTCAACATACCGAGTTTCCACCGTGCCTCGGAAAGCACGTTAAGCCGTTGGTCCCGGCTGTCATTTGAAGATCTTTGACAGTCGTTACGAGTAGTCAGTTGCTTGAGATCTGACACCAATCTTGCCAAGGGGTAATGTGTTAGCCAGTTACTGGATTGTGGAGGTCAGATAGGCAGTCATTCCATGTAAAACACTGGAACTCAGCCTAATGCGGTAAGACTGGAAGCCGACCCCAATATAGTTGGGAAAAGGCTAGGCAGATTGATTGTTCTACGGATAAGAACAAACTGTATAAAATCGTGGTCGCATTCAGATTCTGATCATAATCAAAGAGAAAATTCCAAATATTGTAATAACTTACAAACTGCTAAAACTATGCTTTGCTATTGTCGCGTCGCATCTGTCTGTGGAAGCCTTAACTTGTACTTTGATATAATGTTTTGTTTTTTTTAATTGGTACAATCCCACCGCACTACTCGTATTCCTAAACCACTGCAACTCCTGAAAGCCAGAATCAACAGTGGCGACCACCAGAAAAGCGCCGAGGCAATGAAGCTCGACGAAGTCCCGGAGAATGAATTTAACTATCTTGGATCCCGCAATGAAATTAATTAGAAAAGCATAAAGAAGGAGTAGGAAAAAATAAAAATGTCCACTTCTTCAAATGTTTTGTTTGTTGTTTTTTCGACGTAAGACTGCACACTTTCTAAAACAGCTTTGCTTATGATGAGGATTCATAGTAATAAGATAGTATATGACACCTATTCGCTGCCACCTAAAACCAAGTCTCAACTGGTCTGGTTGCGATGAATGAACACAAAATGCAACCCAAAAGCACTGTCGATCATAAACTACATTTTTTTTTTAGAAATGACGTAGACATTGAGGTTACTAAAGCCTAAAACTAAACCGAAAAATATCCCGTAGCAACACATGCCAAATAGTTCACCTACTAACTAATCTATCCTCGGATCAAACATAAAATTCCTTCCCAACCTTTTTATATTCACCCCTTTCCAAGTTCATAGTTAACATCCGCAAGTCGATCGGAAGTACATGTTGTCACGTCGCAAATTGAAGAATGCCCAAGGTGTGCGCCTTAGTGAGGGGAAAAGGGTCGCATTCCAAAAAGGTTTGGGATTCCAAGAGATAGTTAATTCCATAGCATTCCGATACGGAATTTATTCATATTTTATTGACTTTTGTGAATGATACTGTGGGTTCTGTCGTTTCGGTTGAGTTGAATAAATATTGTTGGTAGATTTGGTTGACATAGTTATCTTGCAAGCAGCTTGCTTCGCCTTTCAAAGACAGTATCTCACTGGTCCAACGAAATGCCTGCCGATAAATGATGATTCGGTCCTTCCACAGACATGGCGAGATCACTGCCATTATAACTTGCTTACTCTACAAGTTATGTCACTAATTGCCTTTGGAATATGGGGGCAGCCTTATAGTTTATCTAACTTTTACTGAACCGTGTTGGTGTCATTTTCCAGTCTCGCGATTAACCAAAAAACTTCTTAGCCTAAGTAGAATTAATCTCAGAATAATCAAAGGGACAATTACGGGTCACACCCCTCTTTCTATCATAGATGCCGCAGACAACCCACTTTGCAGGGGAAGTTTCCAACCATCCACGTCATCCTGGACTGCGAGGCCGTGGCTTCCCAACGTGAAGAAATCCTCGGAACAGAGAGGTCGCTCCGCGAAGCTTGTGAAGCCCCCAGGAAGCTTCTGTGCTTTTGTACGTAGCTAGGCTGGCTACTTTAGCCGGAACCCCCTCGCACAACGGACCAAATTCGAATCTAAGGATAGAAAAGGTAGTCCCTTTTCTATTTTATTCTATTCTATTTTCCTTCCAGTCCAGCTACAAAACTTTGTAATATTTCGTGTCAACGTGTCTTACTACCGATGTGGGAAACTATGCTGGTTTATTTAAGCTGGGGACCACATATATTACGAAAGATATTTACTATTAATACGAAGGTGTGAATACCAAAATCCACCACATTATTCTCAGGATATTAAGCTATGTGAAGCATTTACTTGAAGGTAAAGCTAAATTCAACACTATCACTTCGACATCTTATGTTGTGTTTAGTAATTAACTTAAGTAAATAACTCTATGTGCAAAACGCCCGTGAAATACGCGGAAGGAATCTATTAAATATACTAGTAAAATATTGTCATCAAACTTTGTAGGTAAAATTTAGGCTTTACCTTCACTTTAGTTTAAACACTTATTTATTATTTATTTATTTATTGATATAGAACGGCCGATGCCAATTACTGGCTTTGGTCAGCCAGCTCGCAAATATGTATCCCCCGACTGCACAACATGATTTTCTTCATATTTACATCATTTCAGTTCGCTTCTTAAGCAGTCGGGTTTTTTGATTTTTTGAATTAACTTTTTTTCTATAATCATGTTGGGAAAACGCTTTTGAAATACAGATCTGCGAGATTGTTGGCCAAAGAAAGCCGCTCTTTGGCCAACAATCTTTTTTTTTCTCGCCCAATTTATGTCCAACTGTTGGGCCTTTCCTTTCTGCTTAAAATTATCTCTGTCTTACACGATCACTGGCCAAGTTTGACCAGGAAACGAGATCAGATCTTCACACCATTTAACAATCGTCGGTTTAAGGTCGGTCAAGGCACTTGTCCCACCACCGGCGACAAAGCGATTAGCTATCGACTATTTTCTCACTGAAGAAACGTACAAAAGTTATAGGATCCCGTATCGGTCGCCGATACTTGCTCAGCGATGCTCGCTTGCTCGCTTGGCGGTCAGAACTCACGCCGAGAGACCAACCATCAGTAATTTTTACCTACAGTGCTGTCGCCCTATGCGAGTGGTGCGAGTAATCGCCCGTCGCACAAGAACACTCGCTTTAGCCAAGCGAAAAAACCTACGGGAACTACAATCTCGCTACTAGCTGCTCGCCAACTCGTTTTTAGTTTCTAGCTTTATTCGCTACTCTCTAATCGTCGGCGTTAGGACAAGTGCCTAATATTAACTGCTCTGAAAATTCGCCATAATTTAGAAATCTTTATTTATACACACTGTACATTCCCTATTATAAATTGTCCACGCAAGTCCCAAACACCATATTTCGCTACTAACTTGGCCCATTGGTCTCTCGGTGGCTTATTCTAGCGTCACTGAGATACGGCCAAAGTTTCTCATGTGTTCTACAAAACTAGCCCCTATTTACAGGCCCCAAATAGTTTGGCCAACAATTTAATCAAATAAAACTTGAAGACAAACATTTGGCAAGTAGTTTGATGAAAATAATAAACTCCATAAAATGTTACTAACAATTTTACATTTCAAAGAACAATAATATTTTGGTAAATTGAAATTGTTAAAAGTTTATCGTTTAGTAGGTCAACGATTCAGTTAAGATTAAAAACCAGTTATGCCTGAACTCAGCAGTGTTTGAAAATATATGGTCGCAGAGGTCTTACCACTAAATTGCTTCGTGTTCATAGATATAGCGTGATAATTAATATAAATCTCGCTAAGCTTTGATGTCTTTGAAATTAATTTACGCTGAGTTAAATACCTTTACTGCAAAAATACAGAATCCTGGGCGGTAAAACTGTACAGTATACCTATTAATAATTTTCAGTTACCCCTGGATATTTCACAGCTTCTACAAACGTAAAAAAAATAAACGAATATGATAAATTATACGTATCTACTATCAATTATTCGATGATAGGCAAGTTCAGATACTCAATTACGCCATTTTTGCAAATTCCAAAATCTTTTTGAATAGATTGTGTGACCCCTTGCATAAATTAAAAATAGACCATGAGAATACATCTCTGAAATGTGAACCCCCCGGAAATATAAGCTGACTCTCATACAGTTGTTGCGTTATACAAGCGCGCTTCAATCATTACAATTTAGAACTTATCTCCCCGTCATAAAAGTCACGATGCACTCGTAATTTGCAGTGACTATACCTTCAAAAATATCACACTCGACCCAGAAATATCAGCAACAAGAAATAATTAATTAAAGCGATGCATTCTCCGCGCGTCAACTCTCGGATGTGACGCCATTTTCTATAAAACTCTAGTAATCTAGTCCATTCCGCAGATGACCGGATCGTACGCAGACGACCCACTTTTCTATTTATGCCAGATTTAATTAGAATTGAATAGAGAAGCTGGATTTTTCTGTGAAATGTCGTTAGTGAGTTGCGGGTTTTATTATTGGGGTGAAGTCGGTTCATTGTAGTGTTGCCTAACTATCGATAGTTATTGTGTCGATAGTAGCCCTTCAAAAATAGTCACAATATCGATAGCCCTATCGATAGTATTGAAATTTTATATATTGATACTATCGATAGTATTGATACCATCACTATTATAGTATATCTTACTGCAATCACTGTCGAAACTATCGATAGTTTTACTATATCGATATTTTACCAAAATTCAATATTATCGATAGTATCGACAGTGGTTGCAGTAAAACACACCATAATAGTGATGGTATCGATACTATCAATACCCAATAGAATCGGTACTATCGATAGTATTATACTTTATCAATAGTATTGCTCAGTTTCTTGGATAGAGACTATCGATAGTATTGTAAAATTTCAATACTATCGACATTGTGAAATTTTTCGAGGTCACGATTGTACAACCTATCGAAAGGCAATCGATAGCAAGGCAACACTAGTTCATTACAGTAAACTGCATTTATTACTCTAAAATTACGTAATTGTATTTTTTTTTTCTCCTTTCTATCTTGCGATCGGCTTCTCAAGCCATTAGCAGATGCGTTATGTGCATATTGGCGCTTCGATTACGGTCCTCCAGTGAGAGCCGACCCTCTACTTGCTACTTGACTAAATCAGGATATGTCCCATACGTGCTGTTTTTTCAGTCGACGTTGTTCCAGAGGGTTGGTCAGTACAGAAGCCAGAATGTTGACATGCTCTTCAATGCGAACCTTATAAAGTTTTGTTCTGTGCTCAATCTCTTCTTTAATGGTGTTAATTTTGAGGTAGTCATGTAGTTCAGTTATTTTGGTAAACCATGGAGCATTTGATACGGTTTTCAGCACCTTGTTTTGAAACCTTTGCAGGATCTCCACATTGGAGTTTTTGGCTGTTCCCCATAGTTTAATTCCGTAGGCCCATACGGGCTTCAATATGGTTTTATATATAAGTATCTTATTGTCTAGAGATACTTGTGAATGTCTACCTAGTAGCCACTTCAGTGTTTGCAGGCGTTGGTTCAGAAAAGTAATTGTTAATTGGCAAAAAATTTGTTTGTCTCACATTTGAAAACATCATCATTGTTTCAGCCAAAAAACATCTACTGCTAAACGTAAGCTTTCCCCAAGTAGGTATTGCAACATCGATTGATACTGCGCTTACAAAGGGAAAGTTTTATTGCTCCGGACTTGTACTGTGGATAGGTTGACTCAAATCTGTGTGGTGCTTTCCTTGAAGGCACTGACCTCATCTATTTATAACTGAAAAAAAAATGCTTTCCTGAATAAGTAATTAAAAACTGAGTTATTAACTTTATCTATTTAACAATTCAATAATCTTTAAAAATTTATGGTAACAATTTCGTGGTAAAGTAATATTTTTACCTCTACCCATCAAAGCATACCAAGAGAAAAAGTAAAAAAAGACCCACGCAATTTAAAAACTCCGAATAACAATGGACAAAAAAATGCTCCACTCAATTTATACGCTTTTAGATTAAAAATATTCTCGAAATCGTTTAGATTTCATTATGGACTCTATTTTAAAGTAATTAAAGTACACATTTTTGTCAGCTAAAGAATAAAATAAAAAGTGTCACGAATAAAAAGTGTATTAAAATGATTACGGGCATTAAAACAAACAAAATTCATCCCGGGAGTGAAAATATACGGCGCGGCATCAAAAATATGGACACAAAAACAATTCTATCTTCGTTAGCTAATTGTGTTCATTTGATTAACATTTGCCGGTTTTTTTTGTTAAGAGTAATAAATTGTGCCACAAAATTTCATAACCCTATAGTAGAAATATAAAAGAGAAATATCTATCTCATTTAACCCGTTGTTCATTCAAGTTAGCAGAAGTAAATTGTCGCGTAGGCTTTTTGCTACGCTGGCGTAGGCTGCGTAGCCATTTTGCTACGACGTAGCATCATTAGAATAACCACAGATAATATAATACTAGCATACAGATACCTCATCCCATACAAAGAAACCGTGCCGACGTAACTAGCGTTTTTCATCTGCTTAATCTGGCAATTTTTTGTACATCGAACGCATTCGGTTCTGTTTCACGGTGATAGATGGTGTTAGCAGTGACTTGCTAGTAAAAGGGTTTACTAGGTTAGTGAATATTTTTTTCTTTAAATACAGTGAAGGTTTGTTTTCTAGTATTTATTTGCACGTTTTTACAGTTTTTTTTTGCACCAAAATATGTTAAAATGCAAACTTTAACAATTGAGTGGAATGGCTCAGAAATTTAAAAATGCGCCATCTATTGGCATCAATTTTAAATGATCCGTCTAATAATCTTTGAAATATGAATTATGAGCCCAATATTCCATAATTTTGTACTTAGGAGAGTTGATTAAACAAGAACATACAATTTTTGTGTTCAATAACAGAAAATGTTAATTTTACACACACTCAATAACAGATGGAGGTGCATATCGTGCCATCTAGTGAGATTTATTTGAACCAAATTTTCTTTCTTAGCAATGAGACCCCGTGGAATAACGAATAAATGAATCGACATCCTTAACAGCATTTGAAAATGTTATAGCACTTATGTGTGGGTGTACGTTATAAAATGTACTTACATTTTCAGCCTTTCAAAACATTTTTCCAATCGAAATACCAGGACGATCGAGGAAAATTTTCAAATCAATATCCAAACATCAGAAAGACAAGTACTACAGCATTGATCATACTGAAAGCTGTTTTACACGCATCGTCAAACCCACAGCTAATAAACATCAGTAATATAAGTAACGCAGCAATAAAATGAAAAGTGGTAACACAGCCAGTCATATAACAGTTTGTCAAACATACCTGAGCGTGTAAAAGTTTTATTGACAATAAATTGTCATTAGTTGCAGACACCGCAGCTATAACTCTTCGCGAACAGTTGTGGTGGCTTTAACCCAGTCATTATTGGCTTTAGCGCGATGATAACTATGAATATGAACTTCGTAGTTCTAACCCCCGACGGTAAAATAAAGGTGTTATAAGTTTGACGTGTGTATTTGTGTATGGTAGCATAGCTCCTAAATGGATACATTGATTTTGAGTTCTTTCTTTGAATGGTGACCTCCTCTCTGTGAGGGGATGGGCCGTAATCCACCACGCGGGCCCAGTGCGGGTTGGTGGATGTCACATGTCTTCGAATGTTTGGTTCTAGGATACGCCGGTTTCCTCACGATGTTTTCCTTTACCGTTATATATGTGTGTTTGATGAAAATCGGTGCAGCCGTTCAGAAGTTATCGCCCTCCAGAATTTGATGCGTCACGCCGCTTCGACTCGACTTGACGTTGTGGGTATAGGGTTCAATATGCTATGTACATTACACCTTTGTGGTGGCTTTGACCCAGCCATTATAGTTTTAGGGTGATGATAACTGTAAATATGAACTTTGTATTTTGTTACTACGTGGTTCCGTTCACTGGTCTATAAAGGTAAGTGTATTTAAAGGTATTTTCTACAATGTATCAGAAGACATAGTATATAGAAACTAAAGAGTCGTGTTACGAAGTTGCATAATATACAGGGCGTTAATAATTTAGTTGCAGAAATGACGAAGTAACAATGCTAGGTTTCACATCACATCATCAGCCTATTAATTTTCCCACTGCTGGGACACAGGCCTCCTCTCTGTGAGAGGGAATGGGCCGTAATCCACCACGCGGGCCCAGTGCATGTTGGTGGATGTCACATGTCTTCGAATTTTTGGTTCTAAGCCATGCCGGTTTCCTTACGATGTTTTCCTTCACCGTTTTTAAGAGCAGTGGTGATTTAATAATTACACAAAGTAAAGCGCCTGCCTGGGTTCGAACCCACGACCTATAACTTGTAAGTCGCGGCCGTTACCACTGGGCCACCACTGCTCTGATCAATATGCTATGTACATTAGTCCTTTGTGGTGGCTTTGACCCAGCCATTATGGTTTTAGGGTGATGATAACTGTAAATATGAACTTTGTATTTTGTTACTACGTGGTTCCGTTCACTGGTCTATAAAGGTAAGTGTATTTAAAGGTCTTTTCTACAATGTATCAGAAGACATAGTATATAGAAACTAAAGAGTCGTGTTACGAAGTTGCATAATATACAGGACGTTATTAATTTAGTTGCAGAAATGACGAAGTAACAATGCTAGGTTTCACATCACATCATCAGCCTATTAATTTTCCCACTGCTGGGACACAGGCCTCCTCTCTGTGAGAGGGAATGGGCCGTTATCCACCACGCGGGCCCAGTGCGGGTTGGTGGATGTCACATGTCTTCGAATTTTTGGTTCTAGGACATGCCGGTTTCCTCATGATGTTTTCCTTCACCGTTTTGAGAGCAGTAGTGATGAAATAATTTACACAAAGTAAAGCGCCTGCCTGGGCTCGAACCCACGACCTACAACTTGTAAGTCGCGGCCGACCACTGGGCCACCACTGCTCGCAATGCTAAGTTTAATTTATACTATTTAATTGATAGTGGTTCGCGAGTTTGCTTGTATTACCACACTTAAATAACTATGGGTTATGTATTACAGACGCACGCGTTATAATAATATGTTATAAACTGCTCGCTGTCAGGTTTGATGCAGTTATGGTACCTGCAAGTTCATCTGCATCGAAACTGCAACTTTGCAGGTGACATGCAATCCCAATGCAGACATCTGTTTAGACAAACAAACAAATCTAACTGGAACACTTATCTACTTAGACATTATCTAGTTATATTTTCTTATGAAATCGTTGCTTTATGAAACGGGTCACTTTGAATAGTAAAAACTTCGGTTTGGCTTGGATTTATAAGTTCAAATAAAGTTTTTATTGAAGGTATTTTATATCTTGCTTACCCGACTGCGGGAGGGTAATGTTTTTGGAGCGCATGTATGTATGTTCATTTCTATAGCACGCACTACAGCTCAAACGGCCTGACGGATTATGACATATGAGGTGTCGTTGGATTCGTCTCAATTGTGGGAGTAATAGGGTATATAATTTTTTAATAGCCTCCCCAAAAAAAGGGAGTGATTAATTTCTTTTCTTGTTTTCATAACTGTATGGGTATCAAATGAAAGCTACTTAATGGAAAATTCTAAAAATAAACCTACCAAAATTTCGTTTAATTCGAAATATCTTATACCCGTGACATACTTAGCAAAAGGTTTCAGTGTGGTCACTGAAACCTTAGCAAAAGGTTTCAGTGTGGTCACTGAAACCTTTTGCTAAGTATGTCACGGGTATGATCTTCTTCATCAGATTCACTTCATCAGATGATACTTTTTGCGTGCAAATGATTGCATTGTTGATAAAATACCAAAAACGCTATATGTATGCCTATGATATTTGAGGAGTTCCCTCGATTTCTCCAGGATCCTATCATCAGACCCTGACCTGACGACCATGGGACCACCTAGGAAGAATATACATACAAACTAAAAAAAAAATCCAAATCGGGCCAGGCGTCTTTGAGTAATCGCGTCCATCGCTGGGGAATTATTTAATTTTTTATGATATTGTTAAACATATCTGTAAGGACAGGTATTAACACTTCTTTTCCTTGTCTTAAGATTTCGTTGCCGGCTTGTTCAGCCGCTGAACCTACTCATATACGTAATTCACTCTGTTAAAGAACTTCGCAGTAGGCACTAAGATGATAGCTTCAGAAGATTGAAAAATAAACTAGCGCGAGACATAAGTGAGATTCAGTTGTCTGATAGTACGTAGAATATAATGTTATTTATTACAGTGTGGAACGTAAAACGATCTATATCGATGATACTAAAGTTTTTATAGGCCGTTTTTTGATTGAACGCGAAAATAATGCGTTGCGAGACAGGTTTTTGTTGCGAACTATAATGTTGCAGAATATCACCGATAGCGTTTCTCGAAAAAGCTTATTAAGCCAAAAGTCGTCTACTGCAGTCGGACATAGTTCTCCCCTAATCGTCGCTACACTCAATGGTTCTGTATTTCTTGTTTCCAGCAGACTCTTGTGACCCTCAGTAGGTTATTGGTCCACCTCGTGGGAACCTTTAAAATATACTTTTTCGGTACGCGGTAAAAAGTGTTTAATATAACGAGTATAAAATATATACAACGTCGGTTGCATATTAATATTCTTTATTGTACACAAAATAAACATATTTAAATACAAAAGGAAAACTTATGTACAAAGGCGAGATTAACCTATAATTGCATTATCTGACAAAAACAAATAATGAGACAGAAAATCTACAAAATCCATAAGATACAAGATTTTAAACTGATCAATAAATATTTCTCTACACATTTCATATTACTTAGTCTGACTCTCAAATTATTAAATTATTATAAAAAAACACTCACAAGTAATCAAGTCTAGATCACTCAACAATCCATCTTAAAATCCTATTACTTTTATATTTCAGTAGACATTTTCTCTACAACATTAATGAGAAAATCGCAGCAAAATGTATCTGTCGTTAAAAAATTCATAAGCTCCTGAATATTCTATGAATACTGCATAGCCATTTCATGCAGCAATAAAGTTTATTTGATATGACATTTAGGTACGTTGAGGTAGAAATATATTTATGCATAATGCTACAAAAATCGTGACGTGCCGAAAATAGCAATGTGCACAAGTGCGAGTGACAAGCATCTTTGGTTGAGTACGGTTTATTAAGATTGGCACAGGTTGATTGTAAAAAATGAATATTAAAATACATAAGTTAACCCACTAGATATTGACGTTAAAATCGCAAAGCTTGAGGTAGTTCTGGATTTTTAGTATGTTCTATGAGCCAATTAAGGTAGTGTTAATCCCAATTTGCGCACCACGTGAAATTTTTTGCCATTTTCACTTTTTGCTCTAAAATTCGTAAACTATGCGTGTTTTGACATGCAAATTTCTAAGTATTTTTTTAATTTCATCAAATTTATAAATAAATAAAAATTTGTAACTATTTAAGCTAAATCGCATCTCTGTAAACGCTAAAGGGAACAAGCTATAGTCCTTCGAAGTATTCCAAGTTTTCCATGCGTTCCGCCCCTACCAACAAGTGCAAAAGTGGCTGGGTTTAGAGACGGACCCCACTGATTGGGGTTGGGCAATAAGCCTGCGGCCTCGTCCCACTAGCAACTATCAACGAGCCAACCTCGCCACTCCTTCTGAAATATAAGAAGGGGTGCAGGGGAGCGTGTATTTGCTTGAGAGCTGGGTGAAATGCCTTTTTATTTATAATGCACACAAATAGGTATTCAGAGAGTTTTGTCTTAATTCTTCAAAAAACCATTTTTACTTTATAAATTACAAATATTTAAAAAACCCGACTATAAAAAAATATTAACTGAAAAGAGATAACAAGTACTAGGGATAATTTTTACATTAAATATTATGAGGTGCTGCCAGAGCGGTGACAAACGAAGTTTTGGTAGGTTTATTTTTAGAATTTTTCATTAAGTAGCTTTCCGATTCCTCACTCAGGAGCCATGACCACTGGTAGCTTGGACCCTGTTCCCGATACCGGTGGGCTACTACTTTTTGCATTTTTAAATGATTTTTTATTTTATTTTTATGAGCAAATATTTAAAAATGTAAAATACTTTTTGAATAAAGAAGTTAATAATAATACTGTACATTAATTGAATAAAGAAGATAATAATAATAAAAAGACCTGTGGCAACACTTCTTTTTTTTTTGCTTGTTCATGCATACTGCGCTACCACGGGGAGATAGCGCAGTTATGTGGGACTCTAACCCACTAAAACTCCACGGTGTCCTCCTGTGCCACTTATGGCGGGAACATGGGCACGCGCTAGCACTCACCGCGAACCCGCCGCGGCTGTCCGTCACCGGACCCTCCTCTGGGGAGTACCCTCCCATCTCCAGCGCACCAGAACACACTGTGCGCCGTGACCAACCCAGGGACCAAACCAGCCCATGGGTGCCAGACGACCCCGTGTATGGCACTCGTGGTCCCCCTTTGACGGGTCAAGGTCACGAGCTCCACCACCTACCATTTTTCGGCCGCAGGGGATAGGGAGAGCGGCCAACGCTATACCGACACTACTCTTCCCCTGCGGCCCCACCGCGTCCGCCATCAGACGGTGGCGACTCCGTCCAGGCCGCGGAAGGTAAGGAGAGCGGTGCACCGTAATACTGGCAGTCCTCTTCCGCCACGGCTTGCAACCCTCAGCCGCGATATCGTATGGGTTTGGGAGGCCCCATACGGCATCGCGACCCGCCTCAGTTGCGATGACGCCCAGGCATGACCGCAACCTTCATGTTGGCCGGTACGTTGTAGGCTTATCGGCAAAAGCCCTGACGAGCGGCCACTCCTCGGGTTCCTCTTCGCTTCGCGTTAGTTAACTTCATCGTGGGTGACCAAGCCACGGTTACTGAGCCCCCCCGCATCGACAAACACTGGGTCGCGATGTCGTATGGGGCCTCCCAAACCCATACGATATCGTGGCTGAGGGTTGGAGGCCGTGGCGGGAGAGGACTGCCAGTATTGCGGTGCACCGCTCTCCCTACCTTCCGCGGCCTGGACGGAGTCGCCACCGTCTAATTGCTAACGCGGTGGGGCCGCAGGGAAGAGGAGTGTCAGTGTTTTAGTATTTTTCTTTAGAAGCCGGTTTTTTTTTTGTTAAATTGTTTGAGTAGATCAGCAGTATTTTTAGTATGTAAATTATTATTAACTAAAGATGCAACACACAAACACAAAAACAAACAAAAACAAATAATAACAAACAATAATAAACAACAATAATTTTGACAAAGTAAGCAGTTGTATTTTTTGATAAAAAAAACAACAGCATCTTACAGAGAAACAGACACAAGAGCATTTTATCATATCTGTGTAACGATATTCTAATTCCTACGCTACTATTTCTATAAATATCTTATATTTATTAATTTATTTATTTAAAACAAAGTGACAGCATGTTACATACATTACATTTACACCATACAGAATAAGTATATTAAGCATAGGTCCCTTGGCTCCCAAACTAGATATACCTGTAACTTGGGAGTCAGTGTTCCTCCATTATAAAAGTCATTATGTATGACCTTGGTTAGTCAAAAGTTGGTTGTGAATAGATAACAAAAGGCAATTTTTTTATTTCTAGTACAAAAATAACAAACGTGACAATGTGTGTGCTGGTGTGTTATAGGTGTGCAGGTGTTTGTGTGTTTTTGGTATGTCAAGTGTATCTATGAAGATGAGATGTTTATGTTGGACTTTTGAGTAGGAGAGGATACAAGGTTTTCTATATCTTCGTAGTTTTTATCCATCAACCACGCTTCCACGGCGATTTTACATTTGTGTAAATTAAGTTTATGTTTCGCAAATAGTTTATTGATCCTGTTATTAGTTTTTGACTGAGATAAGAGAACTGGTATTCAGCAAAGGGGGTATTATGTCTTTCAGGTGGAAATACAATCAGCTCGACGTTTTTTGGTTATTTTCATAGGAACGCGATGTTTTTTCAGGCTACACTGAAGCACAAAGAGTTTCCTTACTGAAAGCACTTCAAAGATCTTGCAAAGCTTTTCTGTGAAGTATCTGTAGGACCTGCAATACATTACTTTGTGAACTGCCCTCTGTACTCTCTCTAATTTGGGGAAGTAGGTCTTACAGGCTCCACCCCATGCTGGTAAGCAGTATGTAAGAAGTGATTGGCATAGTGACATTTAGGCCAACCTGCGATTATCTGTGTCAGCTATATAGCGAAATTTCTTAAAAATGTTTTCGTGTTCTTGCTACCAAGTTGTCAACATGAGTATACCAGTTTAAGTTTACACGTGCATGAGAAAGTTCTCAGTGAACTGGGCAGGTATGACCTTTAATAACAAGCGATATGTTGGGCTGAGAATTTTTGCTTATAGAAAAGGTCACAATTTTTGTTTTTTTTGTATATATTTTTAGAAGTTGTTTCGCGAGCCATCTCAGTACCGTGTCTTAGGCTGCCTGAGCATGCTGTTGTTCAGTTTCTCTCCAGTCCGTGCCATGTATAAAAAGTGCTGTATCATCTGCGTAGTTAAAAACGGAGCAATTAGTGAAGGTTAGGGAACACAGGTCATTAATACAAATGACAAAAAGGGTTGGACCCAGAATGCTTCCTTGTGGGACGCCGAAATCAATCCTTGCCTTATCACTCACTACTTCACCAATCTTTACATGTTGGTATCTGATTTTAAGTTATAATTTGTAAAAATTTCCAGCACAACACTGCGTACACATAATAAAAGTATATTTATATAACAAAAGTATTTTATGTAGGTAGATACTCGTATCACAATCATGTTGAGCATAAGAATGTGGATGTTATTAACTTGCTTGTATCGAAATATACTTCTTTTTTACATTATTGTAGAAAATATATACATCCAATATAATTTGCCGCCTTTGTGATAATAAAATTCCCAACGTATTCGTATGATCGTACAACAAAGAAAACATAAAAAAAATCTAACACTTTAATTTCAATGCAATCAATTTTTATTTTGTAACATCCTATTGAATAGTAGGTGTATTCTAGAATATTTGAATTGGTACCAAATATTGAATCTGGAATCTAGATTCAATATTAGGAAATCTAGAATATAGATATTCATTATAACCTCACAACAATACTTGGAACACTAATAAACTGCAGCGAAGCGCTCACCCAATTTCAGTAACATAATAACGTTTACGCGCCTAACAATAGCTCCTGATTTGCGAGCCTGTGCTATGATATTATTTCTACTGTAGCCACTACAGGCTTCTAATCAGTTCATCGCAGTCTATTGTTGGAGCTGGGAGGACTTTAATATTAGCAGTCATGTTACATGGCGCGATGCTTTGCAACTAACTTGCAATATTGTGATACGGGGTACGTTAAAAATTGTGACTTAAATTAAATAAATTTTCGCCTTGAGTGATACTTTGTCAACAGGTTTTTGCTTACAGGCCAGTATTTTAACCACGGAACTATCTATTCCCGTGAACGAGAGAATAAAAACGATGAAGTAATATACTTTTATCTAAACTTCTAAACTAATACTGTAACATGTAAGAATGATTGTTTATAAGAGGTAATCTCTGGTAATTCTGATCCAACAAATATTATTTTTTCTTTGATAGAAAGTTTCACTCTCTTCAAGCTTCTATGTTATTCCCGAAAAAATAATATTCACTGTTAATAAAAATACTTTCACATTTATTTGGTATCCATTTTCCTGCTGCAAATCTTTGGGCTCATTGTCAACATACAAACCGTATTGGTTAGCCCAACATAAGCTATTTTCAAAACCTTCCTAGAAACATTTTTCTAAATCGCCAAAGCAGAGGTTGAAAACATTTTGTTGCCTTTGTAAGATTTGTAAGCCTGTGTTGTTGAATGTTACTTAAATTGAATTATTCTGCAATGAAAGCCTTATTTGCCCCATTCTCGCCTACTCTGCTATACAATACGTCCGCTTTTCAGTCACACATTGTGCTACCAACAATACTCCGAATAACACTAAACTTGAGGGACATAAGCGTTCAACTAGACCCAATTTCAGTAACGCAATAGTGGTTAACGCATACGCGTTGTTATACAACAATGGAGTCTGATTTGTGAGCTGGTATACTACAACGTGTGACCACAAATATCGCTCCCCATTGTCAGAAGCTCGGGGGAATATCTTGATTGGAACACTGTTATAAATGCGTGGAACTAATCGATTGTTTAATAGTGTGGCGGATGGAATATTAAAGTGGTGTTTGTAGGACTTGGATAACTAGCCTTAACATACTACGATAGTCTTGGAGCAGGAACTATTGAATATGGAATCTATTAGCTGTTTGTCGTTCGGCACCCAAGTACTCACATATTCAATTTTGCATAAAAAAATCCGCAGTTTTTTTTGGGTGTGTTGACTTAAGATCCAGCTTGTTTTAGTATGTCGCTGGAACTGTCATATAAGGAATCTGTTAGCAGTTTTTCGTTCGGCACTAAAGTAATCATTAGGTAAGTCTAAGCCTTGCATATTTCCACTCTGAACAATATTTTTTTGAAGGAAAAACTTTATTGTACAGAGTGGAAATACTTTAGAAAGAACAATCGATGACTCCGTGACTATTCTGCTATTACGTGTTGATAGTCTTAGGTATCTAAATTCGACTTACACTAGTGTAATTATAGCCTTACGTGATATTAATTCGCATGCTAATGAGAGCCATAACCCAATTTTAATATTTTTGTTTTCCAAACTGTCGCCATAAAGCAACAGCCCAAATTAACGAAACACAAAGATTGAATACCCCGACTCGTAATTCAGAGGTGCCAAAAAATCTGTCATAGCTTACGAAAAAAGAGATGATTCGAAAAAAACACGCAGAGAAGTAAATCCAATTTTGTCGGTACAGAAATGCAGATAGACTAGAAACAGGCTGACTCGTTAGTGGAACCAAAAATATTTTTAATTTTCCTGCCTACGTTTTGGTTGCGGGCATTGTGACCTCAGTTCGTTTCAAATGCAAATTTATATTTTAGAACAGTGCGAATAAGAATAATTTCAGTGTGTCTGTTTGAAAAGCATTTGGTTGTATTCCGACAGCTGTGTTGGCGGATGTGTAACGTTTGAATTTCGAATTCGGAGATTGTGATATGAATTATTTTGGTGTGCTGGTTTATTTATGCATTTGATTGGAGCCAGACTCAGAAACTATTTTAGCTGTAGAGAATTGAGATTATGAGTATCATTTATGTATCCTATGTTATAGGTTGATTAGAGAATAGCGTTATAGAAGCACAACACCAAGATAAATTGAAGAAATGAGGAGAGAGCTTTACCCAGAAGTGAGACAGGTACAGGCTCCGTTTTAAATCAGTAAAACGAAATATTATTTCATTACCATCGTCATCATTATCATCAGACTTTTAACGTTCCCACTGCTGGGACACAGGCCTCTCTCTGTGAGAAAGGGAATGGGTGGAATCCACCTCGCCCAGTGCGGGTTGGTAGATGTCACATGACGTATTCGAATTTTTGGTACCGGTTCCCTCACGATGTTTTACTTCACCATTTTTAGAGCAGTGGTCATGAAATAATCTACACAAAGTAAAACGCCTGTCTGGGTTTGAACCCACGATCTGCGACACGTAAGTCGGGGGCCTTTACCACCGGGCCATCGCTCATTCATTATATTTTTTATGTTTGTGAAAACGTTGTTAATAAATATTTGTGTGTATATAATGCCTGTATGTTACTATTAAAATTGTGAATAAACAACACTACCCATATTTTCCATCCAAATCCAACACACAAACACAATAATAATCAAAATATAGTTTCATCCATTCCAAAAATAAGAATTGGCATCGTATAAGGAACATTACGTAAACGCGAACTTAGCGTAAATTGTACGCACAGGCGCTGGTTGGAATACGCAATGTCGGAGTAACACGCATAACGACTGACTCCGAACAAAATTATGTAACATACGATTCTGGCGTAATTTTTCTTAGAACATGTTGGAATTGAGTAGGTACGAGTAGGTAGTGTATTTTCGTACGTTCTGGGTGAGGTTATGAATTGATGAAAATTTTAGTCAAAACTGTTATTACAACTGGTTTTACCACAAGGATGTACGGACAGTATAGTTATCGGCACGTAACTTAGCAAGGTTTTGGCGTAGTGGGGGTAAGCTCGCGCATAGTGCCCGAATTGACCAACCACCATATAGAGCGAACGGGACGTGGACGAGACGTGATTGGTCAGTCGATCCTTGTGTCAACTGCCCAACCAATCGCGCGCTCGGAACGGTGCTAAACGTACCCCGCGTCCCGCTTGGTAACCAAAGAGATCTAAAAAATGACTTATGCGCATCTAACGACTCTTGCCAAGTTACGTGCCGATGAATGACTATATCACCAACTAGTTAGGTTCACCTTTATAATTTATTCATTCAAAGCCTAATACACATTGAGAGAATTGACATTAAAAAAAAAAAAAAAAAAAAAAAAAAATATACAATGATTAGGCTACATTAATACATGCACAAAGCTAGAAACTTATGACACCCAAACTAGGACATGTCCTGTATCTCAGGTGTCAGGGTTCCTTCCTGGCTGGTCACAATATGTATATTAATTATTTATTCGTAATTTAATTGATCAGTAAATTATTTTGGTAATTAATAAAATTTAATTTAATATATACAATTTTTAATTTCATTTCATTTTTTTTTTAATATATACAATTTTTAATTTAATTACATTTTTTTTTTTTTTTTTTTTTTTCATAAGGTGACTTACGAGCAGCTTAATGTGAGTGCGTTGGGTTACCCAATTGATGTAGTCTGTTGTATGTACATCGACTTGATCTTATTAGTATAAAATTTCAACCGGCGTCTGCCATTGACGTTGGTTGAGGAGCACTTTCGAGAATGATTGATGGTTGTGTAGATTTATTGTGTCTGTAAACTCATAAACGTCTGGGGCGTAACTATATCTAGAAAAGAGTTATTAGCCTGCCATAAAAGGTTATTTCTCCTCACACTTTAAGTGTCTGAAAATATATTTTTTTCTAGGTTTTGCTTAGTATCTTTTTCCAGACGCTAATTAATGGGTTTTAAAAATAAACAAGAGATGCACTTTATTTTCAGACAAAAATCAGAAAAATAATTGTTTGACGTAGTAAAAGCATCCAAAGAATCTTTTTATGACCCCTCAGCTAAACAGTAGACAACCTTTTGTTTTATTCATACAGCATGAAGAAGGGTTGATGACCCGATTAATAACCCTCCTACAAATTGTTTTAAATAACATCAGTGGCTCTTGGGTCTCGTGATCACAAGAGTGACAACAGAGCACGAAGTTTTAGGTTCGACCCTTTGTTGGATAAAATACTCGTATTATTGGGTAAATAATAACCAAATATATTTTCTAAAGATCTGGAATGTTTACGGAAATTACGGTTTTGAGCCTAATTGTTGGCATTGAACTTTATTGAAACTTATACATGTCTTTGTTCCATGTAAGACTGCTGAAATGTGGATGTAGTGAAAACAATCATGTGCTTAACTTTTCAGAGAAAACAAAAAATACAATATTTTTCACATGTAGCTAAGTGCAAGTTAAAAAAAAAGAAATCAAGACAGAGAAAATGTTTATTTGCGCCAGACACGCATACCATAAAAATAACAAACAAATCTTAAATACAATTATTACAAAGTATGCGTCACAACTACGCAAAACGGTCATCGCTCAGCAGAATCTTGTTCGCTGGGACTCGTGTGCGAGATAGAGCCACAGCGCTGGTTTTCAGCGATAGCCGGTTTCAACTGGGTTACTCCGAACCAATGAAACCTAATGGCAAGTGACGGAGCGAACAGTTTTATGATCAAACACACAAATACAGTATTTCTTTACATAGTAATACATGAGAACCAGTCTGTTCTAGATTGTATTCCTCTTGAGTCGAGTCAAGCAGTACTGAACAGTCTTAGGGGACGCGCCAAGTGAAGCGACGTAGCTACGTCTTAACATGCAATGGAAGGAGATCACGTCCGGACTGAATAGCTTAGCAGTATGTACTTCTAATTATATAGTGAAATGTTTAGAGATAATTTCGCTTACAAAAGAAAGAAGATTACTTGGAGAAAAGCGAGCTAGATTGTAAACAGAAAAGGAGGTTGCTGCCAGAAGGTATTAACAAAAAAAAATACTTCGAAATACCTTAGAGACTGTCTCTAATTACTAACCTTAAGTATGAAAATCATCGACGATGGAGTGAGCTTACCCAGTAGAAGCACAGGCTTCTTCTGGGTAAGCTCTCTGGGTTCTGGGTGAGTGAACAGTCACTCTAACTTTGATGAGATTCGGGTTGAAAGCGTTCGGAAACGCCGACGCAGGTAGTGAGTTCCACTCTTTTGCTGTGCGCATTATGAAGGATGTTTGGAAGCGTTTGGTGCGAATTGGTGGAATTACAACTAGGTAAGGATGGTAACTTGCAGTGCGTATAGATGACAGATGGTAGAACGGGGCCAATGGGATGAGTTCGTGGAGTTCTTGAGCACACTCACCGAAGTATGTCAACTACATGCCTAGGAGTTCGAGCCGACCAGTTACAGAAACAGATGTAATCCGAAAAGTAGTAGTTTGGTCGAAACGACTCCTTTTTGCAGTAAAATGACACGCCCGTGTTTTGGTAGCGTTAAAAGATATCAGATTGTCATCACCCCATAGGGTGACAAGGCTTAAGGTCAAATGTGTCCACTCCACCATCACCTCTCTCAAGAAACGAACCCCACTGGTTTTTGTGCTGGACAAGTATCTCTCTTCGAAAAGTCAAAGTCAAATGTATTTATTTCAACTAGGCCATTATGCGGCTCTTTTGAACGTTAAAACATTTAAAATTAACATGTAATAAAAAATTGATTCTACCGTGCATTCGGAAAAGTAGGTTGATATGGAGAAGAATGCACAAGAAACTATTTTAAAAATATAGACTTTTTACAATATTTACATAAGTACATACATTAATAAATTCATATAAGTGAGAACGATGCACCCAGCACTACTATACTAAATATAGGTATAAAGTATTACAAGCACTAACAGGTAAATTCCTTCACTTGATAAATAGGGACATGGTTCTCACATACTTACAAATATTGCAAACATAGGTAATCAACAACAACGGAACAGCGTGCGAGTAAATTTTTTTAAACAAATGGAGAAGAAAATAAATAAAAATAAAGCGTTACTATAATAATTATGAATATACCGTATACAAATTAACCAGTTTGATTTTTTTACACTAAAGATTGCCCTACGGAGCAGAACCAGCATGTTTCCAAGCATTCTTATCTTGAATATAATAATCTAATTTGTAATATGCTTGTTTACAAAGTGTGCTTTAAATTATTGTTTTAAAATTTCTTTCACTTAGTTTTAATATCTCACTCTCTGAAGTTAAGGAAAATGGTCCTTTTCATCAAAATCTTTCAATTTGTATGAGTATACTATATAATTATGTTCTTGTATACAATCATCCTTATTAGTAACTAACCAAAACGAAATGTTTAATTGAACCTTAACACGCGTAAGGATTCATTCCCGATCAACCAAACGTGAACATTCTCTTTATCTGGTGCCCACGTTCGATATCGTGGCCATAACAAGAAAACTTTTCTACTTGTACTAAGAACTTCCAATAAATCTAGTCGAACTACTCCTAAGATACGAAATCGACGTTCAAGGACTTAGATCAAAGAAGAATTGGGGATTATAATTAATGATGATTGTAATACAAAGGAATATGATAGTAAGAAACTTAACAAAAAGAGATTCTGAGTGTATGTCAATCATATAAACTAAGAGACACCACGTCCCATGACAAAGATTAACTTTACTTATTGCTTTTATATCCATCGGCCCATTGTCCATCATCTGCAGGCTTATTCTGCATTCAAACTGCAAATTTGCAGTTTGTCTAGAGAAAACGTTCTCTTATGTTATTCTTATTCTTTATTGCACAAAAAAACATAAAATAAAGATACAAATACAATGGACAGCTTATGTACAAAGGCGAGCTTAACCCATAATTGGGTTCTCTAACAGCAAACCTCAGTTGTTATTGGAAATTTGCGTATGAGGACAGTGATCCAAGTGCACAACAAAATTTAAAGTAAAAAAAAAAAAAAAAAAAAATCGTTGAATATTTAAAATTCTTACATACTAAATAAACTAAACATATACCTACGTGTAAACATAATACATACTATATAACAATAAAATACATAACTATAATCTTACATTCATAAATACATATTTATGCGTCATGTTGATAGGAAATGTTCCCTTATTCTTCTCTTGAAAACCTCCAACGTAACGCTATCCCGTATAGAATGTGGAAGAGTATTCCAGAGGCGAACAGCATGAATAGTAAATGATCCACCGTAACGACTTGAGGAGTGGGGAGGAAAACGAAGGAGAAGAGATGATGAGGAACGGCAAGGTTTTCCTCTCAGAACAAGATACTCAAAACGCTCTCGAAGATACGAAGGAGAGTTAGGATTATGAAGAACAGAAAAGAGTAAAGATAGAGTGTGGATATCTCGGCGCTGTCGAATAGGCAGCCACTTCAACCGTTTCCGAAATTCCGACACATGGTCGTACTTTCGAAGGCCGAAAATGAAGCGGATGCACAAATTCTGCAGACGTTCGAGCTTATCAAGGAGCTCCTCAGTCGCATCAAGAAAGCAGACATCAGCATAGTCAAGAAGAGGAAGAAGGAGAGACTGAGCAAGAGTAACTTTGGTTGGAAAAGGCAGGAACTTCTGGAGACGTTTCAGAGACCGAAACGAGCAAAACACCCTCCTGCTTACTTCTGCAATGTGAATATTCCAAGATAAGTTGTTGTCCATGAAAACCCCTAAATTTTTAACTTTTTAGAATAGGCTATAGCAACGGCATCATACAAAACGGGTGCAAGAGACTGGTTACTCAACAAATTGACGCCAATTCTGCCACCAATAATGAGAGCTTGTGATTTTGCTGGGTTCACCAAAAGTCCAAAACTTTTAGCCCATTGACAGATTTTTTCAAGATCACTATTGATGGCATCGATAGTTCCAGTCGCCTCTTCAAATTTAAAGTGGCGGTAAATCTGTAGGTCGTCTGCATAGAGATGATAGTCTGAGGATAAGACCTTAGTGATAGCGTTTATAAAAACCGAGAAAAGAAGAGGAGAAAGGACGCCACCCTGAGGAACGCCCGCAGCGAGATCGCACCAGTCAGAGGAAACCTCCTCTGAGCGAACCGATTGCGAGCGACCCCGAAGATAAGAGTTAAACCACGAAATCACAGAAGGAGATACATTAAGAGAGGAAAGGATACCTAAGAGGACATCCTCTTAGGTATCCTTTCCTCTCTTAATGACTGAATGAAAATCAACTGAATTAAAAGCACTGCTAAAGTCCAGTAGAATCAATATTGTAAGGAGCCTGTTGTCCATGGCCAGTCGGATGTCGTCAGTAATTTTAACTAAGGCCGATACAGTGCTGTGGCCAGGACGGAAACCAGATTGATAAGGACTTAGCAGGCCATTAGAGGAAAGGTAGTGAGACAGCTGATTATTAACTACACTCTCAAAGACTTTAGATAGGATTGGAAGTATGGAAATAGGGCGGAATTGGGAAACTGACGAGGGTTTTGGGACTTTGGGTGAAGGTAGAACATGCGCTTTCTTCCATGTGAAAGGAAAGCTGTATGAAAAGAGGGAGTAGTTTATAGTGTGAAGGATGACGGGAGCCAGTTCATTCAGGATTGGAAGAAGCATCTGGAGTTGCAGACCGTCATCACCCACCGCCTTCGTGGATATAGACGTGACGGCCCGCTTTATATCCTCTTCTGTAACTGGGTGAAATGAGAATGAACTGGGTGAAAGGAGAATGAACTGGGTGAAAGGAGAATGAGTTAGTGTTAATTTGTATTAAAACAATGGTTTTCTATTAGTGTCACCGTGATGGCGCTTATCCAGTTTCTATACAAATTGACGTTTACCGTAACGCGCATGAGCAAAAGTTAAAACTCTAATAAGCCCACTGACAACTGGAGAATCCGACTTCAATATATTTGGAAAGGGCATATGATAATCGTATATTTCTTTACTGTTTACCTGTCCTTACCGCAAGTTACTTGGGCGCCGACACCACATTTCTTCTCCCATTCTCCCGTGACAACCGTCACGCTGTTCACTTTCTTCACTCCCTTTTACACTCCCTTTTGTTTCATCATTTCCCTCTCCATTCATAATTTTTATATGGCAAGTGTCTAATTTTCATAATATTTATTTATTATATGCTTTATTGTACACCATAAAATACATCAATAAAAAATAAAATTTAAATCTAATACACGTACAATGGGCGGCCTCATCGCATTTCGTGATCTCTTCCAGGCAACCTGGTATGGATAGTAATTGCCTGGACATGAAATGGGGCGGTCATTGGTGTAACAATAGCAGTGCTAAAATGATATAGTATAATAGATACACGGATACATAAATACATACATGCCCACTTAATATATAGGCAAATAAAAAAAGAAATATATAAAATTACGACAATCTATAGATAATAATCACAGATACTCTGTTTGATATCGACAAGATAAGAAGAAGACAGCGGCAAATAATTTTCCTTTACGAGTTTTTTAAACATAGGCAATGATCGAGCACGTTTGATTGGATCAGGCAATGCATTCCACAGATGAGTAGCCTGTACAGTAAAGGATTTATCCAAAAAATTCGTGCAATGCGTTGGCATTTGAAATCGTAAGTTATCTGATGACCTAAGAAATCTCGTGTGGTAATCGCGGAGAAACTGGAAACGATTCTTAAGGTAAAGAGGGGTGTAAGGAGTAAAGAGTACATTATAAAAAATGAAAGAATAAAATAATATGAGCATTCCGGCGAAGGCGAAAATTATTATATTATTTAGGTCACATCTTAGTCCAAGGTTGATACTAGTTCTATATTATTCCGAGAAATGAAACTGTTATCTACTACGAAGATAGTCTGCGATTATAATAGCTTCTACCAGCGGTAAACCGTTACGCACGTTCTCTTTGAATGCCTAGATGTCACCCAGATAAGAGCACGAACTCTCAGGTCACCCAGATCTTACACGGATGTTCTGAGGAAACCAGGAGGTCTAATTGACTTCTGGAGGGAGGTAGGCTGGTTGGAATGACCACCCAACGGCCGCCATGGCCCACGTACAAAGGTCCATTTGAGGGATTTAGTGCGGCAACCAAACCCCCCCCCCTAACATAACATAACTTACACCATTGTCCACGGATTAATATTTAGAATAGAATAGTTCTTTATTTGCACAGAAAGTAGGTACAAGTTACAGATGTTGAGTTTTAATGTAATGATCCTTATACTAACTACCTTAACTAAAGCATGCAAACAGTTTTAACTATAATAATAAAGACCCATTTAATATAAATTATTAAAACATTCAATTAAATCAATACAAATTTACCATGTCAAGATCAAATTCAGTAAATAATTTGAAATAGGCAATACAATACACAATGTCAATTATAATAAAATGGGATTATAAATTCTTCAAGTTCCAATGAATACAGTCAAATAAAAAATAAAATAAAATAAAGAAATTTTAAGTACAAGTCAGGAAAACAGAAATGTCATGCTATCAATTCATGAAACATATCAGAAATTCGCTAATTGAGTAATAATTAATTTATTAATTAATAAACATACCGACAGATCATTCAGATCAGACAGATCTATTAATAAATAATTCGCTAATTTATTTATTAATAGATCTGTCAATTTCTTTTTGAAAAGTTGAAATGTCTCATTTTTTATTACATCGGGTATTTTATTAAAAATTATCGGACCCATACATATAAAACTTTTCTTTAATAGGGCGTATAGTAATAGGGTATCGGAACCACTAACAATTAGCAAGTTTTTATACTGTCGCCTGATTGGCCGGTTTCTATTTTCGGACACTTTATTAAATAGATGCATATTTGATTTAACCAAAACAGCCACCTCGAAAATATAAAGGGATGGACATGTTAGTAATTTTAGGGACTTAAATACAGGTACGCAGCTATCTGTTACTATTAAATTGCACATAGCCCTTATACAGCGTTTATGAGCCTTAAACATCTGTTCCCTCAGACTACAATTTCTTCAAAATATTATACCGTATCTCAAAATCGATGCGACTAACCCATGGTAAACCTTGTGGCCATATTTACTTTCTTAGACCAGTTAAAGAGCACATATGCAGCTGCACTAAGTTTTTTGCATACTTCTTCTGCTTGTGGCTTCCAAGTTAATTGATCAAAATGCCAAGGAATTTAGCAAATAGTATTTAGTCAACTTTTTGTCCATTATAATGTAAATGTAAGACTTCTGGTGGAATCCGTTGATAAAAATGCATTACGTTTGGCTTTGGTATATTAATCATTAAATTATTTTGGTCAAGCCAGCGTATAATATTTATTAAAGTGTCATTTATGTCATGTTCATATGTTTTTTTGTCAATACATTTAATCAAGGCAGTACTATCGTCAGCGATAAAGACCATAGGATATTCAATGTGGCGAGGTAAATCATTTTTATACAACAAAAATAATAATAATAAAGGGCCCAGCACACTACCCTGTGGTACGCCATACCTAATACTACCTAATATTGAAGTGGGTACGTACAAGAGATGAATAAAAACCGTGGATTCACTTGCTTGGTTTATTTTAGTCCACACACATACACAATGTTTGAAGAATAGAAGGAGAAAGTCAACACAAGAAGTAGCACAGATAAATGATACGCAAGCACAAGAAGAAGCTAGGCAAGCAGATACGTAAGCATAGGTAAACAAGAGCGCGACAATCATGCGACAAAATTCAGATATAAGATACATAATATTAATTGATTTTTTGTTACCGGATGACAGGAGGTCACTCCTCAAAAACTGTTTTTTCTTAGCGAAGTAATACATTTTCATATACTAATAAGTAAATCGGCTTGCCCTAAGGGACAAGCACATTTACAGGTGACGCTACAATATCAACACCAGCCTGTAATTGTCCAACTGCAAGACAAAGGCCTCTTATCATTCAGAGAAGGCATGAGCATTGATCACCTCGCTTGCTCAAAGCAGGTTGGCGATTTCAGAGTTACATTAACTATATAATACAAGTCCAGGTTTCCTCAAGATGTTTTTCTTCACCGTTGTCTGTGGTAGAAAGCACATATGAATTTTAAAAATTCACATTAGCCCCGATTTGAATCTACGACCTCAAGCATGAGAGTCGAGGTCTTAGCCACTGGGCCACCACGACACGGATGAATATAATAATTATATGAATAGGAAAAGAAAGAAGGCGCGTTAATTACGCGTTAATTTATTTTAGACTAACTTCTGCCAGAGGCTTTGCCCGCGTGAAAGTCGAAAATTATGCCAAAGGAATATAATCCCGGGATAAAAATAATCACCCAGATGCGTTTAGCTGTTTTGGCGTGTTTGAGTAACAAACATACCCATCCAAAATTTCACATTTATTTATAAATTAATAAATTAGCTTCTGCCAGCGGCTACGCCCACGTGCGAAGTGTTTTCTTGTCCCAAGGGCACATTATACCGGAAAAGCCTATATAGCCTATGTGCTATTCCAGACTATAATCTATCTCTGTGCCAAATTTCATCCAGATCTTTTCAGCCGTTCTGGCGTGATTGAGTAACAAACATACATCTACACATCCAAAATTTCGCAATTATCATATTATACTAGATTCTGCCAGCGGCTTCGCCCTCTTGAATGTCGAAAATTATCCCAAGGGAACATATGCCCGGGATAAAAAGTATCCTATGTGCTATTTCAGACGATAATCAATCTCCGTGCCAAATTTTATTTATTCATAATATTAGTGAGATGTGATATTAGTAAGATTATTTTAGATTATCAATAGCTATTGCTACGTTTATTTGTAAGAATGTCACTTGTTTAGAGCCGCAGTTCGTAGTCAAATATCATCACTCGTAAAGACTTATTTTTATGACCCCGTTATCTACATAAGAGACAAAGAGACCTTTCACATGAACGGTAGTCAGACAGAAAGTAATTATAACACGGTCATGACACATAGCATGAAGCTCTAAGGCAGATTTATACTCCAATCTCGCACTCACAGTCGCTTCTCGATTCAACCTTAGATATTTCTTATTGATGATGTAAGTCATGAACTGAAAGCGAGTGAAGATTTGTGATACTGTAAAATGTACAGAAAGGGTTATGACGGGTAAAGCCAAATAATGCAATAAAGGATACAGGGCACCGCAAACGTCAGGCAGTAAGGGAAGGTTATCTTTAGCTAAAGAAGTTGAGGATTACAATAAGATTGAATTAATTCATCATACAAATGGCAAGTTTCATCAACCTGTTCTTTTTGTAATTTCAAAATATGAAATGAATATCATAGCATGAATCAATTCTTCTTCTAGATCCCTAACTTTACTTAAAGCCAGCATGTAGATAACTGCAATTATTGAAACGATCCGTGACTACCCTGAGTTGGTTGCGTTCAACAACAACATTCTGGTATTTCTGACTAAGTTCAACTAGCTCCCGTTTAAGGATTGTGTTAGTACTAAGTGAAATCTAATTCTAAAATACGGAGCAAAAATATGACATGTCACTTGGGCAGTGCCAGAACGATTCAAAGGGAATTCATGGGAGGGATTTCATGGGGAAGCGCTTGCGTCTCCTTTACATCGTGAAGGCTTTCCTTCCTTCGGTCTGCCTAGTCTATGTGACTGGATTGCAGACTTCCTGAGTGATCGGTTCATCTAAGTGGTTATTGATGGCTCATCCGGCGGAGTCCCTCAGGGGTCGGTGCTCTCGGTTACATTCTTCTGGCTCAACATTATTGACCTGCTAAAACCCGGCACTTTTGGGTTTGCAGACGACAGCACTGTTGCTGAGAGATCCGTGTTTGGCAGACGGGCTATCTGAGGCCCAGTAGCCTAGCAGTAACGGGAGGCCATAGTTGAGCGCCTGTACCTGTCTTTGGAGGCAGTCTCCAAATGGGGCGATGCCAATCTGGTCAGTTTCAATACTGATAAGACTCAGGCGTGTCTTATCTTGCGAAAAAAGAGTCAATTAAAATCGGCTCTATATTTCCGTGGTGTAACCGTGCCAATAACTGACCATCGAAACCTTCTTGGAGTCACGCTGACATTGACTCTCAATTTTGGTCCATTCATTGAGGCAAAGGCTCAGTTGGCTGCAAAAAATTTGGGGAACCTTGGTGCGACGAGAACCGTCTCACCTTTGCAAGGTCAAAAGCGAGTATAAAGACAAAAAAAAAGTAAATGAGTGGACTTTCCTTAAGGAGTCTTTGTTTCCTGATAGCTACAACCTAGGGGTCTTCAAATTAAGAGTATAGGTTACTTCTAGGCAAGCGCGCTTTACCTTCGACAACATCATCGCTTAATATCATAGAGGTAAAACACGAGGCTATCACAAAAAAGAAATACATTGATGTATCAACTTAAATATCTGGCCAAAATACTTTGCTGTACTGCTGTCTTGGTCACTAGCTAATTTTGTGTGACCTGGAGCCCAACTATGACGTGTTAAAGCTATCATTGTTCTTACAATAGAATCATGATGAAGTGATACATCTATTCGCTTTCACCTGCTTTTAGGCAAATTTTAACCGAAACCAAATTTGTGGTTAGTATGAGTCACTCCGCCACGACCTCTAACTTGCTTCCCTGCCAAAAGCAGTATCTATTCAGAGGTGTCGACTCCCAGGTACGTTTCGGACTTATCTCTCCCGTGAATAATGCCCCCGAGCGGTGATCGACGACTGACGACATTTCAGGATCGCGGCACTTTCCGCCAGTCCCGGGATTTTTACTAATACCGCTATGGGACGGGAATAAACTTTGTTTTGTTGACGTCTGTGTTCCGTGGCTTGCTTTTGTAGGGTTTTATTTTGTTCAGTGGACTGTAAATAAACTGGAATTTACTACGGCGAGGTGGCTAGTATTTATTGTCGTGTGCATTACTCACCAAAGCTTTTCCGTTTCAGGATTTTCTGATATTATTTTCAGGTACACAAATTATGCTCTTCTTGATTTTGTATTATTCACTTGTAATGTTGGTTTCGGTTCTGGGTGAATAAGGGCTCACCCAAACAAACGTAATTTTACAAATTGTGTGTGGGGTTTTTTGAGTCGCGTAATTTACATTCTATTGGCATGTTTCGCTCATTTTGCGTCGCCGTGTGGACTATAGTATGAAACCGAATGCAGCGTAAATTCCGCAACTAATTGTACGCTATTCACAGCTCAAAAAAATACGTTCGTTTGGCCTCACGAACACGAACACGAATAAAGCACAAAGTCACAGTTGACAATTACATTTAATGGCCATACTAAGTATAATACTAGATTCTGCCAGCGGCTTCGCCCGCGTGTATCTAAATCTTCCTCTTGAATCACTCTATATACATATCTATAAAAAAAAATCCGCATCAAAATCCGTTGCGTAATTTTGAAGATCTAAGCATACATAGGGACACACATACAGCGGGAAGCGACTTTGTTTTATATTATGTAGTAGTAGTAATAAAGATAAAGTAATAATTATAAAAAGGAAAGATGTTTTTGTTTGTACCGAATAAGCTCCGAAACTACTGGACCGATTTTAAAAATTCTTTCACCCGTATCCGGTGTAGCTATCCAGCTACATTATTCTGAAGTAACAAAGGCAATAATTTATTTAAAAAGAAATAGAAATGCTTATGGAATATGCAATAATGTAACCCAAAGTAGCAAAATGTTGCCTATAAAATTCATTATTTGGCGTGCGCTGAGAAATTATTGATGATACATAATAAATATGTACTTTATGATTAAAATACTCATTATTACCTACGGTTAAAGATATTTATTTTCTCAAAAGAATTAACAAATTCACTTATAGAGAAAACATAATAGGTTTATAACAATGTTATCTGCCAGTAAGCGTAAATAAAAAACAAAAACAAGTATGCATCTTAAAACTAACATTACAACAATACTTCGACACAAAATAACATAACACAGTATCAAAAATCTAGGAGAGAATATATCTAACTGTCATAGATACGTCACAATAGCAGTTTTTGTGTTCTAAAATTTAATTAGATCACCGCCCGGTAAAAACAAAAGTTCGTTACATTCGTATTGTAGAATTAATTACGATACCCCTCCACAATCCTGAAACAGAACTGGAATTACACACAATCATTGACTAATAAAAAATATTGTATCAAATATCCAAATCGCACTGAATCTAAGCAATCCGGAACGCACAACAATAAACGTCAGATGTCAAACAATTAAAACAGACCTCTGAGAAACAGAGTCAAACTTTAGAGGTTAGTATTAAGATTTTTAATTAAATATAAATGAATCCCAGGGTAATAGTATTAAGATTTTTAATGAAATATATATGAATCCCAGGGTGAAATCATTACATCACATCACATCATTAGCCTATTAATGTTCCCACTGCTGGGACACAGGCCTCCTCTCTGTGAGATGGAATGGGCCGTAATCCACCACGCGGGCCCAGTGCGGGTTGGTGGATGTCACATTGCCACGGCCAGCCAGCGGAATTGATGGGCAGGGGAAGTCGGGTTCGAAATAACAAAACTGCGTCCAAATCTCCTCGTTTATTAAAGGTTTATAAAGGTGCCTAAAACAATAAAAATTATAAATGATTACAAAATGGATACTCGTTCAAGCCTCAATACATAGACACAATTACAAAATAACTTACCCAAAGGGCACCTTGAAGTAGGTACTAGAAATCACAATATAACGCAATACACACAGTTCATAAACCGAATATATTATAATGTGATTTTTAATTTCGTGGACTAAACTGACATTTGGGGGGTTGTCACTTTATCGTCCCATAAAAATAGTGTCGTACCCTAACTATCCTGAGTGATCGAAAGTTAATCGAAAATCGAAGTAGATCGAAAATGAAACTACTTCAGGGCAAAAAAAAAAATTGTTTTGAAACTAGCAGCCCTCATTTAGTTTCTAGTCATTTATGTCAGACTTCATTTTATCGATCGCATTTATTTTATTGTTGATTTCATAGTTAACACAATAAAAGTTCATGTACTATTAGGGCATCGGAACCGGGTTTTCCCGGTTCCGAAAGAACCGGGAATTCCCGGTTCTGAGGGTCCCTAAAAGAATCGGTTCTGTAAAACGGAGAACCGGTCGTTACGGTTCTTTCGGTTCTCTCTTAAAATAAATTTAGAAATAATATTATCTCTATAATACTCTTTATGCTAAATATCAAGCTATTATCCAAATGTATTATCAAAACAGAATAAATACTGTTATTTCACTGTTGAATTAATAAATAACGTTATTATTTTAATATTATTGATGAATCTTTAAGAAACTAACGATTTTTAAAGGGATTCGGCAACATTAAGGTAAATGCTCCAGGATACCCCGCGACATTCAAATTTTTGACATTTGTTTTGCAATTTGCAGCTCAGCCTCGGATATTATGGTAATAAAAGTTGTATTCGCGGTAATGACACATACTAGCCGATAGTGAGCTGGCATTTGTAAAAAACGTACGAATATTTGAATTTCGGGGGGTAACCCTAGAGCTCTCACCGTAACAATCTCTGGTTGGTTCAGGAGACATGATGATTTACAAGTATCTTCTTTAACAAATGAAGAAGAACTTAATAAGGAAATAAGTCAAGCTACTGCTTCTGCTCCTGAATCGACATCAAATGACATCAACACTACTGCATGGGTAGAAATGGCTCTGTTTGAGAATGGCGGTCAGAGACAGCGAGGACGATACCTATCGCTGGCTTACCAACATTTACTATCGATTACTACCCACTAGTGTGAAGCCGGAACGTATATTTTCTTCCGCCGGGATAGTCTGCAATAGACTCCGTTCGTCGTTAAGCGACAAAACTTTAGACGCACTTATTTTTTTACGTTCCTTTTATTTAGGAAAGAAGAAACCCGATACGTAATGCTCAATTTAATAATCAATTTTATTGTTTGGTTTTTGTTAAGTCCGTATGGGATATATGTTTTTTTTAATGTTTATCATTTTTATTTGCGACTTTTGTGTGCTTGTTGATTTATTTTGAACGGATTTGTGAAAGTTCCTATTTCTAGCTTGTAAGATTGTTAATTTTTTTAAAGTTTATTTTTTATTATTTCATAGATACTTTTTGATCTTTGTAGTGTAGTGAATTATAAACCACTGATTGTCAACTGGTTGTGAAAATACTGAATTTTAAAGAACTGTTGCCAAAAATACTTAAAAACGATGTTGTAATTTGAGTATAATTAAAAAAATATATAAATATGCTTACCAATAAAGTGTGTTTTATTTAGATACTTTCCCTTTATTCGTTTTGATAGTGGGAATTCTATATAAAAGATAGCATGCCTTTTCAACTTGAATTTATGAAAAAACCCGAAAGAACCGAAAAAACCGGGTACTCGGTTCCGGCTTGAGTTTAGTACCGAAAGAACCGGTTCCTAAAATAGGGGCGGTTCTCGATGCCCTATGTACTATGTGTATGAATACTGTTATATTTAAATATATTACGTTTATATTCATAAAACATTTATTTACACCAATAAAAATAAATTGAAAACTCATGTCACATCGATTCGATGAATCACTTATGATTGAGCCTTACCTACAACACTATGTACCGCGCTTGCAACATTTAAAAAAAATAAGGTCTTCGGCAGCTGTCAGTTTGGTCCACGAAATTAAAAATCACAGTATAATATAATATAATAATTTTTCCAATATAAAATTTAAATTAATGCCTTGAGTGTCAGCAGGCCAGAGCTATTTTTCTTGACAGCTCCCTTGAAAAAACGAGGCTTTTTGACAGACATTCCATCAATGAATTTTGAATTTTTATTTTTAAGAGATCGCCAAAATGATTTGAACCAAAAAAAAGGTCGACATGGTCACAATAGTACCAGAGTAGCTTGGAGTAGATTGTACCCAGACTTGGCCTAAAGTCATTGATTCGTACCACTTGCACGCTTTGAATAGGTTAGAGACCGAAGAAATATTTTCCGGTAATAAACGAGATTTAAGAGACGGGTAGAGATTACGAACCAAAGTATCAATTTTCTTTTGTTCGGAAAGCGGCTCCTTAAGTTTACTAAATAAAGTTTCAATCTCAGTAAAAAAACAGGCGATACGTTCACTCGTTCCACTAGAATCCCCTAACTCGATCCCCCAGGGGATTCTACAGCACTCAATGTTCCACTACGATCCCCTAGGGGATCATATAAAACTCTAATTTCCTTTTAAATCCCCTAATTGTTTGAGAACCTATTTACAAGAAAGGATGGAATTATTAGATAGTTCTAAATAAAAAATAAAAAAATATATATATGAAGTTCTGGTTACAAAATGAAGAATTTGTTAGAAGATGGTCCGTTTTCGGCGAACGTCACAGAACAACAAATGTTGCAGAAAACTGGCATTCCCAGATAAATAAAAAAATTGGCCGTAAACCAACGCTAGTACATGTTTTGAATGCGTTAAAAAAAGAGCGCCGCCCAATAGCTAAACAACGAAGACCAGAAGATGTACTCAAACATCAGTGGATTCAAGAGTCACAACAGAAATTGTTGAATGGGCAAATATCAGTCGGTCATTTTCTAGAAATGATGAAGTAGAATTACATTTTTTTTTTTTAATTCGAAGACCTACACTCGAAGTTGTAGACGATTATGTCTACCTGGGACAAACGGACCAGTTGGGTAGGTCTAACTTCGAGAAAGAGGTTAACCGTCAAATCCGACTCGGCTGAGCGGCTTTCGGAAAATTGTCTATCACCAGTGTGTGTTACCTATGGGACCGAGACGTGGTCGCTCACAATGGGCCTTATCAGAAAGCTTAAAGTCACCCAAAGGGCAATGGAGAGGGCTATGCTCGGAGTTTCCTTGCGTGATCACGTCAGAAATGAGGATATCCGCAGGAGAACCAAAGTTACCGACATAGCCCGAAGAATTGCGAAACTTAAATGGCAGTGGGCAGGGCACATTGCTCGCTGAACGGATGGCCGAACGCCACCGAGACGCTGCACTAGTCGAAATTGCGAAATTCTTCAACGCTTTTGGTACTTTAATCTTATCTTATAAAACATAATTTACGTCATTGTAATCCCCTCTGTAGACCGATTTTTAATTCTATGTATTACATAATTTTATTTTATAGGTGGCTTTTTTATTTAGAGGGGACTTTAAAGGAATATAAATTATTAGTACTTATAGAAGCCCCTGCATAGGGGATCGTAGTGGAACATTGAGTGCTGTAGAATCCCCTGGGGGACCGATTTAGGGGATCCTAGTGGAACGAGTGCGACACGTTCGCCAGGCTTTTGCTTCCGTTCATCGATTTGTTTGAGCACTTTATAGTCGTAGTCATCGATTTCAAAATCATTAAGTAATTGATTTTTAAAAGATTCCCAAGTAGTAAGGGTGTTGACCCTACAACGGTACCAATCGAGTGCCGTGCCTGCGAGGATATCTTTATGAAATATCACTAATATATAATATTTCGTTTATATTTTAATTATTACACCTCTAGTTTCTACTGCCACTCTCCACAATCCTGACTTATGCGTTTTTTGAACTTGGTTCAGTTTTACTAGTAACGCAATTAGGACAGTTGGTGGCTTTAAAATCCTTTAAACCACACTTAAAACAAACTATGTCCTTCTTCGGACATGATCTCAAAGAGTGTTGATTGTTCCTGCATCTGGGGCAGAACTGATTGTTAGAATTATTGACCACGTGAATAGAGTGAGTACCAGAGTAGCTTGGAGTAGATTGTACCCAGACTTGGCCTAAAGTCATTGATTCGTACCACTTGCACGCTTTGAATAGGTTGAAAACCGCATTTCACGTTCCCGGTCGTGGGATGTTTTGCATATTGTGACCATGTCGACCTTTTTTTTGGTTCAAGTCATTTTGGCGATCTCTTAAAAATAAAAATTCAAAATTCATTGATGGAATGTCTGTCAAAAAGCCTCGTTTTTTCAAGGGAGCTGTCAAGAAAAATAGCTCTGGCCTGCTGACACTCAAGGCATTAATTTAAATTTTATATTGGAAAAATTATTATATTATATTAATATATTCGGTTTATGAACTGTGTGTATTGCGTTATATTGTGATTTCTAGTACCTACTTCAAGGTGCCCTTTGGGTAAGTTATTTTGTAATTGTGTCTATGTATTGAGGCTTGAACGAGTATCCATTTTGTAATCATTTATAATTTTTATTGTTTTAGGCACCTTTATAAACCTTTAATAAACGAGGAGATTTGGACGCAGTTTTGTTATTTCGAACCCGACTTCCCCTGCCCATCAATTCCGCTGGAAGCCCTCGGCCTTTCCGTCTTTTATATCCACCGCTTGACAGAATCAGAACCAGAATTTAAGTTAGTGACATCTTGTTGTCATAAAAAAAGTGCAACCTGCCAGTATTCAAAACAGCCAGTAATATTCAATCCAAAACCTTTTCGATGAATTCTGAGAGCGTGTAAATTAATTTTCAATTTATAAAATACAATATTTTGAGCTAACCATATTGATAAAAAGAATTTAAATTATATAAATCAAAAGTAATCTTCATAGACTAAGCTAGTAAGAAGCTCTATGACAGAAAATTTAAAAGGAAAAGTATTGACAGCTTGACAACCTGACGTAGGTGTCATAACATTGAAAAATATGATTATTTTATAAGAAAACGAATCGTTTTAGACCGATTCGCAGAATAATAATGTAAACGTATAAAGGATGCGAAGTATAAGTATATGATGTAAAATGTATTGGCATGGAATAATATGAAGTAAGTATTAAGAGACCTAAGTGTGAATTAGGTGAGAACACCAGCTCACTCAGTGAAATAACTAAAATATGTGGTTTAAAATAGCGAAATACCACATTTCCCCCCGCCGCCCCTTGAAAAAATTTGGAGGTAGGCCGAGAAATTTGATGAGAAGAGGAAAAAAAAAAAAAAATTACAAAATGCTAAATTTAGAGATGGGGGTGATATTTACAATGTGAATATTACAACAGAGTCAGAGTCCTACAAGCACTCAATCATACAATCATACAACCTATCAATATTAGTCTTAGGTATAAAATATTGCCCTAAAACATCACGCAAATGAAGTAGCTGAAAACTGTGTACAGGCTACTCCGACGCAACTCTGCAATCAGTGTAGGCTTATTTAAAGAGCCACCATCCGCTCTATAATGGTGAATGATGTAAAGTATTTACAAAATGTGTGCTCAAATGCGCAAAAGGTCTTTAGAATCATTTCTTCTTTTATTATTATAGAAGAAAAGTAATAAGAGGGTGATGTTTTAGCTTTACATCATATAAATATAATTAAATTAAACTTGAGAAACTCGCGTAATATTAATTAATTAAAAGAAATATGTATAAATTAAGAAAAATTTGAGACAATGTTAATGAAACCGAAAGAAAATAAATGAATAAAAGAACAATTATTGTAAAACACTAGGTCTAGGTTTGATATCTTTAACATGCCATCGACCTATAGGACGACCTGTTAAGTCTGCTAAATCATAAACAAGAGGAGAGATTTTTTGTATGATTTTGCATTTAATAAATTTGGGAGCTAATTTAGCTGAATAATATCTGCCGGCCGCACTTAGTGCGTAATTACGTTTCCACACTATGTCGCCTGCATTGAAAACTATATGTTGGCGTTTCTCATCGTACCGAGCAGCATTATTTTGATGAGAAAACCAGAGCCTATTCTGAACTTCAGCAAGAATAGGGCTAAGAGAACCTACGTTATCAGCGAAAACGTCACGAGGAGCGAAAATCAAATCTTCCAAGGTGTCATGATTTGGGTAAATTGAACCACACGAAACGAGTTCACGACCATAAACAAGGAAGGCTGGTGTGAATTTAGTGACTTCATTTACTGCGGTATTTATTGCAAATTGTATTTTATGTAATTGTAAGTCCCAAGTCCTATGGTCTTGATCGACAAAGGATGCTACGGCTGTAATTATGGTTTTATTGTAACGTTCGACTGTATTGACTTGTGGGCAATATAGCGGTGTAAAGCTAATTTTTGGAATGTTGTAACGTCTAAGCATGTCGGCAAGTTCATTGCTAGCGAATTGGGGCCCGTTATCAAGGATAACCGTTTCGGGAATACCGTGGCTCATGAAGACTAGATTTTCTAAAATGTGTGCAATAATAGCAGAAGTTGCCCGCTTAATTGGAAACAAAAGGCAATATTTACTAAAGCAACAAGTAACAACGAAAATATAACGATTTAACTTCCTGGACATAGGAAGAGGACCAATCAAGTCAATAGATATAGCTTGAAAAGGTCTTGAACAAACCTTAGGTTTTCCCATTAGACCGATAGTAGCTTGTGTTTGATGTTTGTAAGCAAGGCATGTCTCACACTTGGCAACAAAATTTGCAACGTCCCTATACATACCTTTCCAGAAGTATCTAAGTTTCAGTCTGTTATACGTTTTAAGAAGACCAAAATGAGCAGTGGTAGGTGTAGAGTGATTTTCGACTATATGAGCCATCGTATGCTCAGCCGGTATCACTTCTTTCCAATTGTACTCGGAAGTAAGAATAGTGCTAGTGCGAGTATACCTGTATAATTTGTTATTCCTAACTATATACTCAGGACAAGCAGCAGGATTGTTTATACATTTAGCCCTGATTTCATTATACCAAGCATCAGCTGATTGACTAGGGTCATAATTTATTAAAGAAATAGGAACAGAACGTGAAAGAACATCAGGAACCAGATGGTCTTTACCTTTTTTGTGTTTCATTTCAAAATTAAAAGTAGATAATCGAATACTCCAGCGAGCTAAACGACCGGTAGGGTTATTTAAATTAAGAAACCACTGTAGAGAAGAGTGATCAGTGTAAATTGTAAATTTCTGGCCGTTGTCTAAATAACAACGCCAGTGTTCAAGGGCTGTAATAACGCTAAGTAATTCGCGCTCAGTAATAGAGTAATTCTTTTGAGCAGCAGTTAATGATTTGCTCATGTAAGCAATAGGTTTTTCAACGCCATCGATGTCCTGCGTAAGCATAGCTCCAATACCAAAGCTAGACGCGTCACAATGTACCGCAAAAGGATCATTAAAATTAGGACGTGACAATACCGGGGTAGTAGTCAACGCTTGTTTTAGCTTAATAAAAGCATTATTATGTTCAACCGTCCATTTAAAAGGAGGAGCTTTTTTACTGGTAGAGGTTAACGCGTTAAGTGGTGCAGTTAAAGTACTGAAGTTTGGTAAAAACCTACGGTACCAACTTGCAGTGCCTAAAAATTTCTTAACTTCTCTTCGAGAAGTGGGGGCAGGTATGTCAAGAATAGCTTTGACTTTATCTGGGTCTGTGCGTAATCCGTACTCGTCAACGATAAATCCTAGGTATTTTAGTTCTTTCTTAAAGAATGAACACTTATTAAAATTGACGGTAATGTTCGCCTGAATAAGTTTGTTTAAAACCTTCTGAAGAAGAGATATATGTTCCTCAAAAGTATTAGAAACGATTACAATATCGTCGAGATAACAAAAGACTTTGTTATCAAATTCATCAGAAAGTAAGTTATCTATAAACCTCTGTTGTGTTGCAGGTGCATTAGTTAAACCAAAAGGCATAACTTTGAAACAAAACATCCCACGACCGGGAACGTGAAATGCGGTTTTCAACCTATCATCCTTATGTAAGGGAATCTCCCAAAAAGCTTTAGCGATGTCAATAGAAGACAAATATTTTGCATCTCTTAAATTATCTAATATATCAGCAATAAAAGGCAGTTTATATGCGTCTTTCATAGTAATTGAATTTAGTTTCCTACTATCAATACAAAAACGCCAAGAGCCATCTTTTTTAAGAGTAATTAAAACAGGACTCAACCATGGGCTCTCGCAAGGTTCGATTACATCTAGTTTAAGCATCATATCAACCTCGTGTGAAAGTGCTCTTAGCTTTTCAGGTGATAAGCGGTAAGTACGTTGCCTAATAGGAGCGTGATCACCAGTATCAATGCGGTGTACCGCTAAATGCGTCCTACCTAAAGGTCGTGTTTCCGTAGAATTTATTTTAAATTGTTCTATAATATGATCCGCTGCCATTTTTTGTACAGGGGTCAAGGTGTCGTAATGTGAAACTTTAGAAGCTTCAACAGTAGCAAGAAAGTTTGACGGGTTAGTATTTTTAGAAAAAGATATAAGTTCTAAAATATCAGTAGCTAGGTTAAAAGATTTCCAAAAATCCATTCCAAAAATAAGGGGTTGAGTAATAGAAGGAATCACGTGAGCAGTAATAATCTTAAATTGTTTTTTAAAAATAATAGGTAATTCAATCGTACCTATAGAGTTAATAGGTTGGCCGTTAGCTACCGAGCCACTTATTTTATATTTTGTATTAATAATAAAATCATGTTTGAGAAGTTCTTTATAAGCATTATTGCCAATAATAGTAATCGGACTACCACTGTCGAGTAGTCCACAAAGAGTAAGGTGTTTAAGCTGAACATTGCAGTACGGTCTCAAAGTATCAGTATCATTTTTAAACAGGACTGTAGAGGTCTTATAAGAATTCATGAATACCTTAATGTAATTAAGCCATTGTTGCCACTCTCCACAATTTTGACTTATGCGTTTTTTGAACTTGGTTCAGTTTTACTAGTAACGCAATTAGGACAGTTGGTGGCTTTAAAATCCTTTAAACCACACTTAAAACAAACTATGTCCTTCTTCGGACATGATCTCAAAGAGTGTTGATTGTTCCTGCATCTGGGGCAGAACTGATTGTTAGAATTATTGACCACGTGAATAGAGTGAGTACCAGAGTAGCTTGGAGTAGATTGTACCCAGACTTGGCCTAAAGTCATTGATTCGTACCACTTGCACGCTTTGAATAGGTTAGAGACCGAAGAAATATTTTCCGGTAATAAACGAGATTTAAGAGACGGGTAGAGATTACGAACCAAAGTATCAATTTTCTTTTGTTCGGAAAGCGGCTCCTTAAGTTTACTAAATAAAGTTTCAATCACAGTAAAAAAACAGGCGACACGTTCGCCAGGCTTTTGCTTCCGTTCATCGATTTGTTTGAGCACTTTATAGTCGTAGTCATCGATTTCAAAATCATTAAGTAATTGATTTTTAAAAGATTCCCAAGTAGTAAGGGTGTTGACCCTACAACGGTACCATTCGAGTGCCGTGCCTGCGAGGATATCATAAATGTACTTATGTAGTTTGTCGTATTTAATTTCCCTAGCAGTAGCGAATTCCTCAACTTGACGAATAAAATCCCTAGGGCAGGTATCACCTTTAAACGTAAATCGTTTTATTTCGTTAACACGAGGTCTGTCTTGCAGAGAGGCAAACGTCTCTACAAGTTTATCAACAACAGAAGTAGTATGATCTTTGTCCTGTGCCGACACAAAAGTAGCCTGAGAGGACGAAGAAGAAGGAAATATGGTCAAAGAATTAAAAGTTTTATGCAGTAGTGAAAGAGATTTGCAAGCTTCGTTAAATATGGTTAACACTTCAGTAGTAGCTTCAGAAGTGTCGATCCTGTTAAGCCGGTCTTGTAGGTGAGAAAGGTAAGTTAAAATTTTATTTTTCGAACTTTCTGTTGGTTTGTTTTCAAAGAGTAAGATTTTTGCGTTTAAATCCACCAAACATTTGTTTATTTGTAACAAGTCCTGGTCTAAATCGAGAGGACTTGCATCAGATACTACAGAATTGGTAGAAACGAGATCTGATAATTGTTGACGGAGTAAGTTCGCAGTAATCGCCGGAATAGCACCCCTTAACAAAACTTCGTAAGTTAGTTCATTTTTATTGAGTAAGTTTAAGTCCATATTTAAAAAATTGGGTAATATTTTAAAGTTGTTAAAAATTACGTTAAGTAACGTTAGGGTGTAAGTAAGAAACGATAAAAGTCAGAATATTAAAAAGATAATACGCATAAGTCGTATGTACCGTTGTAGCAAGTGTGTAACTACCCTAATGCAACAAGTCCGTAATAAAAATTAAAAATTTCTTTTAAGTAAAAACTTTTTAAGAAAAGCGGCCAGCAGATATCAGGAATCAACAAACAAGAATAAAATATGTCAAATGTCAATTCAAATTGTTTACAATTTGATGTCGGTGTGACGATAAACAACAAAAATAAATTATGGTAATGTTATGGCATGTAAAATCCCTCAAATAAATTGTTGTTGAATTAATAGTTAATTACAACACAATAATAAAATCAACATAAAGGTACAAGTAGGTAAATCAAATTGGTGATTACGAGAGTGGGTTTAAGTTAAGTTCTTAAATTAAGTAATTCTATTTGTATATAGCTAATAGCTAAATAAAAGTATGCATCTATTGCCAAAGAAGGAGGGTCAGGAAAAAAAAAAGGTGCGTAAGGCTTTTGGAATTTAGAAAATGAGGACTAACAGTTTGACTCCAGCGAAACAGTGTTGGTTCTTCAGTAGGTCCTGAGAGCCTTAAAAACGTTGAGGCGCCACTGCCACGGCCAGCCAGCGGAATTGATGGGCAGGGGAAGTCGGGTTCGAAATAACAAAACTGCGTCCAAATCTCCTCGTTTATTAAAGGTTTATAAAGGTGCCTAAAACAATAAAAATTATAAATGATTACAAAATGGATACTCGTTCAAGCCTCAATACATAGACACAATTACAAAATAACTTACCCAAAGGGCACCTTGAAGTAGGTACTAGAAATCACAATATAACGCAATACACACAGTTCATAAACCGAATATATTAATATAATATAATAATTTTTCCAATATAAAATTTAAATTAATGCCCTGAGTGTCAGCAGGCCAGAGCTATTTTTCTTGACAGCTCCCTTGAAAAAACGAGGCTTTTTGACAGACATTCCATCAATGAATTTTGAATTTTTATTTTTAAGAGATCGCCAAAATGATTTGAACCAAAAAAAAGGTCGACATGGTCACAACATGTCTTTGAATTTTTGGTTCTAGGACATGCCGGTTTCCTCACGATGTTTTCCTTCACCGTTTTGAGAGTAGTGGTGATGAAATAATTTAGACAAAGTAAAGCGCCTGCCTGGGCTCGAACCCATGACCTACAACTTGTAAGTCGCGGCCGATACCATTGGGCCACCACTGCTCTACGAAAATCATTACGTTAAAGTGCAATTCCCAAATGGCCTCATAATCTAGCAACGAGGTGGGAACAGAGAAGCGACAAAAGGAATGAAAGACTTGTATAAAATAATTTCGGCCACGAAAATTGGTAACTAACATTTCCCTCAACATAGATGATTTTTCAATAACAAAAAAAGTGTAACACACTCAGGAAATTTTTGAATTTCTATAGTTTTTTTCAAATCACAAATCATGGTTTCATCGACACCTGACACTAATTTTCGATTTCCATTTATTCTTAAGAGTAATAAACTCATCATATCCTAAAACCCAACTTCGTCCACTGCTGGGCATATGCCTGTCTTTTTAACCGACTTCAAAAAAAGGAGGAGGTTCTCAATTCGTCGGAATCTTTTTTTTAAACGACTTCAAAAAAAGGAGGAGGTTTTCAATTCGTCGGAATCTTTTTTTTAACCGACTTCAAGACTTCGTGTCGAAACACGAAAAACAATAGGTACCAAAGACACCGACTTCGGAAAAGAAAGTTATTTTTCGTTTTGCAGTGTTTTTTGGAAGTCGGTTTGTTTTTTTGTTAAAAAGTTTTTTCTTTTCCCAAATCGCAAGCTCCTATGCCAACCTAAAGTAAAGGAAAATAAAAGAAAGGTTTTAAAACTAAACTGCTCTCCAATAATAGAATTCATATAGATTTAGTGGTAATGTTCACTGAAGGTTGATGATTCTAAGGGTCATTGCGTATCCGCTTACACCGCAGAAACCCTTTCCATCTGTTAACCTTGACCTAACGTCGCCTCGTAAAGATTTGAAATGTTTTTCCGATTCGTTGCACATCCCAATGATCTCTTACTTGGTATGTCAGCTTGATCAAAATACAGTTCTCTAATAGTCTTGTTGTTTGAGGAGATAAATATATTGATATTTTTTTCATGTGCATTACTTCCATCGGTAGACCATGACACATACTGCACGGGTAGATCACATACAAATACTGTACGGGTAGACCATGACATCCAGTTCAAGAGCATTTTTTGTCCGGATAAGTTCTAGACAAAGATGCTTGCACAAGCTAGTTAACAACTACAGGACGTCAATCAGCTTTCTCAAGGCTTTTTGAAGAAACCCAAGCGGGACTAGAAAGTGACATTCTGTTGTCAAAAACTCCAAAATGTATGAGATATAATTGTCTGATGCTTTTACTCGATAAAAGTGTTCTACTCTTTACCGAATAAAAAAACTGGCCAAGTGCGAGTCGGACTCGCGCACGAAGGGTTCCGTACCATTATTGCAAAAAACGGCAACAAGATCACGTTTGTTGTATGGGAGCCCCACTAAAATATTTAGTTTATTTTATTTTTAGTATTTGTTGTTATAGCTGCAACAGAAATACATCATCTGTGAAAATGTCAACTGTCTAGCTATCACGGTTCATGAGATACAGCCTGGTGACAGACAGACAGACAGACAGACAGACGGACAGCGAAGTCTCAGTAATAGGGTCCCGTTTTTACCCTTTGGGTACGGAACCCTAAAAAGGTTACAAGTAGGTTACTTCTAGACAAGCGTGCTTTACCGTCAACTATATCATCGCTTACCATCAGGCTTGATAATGGTCAAACGCGAGACTACTACAAATAAAAAATAAAGGAAATCAAATACAAAAATCGGTAATAGTCTTCCATTTTTCTTACCGGGCTCTTTTCATTGTAGCATTTTTCAACTTGCCCTAATGACAGTCAATGCCTTGACCTCTTTTACCGTCGCGACCTTCACTTGCATCTTTATCTGCGTGGTATACCTCGGTAGGTCCCTCTCTCTCTCTTTTACCCTAAATTATCACCAGAGGAAATTACAAATTAAAATCTGTAGCCATATTGGAAAACGTTTTTGACGTCATCAGCACTTAAATTCAAGCTTCACCTGAATTAATTCATTCTGCTCGAATTTAAACTTTAAACTGTCGTGGCTAAATTCATTTTCGTTTGAATCTTTTGTTGGACTAACCCTAAAGAGTATGTTTTTTTGCAACATTAAAGAGTTTCTGCATTTGACATCTCTTTGTTGTCGCTACGTTTCGATTTCTTTGTCGCTCAATATCCACAAATAGATTGTGTGGAGTACTGTATATTTTTTTCAATACTGTTGTTAAACATGGCGTACTTTCAGAGGCTATAAGTATGATTGGAAAATTAAATCTTATGCATAGGCATCTTTCTGTTACGTGGTCGTGACTTTTGTTTACGAGCTCGATCATTAGTTTTGCAGTTTAGTTTTAAATTTATAAGTCAATTTAAAAAGTTTAGTAGCAAAGAGTTTTCATACATAGAATAAAATGGGATAGATCGTATCCTCGTATAAAACGAGGATAAATGAATGATTCCGTACGTTTTAGCATTGAACTCTCAAGTCTTTTAAATGGTTGTTTAATATATTTAATTACGAGTTTTAATTTAATTATTTTTACATCAACATTTGTCTAAAATCGAATAGGCTGTATAGACTGTTTTTGTTGTAAAAAATGTCCAGTTGCAAAAGCGCGCCTTTAGTTATAAGTCAATTTAAAAAAGTTTAGTATCAAGGAGTTTTCATACATAGAATAAAATGGAATATATTTTATACGAGGAAAAATGAATGATTCCGTACGTTTTAGCATTTAATTCTCAAAAGTCTTTGAAATGGTTGTTTAATATATTTAATTACCAGTTTAAATTTAATTATTTTCACATCAACATTTGTCAAAAATCGAATAGGCTGTGTAGGCTGTTTTCGTTGTAAAAAAAAAATGTCCAGTTGCAAAAACGCGTGAAAATTTTATTTTTTTGTCAATTAACAAATCTAATTCTTTGATTTGTTTTTACTATTTCCCACAACTGTATTGAAAAATATCGTGTGATACACGGGCGTGTAGGTTATTGCAAACTCGTGTCATTAAAAACCCTCGCCTTTGGCTCGGGCTTGTTAATAACAACTCGTTTGCAATAACCTACTTTCCACCCTTGTATCACAATGTACTATTTCAATACAGTTGTTAAACATGGCGTACTTTCAGAGGCTACAATTATGATTCAAAAATTAAATCTTATGCATAGGCATCTTTCTGTTACGCGGTCGTGACTTTTGTTTACGAGCTCGATCATTAGTTTTGCAGTTTAGTTTTAAATGTATAAGTCAATTTAAAAAGTTTAGTAGCAAAGAGTTTTCATACATAGAATAAAATGGGATAGATTTTATACGAGGAAAAATGAATGATTTCGTACGTTTTAGCATTGAACTCTCAAAAGTTTTTTAAATGGTTGTTTAATATATTTAATTACCAGTTTTAATTTAATTATTTTCACATCAACATTTGTCTAAAATCGAATAGGCTGTATAGACTGTTTTTGTTGTAAAAAATGTCCAGTTGCAAAAGCGCGCCTTTAGTTATAAGTCAATTTAAAAAAGTTTAGTATCAAGGAGTTTTCATACATAGAATAAAATGGAATATATTTTATACGAGGAAAAATGAATGATTCCGTACGTTTTAGCATTTAATTCTCAAAAGTCTTTGAAATGGTTGTTTAATATATTTAATTACCAGTTTAAATTTAATTATTTTCACATCAACATTTGTCAAAAATCGAATAGGCTGTGTAGGCTGTTTTCGTTGTAAAAAAAAAATGTCCAGTTGCAAAAACGCGTGAAAATTTTATTTTTTTGTCAATTAACAAATCTAATTCTTTGATTTGTTTTTACTATTTCCCACAACTGTATTGAAAAATATCGTGTGATACACGGGCGTGTAGGTTATTGCAAACTCGTGTCATTAAAAACCCTCGCCTTTGGCTCGGGCTTGTTAATAACAACTCGTTTGCAATAACCTACTTTCCACCCTTGTATCACAATGTACTATTTCAATACAGTTGTTAAACATGGCGTACTTTCAGAGGCTACAATTATGATTCAAAAATTAAATCTTATGCATAGGCATCTTTCTGTTACGCGGTCGTAACTTTTGTTTACGAGCTCGATCATTAGTTTTGCAGTTTAGTTTTAAATGTATAAGTCAATTTAAAAAAGTTTAGTAGCAAGGAGTTTTCATACATAGAATAAAATTGAATAGATTTTATACGAGGAAAAATGAATGATTCCGTACGTTTTAGCATTTAATTCTCAAAAGTCTTTTAAATGGTTGTTTAATATATTTAATTACCAGTTTCAACTTAATTATTTTCACATCAACATTTGTCAAAAATCGAATAGGCTGTGTAGGCTTTTTTCGTTGTAAAAAAAATATGTGCAGTTGCAAAAACGAGCGAATATTTAATTTTTTTGTGAATTATTAAATCTAATTCTTTGATTTGTTTTTACTATTTCCCACAACTGTATTTAAAAATATCGTGTGATACACGGGCGTGTAGGTTATTGCAAACGAGCTGTCATTAACAAGCCCGAGCCGAAGGCGAGGGTTTTTAATGACACGAGTTCCACCGTACACACAGTACTTTCCACCCTTGTATCAGAATGTACTAATTCGATGTGTTCCATTTACTACTACACCCTGGTAGGTTTAACTTAAATTGTGTAATATTCAGGGCAGAAAATTTGGTATATCGAAAGAAAAGTGGTTAAAGTTTTTCCTCAAGTTTTTAGGGTTCCGTTTGGACCCAAAGGGTCGAAGGGAGCTCCAGACTGGAGCTCCCTTCGACCCATTTTACATTAATTATAAACATCAGAATAATAAAAAATAAAACATATTATCAGATAAATAAAGGTCAAAACAAAAAGTAATATCAAATCAAGTCAAAATTAAAGTTAAATCAAAATAATGTCAAATCAAAATAGAATAAATCACATTAAATACAGAAACAAAAATGCATATAATTTTTTTTAAAATAAAATAAAATAAATTTTAAAGTATTAGTACTTTCTCTCCGGCACTGGCACAGTGACATGTCTGTCTGAACAATGCTGGAGGAAAGGGCAATCTAACCTTTCCGTGATCATCGCCAGAACGGTGTTGGAACTGGCCCGTACCCTGCACACCATAGATGCAGCGCGCTTGTGCATAACCGCGTGAAAACCATTGTTGCGAACCTGAGGCGCTTTAATATCGGGGCAGCCCCATCACCGCCCTAAACGCGTTATTATACTGCACCCGTATAGCATTTAGGCTTCTTTTGGTGTAGTGAGCCCAAAGAATTCACGAGTACAGTGATGTGCGAAAGGCTCTAAATAGCGTAACCTTTACTTCGTTTGAGCATCGGGCGAAACTGCCCGTTGTTCTAGGGATATTTTGCACTGGCGGTCATAAAGACAATTCATTGGCTCTTTTTTACACTTAGTTACACTACATTCGTGGCCACAGGCAAATTCCTCGCAAGTATGCAATAACTACCTCAGGCCACAGACCGACGCACTCAACAGCACCAAGTAGTCAGCATATCTCAAACTGTTGAGACACACACCGTCAATGTGGCAGCCGAAATGCCGACTGCTGAGCACTACGATCAGACCGTTCAAATACAAATTAAACAAGGTAGAGGATGTTAAGCATAAGCATAGTATAGCAAATCATAGTATAGCAAAGCATAGTATAGCAAAGCAAAGTATAGCAAAGCAAAGTATAGCAAAGCATAGTATAGCAAAGCTTAGTATAGAAAACCATAATATTGAAAAGCTTAATATACCAACGCATAGTATAGCAAAGCATAGTATAAGCATCTTGTTGACCTAAAGCCAAAGAAATTCTCAAAAAATATACATTAAGGGGGGCTCCCATACAGATAATGGGGGCGTGGTTATTTTTGCCCAGTGTGTGCATTAGTAACACTAACATATAAAGCACCAGCCCGTTGTTCTAATATAATTTCCCCATCATCTTCATGCGACACCACTAGCATTTCCCATCGTACTGCCAATATATAATAGAACTTCCCCAACAGCCCTACAAAGTGTTATACTGTAGAACTATAAGGAATAACTCTCAATTCTCGTTTCTGCTGGGATATTGGAAATATAAGTCTTCAGTATTGAAATAGTTTAGCTCAAGACTTGAATGTTATTCGAAATTTCGAGTTTATGAAACTAGACTCTTGTATACAAGTTTGTTTTTAGCAATTTCGATGTCTCGCCTTTTATTCGATTGTCTTTGTCTCGTATGAAGGAATCTTTATGTGTCTTAAAATATCTTGTTTGTGTTTGAAAAGTTTATGATCGTTATCTAGTTACAAAACGTGTTTTATACAACTTCTTCGTGGCTTATTTTAACTGTATCATGGTAAACACATTGGGTATCACTGAATCAATAAAACTAGTATCTCTAGTGAAACTGAAATATTCATACCTTAGAACCGAAATATTGAATCTAAAAACTTTGTTATCATTCGTGTAGCTTCGCCTCAATGGCTCAACCAAGAAACACATATTAAACAATATTTAAAGACATATAAGATCACTTTTTCTCACGGTAAAGATCTTGCGTTAGCTGCAACGTCATCGTTTTCTGCTAAGATTGCAAGATTACGCAAGCCTCAAGCTGGAAGCTTATTGTAGGATATTTCCATATATAAAATAAAATATTTTAATATATTTTCAACATTTTCTGTCATTATTTACGAACATGATCTTTCATCCAACCGTGCTTTTGGGCTGTTATCTGAATTAAGTATTTGATATTAAGAACGAGTTCTACAACATCGGGGATAGCTACAACCTCGGGGTCTTTAAGTCAAGAGTGAATAGGTTACTTCTAGGCAAGCGAATTACACCGTCGACCACATCATCGCTTACCATCAGGTGAGAATAGTGGTCAAGCGCGAGCGTATATAAAACAAAAAAAAAAATAGTTGAGTATTCGTCAAACTATACTTTAGCTTGAAAATCTGATACATTTTCGTTAAACGTTCTTAATCTCAAATATTCAATTCAAAAATAGGCCCTTTATTTTGAAAACACGTGCAACCATTTTTTTGATGTTCAGTTGTTCTGATCGCCAATCAACTTCCACCATTTTGTCATCATCATCATTTCATCCAAAAGACGTCCACTACTGGACATAGGCCTCGCCCAGGCGTCGCCACATTATCCAATCCCGTGCGTCTCATATACATAGCGCATTCCCGCAACCTTACCAGCTCAGCCCAGCTCATCGGTCCACCTAGTGTGAGGCCTTCCATCGCATAGTCTTCCGGTTCGCGGTCGCCATTCTAGAACTTTTCGACCCCATCGGCTATCCATAACCATCACCATTCACCACATTTCACCATTTTGTATTTCTAGTAAAATATGGACAAAGATCGAAGATTTATGACGTATCTTAATACTTTCGATAAAAAAAACAAACGATTTGGAAGAAAAACCAAGAATCGTAATTTCAAGTTTCTGGATGACTTTTACTAACAATTCTCCATGCTGGGATAAAAATTCCAATAAGTTGTATTGCGGTTTTTTCTATTTAGGGTAAAAACGGCCCCATAATAATGATTCTGGAAAATTGATTTCTAATTTCAAATATCCCTAACAAGCAGACAACTCCAGAAACTCGTGCAAAAAAAGGGTCTCAAATAACGAACACAAAACTTCTTCTCTTATCAAGAAGTTGAACAAAAGTATAACAAAAACATTCGCGGGTGAAACTGGGCCACGAAAAGGTCGAAACCCTCAAAATTATGCAAATCCTTGTAACGACGTTGACGAGTTGAATTTTTAATTTCTAAAGAAAACTTTGACAATGACAATTGAATTAGAATGACCTACCTGGGTAGATGAGGGGATAAAATATGATTTTATTCTCTGTTTTGAAGGGTGAATTTTAATTATTAGGGTTAGTAAGTTAAAAAGGATATATTAAATTTATGGTTAAATTCACTTACACTTTTCCACCTGAAAATTTGGGGCATACCAGATACGTGATTTAGAACTTGCTTCATTTAGACTTTACAACGGGTTTTTTCATTTTGCAACGTTTCGCTCTTGAGAAGCTGCTGCTGCTGAAGGTGCTGTCTAAGAGCTGTGGTTGCCCAGTGGTAGTGGCTGCGACTTACATATTATGGTTTCAAACCCAGACAGGCGCTACTTTATGTGTATTATTTCATCACCACTGCTCTCAAAACGGTAAAGGCGTGAGAAAACTGGCATTCTTAGAACCAAAAATTACGAAGACATGTGACATCCACCAAACCGCACTGTTCCCTTGTTGTGGATGACTGTTGAATGCCTGTGTCTCAGCAGTGGAAATTTTAAGGTTGATTATGCTTATGCCGCTCTTAACTTAGATCATGTCTGATGGAAAGTGAAGAATGGTAGTAACAATAGATAAGCGTGCCAAGAAGACTTTTGTTTACTGTGATAGATTGATAAGTTTTAGGCGGTAGGGAACACAGATGCTTACAAACAGTAGCAACATTTAGTTACACGCATAATGCATGTTATTTCAAAGTAGGTTTCAGTAAGTCAAAGCTCCAGAGCCTTGAACATTGTCGCCGAGTTGCCAGCTTGTCGGTTTTTTATCGGTTACTTTTCGGGGAGTGTGCGATGGAATTGCATGATCTAATTCCGCCCAGCCTCTTCCATCATCCGACTACCAGACGTATGGTGATGCGTCTTTGGTATATGGTGGACATCTCACCCATACGCATAAAACGTTTTGGCGACACTATTATTATGCTTACAGCTAAGGAGTGGAATTCCCTGCCGGAGTCCGTGTTTCCCAATAGCTACAATCTAGGCGTCTTTAAGTCAAGAGTGAATGGTTTTTTTCTAGGCAAGCGTGCTTCACCGTCGACCACATCATCGCTTACCATGAGGTGAGATAATGGTCAAGCGTGAGCCTATAGACTATAAAAAAATAGAATTACATCGAGTCATAAATACACGGCAGGTTATTAGTTTGGTTATTCATTTACTTTTATTTTGTTGCTTTTCAATGTTAATAATCTATCAACTTTTACATGTGACACAGACTAACTTAAATAATTTAGATATTAAATTAGCGTTTTTTTTTCTTCGGCTTCTTTCTCGTGGCCTATTTCACAGGACGAAGATGGATGAAGATAAAAGTAACCGATAGTGTAGTTTTTTATCTGTGGAAACAAAACTCATTATTGTATTAGCAATTCCAGAGACTACTTTATAAAAACAAGAAGAAGCAGTTGTACTTATTTATAATATTTGTTTAGAGACGCGGTTTTTGTTATAATACCACAAAGTTTGTCACGAAGAAAAACGGGAGTCACTTTTTTTGTTTGGAATCTGGACTGTACGCTGAAAGTCGGTTTTTCTACTTAAAAACGACCAAGTGTACTATTTTATTTGAAAACTCTTTAAACTATAATATATACGGCCTGTGAATGTTATGTTATCTCTGAAGTGCTCCAGTAAACACATTATATGATATACTGAGTATCATTTATCCGATGCTTTGCCTACCTTCGTATCTACGGCGTGTAACGCCACAACCCGATTCCTCGACACTCATTGTTGCCTGCCTTCCTGCCTACCTACCGGACGTGGTGCATGAGCTGCAGCAGTAAAGTCTACAGCGGTGCGCGCAGCCACAGCGCGCCCGCCAGCAGTATACGCAGGTTGCGCACTGCGTTCACCTTGGGCATACCAGGTCTTCCTGCCCGTCCAGCTGCCCACGTCGTGCGAAGCCGGACCTTAATTTTGTTATCTATATCCTTTTTCTTAATTTTAATTTATAATTACTTTTACTTTTACTATATTGGCTTACGTATAGTTCATCTGAGCTATACTTAACGCTACAGTTTGACTTTCTTGACTCCCATACTGCATTTGAGATAGCATAACATATTAGACGTTTAAATAATCACATTTTATAGACCGTTCAATCGATTCTTCTATTAAAATGGTGATATGACAAATGGCAGCTGTATTAAACAGTTTTGGTAACAGGTTTATGCTTTTTATGCCATCCTTATATTTACGGGATAGAACTCAAAATCGGTTGAACGGAATGTAAAAAGGGGTTGTTAAAATTTCTAATGTTATTTCAAATGGAGTGTTCCTTTTTTCTTTACTTTAGCGAAAATAGTTTTTAGAGAAGTTTAATTATTTTTGTTATAATTTCTCAGATTTTGACACGTGTTAACTCTAAGCAATGATTAGTGTTTTGAAACAAGAAGTCCTTGAAACTGAAGAAGTTTTAAGTTTTGTAGATAGTCTTTTGACATAAATTTAGTCTATACCTTATCTCTTTGTTACTTACTCACGTAAAAATCTAACATAAATATAACTCCCAATTTCTGAACTAAGCATTTGAAGTAAGTATTTGTCAGACTATACTTTAGCCAGAAAACCTGTCAAAATTTAGCACTAAAGTAGGATTTGACACGTACTTAACATCAAATACTCTGTTGAAAAATCGGCCCTAACCTTCTTCTACTTGAGTGATCTTTTTTTTTTTAATTGTAAAGCAACGCAGTTTTTATACCGCCAGTTCTAGAAGAATGATTGATGAAGATGATCACTAATTCCATTGGGCACCATGCAAGTTACATATACTTCGGTTTACTCAAGTATACTTTGGGTCCTCCTAGCACAGGTATATCTTTTACTTAAAAGGCTATGTAAGATTTACTGTAAAAGTGTACAAGTTTCTACAATAAACCTTTTTATTTTGTTTATTTATTTATTTGACCCACCTGTGTTTATTCTATTATGTTTTTTATTTATATACTCTATTTTATTTTATTATTTAAGTATTTTCTTTCTCCGTAAGTGAGTCCGTGGCATCAACAGTGGGCCCTATCAGAATATCAGCGCAGCTTTATTTCTTTTTCGGATATCGCTGCAAATGCTGAGATAGGAGCCTTTTTGGTCTCGCACGGGGTTTTTATTTTTATTATTGTTTAATTTTATGCTTTTTCTCGTGTCTCCTGTGCGGGTTACAAATATTTTTTTTTTCCTTTCTATATACTAAACTTTCCAAAATTATTTTTCCTACCAAACTACCTAGTCCAGGTGCCTACCTAAGTAAAAGTACAAACATTTTCTTAATGTGTCTCGGCTAACTCCGTGTTTTGTCAGTCGTCGGATTTCCATCAGTTGCCCTTTGCACTTGGTGCAGACCGGACGCTCTCAATCAACTTAGAAGTATAAAGAGTTGTTAATACTCCATAAACATAATATAATTTATTTTATATAAATATAGGAGAAAAGCTGCTATTTTTACAGCTCTATATATTTCGCACGGAAATCAAAACAAAACAACAATAAAGTACTTAGTTCTGAATTCAAATACACGATAAATCTGATAATTGATGGACATGGAAGTTAGAATTTATTTGTATTTGGAATTGCGATGATTACCGAGAGACATTAAGAAAATAGTTGTACTGTACCTTAAAGATGTACAGCCAACAAAACATACGCAAGTAGGTAAGTACGTACAGTCCATGCAAAAGTTGTCTCGTTAAAAATAACGGATAACGTTAAAAATAACGGTATAGTTACCGCTGTTATGTAACTTTAAAACATGGAGTCAACTTACAGAACGTGTAATATTAAAAATGCCGGAATATTTTTACTCTACTTTGAATTTTATTCGTATAAAGGAATTTTCCATATTTATATGAAGAATTTAGTTTTACGTTCTGGGTTGTGGAACTAAATTCTTGATAGAAAACTTAGTTGGAAAACTGTTTCTACACTGTTTTAGTAGTAAAGTTCAAGGAAGTATATTCATGGGGAAAATTTGGTTGAAACGAGTAAAGGACGTTGCATCGGATATATTTTCGATCTTGCACCAAAGTTCCTTTTTTACCCGGCTGCAAGGAAAGGTTTTTCGCGCGTATCTTGTATGTATGTAATATTCATTATTACCTCGTATCTTTCAAACTACTTGACGGTTTTTTATGATTAATATATCGTTAGATAGGTTTTGGCCACCCAAGTGTTCGTAGAAGTGCCTTTATAAAAAAGGAAACTTGGCGGATTTTGGGCGCCATATTGTAGAGGTTGCAATCTGGAGTATCAAAATGAAGGGTTTTTAGAGGTGATTAAAAAAAAAAAATACCTACTCATATGTTTAAAAGCCATTCGAAAAAAAATGTTGTAAATAATAAAAAGTTAATAAAATCAAAAAACCCGACTGCAAAGATGTAAACAAGAAGAAAATCGTGCTGTGCAGTCGGAGGATATTTATAGTTTTGGTAAGCCAGCTCGCGAATATGTATCCTCTGACTGCACAGCATGAGTTTCTTCTTGTTTACATCTTTGCAGTCGGGTTTATTAATTTTATTAACTTTTTTCGTTTTTTTTTTTTAATATATCTGTAGATATTTACGGTGTTATTTACTTATCATCTTAAATACGACAACAACGTTTGTACGACTAATCATTATTAATTAAATGACCATGGTCTCTTTTGTTTCAATGCAGTTATGCATATGGTTTTGGCTGCCAGCGCGCGAATAGGTATGTATCCTCCGACTGCATAACATTATTTTCTTTTAGTTTACATCTTTTTAGTTCGCTTCGTAAACAGTTGCCGCTGTAACACAGCGAAGAAAAAGGGAGGGTTATGTTTTTGACCGGTATGTGTGTATGTATGTATGTTCATTTGTTCCCTCATAACATCTAAACTACTTATCATAATTTGACAAATGAGGTGTCGCTGGAAGCGTCTTGTTTTATTAGTTTTTTTTTAATTAGTTTAGTGTCGGGTTCCATTCTTACCGGATTTAGCTGGATACCAATATTTTACATAAAGCAACAGCCTATCTGACCACCACTAAGTACTCAGTTTCTGGGTAAGACTGGTTGCCAGAGTTTCGGGCTTTCGACAACCTGTAATTCATTGCTATAAAATTATACTCTTCTGACACTGAGGTAATTTAGTGCTGGTTACTCCAATTATAAAATAAACGTGGCCAGTCTACATCTAAAAATAAATTTCGTATATGACGAGAACCTGAAGTAAACATAGGTATCACATTTCAAGGGACGAGTTTGTCTAGTAGAACTCAAACTAAACCAACATTAACTTAGCTTGAGCAAATCCAACCTTTTTGTAATATAGCTGCGTTATTTAAGGCTGTTATAATGGACACAGTTGAAAATCGGATTTTTATATAGACATAATATTAAAATATGTTTTGCGAAATACCAGCGTGGTCCCTCAGTTCACAAGCACGTAATTGTATAGCTCTGGTAGAGAGGAGGCATGTGTCGTCAGTAATAAGGTTGTGGAAAAATCATGGGCTGATTGTGCTTTATTATGAATATTAACCCATTGCATTAACTTCTTTTTAAATGAAGAAGCCACATAAATGTTATAAGTGTAATTTAGAAAAATACACGCAAAAAAGTTAATACAAAAAATCAAAAAACCCGACTGCTTAAAAAGCGATTTATAAAAAAGTAAACAGAAAAGAAAATCATGCTGTGTAGTCGGAGGACACATCTGGTTTTGGTCGCATCATCTCAATCGGGTTTTTTGATTTTTTGAATTAACTTTTTTTATTTGTAACTTATTAGTCAACATTTTTTTTTCGATTTATGTACATTTAAAATTATAAATATTACATATTTTTGAAAACACCTCTTAAAACCTTTTTTGATACCCCACACGATGGCTTTGGAAGAAATAAAAATATTGGGCCCCACAATATGGCGCCCAAAAGCCGTCATTTTTCTATTTTCCAATATTAATGTAGCCAGTGACACTCGCAAGGTTAAGACAAATCGATTGACGTAATAATTATCAAAATCGACCAACGCGTTTGGTCTCTAGAACGCCACATAGGAACAAACATACATAGACTGGTAAACACATTACCCTCCTTCGGCAGCCGGAAAAAAGCAGAGAACCGCCAAGTATATAGTACTTGGCAATTTTGAAACTCCTAGCCATTAGACTGACAGCCAAAGCCCTATTTAAGTGATTGACCACACCAGAGCAAATCAATGAACTCAACCATGGTTTGGGCCATAATGCATACACAGAACACCATTGAGTTGACCTATGACTCCATGACATGGCCTTTCAACCGCTAATTAATCCATTAGCATAAGTAATACTGAATAAGCAAAGGCTGAAGCTGGCCTTTGATCAAACTGTTTGGATGTGTGCTCAGATTCGTTTTGTGTGATCATCTAGGAAGGCTTATGACGTCATGAGTTGTGAGACAGCGGTATTGACTGCGAAGTGACCAACCGCTATATGCCAAGCTTCGTCCTCGAATCATTAAATTGAGAGATTCAGTTTGCTATTTATTGAAATGGCGACTGAGTGGAAAGTAGGTAGGTAACTGACTTGGAAAACCTTAAGCTTTAAACATGAAATATGGATTCGCCTACTGTGGGATGTCTAACTAAACACCTCAGTTAAAATTAATCAGTAATGGTACAATCACGGTGGTATTACCTGAAAAAATTATAAACCAAAGTTTCAATCACGCCCCTCGATTCTGCACCACTTCCTCAGTGATGGAGAAGTTTTTACCCGACTGCCGAAGGAGGGTAATGTGTTTATCAGTCTATGTATGTATGTACATTATGTATGTATGTATAAAAGTAATAGCCATGGAGCGTTCCAGGCTTGGCATACGGCTAATAGACCGAGTTCCAAACGTTGTGATCCGAAGACGTACGAAGGTTTTCGACGTCTGAAAACGAATTTCGGAACTGAAATGGAGCTGGGCAGGACAACTAGCAAGGCGCGGTGATGATAGGTGGAGTAAGGTGGTAACTGAATGGCGTCCAATGACTGGAAGAAGAAGTACAGGTCGTCCAGCGGCGAGATGGGCCGATGACATTGTTGCCATTGCGGGTAGAACCTGGATGAGGTTGGCACGGGAACGTGGTGATTGGTACAAGAAGAGAGAGGCCTATGCTCAGCAGTGGGCAAAATCGGGCTGTGGATGATGATGATGTATGTATGTTTGTTCCTGTGTGGCGTTCTAGAGACTAAACGCGTTGACCGATTTTGATGATTCTTACGTCAATTAATTCGTCTTAACCCTGCGAGTGTCACTGGCTACAATCAAATTAGAAAAGAAAAAAATGGCGGCTTTTGGGCGCCATTTTGCAGGGGAAATTATACTCTATCGTATGGGGTATCAAAATGAAGGGTTTTAAGAGGTGATTTCAAAAATATATAACACTTATATGTTTAAATGTACCTAATTCTAAAAAAAATACTAAATAGTAGTAAATAAAAAAGTTAATTAAAACTTTCAAAAAACCCAACCGCTTAAAAAGCGATCTAAAAAGACGTAAACAAGAAGAAATTCTTGCTGTGCAGTCGGAGGATACATCTGGTTTTGGTCAACCAGCTCGCGAATATGTATTCTCCGACTGCACAGCATGAATTTCTTCTTGTTTACGTCTTTTTAGATCGCTTTTTGAGCAGTCGGGTTTTTTATATTTTTAATTAACTTTTTTTTAATCGGTATATTCGATTTCTATCTAACTAAATAAAATTGTTAAGCCATTCAGTTTCTATCTCTCAGTATTCAGCAGTAATGGTAGAATACCCAGTAATAAAAATTGGCTTTACTTCATAAACAAAACAGATGAAAATAGGCCAAAAATCCCGTAAAAAGAGAAACTACGTAATACAGCTCTGCCATGCCGTAGCGAGATAGTGTTCACAGCTCGCGATATTTACTTCACTAAATGCATTGAGCTCGCTATTCTTGCTGTAAAGGGCGCCATTCAAAGCGCTTCAATATGCAACGTTTAAATGGCACCGATTTTGAATGTCTGCTGTTTAAAAATGTATATTGGAGACTTGGAGTTGGCACTTTGGGTATGATTGTGTATTGCGACAAAATATTCGTTTGGCCTTTGGAGTGGTTCGCCTGGTGATGTTCGGTTGAGTAGCTGGCGTATGAACTATGCAGCAGCAAGTTAAAATTTTAACAAATCTAAACCTAATATCTGACTTGTTATTAACATGTCAGTAGCACATTTTATTTTCTTATGTATATGCTCTTCTTAAAGAGTGATTATGTGATGATTTATGGAACATTTCAACAATACGTCTTTGACGATTTAAGAAGCTTTTATAAATAGTTTTATATATCTTGAGAGTCAGGTCAGCCGCAGCAAAGACTGCCTACACGGATGGTGGTTTTAGGATGGCTGCTGGCTTCCACTTTCCATCTTTCGCCGTATGCCACCTGTACATGCAAAGACCTTAGGACTTTGTAATCGAATGGTGTTACTGTAGCTAAATTCTGGGTTCTATTAAATTATTTAATATTTGACAACTAAATTTGTCATCAACACGTTAATAAAAAGATCTTGATTGTTCCCTAAAGAACTACTTATTTCGCAAAGTAATTTAGAACTCCTCATATTTTACAGAAATGTAGAGATCCGCAAGAGAACCAGGGTTACCGACATAGCCCGAAGAATTGCCAAACTCAAGTGGCAGTGGGCAGGGCACATTGCTCGCAGAACGGATGGCCGATGGGGCAGAAAGGTTCTGGAGTGGCGACCGCGAACCGGAAGACGTTGCGTTGGAAGGCCTCCCACTAGGTGGACCGATGACCTGGTGAAGGTTGCGGGGATCCGCTGGTTGCGAGACGCACGGGACCGGTCAATGTGGCGACGCTTGGGGGAGGCCTATGTCCAGCAGTGGACGTCTTTCGGCTGATATGATGATGATGATGATGATATTTTACAGACACGTAGTTTCATTATTAATAAGACACTGTATTAAAGCTTAATATACAGCTTCTCTATTTAACAACCGTAAAATATTAAAAGTCTGCCACACTCAAATAATTACGACACTTTTAATTTCAGCGTCTGCCAGTGAATGTGCAAATAAAACCTTTTGTGGAACGACGAGTACAATGGAGTGAATATTTTAATGTTACTTTCTCACAGACTTTCGTGAATGCAACTTTGTAAAATTACTTACACCGGTGAAATAAATTACCTCTGAGTTAACACACTTTTTATTTTACACGTTTCTTTGTAGAGTTTAATTGTGGTTAACATAGATTGCGTGGTGATGCGTAGGTAATTTAAATGAAAATAGAATCACTTTTACGGTGTCCCTTTGTTTCGCAGACAGAAATTTCATTGAATTTCGTTTCGCAGAAAATGTTTCGTATAATATTTAGTCCATGAATTTTTATTTTAAATATTATTGTTTCAACGACTATTTACTTGAATAAAACATATTTCACAGAAACAAAATTCAATGAATTTTAATTTTTTTTATGTAACAAACTTTTCAAACAGTAGAATTATTTTTAACGAATATTGTTTGATCGGTTTATTTTATTAATAATTATTATTTGTACGATAGTGAAACATTGTCATTCATTCCGTTCCTCTTATAGCTTCATTGTTAAAATAGGTCGAATATGTTCCATAACCAAATGGGGACCTCGACTTCACATAGTCTTTTGGCTGCTAACCGGCAGCGCGAAGGGAGACCATCCCCCGCCCGCTGTAACAAAGCATTGGCACCCGTGCGATCCGTAGCGGCTGAGGTTAGCATGGGTGCCTATCCTTTGTTACGTAAGGCCCAAGGGGTTGCACTTCCCGCAGAGTCGTAGACTATGCAAAAGTAACTTTAAAGTGTTTTGAGGTATGAATTGAAACGTTTTGAAACTGACACTCGATGAAATGTTTTTCTTAGTTATTAGTTTTACATTAACTCAACAATATGAGGATAAAGAATATTTTTTTTGTTATTGATTCAAGTCTCAATTAGCAGACACAATAGAAATTACTATTGTTTTAAGCCGATTCGTCACGATGGTCACTCAAACATAAACATAAAAAAACTTAAAATTTTCTTTGAAACAAAAATCAATAACTGTTCTCTAATAAACAATGTACAACCCACTTTTACAATTCAAAACTTAAAAATAAAATATGTTTTAAATCGATATGAGATAGGTGTTTTCTATTCGGCTACTCTAAGAAGAAACATTATGGTTTAGTTAATTCATGTTAACTTCAGAAGCTGTTTTAAAGAGACGAATCGGACAATAACTCTCTTGTAAAAAATGGATAAAATCTGCAAATCTGTGAATGAAAGTTCATTCAGTTTTTTCCGCTAAATGATCAAAATGAGGTATGAACAATGTAGCATCACAATTCTGAAATGAGCTTATATTTACATGTTGAGGTTGCTCTTTGATCAAATACGACTTAGAACATGTCTTAAATTGCTCATCACTTTATGATAAGAGGCGTTAAGAGTAAGATAAAGGTAAACACCGTCTGCACCGCAATCAAGCCATCTGACACCAAACAGACTGGTGTCAGGGCTCCTAAACTTGTAGAACCTAAATTGTTTCAAAAGTTGTATAACTTATTATATTTCAAAGTGACCTCCCAAAGTCAAAAGTAGGTCAGATATAAACGGTTGTAAAGCATTTTGTCTTGTGTTTAACAGATAAACGAACAATGTCTAGTTTTGTGAGACCTCGTTACATGACCTATTTCAGGCAAAGGTTTCCTAATGATCAGCATAAAATATAATTATTGTCATAATTTACATTGGCATAACGAAATTCAGCATAATGATCATTACGCATAATATTATTAGGCATAAATGTTTTGCCATAATGTTTATTGCCATAAATACTGTTAGCATAATATTGAAATATAATTTAATAAAGAGCAATGGTGACCCAGTGGTAACGACCGTGACTTATGTGTCGTAGGTCGTGGGTTCAAAACCAGGCAGGAGCTTTACTTTGTGTAAATTATTTCATCACCACTACTCTCAAAACGGTGAAGGAAAACATCGTGTGGAAACCGGCATGTCATAGAACTAAAAATTCGAAAACATGTTGACATCCACCAACCCGCACTGGGCCCGCGTGGTGAATTACGGCCCCATTCCCTCTCAAATAGAGGAGGCCTGTGTCCCAGCAGTGGGAACATTAAAAGGCTGACGATGATGATGATGAATTTTATAAAGCATAATTATATAAACGCATAATAATAATTATCCGTAATGTTCTTTGAAATAATAAACTCTAACAAATAACTCCTAATAAAAACAAACATGTTCGCGGGTCAAGGCTGACCTAAGGACCGTGCTTAAACCGAATTCAATAGAGTAATTCCCAAATTATAATAAATAATGTAAGTACATAACACCATTTTTTTATTTTTAGGTGTATAAATTATATTATGCCTTAAAATTCATGCAAATTATGCTTCCAAATTATGCCAAAACAAATAAGACCAAATGACAGTTACGCTAATATTTGCATTATGCTAAAGTATTATTATGCCACAGTATAATAATACTGTAACACTGTAAACTGTACTGTGTACTGTAGCGTAATAACGCTGATAAAATTCAAGCGAAAAATTTATGCCAAACAATATAATGCCAAGAGGGGGATTCCCTCTGGAAACGTTGATGACAGTGAATAAAATGGTTAAAGATTGACTGCGATAGATGATAATGAATGAATATGTTTAAATCTACAAGCATAATTATTACGTATTGTTTAAGTTTACTTAATTTAGTACATAAATATACAATAAGAATATGTAACGAGCTATCCTCGAAGACAAACTGAAAAATGACGATGATGGCATAAATATAATGATAACATATATTAAATATATTAATTTTATTTGTACGTACAAATAAAATTAATCAATTTTTAAAAAATACCGTTTCAAACATTTGTATGAAATGGTATTTTTCAAAAAATTTATTAAGTTCATAAATATGAAAGATGAAATTTAGAAAATTGAATAATAATAAGAACTACAAGTTCTCATTTCAATTTTCTTCTTCTTTTTCATCATCGTCTTCCATTCGCTGTAAAATTTCAAATGCCTCTGTGTTCTCGTCTTCAACAACATTTGTCTCCAGTTCTTCCGGGATTTCGGGCGCGCGCTTTGCCCTCTATGTCGAAAATGGTTCAAGATATTAAAAAAAATGTTTAATCAAATGTTGTCGAGAATTTAATCCTCTACAATATTTATTATACATTAAAATAGCATAAAACCCATAGGAAACGAGATATTTGCAATAAATTTGTAAAATATCGATATTTTTACCTTTGACTTTGGAATATCTGTAGTCGCGGACACCCTACGATAAGTAGGTTTTGAGACAAGTTTTAGGGTGCCAAAATAAAGGTTTATACAACTTCATAGGTGATTATCTCTTATGCCGAGATTCTTGCCCTAATGTGACAAATTTTCTTGGACTATAGGAATATTAATAAATAAATGGTTTATTACCTTCAAAATTTAATTAAAAGTGCTTTTTATTCACTGTTTTCAGTGAATAAAATAAGCTTTTTAGAGGGGGAATGGTACAAAAGGCATTAATTTGAACCTACGTAGACATTCGAGGAAATCATAAGTCTGTAAGTCTCAGCAACCAGAGACAATTAATTTCTTCACTAACCCCTTCAGTGTCAAAAACGTGGATCCACGCGAGACACAATGCAATTTTAATTGTTTCGATAATTACGGCACACAACCGATTAAAAGAAAATATTTATATTCCATTTACAAAAAGTAACAGAATCTTATGACAACAAATAAAAACTGAGATCGGTCAATATACCTGGTATAATATCGACCTTTTCATTCCAATTCATCATCCATTAATCTCCTCCTTTCAACTATCCCAGGAAAACCACCCAGTGAAGAAACCCAATTAATAATACTATCAATAATTCTAACATACAACTTGTAGGCTTTCAAAGCCCTCGCAAGGGTTCCAAGTTAATCCGATGATAGGTTTTCTCATTCTCGGCTCTGTATTATCTTTTGATAGCACATTTTAATTTATGCGGGTACTCATAAATTAATAATATCATATCGTAAATTCAATTGCTAAAACTTTGATATTAACGCACTGTTTTTGCTATAAAACGTGATTAGAATCTGAATTTAGAACGAAAGTTTTTGAAAAAGGTAATGCGCCGTTTGATAGATGTTGTTTTAGTTCGTTAAGTTTTAGAGGTTTAATTTTTTAGGACTAATTTTGAGTTGCCTTTGATGCTTCAGAGGGTACTTACTATGTAAATAGATACGTCTGTTCTGCATTAAATTTTAGAACTCAAACAGCTAGATTAACTTCTAAATGACTGACTGGTTTAGACAACCGATGATAGAATAGGATAGATGGACCCCCTTTTCCGCACTTAGACTTCCATTTAGTCCTTTGTGCGTGTGTAATATTGTGAAATGTTACAAAGATTCATCATATAATGGCCATAATAGAATTAGATCTGTAATATACGATATTTATATGGTTGTAAAATATGTCCATGAATACTTTTACAACCATAGTTGCTTCCGTGGAGTTTCTTGCCCTTCTTCTACACGAGAACTAGTTTAGCGAACGGGCGGTAAGCTTTCTGAGCCTGAATATGAATTAATTGACAAGCCTAATTGAAATAAATACCTAGTCTTGTCTTTCTGTGCTTTTATTCATAAAACCTTTCCCTTATACACCACATATAATAGGAACTCTGATACACAGTAAATAACCATCTTGACATATATCGATACTTTTATAAGGAGTTCCATTATGATTCTAACATCAGAAGTGGGATTCAGCTCTAGCTTACACAAGATTTCTAATGAATTTCATTTTGTCATTTTCATAAACAACGTGTCGACGAGTCACCCGACTCCACTCGCACCAAGACGATGTCCTCGCGATGCCGACCCAGCCGACGGCACTGCGAGCTGCATAGCTTGCGGATCTAGAAGCTGTAAGACATGGATCTGCAAACTATGGTCAGAGCATCGGATTCTGACTATGGGCATCTGGCTGACAGCTGCAGCACGAAACGGCTAAAAGTGGTAAGGCCTTCAGAGGCTTTGTTTTTATTTGTTTACTGTTGAATATCTTTGGTGTTATTAAGATATAATATTATGTTTCAATAAGCGTAAAACGATAATTCCCAAGGTTTTCAGTTTAATTATCAGAAATTTGTCTAGTATTTTTATGGAAATTTTTATCGGAGGGTATTTTTGCAAAAATGTACCCAAATTGGTAATAATACAGTTAGTGGCCACTTACATACTTAAGAGGTACAAAGGATTTGCAAAGAATCGTTATTTGTTAATGGAGGCAGAATAGTAGTTTTCACCAATATTCTCACATTTGCAAGAAACTCTCTGCTCTGGTTTTCTCTTGGCTGTTTTTTTGAGTAAAATTAAAAAGGAATCTTATTTATGGCAAAAGCTGTTTTGCAATTATTTTCATGAAAAGTCTGTATTAATTAATAAAACAAATATTCTGATCTTCAGAAATATTAAAATAAACAATCCAATTAATATATTCTTACCTTGCTTTTCTCGATCGGATAATAAATTTAAGTAATTAGTTTTAGGGTTATTAGAGATTGAGATTTTGATATAAACCAATCGTGATCTAATGGTATACAGAGTTAGAATTACAATAATTTATTGCAAACTAAACAAAAGTGCTAAAAATATTAGCACAGCTTACTAATTCATTTTGTTAGGACATAAAGATGAACTGACAAGAACACTAGTGTGTGAATGTCTAAGAATGTGTTTGTCTGTGACCACACAGCTAACATAGTTCGGTTCTATCAGAACAGCTACATAATAAGTAACTTCTTATCATTGAGTCAAGAATATATCGTCCACTTGCGACGACAGTGTGACAAATCGGATTACACGATTTTTCATTTTATTGATATTCTGAATCGCGATCTCGCGTTCTATTATCTCCAAAAACGGGATATTTTTTTCCACAAAAACAGCAAATAATATGAGAGAAAGAGAGAAAATATCACAGTGTGGCGCTGTCTCGTTTGGAGATCTAGTTGGCTTCGACACAGTGACAATTCAGTTGTCAACTGAGCTTCGAGGTGTGAAGTGCTCTCGGTTTTCATGAAAAACGTGACATCACGAGGATACCACGATTTAGGAGATAAAGGTGAGTTGCTTGTAATAATTTTCTTTTATTCGACAATGTGGCACGTCAACTAAACGCAGTGTTCTTGTAAAACATCAAGTGAAGTTAATGAGACATGTTTTTGATGTCACGTTTTTCTTGTAAGAAATTCACAGTATCACCGCGTCATTTTGATTTGTAACGTTGTAGATGATACATGTTTCTCTTATACTGGCAATGTGTTGTGGGTCATTTGTTGATGTTCTGTTGTTGCAGAATATATATTAATAAAATTTAATGGTATGTCCACTTGTCACGTTGTATACACTAAACAGCAATATACATCGCCAGTTATATTTACAGATTGGAACAAGGTCGCAACTAATATTGCAATTAGCACAAGCAAAAATGGACGAGGATTTGCCCAATAGCAACTCGTAACAACCCGGATTTAAAAACTTTTAACTTCAATGAAATATTAGATGATCAACAAACGACCCAAACTCATCGTCATCGCAGTGTATCACTGAGTTCATCTTCTTTAAGTACCTCGTGTAGCAGCTCTTCAAGTTCTTCATCTTTCGCCGAGGACAGCGATGACTCCGTAAAAGACCCCGACTATAAAGAGATTCAAGAAAACCGCCGACCTGTATTTTCATTCAATGACGTGAGCGATAATGTTCCGATAGCTGCGACTAGTCAGCAAAAAACGACAAACCGATAAGAAAGGTCAGGCATCGAATCAGTAATTTTTACTTCTAATGAAAATCCAATCGATGCATCTGATACTTTGAGTACCGGAAATCGATCGCCTTCAATTGAATCTAGCGTCGTCGCCGCAACAGAATCTGAAAATACTCCTTCTATTGTTGAAACTCCTAGTAAAAACGGGAAGAAAAGGCCAAGACAAGAAAATAAATGGAAGAAGAATATTGCAAAGAAATTGAAAAATAGTGGGCAACCTTATAAATCAGCAAAAACTCAAAAGGATATTCCAGAACGAAGACTTAAACCCCCCTGTAAAGAAACCTGTAAATTTAAATGCCACGCAAATATAACGGAGATTCAACGACAACAACTTTTGAAAGAGTACTGGAATTTGGGTGAAATTGAAAGACAGTGGTCATTTATAATTCAGTCCTTAGAAGAGGTGAAACCAGCCCAGCGATATGTCAGAATTGATCCTGACGGAACAATAGCACCAAAGCGCGAAAACAACAATGCTTACTTTTTTACAGTGTCTGGGGTTAAGATCAGAGTTTGTAAAACCTTCTTTAAAAATACTTTGGACATCAACAATAGACCTATAAAAACCGCACAAAAAAACCAGAATAAAAATACAAACATTTCTTTGATCAAAGACAATCGTGGATGTCACAAAAATCATGCCCATGTTGACGAAACAATAAAAACTGGAGTAAAAGCTTTTATCGAAGCCATACCAAAAATAGAGTCTCATTACATCCGAGCCTATTCCAAGAGGCATTACATTAGTGGGAGTAAAACTATTTCCGATATACACCGAGACTATGTTGAGGATTGCAAGGCCCAAAACATTCCCTACGCAAATTACATCATGTTCTATCGCATCTTTACTCAGGACTTTAATATCTCTTTCTTTATCCCCAAAAAAGATGCGTGCGAACTTTGCGAAGCTTATAAACTAAGTACAAATGAAGAAAAGGAAAATAAAAAGGAGCAATTACAATCTCACCTAGAAGAAAAACGTATGTCGCGAATTGAGAAAGAGAAAGATAAAAAAGACAAGGGCATTTTTGTGGCCGTATTCGATCTTCAAGCTGTGTTTCAGTGCCCTAAAGGAGACACGTCCGTTTTTTATTATAAATCAAAACTGAACGTATTGAACCTGACAATTTATGATCTCAAAACAAACTCCGTTGAAAGTTACGTGTGGGATGAAGCACAGGCTCATAGGGGTGTGAATGAGATTGCCACCTGCGTTTTCCAATATTTAAAGAAGATTTCTGAAGGACAAAGTTCAATGGACGTTGTATTTTATTCTGACAACTGTGCTGGCCAGCAGAAGAATAAATTTATGATGGCTATGTATCTCTATGCTGCGCAGAACCTTCCAAACATAAATTCCATTACACACAAATTTCTCATTAAGGGGCACACACAGAATGAGGGAGACTCGGCCCACTCCCAAATTGAATGCCAGGTAAAAAGGCAGTTGAGAAGTGGACCTATTTTTACCCCTGAAGGATTTATTGGTGCAATCAAAGCTGCAAGAAAGAAGTCAGAGCCAATAAATGTAAATGAATTATGTTACAGTGATATTTATGATTGGAAGGCTGTTCTCAATCAAATGAATTTTGCAATTCACAAGGATGAAGAACGAAAGGTCATTAAAACTTCGGAAATAAAGGGAATTCGAGTGGTAAAAGACGATCCCCATGCAATCTACTATCGTACGTCTTACGCGGATGAAATGAAGAGAGCTGTGGTAGTAAAAGTAAAAAAGAAGCCTGTTAATGAAATCCAACTAAAGAACGCTTTCAATAGAAAACCGGGTTTGGCCGAAAAGAAAAAAGTGGATCTTCTTTCTCTTCTAAATGGTAACCACATTCCTGGCTATTACAGGGCATTTTTCGAAAGTTTGTAGTTCTTTTGAATTTAAAAATTTAACAGTTAGAAGACTAATTTTATATGACTGATGAATCTCACTAATGTTCCTATTTTTGTTATTGTGTGTTTATAATGTAAGTACCTAATGGTTATTTAGTTGTAATCTATGAAGTCTATTCCTATGTCTGTACTTATTATAGGTCTTACGTTAAATTATTTTGTTCTTGTAATAGTTTATGAAATTGTTTTTTGCAGTCTAGCATGTTACGTTTTAACGTGTGTTTTGAACGAATGATTTTTAGAATAAGTAAAAGAAAAGTGAGGGTAGTTCAACATACCTTCTACATAGATCTAAGACAATACTAGGCAATCATTCCTAACAGTTTACATAAGTGCCAAATTAAATACCTTTACAAAGAAAGGTAATTTTTTCCTGTAACTCTCTTTTGTTTATTTTTTTAGGTGTGAAAAAAACAGTAGTGTCTTAATAATTATAACTTTTTTATAAGTCAAACTGTAATTTAACGTAACAAAATGCCTGATTAAAATAGTTACCACTATGTTGAATGATTCTATTATTCCTACAATAAAAACTAATTTTCAAGAATAATGTTTTATTTTCATATAACTCAGTTAAATGTAAATTTTTACATCATCTTTAATGTGACAACTAAACTTACCACCTTGTAAACTTTCTTTTTTTCTGGAACCACGTGATAAGTTTTCCTTTTTTTTTTCAAACACTAAAATGAAGTTAATTTGGTTCAAAATGTGTTTTTTCTTTTTGATATTTCATTTCATTATTAGTTATACTTTAATCACTTCAAACATAATAAAGCTATCTTTACAACAATTTAAGAGTTATGCTCATTTAAAAGTTTAAAAGTCGTTTTCTGTAAAATTAGGGTTTTTGGGATGTCACACTGTCGTCGCAAGTGGACGATATATTTAAAAAAAATTGTTATAGAATAAAACAAACAAATGAAAAGTAAATTTTTGAATAATTAAAACCATGTGGGTGTAACTTACCGAGTAGTTTGTTTTGAAAAGTGACAAGACAGGAGAAAGACAGAGAAGAGTTATAATAATGCCAGGCCGTACCATCAGCATGGTACATTAGAAAAACGATTTAGTTAAATAAAATTCTGTCAAAACAAATCAAGACGGGCCTCTGAATCTTTATGATCAAGCGACGATCTGTGACCTCTGAGTTTGACAGAGCTAGTTGTTTGAATAAGATTCTGTCTAAACAAGTCGAGACGGGCCTCTGAATCTTTATGATCAAGCAACGATCTGCGACCTTTGATTTTGACAGAGTTAGTTGGTTAAATAAAGAATTTAAATATATACCCTCTGTTGATCTGATTTTAGTCAGAAGAAAATATCTACGTTCGGTACAATTTGCAAATATATTGTCAGAATTGGCCGAGCGATGTATTGTTGGTTGGTGAAATAATATTGAGTTATTGAATTCCCATTTTTTGTTATTTTTACCACTGAGATATTGAACAAACAAAAGAAATGGCTGTGGCTGTGCCCTTGGCTGTGCCTGTGCCCTTGGCTGTGCCTGTGCCCTTGGCTGTGCCTGTGCCCTTGGCTGTGCCTGTGCCCTTGGCTGTGCCCGTGGCTGTCTGTGGCTGTGGCTGTGCCTGTGGCTGTGCCTGTGGCTGTGCCTGTGGCTGTGCCTGTGGCTGTGCCTGTGGCTGTGCCTGTGGCTGTGCCTGTGGCTGTGCCTGTGGCTGTGCCTGTGGCTGTGCCTGTGGCTGCGCCTGTGGCTGTGCCTGTGGCTGTGCCTGTGGCTGTGCCTAAAAAAAAAAAAGAAATGGCTGAGCCTAAAAAAAAAAAGAAATGGCTGAGCCTAAAAAAAAAAAGAAATGGCTAAGCCTAAAAAAAAAAAGAAATGGCTGAGCCTAAAAAAAAAAGAAATGGCTGAGCCTAAAAAAAAAAAGAAATGGCTGAGCCTAAAAAAAGAAATGGCTGTGCCTAAAAAAAAAAAAAAGAAATAGCTGTGCCTAAAAAAAAAAAAAGAAATGGCTGTGCCAAAAACAAAAAAAAAGAAATGGCTGTGCCTAAATAAAAAAAGAAATGGCTGTGCCTAAAAAAAAATTGAATTGGTGTGCCTGTGGCCGTGTGCTTGTCTGTGGCAGTGCCTAAAGTAATTTTCCCTCTTCTTTTCCCTCTGCCCTTTGTATTTATATATAACGTTTGTTTTTTTCAGAATATACAATTGTACATATGTTAATATATTTGTGTACTTCGAGAACGAAGTACATGTCAGAATGGCCGTGTTAGTATTAGAAGTACGTGTGATGTCATTAAATCATAAATTTACACTTTTAAGCACAATGGGTTTGCTACAAAATGCAAACTGTCATACTTATTAAGCATCTACTGACAAATGTCGAAGTACCTACCTAAATTATTATTGTGTTGTTAGATACCTACAATTGTTAGAGTACCCATCTAAGTAATTATTGTTGTGTGTACAGGATATAACTCTAAACTTACATATAAGCCATAGTGATGATATTCCTATAAAATATTACTGAATTTGTAATGATCATTGTGATGTATCCTGGATTTTATATTGCTATTTTAGTATTATAAGTCTTTTGAGACAATTAATAAAAGACTGTCAGTTAGTATCAATATTCTTTCGAATATTGATTAAGAATTAATAAATAGGCGATATTAAATTCCTTAATTGTCTTGATACGTTTTAAAAAGGTTTCATTACTCAAGAATTGATTATTGACCTAATGGTGAGATTATTTATAGAAATGTAGAAAATGGTGGGGACATTTGACAGGTCGACTCGTTATTATAAAGTGTGTAATTCGTAAGCAAAAGATACTTTTGTGGTGGACTACACAAGCTTCACGTAAGTTATTTGATATTATAACTTGATTATTGCTAATGGTTGTGTTGAAACTCTATTTTCATATTGTGGCCTTTATTCATAATGATGTTAAATTGATTTAAGGACTAGTCGTGTCCCTTGCCTTATCCTTGTGTTTTGATTATGTAATATTGTGAAATGTTACAAAGATTCATCATATAATGGCCATAATAGAATTAGATCTGTAATATACGATATTTATATGGTTGTAAAATATGTCCATGAATACTTTTACAACCATAGTTGCTTCCGTGGAGTTTCTTGCCCTTCTTCTACACGAGAACTAGTTTAGCGAACGGGCGGTAAGCTTTCTGAGCCTGAATATGAATTAATTGACAAGCCTAATTGAAATAAATACCTAGTCTTGTCTTTCTGTGCTTTTATTCATAAAACCTTTCCCTTATACACCACATATAATAGGAACTCTGATACACAGTAAATAACCATCTTGACATATATCGATACTTTTATAAGGAGTTCCATTATGATTCTAACACGTGCATGCCTCCTCTCTATGAGAGGGAATGAGCCGATATCCACCACGCGGGTCCAGTGCAGGTCGGTGGATGTCACTAATGTCTTCTAATTACAAACTTTTATTTATGTTGCAATGTATCGTAGCGGGGATCCGCTGGTTGGTGGCAGCATTGGATGTCTTTCGACTGATATGATATATGTATATATGTATGTATGTCAGTATGTTCGGATCAAATCTTGCAATTGAATTTTAAAGTAGTTATACACCACCGATTAAGATGAAATTTTGCATACACGTTTAGTTTGGATGACAATGCATGGTTAGCTAAGTGACGTCATTCTAAATCCAATATGGCGGACGGCCCAAGATGGCGAACTAGTTGCACTGCCATTACATGGGTATCAAATGACAGGGTTTGCTGAGAAGAATACGATAAAAGATTTTATTAAGAAAATGATTTTTATAATGAATACTTTTATTTTTGGTTCTAAGACATGCTGTTTCCGTGCCTAGGTTTGATCCCACGACCTACAACTTGTAAGTCGCGGACGTTACCACTGGGCCACCACTGCTCAAAAACCAATCCAATCTACCTAGCCTTTTTCCAACTATATTGGGGTCGACTTCCAGTCTTACCGGATTCAGCTGAGTACCAGTGTTTTTACATGGAGCGACTGCCTATCTGACCTCCACAACCCAGTGACTGGATAACACGGTACCCCTTGGTAAGACTAGTGTCAGATCTCAAGCTTCTGACTACCCGTAACGACTGTCAAAGATCTTCAAATGACAGCCGGGGCCAACGGCTTAACGTGCTTTCCGAGGCACGGAGGAAACTCGGTATGTTGAAATGGTCACCCATCCACGGACCGAACTCGTCAAGCGTTGCTTAACCTTGATGATCGACCAGTGTGGCTGTTATTATTTAGCCACGAGCTCCTCCACTGCTCGATAACCGATGATAACAATAAACTATGTAGGTTACAAAAAAGTTAGCTGACAAACATAATATAGAGCGCTTCCGACATGAACGTACCTATGTACCAAATGGTCATTTATTACTATTTCCTTGTACTGACCGCAGACCGCGATAGAAACAGTTTAAAATTGTAACTCATATGATCCACGGCTCTAGAACAAAGTAATTATCAACTCTGTCAAGAAGGAAATTAAAACCACTTTCATAAATCAAATTCCCGTCGACGATATTTATCGGCGTTGAAACTAGTACTTGCAGAGAAACTATAAGTTTTACTCTTGGCTCTGTTTATGTTAAACTTGGTCGGATTCTGTGAGAATTCTTGCACCTGTGACATTAACTTTATTAATTTCGTACGCTCAACGTTCAGTCGTACTGTAGAACTAATAACCTGTAGGCACACCTTGGAAAAACGACAATACGTATAATTGCTCGCTTTTGTTCAGATTAAGTGTGATTTGAAATTACGATAGCTGATAAAAAATTTCAGAAAATTATTTTGGCCTGCATATACAGCCCAGTATCCCAAATGTGAGTGCTACCTACGTGATCTTGAGTGGACACTGTGAATCGGTGACCGTATGGTAGGACGTCCTGAATGACGAAATTGGTGGAGTGTCATTCTTAACAGGATACCTTGTTGCAACTGGAATTGAAATAAACGACGAAGGATTGAAGTGGCCTATGTCCAACAGTGACAGCAATTAGGATGCACCGTCCAAAGTTCTGGGGGGTGACCCTATGCTCTTAGAGTAAGGTTATTTTGAGTGTGTGTAAGGGACGGATGTATATGACTTGTATACATCTGTCACTTACGCGATCTCAAAATAACCTTACTCTAAGAGCTTATGGTCACCCCCCAGGTGAGTTAGACATGTACATTGTTCCAATGTAGGTTGACGCGTATTTTCCGAAACAAATTTTCAAAATGCAGAAACTGGAAAGTTTTCTGAACATTCATATTTGCAGTTAAGCAAAAAGCAAAGGGAATAAGTTAATTTATAATTATGACTATTACACTTAAAACTTTAAAGAAACCACATCAATTTTCAGCAAATATTCACAGAACCAACTTGAAATTTTCTCAACCTAAATAAATGAAGTTGGTATTAATAAAACAAGCATAACGCAGACTAAAGGCACAATGGTTAAATATCAAGTTATCTGGCTATTGTTCAACACAAGCGAGGATCGCTTTTGAACATATCGCACTCATTACAAATTATAATAAATTCGCCTCTTTGTTAAATCCTACCTTAATATACGATCAGGCAATTATTGTAGGGTAACCATGTTACATATGTTTTGGTGGAGGGGTGAGGTGGGAGTGGCTGAAAAATATAACAAATTTTTTAATATAAAATATCTCCATAATTTTGAGTGATTTTATTGTTTTAACGAGTAACATTACTATAAGTAAAAAATGGCATTAATTCTTAGCCTTTTTATTTAAATAAGATAAACAAAATTTAAACTAGTATTACACCAATGGAGCACAAACTTACAATAACTTAAGTCCAGGTTTCCCCACGATGTTTTCCTTCACCGTTGTCAGCGATGGCCAAGATAAACTTAGAAAGTACATATGAATTGAAAAAGTCACATTGGTACTTGCCCGGATTCGAACCCTCGACCTCAAGCACGAGAGGCGAGTTCTTAGCCACTCACCACGACATAAAAAAATAATAAGATCAGAGGAAGTAAAAAAAAAACTGGCCAAGTGCGAGTTGGACTCGCGCACGAAGGGTTCCGTACCATTATCGCAAAAAACGGCAAAAAAAATTATGGCAGCCCCACTTAAATATCTATTTTATTCTGTTTTTAGTATTTCTTGTTATAGCGACAACAGAAATTCATCATCTGTGAAAATTTCAACTGTCTAGCTACACAACAACATCTAACACTACAGCACACCCACTAACACCCTACTAACAGCCTAGTGACAGACAGACAGACAGAAATACAGACAGGCGGACCGCGGGGTCTTAGTAATAGGGTCCCGTTTTTAGCCTTTGGGTACGGAACCCAAAAATGCCTTGGGATAGGCCACGATAACGAAGCTGCGGAAAAAAGAGACCAGATACGGATAACAAAATCTCATTTTACACTTTCAACAACTACTTTAACTTACCTCCAATTCAAAAGCCATAAAACATTCACGTATTACCTAATCTCTATTCTAGGCTCCTACAAAACAAAAGACGAACGTACAAAGCCTCAATTTTGTTCATCCATTGTAGATCGAGGAATGTCTCATGCAAACGGGATACACGGTCACACTACTACAACGACTCGCAGAAAACCATTGTTATAGAGAATGGCCGAGGTTCAAAAGGATACAATGTACCCACAATTCTATACGAACGAATTATGTAGCGTACATCATGATTCTAAATCATTTACAAAGACGAAGGTTACTTATCAGAGAGAGATGTTTTTAGAAAGATATGTGACCCAACTACGAGTATGACGTTTGAATGTAGATAAAACTTTAAAATTTTGTATTCAGATTTAATTGCGAGGTTCTTTGTTTCGCTATGAGAAAAGTTTGTTTTTAGGGTTCCGTACCCAAAGGGTAAAAACGGGACCTTATTACTGAGACTTCGCGATCCGTCTGTCTGTCTGTCTGTCCGTCTGTCACCAGGCTGTATCTCATGAACCGTGATAGCTAGATAGTTGAAATTTTAAAAATAGTATAAAATAAATATTTAAGGGGGGCTCCCATACAACAAACGTGTTTTTTTGCAGTGTTTTGCGATAATGGTACGGAACCCTTCGTGTCCGAGTCCGACTTGCACTTGGCCGGTTTTTTTTCTATTGATTTCTTGTTTGAAGCTGATAATAATAGTATTTTATGTACATTATATCTACACATTTTCAACAATGTTATTAAAGGTACTATAATAATCCCAAACAAAGGACAAAGCGTCTCATCATGATAAACAAATTGTTCGATTCAGGGCTAATGCAGGCAATTGGTCGTTCGTTTTATGTAGCTCATCCCGCCGTCTAAGGTAAAAGGGAAAGTGGGGAAGAAGGGCCCGCGTAGTGGATTCTCTCTCCAAGAGAGGAGGCCTATGACCCAGCAATGGGATCAACCCCACCACACTAATCCCAAACCACTGCAACTCCTGAAAGCAGAATCAACAGTGGCAACCACCAGAAAAGCGCCGAGGTAATGAAGCTCGACGAAGTCCAGGAGAATTAATTGGAAACGATTGATTGATTTTTGATTGGTGGAAAACGTTAAAAGGTTCAAAATAATTTTTTTTTTTTTTTCATGTAGGCATGTAGGCCTTCTAAAACGTCGACAAAAAGTCCACAGTTCGGGTTGGTCGTTTCTTATGGAGAAGAACCGGCAAGAAACTCCACGGTTACTCTTTTAAAAAAATGGTTTGGTTTACAATATTTCCATGTTACAGCATTCGTTTGTATATATGGGGGAACAACGTAGGCCCGAAAATAAGTCGTAAGAAACCAAAATAAAAACCGGCCAAGTACGAGTCGGACTCGCGCACGAAGGGTTCCGTACCATTATCGCAAAAAACGGCAAAAAAACATGTTTTTGTATGGGAGCCCCACTTAAATATTTATTTTATTCTGTTTTTAGTATTTGTTGTTATAGCAGCAACAGAAATACATCATCTGTGAAAATTTCAACTGTCTAGCTATCACGGTTCATGAGATACAGCCTGGTGACAGACAGACGGACCGCGGAGTCTCAGTAATAGGGTCCCGTTTTTACCCTTTGGGTACGGAACCCTAAAAAGAAAACAAAAATGTAAAACGAGATAAAAAGTAAACAAATGTTAACAAGCATCTAGAAATCTAGAAGGCCTACAATGTTCACACATTCACTCAAAAGAATCTATAAAAAAATAAAAAATAAAATAATACATGTGGCACAAATATTGTTATCAGTGCAGTAACTATTCGATTAGCAAAGGGCTATAAAGATGATTGAAAACCATTGCAAAAAGTCCAATTAAAAGAAAAAATGAGATTGAGAATAGTTAGAAGACATCCACATATTTTTGCGGTTTATGAGTTACTATGGAAGCCGCATGCGCAGAACGAGTTAAAGCTAAAACATTTATCTTCAACGTAGTCCTTGATTTTATAATATGCTTTTTACCCGGCTGCAAGGAATGGGTTATGTGTTTCGCGCGTATCTTGTATGTATGTATGTAAGTATGTTTGTATGTATGTAATATTTTTTATTACCTCGTATCTTCCAAACCACTTGATGGATTTTTATAATTAAGACATCGTTAAATAAGTCTTGACCGCCCAAGTGTTTTTAGATAGGTGAAGTTAAAAAAAAACATACATGGTGGATTTTGGGCGCCATATTGTGCGCGTCCTAATTTTTTTTTTCTTCCATACCCATCGAGTCGGGTATCAAAATGAAGGGTTTCAAGAGCTGATTGCAAAAATACATAGCACTAATATGTTTAAAAAAAAATAACTAAAAAGTTGTAAATAAAAAAAGGTAATTTACAAAACAAAAACCCGACTGCTTAAGAAGCGAACTAAAATGCTGTAAACAAGAAAAAATCATGCTGTGCAGTCGGAGGATTAGGTGTTCAGTTCGCGAATATGTATCCTCCGACTGCAGAGCATGATTTTTTCTTGTTTACAGCATTTTATTTCGCTTCTTAAGTAGTCGGGTTTTTGTTTTGTAAATTACCTTTTTTAATAAGGACACGTTTGATGTAGTTTTTGAACTTTCCGTCGGTCAGTTCTATAACTGACTTTTGCTAGTTTTCGTTAATCTGAATTTAGGTATTTTTCGTCCAAACTGCGTGTATTTAAATTATGGAAGTCGCTTCTAGTTATGAAAAGCCGTCGATTTTTGCGGACATACAAAATACATTCCAAAATATAAAGTGAAGGTAGTGTAAGTATATCGATCTCTTTAAATTTTTCTCTAAGGGACTCGAGATCCATTTTATAGATCGCGCGGATGGCTCATCTCCTTTTGTAAAATGAAAACTGAGTCAACGTCTGCTGCTGATCCCCACAGCAGAATGCCATAAGACATAATACTGTGGAAATAAGCATAGTATACTAACCAAGGTGTGGCTACATCGGTTAACTGCCTTATTTTCCTTTCTGCATATGCAGCTGAACTTAACCTACCCAAAAGAGTTCTAATGTGCGCGCCCCACTGCAATTTTGAATCGATAGTAATCCCTAAGAATACAGTTTCCGTTATAACTTCAAGATTTTTGCTGTCAATATTTAAATTTAGGTCACGTTGTGGTACATTTGGTAAAGAGAAAATAAGATAAGATTCAAACATCAAGAAATGTCACTTTTGTTTTGTTATTAAATTCGCATAAAACCAATAGATGGCGGTGTACATTTTTGGCTCTCCGCTACATCGCGCTGTTAAGATTTTCAGGGATTTCATGACCCCCCTTGTACATATCAAAAATAAATGATTTCTCGTTCTGAGCGCGGCGTTTTCTTGGTGCAAACCGTAAACTGCCGTGAAAGCTCCTCAGACTTTTTGGGAATTTGTACAAACCTTGGTTGGTGATGATGATGATAGGTAAGGGTAGTTACTATGAATCAACCAATCAGCCTTGCCTTTTTAACCGACTACCAAAAAAGGAGGAGGTTCTATGTTCGACATTATGTATGTTTTTTTTTTTTTTTTTTTTATGTATGTTCACCGATATCTCCGTCAATTGTGGACCGATTTTGAAAATTCTTTTTTTGTTTGAAAGATTATATTCCGAAATTGGTCATATTTTAATTTGGTGAAGATCTGATAAAGAACTTCGGAGATATACAACAGAACTCTTCAATAAATAACGGCAAATCTCTCGGGATTGCTGCAAACGCATGTCTGTTTATTGTTTATACTATTTCATAACATAACATCACGCCAGTATGCTCGAAAGGGGTATGCAGATCTCTCATTTCACCGGTTATATTCATTTTTCATGTTATTCGGGTAATCTATTCTGTCGGTATAGGTACTTACTTAACTACTTCCCTATTAGGTAGGTACAACTAAAAAGTGAAAAATAAAAAGCTTTTTCACAAAAAAATACTACCGACTTCCAAATAAGAAAACTAGAAAGTGAAAAATAACTTTATTTTTGGAAGTCGGTGTCCATAACTTAAAAATTTGGTACCTACCAAAGACACCGACTTCCAAAAATAAAGTTATTTTTCACTTTCTAGTTTTCTTATTTGGAAGTCGGTAGTATTTTTTTGTGAAAAAGCTTTTTATTTAAACTATATTGGAGTCAACCCACAGCTATAAGTTGATCTAAAAGTTATTAACAACTACCATATTTTTATGTTTTTTCTTGTCATCTTTGCAACAGTTGTGTTTAACTACCCACTAGTTGTTTTAAGTGTTCATCATATCATCATATCAGCCGAAAGACGTCCAGTGCTGGACATAGGCCGCCCCCAAGCGGCGCCACATTGACCGGTCCCGTGCGTCTCGCAACCAGCGGATCCCCGCAGCCTCCAGGCTTTCGGGGTAGCCCTCAGCGTGGTCTCCCCGAGCCTCATGCCAGGCCCAAAAATCTAAACCTACGTGGTTTAGCTTTTTGTGCCTGGCTTGAGGCTCTAGTTTAGTCTTCACAGAATTGGCCAATTAAGCAGTAGCATATCACTCTGATTGAACTGCAAGACGACCATCAAAAAATAAAAAAAATCCAGACAAAAATTGGAAATTTTAAGCGAGTTAAACGACAAGAATGTCAAATGACTTCAACATGATTTTAGTTAGGACCTCAGACACCTCAATTAAATTCAAATCTTTTGTTCCGTTAAATCAAGAGGAAGTATCATGTTAAACGCGGGTAACAAAACGATAGCACGATTCAGAACTGTACAACGCCATCTATCGAGCAAGGAGTTAAACTTTAAAAATATACATTATTTTAACTTTAAATTCCTTTAGGTATTTTTCATGCTTTAGGTTTTTAACTACAGCAAACCTCAGCAAAATGGAAGAAAAAATATAAATAAAAAAACATTGAAGAAATGTTTTATTTCGATTTATCATTTTAATTTTTATTTGCTATCTGCCCTTGTCTCTTCGCACGGTCTTGATGATATGGCACAGCACAGAGATTTATTTATTTGACGTAAGTTTTATATTTATTGACTTATTTTTTATGGTAATAACACTAAACCTTTTGTTATATTTTAATATTTTGCTCATATTTTTATATTAAATCATTAGCTCAAATGACTAGAAGTTGTGTCATATTTTATTATTATATTCAATCGGATTCATGGAAGTGGTAAATACTTTTACAATGCATGTCCTCGAAAAGAACGTTTTCCAAGCAGCCAAACTGTGCGGAAAGTGTCACTTTTTTTCACTAGTGCTTTTTACTTTTCTGTACTTTTTAGGGTTCCGTACCCAAAGGGTAAAAACGGGACCCTATTACTAAGACTTCGCGAACCGTCTGTCTGTTTGTCTGTCTGTCTGTCCGTCTGTCACCAGGCTGTATCTCATGAACCGTGATAGCTAGACAGTTGAAATTTTCACAGATGATGTATTTCTGTTGCCGCTATAACAACAAATACTAAAAACAGTATAAAATAAACATTTAAGACTCCCATACAACAAACGTGATTTTTTGGCCATTTTTTGCTCGATATTAATAATAGCAATTTGGCAATTCACAGCATGTTTAGTTGTATATTCACTTAAAAAAATAATTATTATTAAATTAAAATAAAATAAATTAAGGGGGGCTCCCATACAACAAACGTATTTTTTTTGCAGTGTTTTGCGATAATGGTACAGAACCCTTCGTGTGCGAGTCCGACTCGCACTTGGCCGGTTTTTTTTAATTTTTAAAGCCAACGTCAGCCCGACGCATAGAGCTTTTATTATTTGAGAAAAGTTTTACAAATTAGTTAGGTACAGATTATCATTCATATAAAAGGTAAAATAAAACTAATACTTCATTTAAGGCGTTTTTAATTAATCTAGATTGTTCGAGTTTTAACTGAACACACAGCGAAAATGCATAATTGCATCGAAAGCAAGTATGCACATTCGCTCGATTACCAAAATGTGGGCCAGTTCGCGTTTAGATCTCGTCAGAGACACCACGTACTCATAACCAAAACCATAACCATTTTACCATACATTTTACCATTAATTTAGTTACATAGTTTACCATACTTTAGTATTTCGTGTATCTAAGTGTTATATAGTATTTCAATATAGTTATTTCTCTTATAATCCAAGACTTTAACTTTTACCATATCCTATCATTTCAAGAAAGGTGTGTTAGGTCACCATAGCACCAAGCATATGACAATGGTCATATTGATAAATAAATTATTAATTTTAAATATTCATTAAATATGTTTGACAGAACGTATATTTTACTCGTGCCTTTTTGCGTTACGACGTGACAGCTATTTGCACATGCGCAGTAGATATGCTCGAGGAACTCTTAGTTAATCTGTGGTTATGCTGTGTGCGCTTGAATAAGCCCGCCATTTTATTAATTTTTGTTTGGTTCAGATATATTTTTTTATTTCCTCGCACAATACATAGTAAAATGTTGTATGATACACGTACGTAAGATAATTTCCGACTCGTGTCGATTTATCCACTCACTCGCTTCGCTCGCTCGTGAATAAAAATGCCACTCATCGGAAATCACCTACCTTCCGCACTTGTAGCATAAATAACTATTTCCATACATAAAACTTAATGATCAATCAATCAATTCATAATGGTTGCTCAAATGATTAATTTCAGATGCAATGTCTGTTATTTATTTAGTAGTGTTACATTTTATTATTTTTCAAATATTATCCCATTTTTAAGTAGGACTTGAAATAATTGACATATTACATAAATTTAATTGGATTACATTATCACACTTTTAAATTAGTGGCATTTAAAAGTACATACAATAAAGACGGTAGTGTTTATGAAATTTTGGTGGGCATCTTGAGTGGCACGCAATTTTGTTCTTCAGCCATTTCTAATTGAACATTAATTTGTTATTGGGATTCACCATCTGTCTAGCCTTTTTCCCAATTATTGTTGGGGTCGGCTTCCAGTCTTACCGGATTCAGCTGAGTACCAGTGTTTTACATGGAACGACTGCCTATCTGACCTCCACAACCCAGCAACTGGGTAACACGATACCCCTTGGCAAGACTGGTGTCAGATCTCAGGCTTCTGACTAACCGTAACGACTGTCAAAGATATTCAAATGACAGCCGGGACCAACGGCATAACGTGCTTTCCGAGGCACGGAGGAAAAACGGTATGTTGAAATGGTCACCCATCCACGGACCGACCTCGTCAAGCGTTGCTTAACCTTGAAGATCGACCCGTGCGGCCGTTATTATTTAGCCACGAGCTCCTTCATTTGTTATTGGGATTGATGTTTATAAAATATTAGGAAGTATTGCAAAGTCATACATTACATCTCCTGTAATAATTTCGAAATACCTATTCTAATAATGGTGTAAACCGCATGAGAATTCTATGCGTATTTTAGAAGAACAATGCGGGCTGCGTTGTTTTCGCACCAACAAATAAGAAAAGCGATTTCAAAAAAAGTTCAAGATTTCATAGCGGTGTCATCTTTGAATATTTTGTTAACAATCATACCATACGCTGCTCACTTGATTCTCTGGGTCAAACTTTGGTCATGCAAATATTGTATCGTACCATTCTTTCCTATATTATATTTATAGATGTGTTTTATAAATATAATTTCTTTCGTAAGTCGGCGTCAAAAATCGAAGAAAAGAAAACAGGAATAGAGACTTCTCAATAGTGTTATTTTTAAATTTGTGTTTTTATTTGGAAGTAGGTTGTTTTTTTTTTGCAATTTTTTTTTTATTTTTCTCTTTTTAGTTGTGGTACGTAATAGGCAAGTTCTATAGTAAGTTACCTATGATGCCAGAATAAATTACCCGAATATCATTAAACTTGAACATAACCGGTGAAATTAAAGTGTACTAAGGTGTACACATCTGTGTACCCTTTTAGAGCGTATTGGCGTGATGTTATATTATGAATTGGAATAAACAATAAACAGACATGATACTGCAGCAATTCCGAGAGATTTTCTGTCATTTATTGAAGAGTTCTGTCGTATATCACCGAAGTTCTTCATCAGATCTTCACCTTATTTAAATGGGACCAATTTGGAAACATCTCTTACAAACAAAAAAAAATATTTTCTAAATCTCTCCACAATTGACGGAGAAAACGGTGAACATATAAAAACAAAAAAAAATGTGTGTGTGTACTAGAGTACACAGGTAAGAAGTGAAACTTCTTTACGACATATCATTTTTCTACCATTTGCAACTTCACGAAAATGGGGTAGATAAGGCTTAAGACTTAAGAAAAACAATTTTTTCCGTATTAAATTAAAGCTATTTTATTATTATAGACATGCATACAATTAATGAGTAATTTATATTTATAAATTAATTAATTTATAAATATTAAAATCATGCTCATACGTGTTGAATTTATAAAACGAAATATATAATCACTCACTTTTCTTGTAAATTCACTTAAATTTGAATAAGTCTTTTTACTAAACTTTGATAAAAAAAGCAACATGGCGCGTAACCGAAAAACGTGAAGATAGAGTCCGTCCAACGAAAGAAGTCCCGTAGACGCGGCGCTAGTTTCTATGCGACTGTGCGCTGTCCTCTAACAAATCTTGTTAGTGTATTTCCATGTATTTCCGCGGGACTTTTTTCGTTGGACGGACTCTACGTACAAAATTTTCTCCCATACGTCGATAAAGAAGTTTCACTTCAAAAACTTATATAAACATTAGAAACGGGATATTTACCAAATAATAAAAAAAAAAAAAAAAAAAGATAAATATCGGGAACTCACAAAAAACAGTAAACATGGTAAATATCCCGTTTCTAATGTTAGTGTTAGTGACCATGACAGTTTAAAAACTTATAACTTATATAAATTCGAACATAGAACCGCCTCCTTTTTGGACAGTCAAATAAAAAAAACTAGCAGCGCGCTTGCAACCGCTTCACCAAAACATATTACCAAAATGTTGATACCTGAAAATCTTTCACGAAATTCATAGATTTACACTTTGAAGATACGCCCTGAGATATTACAGCAGGCTAAAAGCGTAAATCATCGCCAATCTTTTGTTTACGACCGAGATAACCACCCGCAGTGCAACGCTCGCGACGCCCGCCGCCATTTTAGTTTTATCAAGCGAATTGGTTTATGTTCTCATGTTGTGTGTGGTGTGTATTATGATTAAATTATTTTAAGCTTTTGAGAGGAAAATTTAAGCTGAATTTTCATCATATTTTCGTGGGTTTAGGTATTGAAAGAGCTTTTGGAAGTGTCTTTTCTTTCTAGATTTCTTCGTTGCATCCACGCTTTTCTGAATTAATATTTGTTTCGGGATATTTACCATGTATATTTTGATTTTGATTGAGAGCTCGATATTTCGGCACCGTTACAAGCGCCATGATCACGAGAACTAAAGTCTTTGCGGGTGGGTGATATTTACGAGCTGACATATCTGTCTACCCTCTTCCTCACTCGTTTTTCACGCACGATGCCGCTACTACCAGAACTTTTCTCACTAGTTACTCGACACTGTTCACGACAGATGATGCTCAGTGTATCAACTTTTGACACTCGTTCAGTAGTATCGAGCTCTCAATCAAAATCAAAATATACATCGTAAATATCCCGAAACAAATATTAATTCTAATGATTGTGACCATGTCAGCTTAAAAACTTATATCACGCTTTTCTGGTTGTCAACTGCTGGTCTATGTGCATTCTGGTTTTCAGAAGTTTCAGGCTTGTCTCAAAAAAACTTAAGCTGGTAAAGTTTACTGAGCCCTAATTGCAAAACATTTTTATTAATTAAAAAAAATATATTATACCTAGGAGTTTTGATTTGTCAATTGAGCAATGAATTGGCGGGGTTACTTACAACCAGAAGTGATAAAAAACAAACTCATTCGTCTAATTTTGTAGTGGTTGGGCTTTTAAAACATTATCATCTTGCTTACCATTTCTGGTCCAGACACCACACCACACGAGAAGCACCAGCTTACAAACAAAAAAAAACGGCCAAGTGCGAGTCAGACTAGCGTACGAAGGGTTCCGTACTTGGTAAATTGCGGTTTACGATTTATGACGTATAAAAAAAAAACTACTTACTAGATCTCGTTCAAACAAATTTTTTTTAGTTTTATCATTCTCTTATTTTACAAGTTACAGGGGGGGGGGGGACATTTTACCACTTTGGAAGTGTATCTCGCGCAAACTAGCAAAAAATTATTAATTATATTAATAATAATAATTAAAAAAAAAAAAAAAAAATTTTTTTTTTATTAATTTTTTTAGTTACTTTGTATTTAGCAAAAAATTATATTAGAAACCTCAATATCATTTTTGAAGACTTATCCATAGATACCCCCGTATAGCTCTGACGAAAAAAATAATTTGAGTTTCAGTTCTAAGTATGAACCCTAACAAATAATCATCAACATCGGTTCATAATTGGCGGACTAATCGCCTAACAAACATACAAACACATACAATCGAATTGCCTCTCTTTCTTTATGAAATCGGTTGAAAATCCACTTTATTTATCTGTAAGCTAAAATGTATTTGCTCCATAATTTAATAACTCGATGTGCTCCGGCTTAAACTTGTTTATGGCGGATTTGATTTGACGACCCAAATGCTTCGCTTCCGCCATTTTAGCTCAAGGTCGTCGATTTTGTGCCAAGACTTATTTGAGTTTGGTCTAGAAGACCGTCCGCTTGTGACATTTTTTTCCAAGACAAACAATCATGTAGCAATGTATTATAGTATTATGTGTGTGGTTAATTGTAACTTGTAAATCATTTTATTAAAATATTTCATAATGGACTCTCTTCTGACTTTAATCACGTCTTATGAAAATCAATGGATGAGGACCACGATGGAACGAGTGTGCCTAGAAGATTGTTTCTTGCATAATACAATGTAGCCACCTATAATTTTTCCACTGCTGGGACACTGGGCTCCTCTAGTTGTATGTGTGTGATTAACAGAAAACACGTGAAAACACGTCAAAGAGTGAAACTGAACTTTCTCCTATGATGAAATATGATAAAATATTTAGCCTTAAACAAAGATTCATTCAACTTTTTGACAATTCCGCTGTCTTGATTAAAGATTAATGTTTTGTAATGTATCCGCTGGATTAGTAATGGGCACAAATCTTAAGAATGTGGACCACGCATTTCTTTCCAGATCTAATTTATCTGTGTAGTTACTAAGCTGCTTGAAAAACCATCCGAGAGGGTAAAGAATCTTAATTCAGTGATATTACATCGCTTTCAAATATAAAGATAGCATAAATATTTATCGAAGCACCTAAAACTGTTTTAATTAATTCCAGAACGTTCGAAATTTACTGCTGATCCGAGGAAATAAAGAGAATGAAATCTAAAACCTAATTTCGTTAATTGTCTCTCGGATTCCGTCGCTAATCTATGAACACTTAGACACTCATTTACGAATTCATTGTGCGGACTTTAATTTTAGACTAGGCCACGAATCTACACTGCTTTTGTTTTTGAGGACTAAGACGACACCACCTTTCCCATGGGTTTATATTAAACCAGGTCACTTCCTTAGTTAATTATTCAGAATTTTAATATCGACTTTGTTTATACCGAAGTTTACCTATTCTGTAATTTTTTAAAGTAGATATATGAAGTTTTACTATATCTATGAATTTTAAATCTTGTGTACGAAAATGTAACAAAGCAAAGCAAAAATACACTGTCTAATAAAGCTTTAACAAGCCTTATTCTGTTCTGGTACCTATGCAGGGCATTACAAGGTGACTTTTAATTTGTTGGCAATCTTTCAGTCAATCTTTATGAAAATAAACAACTTTTTGTATGAAAACAGCTATTTCCTACAGTTTTTTCATATGTATGTATGTATGTTTGTTCCTATGTGGCATACTAGAGACCAAACACGTTGTCCGATTTTGATGATTCTTACACGTCAATCGATTCGTCTTAACCCTGCAAGTGTCACTGGCTACATTCAAATTGGAAAATAGAAAAATGGCGGATTTTGGCCGCCTTATTGTGGGGGACAAAATTTTCTTTTTCTTCCAAACCCGTCGTGTGGGGTATCAAAATAAAGGATTTTAAAAGGTGATTTCAAAAATATAACACTTATATGTTTAAATGTAAATAACTCAAAAAAAATACTAAAAAGTTTTAAATAAAAAATAATAATTTAAATAATCAAAAATCCCGACTGCATGAAAAGCGAATAAAAAAAAGACGTAAAACAAGAAGAAAATCATGCTGTGCAGCCGGAGGATACATATTCGCGAGCTGGCTGACCAAAACCAGAGATTTTTAATTCGCTTTTCAAGCAGTCGGGTTATTTGATTATTTAAATTATTATTTGGTTTCTCTTTTTAGTTTCAGATCAAATTTCAATGGGACCACATGAAAAGCACCAGCTATCAAATAAAAAACAATCATCAAAATCGGTTCATCTAGTAAAAAGTTTTGAGGTAACACTCTTAAAAAAATACAGTTGAATTGAGAACCTCCCCCTTTTAAAGTCAGTTGAAAATAGCCAAAGATCTAAAAATAGTAACCATGTCTGTATATCCGTAAAACATACCTATGTCCCTTTAAAGCAACGACCTTCTTCAATCTTCTAAACCCGATTCTAGGTAAACTACACCTGAGAACTGTCAACTCATTTCCTTTGTTAAACTTCAACAAAGTAGATAAACTTGTTTGTAAATACACAAACAGAGAAATTGGATTGCGTTTGTGCTAAGTTTTCGCTCCAATTGTTATACTTTGTACTTTGTCTATTACTCAGTTTTCACTCGATGCTCAGTATCATGAAATTATTATTCTGTTTTGAAAAACATTGACAGGTTTTATTTTGTTCACAAACGTTATTTCACATATTCTAAATAAACTAAAGTGTTACAGACATTTTGAAATGACAGCGACTTGTATAATTTTGTGAAAATTTTTATATGAATGATAGAAGAATTTCAGCAACTTTTGATGATCGCCACATAAAAACTCCACTTAATTTTAATAGACCCATTCCGAACACAATCTCACAGAAAAACAGAAAACTTTATACAAAGCGAGCGGGAACGCGTCCAATAAACATCATTGTCACATTCAGTATCAGTGCACAAACAGACACACACACACACACAGAAACCTTTACGTCGAACAAACGAAAGTCGTCTTTGTGCATCGTCCACAATTCCGTGCGGTTAAGTGCAAAATATTTGTTCTGGCACCCAAGAACGGGGATTCAATGTGGTAAAATAAATTGTAGATCTTTTGTGTGTGTGGGCTAAATCTATTGGCCCGATGTGTACACGTTTTTCACACATACTCCTTATTAGAAATAAACTAGGCCATGTCGAAGTGATGATTCTTGTTGTTTGGTGACTTCGCTGGCAACACAGTGTAATTTGCTGCTGTGTTTGGATTCTTTAGCTAAAAAAGTCAAAGAGTAAAACAATATTATTATGTTATAATTTTATTGTTTCCAGTTGGTAAATTTTCAGACTCTCTATATCTCTTATTGAACGGATTGCCGTCCCAATGGACTGAGAGAGTGTGTAGGTATATAAATTCCTAAAAAGCCCTGAAGAGCCTTCAAGGCATTTATTATAGTTTGCATGAAAAAAACGAACCAAGCTCAGAACGAGAAAAAATATTATTGTTAATATGTACAGGGGCTCATCAAAACGCAGGAAATCTTATCATCGCCATTCAGAGGAGTGACAAGAATGTACAACACCATCTATTGATTTTGGGGTGAACTAATAACAAAATAAATTTCATATTTCTTTGCTGAATCAGATAGTGCACCTGTGTTTGTACACACTCCTGAGCTTGTCTCGAGAAGTCGAAATTCGGTCTGGAGAACTATTTAGTATTATTAAACCATTTTATTACTATATTGGCTTTAGAACCAAACCTGCTGCTAACAAATGGTATAAAAACGTAGACAATGTTGATTCAGTTTAAATTATTGCAATGTCGAGATACACATAAATTAATGAAAAGTGCTTGAAAAATATCAATGCCGATAAAATTAACGAAATATTTACCAAAAAAAATTAGTCCACCGTTTTTTATTTAAACGAATTATTGCCTTTCAATTCTCGATATTTTATAAAGGGTTATTCGAAATAGGATTCCGATGGTGGTCGTTGGTCGACCGAAATTTGGGGTCCAGTGCTTTAATTTTTTTAATATTTTTGGTAAAAACCCTTGTGTTTTATGTAAAGATTGCTTTGATTGAACTAAATTCTATTATAAAATTAAATGTATTGAATTTTTTGAGTTCTGTTTTTGTTTACAATGTATTATTTAATAAGAGAAAACATCAATAAATACATTAATTACATCAAAACACCCACTTTCCCAATACCTTCACAAAATAGTTTCCAACTAACTAGAGCGTTAATTTAACGTAATCCTTAACACGCTTAGATATAAACTGAAAACGACTCGTCCCATTGTTAAATCCGAGATACACAAGAATTGTTATTTAGCTAAGAAAGGCCTTGATCCTGTGTAGAAGATTTGATGGGATTCAATTAAGTCGAGATAGACTTGTTCTGGGTAATTTGATCTAGATGCTAGAGCTTAATAATCGAGTGAGATTATTTGCTACACAGGAAGATAGTATGAAGGAGTTTAAAGAAAAAAAAGAAAAATAAATTTATTCTGCACAAACTTAGAAGCCCACGACAAGTTTCTGGACAAAAAAAAACAAAAAATCGGAAAAAAAAAATTAAACAAAATACATGAAAAAAAAGTGCCTCACGGCTGCGTCAAATAGATCCGGTTAATTCCAGTTCAGCAAAATGTCAGACAACTAGTACATAGTTGGTTGGTGGTTTTAAATTGAACCTTTAGTGTACGCCGTACGGATATAAATTTATTGCACTTTAACAAACAGGTCAATAAAAACCTATTCTAGTAATATACAGAAGAAAATTGTTTTTGTTTGTAAACAAATCTTAAGAGATACTGATCCAATTGCGAGAATTCTTCCCCTACAAAGAAACTTCACCATTGTTGAGAGTTACAGGAAATAAAAGCCAAAATAATGTACGGTTCCTGTGGAATCCTGTGGGAATTAAAACGAAATAGATAAAATTCGGCATATAAGATGGAACGAAGAATTAACTACATGATTGGAATTCCCTGCCGGAATCTGTGTTTCCTGTTAGCTATAAGCTAGCTAGGGGTGTTTTAGTCAAGACTGAATAGGTTTCTTTAGGCTAATTTGCTTCTCTGTCAATCACAGCATCGCTTACCATCAGGTGTGATAGTGGTCAAACGATAGCTTACCATACCATAAAAACTACATTCATAAAATTTCAAAAATAAACGACAGTAGTACCGTAAATTGCACTCACACACACACACGCACGCGCACACACTCTCACTAACTAACACAGACACGCGCGCGCACTCACAACATTAATGTATTGGACTTATTTTACGTGCGCCTTTTGTCGACGTTTTATAAGTGCCCATGTAGGCCTACGTAAAATAAAAAAAATTGATTTTGATTTTTTGATTTTGAAAATTATGTAACAGTCTAAGAAATACTGCTTATCCTATGTTCGGGAAATGAGAGCTGATTGTCCTTAATATAGGCTACTAAGTAACCTAGCTAGGACATCAGATCGTGAAATTGTATTGTTACCTACTCACCAAAATAAAAAAAAATAAAAAATTGCAACAAATTGAATAATAATTAACATAACTTAACTTCCCATGTAGAAAAACAAACAAAAAGTCATTGACTTGCGTAAGGACAAGGCCAACCGCTCGACTAAATGGCACCAGCGCGCTGGTCTTAAAATTGCAGTTTAGGACCAACGCGACGAGTTGACAGTGGTCCGTGTGCGTGTCTCTGACTAGTATATAGTTATCTGTGGCGGGAGGTTTTGAAGGTTTCTATAAAATGTTCAGATGGGCGTATCCTTACTTTCGAAATCATTGCAAAAAGTACCTACATTTTTACAATTAAATAAGAACGCCTTTACTTTTACTCTTTATATTTGCTATTTCCAGAGACCTTGCAACTCTTATTTTTCAATTTACGTAGTCGCCCATCGCAGTAAAACAAACCTTCAGATAGTAAACTTTCCCCACAAACTGATAAAGAATCTAATTTATACCTTTGCAGGGAACATTTCTTAGAGAACTTTTAGAGAAAAGATCGCACTCACTGTTGATTTTGCGAATGAATTATACTGATTACGTTGCAATATATAAAGTTGTTATCTTCGTTATTAATGTTGGCCAAATATTTTGGGCACCAGGTGTATTTATTTTATTGTTTAAATAAATAATTTTCGAGATCAGTATAATTACTCCATTGTTGTTTGTTTTACTGAAAAGGAAATGTTAAATAAGAATTCAATCATATTTTTTTTTAAATACAAACTTACTTGAGATAATTCTTTTTATATCACACCAGTTACACAATTCTTTGTACCATATTATTGATCGAGTTTTATTTATTGTATTGTATCTACACATATCTTGTACCTCCCTAATATAAAATATATTTATTTATTCGTTTATCATCGCAATGGAACGCCTTGCAGCAATTACACGAATGGAGCACAATCTTATAATAAACTCACTATAGTCCAGGTTTCCACACGATGTTTTCCTTCACCGTTGTCAGCGTCCAAGACAAACTTAGAAAGTACATATGAATTGAAAAAGTCACATTGGTACTTGCCCGGATTCGAACTCACGACCTCAAGCACGAGAGGCGAGATCTTAGCCACAGGGCCACCACGACATATATATTCATGTATCAAATTCATTTTGTTTCGAGATCCTTCCTTCCATACTCTTACCATCACTTATTACTGGCAACCTTTTTATAGCAGACCACATCATCATTTACTTTTCACATTATCATTCGATTTTCAATTCAAATTCAGAACGCCACATTTTCCCCCATGCACTCACATTCCGCTCAGTGGTCACTGCATCTTCAGAGCCCGCCGAGGCTAGTTACTGTTTGTAATTATAACCATCGTCTTATAATCTTGTGATTATCTTTTAAAACGCTGTGTGACAATACTGTACTGTTCTTCTAATGATTTTGGTGCGATTATAAAAATTCTACAGTCTGTTTCATTGTTAACTGCTTTCTCTACAACCTAATAATAACTTATTCCGGTGAGGTCCCCTCAATTGAGCTAGCTGGCAAGAGGACAGAGGGCCTACCGGTACAATTGTATATCTAAAACGCTTCTAAAAACAAAAGAACTCCGATCACAACACTACCTCAGTCCAGTCGTAACTCCTAATTAGTAAGAATGTCAGGTAATTTCGCGTGAGCAATTAAAACTGGAAAAAGTGCCCGCTAATTATTCGCCATCCCACAATGCATTAAGGAAAAGAGGGATGAATAATTTTCGGGACAATTATAAATCTGCTCAGTCGCGCAAAACTAATTTATATTGTCAAGGAAGAAAATGTATGGACATTTTAAGAAAGTAGGGAATCATTGTTTTAGTAGAGATTTGGGAGGACATAAAAAACCCGCAATTGGAGTCAATTAAGAGTAGAATAAATTAAAGTTATATATCTAAACTAGCTTCTGCTCGCGGTTTCGCCCGCGTAAATGTTTTTTATCATCCCAAGGGAATACAAACTATCCTGTATCCTTCCCAGAGTCTCAAACTATCTCCATGCCAAATTTCTTCTAAATAAGTTCAGTAGATCCAGAGATTATTACCTCCTACAACCTAACAAAATCACAAACTTTACCTCTATAAAACATTATAGTATACTCGTATTTAGTGTATATAGTAAAGAGCAGTGGTGGCTCATTGGTAACGGCCGCGACTTTCTTTGTGTAAATTATTTCATCACCACTGCTCTCAAAACGGTGAAGGAAAACATCGTGAGGAAATCGGCATGTCTTAGAACCAAAAATACGAAGACAGTGACATCGACCAACATACACTGGCCCGCGTGGTGGATAACGCCCCATTCTCTGTCACAGAGCGGAGACCTGCACACACAACGGATCAAATGCGAGTCTAAGTGCGGAAAAGGGGTCCATCTATCCTATCACCTACCACAAAATTAATGGTATATATACTTACTGCTGTCACTAATCCCATTCTACTAATATTAAAAACTAGCTGTCCCACGCGGCTTCGCTCTCGTGAACTGGCTACCTACCTACCCTACCTACCCTACATACATGAATGATGCGTAACTTTAACCGCTTACGCTGCACACGCAACGGAAGCTCTCAAAAAGGAATATTTTTTCCCGTTTTTGCAACATTTTTCATTTATGCTCCACTCCTATTGGTCGTAGCGTGATGTTATGCCTATAACTCTCCTCGATAAATGGACTATCCAACACAAAAATAATTTTTCAATTCCACCCAGTAGTGCCTGAGATTAGCGCGTTCAAACAAACAAACTCTTCAGCTTTAAAATATTATTAATATAGATGTAAAAGTCGGTGTCTTTACTCGTAGATGTTTGATAATTAATCACGCTCCAATGACTGAATGAATTATGATATGAATATGTTCTGCAGTTGGACCTACTAAGGTATTTTTATACATGTAGTACTTTCACATGGGCAATGCAACTCTCAAATGCAAGATTTTTTTATACTCCGTGTGGCTTTCGAATACAACAGTTTCACCGTTTTGTTGATAGACCATGACTATGATGCCGTACACCGTGTTTCATCCAAATCTGTACAGCCGTTGAGATATAATTGATTTACAAACATCTATTTTTTATTTTATTACATTATTTTAAGATTAGCTATACTAACAAACGGCAAACCAAGAGTTGAAACTCAATATTACATACTTATCTACAACATTACATATACTATTCGAAGAACTACTTTTAATCCCAAAATATTTCATATTCGCCAAGATATGACACGTTCTCCAAGGATATTCAGTATTCACTCTATCTGGTATTATGACGAGTCTTTATAGAGCTGTCTACACGCAGGAGTAAGCCTGGATATTAAATTCTACGCCAAGTTACGATACAGATCCTACAGATTTACTCGTGTGAGGAATCGGTTTCCGTCGTACAGGTTCCAATTTCTATTGGATACAGTTTAAACTAGGAACACACACAGAATTTGGAGTAAGTTGCTTGTGTGAGTTTTAGCAAAGTGATTTTGATCCATCTAAATTCCATCCATCCACCCGTCTAATTGTTTGCATGAAAAAGACAGTCTCTGAAAGTACCAAGCTGATTACGAATCACTACTGACACTACTCACTACTACTACTACTACTACTATTCACTACTGATAGCTACATCATTGCTAAGTGCCACAGGCTACTTTAAATTACGATTACATGGATTATCGAGCGAGAAAAAGTTAGTTTAAAAAAATCAGGTTGTTGAAATTGTTTTATTTGAGATCTATGTAATTTTTAGGGTGCCGTACCCAAAGTGTCAACACGGAGTCCTATTGCTGTCACTCTCGTGTCCGTCCGTTCGTGGTATGTCACAAAATTTTGTTCAAAGATTTTTTTAACTGTCCTATGAACTTGATAATTGGTGATAATGTTTATTATTACGTATATTTTACTAACACATGCCAATATATTCTACATTTGCTACGGAATCTGAAATGTGCGAAATACGACACGCAATTGGCCGACACGCAATTTTTTTTGAAACTGCGTCAAAAAAGGCTTGCATATTGATATAATGAGGCACGCGTTATTTTATTCAAAAACATTTTTCTTCGTTCCATTTCGATTTTTGAATTCAAAAAGTTGAAACCCAATGGCTCGAAAGACAAAAAAAGCCGACTCTCACGACACAACAACTGCAAGTGACACTACATGTTGCAAGAGTAACTTGGCTGCATGCTTTCGTCCGCCGAAGTAACTTATTTTTCCGTTTTAAATTGTGGGGAAACCTTTTAAACTTTCTTAACTTCCTCACAGATCGGAGAGTGTAAGAAAAACATGGATAACACAATAGATATACTTTATCTCATTGAAGTTTTTAATTGAGTGAAATAATGAGTTCTTCGTCAACTCATTGATTTTATGAAATTCTGTGGTGTTGTCATTAAACATTTCTACCATCTTGATAGGATTCTGTCAAAATATGTGTGGGGTCATCGTCGACAAAAAATAATTCTAATAATATTAATAATATTCGCGTCTCCTAAAAATAATTGGACTAGTTTTCCAAATAAAAATAATTATTAGACAACTGTCCCTACCGAAGACCCGTGGTCCAACTGACTTATTTTATTAGTTTATATTAATATATAAATAACTAAAATTGAAATGGCGCTCGAAATGAGCGTCGCAATAAAGTGATTGAAATCTTTATAAAAATTAAATAATATTTTGTTTTGATATTTTAGTGTTCTTGTTAGCTTGACACGGGGTCATATGGTTGCACATCTCTACTACGAGGAGGGATCAAAAAGTAGTGAGAATGAGATAGAATATAATGACTATTGATAACTTAATTATTTGTTTTTCTACATAGTTGCAGAGTCTCTCTACACACCGAGCTGGACTCGCTATTCCAAGGCTTCAATACCTTTCAGAAAAAAAGTTTTGTCTTGGTCCTGCAAAAAGCTCTCCACGGCATCCATCACCTCGTTATCGTCTTCGTACCTGTTTCCCCTTTAGTATTTTTTCAATTTGGGGAACAGATAAAAATCGCTAGCCGCCAGATCTGGTGAATAAGGGCGGTGGTCAACCAATTCGAAGCCAGCTTGCTGAATGGCAGCCATCGAAACTGCCGTTTTGCAATTTTGATGATACTGGTATTGCAATGTAACCAATTTCTCGGACTCACGCACTAAGGGTTACGTACTTGGTAAATTGCGGTTTACGATTTATGACGTATTAAAAAAAACTACTTACTAGATCTCGTTCAAACCAATTTTTGGTGGAAGTTTACATGGTAATGTCCATCATATACTTTTTTTATCATACTCTTATTATAGAGGTTAGAGGGGGGGGGGGACACATTTTACCACTTTGGAAGTGTCTCTCGTGCAAACTATTCAGTTTAGAAAAAAATTATATCAGAAACCTCAATATCATTTTTGAAGACCTATCCATAGATACCTCACACGTACGGGTTAGATGAAAAAAAAAAATGTGTTTCAGTTCTAAGTATGGGGAACCCCAAAATTTATTGTTCTTTTTCTATTTTTGTGCGAAAATCTTAATGCGGTTCACAGAATACATCTACTTACCAAGTCTCAAGAGCATAGTTTTTTATAGTTTCGGAAAAAAGTGGCTGTGACATACGGACGGACAGACAGACAGACATGACGAATCCATAAGGGTTCCGTTTTTGCCATTTGGCTACGGAACCCTAGAAATGGCCTTTTGATTGATCGTCCTGGCCAAGAAAAACACAATAACAAAACTTGTACAACATACCAAGTCAGAACTAAACAAAGCAACTGACATAGCTCAACAAACAAGACAATCCAACGATAAACGCGATTACAAAAACAACATAAGCTTCTGCTGAACTTGTCCCATAAAAAATATATACCAAAGAGTCCCGACTAAATTGGCAACATCAACTTGTACGCACTATTTTGTTTTACTACAACACTCAGGCGGAGTGAAGTGCAAATGGCCTTCCTTCTGCTGAAAATTTCACATTTTCAGCAGTTTATGCGTTTATATTTTCGTTTTGCTGTTTTGGGATGGTGAAATAAAACAACGTTTTAGTTGTATTTTTTTCATTGTTGTTGTGTATTGCAATATAAAATAGGCTTATAATTTCTCTACTCCAATAAGAAGAACATGACATGTTTTCTGAATACTAAGAAAAATCTTCCAAAGCAAATCTCTTAACATTTCCGAAAGAACATCAAATCTTGTATTCAATCTAAAACTACATTTCCTATGATAAGTAAGTAAAAGTCTGTTTTACTATTCATTTTCTCTCATGTGTGAAGCTCAAAGCAAATCTGGGAACTCGGGCTTTCGAAATGTCAACAGTATTTCAAGATATTCGAATATTTCTGATATATGTGTGTATTCAAACCAGAAACCTTTTCTCAATGTTTATTTTTGCTTTCTCAGAATTTACTATTCAACTCGAGAAATAATGATATAAAGAAAGCATTTAATAACTGTAATAATAATCTTTTTAACAGTTTAAACTGTTCCGGTTTGTATCTTTTTAATGGAAGTTTGGAATAGCCAAGTCAGAGGCCTGTAGGGTTCCCGGAGGCGACTTAATTAACTCTGTCACCAAAGGTGGCCACATCCTCACACGAAAAGAAGAAGAAGATAATCTTTTTATTTTTTTTGTTATAATTATACTTTTAAAAAACTTAAAACTACTACTTACTTTTAAAAGTTGTAGGTCGTGGGTTCGAGCCCAGGCAGGCGCTTAACTTTGTGTAAATTATTTTATCACCACTGCTCTCAAAACGGTGAAGGAAAACATCCTGAGGAAACCGGCATGTCCTAGAACCAAAAATTCGAAGATATGTTACATCCACCAACCCGCACTGGGCCCGCGTGGTGGATAACGGCCCATTCCCTCTCACAGAGGCCCAGGAGGCCTGTGTCCCAGCAGTGGGAACATTAATAGGCTGATGATGATGATGTGTGTGATACTTTTATAAGTAAATTTTGTTTTGCTATGCAAGTCTGATAAATATTCTTTATTGCATTGCTCTCTTCCATGATACTTTTTTCATTACTTGAATTGTCTTTCAGACGATCAGATACAGCTATTCGTAACCTGATATGAAAAGCCGTATCTGATAGTCTGATAATACTATGATATCATAATTATTATGTCACCGTTAAGACCCATACCACAAAAAGGTAGGTGAAAAAAAAACCGGAAATAAATTCTCTCCAACCGGACCAAATTACGACTTTACAAATACGGCGCAACCGAATTCCTTTTACGATACCTAACATGCAAAAACAGTCGTTCGATCACCACTGACAAACAAGATTAGAGGTTGATTTATACCGACGACTTATTCTGATAACAGCTTTCCTTCTTTTGACGTAAACAACGGGCCGATTGTTCGGTTGTGTCTGACGAAACTCGCAGACGGGGCAATATTATAGACAAAAACTTACGACCTTTCTTACTGTCTTATGGCATATTCGAAAATTGAGAAACGGACGGTGCGGTACATTTTGGTCTCCTGTTTTTTTTACTGCTATTGGACATCGTCTAGAGTTAGTTACTCATTCCTTCGCAGCGCGTCGTAGGAATAGCACGTACAAATTGTGACGTTGCCGCTCCGCTCGTATTGCGCTCGCGAAGCGAATAAAATAAATATTAAGTTCGTGGGTAATTAACTAGATTTTTTAAAAGAAATGGAGTGTCTTAAATGTAGAAAAATACTTTCTAAGAAAGGATCTCATTTTATATGTCAAGGACAGTGCCAGGGTACCTTTCATAGAAGCTGCGTGAAAGGTTTGGCGGCCGATATGAAAGCGGGTAAAAACCGAATATATTGCAATAATTGTGAAGAAGATGAGTCGGATAATGAGGACCAGGAGGAAGACGACCGAGAGCCAGATAAGATCCTAAAGGATATACAGAAAAATGTCCGGGCAATTCCTGGACTCATCAAACAACTGGAGTCCATAAAACATAGTATGTCACTACTATCTGATAGATACGACACTCTACTAACTGAACATGAAAAATCGAAAGATAAAATACATAAACTAGAAAAGACGGTAGAACACATTAACAACAAGTGTACATACCTGGAAAAATGCAACGTCGCGTTAGAACAACGTGTGCACGATTTTGAGCAAAGTACACGTAAACATAACATCGAAATTGTAGGTGTAGAACAGATGCCGGATGAAAACGTAAAGGAAATAGTAAACAATATCGGAAAGATGATTGACGTCAGCAGCGATGATATAGATTGGGTCAGGAGAAACCAACCAAGAAAACAAGGCGTAAAAACTGCCTCAATAATCGTCGGATTCAAGACCTCGGGAACCGAATCCCGTGACGCCTGGCTGTCTCAACGTCGAAAACTCTCGGATATCACGAGTGACAAAATAACCGGTGGTGCCAACAATAGTAAAATATATATAAATGAAGATCTGACTAAGGCTACTAGAACACTGCTATGGAAAACAAAGAAAGAACTGCACAATATTTACAAGTATATATGGATTTCCAAAGGAAAAATATTAGTCAAGAAAAATGAAGATGAAAATTCGATCTGGGTGAGGTGTGATAATGACATCAACGATCTACTCAAAACAAAACCAAAGGTACATGATTAATGTGTTTATTCTTGGGTATATTCATAATATTCACGTAGTAAGCAAGTGTTTAAAATTGTATCAAAATTCACTATCCTAGACAATATTGATATAATTTGTGATAATACAATTACAACATCCGAAATAGAAAATTTAAAAACGTGGATATCATCTGTTAAATATAAAAATGACCTTTGTATTTTACACTTAAATATTAGATCTTTAAAAAAGAATTTTCACGAATTAACTGTTACTTTACATGATAATTTAAAATATATCGACATAATTATAGTTACAGAACCAAACATTAATTTTTCCATGGTAAACTTCTATAAGATTAAAGGATTTAATATCCATAGTGTTACAAGAACGGGGCGAACCGGGGGTGGAGTACTAGTTTACACGCGCGAAACTTTGAAGGCACGAGCGAATGAGACGGAATGTATACAAAATATGAAATCGGCAGAGTGTGTTTCCATTGCGCTCGACGGCGAGGGTGGTCCGATTTATTTGCTATGTATTTACCGACCACCAAAAATTAACAAAAAAGATAAAACCAGACAATTTCTCGAAGAATTACGTAAAATATTAGAAAATTTGCCAATAAAGAGTAACTTAATTATATGTGGAGATATAAATATAAATTTATTAAAAAGTCAAGATTGCCGGGTAATGGAATATGAAACTTTATTAGCTGAATTTGGATTAATTAAATGCATAAATAAAATAACACGTAAAGAAATCATGAAAGGAAATGTTGTTGAATCATGCTTAGACCATATATATATTAGGGCACCGTCTGCACAAATTAATTCCGCGGTAATACGGCAAAAAATATCGGATCACTTTCTAGTGTCAGCCGCAGTGCAGTGGAACCGCACTACACAAAATAGCGTACGAGCTGGCAACAGCGCATCGCTAGGACGCGGGCGATCGGCTGACGTACGGAGTGTGAGAAACATGCCTACCGGGAGTCGCCGTGTTCTTGATAATAAGTTAGTTCGAGAACGATTATTGAATACTGACTTTAAAGCATTGTTATCTATCGAATGTCCAATAGAATTGTATAACTCGCTTAAGCAGCTATTTATTGATATCTACAATGATTGCTATAAAACTGTAAGCGTTAGTGTAAGCTCTAGAAATAAAAGTTGGGTTACGGATTATTTAAAAGATTTAATAAAGGAGAGAGATAGACTGTTCAAGGTTTGGTGCAATGACCCAAAAAATATGATAAAAAGATTAGAATATACTAAATATAGAAACAAATGTTTTAAAACCATAACGAAATGTAGCAATGAATATGATAAACAAAGTATAATTAACTGTAATAAAAATATTAAAAAGATATGGGATAGAATAAATATATTGTTAGGAAACAGCAAGCAATCGCTAGATACTGTGATATTATCTAATATGCACATGCAGGGAAATACGAAAGCTATAGCGGATGGGTTTGCGTCTACATTTGATGAGGAAATCCAACAAATTAAACATATATGTGACGACAAATGGCTAAGTAGACACAATTACGTAAAAAAACCTGACAAAAATATGAGGTGGCAACCAGTGACTCATAATTACGTTGCGAAAATTATCAAAAACATGGACGCTAACAAATCGCCTGGAAGCGACCTCATACGCATGTCAGATTTAAAAACTATAGTTAACGAAGTAAGTCCAGTTATAGCAAAGTTAATTAATTTATCCGTAGAAAAATATAAATTTCCCGAAAAATTGAAAGAAGCAATAATACGTCCTATATATAAAAAAGGCAACCGCAAGAAGTACTCTAATTATAGACCGATAGCAATTTTGTCCAGCATTGACAAAGTTATAGAAAAATGCATAATAAATCAACTTGGTACCTACTTACGCACACATAACATAATAAATAAATCACAACATGGTTTCCAAAAAGCAAAGAGTACTAATACATTACTGTCTAATTTTGCCGACGAAATTAACAGCTATTTAAATGATAAGAAGTTTATAGTTGCAATATTTTTTGATTACAAAAAAGCTTTTGACACCTTAGAAACAAACACTTTAATAACATCTTTAGAAGAGTGTGGTGTGGAGAAGCCTCTGAAGGAATGGTTCAGAGACTACCTCACATCACGCTCTTACCGGGTCAAGATAGGCGACACGATGAGCGATGAAAAAATGGTCCGATGCGGGGTACCGCAGGGCTCAGGAAGTGGTCCCGTATGCTACTTAATGCATGTAAATAGTCTGTGCAATGTGCTACAGCATTGCTCGGCACATATGTTCGCGGATGACCTCTGCGCCTTGCGAGCCGGCACGGACCTCGCTGAAACATGTCGGCTGGTGCAGCAAGACGTGGACGCCGTAGTTAAATGGTCACATGATAACGGAATAGTATTAAATACGGATAAAACACAGTACATCATTATTCATTCACCATACTTACCACTAAAGAAAAATCCTCTACCACTATACACTCATACCTTTGATTGCATTCATGGTAGCCATGTCAATTGTAGCTGTAAACCTATCCAGAGAGTTAATTGTGTAACTTATTTAGGAGTTAAAGTCGACGAGCATTTCTCATGGAAAGAACATATAGATTTCTTGTGCAATAAACTTAAAACTATACTAAGTAAATTTTACCACCTAAGTTATCGAGTTCCTACTAGTACCCTAAAAATACTATACTCATGTATGGTGGAATCTATAATCGATTATGCTCTTGATTGCTATGGACTTACATTTAAATCTTACATAGAAAAATTAGAAAATATACAAGTTAGGTTCCTAAAACTAATAGTGGATAAAAAAACTAAAAATAAACATAAAAACGATTATTATAAACTATATAAAATTTGTAAAGTATTACCGGTCAGCATAAAACATAAGTACTTACTCGCAACTAATAACCATAGTAATCATGAGCATAATCCATTATTAATAAATGTATGTAACAAATATAACACCCGAATGATGTCGTCTGGTAAATATATAGTACCAAGAGTAAATAATGTTTATGGAGACCGAACATTAGAAAAGCGTTTCCCTTACATACTCAACAGCTTACCAGATGAAATCAGAGACGAAAAGAAGAAAAATAAATTTAAGATAAAACTAAAAAAATACCTACTTAGTACACTGCCTTAACTTTATATTGTTTTACATAACTACTGTACCGAAACTACTGTTTTACATACCTAAGCTATATACTCTTAATATCTATACTTATATTTAATCTACGATATTCATACTTGCGTACTTATTATATAATTAAGTAAATAAGTAAAGATCCAACAGACAAACTATGTCTATAGTTTTGTTGGACGTTATGTACTTTATATAACTTACAATGTACCGTTTTTATCAATCAATAAATAAAAATAAATAAATAAATAGTCTCTTGGTTTTAGGAAATAGGGAGGTCAGAGAGGTGATTCGTCAGTTTTGTTTTGATAGATGCTTTGGTTACTTTGTGTTGGACGACTTTGCGTAGGACGGATTAGGACAGGTCTTTAGAAATGCTGATCTAGGTTTAGGAGCGTGTTAGTAAGTCAACACAGTGACCTAAATTGAGGAAAACAAGTAGTCGGGTGAAGTGGTGACGTTAGTTGCGAGGTCAATAGTGTTTGGTAGGTAGCTACTGCTTAATGATAGATACAATACTCTTTACTCTGTGGGCCTTATTGATAAAACCCTCGACGTTTATCAACTGATATTTTTCACTAAGGCCCAATTATTCAATAACCATATAATTTATAATTGAAGAATAAATATGACTGTTTGACATATTTTCTATACAAAAAATGTCAAACCGAAATTTTTATTCCTCAATTAAAAGTTAGGCTATTGAATCGGCCCTAAAACAAATTATTATTACTAACTTAAGAATTAATAGGATGTAATAACAGCTGAGCGTATCTTTGAAAGTTTGACCTTTGGATGTACATTTGTATTGAAGATCTTTGTACACTTTTCCTTAGTTATTTTTTTTTTAAGATTTGAGACAATCCATGAAAACATTGTTAAAGACTTGTTATCAAAACACCCAGCAGGAAATTCACAACGATAAAACATATTCTACTCTCTCGATTTTACAGAAGAGGTCTCTCGGTTTTTAACACAGGCCTAAAAAAGTACCAAATGATCTATTTGTTCCACAATTTAAGAAAATTTGACAACCAATCACTGATTCCAAAAAACGTTCTCGCAGAGCTTATTTACATATCAACCTAAACACACTTCATATACTGCTGTGCTGTTCCTACTTTTATTTTATCAGTTTTATCCGCTCACACAGCGCGTCGGAATCTAATTACTGTGCCTGTGTCGGCGTTTTGACGTTCACCGGTTTTATTCACCCCTTACATGCGTCGAACTGCGATTGAGGTCGGTTTCGTGCCGATTTTTGCGGAAAAAGACACTAATTTTATTTTCAGTACTCTTGTGAGTTAGTTATACGTTTTCGTTAGTGTTTTGCTTGCCCTAAGCGCGAGCGTAGCTATGCTCTGAAACACACTACTACAGACACATTCTAAAGGAAGACTAGCTTATTGCACTCGCTTTTTGTTACGAGTATTTTTTACAAAATATACATAGAATAGAATAGAATAGAATATATTAGAATAGAATAGTAAAGAATAGAATAGAATAGATAGAATAGAATAGAATAGAATAGGATAGGATAGGATAGAATAGGATAGGATAGAATAGAATAGAATAGAATAGAATAGAATAGAATAGAATAGAATAGAATAGAATAGAAAAAAAATAGAATAGAAAAAAATTATTCAACACAGACAACACAACAACAATAATCACAAAGTAACGTATCCCTAAAAATAAAGAAAATTATAATGAGGAAATAAATGTTACTGTAAGCAAAGTAATAACTTGGATGGAAAAGAATAACCTTAAACCTAATATAGATAAAACCAAATTTGTACTATTTCGTAACAAAAACTGGAATAAAATCGATTTAAACATTACTTATAAAGATAAACAAATACAGCAATCAGATACTATGACTTTTCTTGGGATAGATCTAGACGAGAGGTGTTCCTGGATTAATCATATTGATAAGATATGTGGTAAACTCAGTAAGTCTGCTTATGTTCTATGGCGTATATCTAACCTAGTAAGTAGACAAGCCACATTACAGGCTTATCATGCATATGTTGGGTCGATACTGCGCTATGGTATATTGATATGGGGAAACTCGGTGCATATCGAAAGAGCTTTCATCGCGCAGAAGAGGTGTATACGTGCGATTTGTAATGTAGACCCACTTACATCCTGTAAACCACTGTTTAGGAAACTTAGAATACTTACATTGACTGGTATTTATATTGAGGAAATATGTAAATTTACAAAATCTCACCCTGAGATGTTTGAAAAACTGGGAGATAAATGTAAATTCAGAACTAGATATCCTAATAGATTAATTATTCCTAGAATGAAAACGGAGCTATATAGGCGAAGTTGCTATCCTATGTGTATTCAGATTTACAACAAGATTCCTAACGAAATTAAAGAACTTCCAATGGTCCGCTTCAAAAGGGCTTTGCGCAGGTGGTTAATAGAGAATTCCTTCTATACATTAAAAGAATTCCTTCAATTTAAATTTAAATGACCTAATTGTACACTTACAAAAAATTTGCATGTCATTATGCTATGATTAAATATGTTAAGCTACTATTATACTACCATTATAAGAACTTTTGTAACCATATTTATCTGCAAATAAATCTTTGACTTTGACTTTGACTTTGACTTTGACTTTGAACGGAGAAGAATAGTAAAAAAAGTACAAACAGGGTTTTAGAATTATTGTGCCGGGCGTGCCCACACCGAAAGGGTCACCAACTCAGCATTTGCTGGATACAACGGAATTTATCCAAGCAGGTAATTTTTTTGAAGCTCCATAGATAGATAGAAGAAAGCGAATTCCGTTGACAATAATGTGTTGTAGAGTCGAGTACTATTTTTAGAAACTTATGCATTTTATGAATAATACAACTTTTTCAACCATTTTACTCGTATCTCAGACTCGGTGACGTTTAGAAGAAAAATTGTAGAAACATTTTTGTAGATAACTGCATAATCTACAATTTTTTTCTGACTAAAAAAACGCAAAATACCCGTATTTGCAACTGATGGGGACTTTTTACATTTCATTTATAATGGTGTTTCGAACATTCGTACCAATTTTCAGCTCTATGCGAATTAATGCACTTTGATATATCTAATTTAACCGGACAATATTGTATTTCTTATTTTTTTCGTTTGGCAATCAAGAAAATAGTGTCTATCTTGAGGGATATTTTAATAACATTCTGCGAAGTAGAAGCAAGCTATTGCTCTATTTCTAATCCAATTTGTATTATTTTTCGAATTCGTATTTTTTATTTTTTTCTAATCAGATGTTTTCAGACTTACAGACCGTCTATTGCCAACTACGTCAAAATGCTTTACTGATGAATCCGACGTTGTATTGACAAAAAAAAATATTTTATCTTTACCAACGTTTCTCCACTATAATAACGTAATTTTTATTGGTAATAATTACCTTTTTATACGAAGCAATATATTTGTTGCATTATCGTCTCTATTAGGTATAAAATCACCTATCTTTTCGATTCGAATTAACTATAAAATTATTTATAAAAAAACCGGCCAAGTGTGTGTCGAGCACGCGCGCAACGACTCCGGCCACTCCAATGCGTTATTCGAGCTAAAACATTATTAATTTAGAAATCATTATTATGGATGTTATGATTTTATTAATGTATATTTTTACATGGTTCATAAGCGTATTTTAACTATCTGTTTTACACAGCTAACAACTTTATTTATGTAATTTTTCAATGGCATTTGTTCAAAAATGTTACTGTGCCAAATACATTTTATAAGTTGGTCGACTATTACTCGTAAACAAGTAAAGCCTGTTATGATTTAATTTTTGTATACTTTTACATGGTTCATAAGCATATATTTACTCTGTTTTACGTTATTTACGTAATTTTTCAATGGCATTTGTACAAAATTTTTACTGTTCCAAGTACATTTTATAAGTTTGTCGACTATTACTCGTAAACTTGTAAAGTCTACTTAGCTGTGATAGTTTTCCTTTTAATTTCATTATATTTCCTACTGCCGTGAATTTTTTCACATAGCCGAGAGCAACCATTTCACTGGCATTGCACTTGACTATTTTGGTGAAAAGCTTATATTATCGTAACCCTCTACTTTAAATAAAAAACGTATAACACGAGCTTAAGGCATGCATACTTGGTTTTACCAAACTTTTTCATTCTGTTGAATTATGTGAACGAACTGAAGAGTTTTTTTGGCAATTTCGCACTTTTTTATTATGGTTTTTAACATATAGTTTATATAGTTGCTACTATTTCATGTCCAATTAAATGTGTTTTTCAGCACTCCATTCTTACTCCTCAACAATGTTTACCTTACTGTGTTTCTATTTTTGTCTTTGGACGGAAACAATTTTATTACTTGCCCTCTTTAGCAGATTGTCGGAATGCTGGCCTTGAGTGAAATAATATTGAGTTACAGTTTTGTGAGAAACATTTTCAGTTACTGTGATAATTAAGCCGTTACTCGATAGCTCTTCTATACTGTATTTTGTTATTGATATATACTAGTAACAATATACTCGTTATTTATTTTTGTTCTTTATTTTTAGGGTTCCGTACCCAAAGGGTAAAAACGGGACCCTATTACTAAGACTCCGCGATCCGTCTCTCTGTCTGTCTGTCTGTCCGTCTGCCACCGGGCTGTATCTCGTGAACCGTGATAGCTAGACAGTTGAAATTTTCACAGATGATGTATTTCTGTTGCCGCTGTAACAACAAATACAACATAAAAACAGTATAAAATAAATATTTAAGGGGGGCTCCCATACAACAAACGTGATTTTTATGCCGCTTTTTGCTCGATATTAATAACGACAACAGGTAGACGCTTAAAATATTCACAGAATATTTAGTTGAATATTCACTTCAAAAAATAATAATTATTAAATTAAAATAAAATAAATTAAGGGGGGTTCTCATACAACAAACGTGATTTTTTGGTCGTTTTTTTGCGATAATGGTACGGAACCCTTCGTGCGCGAGTCCGACTCGCACTTGGGCGGTTTTATTTATTTTCATCATTTTCTGTTAAAACCAAAATCATGGTTCGGGACATAAATTGCTTACTTAGGTTATACTTACATGAACAGGTCTTTTGTGTAACCAGGAATTGTTAGATACGAGTATTTTTATTAGTTTACATCCCAACATAATTATACCAACACTAATTTAAACTTTATAACTTCAGAAAGCACACAAACAAAATAATAACCTAACGACACCCACAAACTTCGTCAGGACGAGTTACAAAGCCAAAGAAAACGATGTTAGCAAGCAAAACTTGAAAATTTAAATTTCGCTTTTCAATTAGCAACTTAGATACAAGGTAGCTAATTAATTTGTTTGCTGAGATACGCTTGTGCTAAAGAAATCATACATAAAATATGAGGGCGGAAAATACTTGGCGCTTGGCACCGCTTCCCCTAAATGCATAATCGTCTTCCCGTTGAGCAGTTTCCAAAAGTTACCCGGTAATGCAAGAGTTCCCTCGATGTGATTCTTGCTAGTGAATATGCATTAGTGATTGATTCTGAAAGGCACGTTGTTGCTGGTGGTTTACAACTTACAACCAGGATTCCGTATGGTGGTTTTGTATGTTTTTTTTGGTGTACAACAACGTATATTCTATTCTATGTCCGCCTCTGTACATTTGTGTGCACGAAGTATTAAATTAATAAATATAAACAAATAATCGCGGATTTTAACTATTATAGAGACCTAAGAGTTTAAAACATGAGCTCGAAGACCGGGTTAAGTGTAATACAATTGAAGCAATGACGTCAAGTCACTCAACATTGGATAGATGTAGGTTGAAGAAGAAGAATTCAATAGATCAAATGATTATGAAGAAACAACGTATTTTTTAAGCCGAACTTTAATAGCGCTTTTGTATCGTTGAAAATGTGATTGAAGCAATGTCATTACATGAAATAATAAGTGTTCCTGTTCATATGGTGTAAGCTGCGTATCCCTTTAATAGGCATACACATACCAGCATATATATTTTAACAAACTGTATGTAATGTTGTTAGTGTCCCTTATAATAAATAAATAGTTGAGTTTTACAAAGACCCAAGACTACAAACCTCACATAACCATACAAAGGCCTCCCACTAGATCAACCGATAACCTGGTTAACACCTTAATTGCCAGACTATGAGACACAATAGAAAATGTATTGTTTGTCGGTCATCTGGCAGTTAAGGTGCAGGTTGCGAGAATCCACTGGATGCGATACATGGGGGAGGCCTATGTTCAGCAGTGGACACCATTCGCATTTGATAAACTACTCCCACATATTTATGTGGTAATGGTAATAGTTTAGTTACATAATATTAATAACCCACACACAATAAAAAAATATCAATTGAGCAGCTAACAAAGAAAAGACGTAAACAAAAGTCTTCGAAGCTTTCATTCAAAATGATTCATTTAATAAACCTTACACGGACCGAGGAGGCTTTAATAAATTCTTACCAAAATCCCTACAAAGATGTTTTCCTTAAATATAATCAGGAACGTTGAGCAACGGACCGCCAACACAATGCCAGAATTATTAAGGCAGACTATTACAATTTCCTGTGGTGCTGTTATTAATTTAATGTGGGTTTATTTTTTGGTGTCATTTTCTTTCCTTATATTCATGGGGAGTTCAAGTGTCTTTGACATAAAGCTGTGAATATAATTTCTCGTCGCACCACTACTTTAATTGAAGTTGAATAAAGCGATGAGATGATGTTCGAGGAGAATCTTTGTTAGAAAAATCTTAGCTTACCATTTTTCGTAACCGTGGTGCACGTCTTCCATCCCTTTTGACACTCGTATATTCTCACCTCGTCGCTTGGTTGTGAAACCGATTAAGAACTGCACTTTGAAATAATAGCTTCACTCTGAACTGATTCATTTTACTATTAACATAATACTTGTTTTGACTGTTTGTCTGCGTGTTCCAGTTGCTTAGATTCTGCGTCTTGTGTGTGCGACTTGTGTGTGGCACGATTTAAGTATATAATATCGTATTTTTTTATTAGCCAACGATTGTGTATAATTCCAATTTTGTTTCAAGATTGTTGCAATATCGTTTCGATTTAATTTGTGTCCTAATTAGGGAAATACATTTATTTAATTGAGAGTTTGTTGACCTATAATCTGGTCAGGGTTGCGGGATGCGAGACGCACGGGATCGTTCAATGTGGTGACGTCTGGGGGAAGCCTATTTCTAACAGTGGATGTCTTTCGGCTGAACTGATGATGATGAGAGTTTTAACATCGAATGTGCTGGAAATGTCAATTCATTGGAGTAAAAAGGAACGGCCTGGATGCGTTTAGTTCATCAATCAGTAATGTTATCTATTAACAATGTTTTTTTTTATGGAATTTAGTAATAAAAATCAACGTGAAGGTTTTATTGTATATGATTAGGACGCAGGATAGTGTACTACTAGAAACAGATTGTTCCCATTAGAGGAAGAAAACCGAAGACGTCCGAGCACGCGCTTACTAGACACACACAGTACCTATGCTAGCATCCGCTATTGTGTGTTTACACTGAGTATCAACTTTGTTGTTGTTATTTCAGTTTCGTCATATTTTAAGAAACTGTACTTTATTTACCCCGAACCCAAACCAACGTTACAGTGATTTTTATTTGAAGACCTACTAGAGAGCGTATGGGATTAACAAAAAAAAAAACTGTAAATCAATCAAGTGAAACAAGAAAGATTAGGAAGGTGGTGACTATTAATATAGAAGTAGGTATGGATTAAGAAGACATGTTTTGTGGAACCCAGATAAATAGGAATGAGAACAAAAAGTGTTAATAAGGGAACTCTAAGGAACATATCTAAAAGTTTATTTTCACTGATGACAACACAAGATCAAACCCAAAATTAACTAAATAATATAAAGGTCTTCGTATTATGACCACCATAAACCCATTAAACTAATGTGGAATGGGTTACCTTCCGCAGTTAAGGTCATAAATGACAATAAAGGAATTACGTAAAAAGGTTGAAGCTGTCTCCTAAATACAACGAATTGTGTTGTGATAACTAATCTGTTTGAAAAGTGGGTTGTTATTTAACATAATTTGCAATACTTTTGTACTGTCTTAGCAATATTTATATACTCGTACAGCAAAAGAAACCTTTGAGATGTTCCGTGTAAAAAGTATGATTCATCATCATCATCTACAGCCTGATTGACCCAGCAGTATGGACTGCTGGGCATGCATAAAAAGCCTATTTATCACAAGTTTTATATTAACTTGATTTCATATATGTAACTGGTAATCGATTTTTCAAGCACTTGCTGGCATCCGATTAAGCTGAAATTTGGTGTATTATCATCATCATCTGCCTTTGAATGTGCCCACTGCTGGGACACAGGCCTTCTCTCTGTGAGAGAGGGAATGGGCATTAATCCACCACGCGGGCCCAGTGTGGGTTGGTGGATGTCAAATGTCTTCGAATTTTTGGTTCTAGGTCATGTCGGTTTCCTTACGATTTTTTCGTTCACTGTTTTTAGCGTCGTGTTTGGGCCCGTTGGTTAAGTATTGAAAAGTGTTATGACATTTCTTACACTTCAGTTAATTAAAAGCTTGTTTTAAAAAGATTTTTGCAGTTAATTATTTATTTAGAGTCGTTGCAACATACATTCAGTCAATCAATCTACACTTATCTATACTAATAAAGCGGTTAAGTTTGTGAGGTTGTAGGGGGTAATCTCTGGATCTACTGAACCGATTTAAATTAAATTTGGCATGGAGATAGTTTGAGACCCTGAGAAGGACATAAGATTTGTATTTCCTTGGGATGATAAAACACTTTTACGCGGACGAAGCCGCAGGCAGAAGCTAGTAATATTATAAAGAGATAAAGTTTGTAAGTTTATTTGTAGGCAGTAGGTAATGCCCTGAACAACCTACTGAACCGATTTTGAAAATTCTTTCACCAGTAGAATGCTACTTTATTTTATTTTATGCCTGAGTGACAGGCTAATTTGATTGTGATTAAAAATATTTTTAAACCTCGACGGAAACAGAGAGGTGTTATAAGTTTGACACATGTTGCTGTATATTCGTGTGCCTTTCTGTAGTATTGTAGCTCCTAAACGGATGAAGTGATTTTAATTTAGTTTTTAGGGAAACCGTACCCAAAGGGTAAAAACGGGACCTTATTACTAAGACTCCGCGGTCCGTCTGTCTGTCTGTCTGTTGATATTTTCACAGATGATGTATTTTTGTTGCCGCTATAACAACAAATACTAAAAACAGAATAAAATAAATATTTAAGTGGGGCTCCCATACAGCAGACGTAATTTTTTGCCGTTTTTTGCGATAATGGTAAGGAACCCTTAGTGCGTGAGTCCGACTCGCACTTGGCCGGTTTTTCTTATTCTTTTTAAAGGTGACTTGATCGAGATTGTTCTTAGCTAAGTTTGATGAAAACCGGTTCAGCTGTTCAAAAGTTATGCGCATTTTACTCTTTAAAGCGGGATTTTCGCAAGATATGTTATAATTACGTGTTTCGATGACATATGAACGCAGCGTGTCTACTATTAGATAAAATATGTATTTTAAAAAGAATGAGTTAATAAGCCTCGGGCGTTTTTAATTTTTAATTTATACTTGTTAACCTAATGTGAAATAACAATATTTGTCAACCAAGTCCGAGAACAACAGATTGATTCATTGAGTGGTATAGACTCTCAAACTACCAGGAGAACAGACACATAAAGAAAAAAGTATATCCGGGGTTAGAATCATAACGCGAGCGAAGCCGGGGCAGGCAGCTAGTCTTTCATATAGTCAATCAAGCCTTCTCCTTCTCGTCATAATTATACCTATCCACGTTCATATTCAAAATGTGCATTTTAGAGTGTCACCAATTTTGGCCTCGCTTAGCAACACCAAGACAAAAATTGTTAAAACAAACCGTTATACCAAGGCTACCCTTTATGTTTGTCTATGTTACGTTATTCGATACCAGCGTAGGGCTGTCAATGTTGTTTGACGAAAATTCCATACACAAAGCTTTCAGGTTCTCCCCACATGTCGGTTCTAAGTCCGACACTGCTATGAGATAGGAAAAATATGTTGTTTGTGTAGGTGACGTCCATGTCAGGGATAGGCAATGAAAAGATTATTGTATAGGTTAGCGGTGGTTTGGTTTTCGGATAGGGGAAATAGTTTCCTTTAACATATTATTAGTTAGGTTAACAAAAGTCCTTGCGAACATTTTACAAAACCTTATCATTTATTACATCCAATACAGTGTTATGTAGTGATATGATAAAATCAATCAAATACTTTGATTGGTCTGTTCAAAAACTGGGCATATCCAGCAGCTAATCTATACTAATATTATAAAGAGGAAAGATTTTTTTGTTTGTTTGTTTGTTTGTACCGAATAGGCTCTGAAACTACTGGACCGATTTAAAAAATTCTTTCACAAAAAGAAAGCTGAATTATTCCTGAGTGACATAGGCTAATTTTTTATCCCGAAAACGGGTCCTGTGGGGTGGTCCACGGGAGCGAAGCCGCGGGCAACAGCCAGTCTTGTACTGTATAATCCAATATGATGCATGTCCCCAAAATACCTACAGATTCACTCTAGTGTTGGGCACTGGGAATACCAACAGATACGGTACCTATTACCTGTGTAAACTAGATGTAAGTCATATTTTGAGCCACGTAAACTGGGACCTAACTCTATACCCAATTAAGGATTACCTGGATCATAAACCATTTTCTATATACATCTTAAAACATCCTTTCAAACTTTAGATACTTGGCGTCTCTATTGTTCAAAGCGTCAGTTACCAAGTTATCCAAACATCTTGTCCAAACTTGCTTCGTCTAAACATACACGTATCAGAATGGTAAACCGATGAAGACTAATCAATACTCTGTTAGTGTATTTGTGGCTGACAAGCTGTCTGTAACATTCGAGCCTATGGACGATGTCATTTACAGACTGTCAATTAATTAATAAGTATATCTATTTTGGGAGTACCTTTGTGGCTTTCGACAGCCACAAAGGTACTCCCAAAATAGATAGCCTTCTTTACTTAAGTGATTGCACTATACTGATACTAAGTAATTTCTTGTCTTGCTGTGCCTTTTCATGTCCTCGATCTGGCCTGATAGAAAGCGATGGATGAAGTCGAAGATGGCGCGAGAGAGCCCAGAGGAACGCCTTACGTCTGACGCCTTACGGTTGATTTACGCCCTTCAGACTTGATTTTTAAAGGTTGACGGGTCAGATGTACGCAGAAGCGTGAATAGAGTTCCACGCTTAGGCTGTGAATATCATAAATGTGGAGGAGAAGCTCTCAGGAGGACTAGTCAAGTTACACATCTCATTCTGCCTACCGTAACTGATCTAGGCATTTCTCAGGATTGCAGGGTTCCAGGTGTCGAACTGTTATTCATCATCAATTCAATATTTTCAGGAACGCCAAATTTTCTGATATTTTTGTATATTAAATTGTAGGTAAAAGTTATGACAGATCCATTTCGGGCCAAGCTAACGGGCACCTACAAATTACATAATCGGATCATATTCGGGTATAAAAACTTTAATAAAATTAATTAAATAGTTTTCACAATCTTTTTGTTAACAAAGTGGGCAACATTCCAAGCCGAAGCTGTTACGTTTGAAACCGCACACGCATAGCCATGTAGGTCAATTTTGTTTTTTAAAATATTCAATTCTTTGACAGTATTTGCTCTCTGTAGCTTTTGCATCTTTAATATTATAATGATGTCTGCAGGGTAAAGGCCTCCTCTCATACAGAGAAGGCAGGAGCATTTATCACTACTTTCGCTCAAGATGGATTGGCGATTTAGGACTAAAAGTTCTGTTCTTTCACAATATTTTCCCTGACCCATATCATTAATGTCTAAAATAAACTCGAAGAGCACTTATGAATTGACAAAGCCACAGCCCCAGATTTCCTTAAAGAAAGTGCTCTAAATTATTTAATATATGATGACATAAATAACTGTACCAATCTACACTTCTACATCTAGAGATCATATTTATCATATCACTAAGTACCATTCATGGAACTAGATACTACCAACTACCCAAAACCTTGAACACAATCGAATTCAAACTTTAAGGGACTGAAATAAGGGTTATTGCGACTGAATAAGTAGCCTAGTTATTCTATAGTATAGTTACATATTCTGTCACAGAGTGTATCACGGCAAACCCACATAATGTATGCCGTCGACGAACCTGACACAGGCGACTCTATTACTCACGGCCTGTAGAATTTATGAACCGAATAACATACAGTGTCGAGCTATTGGAAACGTGATACTAATGTTGATGATGTTCTTGTTTTAGGAGATGAAATGAAGAAGTGAGCCATGAGAACTGGGTCTGTTTGCACGTAGTGTTAGTGAAATTATTGGGAGATATAATGATAATTTTGGGGTGCAAGAAAAAGCCCATGACTGGCATAAGATTAAATTTTTTTTTTTTTTTTTCCATATTGGAGTATTTATTTACATAGATAAAAGTATATACAGTGTATAAAATACTTAAATAACTAAAACTACAAACCTATACACTTTAAACAAAAACTACTCACTAACTAAAACAAAAAATATACTTAACTAAACTATGGCGTCGAAAAACTCCTCCACATCGTTCCCCACTGGTAATGTACCCAAAAGGCTGGCAGCATTGCCACGTTGTATGGCAATGCTTATTCTCTGACCAAGGTAAAAGCCAGCCCTTGGGTCACGCGAAGTGTCAACTAGGCGTTTGGCAAGATCTTTAAACAAAGCGTGAGCACTCGGACCCCATGGACCAAGAGTTTCAACCCCAAACGGCTCGAAAATATAACTACCGATTAGGTTATTATATTTCCGCCGCTTGAGGTTCTCTGCAGCCGCAGCGGCAGCGCCAGCACAGCACGATGAACTCGGAAGATGGGATGGCGCAAGAGTATCAACACAAGTAGCGTCCCACACTAAAGGCCTACCCATCTTCCATGGAAACAAAGACATCCCGTCCGGTCTTTTGCCATCGTCGCGTGCCAGGCCATGGGGTTCTAAAACGGCCGGAACGCCGACGGTGACGAGAGCACGTCGGATGATGTCGTTTAAGTTTCCGTGCCGAGCGAAGCGACCCGCACTTCGGCTGCATGAAAGTCCGTGGTGACCGAGGCTGTTGACAACTTCGCCGCAGTGGCAACGAAGTAAAGAGAAGAGATTACAATTGACTGTACGGATAGTGTGACTGAAAAGGAAAGTAGAATATGTAAGACTGCTTGAAGCCCACAAATGGCAGAGGGGTCTTGGGCTTTCATTACATCACATCACATAACATCATCAGCCTATTAATGTTAACGCTGCTGGGAAACAGGCCTCCACTCTGTGAGAGGGAATGGGCCGTTATCCACCACGCGGGCTCAGTGCGGGTTGGTGGATGTCACGTGTCTTCGAATTTTTGGTTCTAGGACATGCCGGTTTCCTCACGTTGTTTTCCTTCACCGTTTTGAGAGCAGTGGTGATGAAATAATTTACACAAAGTAAAGCGCCTGCCTTGGCTCCAACCCACGACCTACAACTTGTAAGTCGCGGCCTATACCACTGGACCACCACTGCTCCTCCGGCTTTCAGTATTGACTGTAAATCTAGAAATTGTGTTAATCCTGCCACTCTCATCAAATCCCACGCGGTTGTCAAAGTAACTCCAGAATTGAGCCATATAACAAAACATTCAGCAAACTTCCTGGTTCAAATTTTATTTCAGTTCCAAAGCGAACTATTCCACCAATTAAATCTTCAAACTTTACAAAGTATTACAAACTTGTTACTTTGCGGGTCACGTGACCCATAGCTAGACGTGACTGCTAGCAATCTACCCTTTAGTACCCAAGTTGATATCTCTACAGGAATCTGAGGAAATATCAAGTATGGGTAGTTAGATGAAGTCATTACATGAACTGTAGGTCCATTAGGCGTCTTGTTGTTAAACCCTAATATTGTATGCATGGTCGCCTGTACCAATATTGAATCTCTATTCACGTTTAGATAATCACCGATTGATGTCATTCACACAGGCTCATTGAATGCGACTATGATTAGGCGAGAATTAGTAACGCGGTAATATGCTGGTAGCGGTCAATTTAGCTCCGTGAATTACTGTTATGTGGTATGGTATAAGTTGGATGGCTATGTGAGATTGTTATTGAATTTGAGGCAGTATTTGTCCTCGGTGTCGGTTCCTATATCATACTATGAACTGTTTTTGTGACGATGGTTATCTTTGCTAAGCTTGTGTGTGTAACGCAAAGGCGTTCTTTTTACCCGACTGCCGAAGGAGGGTAATGTGTTTATCAGTCTATGTATGTATGTAAGTATGTATGTATGTATGTATGTATGTTTGTTCCTATGTGGCGTTCTAGAGACTAAACGCGTTGGCCGATTTTGATGATTCTTACGTCAATCGATTCGTCTTAATCCTGCGAGTGTTACTGGCTACATTAAAATTGAAAAAAAACAAAAATGGTGGATTTTGGGCGCCATTTTGTGGGGGAAAAATTTTTTTTTTTGTTCCAAACCCGTCGTGTGGGGTTCAAAATAAAGGATTTTATGAGGCGATTTCAAAAATATATAATACTTATATGTTTAAATGTACCTAATTCTATAAAAAATTAACTAAAAAGTTGTAAATAAAAAAAGTTAATTAAAAAAATCAAAAAACCCGACTGATTAAAAAGCTAACTAAAAAGACGTAAACAAGAAGAAAATCATGCTGTGCAGTCGGAGGATACATCTGGTTTTGATCCGCCAGCTCGCGAATATGTATCCTCCGACTGCACAGCATGATTTTCTTCTTGTTTACGTCTTTTTAGTTTGCTTTTTAATCAGTCGGGTTTTTTTATTTTTTTTATTAACTTTTTTTTTGTTTTTTAGTTTACTGACTGAGACCAGCAAGAAGCATTTTTGTACAAAGCAAGTTTTATGCGTTGTATATTGAGATAAGACCACTCCCACTGCAGTATTTTAATTCAAGCCAAAAGAGTACTTTCTTAGACTTTAATAAAAATGCTAAACTTTTGTCTAGGAGGTCATTCACCTAAGACTCGGTCAGGACACTATTCATTAGCACAGCTCTTCACAACATTACCGTAGTCAATTTGTGTTATTTTTTTTTACGTACCAAAAGAAACAATGATTTGGGTTAGGGTTAGGTACGATTGAAAGCGAGGGAGAGGAAGAATGAGTAAGCGATAAATAAATTAGCTTTTCGAACGAAGCCATACGTACAAAAAATGGGGAAATTCAATAGTCGGCTTACTTCCCTGGATAGTATTCGATCGTAATGGCAAAGTTGGTAAATTCTATCAAATAGGACAGAATAGAAAACATTTATTTGACTTAGACATAATATAACAGCAACAATTACAGAGTAAAAGATATATCAGAGCTATCGGGCGTTTTTGGTAGCCAACAGCTTTGGTAGGCCTGAAAGACTGTATTCGGACCAAGGCAATAAGTACACACTTATTAACACTCTAAATGATGACATGAAAACTCCTCATTACCACTTACTAATGTCACCGAAGGCTGCATAGCGTGATTCATCATCAATATCATTTAGCTGAAACATTCACTGCTAGAAAAACACCTTCAACCCGAATCTCTTCAAAGTTAGAGTGAACAGGCTTCTTCTGGGTAAGCTCACTCCATCGTCGACTCTGTCTCAGTCACCTCTGACCTAGACTAGAATCAAGGGCAAACCCATCCCAAATAAAAAAAATAAAAATAAATAACACCGAAATAGCTGACGTGTGCCTTCTGCATCCAACGCTTTCGCCATCACCAGGTTGTCAATCCACCTAATCCAGGTAAAACAGATTCAGTTCAACTTTTGAAACAAAAATACACTCTCATCCATAGCTAAGCGAGAGATGACCGAGCTGAGCGAACCCCGCCAGTACCTCACTTTTAAAGTTTTTATTATTCATGAGAGCTATTTTATCGACGTTGCTAGTTTCTGGCCATACCAGTACATCGGTTAAACATTATTAAGGGCAAGGCTGTACTATTACTATGCAAATGGGAATTTCGCATCGCGCCAAACGATGGCTATATTTATGTAATTGATTGATGCGAGGCTCTATGCTTCGGTATACAGAGGTGATTTTTATGGTTGCGTTTGTTCCCGATCTTTGTTTTTATAGTGGAGTTTCATGATGCCGTAGATGTAAAAGAGGTTGTATTGTTTTAGCGAGTATTATACAATAATAGTAATACAATACAATGGATTTAGTAGAGCTTGTTCGATGAACGAATAGTCAAATATCTTCGTGATTTTGTTTATGCGATTCGAGGCAACATGCTGTTTTTGTGAAGGGAGACATGATGTTATAGAGTACGTTTGCTCCTGAACGATTGTGCATCCAATGTTCTTCTTCCACTTTAGGCGGTGTTGGTCCTCTTAATTTTATGGAACCAAGATAATCTGTTCTAGGCAGAACCGTGTCTGATCGGACTTGGTTTTGAATCCAATATCGCCACTAAAAGTATGAACCCATCAAAAACATAACAATCATGTGAAAACACAAGTCTTGCGGCGTAGTTCTTCTACCGATTTTTTTTTTTTCCTTAGTTTTCTTCCGATTATATATCAGAGGATATATATGTCGTAGGAGTCTTTGGTCAGATGGACCCGCTCGCTATTAGACCCGCGAGTTCACTTGACCACTAAATATATTTTCTGTTTTTTTATTGGTTAGCTGGAACCACATTCAAACATAAAAACAAATATCTATTGTTTAAAGCTACCTGTGCTACCTGTGCTTCTATATTAAAGATTCGTAGTTATCGGGAGATTGCATGACAGAAACAATATCTACAGACCACGTAGATATTTTATTTTTCACGCATAGCATGAAAAACAAAAATATTTCTAATGCAATTATTACTATTTGATTGTACTGAAAACTTATTAAATATTAGAACAATTTACTTTGTTTACATAGCATCTCTAAAGCTAGAACAACCACAGTTATAGTACAACTTACGAGACGTCTAATTACCAAAGTTCCATCCATTTGTCCAAGTTGGGCACACAATATATTGTGAGGTGTTTGTTTACAATTCGTCTAGATATGCAAATTGGCGAGCAGTGAGTCGGCAAGTTAGATGTTTTGGGAACTATGCATGGCTCGCGTAAGTACGTACGTTGAATATTGGCGATTTGGCTGTACCGGGGTGAGAATTTGAAATGATTTTAAGCAAAGATACCAACAGAAGGGTGTAAAAGTTTGTCGATTTTATCCGACTAGGGCGAAGCCAAAACGAGGGTTATTTATTAACGTAATGAATATGTTTTATTATACAGATTTAGGTACGGCATTGTGACTGTACAGAATTCCAAACCAAGCCTTTGAGTTGGAGCTGTATCAGGCAGTTATTGGCTGCACTAATAGTCCACTAATATTATAAAGGCGAAAGTTTGTGAGTGTGTTTGTATGTTTGTTACTTTTTTCCGCAAAATCTACTGAACGGATCTCGATGAAGTTTGGCACAGAGATAGATTATAGTTTGGAAAAAATGTGTGTGTGTACCAGAGTACACAGGTAAGAAGTGAAACTTCTTTACGACATATCATTTTTCTACCATTTGCAACTTCACGAAAATGGGGTAGATAAGGCTTAAGCCTTAAGAAAAACAATTTTTTTCCGTATTAAATTAAAGCTATTTTATTATTATAGACATGCATACAATTAATGAGTAATTTATATTTATAAATTAATTAATTTATAAATATTAAAATCATGCTCATACGTGTTGAATTTATAAAACGAAATATATAATCACTCACTTTTCTTGTAAATTCACTTAAATTTGAATAAGTCTTTTTACTAAACTTTGATAAAAAAAGCAACATGGCGCGTAACCGAAAAACGTGACGATAGAGTCCGTCCAACGAAAGAAGTCCCGTAGACGCGGCGCTCGTTTCTATGCGACTGTACGCTGTCCTCTAACAAATCTTGTTAGTTCCATGTATTTCCGCGGGAGTTTTTTCGTTGGACGGACTCTACGTACAAAATTTTCTCCCATACGTCGATAAAGAAGTTTCACTTCAATAAACAGCACATAGGATAATTTATAATTATAACTTTAGACATTCACGTGGGCGAATCCGCTGGCGGAAGCTAGTATAAGAATATTTGTCTGCGTTTTTATAAAGATAAGTTCATCTCACAAAACGTACAAACACAAAAATATACACGTAATTTATCTCATTGTAAGAACAACTGTTCTTATATATATTTTTTCCGTATATATGTTTTTTTCTATCCTACTCTTGTTTCATTAGAAAGACGTTTTACCTTTTCTAACACCAAATTTTATATAGCACTAGCATAGCTCAATCTAAAATAATACTAGCACTTCTTCAATCTATTACATCATCGTAAGAAGTCTTCTATGGTAGCCAATCATCAAACAAGGCGGTCAATCATGAAAGCAAACCTTTGCACAAATAGTAGCCAAGTAGCCGCAATGTCAACCGGAGTCCTGTTTGCCGACATCCACGACTCACATACGGCATACATTATAGCTAGTCGTATGTGTCTGGAATTGATATCATCAATTTATAGACAACTTTGTTGTGTGTTCTGACAGACGCGAGTCTCGAGGGGAGACGAGAATGGTCGATTTAGGTACAAACTAACTGGAAATTAAAAAGATATTCGTTTTTATAAAATATAGCAATTACTTTACACATATATGTTTAACACAAGTAAAGCGAATAAATGTCGTGGTGGTCGTGGTTGCAAATCCGGGCAAGTACCAATGTGACTTTTTCAATTCATTATGTATTTTTTTAAGATTATTTTGAATATCACTGACAACGGTGAAGGTAAGCATCGTGAAAAAACCTGGACTTAGATTTATTAAGTATAAGTTTGAAATCGCCAACCAGTCTTGAGCAAGCTTAGTGATCAATGCTCGTGCCTTCTTTGTTTGAGAAGAGGCTTTACCCTGCCGTGGGACAGTTACAGGTGGGATAATTAAAAATCAAATATTCACACACATTCAATCACTGCTGGTGATAGAGTAAATTTCTTATCTTCTGTTTACAAATAATAGGACGTAAGCAATTTAGTACCAGATGCTAGTATTATATTATCTGTGGTACCAGTAAGCGTTTATAATAAATACCTCACCCTTCGAAATCAGTGCAGTAAAAAAATTATGATATTTACATCATCAATTCTCTAAATTGTTGTCGCTCTACGCAACGTTATTTTATGAATTTTCGGTCGATGACTCGGAACAAAAAAAAATATATTTTGAATATTTTCATATAATTTGAAGAGTTGCGTACACGTTATTTGTCACGTTTCCACGAACATTTATGTTTGTTTGATTGTTCAAATTATTGGAAAAGGTTGACATGTTGTTGAGTCGAATGCACACGACAATGGAATGAACTGACATACCGGGTTGAGTTCACACCAGGTTACGTATATCGAAATATTCTGTGACTCAGTAACGTTACATTTTAATTGTAATAAGGATTGTATTTATTTTATTTATTATTCATAGGCTCGCGTTTGACCACTATCTCACCTGATGGTAAGCGTTGATGTGGTTGACGATGGTGCACGATTGCCTAGAAGCAATCTATTCACTATTGACTTAAAGAATCGCAGGTTATAGGTATCAGGCAATACAGACTCCGGCAGGGATTTCCACTCCTTAGCTGTACGCACAATAAAAGTATTCCCAAAACACTTTGTGCGTATGGGTGGTATGTCCACCACATACCGATGAAACATCGCCGTTTGTCTTGATGATGCAACGGGCTAGGCGGAATCAAATTATGCAGTTCCATCGCATACCCCCTGTAATGTAACCGATAAAAAACCGACAGGATATTCATGGAGCTTTGACTCAACCAGTGTCTCATTGTCAAAGAGCCTCTTGGCCCGTTTTTCTTTCGACTCAAGTGCATCAAGTTGGTATTTGCCGGATCTGCCCAGAGACGAGAGCATTACTCCATGCATGATCGAACTTGATAAGCAGCTGTTCTGGCGTGAAGTACTGTCTCATATTTGCAAGGATCTGCAACTTTTTGGCAGCAGCTGAGCCTTTGCCTCAATGTATGGACCAAAATTGAGGGTTGATGTGAACGTAATGTCAAGAAGCTCAAGATGGTCCGTTATCGAAACGGTCACACTCCGGCAAGAAGGAGCCGGATGGAATTGGCTCCTTTTTACGGCAAAAGACACGCCTGGGTCTTAGCAGCATTGAAACTGTCCAAATTGGCATCGCACTATTCGGAGACTGCCTTCAAGGATAAGTTCAAGCGCATGGCCCATGGCCTCCCGGTGGGACCGGATCTGAGGCCCAGTAGCCCGTGCCTCAGACATGTATCTCTCAGCAATATTGCTTCTGCATACTCAAATGCTAGGTTTTAGCAGATCGTTTATTTCGAGCAAGAACAATGTTGCTGAGAGTATCGACCCCTGAGGAACCCCGGCATTAATAGCCAGTTGATCAGACATGCAGCCATCTTTAGCCACTAGGATGGACCGATCACTCAGGAAGTCCGCAATCCAAACAAACATACCACTGGGCAGACCGAATGAAGGAAGCTTACCAATGATGATTTCATATCAGACCGTGTCAAAAGCCTTCGAGTTGTCGAGGGAGACGGCAAGTGCTTCCCCGTGCCTCGCGATTGCCTCACTCCAGATGTGAATGGAGTCAATGTATACAGTCAATGTGTTTAATAATACGTGAAAACGAAAAATATTGATATACTTCAGTACCAAAATACATAAAAATGACACAAGAAATGTAGCTGCGCACGTCATAGATTTCCATGACACGATAAGTCATCGTGATGGTCAGGTCATTATCCTTTGTTTATGTTTTGGTCCAAACATTCCCTAAAAAAACAGATTGGATTGCAACGATCAGAATCGTACCGTATATTCTGGCATCCTGCATATTTTGATGAGGCAATATATACAAACACATAAATCACGGATACAACCGGACTTATGTATAAACATTTGCAAAATGTGTGTCACAAATGTTTGTTTCGTTGCAAGTGTACAATCATGACTTCAAGTCTGTCATATTGCTCTAAGAAGGGTTAGTAAAAATCCGTCAAAATTTAAAATTTTAGTACTGCTTTTTATACTAATTTTCTGACAACATTTATAATGCAAATAAAGAATAAACCGAATAAAACACTGAAAATTCCGAAAAATCAACACAGCATTTGCTGATGTAATATATTTCCACCAGCTTAAAATACGTTTTACCGAAAACTGCAGTTATTAATGTTCATCGTAACTCGCCTATTATAAATTTAGAATTAACCTTATACATTTTGTAAACTGTGGCGCTTGTTAAACTATTGTGACATTATAAAATACTTTTCCAAGTGATTCCGTACAGTCCTAAAAAATATTAAAATGTTCTTGTAATCAATATCATTCATTATATAAACCTGTCACTCTAATCAATAAATATATATCTAGTTAAAGGTAAGGTATTCTAATGAACATGTATGAAATCTAACGTATTGAGTTTGTAAATAAAAGGGGTAGTAATTAGAGCTCCGAAAAAATTATAATGAGCATAATCAAATTATGACATTTACTGAGTACGATTACTATTTCAGCAACAAAGTCGACGGAGCCCCGCTGCGGAGCGCTTATTTCTGTCTGCAGGGTCTAAAGTAACCTAACATATCCGTGTCAGGGTGCCCCTAAATCTAATTCATTGAAAATAGCGGCACTGCTTACAAATATTATTTTATACTAACCGATTATATAGTTGCCTATATACTACACTATGCAGCACGCGTGGGCCAACCGGTAGGTAGTTATTTTCATTAAAATTTTGAGTTAAAAAAGTTATTCTATAACCATTAGTAGAAATTAAGCTGGTTTCTACAGAGTTTAAGAAAATGACTATTTTAGCAGAACATTTATGTATTTGGAAACTTAGTATTTTTTTTTGGAAAATTGGTATTTTTATTAGTTTAGTTTTTATTTCAAAGTACAGATTATTTTTCGTATTTATTTAATTAAAATCAGCTCATGTTTGTTTGTTAAATATAATTTTTTTTTTCGGTTAATTTTGTATTAATTTTTCGTTAATTAATTTGACACAGCGTATTACAGTCAACCACAGATCTTTGGAAGTTAATTTGTTTTTCGGAAGCTTTATTATTATCCTTTAAGAAGTGGCTTTTACCAGTTATATAACCCAATTAAGTTCCTAGATACCAATCTCATATGTACATTTATCCAAATAGAATAATAAACTTAGTAAAAAGTTTAAAATGCCTCACTAAAAGGACTCTAGATTGTATATGGATCAACATGGCTTCCAACCCGAGTGGCCCAAAAACAGTCTTGAAAATAAACGAACATTTCTCTAAAAGTAAACATCACATAAAGAAACCACCTCAACTAATTACCAGGGACACTTACCCATTAGATAACAGCAGAATTTATCCATTCATACATCCCTGCTAAGAACCCGACTTCGAAACAAAAAGCAACGAACATACTGCTATATATAACGCTGATCTGAACTAATTCTTGAATGTATGCCAAGTCGAACCACGATTTTCGCTGACCTTATATACAGGGTGGCCCAATTTCAGCAATGCAAGTTGCAAATATAGTGATGTATGTGAGAATATTTTTGTGTCTGTATTTGCATATGAGTTGGTTTATTGTCTTGTGTTTTTCTTTTAGTATAATACGGTATTACGATGTCAAAAAAGATAAGGCAGATTATCGCAACGATGTGACGTCATGTTGTTATTTTTTTTTTGCCTTTCTGTTCTATTTCTTATTTTATTGTTGCTTTTAAAAAACTACTAAAAGCCACCAATAATGTATTGGAGGATTTTAGTAGAAGACCGTATTCAATAAAAAAAAAAAAAACTAATATGCCAACCAAACCAATAAATCCCGATGAACAAATTTATTGACATGAACTGCATTTGCACAAACAGTTTCATTTCATATAAAAGGTATATTCAAAAGGAATTTCCATTTACAATTGAATTTCAAGACTACACGTTTTAATTAAATTGAACTGAGCCAAAAATAAAATTCGCCACCCTTCTGCAAAGTCATTGACATCAAGTCTACTCGCACATCGAAATAGATTTGATCGTTCGAAGTTCATCCACGTATTTTCTACTATCTACCAAAAATACTTCACATTTTCTCAGTTCCAATAAATTCCAATCATATAAAACAACCCTAAAACGAACACGATCAATGTTTGAAAGTGTGGGTGTGCCTAATGTGAATAAATAAATTATGTAATGAAATTACCTGCCTGTTATTCTTGTTTTTCTAAGAAGAAGCCTCCCTGCTGGTTTGAAGGCCAAGCTGGATCCCGGTTGGTTCTTAGAAAAGAGAAAGCTCGAGAAGAGTATTGATCTACACGATTGCTTACTGTTACTGTGCATTTGGCGATTTTGTTCAGAATGTGTTAGAGGCTGTTTATCTAGTGAAAGAACACCGCAAGGCAACCATCACCCAGATATTACAGGATTATCATACCGACTTCAATGGTTCCAAGTCCTGACTATTCAAGCAAAGCTAAGTCACTCCGCATTCACTCCGTCAGTTACTAAGTCTTGCATTTTGGACCAACATTTGAATTTAAGCCCTTTAAGTAATGAACTCCGGGCTGTAACAGGGATTAAGAAAAAGGAATATTTAGAATTGTTTTAAGAGAGAATAATCCTAAAAGAATGCTTTAGTAAATTGTACCCAATGAACTGGATTTCGTCAAACAACAACTATGTTCGCTGAAATGCTTTCGTGTAGTTTATTTACTGGCTTGACTTGGCTTGGGAAAGGATTACAAAGGTTGTTTCAAATAGTTTTTCTGACGGACCTTTTATTACGTTTGAACACTTTTTAATCGACTTAAAAAAGGAGGAGGTTCTCAATTCAACTTTTTTTGTGTTACCTCAGAAATTTTTACTAGGTGAAACGATTTTGATGACTCTTTTTTATTTGAAAGCTATTCCTGTTCTCATGTGGTCCCATTATATCAAGATCTGACGAAGAACTTCTGTGATATACACTAGAAATCTTCAATAAATTGCTGCAGTCTGTTTATTGTTTTAACCATTTCATAACATAACTTTACGCCACCCGCCGCCGCGCCGGTACGCTCTAAAGGGGTACCGCATATGTGTACAGTTCACCCTGGTACGCTCGAATTTCACCGGTTGTGTTCAAGTTTCATGTTATTCGGTTAAACTAACCTGACATAACTGTGGTCATTATGTAGGTAATTTCTTACCATAAGTAATACAGCTGACTTCCAAAAAAAAAACCGGCCAAGTGCGAGTCGGACTAGCGCACCGAGGGTTCAGTACAAACCTCAGCTTAAAGGTATTATAAACATGAGTATTTGATATGAATTTAAATTTAACACCTCTACGAGTTCATGAGGAAAGGGGTAATAAGTTTAAAATTATTAAAAGTATTTTTATTATATGATGTAACTAAAAATTTACGATCTTCGTAATTTGTCCTTTATCTGTGCTATAAGGTGTTGCTAACCAAATTTCAAGATTCTAAGTTCACGGGAGTACTTCCCTATAGGATTGCGTTGGCTTAGAAGTTTGATTTTTTCATACCTTTAAGGGACAGTACACTGAAGTATTTGATATATATTACAGCTTGTTACCTCCACGCGTTCCTGAGAAAAAGGGTATTGGCAGCCAGATGGACGGGCGGACAAAGTGATACTATAAGGGAGCCGTTTTTTCCTTTCGAGGTACGGAACCCTAAAACAGTACAAAGTGAAAAATAACTTAAATTTCGGAAGTCGGTGTCAAAAGATGAAGAAACAAGAACACCGACTTCTGAAATTGAAGTTATTTTATAGTTTGTATTTTTTTGTTTGGAAGTCGGCTGTATTACTTTTGGTAAGTAATACAGCCGACTATACTATATTTTCTTTATATCCCTTCAGTTTTTTAGTTTGACCTCATAACTATCTTGGTGTTTCACAGTTTCAAATCTGTAACACCTGATCAAGAATAAGAATCTGAGGCAGTATTTCCACAAAGTCATAGAAAAAGCCTTGAAAATGTTGACGAATTTTCACTAAGTAGAACGAAAAAATACATTAAAGGTAGGCCACGTCACCCGACAGCTAATAACGACCATCAATCACGTTTGTTGTTGTACTTTTACCGCAGCCTAGACTTTAAAAACAATTTTATTTGAGGGTTTTGGGGCGTGGGTCTCATCAAAACAATTTCTGTAAGGTAAATAAGCTTTATTTTTGTTTTAGGTAAACAACAAGCAGGTGATTTACCTAATAGTAACTAATAAAGAGTTTATTTGAACAGGCATGACGCATACCATAAAAAACGTTAAGCATAAAAAGAAAACTTAAATGGAAAATGTACGGCATAAATTCGAATCGTTTCCGAGCAACAGCGCTGGTTTTCAGCGATAGAAATCACTTACGTTTGTACACACATCTGTGGTACAGTACCAAATACAGTACAATACCAAACGTATTAAAGGCGGGTACTCATGCACGTTGCCATCAAGTGTAGAGTGCGGATTACCGGCAGTGACGTAAGAGCCATACTGATAAATGCCCGCGAAATGAGCGATTAACACGAGTTATGGCTGCCATAGTCACAATTATAATAATAATAATCGTTTATTCAGTAAAAAACACATGTACAGGATCAAAAAGTAACTACATTTTTACTAGTAAACACGGAAAAAGAAAATCGTTGTATTACAGGCACCAACGTCTTCCATAATAGGTTTAATAAAAAAAACTGTCTTCAACATTTACAATGACGTTTTCTTCTGTTTTTATATAATAAATTTATCAAAAGTAATTTATTAAAATTATAATAGTGGATTATATCCTATACCAGTTCTATATTCTATTACTATTTGATAAATCTGACCTATTCACATTTTATAAATTTAACATCAGATTAATATAAAACTTTAATTTGGATCCCTCCAAAACATAGTTCGATGTATTCCACATAGACTACGTACCACCATCTATAACGCCTTAGTAAAACCACACCTAGTATATCTGATTGAAGTTTGGGGCAGTGCGGTCAAGACGAAGCTAGCAAGTCTCCAAGTTGCAAAATAAATTAATACAAATAATTAAACTACCCATATTTAACATCAACGTGCAAAATCTACGAAGAAACCAAAATAATGAACATTGGACAGTTATAGACATTATACAGTATACAGACAAAATCGTTTATTAAAGTAAAACAAGTAACCCAACGTAGCAGTCGCCGAGCTAGTTTTCTGATTTTACCGAAGATGAGAACTAAGTTTGGCAAAAAAAAAATAACTTTTGAAGGAGCACAATTATGTAACAAAATACCCTCATGTATGAAAAGGTTGCACTCATTCAATGCATTCAAACCTCAATTAGCTGCATATTTAATCACAAATAACACCGTTTCTTAAAGCTGAATGCATTGGATGGGTGCATCATAATTGCTGCCGTGAAGTCGGTGACGAATTTTATATAATTTATTTGAAGCCTTGTTCTCATATAAGTGACTTTGTGTCTTTTATGAGAATAAATATCTTTAAACCTAACCTAATTAGAATCAATCAAGTCTTTATTGAACATTGGTTATGTTGTTGTATATCATTTAATCTTTGTATCAGCCTTATTTAAGTACCTGTATCTTTTATTTAAATGTTTGATTAAATTGTCATGGGTTGTCAATTTCTGTTACTAACTGGTAAACCGTTTTGTGTGAAAAGCTCTCTAGCAATGGAACAGTTATGATACTTCAATCTCAAATGAAATTGATACCTATTACAAAGGCAAGGCCTTGACTGATGTTGAACAGAAATGATATAGATAAAGTTACACACAATAAAAAAAGTTAATTAAAAAAATCAAAAAACCCGACTGCTTGAAAAGCGAAGTAAAAAGACGTAAACTAGGAGAAAATCATGCTGTGCTGTCGGAGGATACATCTTCGCGAGCTGGCTGACCAAAACCAGACGTATCCTCCGACTGCACAGCATGATTTTCTCCTAGTTTACGTCTTTTTACTTCGCTTTTCAAGCAGTCGGGCTTTTTGATTTTTTTAATTAACTTTTTTTATTTATAACTTTTTAGTTATTTTTTTTCGTATTAGGTACATTTAAACATATAAGTGTTATATATTTTTGAAATCACCTCTTAAAATCCTTTATTTTGATACCCCACACGATAGGTGCAGAAAGAAAAAAAAAATTTGGCCCCCACAATATGGCGCCCAAAAACCGCCATATTCCTATTTTCAAATTTTTATGTAGCTAGTGACACTCGCTGAGTTAAGACGAATCGATTGACGTAAGAACCATCAAAATCGGCCCACGCGTTTGGTCTCTAGAACGCCACATAGGAACAAACATACATACATACATACATACATACATACTTACATACATACATACATAGACTGATAAACACATTACCCTCCTTCGGCAGTCGGGTAAAAACAACGCTTCCATCAAAGGTATTTGTACCCGAATTCCTCAGTCGATAAGACATGGAAGTTCCGAGAAAAGTGAAGATTCTTCAAACCGTAATTATGGCAATTGAATTCTGTGAAGTAACGCTTGACCTAAAAAGTATTTTGTTCACACATTTTCGGTAAAACTGGTTCTGCTTTGAATCAATGTATCAAATTCCTTTGAAATATATATATATATATAAAATATATATTTATCCTTTTAAAGATAAAAAAATCTCGATGAAAGTATGAGTTCACTGCTGATTACTGGTACATTTGAATGAAAAATATAATATATGATTAAGTATTCTCTGCATACCAATCGAGATTTCATTTCTAGTATAATAAGATCCCAATGAATGAAAAAAGTTAACCATCCCTAAAACTTGAACATAATAAACAAAATCATCTCCATTTGTGTCAAATCAAATAAACTCAATATAAAGAACAAATCTGTTCAGCCGAAAAAAAGGCGAATTCCGTCCATTTTTAGCCTTGTTCACTATATTAATTCCAAGCTAAAAGATTCCCGTTTATTCTTGAATCTTTCTCGCTTGGCGATCGTTAACCCACGCTTTGTAGTCTTCTTTTAAACAATAAAAGCAAATTGAATAAGAAGGGGCGCCCTTCTCATAAGATATTTCAGAAGCTCCCGTTTTAATTGAGAAAATAAACCGTGGGTTAGTAATTTTGGCTTGCAGTGGCTGCGGGTAGAATGTAGGTTAAGGAAGGAAGTTTACTTTGGTACGTAGATTTAGGAGTAGTGTAAATAGATGTTTATTTGTGTAGTTACGGTTCGAGATGCATTTGCATACAGAAACTTGAATGAATTTTTAAACGCTATTTTGTTATTCAGGTATGATGTACAATATATTGAACAAACACTATAACAACTATAATATGGAGAAATCTTACAAATAGTCCTGTTGGACATAGTTTGAGACTGCTTTGATTCTTCGAATATATTCTTTATAATAATATCAATCAATCTACCTAAACTTTTTCAACTATTTTTGTATCCGTTTATTTAGTATCAGTCTGCCGAACGCAGCTTAATATCATTATTTTTCTTATTTTCCTTTTAAGCGCTTACTCCGTTTTAGTGCCGTAAAATGGTTATTTATTTATTATATACTTTATTGTACACCACTGAAATAATTAAAGGACAAAACATTTATAAAGATAACTGTACAATAGGCGGTCTTATCGCACAGGGCAATCACCATGATTTCACCACTGAAGTGAAGGAAAACAACGTGAGGAAACCGGCATGTCTTAGAACCAAAAATTCGAAGACATGTGACATTCACCAACCCGCACTGGGCCCGCGTGGTGGATTACGGCCTATTCCCCTCACAGAGAGGAGGCCTGTGTTTCAGCAGTGAGAACATTAATAGGCTGATGATGTGGTGACCACATCATCATCTATTCTTAATCCGCAATTTATTTATCCCAATCTAAATTTTTAATAAGAAAATGCCTAGTATTTTACTCTGTGCTAAAAACATTACCCAATATCCCAATATGAAATTATCCCATCCATAGATGGAAAAACAGTTTCGATTACAAAAACAATATATTGTGTGCCTTATCATAAATATCAGTAAACCTAAAGGTAGGCCACTGATATTGGAAAGTAATTTAATTTTATCATTGTTTTCAATACATTTATTGTTTTCATTAAAGTTATGTTCACGTATGTTTTGGTTATAATACCTAACACCCAACTTACTATTACAGTATTGTTGGCAGTTTTGTTATGTTTGGTTTTATTTTTGTTGGTTAATTAATTTTGAGGCCAGTTTTTACGTAAATGTTTTGACAGCTCAAAGCACGCTCCGCTCACGCTCCCTTTCATTTTGAAAACTCAACAGTTATTATTGCGTATTTTGTACAGTTGAGTATACGGCTTTTTGAACACAATATGAAGCATTGAATGCAAACAGAGCAAGCTTGCACCATTCTTTTTAAATCACAAAATTAGGGAGCATGCCAGACACTGTCTGTCAGATAAATTCTTGCATGCAATGAAATTTTTCTGAGCAAGAGAGGTTTTCAAAGTAACATAAAATGAAGTTTGATTTTTTCACTGGTTTTAAAAAGTTATAGCTTTTCGAAAGTGGTGGAGTGCTTCTCTCATCGACAATTCCGATGCCAATACTTACTAATACGTTTCCACGGACCAGCTATTATCATCTGCCCCGCTATAAATGTGATACACTTATCAGAGAAGGTAAAATGAGAATCATCTTCCGCATCCAGCAGGTAAACACCTGCAAAGCATCTTTCGCAGGTAAACACCTGCAAAGCATCTTCCGCAGGTAATCACTTGCAAAGCATCTTCCGTAGGTAATCACCTGCAAAGCTGCAAATGACGCGACAAACATATATGGCATCCCAGCAAAACATTACATCCTCGGTCTAATCCTACAAAAATTAAATCATATAATTACACAACATCATAATGAAACAGCGACCCTTACCTAAATTCAATTACTATAAGAGACCGTATATGTTATGATTTACGACATTCAATAATAAGGTACAATATCCGAGGGGCACAATATAAATGAGGGGTGTGTTTACCTGAACTTAATATGGAAGATTTTCATTTTAGATCCGACACCTTTGCATAGAATAGATGAAAATTTAATTTTGTATATCAGTTTGTTTGGTGAGGTAATGGCGGTTTTGTTTGAGGTTTAGAAGAAATATGGACTGGCTGTGTGCTTGTACGATCTTGTAAGAAAAATACTTGCTTTGCGCTTTTGACAGACGTATTCCACATTGGGTACCCGGTGTAACGGCACCTGAGTGAATGGCACCTGAGGTAACTATTCTACATACGGCACCCATCGATATTTTTTGCAGGTGCCAAATATGGCATGATTTATTGTTTAAAATTTGATTCTCCATTTGGAATCTACGGATAAGTAGGTACTAGTGTTGGGAAGTTTTACGTGACGTCAAGTAAGGCGAAGAATCTTAATCTCGCCTCCAGTCAAAACATTCAGTTTGGAAACCGAATTTTGCCGTAGTTAACTCTACGTTCGAATCGAGAAATATGACATCGACCAACCCGCACTGGTTCCGCGTCGCGGATTACGGCCCATACCTTCTCTGATAGAGAAGGAGGCCTGTGTCCCAGCAGTGGAAACAATATAAGACTAATGATGATGATCTCTAAGTTATATTGAATTCAATTAAATTCTATTAAAACAAGTCGCATAAAGAAATTAATTAACATATTTTCAGACTACTTATCGTATAATTAATATTCAAACATGTTTTTCATGAAATATTTTCATAGATCTTTTTTTCTTTATTTAAAGGTGACACTCGTAATTAGATAACAGGACGAATTTAAATTAAAGACGTCGTTTTTTGCGAAATAAAAGTAATTACATTAAAATCATCTGAATAATTTTCGTATTATATTAAATTCGTGGCTATGCCTGTTTTTTACCCGACTGCCGAAGAAGAGTAATGTGTTTATTTACCCGACTGCCGAACGAAGGTAATACGTTTATTAGTCTATGCATGTATGTATGTTCCTATGTGGCGTTCTAGAGACCAAACGCAATAGCCAATATAAAAAAAAAAGTTTATTAAAAAAATAAAGAAACCCGACTTCTTGAAAAGCGAACTAAAAAGATGCAAACAAGAAGAAAATCATGCTGTGCAGTCGGAGGATTTAGTCAGCCAGCTCGCGAACATGAATCCTCCGACTGCACAGCATGATTTTCTTCTTGTTTACATCTTTTTAGTTCGCTTTTTAAGCAGTCGGGTTTTTTTTTTTTAATAAACTTTTTTTATTTATAACTTTTTAGTTATCTTTTTTTAGAATTATGTACATTTAAACATATAAATGTTAAATATTTTTTAAATCATCTCTTAAAGCCCTTTATTTTGATACCCCATACGATAGGTTAGGAAGAAATATTGGCCCCCACAATATGGCACCCAAAATCTGCCATTTTTCTATTTTCCAATTTTAATGATTGACGTAAGAACCATCAAAATCGGCCAACGCGTTTGGTCTCTAAAACGCCACAAAGGAACAAACATACATACGTACATACATAGACTGATAAACAAACCTTTTTTTACCCGACTGCCGTAGGAGGGTAATGACCCTCCTACGGCAGTCGGGTAAAAAAAGGTTTTAAGAGGTGGATTCAAAAATATATAACACTTATAATTATGTTTAAATATACCAAATTCGAAAATAAAATGTTAACCTAAAAGATATAAATAAATAAGTTAATAAAAAAAACCCAACTGCTTAAGAAGCGAATTATAAGGACGTAAACAAAAAGAAAATCATACTTTGCAGTCGGAGCACACATCTTTTGAATTAATATTTGTTACGGGATATTTACCAATTATATTTACACAGAACACACATACATGGTAAATATCCAGAAACAAATATTAATTTTAATGATTGTGACCATGTCAGCTAAAAACTTACATCTGGTTTTGGTCAGCCAGCTCGCCAATATGTCTTGTCTTTTTTTGCCGCTTCTTAAGCATTCTGGTTTTTTGTGCGTACTTTTTTTTAAATTTTATTGTATGAATATCTTTAAAGCATCAGGCTTTTTTGAATATAGATGACATTTCATATCCATTTGACTTCCAAAAAATGTCATCCTTTAGTTTTCACACGTTTTCACCTTTTGACTCGCAGTTAAGCTCCCGTGCGATATAAGTTAGCTCATTTCAAATAAAACCAATAAACACAAACCAATAACCAATGTAATTTTAAACTTTTCCAACAAACCAAATTCAAAAATAAATTCATTTCAAACTTCGAACTGATACGCGAATTCAAATTGTATAAAGCCCTCTACACATAGGTACTGTTTTCGATAAACCAGACAATGAACCTAACTTAAAAGCAAAAACTTTAGACTCGCGTGCTGAATTGAAATGTGCAGACACCCATAAGGGTCTTGACCTAGGCTACAAGACAAAGACTTTATAAATTGGCTTAAAAAAAAACGCCAAAAGGGTTCATCGTCTGTATGTTTGATTGATGATTGAGAATATGTCTCATTTGATTTTAATGCTCGAAGAAAAATGGTCAATGAAAGACAAGATGCATCATGTCTTATCTATACTAATCTATACTAATATTATAAAGAGGAACGATTTTTTTGTTTGTTTGTTTGTTTGTTTGTTTGTACCGAATAGGCTCCGAAACTACTGGACCGATTTAAACAATTCTTTCGCCAATAAAAAGCTACGTTATACCTGAGTAACATAGGCTATTTTTTAATCCCGAAAACGGGTCCTGTGGGTGGCCCACGGGAGCGAAGCCGCGGGCAACTGCTCGTAGTATATAATGGACAATATCTAATTTAAAATAAATTTGATATTTATGTAAAATTAACTAACGAATAATTTTTATCATCATTTAAGCCGAAAGTCAACATCTGCTGGCAATTTGCTTCAGAAGCGATAAGTGGATGGGGTCGATAATTCGATACGTATTAATAAGTTTATTTTAGCAATTTATTAAAAATGGTGTCTTAAAAAAAACTTTTTAACAAAAAAACAAACCGACTTTCAAAAATATACACTGCAAAGCGAAAAATAACCTTGTTTTCCCAAGTCGGTGTCTTTGATACCTATTGTTTTCCGTGTTTCGACACCGACTTCGGAAAAGAAGGTTATTTTTCGCTTTGCATTGTATTTTTAAGTCGGTTTGTTTTTTTGTTAAAAAGTTTTTTATTTATCTCTTTTTAGTTTTGATAGGTACTTCCAATTGCCATGAAATTCATATATAGCCAAAGTACATTTCATGACGATTCTAATTTACACGACTAGGACACATTGTTTTATTTCGGAGTTTCAGTGCCTACCTGCCGGCTTCATCATCAGATCAGTTCGTTGGTACTATTTTCATCAGCTCTATTTATATATAACTATTTGCTTCATCATAGTCGTTACACTATTCGAGATATCTTACATCCCATTATACTTAGCATTAAGGAGATCCAGTGGCCATCTGTGGTCTTCTTCAACAGTACCACTACACCAAATGATACTTTCTGAGTGCAAATGATTGCATTGTTGATAAAAATACCAAAATCGCTATATGTATGCCTATAATATTTGAGGAGTTCCCTCGATTTCTCCAAGATCCCATCATTAGATCCTGACCTGATGACTATGGGACCAATTGGGAAGTATACCCTTTCAAACAAAAGAAGAATTTTCCAAATCGGTCCAGGCGTCATTGAGTAATCGAGGAACATACATAAAAAAAACATAAAAGATTCCGACGAATTGAGAACCTCCTCCTTTTTTTGAAGTCGGTTAAAAAAACCATGATACCAAGAAACATGGGTAGAAATACTTAAATGTACATATTCAGTATGTACATTTAATTATTTCTACATGTTTTATTTCATCATGTTATAGTAAAAACTTAAGTGAATTCACATCTGCTACTAAATTACTCAAGTATTTTTACCTCCACACCCTGAGAGTCTTGTGACGAAATATTAAGCTGGCTTAAGAAAAAGTGTCTTTAAAATACACTTTACATTTTTTGAAGAACCTTCTACTTAGACTCGAGAAACGCTTAATTTTCGTAAAATGGAGACTGGTTTGCGTTTTTTGCACATGAAGCTTTTGAATAAAAGTGACAATAACTTTTCTGAAATGGTTAGGTTAGTCAGTTTTTATTGGAACGTAAAAATAAAGCAGTAAGTTTATGAAATACTAGGTTTTATCTAATTCAATTTTTGTGATGTATATGTGTATGGACCCGCAGTTTTTTTATAAGAGACTTTATATTTCCACTTGTATTTCGTAATATATTTTTTATATTTATTTATTAATTACCAAATCAGCTCTTAAAAATGCCTTAACGCACCTATTGTACTACTATTACAGCCAATTACGGATTTACAATTTACTAACTTCACAAAAAAATTGCCACAGAAACTTAGATCAACAAAACATATTATAATATTTGAAGACACGTGTGAAGTGTTAAGAATTGTGCAAGATCAGTTGCGTTTCAATGTGTTATAGTAAAATAAAAATGCAATAATATACTAAAATTCTGTAACTAACCCGTCTAGGAAAACAGCCGTGTTATGGATGTTACAGATTAAAAAAAAAGTTAATTCAAAAAATCTAAAATCACGACTGCTTTAAAAGCGAACTAAAAAGACTTAAACAAGGAGAAAATCATGCTGTGCAGTCGGAGGATACATCTGGTTTTCGTCAGCCAGCTCGCGAATATGTATTAACTTTTTTATTTATAACTTTTTAGTTATCTTTATATAAGATTTAAGTACATTTAAACATATAAGTGTTATATATTTTTGAAATCACCTCTTAAAACCCTTTATTTTGATACCCCACAAATTGGGTTTGGAAAAAAAAAATTTTTTTTCCTTCGCAATATGGCGCCCAAAATCCGCCATTTTTCTATTTTCCAATTTTAATGTAGCCAGTGACACTCGCGAGGTTAAGACGAATCGATTGATGTACGAATCATCAACATCGGCCAACGCGTTTGGTCTCTAGGACGCCACATAGGAACAAACATACATACATACATAAACTGATAAACACATTACCCTCCTTCGGCAGTCGGGTAAAAACTAAATAAGTTAGTAGATCCCTAATTTTACGTTCTTTTACTCACAAATAACGTAAAAGCTACCTTAGTATAGCTTCTACTTGGGGGTGTTGATAGCTACATAATTATAGTACTTAATAGTGAAACAAAGTCGGATGAGTATCATCATCATCATCATTAGCCTTTTAACTGCCCACTGCTGGGACACAGGCCTCCTTTCGATGAGAAGGAATGGGCCTTAATCCACCACGTGGGTCCAGTGCGATTTGGTGGATATCACATGTCTTCGAATGTCTTCATGGAGATGAGTATGGTTATTTTTAATTTACTACAAAATTGCAAACTTTTAAATCTGCTGAAATTTTGTTAAGTCAACTTAAAAATCAGATCCTTCACCAACAAAAGTAAATAAACATCAAAAAGTAACATCTCCAGGTTTGCCTTAATATTTATTCGAGCTAGAAATTCACGCCAATACTCATCTCAGTCATGCAGGTAACAAGTGCTAGCATCACAGCATCCCTTTAACGAGATGAAATCTTTCACAGAGTGCTGGAACTAAGTTTGATTTAATAAATATTTGCTTCGCCATCTTCCCCGGTTCAAAGGCGCCGACTTTGAGCGTTATATTTTGAATGGCAATAAAGTTCTAGAGATCAATAGTGAGAATTTAGACATTTATTTTAAAGCATCATTCTGTTTATACCCGACTGCCGAAGGAGGGTAATATGTTTATCAGACTATGTATGTATGTTTGTTCCTATGTGGTGTACTAGAGACCAAACGATTTGAATTTGATGATTCTTACGTCAATCGACTTAACCTTGCGAGTGTCACTGGTAACAATAAAATTCGAAAAAAGAAAAATGGCGGATTTTGAGCGCAATATTGTGGGGGCCCAATTTTTTTTGCTTCCGCACCCATCGTGTGGGGTATCAAAATAAAGGATTTTAAAAAGCGATTTCAAAAATATATGACACTTATATGTTTAAATGTACCTAATTCGAAAAAGACAATGTAAACTAAAATCTTTTTACTAACTTGAAATGTATGTATGTGTGTTCTGGCCAAATCGTGCAACTGAATTTTAAAGCAGTTATCCACAACCGATTAAGAAGAAATTTTTAATAAACGTTTGGTTTGGTTGACAATGTACGGTAAGTTTAAATGCAACATTTAAAAAAAAATATTGAAAATCTTATTCTTGTTAATAAACAGCTTTTTATATTGAATGCATGTTTAAAATTGAATAGATACATTATGTGGTTTTATTATTCCATTTATTTATTTTATTTACATATCTTTACATTTTTAAATATTATTCTATAAAAAATTAAATAAAAAAAAAATTAAAAGTACAAAAATAGCACCCCACCACCAAGTAGCCCACCGGTATCGGGAACAGGGTCCAAGCTACCGGTGGTCAGGGCTCCTGTGAGAGGAACCTCCTAACGATACGCGCCGTGTCCAGGAGTACCGCTTTCTGGATCAAGCCCTTGATCCAGCTGCCCAACGAGAGCCTCCTCAGATGTTCGTCGAGGCTCTTGTGGTTTAATTATTATTATCATCATCATCTTCTTCTTTTTGTTCAGAAGCGCTGTACAGCCCATCTAGGCTGCACATGGACAGTTGGGTCTCTTCAGCAAGTAGAACAGAGTCTATATAAAGGCACCGCACTCGCACCGGGTGATTGAGGGATTAATAAGTATTATGTAAAAAGTCCCCAGGTTGCGAGAATCCACTGGATGCGAGCCGCACGGGATCGATCAATGTGGCGACGCCTGGGGGAGGCCTATGCCCATCAGTGGACGTTTCTCGGCTGAAATGATGATGATGATGTGGAGAAGTGGTGGCCCAGTGGTATCGGCCGTGACTTACAAGTTGTAGGTCGTGGGTTCGAGCCCAGGCAGGCGCTTTACTTAGTGTAAATTATTTCATCACCACTGCTCTCAAAACGGTGAAGGAAAACATCGTGAGGAAACCGGCATGTCCTAGAACCAAAAATTCGAAGACATGTGACATCCACCAACCCGCACTGGGCCCGCGTGGTGGATAACGGCCCATTCCCTCTCACAGAGAGGAGGCCTGTGTCCCAGCAGTGGGAACATTAATAGGCTGATGATGTGATGATGTGATGTGATGATGTAAAACGTGTTTTTTAAAACAGGCTTTTTGAACTGAAAGGTACTAAAATTTGTACTATCAATATACGTACAATGAGCCCAAACCCGATGGTGCTGTGCTATCTTGTCTGGTTAAAGAGTTGCTATGGCTAGCTTCCGGCTCCATCATGAAACCAGTTTTATAGTACAATAATATTTCAAGGTTTTCAAAGTTACATATGTTCGCTAATTTTCAGCTTAATCTGATGCCAGCAGCCTAATTGCGCAAGTGAATTCAGCAAGGCCAATGGTTTGACTGCCACCGATCGACCAATCACATGCGAGATGAAAGACGAGATATGGATTTCCGTCTATGTGGTTGGTATTTTTTTGTATTATTTGCCCTTTGCCTTGCCAAATACATTACGCAATAAGCCTGCAAAAAGTGCTTGAAAAATTAATTATGAGTTGCCGGACACACATACGAAAGTAAAGTAATAAAAAACATTAAAAAAAAAATTAAAAAAAATTACAAGCTTTTGCCAGCGGCTTCGCCCGCGTGAAAGTCGAAAATTATCCCAAGTGTACATATTCCCGGGATAAAAAGTAACATATTTGCTATTCCTGACCCTGATTGGGATCTACCTCTTTGGCAAATTTCATCTAGATCCGTTCAGTAGTTTTTGCGTGAAAGAGTAACAAACACACAAACACACACAGTCACAAAATTTCGTCTTTATAGTATTAGTGTGATATAAATTTATTTACAATCAAATTATAATTATTAAAAATTATATTTGCAGCGGCCTACTCGGATACGCAATCGATTCAATACCTTCCATATATATATAATATAATATGAACTTTTGCTGTAAGGGTAAACTGTTACAAACAAAACCACTGATCGAAAGCTAGTCAAGTCATGAATTTCAAACTCACTGACTGTAATCTCAGTACAAGAACATTTAGCTTAGAAAGAGTGGAAAACAAGAGCCATTATACGTACCTTATGTACGGTATATAAAGAGCAGATGCAGTATGATCCGGTTAGCACATAAATGGGTGTTTTAATCTCATAAATGCACGGCAGCGGGAAATATGCCGCCTGATATTTTCTCTTCCACTTTAGCAACAGAGCATACTTACGTTACATATTTTATAGAATATCCAGGAAAAATGTCTCATCAACACAAAAGCTGCCTTTTACGCAAAAAGATGATTCATCAATCGCCTTATCCGGGAAATAATTTGCATAACAGACATCCAAAACAAATACCCTATCATTTCTCAAACTCCCCTCAATCAGCTTTGAAAGCACGTCTTATTGTCCAAAAGATTTAAATTTAAATAACACTGAAGTGGCCAATACTCTTCGTCTGTTTCACCACCTTCAAAGTTCTAAGTTGGAGCAAAGTTGATTGCTAAACAAAGCAAAGACTCGCCCTCATTGCAAGCCAAAGTGAAAGTGAAAGTGAAGTTTAAACAAGTTTGTAATTAGTGTCGGGTGATAAGAGGTCCTCGCAGCGAATCTGTAGAGAGGACAAAATATCTGAAAGATAATTAGGTAGGTAGGCAATTACCATGCTGATTGCGGTTGGCCAGACATGTGTGAAATATGACCGCATAAAATTTGGAATAGCTTTGAAGCAAGGACGGTTAAGTTAAGAGCACAATGCGATTCGATGAAGCGTGGCTTTGTTAACGCTTGCGGTGACTTAAACACCGCAAGCGTTAACAAAGCCACGCTGGACTGGATTGAAAGGCTTATTAAAGGACTATATTTGGGTCTCTTTATGATTCTTATTTGAATGTAATTTGATTTCTGATTTTTAAATTTGTTCATGGCCGATGAAGTGAAGATGAATGATGAAGTGCGTTGGGATGTTGCTATGAGATTTTTGTTTGAACTCAATCCTAATTAAATTAAGTATAAAACGTAACAGATTACAAAAATATTTATTAATAAATAGTTGAAAATTACCTACACGTTTACTAGGAAAGGAAGGAAATAACCTGATTAGATCCACAGGTAATTTATTTTTGCTCAATTGAGTAATACTCGTATACCGTATGCCGTGATGTGTTTATTTTGATATACTACACAAAATAGGTCTTATATTTTATGCGTCTAATGTTGCGCGAACACATCGTGTTTTCACGTTATTATTTTCCTCAATTTGTTATATTAATACGCGACATAGAATATAGGTTTTCTAGTTGGCAGAGTTTATTGAGGAAAACTGAGTGTAAGATTTAGGTACCAGCCTGGTGACTGTCGGAGTGGTATTAAGAACAGTTTTTATTCAACTTATATAGCAGTGTAATGATCGATACTTTGCGTGACCAGAGGGCTGGCTCGTTTTATGCCCAAAGAATCAGCATTGCCATTCAACGTGGCAATGCTGAGTGTCTTCTGGGCAAGTTTTCGGAGGACAGCGATGTGAAGGAGTACTTCGACGCCTAAGGTATCTTAGGCCCGAGACAATTGTCATGCTATAATTGAAAGCGTGGCGATAGCGTTTGTCAAAAGGCAAATTTGTATGGGATTGACAAGCGATATCGAAGAATCACGTGACTAATCCCTTACATTTTGACATTTCGACTATCGCCTTCGCTGACATCCAATTCCACTTTTTACAAGCTTTTATTTAACTTGCAATGTATGTATGTATGTAAGTTTGTTCGGGTTAAATCTTGCAACTGAGTTTTAAAGTAGTTATCCTCCACTGATTAAGATGAAACTATGCATACACGTTTAGTTTGGATGACATGCATGGTTAGCTAAGTGACGTCATTCTAAATCCAATATGGCGGACGGTCCAATATGGTGGGCTAGTTATTTTTTGAGCTCTGCCATAATATGGATATCAAATGAAAGGGCTAGCTGAGAAAAATACAAAAAAAAGCTTATTTTAATAAACTATTTTTAATAAATTATTTTATTTTTGTATTACAAATGTAGTTAGTTTTAGTATAAAAAAACAGTTTGATACAAAAATATGCGGTCTATTACTCGAGAGATAATGTATTCCATAACTTGCATTACCTCTCGCACATAGCTAAGTAACTTCTTAGTCTTTTTTCTGAAAAATAAAATTATAACTACTCGTGGATTATCATCATCATCATCATATCAGCCGAAAGACGTCCACTGCTGGACATAGGCCTCCCCCAAGCGTCGCCACATTGACCGGTCCCGTGCGTCCCGCAACCAGCGGATCCCCGCAACCTTCACCAGGTCCTCGTGGATTATGCATGAAAAATAAGCATGAAACACCTGTAAATTGATTTGTGTTCCCAATTTTTTAGGGACAGCTTCGATAAGAGTTTCCTCTATAAATCTTTTTTCCATTTTTCACCTTCATTGTGGTCACGATAATTTTAGTGGCATAACTTAAAATTTTCAACCCAACCTTGCAAATGCAACAATATAAAATCAACTTTGAACAACACACAATAGGACCTATTTACACTTAAAATTCATTACTCCACATTTACTGTCAAGTCTATAAAACTGTATAATCTATGCCAGTATCGGACGCCCGGTGTTAATTAGTAAACTATGACAAAGGAAACAAGACCCTTCACCTTGTCTTCAGACTCAAAGTCCCTCATTAAAATGGAGTAGTAACTTCGTTGCTATACGACCCGAGTTCTGTGTTCCTTTTACGTTTAATGAGCAAATAAATTGGAAAAAGGCATACGGTTTGAAACAATGCTGCGATTCTTTGGAAGCAACTCTTTTAAGTGTAGGTACTGATGGAAGTTTTATTATAAGAGTTTCATGTAATGCACTTATAATGGAATGAATTCGGACATGATATTTTGATTTATAAAATAAATTTGATACAAATTTGTGGTCTAGCAAAAGGACTAGGTTTCATAAAAGGGTCAAAAAGGGTTGGTACCCATGGGATTAGTAGGAGATATCATCCCACTTGTCCCATCATGGGACTGGGCCAGTGGGACTAGTGGGACAGACCAGTATGGAACAGTGCCGAATCGGCCATAACTCATTTAGAATATTGTGTATTATGTTATTTACCCATCATTATCATAAACCTTTTAGAGTTCCTACTGCTAGGACACAGGTCTCCTCTCTGTGAGAAGGAATGGGCCGTAATCCACCACGAAGGTCCAGTGCGGGTTATTTATCCATACCACTTAATTTATTATTCAACTTATTCAACAATATCAACGCAACTTGACAGCATAAATAAACCTTGTAATGACATATATCTGCAATTAATATCAAGGTACTAATGGAACGTCTTGTCAGAGTACCAGATAATTGATCGCAATATTATGCACAACATAACCTACGCTTATAACCCTCGGATGCACTTCATCCATGATACTGCGAACACCGTATTTCGTATGCAACACTTAACGTTACCAGATTTTCATAGCAACGCTGCCTTTAGTCACGGAATAGATAATAATAGGTACAGAAGGCCAGATCTAACAACCAGCGAAAACGCACGCACACATATACAAGTCTCACGTACCGCTGTACGTGAGACTTTTATATGTGAGCGTGCATTTGCGTGCAAGCGCACTTGCAACTGGCTTTCGTTTGAGATCGCCGCGCGAACGTAATCGTCGATGTGTGCGTGACTGTGTGCACCTGTTTTCATTCCTTGTATGGAAGTGGCCTTCTGTATCTTTTTATTCTTTGCTACAGCTGCCACATCCACCTGTACGCTGTTCATCCATCCAACTAATCCTATAATCACCTCATACGCCACTTGCGCACGATGCGAATACGAAGTTCAATCGTGTCTGACATCAATATAAACTGGAGTGTCGTTTCTTGTTGAACTCAGATGCAGTATATTTTTTAAATCAAATTTTAGAAAGCCTACTTAGTTACTTTATTTTAAAACTCATCAAGTTTTCACAGAAACAACTAAATATATGAAAGAAATAGAAGTTTATGATCCTTTGCAAGACTATCACCTCACCTCTCGTGGATGTCTCTGTATGATATTAATTTGATATTCATTTTTAGAATACTATGTCTATAAAAATGGGTAAACCCATTTGATACATAATGTAAGTGCTGTGCCTCTATCGAAAAGCTCTAGACAAGCGAAATCCTATCAACCAAACCGTAGCATAAAAATAGTGAACGAAAAAAAAATAGTGACTAAAGGACTCAGTAAAAGTAGGGAAAGACTTTACGAGTTGCATGGCCAAGCCTTATATTAACACTGAAACTTTTATTACTATGTTGCTACATACTCAAAAAAATAAGTGTAGGGTAGCTAAGGCTTTATAAATTAGCAATAAGGTTAAATTCGCAGTTCAAAATAAAATCAAGACGATTTGGAAAATTATAAACAATGAAACGAACAGGAACAAAAGAAACAATACTAATTACACGCTTGAGACTACACATGTACTTATAAGAGATAACAAAAAGTACAAAAATATATGGGATTACCAAGCGCTATTAAAATGTCAGGTGTTATTTTTTTTTTTTATAATCATCTTCCCAAACAGGTTCCCAATTCGGATGGACATACATATTTTTTTCTATAATTCTGTCATAACTCCGTCATATTTAGACGATTTTGCATAATTCTTTGTTTTTGTTTTGAAAGGGTATAGTCTCGAGTTGGTCCTGATGATGGTATCTCGTGGAAATCGAGGGAATTCCTCAAATATTATAGCGAAATTTGGTATTTTCAATAACATGGCAAGCATTTTCACTCAGAATGTATCATTTGGTGAAACTAATGAAGAAGACCACAGATGGCCACTGTAACTCCTTAATAAGCATGTCATGGGTATAACATATCTTTAATAGCGACCACACCATTGCTTACCACAGAAAAGATAGTGGTCAAACGAGAGCCTATCGATATTAAGAAAAACTTTTTAACAAAAAAATTAAACCTAAAGCAAAACACTACAAAGTTAAAATTACTTTGTTTACCGAAGTCTTTGTCGAAAAACAATAGGTACCAAAGACACCGACTTCGGAAAACAAAGTTATTTTTCACTTTGAGGTGTTTTGCGTTAGAAGGTTTAATTTTTTTGTCAAAAAGTTTTTCTTATTATCGATAGGCTCGCGTTTAACCACTATCTTTTCTGGTGGTAAGCAATGATGTGGTCGACGGTGACGGTTCTATCACCGGGGCCAGCTACTGTGTCGAAATATCAATAAAATCTACTATAAAGTCGAAAACAAGAAGAGAATAAGGGGCTCCTATTAATAGCAACACTAGAGGCTGGCTTAGAAGATTCGCTAAAGACCCGATTGTAGGCAAGAGCACACAATAACAAAACCACAAGAGAATAGCTATCTATTCACAGCCAACACAGTCAAAAACTTTTCCACCCCAAATAATTCTTAGAACAAAATGAAACCCAAAAACGGTGTTTAAACGGCAATATTAAAATTAATTAAATATTGAGGTCGCGTATAGCTCGTAATTCTGTTTTAATTTTAATTAAGGATAGCGGACCGGAGTAACAGATGTCGGGAACCGATGTTTATTATATGTCTTGTATATATTTCATAGCTAGCTTTATTGCTAATGATATTTCTGAAGACCTTTTGAACCAGATTGCGGTTAAAGCCGAGTCGGATTTATTATTTCTTGGAAATAGATATTGAGTGGATAAGGACAGACCGTGTGAGAGATATGAAGGTACAGTATACGTCTTTAAATCACTGCCACAGAACTCAAAGTGAATATAAGACTTTGTCTCTGGTATAGAAACTTTTGATTAGAATATCTATAGGTAAATTTAACAGTATTAAGTTAAAGCTTTAGGGTACGTTATCACCAGAGATGTGCGAGCTAGTTAGGCGGTGTGAGAATGTTTCGTTTAGCGGTGCTGTGAAAAATATGTGATTGTGTCCAGCAAAGTTAATGATCAAGTGGAGTTTGCGTGGTGTGAGGAAGTGTAGCGATGCTGTGAAACAGTGTGTAGCTGAGTTGTGCGAGAATGCTTAGCGGACTCTTTTCAGCTGTGTGTGCGCAATCATTCCTCGTTCGCGTCCCAGGCACACTTCTCTCGCTTTTTACCCGACTGCAAGGAAAGGGTTATGTTTTTAGCGCGTATCTTGTATAACATAAAATAAACATAACATAACATTTCTCTTCCACAAAGGTGTCTTATAAACTATTACATAAAAGTGCAACATTATTTGATAAATCCATTTTAGGAGACTGGTATCTGCACTAGGAAATCTTGTTACACAGATTACCAGGCCCCCCACAACACATTGATTATTTATATTTTTTTTTCCAAATGTTGATCTTTTGGAAAGGGCAAGAAAAATGAAACTTAAATACAAAAAAAAACATTTATATATATTATAAAAATTAATATAAAATTATTATTGTATGTATGTAATATTCTTTACTACCTCTTATCTATGAAACCGCTAGATGGATTATATAATTAAAGACATCGTTAGATACGTCTTGACCGCTCAAGAGTTCTTAGATAGGTGAAGTACAAAAAAAAAACATGCTTGATGCATAATTTTGAGTGCCATATTTTGCGAGTCCCAATTTGTTTTCATCCAATCCCATCGAGAGGGATACCAAAAATAAAGGTTTCAAGAGGTGACTACAAAAATATATACCACTTATTTGTTTAAAAGTAAATCGAAAAAGAATTATCAAAAAAGTTGTAAATATAAAAGTTTATTTAAAAGTCAAAAACCCGAATGCTTAAGAAGCGAACTAAAAAGCTATAAATAAGAAAAAAGACAGACTTTACAGATTTTTAGTTCGCTTCTTAAGCATTCGGGTTTTTGAACTTTTTTTGTATGACAAAATACCCATTCCCGATAGTTCAAAGGTTGACTGGTAGAAAATGTCTAAGGAGTCCGCCTCTGTACGTTTGTGTAGATGAAGTAATAAATAAATAGTTATTTTCCAAAGGACATTTTTTAACAGCGCACCATCAAGCTACCTCGCATCAAGTTACCTCATCCCTGGTGAAAAAGCCCCCTAATAATACATACTTGTACCTACCAAACACTGAAACATTCCATTTAACATTTAAAAATTAGCAAAGTTTTCCATAGAATTTGTATTTCTAGAGCTTAAAAGATCTAACCTTAAATAAATTAACATTTACATTATCTTTTCCCGGTCCATCCAGGCAACTGTAAATTTCCCTTTAATAGAACATTTAAAAACAAAAGTACACAAATTAACTGACAATCACACGAGTAATTTAAAACACGATCGAGGTGAAATGAAAGCAATAAATAAAACACTGGGCTCTCGGGGATTGGAGAAAAATAAATATTATCCCAGCCAGTGTTGTTTCCAACGAGCGGGAATTAAAGGAAAATATAGAAGGGATCAGCTGCTTATCAGCCGTGGCTGGGGAAACAGATAACGGAGGAAATAATACGGTGGGAGATTAGGTCATGGAGCACAGGTGTAGGAAAATGCATGGTCATTGGTTCAAAGAGAAGACAGTATATTGTTGATCGGAGTGATCTACGCATAAGTGTAGGTTTAAATCTGTGTATATGATATAGAGAAAACGATACTCTGAAAGTACTGATTGAATCAAGCTTGAGTATTTTAATAGTATGCAACTTTTAAGAAAACATTTAATATAGTTTGATTAGAATAAAAGATAATTCTGTCTTGGTTTTCCAATAATAATAAGCAATAAGGAGGTATGAAGCTAACGACTATTAAAAAAAAAATATACACTTTAAAGTTACGTGACATCAGTGACCACAGGTTAAACAAGAGTCAACAATAAATCACGTAAAACCAAAAACAAAAGAATGCTAGCACTATTGCAATCCATAAATCGAATAACTTTCTCCTGTTACATGTAGGTGAATGTGTTTTATGGTTCCACAGCTACAGAAGTGCAAACATGAAGAATTTGTTGAAGAACAAAGCTCGTACGTAGTTCTGGGAAACGTGTCCACAAAAGGGTAAAAGGAAATAGGAAAATATCACAATGTTTAACCTCATTACACTAACATGGTGGAGTAGATAAATAAAGAAATGCATACTGATATCATGAGGAAAGGATTTTGTTTTTGTTTGTTTGGGACCCGCAGAAAACAAAACATAGATAATTATGATGTGTATGTTGGTATGTCCCTGAGATAAACTCCTGACAATATTTTAAATGTGTCTGTTGTTTCGACACCACTAACTTTGTTATTATTTGTATGCTCTCGAGTAAAATGTAGCGAACTGACCACCTTATTATAACATCCTACTGTATTGAAACCTACATTTACGAATATTATATGATTAGATTTGATATTCTTGCTTATGACAATATTTGAATGATTACAATATCTAAGAAAAATAATGTTGAAAATCAATTTATAGATTCTATAAATTGATTTGTTTTTTTTTTATATTTTGATTTTTGATTGATTGAAAAGTTCTGGAATGGCGACCGCGTACTGGAAGGTGTAACGTTGGCCTGACCTGACCCTCCCTAATGACCTGGGTAAGGCTCCGGCAATTTGTAGGATGCAAGGCGCTCAGGACTGATGCACGGCTGATGTGGCTACACTGAGGAGAGACATATGTTTAGCAGTAGATATCTTTCGGCTAAAATGATGATGCTCTAAGACTTTATCTGTGTTTTGACAATTACTCATAATAATATTTATGAAATTACAGCTAATTAGAATGCCAACGCCCCACATTAACTTCTTTTCCATGTTCTAAAGTTGTCAATAAGATTAACTATAGCTGTTGAAACCTAAAATTAAGCATTCGTTTGCATTCCACTTCCTTCTTCGACAAATTTTTCACGGTTAGCTCGTTTGTGGAATGCATTACCGATTGAGGTAAGACGTGCGCAAACATTACCTATATTTAAAAAAATGGTGAAGGAGCATTTCCTTTCTCTGTAACCTGTGTATTCTTCTCCTTTCTCTGTTCTATATTTGATATTTATTAGTATATTATTTTATTTGTATGTATGTATTTTATGTAATATCTAAGTAATATTATTTAAGATAGTTTTGTACACTGACAGCCCTATGTCTATCTCCTCTCGTTCAGTCCATCCAAAGGTTGTCTGTAAGAGATTGCCCTGTGCGATAAGACCGCCCATTGTACACTTATCTGTATAATGTTTCGTTTCTGTAGTTATTTAAGTGGTGTACAATAAATTATATAATAAATAAATAAATAAAAACTTCCTTTGGCATTACAAAACCAGTTTTCTATCTAGGCAGTTTATATTTCAAATAATAGTCTTATGACACCAACGGTGAGAAATGCGAGCTTATTTCTACCCGGTGTGCTGTAATCCTCGACGAAAATTACAAAATGTTACATTTTATTGGTAGGCAACACAGACATAAATAAAACTATAAAGATGAGTCCAGATTAAGTAACATGTTATATAACTTATGCTATTTCACGTCTACATTACTAAAAATATGCTATGTAACACGTCTACACTAATAAAATATGTCAATTACTTAACTATGTTTTATATAACATGTTTTGTTTTATAGTCTAGACTCAGCTTAACCCAAGTTTCCTCATCTGTATGAAAACCGACCATGACACTTTTTGACACATAATTTACTTACCGATGAAAAAAAATATTCCCGTTGTCTCGGCCAACTTCTTTGTAGAGTGTTTACAGCTCAATACGGCAAAATTAGGTATTCTTATAGATTTCCGTTGATGTCCAATTCCGACAACGCTAAATGAAACAGCTCAAAGTAAGAGCATTAGTCATATTTACCTCCTTTTTTAACACGCGAAACAAAAACATTCGCACAATCTAGTTAGATTTATGTCTTTGGTAGACAACTATCACGCTAAAAGAAAATAAACTTCAACATTAACACCGAGACAAGATATTAGTAGTTTATAAACTGCCACGTTTTCCACAATAACCAACAAATTGCAGAATGAGTTCCTAACATTTACACTGGAATTTAAAACCAAGTTGTATCTTAATAAATCCTTATTCCTGAAATGTTCTGCCCACGGTTTCGACTCCGTGAAAAGTGTTTTAAGCGTCGTATCTACTAGGCAATATTTGACGAGCCACACGTGACACTCAACATGTGACATTGACAGCTGCCCCGCTACAACACGCGACGAGACAACTGTACTAAACAAAAGTCCCTCGTTGCCGTTCAACGTGATGAGCAACATGCTGAGCACATCATTATGTCGCCTAAGTGGATACGTAGCTTTATCATCCAAGGGGAACATTTCACTGGAATGAAAAGTATCATAAGTGTTATTCCTTAATTTACTAATAGCGCGTTGATCAAATTTCAGACCATGGCATGCTAAGACAGACCCCAGGGGTCTAATGGTGTGCTTTGTGAAATCCTAAGGACAACTTGTTTTTATAAATAAAAAAATAAAAAATAAATATTCAGTTCGTTGAAACAGAAACTTTAACATTTAGTATGATTTTCCTGCATTACGTTTCGTTACGTCGGATATGAGAAAGCATTACTGCATTGCGACAATATTATTTACAAAGCGGCAAATGTAAATACAGTAATTTTAAAGTCTGTAAAAATATTTACCTGTGTTTCTTCGATTTGAGAGAAAAGCCGTTTTATTTGAAGACATAATTATACGTTCTGTTTTAAAATTGAATGAAGATGTCGGCATGAATGAAAATGTCGGCATGGACGGCATGTAGTTACATTGTTAAGCTAATTTGGGATCCTCAGTATCCAAATGCGACTATAAAACCATCGTTTGGATAAAACCGGTAGTAATAAAACTACCTATTTTTTTACTATAAATAACTAAACCTGTATATAACTATATCTGCAAGGGACCTTCCTGATAGGCAATATCGCGCATATGTTTTCTAAGAAAATTTAAGTCTGTTGAATTGAATCCCATTGCGTACTTGTAATGTGTACACATGTGTGTCCCATTGTGTACACACGTACTTGCAATTCCGCGTAATAAAAATTGCTTATTGTTGTTATGTAAATCGAATCGCGTCAGTCCATCACATCATGGTGGACATCCCTCCCATACGCACAAAGCGTTTTGCTAATACTTTCATTGTGAAAACTCTAGCAGACAGGTGGTACAGCCCCATACTGGGACATTGGATGCGCCTACATGCCAGTGGAGCGTACAAATATAAATAATAACTTTAGTTTGCCTGTATTTAATTAGTTGTATTTTAAAGTTGGTTTTTAAAATTTTCGGACATTAAAATTTTGTGTAATTTTAGTCTTATGAAATTTTATAATTGAACATTTAAATTTTTAAATTTCTGACATTTAAATTTTTTAATTTCTGACATTTTAATTTTTAAATTTCTGACATTTTAATTTTTTAATTTCTTACATTTAAATTTTATGTCATTCTAGTTTTATAATTTTAATTTAATTATTTGACAATTTAATTCTGTAACATTTTTACTTTTTGACAACTTTAATTCTAATTTAAATATTGTGTCTTTCTTATTTAATTTATATTTGGATCCCTGTAGATAATTATTGTAATTTCATTAAATTGTTTTTGTCATTTACTAATATTAATTATAAGGTTGTGTACTAACAAAGAATGGACTCCAAAATTGTCTGAATTTGAATAAAATTTAATTTAATTTAATTGTGCGCACAGCTAAGGAGTGGAACTCCCTTCCGGGGTCTTTGTTCCCTGATAGCTACAACCTTGGGGTCTTTAAGTCAAGAGTGAATAGGTTTCTTCTAGGCAAGCGTGCTTCACCGTATACCACATCATTGCTTAACATCAGGCGAGATAGTGGTCAAACGTGAGCCCAAAAATTATATAAAAAAAAAAAACAATCGCTTAAAATCATAGTATATAAATTACTTGGAAATCTATATTAATGGTTAAATCTAAAAAAATCTTAAATAAAGATGAAATAAACATCGGACCACGTTAGTTTACTTCGAAATTTAAGCCAAAAAAAAGAGTTCAAGGCTCAATACTTAAATCTCTCGACCTTTTTTTCTTCCAGAATAATGGTAAAGACGGTTTTACGGATCTTGCTTCAGTGAGGACAGCCCATCCATCGCTAAGAATCCTCAGTAAATTATACAAACCTAACACCCGAAAAACGTCTCTTAATTTAGTGACACGCTCAACGAATCTGTCAGAGATCAGATAAGGATTAAATAATTATTTTTTAAAACCACTGATAACTTGGAAATGTTCTGAGAAAATTAGTTTTTATGTTATATATAATGTAGGAATAGAAGATGATATAGCTGAAGATGATATGGCTTATTCTTAAGAAGAAGACTGAGAATGCTCCAATGAAAACGAACGTCGTGCCCATCTTGGACATTAGTCCCGTTTGCTGACCTAGGCTGTCTTACATGCGATCTAGTACGTTTCCCCGGAGACGTAGTAGTCTTGGAGCTTCTCTATTTGTGTTAAAGCAACCACCATTATGAAGCAAAATTATGAATCTTCAACTGACAGAAACATAAAAATTTCATCCCGAAAAAGATGAACGATATTGACAATAACAATGATTGTTAATAAAATCTACAATAATTGTTATTGTTACAATTTTGAATCTGCTATTCTTGAGTTCTTCTTTTCAAATCGATGATTAACTTTGTATATAATTTTGGCCCAGTTGGAGGTCATGTTAATAGCAGCTTACTGACACTGTTTGTTGTTTGTAGCACTGGGCGTTCATTAGGTCTCCAAAAGAGAAGGACTTGTGGGTCATGTTCTGGAAATGCATTGAACTTTCATTCTTCAGTTAAAATACACTTCAAATTTAGCGAACCAACAACAAAACCTGAACCTCTCCGCAACTAAGCATAAAACTGCGACCATTCGCTAGAAAACAACCATATGCACTTTGCATGTTCTTACAAAATTGCTGCACTATACTTCGGTTAACGACCCGTGCCCGCCTTCTAAACACTCGACTGCAGAATCCGGACCACCTTTTATATTTCGCTAATAGCGTGGCCGACAAACTCGCAGCCACAATGTATGAAAGATGAGATTATTACGAAATATGTGGGCTAGGCACGGTGCCCTATTTAGTGAGAATTTTTGACGGAATTTTTAAGTTTCTTTAGTGAGAATGTTGGTTATTAGAAAGTGGATTCTATAAGCTAAGATGGATTAGAAAACGTAGTAACTTATCCCATATTAACGAGTTAATCCAAAACGATCATGCTCTTGAAAGTCAAAGACTACAAATTCTATAACTCATTGTCTATTTCGAGAACTTTTAATACAATACAGATAAAAAATAAGCATTTTATTTCTAAACTGAATTTACATATACCCTTGATTTATAATGTCCCAAAAACTTATCACCTAAAAGTTCTCCAGTAAAATTAAATAGGCGTATCAGTAATGCGGCACGCGTTGGTCCCACTATTCAAATAAAATTAGATCTGGACCTGAATTGCAGAAAAACTTAAGATCGTTATTGAAAAAGGGTTTCACTGAAATTCTTTTCACAGGAATTTTTTATTTCAAATTTGTTTGAAAATGGAACGATCCATAGTGCGCAAATGTTTTCTTAAGTAAAGGTCTTTATTACGTATAGCAGTTGTAATCTGATATTGAGCCTCCCTTCAGATTTATGATACTAAAACAACATTCACCCTTCACTAACGCTGTGTACATTATTTCTTTGTGACTGAAATTATGTTCGTTTTTATAGGGGATAAATAACAGGGCTCTGAAAACAAGGCTGAAATCATTTTATTAGATCATTATAATGCTAAAGATACTGGCATTGAGAAAAAAGGTATAACGTGGATATAAAAAAAAGTTAATTCAAAAAATCTAAAAACCCGACTGCTTTAAAAGCGAACTAAAAGACTTAAACAAGGAGAAAATCATGCTGTGCAGTCGGAGGATACATATTCGCGAGTTGGCTGACGAAAACCAGATGTATCCTCCGACTGCACAGCATGATTTTCTCCTTGTTTAAGTCTTTTTAGTTCGCTTTTAAAGCAGTCGGGATTTTAGATTTTTTGAATTAACTTTTTTTATTTATAACTTTTTAGTTAACATATTTTTTCGAATTAGGTACATTTAAACATATAAGTGTTATATATTTTTGAAATTGCCTCTAAAACCCTTCATTTTGATACCCCATTCGATGGGTAAGGAAGAAAAAAAAAATTGCAACCCCCACAATATGGCGCTTAAATTCCGTCATGTTCCTTTTTTTTAAAGGAACTTAGCTAAGAACACTTGGGCGGTCAAGACCTATCTAACGATGTCTTAATTATAAAAATCCGCCGATTAGTTTGGAAGATATGAGGTAATAAAGAATATTACATACAAACAAACATACATACATACAAACATACAAGATACGCGCGAAAAACATAACCCTTTTCTTGCAGCCGGGTAAAAAGATCTGAATTTAAACCAATTTACAAGAGTTCAATAATGATGCATTATTTAATTTATATTCACAATGTTCTTCAGTCCTTTTCAGAAAATAAATCACTATCAATAAATAGGTCGTAAAAAAAGAGAAATAAATGATCACAGGACTCGTTATAAGGGTTTCGGAAAACCTTTGTTTATAAAATGTCTATTCCTAACCGAACAAGAAAAGGCGCTTACAGAAACAATTGGAAATAGTTTTCAATATTTCATAGATTTCGATTGTTTCAATAACTTACGGCTGTCAGAAAGGCGATAGACTCTGTACCTACAGTTGCCAAATGGAAATAACTGATTTCGGGTTCCAGGTAGGGAATATTTATGTTTATTTACAACTAGCAGCCGCTCACGTTTTATAATTAATTAATATCTTTAAAAATATATTTATTCTTTCTTTTTTTATACATTACAGCGTATGTCTTATTCTGTATATTATATAGTTTTATTATTGTAAAGTTTCATTAAAATCTGTTCATCTGTTTTTCCATGAAAGTGTAACAAACATCCATCCAACCATCCTCACTTTGACAACGCGTGGTGGCCCGCACTCAAGAAGCAGATGGTAGCCAAAAATTGTCCAGCAAATATCTACGCTCTCGTCGCCTCATACCTGGAAGACCGGAACATCAGGGTCAACTACGCCAGAGCGACTAGCGAGAAGGGAACCACGAAAGGATGCGTCCAGGGCTCAATAGCCGGACCGACGTTTTGGAACCTTATCCTAGATTCACTCCTACAAAAAATGGCTAGTATGGGGGTATACTGTCAAGCCTTCGCGGACGACGTTGTCCTGGTTTTCTCTGACTTCACAGCCGGTCCCCTGCAGCAATCAGCCAACAGCACGCTAGCCAAAGTATCGGAATGGGGCGTCCAAAATAAGCTACGTTTCGCCGCGCACAAGACCAATGCGATGGTGTTAACGAGGAAGCGAAAGTACGACGCTCCGGTACTTCATATGTCGGGCACGCAGCTAAACCTGGTTGAGGAAGTGAAGCTGTTAGGTCTCACGATAGACTCCAAGCTCACCTTCAATGCGCACGTGTCTGCGACCTGTAGAAAGGCCGCAGACATCTACAAGCAGTTGGCATGTGCGGCGAGGGTGACTTGGGGTCTGAACGGAGAGATAATCAGGACGATATACGTGTCGGTGATAGAGCCCATCGTGATGTATGCAGCGAGTGCGTGGGCCCCCGCAGCTGAGAAACTGATGACAAGGGAAAAGTTTGACTCACTGCAGAGGGGCTTCGCGCAGAAGATCTGCAAAGCATACCGCACGGTGTCTCTGACATCGGCACTTATCCTGTCAGGACAACTCCCCCTAGACCTCCGGGTACTCGAAGCGGCAACCCTTTTCAAGATCAAAAAGGGACATTCCCAAGAGTTCATACCGCTGGGCCGCGTGCTGGAGTGCAACGTGCACCACTCCAAAAATCCCCACCCAGCGCAACTCACAACAACCGAGTATGAATGCCTAGAGAATTTGACTCCCGAAACCCAGGCAACCCACCAAGTAATCGGCCCCCAAATATATACCGATGGCAGTAAGATAGAGAGGAAAGTCGGAGCTGCCCTAACTTGGTGGGAAAACGGGACGGAGTCAAGGTTCAGCACCTTCGGCTTGGAGCCTCACAACACAGTCTTCCAATCGGAAATGTACGCTCTCTTCAGAGCTGTCAGGATGCCAAGAGAATCCAAGGCGGCCTCCGTAAGCATCTTAAGTGACTCAAGATCGTCACTTGATCTGCTGAGGAGACCGTCTGTCACGCACCACCTGGCACTCCAAATCAAGAGAAGCGTCCGTGAAATCAGAGAGGAGGGCAGAGAAGTTAGGCTCTTTTGGCTCAAGGCCCATGTGGGAACTGCCGGGAATGAGAGAGCGGATGTGCTGGCCAAGGAGGCAGCCCTAACAAAACTCACATCAGACTACAGCAAGGTCCCCGTTTCATTCGTGAGGAGGAAGATACGGGAGGGGACTATAAGGAAGTGGCAAGCCCGGTACGACTCCTCAAGTACAGGATCGGTCACGAAAGTGTTCTTTCCAGACGTCCTAGCGGCGAAAAGGACACTCAGAGACGCAGTGCTCACACCGGTCCACGTACAAGTCCTTACAGGACACGGCGGATTTTCAGCATATCTCCACCGTTTCCATCTCAAAGATAGTCCCTCGTGCGTCTGTGACCCGAGTTGCGAAGAGACAGTCTGGCACTTGCTCTTCGAATGCCCAAGGTTCAGCCAAGACAGAATGGAGCTCGAAATAAAATTCGAAACCCAGCTTAGCCAGTCCACACTCCACACCATCATGGGGAGACTGGCTACTAGGATTCCATTCTTGGCATTCGCGAGCAAAGTCGCCACAATCGCAGCAAGGGCTAACAAAACGGACGTAACCTTGCGAAGTCGACCACACATTCGAACACACACAACCACAACAACAACCACAACCACAAACACACAAACAACAACCACAACTACACAAGCAACAACAAGCACACAATTGACTGATACACAAATTACACACACACATTCTAACCAACGGCCATTATCAACGGTAGCAGCAGCGGTAGCAGCAACAGCCAGCCTACAACCAGCCTCTAGCATGACTACCACACAATTCCTGGCATGCGGAGAAGACGGAGTCCCTGGCATCAGACTGCGAGGCGTCGCTCTGTTCATGAACAGGGAACAGGAGAAGTTAGGCATAGGCTTCTGCATAGGCTCAAGTCGAGCTACGGCCCGAATACACCTTTCACCGGGCCTTGCCGCCTTGATTAACGGAAGCACCACCAAAACGAGCATAAAAGGCAGCAAGTATGCTGCACTACCTCAAGTGGAAGTGGCCACTCACCGATGCCGTCTAATGCGATTTAAAGGGAAAACAATCGCATTACTCGAGTGGGGAGAGGCTACTCCATTTGCTCAGGCAAGCTCATTGCTTCAGAAGATCGGGGAGGCAGGATACTACACGTCAGCCGCGGCCCGAACCATAAGTGTGGACGCAATGGTGGTGGGAGGAGAAAGAGGAGACGTCGCAGACCGCTTTGGCTGTCTAAAGGCCTCAGAACATCATGAGGTCGTTGTCTACGAGGATAGAGGGGAAACCCTAAGTTTCCTCAAAGCCCCCAGACAACCAACAGCCAGCGCGACGAGCTCCACAAAAAGCCCCACCACACAAAGCGGATCGGAAAGGGCCCAGCAGAAGGCAGCAGCCGAAAAAGCCGCTAAGAAGCAGTGCAACACCATAAACCCGGAGGACCGGGCCCGGTCGAGGAGTCGCCTGAAAGCGTTTGGCACTTTCCTCAGTGCACTGCTCCCAAGCACCAGCCATGCAACACCATCTCACAAGCAGGAAACAGCACTGGAGAGGTTCCTCAGAAAAACACCAAAGGAACCAACCCAGCAAAAGCCTAAGCCAACACGAGCCGACAAAGGGCAAGTCAGCCCGCCGACCCTCGCAGTAAAGTCGGGTACCACGGACCACGTAAAAAGCGCGTTCCTCGAGTACGTAGCAATCGTAAGAGCGACCAGAGATGTCAATCTTACGACATGCAGGAAGATCCTGCAGACCTTCCAAAGAGACACAGAGGGTCTGTTAAGGATACTGCTCGAGGAAGCAGGGGCAGCGGTTTACGACAACGTCACATCCCAAGTCATCAAAGGGGAAATGACGGGGTCGTATATGGCAGCCTACAGCGCGAGGAGTGGTTTTGTGGCCCTGGACAAGGAGGAGACGGAGCGCTCAGGCAAACTCAAGTTCAGTGTGCCAAATGACGACCCGATAGTGGTTACCGCCAAATGTACTAAGATCATGCCGGATGATAAGATCCTGGAAATGGCACAGTCCATTTCGGGGACCCCAGGTATCCCGGCATCGCAGGAAAGTTGGGCGGTACCCAATATCAGGTGGATTAACGGAGTTCTGGGTTGCGGTAAGACAACCTGGCTGGTAAAGCACTTCGACGAGGACAGGGACGTGATAGCCACCACGACAACAGAAGCTGCCAAAGACCTTAGGGAAAAGCTTGCGCGCCGCTTAGGAGACCGAGCAAAGACCAAGGTGCGCACTATGGCCTCAATCCTAGCAAACGGTTTCAAGGGCCAAGACAAATGCTACCGTCTTACGGTAGACGAGGCTCTTATGAACCACTTTGGGGCAGTAGTCATGGCAGTAAAGTTGTCTGGAGCTAGCGAGCTTGTCCTCGTCGGAGACGTTAACCAGCTCCCATTTTTGGACAGAGAGAACCTTTTCGAGCTTAGGTACACCCGTCCAGACTTGGTGGCTGGCATCACCCAGGAGTTTCTCTGCACACACCGCAATCCAATGGACGTGGCGTTTGCACTGAGTGAGATATACCCCGGTATATACTCCTCCAAGTCGTCGCTGTCGCGGGTCCACTCCCTGAAGGTGAAAGGTTACACAGGGGCGCAAATACCGAGCACTGCCCAAAACACCCTGTTCCTGGTTCATACGCAGGAGGAGAAAGCCTCTCTTGCGAGCCAGGGATTTGGGTCCGGTGAAGGGTCGCGCCTGCTAACCATACACGAGGCTCAGGGGTTGACCTACGACAGCGTCATCATCATCAACACCAAGTCCAGGAGGCTTCAGGTCCACGACAGCATCTCCCACGCGGTAGTGGCGGTGTCCAGACATACAGTCAGTTGCGTCTATTACACCGACGACGCCGATGACGCCGCAGGCCGCCTTGCTAAGAGGGCGATGGATGCGCCGACTAAAACGGTCGTCAACTACAATCTTAAGACGGCCATACAGCATCGAGACGTAGTCGTCATAGAGGCCTTGCTCACGCTGGTGAAGTCCCTGGTCAGCAGACATCACCAAAACACCACCTAACAAGTCCCATCCAAAAACTCCAACCCAAACACATACCCAAACCATCACCCTGTCTAAACCCTGAAACGAAAAAAATTATATATATATTTGTAAAGCTGCATGGTGGAGCGAGTCAGTCATACACACCTTAACGTCCTAACGACGGGGTTCTATAGCCGGAACCGTCGGCCGGGACTGGTCTGCTCGCACTGCCACGCATCTTCCCCGAAAATGTACCAATAGATATTAGAAAACAAAATAACATAAGCAGTGTATCAATAGAAATAAGCAACAAAATAGAAATAACATTAATATAAGTAGCAAATAGAAACTTAAATTGTAATGCCGGTGTGTGATATATATATATATATATATAGTATTTAGTGAGGGATGAACTCACGTAGACTTAAGTTAGTTAAGTAAGCCTAAAAATAATGTCCGACGTAGGGGTCAGACAATTGTAACGTTTATGAAAAAATAAGAAACAAACAAAATAAAACCACTATAAAAAAGATCGCGGAGTGCCACATGTCCGCGGTAGAATATTGAAATAAAAAAAATAAAAAAAAAACCATCCTCACAGAAATTTACGTTTTTAATATTGTAGTAAAATATTTTTTACTTCTATACTTCGCTTATTAATCGACTTTTCAAAAACGAGGAGGTTCTATGTTCGACATTATGTTTTTTTTGTTTGATAATTATTTAAATGATATTAATTTGGTCAAATACTCTTTGTATTTGACCAAATTAATATCATTTAAATTTGATGAAGATCTGATGAAGATCTTTGGAGACAGAACTTGGAACAGAACTTTTTAATAAATGACAACAAATCTCTAGGGATTGCTGCAATAGCATGTATCTTTATAAAATGGTACAAACAGCCATTTTATAACATAACATCACGCCAGTATGCTCTAAAGGGGTACTTAGATATGTACAGTTCACCTTGGTAGATACACTCTCATTTCAGCGGTTATGTTCAAGTTAAATGATATTCGGGTAATTTATTCTGTCATCATAGGTACCTTACTATAGAACTTGCCTATTATGTACCACAACTAAAAAGTGAAAAATAACAAACTTTTTTACAAAAACATACTACCGACTTCCAAATAAAAACTCTACAAACTGAGACTTAGTTTTCGGAAGTCGGTGTTCCTGTTTTCTTTTCTTCGTTTTCTACACCGACTTCCAAAAAAGAAATTGTTGCAGTTTGTAGTGTTTTTATTTAGAAATCGGTTGTATTTTTTGTAATAAAGTATTTAGTGTAATCATCATCAAATTAAAAAAAAATCTTTTAAAGCACTGTAAATATTTTTGAAATTAAAACCTACAGCTTATAACGTTGATACAACTTTTGAAGTTCTTTTTACAGTTTCGTACCCCAGGCATATTTTTTTTTGCATATTTTATTAATAATATTAGATCGCGAATGTTTGTTTTGCGTTCACGCCTTAATTACTCAATCGATCATCATACAATTTCGCATACAAGTTGTCAGGGGTGGGCACAGATAAGGACAAAGGGTATCTGGTAATAACATAAAGAGCTTCGGTGGTGGATTCATATTTTGGGAAACAGCTCTTAGGTAAGTAGGTACACATTTTTAGAATACATAAGTTGCCAAAACGTACGTCATCTTCGTAGTTTGAAAATATTCATGCATAACTTTGAGCTGTTTTCTTCGGACGGAACCCGATCTTGGCACGACATCATGCATTCAATATGACCTTTGTTTTGTTCAAGTTTATAACGTATGCATCTTCTATCATATTGACGAAGAAAATTCAGTCCATTTGTTTTTGTCATGGTTTATTTTATTTGTTGTTGTTTTTTGGCTTACGCTGCGCTATTTAATTCACCAACAATATTACAATAATTAAGATTTTCCAAACATATCTCGAACCTTATCTCAACATTGGCAATCCATCGACCGGTCGAACTTGAACCATATAACAGCAAATTTTTTCATCTAAGTACCCATTAAATTCTCCAGTTACCACGGTTAGGCTCTACGTGATCTGAATCAATGATGATAACCCTTTTTTATATAAACTTGTGTGCATACTGAAGTCTTATATTGTCGCGTAAATGACAGAGGAGTCTTGAAAAATAATGTATTTGTGCTAAAGCATCTGGGAGCAAGCATCTTCAAACTTGATGAAATTTGGGCAAACATAACTGAACTATAAGGCTGTTTATAGCCCGCAGATTGTGTTTTTTTGGCGATATTTATAAATAATAGTGTCTTTGAGTAATAGCTTGGTTATATGCCATAACTGACTGATATAAATATGGTTTTTTAAAGTTTAACTTTTGCAGACTAAAGGATGAATTATGCTAGACCGTGGCGGGCGTGAGCCTTGTCCAATTCGTCCGAGCCCCGTACGTGCTACATGTCTATACGACGAGTAGAGAAGGGTGCGGGGCGTGCGTCATCGAGGCACGTCCTAGCCTCGTCCAGGACGCGGACGACGCACGGTAGGTATAGCATGGACCGCATCATTTGAAATGTTTGTGAAGTTTTGAATCCATGCCTCGTCCGTGCCTCGCACAGGTCCGGCTCGCGCCCGCTACAGTCTAGCATAATTCATCCTTTAATTTAAAAAGTACCTGGGCGACCTAGCAATGCTCGGGTAAAAATAGAGAACACGAAGTTTTCTAAAAATGAAACCTAGTTAGATCGATTTATCGCCCCCCGTAACCCACTGCATATTAAATTCCATGAAAATCGTTGGAGCTGTTGCCGAGATTATGATTATATATATACAAGAATTGCTCGTTTAAAGGTATTAAATGGATAGGATAACCTAACTTTTTTCTGATCACCTAATGAGATACTTTCACCACCTACCAAGGAGTAAGCATGTAGGCATTCACATCTTAAGTTCACATGACTATAAAACAATGGAAAAGGAATGTTTTTAAAAAAATACTCGTAATTCTTTATTCAAAATTGCAATTCATTGGCCACCTTTGTGAACACACCCTCAGGTAACCTTTAGACCTGAAACCTGCCCTTCAAACTTTTAAAACAAATTGTGTTACAGCACTGAAATAAAACTAAGTCCATTTCAATTCCATGCGAATATACTGGGTCGTTATATATATATAAGTGTGATATTTCTATGACATACATATTTGCTTTGAAAAGTGAACCTTGGAATTGGTATGTGTATCGACACAAATAACCCACAAATAAACCTATCGAGGTTTGGGTAAAGAGAACAATAATTTACAAAAATATTACTTTATATTTCAAAACTAAGATGATTTATTTTCAAAATGAGAAAATACAGTATATCAAATTTTGACTCAAAGGTTACCGATTTGATTATTTATTTGAATCTAACTTTCTTTATATTTTAGACTAAATAAATACCTAACCTAACCTTGTAAGGCCTCCCAATAGGTGAACCGATTACCTAGTTAAGGTTGCAGGTATCCGCTGGATGCGAGGCGAACAGGACAGGTCGATGTGGTGACACTTGGGGGAGGCCTATGTCTGGAAAGCCTTTATATCCTACTTCGGCTGATATAATGATTATGAAAAACCTATCTAAATTGTTCATGCTAAAACAAAAACTAAAATCTTCAAAAGTTTTTCAAAAGCTGTCACATTATTACAAAAGCTGTCGTCTTATTACTAAAGCAATATTTTACAGACAAACTAGATATCATACGAATAATGCCTAATATGTTAAGTTTGAGAAGCTTTCATCAACTTCATATAATGTAATCTTTGTCAAAATTTTAATAAAACTCTTTGTTACACTCTCGTCAGGAGCTTCATATTTGAGAACGAGTTTATTGCAAACTGTCACTCTACCGTCCTATGCTAGTGCCACTATCTGGCAAAATCACATTTTGAGATAACTCAAGATATGATTTTGCCAGATAGTGAAACAAGTGATTGTGAATGATAGTGATAACTCCTTGAGCGCTAATTAGCAGACACAATAGAAAAACAATTGATTTAACTACCTTAATTATGTCCCATTTAGCACTCAAGCACTTATAGACGAAAAACAATAAACCACGAAATTCCAAAAATTGATGTTGTATCAACTATTACATTATAAGCGAGAGTTTCCGCTTTCACTATTGAATAGGCATATTGTTAGTTACAAATCAATTATCAAAAAAGTTAATTAAAACAATCAAAATACCCGACTGCTTAAAAAGTGAACTAAAAAGACGCGCACATATTCGCGAGCTGGCTGACCAAAACCAGATGTATCCTCCGACTGCACAGCATGATTTTCTTCTTGTTTACGTCTTTTTAGTTCACTTTTTAAGCAGTCGGGTATTTTGATTTTTTTAATTAACTTTTTTATTTATAACTTTTTAGTTAACATTTTTTTCGAATTAGGTACATTTAAATATATAAGTGTTATATATTTTTGAAATCACCTCTTGAAACCCTTTATTTTGATACCCCACACGATAGGTTTGGAAGAAAAAATAAAATTGCCCCCCCACAATATGGCGCCCAAAAGCCGCCATTTTTCTATTTTCCAATTTTAATGTAGTCTATGACACTCGCAAGGTTAAGACGAATCGATTGACGTATGAATCATCAAAATCGGTCAACGCGTTTGGTCTCTGGAACGCCACATAGGAACAAACATACATACATACATACATACATATATACATACATACATACATACATACATACATATATACATACATACATACATACATACATACATACATACATACATACATAGACTGATAAACACATTACCCTCCTTCGGCAGTCGGGTAAAAATAGGTTTGTAAATATAGCAATTAGCCATTGATAGTACTTTAAAATACTGCTTAGACAGATCGATAGAGAATTTTTGCTGATTACGGAGGTATTAAAACTTAAAATCGGCAAAATGCCATATATACACTTGAACTATAGGAGGGCAGCATTGTAAACTTACCAATGATAAAGTTTTAGGTCTCAGTTGTAGCTCTACCCCTTTAATTTGACTTTTACGTAGGCAGAATTTTAACAAGTAGTCAGAAAGATAGTGGTAATTTCTCTTGAATTTTCAGAATATTTAGTAGTAGTTTTTTCCTTCCTTGGTAGTCGCTTCATGACCTCATGTACATTACTTTTTCTGAGGTAGTCATCGATCTATACTATATATACTTAATATTATAAAGAGGAAAGATTTTTTTGTTTGTTTGTTTGTTTCTTTGTACCGAATAGGCTCCGAAACTACTGGACCGATTTAAAAAATTCTTTCACCTATAGAAAGCTACGTTATTCCTGAGTAACATAGGCTTTTTAAATCCCGAAAACGGGTTCTGTGGGGTGGCCCACGGGAGCGAAGCCGCGGGGAACAGCTAGTCATATTATAATAAAAAATCCGGCCAAGTGCGAGTCGGACTCGCACACGAAGGGTTCCGTACCATTATCGCAAAAAACTGCAAAAAAATCACGTTTGTTGTATGGGAGCCCCCCTTAATTTATTTTATTTTAATTAAATAATTATTATTTTTTGAAGAAAATATACAACTAAATATTCTGTGAATATTTCAAGCGTCTACCTGTTGCCGTTATTAATATCGAGCAAAAAACGGCAAAAATATCACGTTTGTTGTATAAGAGCCTCCCTTAAATATAAATTTTATACTGTTTTTAGTATTTGTTGTTATAGCGGCAACAGGAATACATCATCTGTGAAAATTTCAACTGTCTAACTATCACGGTTCATGAGATACAGCCTGGTGACAGACAGACAGACAGACAGACAGACAGACAGACAGACAGACAGACAGACAGACAGAAAGACAGACAGACGGACAGCCAAGTCTCAGTAATAGGGTCCCGTTTTTACCCTTTGGGTACGGAACCCTAAAAACGAAGAGACCAACAATGAAGATAAAAATATTAATCAACTTTAAATAATTCTAATAATCAACTATAACAACATCTTGAGATAAAAATAAGAAAAAGAAAGCAGTTTCAATAGAATAATTGCTTTGAAACTGTTTGAGTTTTCTGCACCTGAAGTTTGTAAGCCTGGGTTTTTGAACGTCTTAAAGTGAAGAAAGCTAGGTTTTGAATAGGTATAAGTTTTGACTTTGGAGTTGAGAGAATAGACACCTCATTTATTTTTCACAAGCTGTTGCCCGCGACTTCGTCCGCGTCAAAGTCGTAAAAAATATATTTTTATTTTTTTAGTTTCCCGCCGGAACTATGAATTTTCTCTTGATCAAAGGTAGCCTATGTTACTCGTTATTACATTAGCTATCTACCAGTGAAAGTCCCAAAATCGGTCCAGCCGTTTCGGAGATTACCCGGAACAAACAGACAGATAGACAGACAGACAAAAATCTTAAAAATTGCTTATTTGTTGTTAGTACCGTATATACTTTCACGTGCATTCAACAAAACGTTGTTATTTTGATATTACATACAGACACTTCAATTTTATTTATTTGTATGTATGTATAGATTAAATACCTTTTATGTTACTACTATAAATTATCAAACCTTTTTCAGTGCCAATGGTGAGGGTTAATTATTCCTCCATCCGTCACCATAATTTGGCACTTTCCAAAGTCAAAACTTATACCTATTCAAAACCTAGCTTTCTTCACTCTAAGACGTTCAAAAACCCAGGCTTACAAACTTCAGGTCCGTTAGTTTGAACACCTATTACAGAATATTTGGTCTTGAGTAATATGTAGTGACAAGGGTTGAGAAAGGTATGCCTTCTAGTTCACTCATGTGTAAAATATGAGTCAAACGCGATTAACTCTAAGGATTTATAGAGAAAAGTGTTTTGGGTAGCTGCCGTGAAATGTTAATTTTATGTGTGTCAGAATAGGGTGCTGAAAATTTGAAAAACTAATAATGGTCACTCTAATAAAATGCTTTTAAGAAGGAATCTAGTAGTTCACCTCTAAAATTAAATATTATCTTAAATAAATAAAATATAAAAAAACACACAAAGAAAACCATGTTTGCTGATGTTACCACCCATTATAACTTAGTGCTTTTCGAGATAAATTAATTTTCTATTATTAAAGTAACTACCTACGCACTGTGTAACATACTGCAGTGGTAACACTGCGATACACCACAGATGCGATATAAAAGCAAACTACCAATGGCAATTTGTGAAACTGATGTACGACGATGTAAACCGTCCAAAAATATAAACAAAAGAGCTCGCAGAAAAATCTCGTACAGATCTGTAGCAGCAGTTTAAAATTCGAATTCTTATAACTGAAACAAAACACTTAGTAATAGTATATTCCCGCTGAACAAAAAAATATAAAATTATGTACGTTCAAAATTAGAATAAAAAATAAAACTTATAGGTCTCACGAAATCATTTTACCAAGTTTCAGTAGAATTACCGCTTACGAAAGAAAATAAATTACACTTATCTTTTGTACAATTCAAAATTCGAATACATAAATACAAAATACGTACACTGAAAACTCCTTTCACCAACCTTCAGTAGCATTCCCGCTATCGACAAACATCGCATTTGAGTACAAAGTTGCCGTTTATAAATCAGCGCAGTATGTAACCGCCAGAAGTTGCCGCCTGCTTCTGACAAGACAGGCTCCTTCAACTTTTGAACTGGGGATTTGTCTTTTGAAAACCCACCGTTCCGCTTGGTTTATGTCTGTTTTTTTTGCATTTGTATGGTTGAATTTGTTTTGGGGTACTGGTTTGGAGTTGTTTATGGGTAGGAAAAACATTATTCTCGTGGCAGGATTGCATGATTATGTTATTTATATATATCAACTGGCAGTTGAAGAAGATTACTTTTGTGGGTTAACAAAATTGCTTTTGACTTCTGCGTCAGACAAACGAAGCTAGATAACTTATGACATTTATCGGCTACTAAAATTAATCCAAGCAACGCCAGGTTTTGGTATTAAACCACAACAATATCCTAATGAATGAAGGCCAATAATTTCTTATCTTTATGTTTTACCAATCATGAAACAAAACTCCGTCGCAAGCCATTTGAGCGTCTCCTTGTAATCTGATTGAAAGCCCAAACAAAAATTTGATCTTGCTCAAACAAACGACCGGTACAATTTGAGTAAAATCAACGATAAATTGTTTATTGCTTTTAAAAGCCCAAATAATATTCCATTTCTGAGTTGTTCTACGGAACTAAGACGTCTGATATTAAATTGAATCTACATCGAATCGTCTTCAGAAATGAGTTCTGGGACGGCCTTCCAGATGTAATATTAAAAGAAAGTGAAACGAGACTTATATTAAATTAAATTCTGGACATCTGTCGTACACTCTGGCGTAATACGAATAAAGATTCAGCATTAATGAATATTTGAATTAATAATTCCTTATTAGAATTAATTTTGTAATTAATGTTATTATAAATGTTGCTATGGAGGAATTTTGACAAGATTTCAAAAGTTCGTATAGGTATATGAAGTACTTCTGATGAGATATCATAATTACATTTTAGAGACTGTTACTAAGAGTCAAAAAAAAGCAGATAAGCCAGAGACTCGGCATTCTATCAACAAATACAACAACATAGCAATTGGTAAAAAGTACATACACATATTTACAAACATAAAAGTTCAATAGTAGGGTACCCAAAGGATTGACAAAATACCCATATTAACTCAATTTACACATTCTTGCTGTTTGTCGTTAAGGATTTCGGTTGTATGTTCCATGCCTTGAATACCCATGGACCGATTTTGGTGAAATTTTGAACTAATCCTAAGTGTTGTGAGATACTCAATCCAATACAAAAATAATGATTAATATCCGATAAGAAGTTTTGGAGAAATGCGTGGACAAACACACATACATACAAACAGACATACATACACTTATGAAATTTCACACAGGTAGAGAAGTTCCTGTTAATATTACATATATATGTATTGAATTGATTACCTACTTTTTTTGAAGTTAGTAAAAATTAATGCGATTGCCCAGCCTCATCGAAATGTCACGTCATCAATGCCTTATATTTTGGTATTTCGACCATCGCCATCACTGTTAGAATGACAATTTGTCTAGAGCTTCAGAACTGCATATGAAAAATAAATCACAAATTACACTAACATCGTAATATATAGAAAGGAAGAAAGAAAATATATTTATTTGTGACCCGCACAGGAGACACGAGATAAGCAAAACATAAACAAACACAGTAATAAAAAATATAAATAAATACCCCGTGCGAGGCCAAAAAGGCTCCTATCTCAACATGTGCAACGATATTAGAAAGAAAATAACGCTGCGCTGATATTCTGATAGTAATCACTGTTGATGCCACGGACACATTCTCGGAAACGGAACATACAATATTTAAGGAATAAAATAAATAATAATAAAATAGTATAAACAGAGAAGAGTCACAGTAGTATATCTTAATATATATAAATCTCGTGTCACAATGTTTGTCCTCAATGGACTCCTAAACCACTTAACCGATAATAATAAAATTCGCACACCATGTGCAGTTCGATCCAACTTGAGAGATAGGGTAGGGTAGGGTAGGGTGGGGTAGGGTAGGTAGGGTAGGTAGGGTAGGTAGGGTAGGTAGGGTAGGGTAGGGTAGGTAGGTAGGGTAGGTAGGGTAGGTAGGGTAGGTAGGGTAGGGTAGGGTAGGTAGGGTAGGGTAGGGTAGGGTAGGTAGGGCAGGTAGGGTAGGGTAGGTAGTTAGGGTAGGGTAGGTAGGGTAGGTAGTTAGGGTAGGTAGGGTTGGGTAGGGTAGGTAGGGTTGGGTAGGGTAGGGTAGGGTAGGGTAGGTAGGGTAGGTAGGGTAGGTAGGGTAGGTAGGGTAGGTAGGGTAGGTAGGGTAGGGTAGGGTAGGTAGGGTAGGTAGGGTAGGTAGGGTAGGTAGGGTAGGGTAGGGTAGGGTAGGGTAGGGTAGGGTAGGGTAGGGTAGGGTAGGGTAGGGTAGGGTAGGTAGGGTAGGGTAGGTAGTTAGGGTAGGGTAGGTAGGGTAGGGTAGGTAGGGTAGGTAGGGTAGGTAGGGTAGGGTAGGGTAGGGTAGGGTAGGTAGGGTAGGGTAGGGTAGGTAGTTAGGGTAGGTTAGGTAGGGTAGATGAATGTTTGGTGTTTTTATGGCAAAACAAAGTTTGCCGGGTCAGCTAGTATGTGTATAAATTATAAAACACAATAAATATACGACCAAAATCCCGACGGCTCAATGATCATATTTCGAAACCGTAGAGAATGTGTTATTATTGAATCAAGTAACAGCAAAACACACCCAACTTACAAACTCCTTCCTCCTATCCGTGCACCATGTTGACTCCAAATTTTAATAACCAAGTATCAATCATAATAAATTCTCAACTTCCTCGATCATTACATTTCCCCGAACAAGCTTTCTCCCAACATCCCCCTTATTTATAGCTGCTTACGTCAGCAAAGTTAAAAAAGAACTAGTCTTCTGTATTACGTCGTTGACGTTCCAATTTCCTTGATCCTTCCTACATAATAGAGTCAGTAGAGGCGACACTTAATTTCCAGCCAGTCGGCGACGTATTACTTACGTGAAACTATGAATAAATTCAACTGCTTTTTCACTGGTCATTACTTGTTTATGCAACTGGCTGGTAAGGTAAAAATACACTTTTGGTAAAGAAGCTACAGTAATTTTTAGGGTTCCGTAGCCAAATGGCAAAAAACGGAACCGTTATGGATTCATCATGTCTGTCTGTCCGTCCGTGTGTCACCACTTTTTTTTGAAAATATAAGAACTATGCAGTTGAAACTTGGTAAGTAGATGTATTCTGTGAACCACATTAAGATTTTCACACAAAAATAGAAAAAAAAGCAATAAATTTTGGAATTCATAATTTATAAAAAAATATTAATTATGGAATACTTAGAACTCAAACTCAATTTTTTTTTATCTTACCCTATGGATAGGTCTTCAAAAATGATATTGAGGTTTCTAATATATTTTTTTTTTTCTAAACTGAATAGTGTGCGCGAGAGACATTTCCAAAGTGGTAAAATGTGTGTGAAAATTGGTTTGAACGTTTTGTTTAATACGTCATAAATTGTAAACCACGATTCACCAAGTAACCTGAACCCTTCGTGCGCGAGTCCGACTCGCACTTGGCCGGTTTTTGGTTTTGGAACAAAACTCGTGTTTTTAAAACTATGATAAACCATGATAAAATTGCTCCTTTACAGGTAATTACATGTTATGAAAGAAACTGGCTGAATAGAATTGGTTAATAATATACCTTTGTAGAAGAAAAGCGGTCAATTCGATTTTGGAACTATGCTAAGGTTAATTATAAACATGAATAAATGGTCCTTTACTTATTTATTGAAGGATGGAACTGGCTGGATTGGTAAATAATACACTTTTGGAGTAGAATAACCGGTCAATTTAATTTTTGAACTAAACTCAGGTTGATAATTTTTTTTAATAAATTCTCCTTCACTTGTCATTACTTGTTTATGGAAAAACTGGCTGGATTGGTAAATACTACTTTGTAAAATAAACGGCAGTAATTTTCTTTTGGATCATATCTCGGGTATTTTGGTAATTAAGATTGCGCCATCCATTTTTAGGGTTCCGAAGTCAACAAGGAACCCTTATAGTTTCGCTCTGTCCGTCTGTCCGTCCGCAGCTCAGCTCAGAGAATCTAAGTACTAGAAAGCTATAATTTGGCATGTATATACATATTTATAATTCCGACAAAGTGGTAACATAAAATCATAGAAAATATTTTTTTTTCGGGTACCTCCCATAGACATAAAGTGGGGATGTATTTTATTTTTCTCATCTATCCCATGGTGTGGGGTATCGTTGAATAGGTCATTCAAAAATATTATGGGTTTGTCAAAACCATTTTTCGATTCAGAGATTCGTTTGCGTAACATTAAGCTTTAAGTTGCAAATTTATGTTGGAGTCAAGTGTCCCCCCCCCCTGCCAGCGAAATGGTTGCTCTTGGCTATGTGAAAAAATTCACGGCAGTAGTAAATATAACGAAATTAAAAGGAAAATTATCACGGATAACAAGGCTTTACAAGTTTACGAGTAATAGTCGACCAACTTATAAAATGTACTTGGAACAGTAAGAATTTTGTACAAATGCCATTGAAAAATTACTTAAATAACGTTGTTAGCTGTGTAAAACAGAGTAAATATAATGCTTACGAACCATGTAAAAATATACAAAAATTAAATCATAAGAGGCTTCACAAGTTTACGAGTAATAGTCGACCAACTTATAAAAGTACTTGGCACAGTAAAATTTTTGTACAAATGCCATTGAAAAATTACTTAAATAACGTTGTTAGCTGTATAAAACAGATAGTAAATATATGCTTATGAACCATATAAAAATATACAAAAGTAAAATCGTTGGCAGTACCAGAACGTAGTCCATACGGCGCATGCGCGCGGTGGAATCTATTTTGTGTTAGTGCAGAAGTATTTTCGACGTTGTAATTAAAACGTAAAAGTAAAGTAAAATTAGATTCGATTTCCAAGCAAATTACTTATTTTCTTTTGTCGATATCCTTCTATAAAGTCAATATTTATTTATTTATTTATTTATTTATTAGGTTAACCAACAATTGTTTACACATAAAAATACATTGTAATTGACAGAAATACATTTGCAAGTGTAACAATCAGTTATAGGCTAACACCGCATGTACAGTAAATGGATTAAATATATAAAATAAATTATTTTTTCAACATTTAGGTTAGTTTTGTTCTTAAGATTAGGTTAGTTCTAGTATAACATTCGAATTCTCCAAAAACATATCTACATGAAAAATACAATCATAAATTCAATTCTAAATTCAATTATAAATTCAATTCAATTCCCGAATAATAAAAGTGCCAATAATTTAAATTATAATAAAAAAAGAATAAACATTAATTAAAATCATCACATTTAAACTAAAAAAAAATGTACAATTAATTAATTCTAGCAGGTACATATTGTTTAATTAATTAAAATGTTTGGTATAATAAATAAAATAAAAAATAAACTTAAATATAACATTGTGCTGGATGAATTAAGTTTTTGTGAGTGAATCATTTACAATTACTTTAATAATTTTATTAATACTGTCCTGGTTTATATCCACTAAATCACTGCAGCTATTGAATATTTTACATAATCTTGGTATAGGTGAGTTTGTGCCAAGTACAGTCCTTCGTAGTGGTGGGCATAGTGGTGTAATGATATTTCTCGGATATCTTGATGGAGCATGAAATCTAATAAGACTTAATAGTTTCGAGCAATCAATTCGATTTCTTAATAATTTGTACAAAAATATGGCGTCGGTGACATGTCTGCGTGTGGATAGAGTATGCATTCGGAAATGACGCAGGCGGGTTTTGTAGGAGGGTAGCTGCTTAGATTTCATTTCACAAAAAGCTAGGTGCCAAACAAAACGTTTCTGCACTCGTTCTAACCGCAGCATATGAGTGGCATAGTGAGGTCTCCATACAACGCTGCAATACTCCAAGATGCTTCGCACGAGACTGTTGTACAACATTATTTTGGTGTTGCTTTTACGAAAACCCCTAGCATTACGAAGCAAGAAGCCTAACATTTTAGAAGATTTATTGATAATGTGTTCAATGTGAGGTATAAAGCTTACTTTCCTATCGAAGAGTCCTTGATTATTTCGAGTTCTTTTACCTTAACTTGGTTTATGGAGTATTCCGTACTTATGTAATTATTTTTTCTCGTAAATTTAACGTGATAACATTTTTTAGAGTTCAGTTGCATTCTATTATTTTTACACCATTCAATTACTCTGTTAAGGTCGTTCTGTAGAAGCTCGTTATCTTTTGGGGATTCAATCATGCGTGCAAACTTCAAATCATCGGCATACAAAAAAGGTTCTGAATAAAGGAAGCATTGGGGAAGGTCATTAATAAATATATTAAACAATATCGGAGCTAAATGCGATCCTTGAGGAGCGCCAGAGGTTATTATATGTTCTGAAGATTTAAATCCGTTCACAACGACATAGAATTCGCGTTCGAATAGATATGATTTGAACCATTCCAGCAAAGACCCTGAAATACCGTAAGCTGCAAGTTTGTAGATTAGTATGGCATGTGACATTTTGTCGAATGCCTTACTGAAGTCCGTATATATCACGTCAAATTGTTTATTTTTATCTACTGCCTGAATTAGTGACTCCGTGAAAGTTGCTAAGTTCGTAGCTGTAGATCTCGCCGTTACAAAACCATGTTGGTGGTCGCTTAGGTAGATCTTAAAATGATGCTGGATGTATGGACAAATAATAGATTCAAAAATCTTTGCGAATGCGGATAGTATTGAAATAGGCCTGTAGTTGGAAATGGCATCTTTGCTATCTGACTTGTACACTGGAACCACTTTCGCTTTTTTCCATTCTAGCGGAAAAGTCCCTGTGGCTAGCGACGTATTAAAAATAATCAGTAAAGGAGAAACCAGGGCTGTTGCGCAGGAAGAAATGAATGTAGGTGGGATGCCATCAGGTCCTGGTCCCTTGGTAATATTAATAGATTTAAGTTTCTTAAGCAAACAGTCGCGATCGATTACCGGGGTATTCAAACACTGACTATTACTAAGTAGAGATTCTAGAAACTTTGTCTTGCAATTTATTTCTTTATTACTGTCAGATGTGTATACGGACGAGAAGTAATTGGTTTGTTGAACCAACTTTTTTTTTGTAATAAATGGAAAGATCATATATAAATTTTCATACAAAACTATTTTTAGTTTTTTTTTTTTCATTGTAATTACAAAGTAAAATCCAATCGAAAATATTTTTTTGAATCCAGTACCGAAAACACCCCGACAGTTTTCCGAACAAAGCCGAGCCCGTGTGACGTCACAACGTTCAATTCTACTCATTGTGGCACTACAGTGTTTTGACTTATAACCAATTCCATCTTGTTATTATCGTCAATATATTGATGAATATCGAATACATTGATCATAAATATCGAACCTTAAAAGTTATCGTGCTTGCTTCGCATCATTATGTACGAATATTAAAAATAACTCCCCATTATTATGTGATTCGCGCAATACCCAACCTAGCAAACTGTACTAAAGTTTTGAGAAATGTTCTATGTCTAACTAGATTCCAATTAGAATATGTTAATTATGTTGTTATCTTGTTCTAATTTAGTATAAGATTCTGATTAATTTCTTAATTTGATCATTAAAGATTGAGAAAAGTAAATTTTTAAGGGAACTTTCGAGCAAAGTTGACATTGTTGTATAATTACGTAACTTAAAAACATGATTTTTTGTTTATTGAGATATATTCATTATTTTAATTTTAAATGACGGATATAGACGTAAAACTAATATTTCTGTTTGAATTGTGAAAATCGGTCGACGCATTTAAGAGATATTTGAAAATGTACCGAATTCGGTCTACTGGGGATCTTCTAGCGTATGCCATTCACATCTGGAGTGAGGCCATTGAGAGGCACGGGGAAGCGCTTGCCGTCTCCCTAGACATCTCAAAGGCTTTTGATAGGGTCTGGCACGAAAGCCTTATTGGTAAGCTTCCTTCATTCGGTTTGCCCGGTGGTCTGTGTGATTGGATTGCAGACTTCCTGAGAGATCGGTCCATTCGAGTGGTTATCGATGGCTGCTCGTCGGACCGCTTGGATATTAATGCCGGGGTCCCTCAGGGGTCGGTGCTCTCAGCAACTTTGTTCTTGCTGCACATTAACGATCTGCTAAAACCCGGCACCTTTGGGTATACAGACGACAGCACAGTTGCTGAGAGATACGTGTCCAACGCTCGTGCTACCGGGCCTCAGATCCAGTCTCTCCGGGAGGCCATGGTGGAGCGCTTGAACCTGTCCTTGCAGGCAGTCTCCGAATGGGGCGATGCCAATCTGGTCAGGTTTAATGCTGCTAAAACTCAGGCGTGTCTTTTTTCCGCTAAAAAGAGCCAATTTCACCCGGCTCCAACTTTCCGAGATGTGACCGTGCCAATAACTGACCATCTTGAGCTTCTTGGCGTTACGTTGACATCGACGCTCAATTTTGGCCCATACATTGAGGCAAAGGCTCAACTGGCTGCCAAAAAGCTGGGGATCCTTGCAAAGGTGAGAAGGTACTTCACGCCAGAACAGCTGCTCAGTTTGTATCAAGCGCAAGTTCGATCATGCATGGAGTACTGTTCTCATCTCTGGGACGGATCTGCCAAATATCAGCTTGATGCACTAGAGTCGATTGAAAAGCGGGCCAAGAAGCTCATCAGCGATGAGGCACTGGTTAAGTCAAAACTCCAGAGCCTTGAACATCGTCGCCGAGTTGCCAGCTTGTCGGTTTTTTATCGGTTACATTTCGGGGAGTGTGCGATGGAATTGCATGATCTAATTCCGCCCAGCCCGTTTCATCATCGGACTACCAGACGTACGGCGATGCGCCATCGGTACATGGTGGACATCCCACCCATACGCACTAAACGTTTTGAGAATACTTTTATTATGCGTACAGCTAAGGAGTGGAATTCCCTGCCGGAGTCTGTGTTTCCCGATAGCTACAATCTAGGGGTCTTTAAGTCAAGAGTGAATAGGTTACTACTAGGCAAGCGTGCTCCATCGTAGACCACATCTTCGCTTACCATCAGGTGAGATAGTGGTCAAGCGCGAGCCTATAATAGATAAAAAAAAAAAAAAAAAAAAAAAAAAAATATTTTCACGTTTTTGTTCTACAAAGTTTTTTAGTATTTGTAATTATATTATATAGATATTTGTGTTTAATATTATAAAGGGATATGCAAATAATTAAAAATACCGAAAATTTTAAGGATGTTATGCAAAAAATAAATAAAAATAAAGGCTCCACCGATTTCGGGTTGTATAATATTTAGTGGAAGTTTTTTGATATCTAAAGTCGAAGTTGCGCGCCAATCGTGTTTGTTAGCTTTTTATTTTACACGAATATCACCTACCCATATGTAACAACAATTACATTATGACAATTATGTTTCTAAATGTAATGTGTACAATGAACAACAATGACAAACACCGGTCGCGGTCCACTATCACGTAATATTCATTAAGACTAATTTACTTATGCTCAATTTTTCCAAATCGTCCATCAGATGGATATCTTTTCGAAATTTGCCTTTATGAATCCTTTATCACACATGTCTAAATAAAATTTGCTGTTATAAATAATATTTTTGCACAAATTTTCGGATATTTTTTAGTCAATTTACTTGACACTGTACTATGGTGAAATTCCTTGAACGTTATGACGTCACCAACATGGCGACCAATCATGGCCCGTTCGTAGACAGGTGGTTCTTTTTAAAATTTTATCGATTTTCAATTGCTTATAATAAATTGAAAAAAAATATTTAAGAGATTTTTGCAACGACAATATAATTTATGATATGTAAAGTTTCAAAATAAATTTTAAAAATCGTATTTATTTTTAAATTCAACAACCCAATTGGCGAAAAGATTGCAGATTTCAGAACCATTAGATGTTACAACCTGTCCGTCAGTCATAGTCTGTGGGTAAGCACTAGATCCGCCTCGTTTAGCTTTTATATAACTCCAAAATAGCTTAGGATTCTCTTTAATGCCTTGTTCTAAATTCTTAAGATAATCATTATATAAATTCATGGCTAATTTTTCACATCGCTTGGAAATCAAATTCAATTCAATTTTATCCATAGGATTATTATATTTTTATAGCGTATTCTCAACTTATTTTTTTCTTTTAAGGATTTAATTATGGTTTTGTTAAACCATGGTGGAAAACGCGAGTTCTTTTGTTTTATTTCTGGCACAAATTTTTTAATTGCTTCATATAAATGTTTGTACAGTATTGTTAGCATGCTATTTACGTTATCGCAATTTTTAAAAAGTCCATTCCAGTCTTGCTCATTAAGATAATTATTAATTTCTTTATAGTTTGCTTTATAAAAGTTAGGTCTACAACTTGAGTTGTTATATGGCAGATTATGATTCTTTACTAATGCCAGAGTTATGTCTAGGGGGGGGTGGAGTTTATCGACAACCGTTAGAGAAGAGTTGGATTCGTTTACTGAACATGAGGGCACTGAAGACAATACCAGGTCCAATATACGCCCAGAATAGTTTTTAACGTAATTACACTGTACTAGCTGACTTACATTTACGAAATCCACAAGAATGTGGCTAGCTTTAGGCAAAGAATCATTTATTGAATTTAGGTCCCAATTGATTTTAGCTAGGTTAAAGTCTCCTACAATACAAGTAGGAATATTTGTTGACTCAACAACTCTATTGCAGTGCTCGATAAAATGTTCAAGAGTTGCTGGACTCACAGGTGGAGGAAGGTAAATCGCACATAGAGCCATTTTATGAGATTTTTGAGATGGTGATATATCAATGGTTACCCAGAGATCCTCACATTTACTTTGCCAGTGTTCAATACGTGATGAGTTAATTTGTTTATTAACTGCAATTAAGACTCCACCACCGTCCTTACCACTCTGAAATCCAGTTGTTTCCCTATCTCTCCTGTACACTTCATAACGATCATCAAATAATTCACTGCTCAGTACGCTACTATTTAACCAGGTTTCCGTCAATATTATTATATCATAATTCAGACAACACAAATTACAGTAGAAATGTTTAGTTTTCGTTCGCAATCCTCTACAATTTTGGTAATAAATTAAAATATCCTTGAATTTTATAAAAGTTAGGCCTAATTACATGCATTAAATTTTAATAAGAAGAAAATATACTTTTTATACTATACTATTTTACTAAGGCTATTTTTGCTCTTGATTAGAATGTATGCAGCGCCATCGTTCTTTCTCACAAATATTCTGCCGTTTCTGACCCACACGTACTTGTAGCTCATCTCCTTGGCTTTGATCCTAGCGGCTGCGTGAAGGGCTCTATTGGTTGGAGATAGATGTTCCGTAACGTACACAGGAGATTTTGGTCCTGCGTATCCAAGATGGGTACAATTTAGCTTTTCTTGTGGGTTTGATTGATTATGCTTTATAGTTGCAGCCAGTAGTTGATCTCGTAGTCTTGGTGACGCCAACTGAACTATTATTGAGCGAGGACGACCGCTGGATGGATTGGACTTAGCGATTCGCGTGCAGTGTGAGATGTCTTTATCATTGATCTCGCACTTTACCACACGCGCGAGTTGTGTTATTATATTATATACGTTTTCGTTTTTGTTTTCAGGTACACATTGCACTTCTAAATTATTAGATCGGGACTGCTGCTCCAAGTTGACAAGTCTCTCGTTTATATCTTCAATTGTGGTCTTGAGTACTATATTTTCTAATTCCACCTTCCTGACACTCTCATTTGAAGGCTCTTGTGCTTGCTTTATGTCTTCAAATTTTTTATTCATAAAGGACATTGAATCACGAATTCCTTGCATTTCCTTCTTTAACGGTTCCAGCTCTTGGTTGATCGTGCTAATAATAGTTTCGTTAATCTTTGCTAACATCTCGCTAAATTCTTCCTTTATTATTCCTTTAATAACAGAGCGAAGGTCTTCTTTATCGCTACAAGACGAGGGAGGAGAGGGGGAGCCAATGGCTTGTCTTTTGGAGCCCCTGCTCATGGAGACGTTTCGAATTGGAGTTGGGTCGTTTCTGCCTACTGTCGGGGTACTACTCATACATGTCGGACATTTCCAAGTACTCATGTCATTCGAAGGTTCTTTAATGGAAACACAGGCGTAGTGGTAAGATTTTCCACAGCTTGAACACTTTAAATATTTTTCCTCTAAGTCCGTTTCATTTTTATTATTAGCGCAGCAACCCCATTGTATAGTTTCACCAGCCATTATAACCAAATAAAGCTATAATATATTCTTATGCCGTCGTCCTCCCAGAGGCAATTCAATGTAGGCACAGAACGTAACGCGATCAGTGTCGCTTACTCTTTGGCGCGGATCGTCGCATGCGTCACCGCGCGCCAGTGCAAGCGATAATGTGATTTCTGCGCGCTACGAATTCTGTACACTGCGCGTAAAGTGTCTTGTCATTCACTCACCAGCTGACCAGTTGTCATTTAAAATTTTTAGCTGTTAACACTTTATAAGTTAAGCTTATGCACTTTATTACGTTTATTTCTTTAGGAAATTCACTTCACTGGTGTTCTATTGTCACTGAGGTATTGTTTATATTGAAATTTATTTGAATTGAGTATAATTAAAGACACCCAAACACAGAGCAAATAACCATTTGTGTTGACCGTATGAATGCCGGGACAAAGATGATATTCGACCCGACTTCATCACTAATTGAGTAGCGTAAAACTTTCCAGAATGAAATAGTGAATACCGCAAATTAGAGGATTCACCTCTAATCTGCGGTATTAGAGGCGATTAGAGGTACATACAATTTTTTTCTAATTCCGAAAGAGAAATAAACAAGGAGCGTGCACGCAAGGATCCAGGAACGAACTATACCATTCCCCGTGGCTCTAAAGCGCGCTCGTATCGGCCCTTTTCGCAATTCGCACCCGCGGTGGTACTCAAATAAATTATATTTTTCTAACTTTAGTTGCGAAGTTGGATTTTATAACTCCTTTTTCAGTTACCAGTTAGTCCATATTTAGTTTAAGACAAGAGTGAATAGATTACATCTAGGCAAGAGTGCTTCACCGTAGACTACATCATCGCTTACCACCACGCGAGATGGTGGTCAAACGCGAGAATATAGATTAAAAAATCCTATGTGGGCCCGTTTTTAGACTTTGTGTGCCGCTGAAACCGTTCTAATGTTCATGTAACAACAACAAAACCCTCTTTTTAATCCGCATTATTTTGCAACTTCGGAACCCTATTACTGCGCGTGGCCCGACACGCACTTGGCCGGTTTTTTTGGAGTTATTCAATTTATCATGATAGTTTAGAAACTAGATGAAACAGTTGACTTAATAAATACTTTTCATAGCCATATTTTAAAAAAAATTCAAATATAAATCCTCTGGCTTTGAATTTTTTTATCTATGCACCGTCTAATGATTGAAAATACTAAGCGATGGTTTTGAATAATAACAGATTGTGTTGTATATAAATAAGGCAGGCACTTGAATAGCGTGAAAATATTAATATTAATAAACTTGGCAACCACTTGACGTTGTGCACTGAGCTACTTATCATTCCTCGGACGCTCTAAGAGTCAACTGGGAGCAAGCGGGTAATATATTATTTTTCTAACTTGATGGGGTTGCAAACTATCATAATATTGCACTGTCATAATCTATAAATAATGACTTTATGGATTCTGATGAAACGTAAGTTATTTTTGTGGCAAAAGTAATCTTTAAATTAACTTTAACTGCGCGAACCATTTCAATCAGCTACTAAAAAGGTTTTTATAGGTCTCCAAGGACTACATTCGTGGTTATAAAAACGGCTAGTGGTATTCTATGTAAAGATCTTATCTCGGTTGTACTTTTTTTAAGTGCTAGCAAAAGATCTAATTAGTCAGATCTTATCTATATAATATATGAGAATATACACCTGAAATATTTCAGTATACCTCACTCTAACCTTCAAGAGACACCGGCTTACTTTCGGCCCAAAAAAAAGTAATAATACTCACTCCTGCTATCCCGGAAGGCGCATTCCCAACGATAGACATCCACAACCCTCCTTAAGAGGGACAAGCTTTTAGATAAGGCTTACATTACTAAAACCCTAAGGAAACCAAAAGTAAATAGGCAATACCTCGATATAGGAGTTAAATAAATTCTTGGGTATATTTTGTCGTACATGTTATTCGGATCACGGCGTTGCCCATGATTTATTCCCCGACACGTTCGCGACTTATCAGTCTCTTGCGTGGAATCAGGCTGGCTCATATATCCTCTGGCGAAATGGAATAGAACGCTCCATAAAAACTCTTCCCTTGACTTTCAAGTATTTTATGTACTTGGAGGAAGGTGAGGATCTTTTGAATATAAGAGAGTTTTGTCTCGATGTCGCGACTCTTGGGGGAGGCATATATCTAGCTGTGGATGTTTTTCCGGTCAAATGATGATAATGAATTAATGATGATCTCCAAAACATTAGAATTGTATTCTTAAAACTCTAGTCGTAGTAATTAAAATCTAATGAAAGAAAATTTAAAACAATAATTAAAAGCACACTTTGTAAACAAGCATATTACAAATTAGATGATTATATTCAAGATAAGAATCCTTGGAAACATGCTGGTCCTGCTCCGTAGGGCAATCTTTGGTGTAGAAACTATCAAAATGGTTAATTTGTATACGGTATATTCATAATTATTATAGTAAAGCTTTATTTTTATTTATTTTCTTCACTATTTGTTTAAAAAATTGACTCGCACACTGTTCCGTTGTTGTTGAATTAGGTAATTTACCTATGTTTGCAATATTTTTAAGTATGTGAGAACCATGTCCCTATTTATCAGTCGAAGGAATTTACCTGTTAGTGCTTGTAATACTTTGAACCTATATTTAGAATAGTAGTGCTGGGTGCATCGTTCTCGCGTATAAGAATTTATTAATGTATGTACTACTTATGTAAATATTGTAAAAAGCCTTTATTTTTTTTAAAGAGTAAGTATGGAGTTTCTTGTGCATTCTTCTCCATATCAACCTACTTTGCCGAATGCACGGTAGAATCAATTTTTTATTACATGTAAATTTTTTAACGTTCAGAAGTGCTGCATAATGGCCTAGTTGAAATAAATACATTTGACTTTGACTTCGGCGGAACGAACTATTTTGTGGCTGGGGTTAAAATGCATGCTAACTCATCTGACAATACGTACGAAAGGGATAGATGCTGTGATGAGCAGTAAGAAGCTAGTGCGCGTGCGAATACACACTCATGGTATAAAAATAATAAATGGATTATGATTTAGAACGAAAAGGAGCGTGCGAAATTTTAGAAATAGACCTTTGGGAGAGTAATATGAAAAAACTATTGAATGTATTTGTTTAAAATTAAATTATTTGTATTTTTATTTGCTAATCTATCCCTGTATGGTGACTGTTTTGCAAATTTCTTTCTTTTTATGGTATTTATTTCTACCCAAAGATGCGTTGAAATTAGTGTTGAAATATGGAACTTTCGACGCTCATAACTTTCAAATATGGGCGCACGGTTGGCGCAGTGGTTGAGCAATTGACTGCTGCGCTGCTTAAATTTGCATGGCGTGTGCCTGATTATGGCAATATATATTTTTAAATTTTAACAGCTGTATACCTACCCATATTCTGCAAATAAAAGATTTGAATTTGAATTTGCTGCGTGTGGCGGGTTCGATTCCCGCACGGAACAAATATTTGTATGACCTACTGATAGTTGTGCCGGTCAGTACAGATAGTTCTGAGTGTTGTGTATGTGAGTTTATTAGTTTGTAAACGCACCCACGATGCATGAAGAAATTCCTAGTGTGGGGCAACGTTTTTATAAAAAAGAATTAAAAAAAAATATATGAAATCAAAAGAGTAAAAACGTTTTTTTTACTCTTTTGATTCCATACAGGGCTGATAATGATGAGATGAATTAATATATTTTTTTTATTTTGAGTGTGCACCGTCAAACAGTGGAATAATCGCTGAAGTATGGAAGAATGACTGACTAGAGCAACCTCAACTGAGTACCTCGTTGATCTATAGGTCGAAATTGATATTGCCGTTCATGAGGTCTTGATTTTGATTCCTGGTCTAGAATTTCTCAGTAGCAGGCTCTGTGTATTTGTATCCGGTTGGTGACAAAAATCTCGCCTCCAAGTTATGCCACAAGCTATTTTCAAGTCTCATTACATAGGATTTGAAAGTAGCCAGTTTTGTTTTGGAGAGTACACGCGTAATACCAGTGGTGTCTCATCCCATACAAATTAACCATGCTGACGTACTGTACAGATTATACTGATTATTATTTTTGTAAATCGATCGCGTTCGGTTCTGTTCCACGGATATAGATGATGATCTATTTATCGCCGTGGAACGGAACCGAATGCGATCGATTTACAAAAAATAATCGGTATAATCAGATAAAAAACGTCGGCACGGTTTCTTATATGGGATGAGGCATCTGTATGCTAGTATTACATTATCTGTGGTAATACTTTGTTTAGATTGTAATTTAACTGAGTAAGGCAAAATTTCTAAGTAATTTGGCATCGAAGACAGTGAATTTGATTCTGAAGTAGGACAAGCACGGTTATTGGATGTCCCCCGTTATAGGATCCGTTCTCAAAAGACTGGTGTCGGTTGCAAAGACTATTACGTAGTTTCGTGAAACTTAGAAGCATCGAAGTTAACTTATAGCCATTCACAAATTACTGTAGCGACAGTTCGGTATGTGTCTTGTACGTTACTATAATTAGTTTGACGTTTAGTACTTATGGAAATTGCTAAAATACGTGTTTTTGCCTATCTCATCGTAATGGTAAAGAGGGTCGAGTTAAGTTTCCTCCTCCAATATTGGACCAATTTAAAAGATATTCCATAAATTGAAAAAAAAAAAATACTGTGCTTCTATGTTTTCCTTTTTTTTATTTATAGTTGTCAAATTTGTACACACGCCTCTGTTGACAGCGCATTTTTGAACATTTTTCAGGGTTCTAGTGCTTCTAAAGATAATGTATCATCAAAACGGAAAACATATGGGGACATTATACATCTTTATTTTTTCAGTTTATAGAATATATCTTAAATTGGTCTAATCTAGCCTGCTCGCTCCCATATGGTTGATGGAATCCTGGTGAGCTACGCCGAAGCGGCCGCGTCGTTCAAGAACAACGAGCTGTGTGTCGCCGTCATGACCGAGCCCTTCATGGATATGACGCAGGAGCAAGCGGAGGGGATCCGACAAACCATTGAGGACCAGCTCCGCTGAAGGCAGTTCCTGAACCAGCCACCCCAACCCAAAATACCGCGATCCCCTTCAGAGGTCGGGCCCATTACGCCGAAGGCGTCCTCAAAACATGGTGCGAGGACGACTTCACACTGGCCTGGCTCAAGGGGGTCATAAACAACACACCGTCCCCGTTACCGGGGACCAAACTCACCGTTCGGCCTCAAGCCGACATACCCAAGAAGGTTTTGTGCATGCTGTAGCCAAACTTCGAATTATGACTTTTTACTTAGGATATTCTGTCGGACGTCTGCAACCGCATGTCCTCTTATCAATCAATATGCCCAATACTCTATGTGCATGGATAACCAGTTACAACTATATACCAATAGTATTAAAAATGGAGCGCCTGACTGCGTTGTCTGTTCACTCCACAACCAGTACCTGGGTAACACGAAACCCGATTGCAACATTGGTTGTCAAACTTTCGGGCTTTTTCTTTTCTTCTGTCTACCCGCTCACTTCAGCCGAAAGACGTCCACCGCTGGACATAGGCCTCCCCCAGGCGCCGCCACACCGACCGATCCCGTGCGTCTCGCATCCAGCGCCTTCCCGCAACCTTAACCAGGTCATCGGTCCACCTAGTGGGAGGCCTTCCAACATATCGTCTTCCGGTTCGCGGTCGCCATTCCAGAACTTTTCGGCCCCAACGGCCATCCGTTCTGCGAGCAATGTGCCCTGCCCACTGCCACTTAAGTTTGGCAATTCTTCGGGCTATGTCGGTAACTTTGGTTCTCCTGCGGATATCATCATTTCTGACGTGATCACGCAAGGAAATTCCGAGCATAGCCCTCTCCATTGCCCTTTGGGTGACTTTAAGCTTTCTGATAAGGCCCATTGTAAGCGACCACGTCTCGGTCCCATAGGTGATCACTGGCAACACACACTGGTCATAGACTTTTGTCTTGAGACATTGCGGTAAATTGGACGAGAAGATACCACGCAACTTCCCGAACGCTGCCCAGCCGAGTCGGATTCGACGGTTGACCTCTTTCTCGAAGTTGGATCTACCCAACTGGATCGTTTGTCCCAGGTAGACATAATCATCTACAACTTCAAGTAAACAGTCTCCGATCTTGATAGGAGTGGGTGTTACATGGGCATTCATCATGACCTTGGTTTTGTCCATGTTCATTTTAAGACCCACTCTTTCGGAAGCTCTATTGAGGTCATCGAGCATTGTACTGAGGCTCTCCATGGTCTCAGCCATGACCACTATGTCGTCGGCAAACCGAAGGTGAGTGATGTACTCGCCATTAACGTTGATGCCAAGCGACTTCCAATCCAGAACCTTGAAGACATCCTCCAGCGCAGCAGTGAACAGTTTCGGAGAAATGACGTCTCCCTGTCTCACGCCGCGCTGGAGAAGGATTGGTTTCGAGGTCTGATCCTGAAGACGGACTGACATGGTGGCGTTTTTGTACAAACACTTCAACACCTCAATGTACCGGTAGTCGATCTGGCACCGTTGGAGAGATTGCAGTACTGCCCAAGTCTCGATCGAATTGAAGGCTTTCTCGTAGTCCACAAACGCTAAACAGAGAGGCAGGTTATACTCTTCGGTCTTCTGTATGACCTGCCGCAGCGTATGTATGTGGTCTACGGTGCTAAAGCCTTTTCGGAATCCGGCTTGTTCGGGAGGCTGGAAATCGTCAAACCTGCGCGCGAGACGATTCGTGATGACTCTTGAAAACAACTTGTAGACATGACTAAGAAGTGAGATGGGCCTATAGTTCTTCAGTCGGGCATTGTCGCCCTTCTTGAAGAAGAGTACCACCACACCCCTGCACCATGCCTGTGGCGTTTTGCCCTCGAGTATGACGGCATCAAACAGCTTCTGAAGGGCCTTAAGGACCGGTTTTCCACCCGCCTTCAGGAGTTCAGCCGTGATTCCGTCATCACCCGGCGCCTTGTTGTTTTTAAGCTGTTTCAGAGCCATCCTAATCTCGTACAGGCTGACGTCCGGGATATCTTCGGTATAGTGTCGGGTCAATCTAGCTCTTGGGTCGTTTGCTAGACTCGCAACGGGTTTGCTGATTGATGTGTACAGCTGCCCATAGAATGTCTCGATCTCCCTCAGAAGCTCCGGTTTGGCGGATACGATCCTGCCATAGTCGGTCTTCAGTCTCGTGAGCTGGCTCTGCCCAATAGCCAGATCCCTTGCAAATACCTTGGAGCCTTTATTTCGCTCAATCGCGTCTTTAATACGCTCGGTGTTAAAGCGGCGGAGGTCTCTTTTCAAGGATTTAGAGATCTGTCTATTGAGCTGCCGATATTTGCACGCCTCATCTGAAGACTGCAGGATCATCTCACGCCTCTCCTTCATAAGCTTGAGAGTAGGATCAGAGAGCTTTTTGTTTCTATCTGTACGACGGGTCTTGGAAAACTTAGACCCGACCGTATGGACAGCTTCCACGAACCCGTCATTGTATTCGTCCACTGAGCTCCCTAGGCACTCGAAACGATTCTGGAGTTCGAGCTGAAAGCACTCGGGGTTTTGGACCTGAATCTGTGCTGGACGGAGCGTGGACTTCATCAGTCGAGACCTTTCAAGCTTAATATTAATGTTCAATGTGCCTCTTACCATGCGGTGATCGCTCCCGGTTTTTACCGAATTGATCACAGAGACATCATTGAACATTTGCTTCCTGGTCGACATGATGAAGTCGATCTCATTTTTTGTTGCACCATCGGGGCTCTGCCAGGTCCACTTCCTATGTTCACGCTTTTTGATGAAGGAGTTCATCATATAGAGGCCCTCCTTCTCCATAAAACTGGCCAGTAGGTGACCCCGGTGGTTCCGACGTCCAACTCCAAATTGCCCCACTTGCAGCTCATCCTCGTCTCGTTTGCCCAGTTTCGCGTTGAAGTCCCCCATGACAACGGTGAAGTGAGTTTTGAAACCATGCATGGCTCTGGAGATATCCTCATACATGGTCTCTACCTCGTCGTCGGGGTGTGCCGAGGTTGGGGCGTAGACCTGTATGACCTTCAGCGAATATCTTGCGGATATTCTGAGTATCAGGTACGCCACCCTGGTCGACACACTCTCGATCTTCACCACGTTGTTCACAAGGGACTTGTGGACGATAAACCCGACACCACCCTGGGACTGCCGGTCACCCTCTCGGAAATAGAGCAGGTTGCCGGATTTGAGGATTATCGAGTCCTCCCCCTCTCTTCGGACTTCAGATAACCCTATAATACTCCATCGCAACCTGCTCAATTCCTCTTCGAGTTCGGTGATCTTTTCGTCGGTCCGAAGTGTGCGCGTGTTGTAAGTTGCCAGGTCCAGTCGTCGGTGTTTGTTGGGGTAGCCGGATCCCGTCCGGAGATTCTTGGCACCCCTTGCCATGCCGTAACCTCGACCGCTACCGTAGTCGAGGGTAGGCAGGCTGCCGGGCACTAGGGGCCATTTTTTATTTGTGCTATTCATGGGGGGGGGGTTTTGCCATAATCGCCACGCTTGGCAGGCGGGTTGGCGATCGCAGTATGGTTGTTATAGAAGCATAGAGAACGCTGCTGCCCATTCTCTGGTTTGTCCCTTAGTCGCCTCTTACGACACCCACGGGAAGACATGGGATGGTGGAATTCTTTACGGCCGGCACCATACGGCACACCCGCAACGACAGTCAAATATCAATGGCAGCCGAGACTCACAGATATTTCGATTGATTGGTCGACGATGTGGCACGCTTACCTAGAAGAAACCTATTCACTCTTGACTTAAAGACTCCCAGGTTGTAGCTATCAGGAAATACAGACTCTGGCAGGGAATTCCACTCCTTAGCTGTACGCATAATGAAAGTACCCCCAAAACGTTTGGTGCGTATGGGTGGGATGTCCACCATGTACCGATGACGCATCGCCGTACGTCTTGTAGTCCGATGATGGAACGGGCTAGAAGGAATTAGTTCATGCAATTCCATCGCACACTCTCCGAAATGTAACCGATAAAAAATGTTTATTAATTTCATCCTTCGCAATGGTTCCTTAAAACGCGATGAAGTAAGTTTTACATCATGATTTATAATCGAGTATTAAATATTATTATACAGGTGACAAACGTACCTGGAATCGAAAGAAAATAAAATCTCAATTTATTTCTGGAAGTTAGTTTCTTTCTTAATGATATTAATTTTGGAGATCGTTGACATCGGTTCTTTATTTCAGTAGAAATTAATTTTGTTCGTTGAATTTCTAGTTATTTAGCATATCTTAATATTTTTACCCGACTACGGCGAAACAAAAGGGAAGGTTATGTTTTTGACTGGTATGTATGTTCATCTGTTACCTCATAACTTCTAAACTACTTATTAAAAATTTGACAAATGATGTGTCGTTAGAAGCGTCTTGTTGCTATGTGACGGTACATTGAATTGTATATAGCGCCCTCTAGGGGGCATTAAGTCAAAAACAATAATCACCCCCAATCATTTGGTATCTTTAAACAGGAATTTGCTACTTTACATAAGTTATTGTTTTGTTACGGTAGGTGGCATACGACCACGGTTATCCTCTGAAAACCACTATGAATATGTATGAAATAAAATAAAATATTTATTACATGTAAGTTGTTTATTTAATACCCGATAGTCGGGTTTTAGTTTCTCAAATAATATTATTTTACTGTTGGAGATGTTTTGACCCCTAGTAACAGCCACAAGATTTATTTTGTTACACATCAAAGAGAGCTAGATTCAGTTGGATTCAAATACTATCAAACATATAACTTAAAACATTTTATTTATATATAGGAAAACTGAAATCAAAAAGAAGTAGTTTTCAAATTAAATCTGAAAGAAAAATACGACACGTTACCAATTCTAATTTTATGCCCTAGAGATCGAAATAAACATTTATTTTACGTGAAAACTCTTCAAATACTACTTCAAATAATTACAGAATCTCTCAGATATAGGCACATTTAAAAGTTCCCGAAGCGAAATACTTTTTTTGCCTATCGTTCGCCTGATCGCCTCTATCCTTAAAGCCAGGTAATACAGAACTTTCCTCAACGAAAATTACTTTCGTACAAAATTTCACCCCTTATCAAATTCAATTCGAAAACTGCTGAATACCGCAAACTTTTCTAAATGAAACTACCTATTGGGTTTAGGTAAAATTTCAACAGGAGATATTACTTTTTTGGAGTTGATATTTTTTTCCCATTCTCTGAAATTGGATTTTTTCGTATTGTGCCTAAATGTATGAAAACATTTTTGATTTCGTTTTCAGTTTTTTGAACTGTCACTGTTTTTCTCTTTGTTTCATACGTATACTGGTGTAAAACACGCTTTTCGCGTGTTTTAGGCCTACATTGGAATACGCTTTTATTTGCTCGACTTGTAACGTAACCTTTCAAAACCTTATTTTTGTAGTTTTTTGGAATATTACGCTTTTCAGAACGACAGTACCAAAGGTCATGGAGCCTTTAAACCATCGTATTTTATGTATCACATTTTTTTTCTATTGGGTGAATTTTCTACTAACGAATCTGTTATGCAAGTTACTTAAGTACTATTTTATGTGGCATTATTATTTAGCACTAGCTGACCCTTTGTTTTGCCATAAAAACACCAAACATTCATCTACCCTATCTACCCTGCCTACCCTGCCTATCCTGCCTACTCTGCTTACCCTGCACACCCTGCCTGCCCTGCCTACCCTGCCTACCCTGCCTGCTCTGCCTACCCTACCTACCATACCTACCATACCTACCTAATATTTTGTATGTATCATCAATAGTTTTCTCAGCGCACGCCAAAGAATGAATTTTATAGGCAATATTTTGCTACCTTGGGTTACATTGTTGCAATGTTCATAAGGATCTCTAATTCAAAATCGGTTCAGTAGATGCAGAGATTACCCTCTACAACGTCACCAACTCACAAACTTTACCTCTTTATAATATGAGTATAGATTATAGACAGCAATAGATTGCCACAAAACAACTCACCATCTCAGTCAAAAGATGTCAACAGCAAAACATAACTAGGATGTCGTTTAAGTAGGTAGAGGTACAGCTGAGCGTGAGGTCTTCGAGGGTTCAGTTCCCAGGTCAACTTTTCAAAACGGCTTAGTAGGCGTTTCGGCCGATGATTTTCGCCCGATCAGGCCGAAACAGGAATTTCATTATTATTAATATTTTTGAGTGGTGTTGTGTAACTCTCCCTAACCCTTTGTATAGTCAAGTCAAAGATAGTCAAAAAGAGCGTGATGTTATGTTACATAAACAAAAAACTTAATCATTAAAATCCCCAAAAACATTCAAAAAGAAAATCGAAACCATTAGCTATTTCAACAGAAACCTCACCAATATTTATTGTTACTCGCACGATCTTACATAACAGCATCCACGGAAAGTTTTCATATCAATGATTTATGCTTCTACTTGCGTCAATATTTGGTATCTCTTACGGCCGGATAGGCGTAATAGGTTCAGAAACAGCGATCTATTTTGTATAGGTATCGCATCTGGGAACATAATGGAAATAAATTACTGAGGTGTATCGGGCAGGTATGGTTTGGAGCAAGACGGATCAAGTGCGACGTTTGAGTCACGAGAAGCTTTTTATTTTTGTTTTGATTTGTTTGTTTTCCTAACGTGTATGAATCTATGAACGTAAATGAAACTAAATGAGCATTTAAGGATTGTATTAGGTGGTGTTTTACCTAACCTACCCCACGAAAAGTGTATGTATGTTATGCTTAATAGATAACTTTGAAAAATCGGGCCTTAGTATATTAAACTCTGGTAAATCACAGTATCTTTCAGGCACTTGTAAGTTGTAAGACGCTCATAACTCGTGCGTATAATGGCATTTTATAAGAATCCACAAAAAAAAAATATGAAAATCTAATAACATCGCTTTGATTTAAAACCGATACAATATTCCTTTTCTCTGCAAAGAAATATACTGACGGTGAACTAAAAAGTTCTTATTACTTTCTAGGTTTCCTTAAATAAGATAGGTTGTTACCCAGGCAGGCGGAAAACTAACATTTCCCCTTTTCCCACGTCACGTTTGAAAGGTTCCCTATAAAATATAATGGAGCTGTATTTGTATGTGGTATGCGCATTTAATAGCACCCACACGTAAAATGTGTGTGGAAAAATTACTTTTTTCTATGAGTAGATGAGTACAGCGATAGTATGAGAGCATAATATATAATTGGAGTAGATTTACAAAGGATCGAAAGCAATTTTAGACGCTAGTTGCTTTTGTCAAGAGGCACACTGATCTCCAAAATATACTATAACTTAAACAACGACAACAAAATTAGCACAAAAGAAAAGTTTCAGCATCCTTATTGCATAGGTGAATTTGGCAGGGCAAAGGGTATATGACTGCATGAAAGACTATAACAAATTCCCTTTAAATAATTAGGTTGCCTACAGAACAACACACTACTGGAAATAGGCCTCCACAATTTTTTTTTTTAATATATTTAATAGGCTCGCGCTTGACCACTATCATCTCAGCTGTTGGTAAGCGATGATGTGGTCGACGGTGAGACACGCTTGCCTAGGAATTACCTATTCACTCTCGACTTAAAGACTCCTAGACTGTAGCTATCGGGAAACACAGACTCCGCCGAACCTTACGCTATTCATTGCAATTCTCTGCAATTCATACCTAGCTGCTAGCAGTCATCATCATCATCTGCCTAGCCTTTTTCTCAATTATGTTGGGGTCGGCTTCCAGTCTTACCGGATTCAGCTGAGTATCAGTGTTTTACATGGAGCGACTACCTCTGACCTCCACAACCCAGTAACTGGGTAACACGATACCCCTTGGCAAGACTGGTGTCAGATCTCAGGCTTCTGACTACCCGTAACGGTTGTCAAAGATCTTCAAATGACAGCCGGGACCAACGGCTTAACGTGCTTTCCGAGGCAAGGAGGAAACTCGGTATGTTGAAATGGTCACCCATCCACGGACCGACCTCGTCAAGCGTTGCTTAACCTTGAAGATCGACCCGTGCGGCTGTTAGTATTTAGCCACGAGCTCCTCATATGGCTACTAGCAGTCATATGAATACTATATATTTCTACTGGCTTAATAACTAACCACCTAAAGACAACATTAACCGAGGGCTAAAACAAAAACATAATCATAAAAATAACAAAATTATTCCTTCACCAGACATTTAATTTCCCAACGCAACGACTGCCTAAATTCAACGTAAACAGCATCACAAGTACCTAATGATCCCAAAGAATAGATGAATCCTTAAGATAATAACGCAATAGAATAATTTTACACAAATTGAATGACACTGTTCGTGTAAATGTACAGTGATGTCCGAAAATGTGGACACAGTGAAATTCAAAAGGGATGTTCAGCTAGATTATTTTAACAACTAGTCCTATCTATTAAAATGAAAAACTTGCTGGATTGTTTTAAGATTCTGCTGTTCCTGTCAAAAGTTTGACAGGATAGGCAGTCGATTTATATTAAAAACCGGCCAAGTTTTCCAGGTACCATTATCGTAAAAAACAGCTAAAAAGTCACGTTTGTTGTATGGGAGCCCCACTTAAATATTTACATTATTCTGTTTTTGGTATTTCTTGTTATAGCGGCAACAGAAATACATCATCTGTGAAAATTTCAACTGTCTAGCTATCACGGTTCATGAGATACAGCCTGATGACAGACGGACAGACAGACAGACAGACGGATCGCGGAGTCTTAGTAGAAGTCCTACTAAAAACTAATATCGGGTAGCTGCATCCGATTATACTGGAAGCCAACTCCAACATAACTGTGAAAAAGCTAGGCAGGGCACGTTTCAAGACACTGTGTTCCAAAAACTCATAATTTCAACTAATAGTTTAAGAGAGAATCGCGTTTGAATTGCACTATGAATGACGTTAATATTTTGCCCTTGACTGTACATAGTAATGATATTTAATCAGCACTTTGCTCAGCAATTTAAATAATGAGGTACACCGTCTGAAATGCATTCTGAATTATAATTTGATAAGGGCTTGTTACGAGTCTTGTACAACAAGGGTCGTCTTGTTTGGACAACTAATTTTAATTCACCCTTTTTACGAAGTATTTTAAATATAAAATGAACTTTAGATAGTAGAATATACTAAAGATAGATTTTCAAACGCACAAGTATGTTGTTTTTATCTTATATTTGAGGTCCAAAAATAGATTGAGATTCTGTCTGGTTTTTTTTTTTACGTAGACAAAAAAATCTTTACCTTAATAATCTAACTTCAATTTCGGCAGTCGGTGTTCCTGTTTTCGTTTCTTCGTTTTTCGACACCGACTTGCTTGGTTGGTCGGTTGTAATTTTTGTAAAAAAGTTTTTTATTTTGCAGTTTTTAGTTGTGGTACATAATGGACCAGTTCTGCAGGCTAGGTACCGATAATGCCCAAAGTGAAGCCAGAATAGATTAACTCAATAACATGAAACTTATATAAACAAAACCGGTGGAATGAGAGCTGGTACCCCTTTAGAGCGTACCAGTGTGATGTTATGTTGTAAGCAATAAACAGACATGCGATTGCAGCTATCCCGAGTGATTTGCCGTCATTTATTGAAGAGTTCTGATATATATCTCCGAAGATTTTCATCATATCTTGATAAAAATTAAATGGGACCACATGACAAGCACCAGCTTTCGGATAACAAAAGAATTATCAAAATCGGTTCACCCAATAAAAAGTTCTGAGATAATTTATTTATTTTATTTTATTTTATTATAATCGGAAAACAAACAGTATTAACAAATAACAAATTGAACATCAAATTAAGAAACTAGTAACCAATTACATGTTTTCGCATTTAATTTACTATGAACAGCAAGCCTGTTAGAGAAAATATAAAAGAAAAATAAACAAAAATATACAGTCGAATTGAAAACCTCCGCCTTTTTGCGAAGTCGGTTAAAAAGATTAGATTATATAGTTTTAACAACGTTAGTATTAAGATTCATCCAACAAACTAGTAGGTATTACAATAAATGTTTCCTCACGTTTAGTGTATCATATGAACAAAAAAACACACTTAATTTATTTATTATATTCTTTATTGTACATCACAAAAATATATACACTGGACAAAAAAACATTAAAGCAAGTGTACAATGGGCGGTTTTATCGCACAGGGCAATCTCTTACAGACAACCTTAGGATGGACTGAAAGAGAGGAGAGAAATTTATGGTTGTTAGTATACAATATATCTTAAATAATAATAAATACACATAATAACGGAGCTCGTGGCTTAATAATTACAGCCGCACGGGTCGATCTTCAAGGTTAAGCAACGCTTGACGAGGTCGGTCCTTGGATGGGTGATCATTTCAACATACCGAGTTTCCTCCGTGCCTTGGAAAGCACGTTAAGCCGTTGGTCCCGGCTGTCATTTGAAGATCTTTGACAGTCGTTACGGGTAGCGAGATGCCTGAGATCTGACACCAGTCTTGCCTAGGGGTACCGTGTTACCCAGTTACTGGGTTGTGGAGGTCAGATAGGCAGTCGCTCCATGTAAAACCAGTGTTTTACATGGGTCGGCTTCCAGTCTTACCGGATTCAGCTGAGTACCAGTGTACTCAGCTGAATCCGGTAAGACTGGAAGCCGACCCCAATATAGTTGGGAAAAGGCTAGGCAGATGATGACACATAATAACATAAAATACATACATACAATAATACATAATATACTTATATATAACAAAAATATAACAGAGAAAGGAGAAGACTAATTATAGTGAAAGGCAATGCAGTTTCTAAACTTTTCATAAATACGTCCAACTTATTGTAATTTTTCAACATCACGACTTCAAAATAGTCTTCACATTTCACAAACAACTGACACGAATGTTCTATAATTTCCTCTAAACGACATAAATTGAGTGGAAACCAATAATACCCGTATATGTGGGAATGTACGGTGTAAGGCTTTATCGCATCGTACGTGATGACATTCCTATTGAGTCGATGGTACTCAACGCCATACAGCCTTAAGACTTCCACTTTGAAACGACGATAATTGTATGTGGAAATGGAATATAAAAATACCAGTCCCTTTGTACTGAATGTCGGGATTTCCGACATTTTTTAAAGAAATAAGTCTTGTACTCTTAATAATTTCTTTGGTGAAGTGTTAAAGACGTTTTGTGAGTGTGTTTATTGAATTTTCTTTTCAATGAATACTGGGCAATGTAGGCTTTTTTCAATGTACAATTTGCTCGACATGTTGTGATGACTCAATGGGGTGTCTCCTCTCATACACGAGGATGTTGTGATGTGTACAAATCTATGCAAGTACCATTGTGGCTGTTTGAAACAACTGCCAACTAATCTTGAGCAAGCGTGGTTATTATTTTTACCCGACTATGGCGAAGCCAAGGGAAAGGGTTATAATTTTAGCAGTCTATGTATGTATGTATTTAAGTATGTTCCTCCGTAGCGCCTAAACTATTTATTCAATTTTGTTTAGCAAGGTGTCAATCGATTCGTTACTATGGCCGGGTAAAATAGGTAACAAAAATTAAAAAAACACACGGTTTACAGATTTCAATTAAACTTTTTTTTGTGTCTTCTATCAATGAGAAAAAATCCTTGAAGCTTAGTGAGTACTAAAACTGACAGACAATATTGTTACGTTTATATGTGAACCAATCTACTGTAGCTATATATGGAAATAAATGTCATCCCAGCAATCTGTTACTGCAGTCCGATCCACCCGTACTTACATCAAAGGGGTTTTCAAGCATTGTACACCGCAATGGCCGTCAGACGTAACTTACGTGAATTGCTACACAAAGGTCTACGCAGCGGCTACGGCGTAGCTCGTCCGTGCTTTGAGTGCTGTGATAGCTCTGAGCTGGACAATGCTACATTGCTTATCTTGAGCAAGCGTTGTGATCGATATTTGTGCCTTATTTGTATGAGAAGAGGCTTTTGTCTCTAGTAAGGAAAGTAACAGACAGTTAATAGTATTACGATTGTATGTGAACCAATCTACTCTATCAGTATTAGGAGATAAATGTCGTCCCAGCAAAGTCTGATCCACATCTACTTACTTCAAAGGGAATTTCAAGCATTGTACACCGCAATGGCCGTCAGACGTAACTTACTTGAATTTCAAAACATAGGTCTACGCAGCGGCAACGGTGTAGCTCCTCCGTGCTGCGATAGCTCTTAGCTGCACATTGCTACCAATGCATTGCCTGTCTTGTTTGGACAAGCGTGGTGATCGATATTTGTGCCTTCTTTATATGAGAAGAGGCCTTTGCCCTGTAGCAACGACAGCAACGGACCGACTACAATGTTTATTTTGTATGTGATTTTACTCTAGCTGTGTATAAGATAAACGTCGTTGGAGTAAACTGTTACTACAGTCCGATCCACCTCTACTTACGTCAAAGGATATTTCAAGCTTTGTACACCGCAATGGCCTTCAGACGTAACTTACGTGAATTGATACACAAAGTTCTACGCAGCGGCTACGGCGTAGCTCGTCCGTGCTACGAGTGCTACGATATCACTCAGCTGTACATTGCTACATAATTGTAGTAGATATTCATCAATTGCGGTAATCTGGTTTGTAGTATTTTCTTTCTATGCTTAGGACAATTAATTGGTTATCATGTTGGTCATGTCACTTGCACCTCATAAAATGAAAAGTTATATTTTTCTATGTGACAGTTCGATAGTTTCAACAATAAGATTGAATTAAAACTTCACTACTGAAGTTTTAAACCAATTTTACCTGCTGCAACCAGGTTTAACCTGCTGGGAATTATTATCCAAAACAAAAGTAAAACAATTGATTTTTTCTGACTTATACCTATCAATTTTTGAAAATGACGCTTGCTAAAGTGAGTGCCTGTTATTGATTCATTTTACCACACTATGTAATAATTAGGGTAAATGCTTTTTCCCTAATATCTTTAAATAGCAACTCGTGGAAGCGCCAAAAATTTTTGGTTGTAAATATCTGAATTACTGTCACCGACACGAAGATGAAAAAAAAGTTAATAAAAAAAATCAAAAAACCCGACTGCTTGAAAACCGAACTAAAAAGACGTAAACAAGGAGAAAATCATGCTGTGCTGTCGGAGGATACATCTTCGCGAGCTGGCTGACCAAAACCAGACGTATCCTCCGACTGCACAGCATGATTTTCTCCTTGTTTACGTCTTTTTAGTTCGTTTTTCAAGCAGTCGGGTTTTTTGATTTTTTTAATTAACTTTTCTTATTTATAACTTTTTAGTTAATTTTTTTTTCGAAGTAGGTACATTTAAACATATAAGTGATATATATTTTTGAAATCACCTCTTAAAATCCTTTATTTTGATACCCCACACGATAGGTTTGGCGGAAAAAAAAATCTGGGCCCCCACAATACGGCGCCCAAAAACCGCCATTTTCATATTTTCCAATTTTCATGTAGCCAGTGACACTCGCGGGGTTAAGACGAATCGATTGACGTAAGAACCATCAAAATCGGCCCACGCGTTTGGTCTCTAGAACGCCACATAGGAACAAACATACATACATAGACTGATAAACACATTACCCTCCTTCGGCAGTCGGGTAAAAATAGGAACCCGAACAACAAATATATATATGGTCGTATTATATACACATATATAACACGACCATGTACCGGAATTACGGAACAGATTGAAGTGGCTGTCGATTCGGCGTCCTCAATACCTTCGTGAACGCTTTGAGTACGCGTTTGTCCCGAGGGGTAAACCCTGTCGCACTGCCACTTCTCTTCTCCTTCGCCCACCACGACACACTTCCAGCCGCTATGATAGCTCTTTCTCTGTTACTGCAGTGCGCCTCTGGAACTCTCTTCCACACTCCCTCCGCGACAGCCCTTCTATGGAGGTCTTCAATAGGAAGATTAAGGATCATTCTTGCGCAATGACGTAATATTAGTATGTATATAAAAATGTATATTTATGTTAAGATATTTTATTGTCACCATAAGGTTTTCTGTAAGAGAACTCAACATTGAGTTACGCTCGCCTTTGTACATGTACTTTATTATCTCACTGTATGTAATGTTGTTTTTGATGTACAATAAATAATGAATAATTAAGAACAAACTTAGTAAATATTTTACTAGTAATAACTAATACCCCAAGAAAATAACTTTAATAAGGGGCCAGTTATCTTTATTTCCTGGGTTGTAAAGTATTTTGAGGATTACGATATAGTTTTAGATATAAGTTATTAAAATCATGAAATCTATCAAAATGTAGAAGCTCAATGACCACAACTATCAAGTTAAAACGCGACTACCATAACACAACATCATTTCATCATAATACACACAGAATTCAAAAAGCGAACATCACATAATCTAGCATGAAGTTGCATTCGCACAGTATTCTTCATATGCATTTGTATGCATGCATGCACTTAAGGGAGGCGACCAGTAATTGCATGACGCGATGCGGTCAGTATCAAGCTTTGTGACGTGACATTAACACAATTGGAATTCTAGTGCGAGAGTCCATTTTGAAAAGGTTCATTAAAGCACTTGTACGTAAATATGGAACATAACAAAAATGTCTGGTAGCACATACCAGACAATTTTGTGGTGGCATGTTTTAAGAGTTTGATGGCAAATTTTTGTTGTTTGAGTTGAAACTGGAATGTCAAAAGTTTTGTTTTATTGACACACACATGTATTTATTGAATTTAGATTGTGATAATATGGAACTATTTTGTCATGCACCACCCATATTATGTTATCTCATTGCTATCCTAAAGACTCTACTCTGCTTTCACTTTTATTTGGCCAGGGGATGACTTTAAGCTCTTAGAGCAAGGTTATTTTTAGTGTGCGTAAGGGACGGATGTATATGACTTGTATACATCTGTCCCTTTTTTACAGACAAACCATGATTATTTTGACACGTCATGGTACGGGGGCAGATTGCAATTTTTTTATTTATTTTTATTTTACCATTAATCTTACTAATATTATAAATGCGAAAGTTTGGATGGATGGATGTATGAGATTGGAGCTCGCCAGCCGTCGCTCCGTGCGGACGTCTCGCTGCTCGTCGCCCCACCGCGCTCTCCGGCGCCCCCACTCTCCGTCTCGTCGCGCCCCTCTGCGTGACGTCACTGCGGCCGTCGCGTCTTCGCACGCCGCTCCAAAGGTGTCGCTACTAGTAACTTTGGTTACTAGTAGTGGCAGCTCAAATCCACATCCTGTGTGGTCCCTGGCGGGAAACCTAGCGGTGCTAACAAGCCAGTGAGGGTGTGCCCCAAGCACCCGCCAAGTCCCATAAGGACACGGCAGTCATTGGAGTCGGGAGCGGGATCAGTTGGCCTTGGTAGATAGCCTAGTCAACCCCCGCTTCGTCCCACAGCTTACACCTGGCACGGTCGGGTGTTTTCTATCCCGACGTACCAGACTTTTGGTACACAGTGGTGGGTGGCCCACCTTCGGTGGGTTTACCGGTACCTTAGGGCCCTGCCACCCAATAAGATTGGTGGCAGGTAAACAAGCTTAGGGCTCACTAGATACTCACCTCCCAGTCTAACCCGACTGGGAGTGTAGGATTGCACACATCCCCGGGCCTGTCCACCCGGGGAATATCTCACTCCCTTTTCCTTCACTTGTACTGGCTCTATCAATAGCGAGACAGGATGCATCCTGTCGAAGCATTGATAGAGCTCGTCAAGGACGCGTTGTCGGACGATCCCAGTCCGGTCAGCGTGAATAAGCAAAGGCTTAATTTCATCCTCCATAAGCTTGCTACATGCCCCCCCCCTCCTCCCATACCCGCCCCGGAGCCCATGTCCATCGGCATCCCGGCGCCCGCCCCCGTTTCGGCGCTTGCGCCCACTAAACCCCCAACTCTCAAATTTCCGATTAATTTCTCGGAAAATCCTGCCTCCCCGAACGTTGACAGTCCACTCGTCGACGAACCCATGTCCGGTGATGATCACGGTAAGGATGATTCCGATGATTATGTCACTACTGATGACGCCTCCGCTGATTCCTTCTCAGAAAGCTGTCAAGCTACCTCTGAGGGGAAGAGGAAGAGGAAGAAGGGCAAGTCCTACCCCAAAGCCACCAAGCCCAAAAAGGTCGCTTCGACCAACCCTCCAACTCTGCCGTCCACCTCCTCCTCCGACGTGCAGCCCACCCCTGTCACCGCTTCCCAGCGGTCTAGGCGCTCAGATCGCTCCCCAGCCCCCAGGAGTCGCTCCCGTAGTCCCCAAACTCAGGCCGACGCTTCCCCAATGTCGAGCCGCGACCCCAGTCCTGCTGCTATTCCCAAGAAGCAGAAATTCCCTCCTATCTTCCTCCACGACAAGGCCAAGTGGACAGAAATTTCAAAAATTTGCGATACACGCAAAATCAATTTCCTTAGTGCCACCGCTTGCCAGGTGGGCATTAAAATCCTTCTCCCGACCCCTACTGATTTCAGGAACCTTACCAGGCTCCTAAAAACCATGAGGATAGAGTTCCATACTTATTCTCTCCCATCGGAAGCGCCCACCCGTGTGGTTATCCGGCGCATTCCGAAGGAAATCCCCGTTGACGAGATTTATGCAGATCTCGCCGCACAAAAAGTCCCTGTCAATGCCGTCCACCGCATGCGTAAAGCAAGAGGTGGACAGGAATACGACATGGTAATGGTCGAGTGCGACCCTGCCGAGTCCAATAACCCCATTTTTAAGATCAAAACTCTATGCTCCCTTTCAGGGTTCTCCATAGAGAAACCTTACCGTCCCTTTGTCGTTGGTCAGTGTCACAACTGCCAACAGTATGGCCATAGCCAGAAACATTGTTTTGTCCGCCCCAGGTGCGTTAAGTGCCGAGGGGATCACGGCACAAAAGAGTGCACCCGTCCCAAAAATCCTGCCGAATGCACGGAGCCTCCCAGCTGTGTGCTATGTGACCAAGTCGGTCACACGGCAAACTACAAGGGTTGTCCTAAAGCCCCCAAAGTTGCGCCTAGATTGGCCAAAATCCACGCTGAGCGTCAAGCACGCCAAGCTCCCTCGATGAAACCCCCTCCCCGGCTAGCCCCTCAGAGGGCTTCGCCATGGGGCAAGCTCAACCACCAAAATGTGGCTCCCCAGACCGTCCAAAAGCTTCCAGGCTTGATGGATCATCCCATTCCGGCCCCTCAGGCACTCATAGCCCCCATGCCCGCTCAAAGCCGACAGGAGGCTCCCACCACTGCCGCTGCTAAGAGCCCGTCTCAATCCACGCCCAATCCCAGACGCTGCGTATCTGATACCATCATCAGTGCGTACAAAATCTGGATGACGGACGAGGCCAGATCGCTGGCTGCCGAGATCAATAGGATCGAGGCAGCCGGTGATATGACCCAAGCCCAATCCAATGACCTCTTCAAAAGGTACCCTAATATAACCGAGGAGCTAGACAGCCTCGTTTATAGAAACGGTCAATGGGTGCGCATTTAAGTCGCACCTACACCGTTTCTAACCAAGTTTCGCCAATTGAGGCTCACCTCTGACCCCTCACGATCTCTACTCTGCTTCTTAAGAGCCTAGGGAGTAGAATATACAAACGTAGAAATACAAACCGATTCGTCAGTCCTCGCCGCCGAGGCTCGTCGCGTATCCCTTCAATTAAAATCTTGCCAGCCCGCGTAGCTGAGCATTAGTTAAATTATTAGATATGAAATGGAGTTTCTTGTCCGTTCTTCTCCACGTAGGCTTATTCCGAACGGATGGTAGAATCACTTGTCAAGATCCAGCTTTTGCTTGTCCCCCCAGCGACGGCCCTGAGCCGAGGTCCGACCCCAACTGGGGTAGCCCTCAGCGTTGTCGCTTAGGTTTAGTAATTTTTTGCCTAGCTGGAGGCTATATAGCTTAGTCTCCGTAGGAAAGTCCGGTTAAGCAGCTACCAGTCATTCTGACTGAGCTGTGAGACGCCCCGCAGAAAAAAAAAAAAAAAAAAAAAAAAAAGGATGGATGTATGTTTTTTACTCAATCACACCAGAACGGGTAAATAGATCTGGATGAAATTTGGAACAGAGATAGACTATAGACTGGCATAGAACATAGGCTACTTTCATCCCGGTATAATGTTCCTATGGGATAAAAAAACTCTTCTCACGCGGGTGAAGCCGCTAGCAGAAGCTAGTGTAATACATAATAAACAGACAAGAAGAAGAAGGAACAGAAAATACGGACAATGATTTGCTTGATTCTAAAGAAAACTCTTCCAGCATACCTGTGAGAGGAGAGTTGAAAAAAGATATGTAGACACCGATCAATTCACTATAAAATAGAATACAATATAACTAATATACAATATACTTTCTATGTCACAATATTGAAGAAACATTAAAAAAAATCTATTTGCGTTAAAGAGTATTTTAACAGCGTCCGGCATAATTATATAAATTTCCATAAGCAATTTCCCCCTCCCATTGTGGAAAAACCATTGTTCAAGATCATTTAATTTTTTTGACAAATGATTTCCGTATTATATCTAAATTAAATGTCAGGTCCAACGGGAAATTAATTATGTATGTTTTTGGCATTTTTATTTCTTTACCGTGTTCCGTCTGCGTGATGATGTTGGTGTTTTATAGACATTACTGCTGCTTATTATAACAAATTAGGGTATTCCATAATGTGTTCCGCATGTCACATTCTTGGAAAGCTTACAAGAAGGGTCGCCAGCCTCGTGAAGGCTTCGGAAATCTACTGGATACGAGGATACTGGTTGGGTGATGTCCAGCTGTGGATTTTTTTTGGTCAAAATTATAATGAAGAAAAAAATTTTAGACGTTTAAGTACTTACTTTTGTAAAATAGTTATTAAAGTAACCCAAAACTTAACAAATAAATAACATTCACAATAATACTGAACAATGATTAGTCTTACTCATCATGTTTAAAGCAATGGAAACTGAACCGTACCGTATTCACAATAAAGTCCATTACAAGTCTATGTACCTAAATCACTATCCTCTATCGTAATAAAAAGCTTTAACAAAGACCTAATTTGAAACAATTAACTAAAACAGTTGGCTTTCTGCGCCAACATTACATTAGGTCAAATTGTCGAAGTCTAAATGTCGACCTAGTTTCCTAGACATCGATAAAAGCCTCTCTTCATATTGAAAATAGTTAACCTAGACTCTCGCAAACCGGCTCACACTTGACACTCAAGTGGCTGTCAAACTTAGCAGCTGTGATATTTTAAAATTTTCTTATTTAAAAAAAAAATCACACTTCTTAGAATTCATCAAATATTTCTATAACGTCAAATTAATACACGTATTATACGGAAAACGTAATTTCCGTCACCTATTTTGCTTTAAATTCTGTCTCTTCTTAGAAAACCTTGATTTATTTTCTTAACTTCATCATTCTGAAGAATAATAATTTTAAATCATGTTTCCAAAACACAATTACCAAATCAACTTGTTTCTTGAATACAAAATGTCCCTATTATTGTGTTAGTATTTTGAAGAACTTCGTTTTTGGGTTCTAATTTACCAGACAAATAATTAATTTATTGTTCGTCCAATTACGTGTCGGCTATTCTAAATTTTTAGCTCAGATTCGTATTTCAATTAAATAGGTTTGTTTCGAGGGGATCCCTTTTCAGAAACTAATTTAATGTTTAGGTAACAACGTCCAATTGTCTGGTATACGGGAAGTTTTGCGAGAAGTGCGTGCCTGGCAGAGTGGAAAATAATACGTCAAGTACTGAAACAAAATGAGAATATTTAATTTATGTTGCTTGTAATTTTTTACTCGACTAGCTTCCTTTTTTTGTCGATAACTAAGGAATGTGGCCCAAAACAATGAAAAAATTATGTTTGAATACTAAAAAAATTGTTAAGTGGGTTTTCTGTTCACGATTTTCATATGCACTTTTCAATTTTCTTTTCCCCAAAATAAACTTTGAGAACTTTTGACTGAGATTTTATCTTTTTTTATTTGAGGTGCATTATCCGGTTAGTCATAGTCCATATTTGATCAAATCTTTTTAGACGGGTTCCAAAATAGAACTGTTATATTCTAAAAAGACAGTAAAATGCATAAAACAAAACGAAGTTTCTTATAACATAGTAAACTCGAAAGCTAAAAGCAAAATAAGAAAACGTAATCGATTAGAGATAAAAGTTAATGTTTTCCAGAAGAAGGTGAATGTCCAGTATGGTATACCAACGAGGTATTTAGGACAATAAGGGCAACGGCTGGTCATCTTATCCAGAACTTTGTCAGGACTTCAGAATGCAGATGTTATAATTTTAGGAAGTACTACATACATACATACATAAACTCACGCCTTTTTCCTATGGGGGTAGGCAGAAACTACGGAACGCCACCTGCTACGATCCTTACATACTTCTTTTGCTTCACTCACATTCATACATCTAGTCATACACACACGCCGGTTATGAGTACTGCGCACATGGCCTTTCTAGGAAGTACTAAATTTTACCAAAAAAAACGGAACTGTCAGTTGAAAATTTTCCTTCGGTATGAAAATTTTAATTTGGTCTAGACCTTGGTCTATCCTTATTACAAGTTTCATCTAAAACTGTTCAGTCTTTGAGGGGTGATAGAATAACAAAACAAACGTACAGACTTTTACATTTGTAATATTAGTACGATACCAGCAGGAAAAGCCAGCAACGGCTGCTTCCTAGTTGTAATATGATCATGACCATATTCCCCGTCCAATATGCCGAACAATCGGCAAATATCAAAACAGTTCAAAACGGTCACTATCCTATAGTTTACACAGAATACGTAACAGGATTACACTCATCGAATCGGACGCTCGCCTAACCGTGCAATGCGAGTCGGGGACAGAATTACCCCAGCGGTCCACACCATTACGGCCCATTAATAGGGCAATTTAAACTCAGTTAACGTTTCGCGTGTTCGCGTGGAACAGCTTTTATCACGTATAATGGCGAATTTAGAACGTATTTTTGTTGTGGAAACTGCTACAGTCAGTGTACACGTCTGTTGCACGCTGAGATTTTTCCTCAACAGCCGTTGTTGGTTTAAGGAAGAAGCAATTAATGGACTAGCAAAAATTTGTAAATTGACCGTAGGTAGGAGTTTGCTGCGGACTGAAAAGAGTTGTTAGTGGCAATGGAAATTTTGTGGGCAGTAATTTAGATTGAAGTGTGCATGTGAGTTTGTATTGGATTTCAATGGGTTCTCTACTTGAAATCGAATGACGTAAGATCGAATAACAGTTGCTCGAAAACGTTAACTCGATAGTAACTGAAATCGATAAATTATGAGCGCAACAGTTCACTATTTCGGAGCATCAAAATCTCGAATAACTATAAGCTCGAATCAACGGCAGTGCGAAGGCCATCTTGAAAAATCATTTCTCGACCGACCATCTATTCGATTTACAGAATAATTTTACAATACCAGTTGAGCACCAGTGTTTTTATTGATTAAATAATTAGTACATAACAATTTGACAGCTAAAAATACACATTTATACTGAGAGGATAAGTCACAAAAGCGAAAGAAAAAGTTTAGCTTCCATTAATCACAATCATCTTCGTTTTTCATTTCATTTTTTATCATACAAATTAATAACCAAGGTACTCTTTTTTTTTTTTTTATTTGTGATGGTTTTGCTCTTGATAATACTATATTGATAATACCAGATTGTCATCACCCCACTGGGAGACAAGGCTTAAGGTCAAATCTGTCCGCTCCACCATAGCCTCTCTCAAGGAACGAACTTCATCCACGCTGGTTTTTGCGCTGGACAGGTATCTCTCTGAAACAGTACTGTCATCTGCGTACCCAACAATACCAGGCAGAAGTAGGTCATTGATGTGCAGCAGGAAAAGAGTTGCAGAGAGTACAGACCCCTGAGGAACTCCGGCGTCAATAGCCATAAGGTCAGAGGAGCAGCCGTCAATGACTACTCGGATCGACCGTTTGCTGAGGAAGCCATACGCAGGAAGCTTACTGAGTAGACTCGATATCAAGTGACACAGCAAGTGCTTCGCCGTGTCTCTCGATGGCTTCGCCCCAGCAGTGCGTGACAAACACAAGAAGATCGCCAGTTGACCGTCCCCGGCGAAAGCCATACTGACGGTCACTGAGGAGATTATTGTCTTCAAGGTACGTCAGCAACTTACTGTTGAGTACCCTTTCCATAACTTTGGACAAAATGGAGGTAATGGCGATTGGACGGTAATGGGCAGGGTCTGCACGGTTGCCACACGGTTGCACAATACTCTCCGGACCTCTCTAGTGTGCACAGCGATCTCCGGCATCGAAGAGTCACAATGAGGTACAGTAGGTGGTTGCTTGGAGCCAGCGTCCAGACGTGAATTGCTAGCAAAGAGAGATGCAAATAAATTTGCTTTCTCACTCGCAGAGTGAGCCAGCGACCCATCAGGTTTCAGCATTGGAGGTAATGTGGGACGACAGAAATTCGTTTCAACCGCTTTAGACAGGGACCAAAACTGTTTACTACCCGGAGGGTGTGATGCCAGCTTGGCCCCAATACGCCCAATATGGTCAAAACGTGCCCGACGCAGAACCCGCTTGCAGAACTTGGCGGCAGAATTAAAGGCTCTTTTCCTCGCGCGAACCCTACGTGCTCTAAGTTTGCGGTTTACTCACTTAAGAAAATTAAACTACTCACAAACGTAAATCACAAAACAAGAACGTACAATACAGTCCATTAGCAACAAAAAGGACGTATTAAAAAAAAAAGAATTATTTCTATTAGTAATTCTTAGTCCAAAACAATTTCTTCTTTATTATTTTCTTTATAAAAAACGCAGTTAATTAAGTTGGCAGGTCGTAATCCGGGATTACAATAAACCTGCAGTAAAAGGTCTTCATAGCTTAGTGAATGGATTTAATGAGCATTTTCTGAATATATTTACGCTGAAGCTTCTTACTCGTTTTAATCATTTCTTCGTGATGTTTTGGTTTTTAATTAATTAATAAAATGCAAGAGAGATGATTGAATGAAAATTATGGACCGTAAATTCAACGATGTAATATTTTTACATCGTTTTATGCCTAAATATAGGCGTACTATATAAATTAAAGTCAAATATGATGAAGATATCGAGATTAAATTTTTTTCCAACACTGGTAAATAACTGAAAACAACAAAATGATAATAAAACTTTTATACCTTAATTGTATCAATCATGATATACAAACAATGAAGAAACTACCTACTTTTCTGTCTTAATACCTTTACAACACAAAATAACAGAAAATTGTAAAGGTATTTAATTTACTCACATTAATAAGACAATCTTCAATTCCGCTTCAATTACATTTCATTTAGAACTATTGGGCCCATTCAACTAGTAAACTCGTTCCATTCATTCCAGTACTTAACCCTCAAGTTGTTATTAATTAAACCCGGATCAAATCGTTCCATAGACGCAATTTCAAAACATTAAGAGAAAGAAACTCGGTACACTTCGTGCCAAATTGTTGTGCACAACATTATACAACTTAAAGTCGGCTGTCTCATCCGCAGACACGCGAGGCCCATCAAACTTACTCCACTTGCAGTTAACGGGTTACCACGCGTCATGGCAACGCGTTAAAGGATTTTAAACCTTAGCTTTTTAGCTTTAGGATTCATAATTGTTCAAATACAGTTGACGTATTGAGGCTACACATCCTGATCAATAATAGATTTTATAATGGATAGGAGAGTAGGACGTGTTTGCGATAGCATGTTTTTTATGGACTAGTTAAGAAATGTGTTTGGTTTTCATTTAGTTCTATGGAAATAGGATAGATAAAGTTTAATTTATTTTCCGTACTAAGGTGAAGTACGTGAGGTGGGACTAGAAAATCATCTAAACCTAGAATGACCAAACATTCTAGATTCAGGCTAAAAAAAACTCCTTTAGACCGCAGTCTTATTAGAGTTGACTTCAACCAGTGTTTAAAAACTTTTAAAGCATCTAATCTCTCTATACCTTCAAAAACATGAACTCACTCCGCTTATGTCGTACTTATAATGTAAACATAAGACCTTTATTGTAATACCTGTGTTCACAAATAAAGATTGATTGATTGATTGATTATTTGGGGATAAGTACGAGATAAGCGGAGTGGAAAATTTCCTTCTATAAATACAAATTTACATGGTATAAAATACTTAATTAACAATAACTACTTATATATATACTTAAATCAAAAACTACGTAAGCGTATAAAAAGGGCAGGGCTCATTGAGCGTCACAAAAATTCATCCACATCGTTGTCAACATGAAAAGTGCTCAGAACGCTGGCAACACTGCCACGTTGGAAGGCAATGCTGATTCTCTGGGTAAAACCCAACTCTCTGTTTACTTCTTAATAAATATAATAACAATTATTAAAGAACAGACTGTCCTTGAGTCAAGATACTAAAATGCTAAAACTAATCCCTCCCTCCAAACGGCGAACTCTCCGACCTTCGGTACACAATACGAAAATCCGTAACACTTTTGTACTCAAGTGCCCTTTAATCAAACTCATTTATTCGCTGGAACTTTTAACAAATGATCCCGGTACAGTTGCGCAGATAATCGTTATATAGATTGGAAGTGAGGCCGGGACAAACATCGCAGTCGTTAGCAAAGTCTCAAGTTACGAACACTGTATACACACGGTTTATGTGGATGAAAAACAATGGCAACTTCTTCGGAGTTTTGGTATCAATATAAAATGTACTTGTTTACATGGATAATAGCAAGAATAAGGTTGAGCTTAGGCTCTAAACAAGTTGTCATTCTTTCAACGATGGTGACGGCCAAATTCCAAAAATATTTCAAAATAAAGTTACAGTGTACACTCCACAGCTTACCTACCAATGGTGTGACTTACGTTATAGGTAGTGGGTGAATTATTTTGGCAGCACGTGTAAGAAATATTTGTGTACGTAAATATGTATTTTTCTATCGTTAATTACAAGCTTTAATGGACTAAAAGGTACGAAATGTAATAACGCTTGTCAATAGATATCCAATGAGTCTAAATAAATGATGGTGCTATCTTGTATGTTCGAGGAGTTTCTATAGCCACTTTCCGGCTCCATCATGAGACCAGCTCCTTATTTGGTACAAACAGATGCAGATTAGTTGGAAACATTGAAATAATATGGTTATTATTTCACTGTTTCCAAAGAGCCGCTTATTTTTTACTTATACTGATATAATATTATGATGTTTTGCCAAGTACATTCATGTACAATGCAATTTAATTGACAGATAAAGGTCTCTAAAAAAAAACCCGTTGTGTTATGTATTATTATCACAAATTTAAAATGTGTTTAAATTGCTGGGGGATGGAATTCTGGTGACCTGCAATACAGGTTCTCAATACCTACCACGCGCACCAGAGTTTCATGACCATTTGTTTTGTGTAATTTGTTTTTTATGCCAAATAAATTATTATATTATTATTATTAATTATTATTATCTGTAGGTACCCATTTGTGTTTTACAGTTATGCATAATTGTCGATGTTTAAAGTTGCCAAAAAATAAGATTTTCCGAAGAATCGTTTTTAGGGTTCCATACACAAAGGGTAAAACGGGACCCTATTACTAAGACTCCGCGATCCGTCTGTCTGTCTGTCCGTCTGTCACCAGTCTGTCTCTTATGAATGATAGCTAGACAGTTGAAATTTTTACAGATGATGTATTTCTGTTGCCGCTATAACTACAAATACTAAAAACAGAATAAAATAAATATTTAAGTGGGGCTCCCATACAACAAACGTGATTTTGTTGCCGTTTTTTGCGATAATGGTACGGAACCCTTCGTGCGCGAATCCGACTCGCACTTGGCCGGTTTTTTAGTAAAACCATTCAAATACTCCATACAGTGGTAAGTACTTTTCCATAGATTGATTGAGTCATATTTTCCTCTTCAAATGTCAGCCATCCTTCCGGTCAGTATATATCAATCATAGAGCGCTACAGTGGTGTATTCTATAGACGCCTGAACTGGCCGGCACGGAAAAATACTTCCTAGATACTATTCATGCGCTACATGAATGTGTGATCAATGATAATTATTTTATTAATCAAATCAAATGTCTCTCAATATGAAAAGCTTTATACCCTGCAGTGGCAACAGATTTTGCTATACATATTTGTAGAGCAATACCTATCATATATATGTAGTATGTATTTATTTACGTATATATATGTATCTGCATATCTTTTATCTTGTTCTTCTTCCTCCTTGCCTCATCCCATTATTTGGGGTCGGCTCTCCTCGTTCTGATGCGCCAGGATGGTCTGCATATCTTTTATAATATATAATTTTTATAATACTGGTATTGTCACACCACTTCGTGTCCAGCAATTACTGTCCATACCAGGTTGCCTGGAAGAGATCGCGTAATGCGATAAGGCCGCCCATTGTATGTGTTTTAAGTTTTAAGTTTCCTTTATAAATGTAACTTATGGTGTACAATAAAGTATATAATAAATAATAATAAATAAATAAAGACAAATATATTTTATTTCAACTGGGCCACCAAGCAGCACTTTTGAACGTTACATAAAAAAATATTCTACCGTGAATTCGGAAAGTAGCTTGTTATGGAGAAGAATGCACAAGAAACTCCATATTTACCATTTAAAAAAAAAAGTTTTTTACAATATTTAGGTACATAGGTACAAACATTAATAAATTCATACATGTGAGGACAATGCACCCAGAATAGCACTACACACTATACTACGTATAGGCATAAAGTACTCACACGTGTACTGTGCAGTTATATAATAGATACCAGAAAAACATTAATATCCGAAGCAGTTAAGTTATCCCAATCCCAACTGACGCATGAATTGGCACCACCCAGCTCAACCATCATGAAGGGAACCAGATGATCCAACACACGCGCCACCATCAGAGAGACATTTGAGAGAGCATGACACACTCAACTGCCAGGGCATACACAAGCCAACGAACGACATATAGGTACAGTAAATGGTAGATTTACAGTTGGGTACATAGTACTCACACACGTGCTGTGCAGTTATATAATACTAAGAAAATTGAGTTTATACAATACAAATATATTCATACAGTCTTGAGGAATTATTGTATCGCGCCGCGTCTATAATCTGCCTGCCTTTAACATACTTTGAAGTTCTCATGGCTAATGTAAGTTTGCTGTTATGGTATTAATCCTTGCATTCGGCAAAAGTTTTCTCTTGAGCGTTATTTTTCTTGTGTCTGTCTTTATATTCCCTGAGGATTGCATTACCTATTTAATCAAATTGATTAACCGTCTGCAGCATGGTTGTAACAAAGTGCTACTTCTACGAAATTAAGGTATTCCAGGTATTAAAGCCTTATTCAAAAGAGTCTCATATAAAATAACAATTGTTTTAAGATATTATATGATATTCTATCTATATTGTCAGCCAGGCAGACTACAACTGAATTTTACTCGAACCCAGAACTACCTATCCACTTACTTAAAACAAACATTTGAAGATCTGCCCCTATCATCCAATCACAAATATTATCTTTCAAAACATCGCACCCGGGCTCATCGCACGTATCATCCAAACGTCTCAAGTTTGAGCAACTCCAGCAAGTCCAATATAAAGTTTGTCAATATTTCCGTTGTAGGAGCTGATGGCCGACACTCATTGATTGGGCCAGGCCAGGCGAAAAATAAAGTTGAACTATAGTGTACGCTCCACAGACTACCTACCAATATAGCGACTCACCTTATAGGGAGTGGGTAACTTATTTTGGTTGCACGTGTAAGACATATTTGTGTACGTAAATATGTATCTTCCTATTGTTAATTGGTATACAGAGCCTTATCATACTGACTTTGTTTGTTCGTATTTGTGGGTATTGTGATATGGAAGTGGGAGTATTTTTCTGCCAGCAAGTGTAAGAAAAGGTATAGAGAATTGAATATTTGCTTCTCATTAGATATGTTGGTAGAACCGGTTACAAAAGATTGTGGGAGTAATTTCTTGTGACGGCGTTGAATAATTTTGATGTAACGTCCATATAAGTAACAGGTGAGAGGTTACAGGTCTTTTTAAGGCTTTAGGATAAAACATGAATATGGTCGGAAGATTGTTCTTTGTTACAATTCTTAAAGATCAATTGAAGAAATGGAATTCGTTCTCTTCATCTTAGCTCGTCGATGGCAAATATAGTTTGTAAATCTTATGCTTGGCCAAAATTCAGGCACGGTAACATCATTTGCCGACACAAACATAAGGTCTTATAGTGCTCAGGTGACAGATTAAGTCTGCCGTAGCAAAGACAACCTCCGCAGGTTGGAATTTATTTATTTAATACTTCATGCACACAAAAGTACGGATTTAATGCCTTAGGAATTTTCTACCAGTCAACCCTTGGGTGATGGAGAGATAAACAGTGGTAATGCAATATTGAAAGTTAAACGTATGAGAATTATTTAAATATACATAAACCCTCTTATATCTTATATAGTTATATCAGGTATAACAAAGGAATAACCATACATTTTCATAGGTTTTTACTTGGTATAACTTTATTCCGCGTTTATTTGTGAGAGGGATAAACTATAAATACAATAGAATTCTCGGTTGGCTCCAATCTTCAGTGCTTGTGCGGCGTCTCTCCGTAGACTCCGTTGAACTCCATATACTGCGATAGCAAAGTTATCTAATACCTTTCAGCTATGTTCACAAACACAACCATAAAATACCAAACTAAAAAGCCTTTACAATATATTCATGCTCAAAACAGAGCGGGGCCGCGGGGCCAGGCTTAGCTTATGCAGTCATTCGCCACGTGCCTCCATTATCCCCACATGCTGCAAATAGCCGATACCTATAACATTTGTATTATTTACACGTTAAGGCCTCTTTGGGTTATGTTATATATTAGAGAATTTCGGTCTATTGGGTAAAATATGTGCTGTAGAGGAATGAATGTGGAATAATGATTTAACGGATCGAAAGTGGCTTCTTTGATTTTTATGTGGAACATGTTTGTTGCGTCTGAATTAGAATCTCAAAGATAAATCTGGATGTATGATAACGATTGTCGATGAAAATTTACGCTCAAAATTCCCCTTTTTAGGGTTCCATACGTAGAAACAAGCGCAGTGGTGGCCCAGTGGTAACGACCCTAACTTATGTTTCATAGGTCCTGGGTTGGAACCCAGGCAGTGGCTTTACTTTGTGTAAATTATTTCATCACCACTGCTCTAAAAACGGTGAAGACAAACATCTTGAGGAAACCGGTGTGTCCTAGAACCAAAACTTCGAAGACATGTGATATCCACCGATCCGCACTGGGCCTGCGTAGTGGGTTAAGGCCCATTCCCTCTCCCACAGAGGAGGAGGCCTGTGTCCCAGCAGTGGGAACATTAAAAGGCTGATGATGATGATGACGTGAAATGAAAAAGCTAAACCTATAAAAGATCACTCCTGTGTATGTCTGTCCCATCCAATTTGCTACAAACTTGCTGGACTAATTCAATTGAAATTTAGTAAGTATACATCATCATTTCAGCCGAAAGACGTCCACTGCTGGACATAGGCCTCCCCCAGGTAAGTATACATATGTAACTGTAATTGTAATACCTATGAACCAAACACGGAGCGTAAAGCCAGCTAAAAGCCTGATATAACCACAGGGTTTTAAATGGGGAAGCCTTAAACTAATAAAAATCAGCAAACGGCCCGTAGACTATAACAACCCGTCACTCCCTCACTATTGCCGCTGGACATATAGTGTGCATTTACATTAAAAGCAATCAATATATAAACGGCACAAATATGTGGAAGTCTCTAACTATTCTTAATCGATATTTTTTTATTTTTTCCTTCTTTTAATTAGACTTTTAACAATGATTTCAATAATCTTTATAGCCCTTTGCTAAGAATAGTTACAGCACTGATAACAACATTTGTTAAGTTTTTTTTTCCTTTGAATAGGTTCTTTTACTGATTGTTTTGTGAATGTGTGAACATTGTAGGCCTTCTAGTTTTCTAGACGCTTGTTAACATTTGTTAACTCTTTATCTCGTTTGAACAAACTTTTTTTTTAGTTTCTTACTACTTATTGTCGGGCCTACGTTGTCACTCCATATCTAAGCAGTAATGCTGTAACATGGAAATATTGTAAAAACAAACCAATTTTTTTTAAAAGAGTAGTGGAGTTTCTTGTCGGTTATTTTCCACAGGCAACGACCAACCCGAACCGTGCGCCTTTTGTCGACGTTTTATAAGTACCCATGTAGGCCTATGTGAAATAAAAAACATTTGATTTGAATCAGATCCGAGCTTACCAGTTGTTACTGATAAATCTAACCGCTGTATCGTGGTACATGCTTATCGAGTGAACGGGTGCCAATGTGGTTGATAGTATCTTTTTCTGTTCAATGAATATTCTTACGCAATGTTACTTCTATTGCAATGTTTGTATAAAGAATACAGAACAATATTTTAATTGTGAGGCTTTACGAATAAGAACTGAATAATGCTGATTTGGAAGTAAAGTTGCCTTTAGCATCTTTTGTTTAGCTGATGGAATTAGTTAGAATTATTATTTTGAAATCAGAGCTACCTACCTAATTATAGGTAATAACAGCCTGTTACTGTCTCCTGCAGGTCAAAGGCTTCTTCTTATACAGAGAAGGCACGAGTAATCATCACCAAGAGTTCAAGAGGCTTGCTCAAAAGTTGGCAATTTGACACATATATCTATCTATCTTATATATATAAAAGCGAAAGGTCACTCACTCACTCATCACGAAATGTCGAAAATCGCTTTACGTATAAAGATGAAATTTGGAATTGATTTAAGAAAGGATTTTTGAAAGGGCGAAGAAATTCCAAAGGGGGTAAAAAGGGGGATGAAAGTTTGTATGAAATTTTTACAGTTTGTAAGTTAGACACGTAAAATTTTTGGATTTACGCTGTTGGTTGACAATAAGATTTATGTATATATTGGTTTCTGGAAATTCCACTCCTAAAGGAGCAAAAAAAGTTAATATGAAATTTTTATATTTTGTATATTGGATACATGAAATTTTTGATTTACGCTCTTGGTTGATAAAAAGTATTCACATATATTTTATTCTACCTCTAACGAGATGAAAAGATGAAAATTTGTTGGGCTTATATATTTGAAACTCGGCATAAATACCAATCTAAGTAAATAGTAAAGGTTTTCATTTTTAGTTTTTCAAAATTACTCCTAAAAGACGATTTTTTTTTTTTTTTTTATCTGTTATAGTCTTGCGCTTGACCACTATCTCACCTGATGGTAAGCGATGATGTGGTCCACGATGGATCACGCTTGCCTAGAAGTAACCTATTGACTCTTGATTTAAAGACCCCTAGATTGTAGCTATCGGGAAACACAGACTCCGGCAGGGAATTCCACTCCTTAGCTGTACGCACAATAAAAGTATTCTCAAAACGCTTAGTGCGTATGGGTGGGGTGTCCACCATGTACCGATGGCGCATCGCCGTACGTCTGGTAGTCCGATGATGAAACGGGCTGGGTGGGATTAGATCATGCAATTCCTTCGCACACTCCCCGAAATGTAACCGATAAAAAACCGACAAGCTGGAAACTCGGCGACGATGTTCAAGGCTCTGGAGCTAAAGGTTTTTGAAGAATTTTACTGTACAGTGCATCTTTTTATGATGTAGGGGAGCACTAAAAAGGGATTTTTGGACATTTTACACTCGAGGGGGTAAAACTAAAAAGTTATCTGTAGTAAAAAACACGGATCACGCGAACGAAGTCGCGGGCGAAATGCTAGTTAACTATAATTTCAAACTTTCTCACAATGATTGCCTGGATCTTAGCAATATCCAAGATTAACTAAGAAATTACATAATATTATTAATTTACTACCATTTGACGGGATGCATAGCAATGCAGAGGTTAATGGGAACAAAACTTTGATTAGGATTTTAACTGTGATAATACTTTATTGGTGTCAAGCAAAGCATCGTTTCTTTTCATATAATTATTTAATATATTGGAGTACCTTCTAAAATACTACAAACAACTTTTAAATAACGTGAAAATTCTCTTCAAAGTTGAAACAAAACTTCACAAAAATTCACCCCTGCATTCCTAATCACCCCGTTTGGCGGTACTATTTCATGATAATAACAATGATTTCAGAACACATAAATAACAGTATTTACGCTATAAATAGAGTAAACACTAACAAAGTTAATAATACCAGCTGTGTTAACCACTATCCCCTGGAGAATTTTCACAAACCGACATAAATTCTATAATTATTTGGACAAACTCCATTCAAAGGATACATTGTTATTTTAATTTATGTTCTAATTTTAATTAAACTCCTACATTTGAAACATGAATTGCCAGCATTACAAAATGTTGACTGAAAAAGTATTAGTAATATTTACGTACCGAAAATCTTACTAATACTTTTTCAGTGCGCCATCTATTCTCCAGGATGCATTCAATTAGCTATGCTAAATTAGCTACCTATATATAAATAATTAACCAAACTTGGTACCTACCAAAGACATTTTCATGATTTAGGTAGAACTTTTTTTCTTATGAAAAAGGATATACAGTGTATTGCTTGGATTTCTAAACAGATGGCAACTATTTAAATAAAAATATTTAAATTATCAAAAAAAAAATATTTCAGGTACTTAATTATCCTAAGCACTACCACTTAAATATAACAGATGATTGAGGTGTGTTACAGCAGAAAGCAGACCACGACCTAGTCTTGCGCTAGGAATTAAACCTGTGTCACAACATTATACAGGCACTCAAACATGGTATTGCTCGATAAAAACCATGGGTACCTACAATAGCAAGTTACACCATTATTGTTCAAGATACAAAATCAATTAACGACTCAAAGCACAAAGCGATCAGCTCTCTTCTGAAATAAAGTTAAAAAAGCAGTTTTATTTAGGTCGTATTTAAATACAACCTACGCCAAAATCTATATAACCCGAGCCGAGGATTCAAATATCCCTCTTTGATTAATGCTCGGTCCAAAAGTGGCAGATCCTGTGATTTATTACTAGTACTGAAAATCTTTCAGAACAAATCCATTGTAAACTGTGAATAAATTGATGTAATTACAGTGGTATTAATTATGTTATTGCTTGGGGGAGGCTGTACCTTCGGTTTACCGAGGATATAGTGGTTAAGGCTGAGACCATGGAGGACCTCAGTACAATGCTCGATGGTGAACGTTACCCCAACAGGAAAGTTGCTCCTAGAGTGCAAAACGTTACTCCAGCAGGAAATGCAATATCTCTAAAACCTGATGACGCACCCATTATATTTTCAGCGCACATTCTTCCACAACTATAAGCTCTCTGCCCATGCACAATATTTCTCACTCCGATCATTCGTTTAGAATTTTCCTGCTGGAACAGCGTTACTCCAGCAGGAATCGTTTTTTCCGTTTTTTTTCAAAAACTACTACACGCACAAATTTTTTATGTCGCGCACATTCACAGCAGATTACGCACTAATTATGCGTTCTACTCATATCACTCTAGGAGCCACTTTCCTGTTGGGGTAACGTTCACTGCTCGATGATCTCAGTAGAGCTTCCGAAACAGAGAGTCTTAGGATGAATATGGACAAAACTATGGTGATATTGAATGCCCATGTTACACCCACTCCTATCAAGGTCGGAGACTCTACACTCGAAGTTTTGGGTGACTATGTCTACCTGGGACAAACGATCCAGTTGGGTAGGCCCAACTTCGAGAAAGAGGTCAACCGAGGAATCCGTCTCGGCTGGGCAGCGTTCAAGAAGGTGCGAGGTGTCTTTTCGTCCAAGTTGGAGGACTTCAGTGTCTCTAAATGAAAGTCTATGACCAGTATGTGTTGCCAGTGATGACTTATGGCTCTGAGATATGATCGCTTACAATGGGCCTCATCAGAAAGCTTACGGAGTTTCCTTGCGTGATCGAATCAGAAATGTAGAGATCCGCAAGAGAACCAGGGTTACCGACATAGCCCAAAGAATTGTCAAACTTAAGTGGCAGTGGGCAGGGCACATTGCTCGAACAGATGGCCAATGGGGCAGAAAGGTTCTGGAGTGGCGACCGCGTACCGGAACACGTTGCGTCGGAAGGCCTCCCACCAGGTAGACCGATGCCCTGGTGAAGGTTGCGGGGATCCGCTGGATGCGAGACGCACGGGACCGGTCAATGTGGCGACACTTGGGGGAGGCCTATATCCAGCAGTGGACGTCTTTCGGCTGATATGATAATGACGATGTTGATGATGACACAACACAACAGCAACAATCACAAAGTAAAAGACAAGCATAGAACAAGAAAAAGTAGAATCATAAACTGCATTGAGCGTGCTTATACCGAAACTCACCAATTGCTGCAAACACCCAGCGCTAGTTTTCAGTTGGCATATAATTTATTGTACACTAAAATAGTAACTCTCTCTCACAGAAAAGAGGCCTATATCCCAGCAGTAGGGACATCATGGGCTGATTATTGTTACAAAGGCAATAAAGATATACATATATTAGTATTGATATAGCTGCTCAGTTTGTTCATACATCAATGTGAATGCTATCCCATAGGATTTAAGCGTGCCTGCCTCACATTTAGACAAAATTTAGGATGTACACTGTAATGTTGTCGTGTACAACGTGTAATTATTTACGTTGCTGTTCCCCTTAAATTCCTGGTATGGTCAGAAAAAAATAATTTAATTATTACCTAGGTACCAGAAGCACAAGATGTTTGTTAATTAATCAATTTGATGTGTTGATCATTTATTTTCATTCTAAATATCTAGGTATGACTTAGGTATTTGTCTAAGCCGAGAACCTTGTTACGCAAAAACATCCTTCCTCGGAATTTCCACACAAAAAGTATACTCCAATCCTTCTTAATCTCGTTCACAATCTTTTTTCCATTAACAAAACCTGAGATTATGTAAAAGGCACACGTTACAAAGACTAATACATCTTGTACAAGGTCGCGACGAAGCAACACGACACTGACAAGGCTGACGTGTGTATCACGTTGTATGGAAGTTAATATGCATTAACTGCCAGCCCTACTGTTAGGGCTGCGACGTGAGATTTATACGACAACTCTAGATGTTTGAAAATGGCTGTGACTTTTATCTGCGTGGGTGTGCCTGTATCTTATTTGTAGGTCGATGAATTTGACAAAATATGTACTTCTTGTATAATTTTTATTTTGCTTGCTTAGTGGACGTAGTTTTTGAAAGACGATTAATTAGAAAAAAAAGTACGAATTATTTTACACGGTTGTAACTTTGAAGATCTGACAATCCTCGCAGCCGAAAATAGTTGACTGCTAGTCATAAGTCTACTATCGCCCCACCTACCTGTTGTGCACCCTAACACCCAGCATTTTCCCTAGGTATGTCCCACTTGTAGAAAAAGAAGACTGCGCAAACCCTCAGATTGTGTAACTAAACCCAATGATTTTTTCCTATGAATAAAATTATATTAAGTCACGAAAACTTTAAATTTTCCTTGTCTTAAAAAACGAAGACATCGAAGATAGCAAAGGATCCATTACAGAATCCGCCTACAAAACAACACAAAAGTGGTCAATCGGTTTGGACTTATAACCCTACACCTAGGGTTGCGGCGGTTTACCTTGCCCGGATTCCGATTGGAACCGCATCTAGCCGCTTTCGACCGACGCTTGAATTACCAATTGAATCATCGGCCGTTTTAACCAAAAATAGAAAGAGCAATATTTTTAAAGTTGTGATCTTGGTTGTTAAATGTAAACATATTCTACGTCCTAATCCATGCTACTTGTCTACCTGTATTCCTCATCAACATGGTTAACCCCTAAGGAGTAATTGATTTACAAATAGCCAACTTTTACATTTTGTTAGTATGTTAGTAGGAATAGGAATAGCCGGAATAGGAATACATGGTAGAAAAGTAGGAATATCATTTATCGTTATCATTTTATGGGGGAAACCTGTTTTAGGAATAATATTTTTGGCCCTTATTATTACAGTACATTTGATAAAAACTAATGAATTCATAAAAACAAACATAAAATGTGATAATTTAATTAATATGAATTATGCATGTCGCAACGTTGTCACCATATCATTATAACATTGCTTTTTCCGCCATGATACATTACATGTTACTCCATGCGCGAACTAAAGCTCAGCCGTGACACCCCTGCAAGCTAAGATGGCAGCGCACAGGGGTGGCACACTTTAAATTAAAATATAGCTCAATCTTAATATATTGTATAGTAACTGTCTACCTTGTATAATTTCACTCAGTGGTATAGCCTCTTTCATGAAGTGTTATTTTAAACTTTATCGTGAGAATGAGGTGGTTTTGTACGATGAATACTATTTTACGTACTGTTAAAGGTTTTAAGAAAGAGATTATCCGTTTCCTAGTGTAATAAAAATTCAGTTTCGCTTTCGATCAAATGTCGTGCGTATCGAGTCGTCGTATTTCGTGTCGTCGTTCCTACTATACGTGCACTTCTGCATAACCTTTCGGGGAATAACTTTAGCTTTAGGACCTAGCTAGCTACTTGTAACTTTATATTACCCGTTACTCATCAAGGTAACTTGTTGTCGAAAAATAGTACATTGTGATACAAGGAAAGTAGGTTATTGCAAACGAGGGTTTTTAATGACAAGAGTTTGCAATAACCTACACACCCGTGTATCACACGACATTTTTCAATACAGCTGTGGGAAATAGTAAAAACAAATCAAAGAATTGGATTTGTTAATTCACAAAAAAATAAAAAAATCGCGCGTTTTTGCAACTGGACATATTTTTTTTACAACGAAAACAGCCTACACAGCCTATTCGATTTTTGACAAATGTTGATGTTAAAATAATGAAATTGAAACTGGTAATTAAATATATTATACAACCATTTAAAAGACTTTTGAGAGTTCAATGCTAAAACGTACGGAATCATTCATTTTTCCTCGTATAAAATCTATCCCATTTTATTCTATGTATGAAAACTCTTTGCTACTAAACTTTTTAAATTGACTTATAAATTTAAAACTAAACTACAAAACTAATGATCGAGCTCGTAAACAAAAGTTACGACCGCGTAACAGAAAGATGCCTATGCATAAGATTTAATTTTCGAATCATAATTATAGCCTCTGAAAGTACGCCATATTTAACAACTGTATTGAAAAAGTAGTTTTAGGACTTCCACGATTAAAATTTAATTAGGAATGACTAAACAAAATCTTTGAAACTTTAAGAAAAATACTAAGGCTTACGAAAAATACTAAGTACACAACTTTTACACATAAAAATTCTTCATTTCATTCGCCTTGAACGGTACGCCTTAAAATCTATAGCCTGAAGAAAAAAATAATTACATATAACAAAGGGCACCCAAATTAAAGTATACTTTATGAGAATTCCTTTATAATTTTTAATAACAAGGAGGAAAGTCAACGCTGAATATTATAAAGCCTTCAAGAATAATAGATACCTATTAATTTTTAGAGCGATGGCCCCCAAAGTTCATAACATCTCTCCCTTGGGGGCATCAATTACGAAGATGAATATACAAGCCTGTAGTAAGAATGGGGTACAGCAGTTCTTTAGGCTTTTTGTTTATAAGTGAAGGTATACGTAACAATTTTAGCATAACTATCCTAGGCTATATTGTTCCCACTGCTGGGATTTAGGCATCCTCCCCGTGAGAGAATGGAAGACGAAGACGGAGGCAGAGCATGACGTATGTTAATCTTTATGGTTGAGTTGATTGATTAAATTATTTAGGTTGACTAAAAAAAAGTTACCAGCTATCAGTTTCCTACGTCATCATCTTCATCAGCCTTTTAAAGTTCCCACTGCTGAAACATAGACCTTCCTCTCTGTGAGAGAGGGAATGGTCCTTAATCCACCACGCGGGCCCAGTGTGGGCTAGTGGATGTCACATTTCTTCGAATTTTTGGTTTTAGGACATGTCGGTTTCCTCACAATATTTTCCTTCACCGTTTTTTGAGTTTACTAAGGCCTGATTTTTCAATAGTCTTTTCAAAACTTTTAACTCAGGAATAAAAATGGCGGTTTGACAGCTTTTGTATAGAAAATATGTCAAACGGCCATTTTGATTCCTTAGTTAAAAGTTAACAGACTATTGAAAAATCGGCCCTTAATAACCTACCTACTAACTTACGACATGTAAGTCGGGCCGTTACCACTGGACCACCACTGCCTTTTTCCTCAAACTACCTCCCTGCCTGTTTACAACGTAAATACATCTAATGTTATGCTTTCTTAAGCATGGTTGTGCTAGAATAAAAATTGTCTTAGCACACGAGCAAAATCGCAGGTCATAGCTAGTGACCCAAATGTATGCCAACGAATACTACGAATTAATTATATAAGTATACTGTGAAATCTAAAGCAAAAACTCCTTGTTCACAAATTACAACGAACTTCATAATAAGATAATTACGGAACTTAAAATTAATTTCAACAGACCTTTGATGTTTGATAAAACTTATTACATGCCTGAATTCATTCTTATCTACATATCAGCAAAAGTTTTAATAAGAAGGTGCCAAAGAGACTTGAAAGGTATAAAAAGAGAAGGTATAGGCACTAAAACCTGGAAAGTGACTGTTACAGAATAATTGAATTTTTCTCAAAAGTCGATTATCTTTAATTAATAATTTTCCTTTGACTAGGTTTTTTTTTATAATTTTCAGATACTGGGTATTCTTTGGTTCCAATAATTTTTACTCGTAAAATTTTCATCGTCTATATTAAACGCATACTTTTGCTTGTGGTTTTTGTTTATTTTTTTAAGTATTTTTGCTCGAATATTTAATTTAAGAGGTTATTTTTTAATTAAAAATAACTTTTATTATAAATTCTTGCTTTACAGACACTGTTAATTAATTTACGTGTTGATTATAAAAGCAATATGTACCGTATCAATTTAAACAACGATACAAATAACCGAATACCTACTTAGCTATTGATCATAGAACCTAGTGTAATAAAATACGTGTCATCAAATCAAATCAATATCAAATCAATATTTTTTTATTTTACATAGGCCAAAATGGGCACTTATAAAACGTCGACAAAAGGCGTGGGTTCGAGTTGGTCGTTTCCTATGGAGAAGCACTGGCAAGAAACTCCATGGTAACTCTTTTAAAAATATGGTTTGTTTTTACAATTTTTCATGTTACAGCATTACTAAGATATGGGGGGACAACGTAGGCCCGACAATAAGACGTTAGAAACTAAAAAAATAAAATAAAAAGTAATACGAGATAAAAAGTTATCAAATGTTATCAAGCATCTAGAAGGCCTACACATTATTGTGGTTATAGTTGTAGATGATAATGATATTGGTGATGATGCTATCTATGCATTCTATGGCAGTTGTAGATAAAATTGCGACAAATATTTTCCAGTTTTAGCACTCATTGTAACAGCACACACGATTGCATAGTAAGACAGGAAGACACTTTAACCAACCTCAAAATTATTACACAAACTTTTTTCAACACAAATTCAAATAAATACTTTGTCAGTAAATCAAAATTCTTAACTAAAATTTTAGTAACACCTTCTTCTTGTCTTTAAACACTTAATTAAATACAAGACATTAGACATTTTCAATAAAGTGTACGAGGCCGTAATTGCCTTGTGTTAAAATGTGCTTTAATCCAAAATAAACAGAAACTGGTGTAATTAATTTCAGTTCGCACCGGGCCACGAAATTTTAGATGGGGAAAGTTCCTAAAGTTTCCAACCAAGGTTATTATGCGTAAGTTTCATGCTAATTTTAAAATAACTTGAAGTTATGAGTTTCATTAAGCCTTTATTATTTTAAGAAATGTATCGTAGTACGGTCACTCTGTGTATTATACCAAAGATTTTTGATTTTTAATTCGTGTTTAATTAGCAGTAAAAAAATTTGACTCTCTGGCTTTCCATCAACCATCATCCGTCTGAAATATCAAAAATGTTCCCAAACAGTGCGTTTTGTTTTAAATAGCAAATCATTTGATAAATCTGGGCTAATTCTTACTACGTACCTAAGTAATCTGGTGAGGAATGAAACTCACAAAATAGTCATTACAAAACGAGATTGCAACCCATTATCACACATATACAGACGTACGTAAATGTAATATCACAGCAGCATGCAATAGTATGCATCCTATTACGTCCCAGCTCTGAAATCACATCAACCACGAAAATTAGAGCAAGGCATTAGATGCGACTTGGGTCTTATTACACGAAGCTTAGTTTACAGAAACGATGTAATATTCAGAACGCAAGCCTCACTGGTGTCATCAGAATAACGACTGCGATTGTTCCAAACATCGTTGAATTTTTATTAAGTGCCTACTCGCGAGATCAAAAAGGTGCTGTAAAAAATTTACGTGGACTCCCAGGCAATTTCGTCATACAAGAATTTTATATAACATTCTTATAGCTCTGATGGTGTCATAAAGAGTCGAATTTAAGTCTTTGCATAGACGACGTACGGGTGTAGGCGACGGTAAGTAATGTGCTCGGTCTGGTTTATAAGGTTGGGTTACTGAAAAAATGGGGTTTCGTTCGTGATTTAAAATCCATTTACTCTATATACTTTCGGAGCTGTTAGAAAATAGTAACTCTAATGGTACATTCTGTTACACGATTTACTAACCACAATGTATGTGCGACGGCAAAATATCCTATTTATTTTTTCAGGTCATCTAGTACTTTTCAATTTTTAAGTCGATTTGCCTAAGTTTAGTTAAAATTACAAATATTCATTTTTTGTTTTCTTAAAGTTTCATGTACAGTCAAGGGTCAAAAGTGCAGTCTTACTCCCCGAAAACTTAAATGGTTAGTTTTTTTTTGAAGAAGTTAAATTATCCACAACTGATTTAATATATTGTATAGAAATTAGGAGAGCAGTGGTGGCCCAGTGGTATCGGCCGCGACTTACAAGTTGTAGGTCGTGGGTTCGAACCCAGGCAGGCGCTTTACTTTGTGTAAATTATTTCATCACCACTGCTCTCAACTGAAGGAAAACATCGAAACCGGCATGTCATAGATCCAAAAATATTCGAAGACATGTGACATCCACCAATCCGCACTGGGCCCGCGTAGTGGATTACGGCCCATCTCCACTCACAGAGAGCCCAGCAGTGGGAACAATAATAGGCTGATGATGTGATGTGATGTGATAGAAATTAAAATATAGATTATACCTAGTAAGCGTGAAAAGTTGAAATTCTTATATCTAAAAAAAATTGCCGCTGCTTTTTGTTAGAGTGTGACTGCACCTTTGACGCTTAACTGTAACGACTTGTAGTTTCCAGCAGTACATCATTCGGGCATGTATAAAACCTTAGACAGTTTAACTTTGTTTTCTAAATTCATGTAGGTACCTACTTATTTTATCATGGTTGTCCATACTACACGTCTGTATGTTTAATATAATCGGCTCCTTTGACGACAGGAAGGAAGTGCCTTTTTGATGTAAAATTTCGTCGTTGCCTTGATGTCAAAATAAAATGCAAAATATAAATATGACGTCGTTATTAAAGATATTAATGAGGTAACTTATTTCAATATTTCGAATCGCCAGTGATATAGAAGTTAGGTAACGTTTCATTGGATACATTTTAAGGTTCCATGGTACAATAACATCTGCCAGGCAGCGTGAAACTCGGCAATGTTCCCAAGGGAACAAACTACCGGGGTAAGACAAATCATATGTTCTAATATAGGATTATAGTCTACCCATGTGACAAGTTTCATCCAAATGTGTTCTGCCGTTATAATGTGAAAAGTTTGTGAACTTGAATGTGAAACTGACTCAGTTATTACTCTGTTAATTTGTGCATAAACAGACAGACAGTAATTTTCACATTTAATAGTATGGGTGCATAGCATAGCATTATCAATCTATTTTTGGGTGCATCGTCCTCACATATATGAATTTATTAATGTATGTACTTATGTAATACATACCTATTTTAAAAAAAGAGTAAGTATGGAGTTTCTTGTGCGTTCTTCTCCATAACAAACTACTTTTCCGAATGCACGGTAGAATAAATTTTTAATTTTAATTTTTAATTGTTTGACGTTCAAAAGTACCGCTTATTGGCCCTAGTTGAAATAAATATATTTGACTTTGAATTTTCCCACTGCTGGGACACAAACCTCCGTTCTGTGATCCACCATGCGGGCTCAGTGCAGGTTGGTGGATGTCACATGTCTTCAAATTTTTGGTTCTAGGACATGCCGGTTTCCTCACGATGTTTTACTAAACCGTTTTGAGAGCAGTGGTGATGAAATAAATTACACAGTGTTAATCGCCTGAAAATAAACTAAAGTGGAATTAGAAAGGCCACATCTGCTGCATGTCACACCAGGATTGGGCAAAAGTAGCCACTGACTGAATAACAGGAACCGGCGCCGCGGTAGGCTCAAAAGGAGAAGGCATGACGAATTGGACGCCTATGTAAAGGATTTGCCAGATGTAGCAAGAGACAGAAAAATATGAAAAGAAGGAAGGGAGGCCTTTGCCCTGCAGAGGGACATAACAGGCTCATGAAAGTACCTAATAACTCCACCGCCACTCCATCTCTTCGTTGACGTCGTGGTGGAGCTTGCCTGCTCCAATGAACCCTAGGTGCCGGTAGATTCTACTTTGCCCCAACATGCCTAGAGTGAGGGGCCAGACTAAGAGAGATAAAATCCACAGGCCAACTTTGTGGCGAACTGGTGGGCAGAGACAGACAGACCTAATCTCCAGGAAGAAGTCTTGTTCCTCATCTCTGGCTTGCCTTTATTGACCGGTTGGAGTGAACACTGACGGGGAACAGAGCTTCCACCTCTCTCTTGCCTGAATTGACTGACTTGAGTGGAGATTCGCAAAAGCAAATGTGCTTGGAGGAAGGCAGTTAACCTAGTAAGATACTGGTAGGGATCTTGACCGTACTGCCGGGATTGTCCTGATAGCCGTGGCATACCTCTCCACTCCTCAAGCAGCTCCGTATATGTTGCCACCTTGGTGCTACGTTACTAAAGTGCTAGCGGCTGTTTATGGGGTAGCCCATTAATTGAGTGTGTAAGTCATCTCCTGCCATTTTATAGCAGTGTAGATCAACAGTGGTTAGGCAGGGACCAATAGTTCTTCTAAAGTTTTAGATAATCGATCCACGAAAACTCCTAAACCCATAGCCTAATGTGTTTTGTCTATAATTCTGCAGTAGTCCTGCACCAGCCGGGGATTGCCCTTGGGTGCTCTTGCGAAGTGACTATTGCATACAGGGATAATCGCCAGTTGGAGTCACATTTCATCCTACATGTCTAACAAGGCCTCTGCGAGTTGGTTTCGGCCACTGGTACGCCTTTCAAAGGTCCGGGACCCGAGAATATCAAAGTAATAATAATAAAAAACGCCTGCATGGGTTCGAACTCTTGACCTACAAATTGTAAGTCGCGACTTTTACCTTTTAGGCACCACCACCACTACTCTTATATCTAGTAATGGCTTCTCGTATTTCATCTCCATTTGTAATGGTCATCTTGGCATATCAGTACATTATTTACATGCCATGTCATTTGCACATAATTTTGCCTTTTTGCCTTCTATCAAGGTGAACTTATTAGTTAGTTCAAAGCTCGAAACTTTTTATTCCAAACTTAAAATTAAGAATCTTAGTTACTTTTTACAAGCATCATTAGAGCAAACTAGTTAGCAGTCTCTTAATATTTTTTATCTGCATTCAATATTTACTTGAAATTGTAAACTTGTTTAAATAACGACTAGTTAAATAAACTAAGAGAAATTAGTTAAGTTTAAATATTTCTAATGTACCTACAGACGGTCTGAAAGTTTATTAGTTATTAAAATCTCTGTTTATTTTTGCAGGCAAAATAATCTTCTTTAATTTTGCGGGGAAAAAATGTTTTTAACAAAGTGTAAGAACACTTTTCATTAAAAATATGCAAAAGATTATTTATTTAGGTACTTAAAATAAACGTTTAGTAATATGTTGATTTGTTGAAAGGTTATTTAGAGCCACCTTAGAGTTGGTAATAAGTGGAAAGCAGCAGTAATGAGGGCTATGTTGGCAGATACAGAAAAATGGGGGAAATGGACTCCTTCTGTGAGACCGTGATGGTCCAAAAGGAGATCGCCAAGCGCAAATCCAAAGCTTAAGTTCGTAGCAACTCTGGTGTTCTACTCTTTTTTATTATTCCACAATGAGCTCTTGACCACAATCTCACCTGATGAAAAGCGACATACGAGTTCACCGATGATACTATCGTGCCCAGAAAATACCCGTTATTTCATAGTACCACATCTCAAAACCCTTCAATCATATATAAAGTTTCACCTGAATAAAATCAATGAGCTCCACGAACCTATCGATATCCAATACCAATTTAATTTTATGTTAGTCTAAAAATAATCCAACAGCAACAGGAATTCAAGCGAAATGCCTTGGTACTCAACAGACAAGGACGACCTAAGTACATCTCTCAAAGACTGGTGAGGCCTATTGAATCTTTCCAAATCTATAAGATCTTCGGCAAGTGGGAGGGTACTTCTCACCAAAGCAAGCGTATTTTCGCTCGAGGCCCTATTCTGAAAGCGTTGGCTTATTCTGTAGATAGAGAACTGAAAAGATGAATGCAACGCGACCCGTATTCGCCTTTATAAGTCGAAATAGATTTTTTTTATCGTACAGTTAACGTATAATGGCTTTCACTATTTCAGAATAACATTTTTAGTTGTGAACTTGTGATAAATAGGTTTTAACTGTTTGTGGTTTGTTCGTAATTTACTGGTAATTAACTAATTTAACTAAATGTTTAGAGTTTTGTGTTGAAAACTGTTTGTACCATTTATCATGAATTTGTGCATAGTAATTTGTTATCTACATCATTAATTATTATGTAGTTGTAGTGAATTAAAATTTTAATATTAATTTCTGTAAACGTGAGTCACTATAGCAGTAAAGTTTTGTTTTATTCACTCATAGGAGAGTGAACAAAACAAAACTTTTACATCTTAAAGAAAAATAGGTAGTTAATAATTGCAGATAACTTAGTAATAGCCTACAAAAATGTATTAGGGGTTAAATTATGAAATTGCCGATTTGTACTGAAAAATTGTATTTTTTTTTTTATTTAACATATTTATTTAATCAAAATAATAACCATTATTATCTATACATTGCTGCCATCTAATAGGTCATTTAAGCATTTGCGATAGAACTCTGGCGATCTAGATTCGACAAACTGAGTGAAAGCATTTTGTATTGCCTCCTGAGAAAAATCTTTTTATCACGTAGAAAATTGTCCAAATCACGAAAAAAATGATAGTCCGTTGGAGCAAGGTCTGGTGAATATGGGGGGTGACAAATGGTTTCTAATTGCAGTTCCTGTAGAGTTAGAAACGGTTTCTCGTGCTGTATGAGGTCTCGCGTTATCATGGAAAAATAATGTGCTGTTTCACTGCTAGTGTTGCTATCATTGGTCGGAGTTCGGCACAGTAGATATCTGCCGTTATTGCTTGGCCAGATCGGAGAAAGCTTTAGTGAATAACACCATGCTGAGACCACCAAACAGTTACCATTACCTTTTTATTGGTAAGCTTTGCTTTAGGACACTATTGCACACACCATAATATTTTCACACCTTAGTTAATGGCAGAATGTAAAGGGACCGTCATAGGTTTTAGATCATACTTTGTAAACCTACATTCTAACAAAAAAATAAATTTGGATTTGATTTGCGGCGTTTGACCTGGGGTCAGCCATTACATTTTTCGCTTACGGTTATCGTAAAGACTTTTCATCACATGTCACAATTCGATTCAATATTCCTTCATTTCTGTATCGATTCAACAAGGCCAAACAAGAAAAAAAAAATGTATGTGTAAATGAATAAAAAAATAAATAATAAGTTACAACATGCGTTTCTTTTTGCAGATCAGTCAAATCATGAGGCACCCATTTTTCATATTTTTTAATTTTATTGATTTGACGCAAATGAGTCAATATTGTTGGTAAAGTAGCGTTAAACTATGCCGCTAATTCCTGGGTAGTTTGGCTCGGATCGGCTTCCACCATATCTCTCAATTCATTGTTATTCACCTGTGTGGGCGATCTTCCACGTGGTTCGTTCTTCAAATCAAAGTTTCGCAGCAGTCCCCTTTCCAAATGCAACATTGATATTGCGAGCTGTTTCTGCCGCGTTAGTACCGCGTCGGAACTTGTATTCAAAAACACTCGAATTTGCGAAGTATCTATCTTTCTTGTTTAAGCTGAATAAAATAAACAACTGCAAGTCGATAATCGAATGTTGCACATTTTTTAAAAGAAGAACTTCATAGATACCATGTGAAAAAAGTTTCACTCTAAAATCTCAAACCATGAAGGTTCTATGTCAATTTGAACTACCTATTACAATAAAACGGCAATTTCATACTTTTACCCCTATTATAAATATCAGAAAACTTAAAAAAAAAGTTTATTTAAATAAATCTAAAAACCCGACTGCATAAGAAGCGAACTAAAAAGACGTAAACAAGAAGACAAACATGTTCCGGCCACTTCCCTTTTCCTTCGTACTCCGCATCACACTTCCAGCCGTTATGATGGCTCCTGTCACTGCAGTGCATCTCTGAAATTTTCTCCCACACTCCTTACGTGATATACTCGTAATAGCCCTTCTCTCGATGTCTTCAAGAGGAAAATTTATGAGCATTTCCTTTTAACGCAATGTTAGATATATATATTTTTAAATGTAATAAATAAAAAATAAAAAGACCTTTTATTCAGACAAATGCTTAAATTTTACATCATCATATCAGCCGAAAGACGTCCACTGCTGGACATAGGCCTCCCCCAAGCGTCACCATATTGACCGGTCCCGTTCGTCTCGCAACAAGCGGATCCCCGCACCTTCACCAGGTCATCGGTCCACCTGGTGGGAGGCCTACCAACGCAACGTCTTACGGTTTGCGGTCGCCACTCCAGAACCTTTCTGCCCCATCGACCATCCGTTCAGTGCGGTGTAAGGCAGGGCGGACTGACCTCGCCCTCGTTATTCAGCCTTTACATGGACGCGCTGATCGTCGTGCTGAGCAGTCAGCATGTCGGCTGTCATGTAGATGACGTGTGTCTCAACAATTTAAGCTATGCAGACGACATGGTTCTGCTGAGCGCGTCGATTTGTGGCCTAAGAAGGTTGATTGCGACATGTGAGGATTACGCTGTAAAACATGGACTTGTTTATTTATTAGAAAAGTCAGCACATGGTCTTTGAGGCCGGTGATGCTATATGTCCCGACTATGTATTACCTATACGTCTAAATAGTGTACCTTTAGACAGGGTGAAACAGTTTAAATACCTAGGACTTATAGTCACGTCTGACCTCAGGGACCATGAAGAACGGGAGCGGAGGGCGTTATCTAAAAGAGCTAATATGCTGGCCCGCAGGTTCGCAAGTTGTTCGGATGGCGTGAAAGTAACTCTTTTCCGAGCATATTGCACGTTCATGTACACCTGCAGCCTGTGGACTAATTACACGCAGAAAAAGCTATAACACCCTCCGCATTCAATTAAACAATGCCTTCAGGGCGGTTTTGGGTCTGCCTCACTACTGCAGCGCTTCGGGTATGTTCGCATGGGCGCGCACGGACTATTTTCATGCGACTATGCGGAAGCGCTGCGCGTTTCTTGTGCGCAGAGTGAAGGACAGCTCCAATACCGTTCTGAGTATGATAGCAAATAGGTTGGACTGTCCTTATGTGCGACACTGTTGTGACATACAAGTTACATATAGTGTCGCACGTAAGAGACTACTGTAATAAATATGAACATTATGGAATATGAATTTGAATTTATTTGATGTGTTGATGTTGTATTCATTTTGTATGTATTTGTTTGTATTTATCTATGTGTGATTTTGTATTTATTATTCAATAATTTAAAGATGTTGTGTGATATGGATTTAAGACCTAAAATAAATTAATTTAAATTTAAAATTGTACACTGCATCCTACCTTCTTTTGTCATCATTCTCTGTCATTCTCTAGGGTTCGCTGTAAGAGAACTCAACACTGAATTAAGCTCGCCTTTGTACATGTACTTTATTATCACATTGTATTGAATATTGTTTTTGGTGTACAATAAAGAATTAAGAATTAAGAAAATCATGTTGTGCAGTCAGAGGATACATCTGGTTTTGGTCAGCCAGCTCGCGAATTATGTTTTCTATAACTTTTTAAATTATGATTAAAAATATAAGTATTACATATTTCAAAATCACCTTTTAAAACTGTTTATTTTGACATCCCACACGATGGAGAAAAAATTGAGCCACAACAAAATGGCGCCCTAAAACCGTCATTTTTCTATTTTCCATTTTTAATGTAGCCAGTGACACTCGCAAGATTAAGACGAATCGATTGACGTAAGAATCATCAAAATTGGTCAACGCATTCGGTCTCTGGAACGCCACATAGGAACAAACATACATACGTATACTGATAAACACATTACCCTCCTTTGGCAGGCGGGTAAAAAGCAATAAAAATAAGTACAGATTTTTATACATACCTACTTAACATCACGCCTATATTCCCAGAAGAGTTAGACAGTACCTACACCAATATTTCGTTAGTTATCTTTTTTAATCCCATGTAATAGGAGGCTAGCGTATTGCCAGCAACCAACCACAAAGTCAAATTTAAGGCTACTACTGAGTCATATCAGATGAAAACACAATAATAATTTTGCCCGATCCGGGAATCGAACCCAGGACCTCAGCAGTAGCGCTTGCGACCACTGGACCTATGAAACCAACCAATTTTTTGGGTTCCGTACCCAAAGGATCAAATCGGGGCCCTACAAACTCCACTGTCGTCTATCTGTCTGACCAGGCTGTATGTCATGAACCGTGATAGTCAGACAGTTTAAATTTTCACGGATGACGTTTTTCTGTTGCCGCTATAACAAAAATTTAACTATAAAAAATAAAACTATAACAAAAATTTAATATTTGTTGTTATAGCGAATAAAATAAATATTTAAGTGGGGCTTCCATACAACAAACATGATTTTTTTGCCGTTTTTTGCGATAAGGGTACGGAACCCTGCGTGCGCGAGTCCGACTCGCACTTGGTCGTTTTTTATATTATTTTACTTTAAAAAAACCATATCCTATCGTATGCATAGCGTTACAGAACAACAGTAGTGGTTTACTAATGGATTTTCCTGTCATAAATTTTGCCACTGGACCTACGAAACCAACCGAATTTTAAGGGTTCCGTACCCAAAGGATCAAAATGAGACCCTATTACTAAGACTCCACTATCCTCTGTCTATCACCAGGCTGTATGTCATGAACTGTGATAGCTAGACAGTTGAAATTTTCACAGATGATGTTTTTCTGTTGCCGCTAAAACAGCAATTTAGTATTTGTTGTTATAACGAATAAAATAAATATTTAAGTGAGGCTCCCATAAAACAAACGTATTTCTTTTGCCATTTTGCGGTAATGGTACGGAATCCTAGGTGCGCGAGTCCGACTCGCACTTGGTCGTTTTTTATATTATTTTACTTAAAAAAAACCATATCCTATCGTATGCATAGAGTTGCAGAACAACACTAGTGGTTTACTAATGGATTTTCCTGCCATAAATTTTACGTGAAATAAACAAATATCTTTATTGCAATGCCTTGTTTTTAGGGGCCCGCTAATAAACTGCCCGGAAACCTATAGAAGAGAGTTACGGCTGATGCAAAAAGTTTATTTGTCAAACCATTTATATTTGAATATTATTTTTGTTTTTGGGATTCCATGAAAATGATGCAAAATAATTTTCAATTAAAAGGCTAGTTTTCTTGTTGAAAGTAGTCTCTAGAAGAAATGATACGATAAAACACCCTTTCACTAAGTTATAGAAAGCAAATCAAGCTAAGTGCCATTTATCTTTTTATCCAGGAATAATGCACGGCTCTTGAGGCTGCAGAATTGCTGCCACGGAAAAGCTACATAGCTGGTAGGTATAAAATAATCTTTTTAATTAAGAATGTAATACAACTCTTTAATAATTTCATGATTCATCTAAACTTTTGACATATTCGTCGAAACTGTCAAATTATTCATCTCAACATCACAAACAGGAACAATAAATCCCACAAACACTTGACCACTTGAATCTCCACGTATAAAACCCGACTATCCGTTGTAAATCTGCATCGAACAGCCTTCCGTATGCGACTCATCGGTATTCGCACATCGAACGAGCATCGAGTGAAGCAAATTTATGATGTGTGCAGATGCAAGCCCCGGGCGTTTCCATAACTCATGTGGAAGGCCGCACATACTGATTAGATGGTCCTTCGAGCCGGATCCGTGCTTCGCAAGATTTTGGAAGGGTGCGATCCAGGCTTTGAATGGGTTAGTGATTTAGGAACGATACTATCATCTTAATTATTTTAACTAATATTATAAAAAAAGAGCCCAATTTTTTGGAGTTTGATCAGTCGTTAAAAGTATAATATCTCTATCTGAATATTTTGAAAGATACATTATTCCAGATGATTATAGGCTATTAATTATTATGACCCAGGCAAAGACCGGTCGGTCCACCAGTCATTTCTAAATCACTAGTTAATCGAGGGGTTTGACAATTCAAAGTCCTCAGTTTTTAATAGAAATAATAATTTTGTTGTTTTTTGTCACAAAAAAATCTCACATTAGAAAAAAACATGCGATTGCACCATTCCCAAGAGATTTTCCGTCGTTTATTTAAAGATTTATGTTGAATATATCTGAACTTCTTCATCATATTAAAAGATCGGTCCACAATTGACGAATAAATCGGAAAAAAATAAAAAAAACTTACAGCCGAATATAGAACCTCCTCTTTTTTGAAAAGTCGGTTAAAAATGCATGGCTTGGGTCGGATTGAAAGTCGTGCCTGAATTACAAATTCAATTACAAGCAGTTTAGAAAAAAAAATAAAAAAAATCTGTACCAAGTCGTAGTTGTAAGTTGATTTTCTTGTTCCATTAAGAATTTATCCTCTAAAAATGATATTAAAAAGGAATTGCTGTATCTCCTTTTGCAATCCAAATAAGCCTAATACAATAAAGGAAGTACCTACTTGATGCGCAGCAATAAAAAAATGGTATACGAAAACATCCCTTTAACCTTGTTTAACGCAAACCCCGCTTCGAGCACGAGCATTCATAACCGAGTGAACATTACTCCAATTCACGGGAATCAATCTTTGTATGTACCTAATCCTGAAACAGCAAAATATATCTCGTGAAATGCCAATTTACGATCGGCGTATTCCCGTTAATTTCCTCTTTGAGTGGCCAACTTTGTGCTAAACTCGTTTAAAACTCCCATAGTGATGCGACTACAATGCTCAATTACTAATCGAGTAATTTAGTCGACTGACTAATCGTGTTTTAGTCGAATGTTGTTTGTTTTGGTTTGTAACCGTTGTTTCCAGTTGTTGTTTCTAAAAGTTGTAGGTTTTATGTACATTATAGCATATTTGAAATAAGTTATTTTTTTCTTTTTAGTGCGACGGAGCCTAAATTTAATTTAGCTACCAGTTTATCATACGGACAACGGTTTAATTTCTAACGTTCATTTAGAATCCCATGGTTATCCATAGCAATAAGAAGCATAATTTGAAACGAAACGAATACTTATCCTAACTAATTTTATACATGATAATGTGAATTTGTATGTTACGCTTTCATGCCAAAACCGCTAAAGAAATTTTAGTATAGAGATAGATTAGACTTTGGAGAAGGGCATAGAATATCTTTTATCCCGGGAAAACTTTCCTTTGGCTAAATTTCTCACTTTCACGCGAGCGAAGCCGTGGGCAGCAGCCATCAGTATATTATATAGCAATACCAAAAGCCATATAATCCTAATATTAGAGAAAACATTCCACCTTTATGCTGATTTAAAAACATCTGAGAGAACAAGACATATTTTATAAAGTCACTTGTTTCTGTATTCAGAGCTTTGTAGCACGTGAAGCACCTACGGCTGCAGATTATTTTATTTTTAGAAGACATTACAAGCTTGTATGACGTGGCAGGATCTTCTAAAAAGAATTGTGCTTTTTCATTCATTGTGCATGCATGAGAGAAACATACTTATGGATATGCAAAATGTTCGTTGGTGTTTGTTGTCAGAAGTGATGACTTTATATTAATATTACCTATTATGGGTTAAAGACCTAACCTAGATGAATGCCAAATTTTCCTAATTTCCTTATACAATATCCGTCCATAAAATTATGTGATTTTGCCTTTTCAGATTTGCTACTGCTATATTTTAAATTCTAAGCCAATTAATTATTGTCACGGTTTATTGACGGAATAAAGTAAATACTACGAAATTGTATTGGGAATACTGCTGTACACACAACCGACTTTTCCTTCATTGTAATCAAATATGACATAAAATAGGATCAAAGAACTATGATGATGTAATACAAAGATATTATTCTAGAGGTAATATATTTTTTTTTATTTTTTTATTTGAGATGGGTTTGCTCTTGACTCTAGTCTAGGTCAGAGGTGACAGAGACAGAGTCGACGATGGAGTGAGTTTACCCAGAAGAAGCCTGTTCACTCTAACTTTGAAGAGATTCGGGTTGAAGGCGTTCGGAAACACGGACGCAGGTAGTGAGTTCCATTCATTCGCTGTGCGCATTATGAAGGATGTCTGGAAGCGCTTGGTGCGAATTGGTGGAATGGCAACAAGGTAAGGATGGTAACTTGCAGTGCGTCTAGATGTCCGATGGTAGAAGGGGGCTGGTGGGATGAGGTCGTGGAGTTCTTGAGCACACTCACCGAAGTACAGTCTGTAGAAGACCGACAAGCAGGCAACTTTGCGGCTATGAGCCAAGCTATGTAGCTTGGCATCCGCCAGTTCAACGTCGCCGATGAGCCTCTTGGCTCTGCGTTCCACTGAGTCAAGCGCGGCAAGCTGATACTTAGCTGAGCCATCCCAAAGGTGGCTGCAATACTCCATGCAGGATCGGACTTGCGCTTTGTAAAGGGTTAAAAGCTGTCCAGGCGTAAAGTATCGCTTCACTCTATTCAGGATGACCAGTTTTTTGGCCGCAATTTGGGCTTTGTACTCAATGGAGGCGCCGAAGTTGAGATTGGATGTCAACTCCATGCCTAGGAGCTCGAGCCGATCAGTCACAGGAACAGATGTACCCCGAAAAGTAGGAGTATGATCGAAAAGACTCCTTTTAGCGGTAAAAAGACACGCCTGTGTTTTGGTGGCGTTAAAGGAGACCAGATTGTCATCACCCCACTGGGAGACAAGGCTTAAGGTCAAATCTGTCCGCTCCACCATAGCCTCTCTCAAGGAACAAACTTCATCCACGCTGGTTTTTGCGCTGGACAGGTATCTCTCTGAAACAGTACTGTCATCTGCGTACCCAACAATACCAGGCAGAAGTAGGTCATTGAAGTGCAGCAGGAAAAGAGTTGCAGAGAGAACAGACCCCTGAGGAACTCCGGCGTCAATAGCCATAAGGTCAGAGGAGCAGCCGTCAATGACTACTCGGATCGACCGTTTGCTGAGGAAGTCTGATATCCAGCTACAAAAACCAGCGGGGATGCCATACGCAGGAAGCTTACTGAGTAGACTCGCGTGCCAGACCCTGTCAAAGGCCTTCGAGATATCAAGCGACACAGCAAGTGCTTCGCCGTGTCTCTCGATGGCTTCGCCCCAGCAGTGCGTGACATACACAAGAAGATCACCAGTTGACCGTCCCCGGCGAAAGCCATACTGACGGTCACTGAGGAGATTATTGTCTTCAAGGTACGTCAGCAACTTACCCTTCCAGTACCCTTTCCATAACTTTGGACAAAATGGAGGTAATGGCGATTGGACGGTAATGAGCAGGGTCTGCACGGTTGCCTTTTTTGGGCACTAAATGCACATTTACAAGCTTCCAGGATTTCGGCACCATTCTTTTTACAAGAGAGAGGCGGAACAAGCGTGTCAATACAGGAGACAGTTCAGGCGCACACTGCCTCAGCACTCTCGCCGGAATGCCGTCAGGGCCGCTGGCCTTGTTCACGTCTAGACTGCACAATACTCTCCGGACCTCTCTAGTGTGCACAGCGATCTCCGGCATCGAAGAGTCACAATGAGGTACAGTAGGTGGTTGCTTGGAGCCAGCGTCCAGACGTGAATTGCTAGCAAAGAGAGATGCAAATAAATTTGCTTTCTCACTCGCAGAGTGAGCCAGCGACCCATCAGGTTTCAGCATTGGAGGTAATGTGGGACGACAGAAATTCGTTTCAACCGCTTTAGACAGGGACCAAAACTGTTTACTACCCGGAGGGTGTGATGCCAGCTTGGCCCCAATACGCCCAATATGGTCAAAACGTGCCCGACGCAGAACCCGCTTGCAGAACTTGGCGGCAGAATTAAAGGCTCTTTGCCTCGCGCGAACCCTACGTGCTCTAAGTTTGCGGTCGCGGGCCCCGACCCAGGCTTTATAGGCAGACTCTTTTCGGGCCTCTGCGTGGGCGCATTCTGCATTATACCAAGGTCGGGATTTGTGACCGAGCGGTATGTCGGAGAATGGAATGAAATAATCCATTCCCTGTCGAATCACATCCCCAACCGCGTCCGCACAGCTCGAGGGGTCACCCGAGGAGAAGCACACATGCCGCCAAGGATAAGACACAAAAAAGTGCCGCATCTCGTCCCAGTCTGCTGACTCGTATCGCCATACTCGTCTCGTGCCTCTAGGACTGTCATCTGGAGGAGAGCAAGTCGACACGGATTTCACCAGACAGTGGTCAGACGTTCCCAGCGGGGCTGAGACCGACACCGAATGACTGTCCGGATCAGTTGTCAGCAGAAGGTCTAAGCAATTGGGTGTATGGCCGTCAACATCCGGTACCCGCGTTGCCACATTCACCAGCTGGGTTAGATCTAGCGATAGAGAAAACTTGCGCGCCTCCAACCCGGCATGGTCAGTTTTCCGGTACGGGTACAACCACTCTTTATGATGGGCGTTAAAGTCCCCCAGAAAATTAAGCTTCGCTGTTGGGTACCGTTGCTGGGCCATGTCAGCCGACTCCACGAGGAAATTAAAAAGCGCTGTCGTCTCCTGGTCACCGGTGTGGGATCGATAGACGCCGATGTAGAGAGACTTCTCCACGCCAGTGTCCACAAGTAGCCATATGGCAGAAAACCCCGATTTCTCAAAGCAACGGAGACGACGACAACAAATGTCATCGCGGCCGTACACACAGACCCCTGCTTGCTTCTTGAACTTGTGTTCAAGAGAGTAACCCGGGTAGTTGAGGTACGCCACGTCCGACGGGGTTGTTATCTTCGTCTCCGTTAGGAAAAACAGGTGCGGCTTCTCGGTCTCAAGGTGGTGGTGGACCGGATCGAGATTAGAGTGCAGCCCCCTGATGTTAGTGAGGTGCACTTTTAGTGGGAGGAAGTGCAGCCGTTGTTTCACCATATTCTTCTTTGCTTTCTTCATATTAAAGTTAAAGAGTTTGCTGGGGAAGAAGTCGAACTGTCGAGGCGCTGCTCAGTGAACCAAGTGGAACACTGGAGCTAACCCAACCTATGGGGAACTCATCTGGAGACTGCGGGGACGCCCGAACCCCCCCGGATATGGCCACCGGGTCCTCCCATCCAGTCGCCAGCTGGCACGGTGGAGCATACCGGGATTTTTCGCGAGTTGGCGGGGCAGCCTTTGGCACGTGGCTGGCGTGCTACTTGGGCCCCCTACTGACTGCGGTCGGCCAACGGCTGGCACCGTGCTTCGGATCCCGCTACCCTCCAAAATGAGCTACCCGGCAAGTTTTGCCCAGAGACCAAGACCTGTTCTGAACAGCGCAACTAACATCCTCCTTCTCCCCCAAAGGCACTGGCACTCCCACACACCGACGGAACACAGCAAGCTGTTTGGCGCCGGACTCCGGTGGGATGGTGGTCGCGAGCCAGGCGGCCCCTTGCGGAGCCTACCACCGCTTAAGTGGGATCGTTCAGCCGTACCACAGGCAAGCCTGTGGTGCCGTTGCCCGGGATGGACCGCTAGGAGGTAGATCCCATACCCACCCCAAAATATGGAAATAATATTTAGGACAAGAGATGGGATTCTATGTATGATCTTAGATATATGATAGTTTAATAGCCCCCCATAAAAATGACTGTGCTTTCAGACTAATATCGAATATGGAAACGTAGAATACGTAGAATTATTAAACTTTTAGAATCTGAAAATCCTTTTTTTGTATTTACCGTTGATTTTTCAAACAATACGATGTCCCATGTTACAATGTATCACCTCACAAAATCTTTTTTCTGTTCAGTTAGACAGAAGTACGCCAATAATCACATTTTTACGATGGAAATAAAAACCAAGATGTTTTCAGAATCATTTCAACTTCCTAGAAATACTTAGCTACACGAGGAAAGGAGATATCTGTTTGTAAGATTAGAAACTGCATTCTCAGAACTTACCTTTTTCAAATGAAACCGACAATCCTTTCAAAGAGGGAAGCCTCAATTCCTACAATGGAAACATCAAAGTACAGAAAAGATGATAATACCTGACTGATTATATATACCAAACATTTCTATGAACTTAGAACTACTAAGAATATGTGACATTCTTTTAGCGATAACAATTGTCAAAAAGTGAACAATTTTACTAAGGCACTTCGCTAAAAGTGTCACAAAATCAATCTCATTCATAGATGTAGATTTTTGACGATCGTTATCGCTCACATTATCTGGAGCCCTAGAGCCTTTAGACAAGTGACCAACGAACTAGTTGTTGCATTGCATCCTTCAAGTGGATCTAAGTCGTGGTTCCCATTATTTTATACAACACATTATTTGGATAAAAAGGCTACATACCGCTGTTGAGATTTGTTCCGGTCGGATCCCCTCGATCTGATCCCCTGCTGGTTTTTTTTTTATTATTTCCGTTCTGATCCACTATAAACTTTGACATTCCGGTCTGATCCCCTAACTCTTTTTGACAGGTAAGTACAATCAAGAGAAAACAGTTGTTTATGTAAATAATATTTGTTTTTATTTGTTATGCGTTGAATATCATCACAACGTCAGACCTATGTATTTCTTGACAATTTCAAAAATGTAGAGAAAAAAAAAAAAAAAAAATATTTAGGAAAAATCATAATTTTGCTGCTTGCATAATACAGTAAACATTATTAAAAACGGTTCAAACCGGCTGCGGTGACTTGGCTAAGACGAAAATGTAGAGTCGTTGTTCCTCAATACACGTTTTCATTACAATAAGAATTACGAACATAATTATTTATTTAACAATTTTAAACCCTATACCTATATTTTGTGGCTGACTGTGCAAAAATCTGTTAATAGATAACTAGGGGATCCGACCGGTATAAAATATTGAAATTTATTTGTGATACCCTGCACGGTGGATCAGACCGGAATAGAAAATATTATAAAAAAAAACTGATCCCCCAGGGGATCAGATCGAGGGGATCAGACCGGAACAAATCGCTGTTGATACTATAATATTATAATCTTATATTTCTTAATCATCAGGACCGTAAACTGTTCTTTTAACAAATAAAGGCAAAATACAAATAATGCAACCCAGACTTCTAAACTAGGCAATTGCCTGTATCTTAGAAGTCATTAATAATAACATGCGGTGTAATGCTGTGTGACGTGTTTGCCCAGAATTACACGGAAAAAAACAATGCCCTGTAAATGTAGACTGGCTCTGTTTGAAAAAACGAATACCCAAGAGCCATACAAGATTCAAAATCGTATCGCGCTTGTCCGTCAATCCGCAGAGCGCACCATCTATTCACCACAACGGCTGTCGATTAATCTACTGACGCAAGCTTCCAGCACATGTGGCACAACATCAGTACAAAACATTCAAAACCGCAGGAAGTAATGGTACACCTGGACGCATCATTCATGAATATTGCATGAAATGTTTGGAGGGAAGAAGTGAAGGAGATGCGGTAAAAGTAGTCCGGATTTACATAAAGTGACGTGCAATCAGCGATGACGATAGTCAAAATACATGGAATGTTTGAGATTGATATGCGCTACCATAATGTCAGGCTATGCAGATGACCTAGTAATAATGGTCAATGGTAAATTCCCGAACATAGTCCCTGGATTATTACAACAGGCATTAAGGAAGACAGAGGAATGGTGTACAAAGAACTACCTCTCTATCAACCCAAGCAAAGCAGTCATTATTCCATTCACGAGGAATAGTCAACTAGAAAACCTAGGAGAGCTGTCCCTCAATGGAATAAAGCTGCCCTGGTCCACTGAAGTTAAATATCTAGGTGTAAAAAGATGTCCACTGCTGAACAAAGGCTAACGAACGACTATGACTTGTGCGCTTCATAGCTTCGCCCGCGGCCTCCATCAGATCCTCGGGCCACCTTGTGATTGAGCTTCCAACATTACGCGTTCATCACTCCAGAGCATTTCGACCGCATGGGCCATCTGCAACAACAACATACACACATAATTCAAGTCAAAATAAAAACATGATGGTAAGAACGTATTCATGCCTTATCCTTTTTGCTTCGTACCTGTAATGCCAAGCGTGTTGTTCGGGCAGCTGGACTAACTTCCAGACAATGTTATTCTGAATAACTTCCATACTGTCGTGTTCAACCCTTGCGTGCGAATTTTAAAGTGATAACATGTTATATGTTAGTTTGTTTTGTTGTTAAACGGTGTACGAAAATTGCTGCCAGCTATTTGCGATGGTTGTGTAAAGAATGACATAAATTCATAGATGTTTTTTGAAAAAGGAATATGGCGGACTTTATTGCGCAAAATGACGAATAGGCATTTTGCTGCAGTATGTGGACGGTTTATAACGTGTTTTTTAGGCAGTTAATAGCATCTTCGCGTGTAATAGTCATGTTTTATTTATGATCAATATTAATCAGGGTTTTTTAATAAACGATGTCAGGCGATGCTTCATATTTTTAACCGACTTACCAAAAAAGGAGGAGGTTCTATGTTCGACATTATGTATGTTTTTTTTTTTTATGTGTGTTCACCGATATCTCCGCCAATTGTGCACCGATTTTGAAAATTCTTTTTTTGTTTGAACAAGTATATTCCGAAATTAGTTCCATTTTAATTTGGTGAAGATCTGATGAAGAACTTCGGAGATATACAACAGAACTCTTCAATAAATAACGGAAAATCTCTCGGGATTGCTGCAATCGCATGTCTGTTTATTGTTTATACCATTTCATAACATAACATCAAGCCAGTACGCTCGAAAGGGGTATGCAGGTCTCTCATTTCACCGCTTATATTCAACTGTCATGTTATTCGGGTAATCTATTCTGTCGTTATAGGTACTTACTTAACAACTTCCCTATTAGGTAGGTACAACTAAAAAGTGAAAAATAAAAAACTTTTTTACAAAAAAATACTACCGACTTCCAAACTAGAAAGTGAAAAATAACTTTATTTTTGGAAGTCGGTGTCTTTGGTAGGTACCAAATTTTTAAGTTATGGACACCGACTTCCAAAAATAAAGTTATTTTTCACTTTCTAGTTTGGAAGTCGGTAGTATTTTTTTGTAAAAAAGTTTTTTTTTTGGTTTTTGCCTTTGTTTATCAATAGATACTTTCCATTTGTTTTAAAAAGATAAGGGTGAAAAGAGTTGGAACCGTTTATTTCATTGTCCTACTACCGTTATAAACTTAAAATTTTATTAAGATATTTGCGGTTTTGTTAATCTTTTACGCAAATACTGCTGAAAGGATTTTGATGAAACTTTACAGTATTTAATATGGTTAAGTAAAATAATAACAATGGAAAGGGCAAATTAACTAGCAACTACTAGAAAATGTGAAGCCTACGGAAAGAAACAGATTAAAGATATGTTAGAATTTGTGAATAAGATTCACGAGAATGCAGTAGCTGTGTGTCTTAAAATAATCCTTTACACAAACACGCCTGCATCAGAGGCCGCTGGTGGCTGTATCCCAAAAGTCACTACACAGAACACACACATTAACAATATCAACAGTCCCAGTAGGCCTTGCATGAACGCGCGAAGCTACTTTACTTCGGACGTTTTTATTAATCGAATAATACACTTACATATTATACCTCATCATCATAGTAGACATATAGCTACTATAACACATTTGTTTGTGTTTAAATTAGTATCATACATAAACAAAGAAGACATGAATGTGTCTTGACACAATATGTGCTGAACGTGTATTTCCTGTTCAAAAATCTTTCGAATTAGGCTGAGTAGATGCAGCCAGCAAAAGCCAGCATGTTACGTACAATGGAGTTAAAAGGCTCTACCAGCAAATTAGATGACATACTGCGTAAGCAAACAGCAAATTGCAAAGCATTTAAGAGATCAGCAGGGTTAATTGACCTAGACTTCATGTCAGAAAAATGGGAGATGGAGGACGCCTTGAGAACACTTCAAGCGCTCTGGTCGCAAATTGTTTCCCTCCACTGCACAGTGCGGTATTTTTAAAATCTAGGTGGACAATTTTATTGTATGCTTTAAATGAGTAATAACATTTAATTCACGCAATAAAAAAAATCTATAAGCAGTGAAATATTGAAATGAAACATCAATAACTTATATTTTTTATAATAAATGAGAAATCAAAAACATACAATTGATTTACGATATATTCGAGCACAGAACAGATTGAAACGTAATACTTAAAAGATTTACGTGTGTAGAATATTACAATGGATGATTAAAAAGCAATAATAATACAATACAGTTTTTATTTTTATATGTATTATTATATAACTTAGCTTACTTAACTTATATTGCTTCACTTGCACTAAGCAGACCAATTAATCAGAGTCACTATCAGATTCATCTGTATCTCTGTTAGAATCTTGACCAAATTCGTCTGATTGACCTTCACCAATTTCCATTGGTGGAGTTCTAATTTCAAGCAACTCTTGTACTTCTGGAGTAATTTGCCCACGCTTGGTTTTGGGCAAACGACGTAAACTTGCTATATATGGATCGGACGTTATAAGCAACCTATTGATTAAATCTCTATTAGTATCGACTCGTGAAGTCTTCCTCGTAAACAGCTCTCTAAACTTATTATGTATATTTCTAGATTCTTGTGCCTTCTCTGATAACTGACCAATCGGGACAATACACGACGAAATAATATCTTTTCCGTGGAACAGAATTTTGTGCACGCTTACAGGCATTGGGTACCAGGAGTATTCCTTAATATATAAATCACTAGTAGCTTTACTGTATTCGTCAAACTTGTCGTAATTGACCGGAAAACCACTATTTATGCACTCTAAAATAACATGAAAGCGTTTAATAAGTGCAACACTGACGCCTGTTATGTCTGCAGACTTTTCAGCATTTCTAAAAAAAATTCGTGCCGTGTTACCATCATTAGTATTTCCAGTATTTGGTTTAGGCATATCAACCAACAATCCCAACTCACTCCTAAACTTTTCTTGAACATCTTTCTTTTTTTCTGCCACGATCTTTTTGTTTTCATCTCCTCTGGCCTGCCATGATTTAATACCGAGGCGATATAAAATATGTAAAATACATTCAAAAAACCGTATCCATGCGTGTAGCGGTGATAAACCGAATAACAGAAAATCTTGTTTGACCGTCTTGGCTATAATCAGATCTCTATTGTTCATTTCTTTTGGTTTTGCACCACACAAATAACAAGTTTGTGTAGATGCACAAGAAGCAACAGCATTGCAAACTTTGCCGTCAATCATGCAAAATATCATTTTAGTCTTTACTAACATCTCCACGCCATTAACTGAAATTTTTGTGGGAGTTAGAGTTTCAATTTGACTCCTGATTTTATTAACTTCTGTAGTTATCAAATTTGCATTTTCTTTTGCAAACATAATCTTTATTGGTCGACAATATCTGGTCGAAGATGGCGAAGGATTTTGCCATATAATAATTTTGTTAATTTCCACATACATTTGCAGGGGTACCATAGATATACTAAAAAGACTTTCATCACTACATTGTTCCTCAGAAAATTTTTGTTTATATCTATTTTGTTCCGCACCATCACAACCCCACTTCACTATTATCTCTAGGTTTCGTATATTTTTTATAGTTTTTAAAACCTCTTCTTGCGCCTTGCATAATCTTGTAATCGTATGATCGATTACAGATTGTAGTTTGATTTCTGCATATGTTTCTGTAACATCTATGTCATTGGGGTAGCTAAGCTTTTTTGCCAATTTAACTTTACAATATGCTGGATATATATTGGTATTTATTAGTTTGGCTTGCTGTCGTATTACATCATATTGATGGGTCGACAGATTGGCGTCGACAATCAACGCCACAGCTTGGTCCGCGGAAAATTCCTTTTTTTTATTTGAGAAACACACTCGCGCTCTCTTCAGTGTAGTGCCTCTTCTGGGTGAAAACTCACACAGCTCTTTCACTATGGCCGCTGAATCTCTTTTACCCTTCTTGCGAAGCTGCACTTCGGTGGCCAAAGACAACTCTCCCTCACTCGATGAATCTAGATGTTGTATACGTCGCATTTGGGTTTTATGGCTGGAACTGTCGAAGTCTTTTTGTGGTCTTCCGGGTCGGCTACTAGGTCCATCCAATGAAATGTTTGTGACATTTTCTGTGATTATATTATTAAACGAAAAACCTTCTTCTAACCAAGTACAATTCGTTTTTAAAAAGCGGTCTCGATGTCTGCCTGATTTCGTCCATTTTATTTCAATTTGTTGGGCACAGCTTCTTATTTTTGCCTTTAATTTATTTATAATTTCATCTGGGAAAGATGGATTACCAAATTCTTGCAATATATGATGCAACAAAGCATCCATTCTACATTCTTTCGCATTGGCGAACCAAACATCGAAAAATGAATTTCGTGAAATCTCGAACGTCATTCTGAAAATGGAAAGAACATGTATGAGTGTCGCAACTTTGCGCCAGCAAATGGTCATGTTTCATAGAGTTTACAAGTGCTTCTATTAGAAAAATATGGCATGGGACTCATATAGTTTCATATAATGTGTTAAAAGTTTGTTACAAACAGTAATAGGCATTTTCTTTTAGAAAAAATAAAATACTAATATTCTCTTCGCTCTGACTATTTAATGTAACGATATTTGTAATAAAATGAATATATAAACTTACCTCAAGACTCAAACGAAGACGATAACAACACTTAATCACAACTAGCACACAGAAACACAGCGTATTCATCGAACAAACTCAGACGAATGACGCTGCCGTTCACTCTAAGCGAATGTATAAACGCAGGTAGTCGGCCAGTCTGACCCTTTTTTTCTATTGTTCGACTCGACTTCTAGGAAAACAAATCTTGTGTTCTTGAAATATGGTTTATTGTAACTGATTTTAAGTAAGTGGCAGGCTGGTAATTAAAAGTGTGAATTTTTAATATTGTCCTTCTAGATTTAAAAAATATCGCACTGTGCACTGGCAGGTTGATAGCGAGACAGGTGGAGAGGAAGATGATTGCGAAGAAGTTTATACGTGTATACTCAACATGAGCGATCATATATTCTGTTAAAGAAAATGATCAATAAAAAGCTATGGAGTGTATCGCATAGAGAGCACTCCACAGCAAAAATGGATATACCAGTATTTTTAGGCAGCTACTAACACTGGACGTCATTCAAGGACCTCTTTAGCGAAGCTATTCATAACAACCCTACCTTGTCGCAAGCCCAAAAAATGCAATTTCTAAAAGGGAAAGTCAAGGGTGAAGCTGAAAGACTTATTCAGCATCTTCCTATACGAGTAAGTTCCGATAACTATCATGCCTGTTGGGCAATCTTAAACAATCGGTATAACAATAAAAGGCTAATATTTACGTATTTTATAAATACTTTACTAGGCCTACCGAGTACTCGATTAGCGGTCATCGCGTGTGCTCCCTCGATCCTTTGTATTACTAAACCTTTGGTTTAGTAATACAAAGGATCGGACCGGATAATATATTTAATTTGACTTTATAAGCAGCAGTATCATTTAGCCTTCTTACTAACATGCAAGGTATTGTATATCTAACTAGCTGTTCCCCGCGGCTTTGCTCCCGTGGGCCACCCCACAGGACCCGTTTTCGGGATTGAAAAATAGCCTATGTTACTCAGGAATAACGTAGCTTTCTATTGGTGAAAGAATTTTTTAAATCGGTCCAGTAGTTTCGGAGCCTATTCGGTACAAACAAACAAACAAACAAAACAATCTTTCCTCTTTATAATATTATTATATTATATTATATTATATTATATTATATTATATTATATTATATTATATTATATTATATTATATTATATTATATTATATTATATTATATTATATTATATTATATTATATTATATTATATTATATTATATTATATTATATTATATTATATTATATTATATTATTAGTATAGAGCATAGATTTCTTATTTAATTATTCCAGCTCCCGAACGAAGGTACGCATTGACTTTAATTATGCAATTACCAGTGGCCCTAAATACTACATAGCACACATCTGCAGATATTTTTCGTGCGGAAACGTTGACCACATTACAAACGCGTTCAAAGAATGTATCGGAAATCCTTGCATGCAGTACGGTTAGCACAAACATCAGTAACGTCACCGTCGCTTCGCTGATTAGCCATTATTGATTGTATGAGAATGAGTGAGACGCGCCAGTCGTAACGTGACTGACGTGGGGGACCGGTTCTCACAAAACTCACATGACATTTTTTTTTACGTAATTGACCGGCAAAGTGACGTGACGTGGACGCGACTGATGTGTGTGGACGTGACTGGTGTGTGTACGACTGAAAGTACTCTAAGACTCAGATAGCGCCGGTTTAATTCAAAAACCAACTAACTGCCCACTTTATGATTTTGTGCTAGGGCGTTTATAAAGTTTGTATCAAAAAAAATCATGTACTATCTTAGATAATGTTATTATGAGAAACAGCATCTGATTTATAATAAAATCACGTATGCATTGATTTATAGCAGTTCATAGAAAAGTAACAGGGTTGCACAGAATATTGCATTTTGTGCCCTAAACCCCCTTATTTAATTGCTCTTACCTCCCTACAAAAGGCAGGCATTATTTTCAAAATTAAGCGCTACTTTCGAATCTCAGAAAGTCACTGCTCATTAATTCAAATATATACATCGAACAATAATGTATTATTCTTATAAATCCTGTTAGTTTCGACAATAATGCAAAAAAATAAAATTTTAGTCGCTTTTACTACCCGATATTTGTTGAAATTTTGAACTAACCTATGTAATCGTGTCCCTTAACAAAGCGTTTTCATCATGAAAACTATCTAAGTGTTAAAGATGCTTTAATAAATTGATAATAGATTGATTAATAACACCCTGAATTGAAAAAAAAAATATTTTTAAGAAAAACAAACACAAAGGTATGGTAAACTTATAAAATAATATTGTTCATCAGAAGTCAATTAGACACAGTAGCATCCGGTTCAAGGCCAAATTTAGTTTCATTCATCAGTCGCTAAATTTTCATTCCACGCATGGTATTCTTCGGGGTTTACTCCATTTTTGCACAATTTCAGCAAGTCGATGGCATTTGTACTTGCAGCTGGTAAATTCGCTACTGCCTTTTTTGTCTGGTTCCATAGTGGAGAGCGGGAATGTCAAGACCAGCAGTAGAAGTAGCTTCCACGTATGTTTCCTGATTTTCAAGATCTACAACCAAAGAATCCTCAAACGTGTCATAGTTAGGCAAAATTTTAATTTGACTATTTTCATTCTCTTAATCTTTAACCAGTTCACTCTGTCTCCTATGCTTTTACTTTTGTTTTTCACTATGATGGCTGCCAAAGATTTTAAATTCAGCGGCACGGAAACTTGGCCACATGCGAATTTATCAATAAGTCTTATATAAATTAATTTTTGACACTGAATTTGAAAATTATGGGTCATCATCATCTTCTTGCCCTTTTCCCATGTTACTTGGGGTCGGCGCAACACGTTTTCTTCAGCCATACCATCCTGTCCCCCGTCACTCCATCACTGACGCCCTTTTATTTCATATCACTCCTCACACAGTCCATCCATCTTTTCTATGGCCGTCCCCTCCCTCTCCATCCATCCATATCAATCATCACACTGAATTATGGGTAAATGCACTAAATAAGTGTTTTTTATTTATATGTGTGGCTTCCCATGCGACCAGTGCTTCATTTCGAAGTTGGTTGAGTTTCTGGCGGGTTGGAGGTGGACTTGGTATTTCTTTTGAGCAAGTCCCAGAGCATGTCTATTGTCTATTGGGTTTAGGTCCGGACCACGAGCTGGCCACTGCAATTTTGAAATACCAACGTTTTGAAGATGAGTACTCATTACTACTCATCAACACAATGTGCAACGTATGGGCGTAGATTATAGTGCATTAGGAGAAACTCGTCGTGCCCAATGAACCACGAATATGGCAAAACATGTTCATGAAGGACCTCCTCAATGTATCGGGTTGTAGTTAACCAGTTATCAACAATAACCAGCTCCGTACAAGCATCGGAACTTATTCGTCCCCAAACCATAAAAGAACCTCCATGAAAACTCCCAGTTTGTAATTAGTAGAAACCTCTCTCCTCTTCTTCTCCACACTTGCTCCTGACCAACTGGTGCGACGCAATTCGACACTCATTTGTGAACAGAACTCGAACCCATTGCTCGTGGGTCCAGTTGGCGTGTTCACGTGCGAACTCAAGTCGAGATACTCGATGATGTCTAAGAAGTTCTGGACCACGTGCTGGTCTACGGGCTTTTACATTTACTTCGACCATTCGTCTTCTCAAGGATCGACGCATGCGCGTTCAGAAATTGCAGAATTTAAACCAACTACCCGCGGTTAATCGGTTTTACTTCTCAATATTTTGTTGAGATCATGATCAAAATTCTCTAAATTATAGAAGTAAAACCTACTAAACCTATTTACTAACAATTAATTCTTGATTTTGTGTCAAGAATGAATGAATAATCAAAAAGTAATAGCTGTTATCCTTTAATAACTGCTATTATTATTGAATATTTACGCTATTTCTTGTTTTTTCTAAGTAGGTACTAAAACCATATATTTGCATGTGATCGATTTTCTTTCCAAAAAATCCGTATGTTTTGCAGGTTTTTATTTTGAAAACTGATTAAATTTAAGTATCTTGTTTGACTTCGATAAAAAACATAATTTTGCTGATTAACAAGGAATATTTGTTTTGCATATAAACGGTATGGTTAGATAGTTGGTTTCACCATTCAGTATCTCTGAAACTAAGCATCGCACGGCTTAGTATGTTTTACCAGTAGAAAGAGAATAAAATTTCGAATCGGTGGGTATATTTAACTCAAAATCACAAAATCACCGAGTTAGTTGGTTTTTGAATTAACCCGGCGATAGGTGCGACACGATTTTGTGATATTTATACGCATGAAAACGCGTGCGACTCTACGTGTCGCATTGTCGCGTCGCACCTGTTCGGTAGGCCCACTGGTCCCTAGAGCTTACACGTTAATTCACGCTACATTACACGCCCCCGTCGCGTCGCCGCGCTGCCGTGTCACAGTGCGCTGAACGCTTCATATGGCTTTCGAGGAGTCCAATCGCATCGCTTATATGTCTTGCGTTTTATTTCAGTAAGTTATTGGCTGTTGATAATTCTTTTAACTAATCCATCAGTTACTGGAATCTTTGGTCAATTTGTCGCATCAGTTTGGCGACATTCCTCGCTCTAGACACTGAGCCTATATGTCGCCATGTTACATCGCACCTGTCTTTACCCCACCCTCTAGGCTAAAATCTTTGACTTATTTTGCAATGTCGCACCTCTACTCCACCGCTGCCGGTTCGCGCTAGGCCCACTGACCCCTAGAGGTTTCGCGTTAATTCACGCTACATTACGCGCCGCCGTCGCCGCGCTGCCGTGTTACAGTGCAGTGAGCGCATTGTATGCCGTCCACAATGGATGTGCGGTAATGGATTACTTTGTGATTGTGTTGTTTATGTTTATTAATAGTTGGGAGGCGTTTACATAAAAATGCGTGTGGAAAATGGTGGTTGAAATTGATGGTAGGAACTCGAACACTCAGCCAAAAATAAATCATCGTTTTGAAAGTTTATATCAGGAGTTTTTGAGAATAAACTATTAATGTAAATTATTATAAATTAACTAATGGAACTTCACACCCGTAGTAGTAACACAACATTTTATAAAACAATAGCATTCCCCGCGGCTTCGCTCCCGTGCGCCGTGGTCCAACCCATAAGATCCGATTTTGGGATAAAAAATTGCCTATTCCACTCAGGAATAATGTAGCTATCTACTGGAGATAGAATTTTCTAAATCTAAATCGGTTCAGTAGTTTTAGAGTTTATCCATTACAAAAACATCTTTCCTCTTTATAATATAATATTTGTGTAGATTGCCTCATTATATAAGTTTAAAAGTAGGATCATAAGGAAATGCTAAATTTATGAAAATAGCACAAAGCTCGTCGACTCTTCACCTGACCAAAGGGCTGGCCTTTTCTTCGGCCAGAGAATCAGCATTGCCATCGAACGTGGCAATGCTGCCAGCGCAGCGTTCTGGACACGTTTCCCATTGACATCGACGTGGAAGAATTTTTTTGATGCACAATGAACTCTTTTCCATCTCCCTTTTGTATTTGTATATAGGTTTTTTTTTTTTTTTGAATGTTCTATTGATGTTAATATCTAAAATGCTAAATAGAATCAGAAATTCTTTGGTTACAATAGATGTTATCAATACTTCTATAATAATATTATAAAGAGGAAATATTTGTATTTTTGTATGTAACGAATAAACTTAAAAAAAAAGTTAATTAAAAAAATCAAAAACCCGACTGCTTGAATAGCGAACTAAAAAGACGTAAACAAGGAGAAAATAATGCTGTGCTGTCGGAGGATACATCTTCGCGAGCTGGCTGACCAAAACCAGACGTATTAGACGTATTAAGACGACAACTTTTTTTATTTATAACTTCTTAGTTAATTTTTTGTCAAATTAGGTACATTTAAACATATAAGTGTTTTATATTTTTGTAATCACCTCTTAAAATCCTTTATTTTGATACCCCACACGATAGGATTGGAAGAAAAAAAAAATTTGGGCCCCACAATATGGCGCCCAAGAACCGCCATTTTCCTATTTTCCAACGTTCATGTAGCCAGTGACACTCGCGGGGTTAAGACAAATCGATTGACGTAAGAACCATCAAAATCGGCCCACGCGTTTGGTTTCTAGAACGCCACATAGGAACAAACATACATACATACATAGACTGATAAACACATTACCCTCCTTCGGCAGTCGGGTAAAAACTACTGGACCGATTTCAAAAATTCTTTCACCGTTGGTAAGCTACACTATCCCCGGGTGACATAGGATACTTTTTATCCCTGTATTCGTACGGGAACGGGAGGCGTCCGCTAGTAACATCTATATAACATAATAGACTTAAAATAAATAAACTTATCTATCTTATCTTTATTCTATATTTGGTCATCCACCGTCGAAATTAAACTGCCGAGCAATGAAAAAATTCCACCTACAAAATGCCGACAAACACCTTAATTTAATTTTTTCACATTTAATTTAAAATTTGAACACAATTTTTACGTTTTAGTTGGTAATATTCTGATGCGCTGTTAAATGTACTTCAATATTGAAGACGGCGTCATTAAGCTAGCCTTTACCGTTTAGGATTAATTTGGTGCTATGTCACTTTTTCAAACTTTTCATTCACTTTTTCATTGCTCGTTAGTGTATACGGAGTGTCGTGTTATGTATCTTCTTTTAACCTAGTTCAAAAAGAAGGAGGTTCTTAATTCGACTGTATTTTTTTATGTGTTCTCTTTACTTTTTACTAGGTGAATCGATTTTGATGATTCTGTTTTATTTGAAAGCTGTTGCTTCTCATGTGGTCCAATTTAAATTTTATCAAGACCTGATGAAGAATTTCGGAGGTATACACCAGAACTCTCCAATAAATGACAGCAAATCTCTCGGGATAGCTGCAATCACATGTCTGTTTATTATTTACACCATTTCATAACATAAAATCACGCCGCGGCGTGATGGTGGCGGAGTCAAAAAACGAAGAAACAAAAACAGGAACCCTGACTTTCAAAATTGAAGTTATTTTTCACTTTGTAGTATTTTTATTTGGAAATCAGTTGAATTTTTAATCGACTTCAAAAAAGGAGGATGTTCTCAATTCGTCACCATCTTTTTTTAATGTATGTAACGCGATTATTCAAAGACGCCTGGACCGATTTGAAAAGTTTTGTTTGAAAGGGTACACTTCTCAGGTGGTCCTATGGTCATTTGGTCAGGATATGATGATGGGATCCTGGAGAAACCGAGGGAACACCTTAAATATTTTAGGCATACATATATTGATTTTGGTATTTTCATCAACAATGCAATCATTTGCACTCAGAAAGTATCATTTAGTGAAGAGGAACTGATGAAGAAGACCACAGATGGCCACTGGAACTCCTGAACTCCTTAATGCCGAATAATTAAGAAGTCGGGTATAAGATATCTCGAATATTTAACCGAGTATTATGAATACTTATAAATAAATAGTACTGATGCAAATGGTACCATCGAAATGAGCTGATGATGAAGCCGGACAGTAGGCACCGGAATTCTAAAATAAAACAATGGATCCTATGTCGTGTTTGGCTATAAACGATTTTCATGGTAATTGAAGGTACCTACCAAAACTAAAAAGAGATAAATAAAAAACGTTCTTACAAAAAAAAACTTTTAACAAAATAATCAAACTGACTTCCAAAACAAAACACTACAAAGTGAAAAACAACTTTATTTTCCGAAGTCGGTGCCGAAATATGGAAAACAATAGATACAAAAGACACCGACTTCGGCTAAGATGGTTATTTTTCACTTTGTAGTGTTTCGTTTTGGAAGTCGGTTTGTTCTTTTTTTAAGTTTTGTTTTGTAAAAATGTTGTTATTTGTAGGTCAGATAGGCAGTCGCTCTAACTAAAATATTGATATTCAGCCGCATCCGCTTGGACTGAAAACCGACCCCAAAATAGTTGAGAAAAGTCTCGGCACATTGATTGATTCAGATGTTGCTACCCAGACCCACATTCTTGCGTAATAGGTATTACCTGAGATATTTCTATTCCCATCCGAAAACGACCTCAATTTTCACTTTATCGTTAATTGTAATAATTATCTTATCCAAACACGAGGTTAAAGACAAGATCAAAAGGGAAACCTCTCTTTATACAACTTTCAAATAACTTCCCAAGTAAGTTAAGTCGGCTGGAAAAGTGGGTAATCATAATTAATTGAAATACACGACTCCCTTTGTTTGTTTATTAAATTTTAATTGCGTTGAAGTCATTAGGAAATTACTTTTTTCAATTGGTGCTATAAGCATGTAATTTAAATTTAAAGAAGTAATGAAGAACAAAGAAACTAAGATAGCTGTCAAAAGAAAGTTGTATAACACCTGCATACTCCCTGTCTTAACATATGGCTGCCAAACTTGGGCACTCACCAACGCACAAAACAGGAAACTGAAAACCTGTCAGACAGCAATGGAGAGAAACATGCGAAATATAAGAAAGTCCGCCAGAATACGCAACAATACTATCTGAAAACGCAAGAAAATTGAAGACGTAATAACCAGAATAAGAAGACTAAAGTGGAAATGGACTGGCCATTTTATAAGTGGCATAGAAAAGTGGAACAAATAAAATTAGTATTTTGGTACCCAATAAATAGGAAAAAAAAACGAGGTGGACAGTTTCGGAGGTGGGCAGACAAAATAAAGATTATAGCAGGGAACATATTAAATTAAATTATATTAATTTATTTCTCCTTAATTTTTTTACAATTTTGAACATTATGATTAAATTATTAAAGCTATTGCATATATGTCAAAAATAAAAATGACCAACTGCGCCTGAGCTAGGCCGAGCCTGTATTTCAGGACGCAATTCACTTGCCCGACAATATGAACAATACAAAAGTGGTTACGTTTACATAATATTATATAATTTTAAAGCAAAATAACATTTTACAACAGAAAGAGAGTGAGTGTTGTGTGTGGTGTGCTTGTGTTGAATGTGTTTGATTGAGTGTTGTGTGCTTTTGATTGGTGTGTTTAATAGTTTAACTTTATCTTAATGTTTTAAGAAGTTCTTCTGTAGTGTCATAATCACAAGTAATTAGGAAGTTCAACAGTTTATTTTATATATATATATGGACCAGGAAAGCGGTAAACAGAATAGAGTGAAAAGATATAGCCTTTGCCAAAATTGGGCAAACATACCGAGTTGTCGGTGTCACCGACTCGCTAGAGTCGTTAGGATAAGTTTTAATTATTGTGAAAAAAAAAAAACTGAATAAAGGCTTATTCAATTTAATTCAATTTATTTATTTCAAGTAACACAGACTCATAATTTAATAGCAATAATAGCAGCACACCCAGTCACATTAATTAAACTCAAATAAAATACAAAACAATTAAAATTTGATATATTAAAAATAAATTAAATTATAAATTAAATTCGATATATTAAAATAGAATTATATTATTATTATTAGCATGTAATACTGCCCGAGTACCTAAGGTACAGATAATATAATGCTAGCATACCTAATGCAATTCGCACACTGCACCGCATTACGAAACTGGGTGCTTGGCGACGAAGTCACGACACTGCGCGTGAATGCGTTTTCTGTTTGTTGCATTACGCACGTTTTCAAGACAAAGAGAGATACTTTCAAGCAACATAAGTGTTGGGGAAGGTTTACAGAGCGAAAACACATGGAATATCGTTAAGCATATTGTAATAGGAAGGTATAAGATCAAGTATATTAAAACATGGACAACCATACAAAAGACAGTACAAAGCTATATTCTATAGCTCGTTCAAACTAGACAGTTCTCTATCTAGCCAGTGGCTAGTGTTAGTACATGAAGGTGATATATCTTCAACACACCCCCTTCAACTTATGTACGATACAATCTATAAAAATAAACGTATCTTTACTTTCGCACACACAATCCTAAAGCACTTGTTAGTAATTCGTGTCTTACGCGAGGTAAAGGTTTGGTGAGGACATCTGCCAACATCTTATCAGTTGACAAATATTCCAACGTTATGTTTTTATTGTCACGTAGCACATCCCTTATAAAGAAATGTCTAATGTCAATGTGCTTACTTTTCGCATGATGTACACCGTGATCCTCAGCAAGGCAAATAGCACTTAAATTATCAGCATGCATTCTTACCTTACAGAGTTGATGTAAACCTAGTTCTTTCAACAGGCTATTCAAATACATAGCTTCTTTCATAGCTTCTGCCAAACTTACAAACTCAGCCTCACAAGTAGAAGTCGCAACGATGCGTTGCTTGTGTGAAGACCATGATATGCTTGCTCCACCTAGAACGAATAAATAACCCGTAAATGATCGTCTATCGATAACGCAGTTACCCCAATCTGCATCCGCAAACCCTTGTATGCATAACCCTGTCGGCTTAAAAGCCAAACCGTGAGTTATCGTACCTTTTAAGTATCGAAGAACTCGCTTCGCAGCCCTCCAATGAGTTTCCTGCGGGTTTTCCGCAAACTGCGCAAGTTTTGCAGTAGCGTTAGCGACATCAGGTCCTCTTGCTACACTTAAATACATGAGCGCTCCAATTAGTTCTCTATGTGGAAATTGTTACTAGACTTCTTATTTCTGAAAGAATCGCTTCTTCCCATTTGACCTTTTTGTCAGATGACAAAGCTTCCTTTAATGTGATTTCAATAGCTCCAGCAAAATCATCAGTGTCGACGTATTCTTCCGCCGATGAATCATTGTCGCTATTCTCTCTTATCTAAATCATATTATAGATTTTACGAGGGCGGCCAACTTGTCCTCTCTGAATCCTTGGCCTTCCAAGACCTCTTTTAAATATAATGTTTTTATGACTAATTTCAGTAGATTCCGTATTTTCTGTACTTTCTTCATTAATCACTGGCACATTCGGTTGAATATTTAAAGGAATTTCTTCTCTTGAAGGCTCATCATTAAATGACACATCCGACTGTTCTTTAGTTTGGATTTCTATATCCACAGTCTTCCTCACAATACTTTTTTCACATTGTGGTTCAATTAGTGATTCATTTGAGACCTTACACTCAATTTTAGTTAGCTTTCCTTCCTGAAATTTTACATCTCTCGACACTACGATTCTTCTACTATCAGGTATCCATATTTTATAGCCTTTAGCATCAGCTGGATAACCCACAAAAATGCCAAGTGAACTACGTGCTGCAAACTTATCCTTACCTGGTTCCTTTTCCAAGACATGTACTTTGGTGCCAAACGTTTTTAAATATTTGACATTCACAGGTCTCTCAAACCATTTTTCGTATGGAATTTCACCTTTGAGACTGCTCGTTGGACACCTATTACGCAAATAGCATGCAGTAGCTACAGCTTCTGCCCAAAAACTTGGTGATATACCTGACGATAAGATCATGCACCTTGCCATCTCAATTAACGTACGGTTCATCCGTTCAGCGATGCCGTTACTTTGAGGTGAGTATGGCGTCGTAAAACGTCTCTTAATGCCTTCATTTTCTAAATATTCATCGAAAAATTTATTTTTGTATTCAGTTCCGTTATCCGTATGTAAATATTTAATTTTTCTTCCTGTCAAATTTTCGACATGACATTTAAAAATCTTGAATTTTGACAAAACGTCACTTTTATTTTTCAGCATAAAAACTTCACACCAACGAGTACAATCGTCAATAAAAGTGATAAAGTATTTATTTCCGCCATTCGATTGAACTCTCATTGGACCAACCACATCAGAATATATTATTTGCAACTTCTCATTGCAACGTGAATTGGATTTCACAAAAGGCAACGACACCATTTTTCCTTTAGCACACACATCACAATCATGCAAGTTACTATCGATCTTTATCGGATCAATATCTGATTTCTTTAGTAATTTCATAAGATCCCTAGCATTCAGATGTCCCATACGCTCATGCCATCTATACAAATCAACACTTTCATTACATACCACAGACGCTGAAGCGTCCTGCTCCCTCAAGTAATATAAATCGCCTCGCCGATCAGCGGTCAGTTTTATCTCACCTTTTTTAACTGCATAGGCTACGTCTCGCTTGAATGTGACTTCACAACCTCGTTCAGTAAGCTGGGCGATAGAAATTAAATTACTACGTAAATCGGGAACTAATAGGGTATTTTCAAATTGAATTTTACGCGTTCGATCATCATTGCATGCTAATAACTTAACTGTACCTTTACCTTGCACGGTTGTCAAAGAATCTGTGGCTAATTTTAATTTTTGACTCGCAGGGAGTACCTCAGCAAACCTTTCCGCGTCATTGCACATGTGAGAAGTGCAACCACTATCAAAGATCCATTCCTGACGGTGCTTCGCACCAACAGCGATGCGACAGTCATCTGAAACATGATATATGGTTAAGGCTTCACAACTTTCATGAGTAGTGCATGACTCCGCACATCGGGTTTCTTGAGTCTTCTCCCCTTTTTTTGTGCATTCCGATGCCTTATGGCCAAAATTGTGACACTTAAAACATTTGAACTTAAATGTTTTTCCAGTAATTTTCTTCGAATGTTTGTCCAAATACATGGCGCCTTCTATTTTGTCAACTTGAGCGTTTCCTCTTGAACTATCCTCTTCGATGATTTTAACTCTTAGTTGCTCTGGCTTTGGGAGCTCATCTCTAGACTCTATAGCACATCTAAAATTTTCATAGCTTCCCGGCAGACTATACAGCAGCATAATCGTTAACAAGTCATCATGGATTTTAATATTCATTTCTTCCAGTTTGTCGACGGCTTCGAAAAAGGAATCAAGGTGCTCACATACCTTTTGGTTTTCACTCATCCTTTGTAACATGAGCCTTTTCATTAAATTCGCTTTCTTTGCAGGTCCTCTTGATGCAAACAAGCTCTCTAATTTTAACCATACCTCTCGTGCAGTCTCCATCCTTTTTACATGACGAACCACACTTGGATCTAATGCTAATATCAACTCAGACTTCGCTTTTCTTTCAGCCTTCTCCCATGCCAATATAGCAGCATCCGTAGTAGGTTTTGGCTTTTCGCCACTCACATACTCCCAGAAGTCATTTTTTATCAACAATGCTTCTACCTGTACCTTCCAACTATCGTAGTTTTCCTTCGTCAATAATTCTATTCGTACATTCATTTTTCTTCTGACATGTACTTTATAATTTTACAATTTCGAATTATTTTCACAACGTACACAATACACTTTACTGCTCTGGGCCCATAACCTTTGTTGGGGAAGGTTTACAGAGCGAAAACACATGGAATATCGTTAAGCATATTGTAATAGGAAGGTATAAGATCAAGTATATTAAAACATGGACAACCATACAAAAGACAGTACAAAGCTATATTCTATAGCTCGTTCAAACTAGACAGTTCTCTATCTAGCCAGTGGCTAGTGTTAGTACATGAAGGTGATATATCTTCAACAATAAGAGCACACTCACCAGTGCAGTGTGCATAGCCATAGTCTCGACTTGAGACATAAAATGCGTCTTTTAAACGGTAAAGTCTTACGGTAATATTGCCGTACAAATAACATAATATCACGATTACGACACGAAATATACATTGTTCCAGTTATTGCAGTTATAGTAGGTCCAGCATCATCATCATTTCTGCTGAAAGATCTCCGTTGTGGACACACGTTTCCAGCCGGGTGAGCACGGCCTCTGTGATAGTCTTGAGTCATGTATTTTATCACGGTTTTGCTCCCAAACTGTGATAAAAATGGGTGACCTGTCACAGTAGGCCGTGCTCGCCCCGCTGTCCTTTTCTTCTCGCATCCAGAAAATTTCCGTGGCGTTGTAAGGCCAAGGTCATATTCTTTCTCTTTTATTTAAATGATCTTTACTCCTTCCACCCCTCTTTACCTCAAAGTTAGTTTTCAGTTTATCTGCGATCCCGACACAAGAAATCTCTAAGATCATCAGATAACTTGCGACTTAAAATGCCAATGCATTCCACAACTTTCATGGAAAAATATTTTACTGTCTAGGCTGCTCGTCTGTGGCATTTCCTGACCCAATAAAACGTGCTTAGTCGTTGCCTGTATTAAAAAAAAACTCATCAAGGAACTTTACCAATCGCTGTGACTGTGCTCTTGGTTTTTTGATATAATGTGCTATGATTGTCGTACGTCATTTATTTTCATTGCTTAAATATTAAATATGTATGTATTTATTTATCTATTATGTATGCATTTGTGTTTCTAGTAAGTAAGAGTCTAGTATTATTGAATCTATGTTATTTTCATTATAGTATTTTCGCATCACTGACAACCCATGTCATGTCCAGGTAATCTCTGTCCATTCCAAGTTGCCTGGAAGAGATCGCGGAATTTGATATGGCCGCCCGTTGTATGTTTTAGTATTAAGATCCTTTTTTTCTTGTTTATTATGGTGTACAATTAAAAGTATATAAATAAATAAGGCTACGTATTGCCATCATGTTAGAATTTAAGAACGATGAAAGGAATACACTAAGTGATGGAAAAAAGAAAGAAACTTTATATCAGAGACCAACGACTGCGACCACTGGTCATCTCTGGAGGAGGCCTTTACTCTCAACATGTGAAAGGTTCATGCATGCAACCATGAAAGGTTTTTTATTAGTTTTAATTGTACAATTTTCGTTATTTTATTTTTTATATTAGTAATCAATCTATTTTATTTCAATTTATTTGTTAATTTTATTTTATTAATCAATCAATTTTTTCAATTAAATAAATATACCTAAATAATAATCAATTCATTTAATTTAATAATAAAATCAATGCATATTTATTATGATTAATAATTATGTTTGAACTTTTATTTAAAAGATAAGTAAAAGATAATTTGGTACCCAAATTTTTGGTTTGTGATTTGGAATTGACTGTACTTAAAAATATGTAACATATATCAATCAATCTATTTAATTTAAAGTTTAGTACCAATGTATGTTATTTATTTACAAATTTCACTTGAAAGATGTAATACTTTAATGCATGAAATAAAAGGCTTTTCTTTTTTTTTCTTTTTTTTTTTAATTTCTTTTATCAACTGAGAAATAATTGAAACTCTGGGCAATTTTTGTCAAAGGGTTTGGACCCTTCGACAAAAATTATAAATTCACTTGTTGTCCTATAATTTCGGTGCTTTACTAAGTAATACCAATTTAAGAGAAGATGAGCACCACTGACCAAATAAATCGACGTTGTGTCCCTAATAAGTGCTTTGTCCTATTTTCTTGCATCTGATAAAAGACACCTATAAATTCACCTTGTCTCTTATTAAATCAGTAACCAGGTTAATAAAAACTTTAACTACGATACTTTATTAGAACAAAACCCCAGAAGAAACTCTTTCATGAGCATTATTATTATTCTTATTAGTTTTTATTTAACGACAAAGAATCCGCTAGTAAAGCTGGTCCACCATTTTAATGAACTTCAGGATACTTAAAGTTTCGAAAAAAGAAAAAGCAGGAGTCTACGCTTTAATTACCTCAGTATTTGCTTTGGCTTGTAAAGAATGTTGCTGTTTTTTCTTCGGAGGGAATTCTTTGGCTTAGATAATAAGGTTGTGAAAATAAAAAGTCTTTCATTTAGGAAATCTTCAGAATCCACTGTTGAAAATAAGGGTAGTTGGGCTTTCGGGACCGGGACCGCGGTCCCAGATTCCACCTTCAGATACAATATTATTTTTGAGTAGTATTTTGGGACCAGAAATAAAATAAAGAAAGTTATGTATTGGGAAAGTACGAGAAAACTGTCCGTTAATATGGCAGACAACTAGCAAGTTTAGAATTTGGGCTGTAAGTACGTAAGTTGTCTGCCCAATTGAAAAAGAAAACAATCAATATAACAGTGTTATTTTCATGACGTAACAACGAAACACGCTTCACATTCCCCTACCCAAATTTTCCCTATCCTATCTTTCAACTCGTAATAAAATATTCGGTGTACCCAAATATTTCTACACCCTTACCATATACCCGAATTTAACCAGCGAAAAAGCTAGGCGAAAAACGGGATGCACTAGCTGCTGTCAAAAACATGGAAGTCTGTTAGAAAACCCGACGAAACTCCGACACCGTACACAGACAGCCGAGGCACAGAATAGATAGACAACAGAAGGATGACCCCATACAACAACATACATTGGGAAATATTCCTCCATAGATGTACGAGAAAGCTAGGACGTGCGAGTGCGTAGCAGCGCTGTGAAAACTTGTGATTGTTTCCACCAAAGCTATGCGTTTCACAGCTTCTTTGCTACGCATCCTGCGAAGCAAAGAAGCTGAGAAACGATCTGTTACTGAGTGGTGCGAGGATGCGTGGCGGAATCTATTGAGACGTGCGGGTGGGGTGCGGTTTGATCTCGCATCCCGCGCACACATTCCTAGCTCACATTCCACGCACACCTCTCACTTTCTTGTTTTTACAAAGACCTCCGCCAGCCGTGTTCTACTGGAAAAAGCCAAACTGAGCTAGTAAAATTAAGTGATGCCTTTGGTAGAATTTTTTCGCGCACCATCTAGCTATCTCGAATATTTCTGACGAAAACGTACCCTTGAACAGGTGCATGCACACATAGACATGTACTATAAGGGTTAAAAGTGCAGTCACACTCTACCAAAACAGAAAAGGCATTTTTTTTGTGGACAGCAGAATTTCTACTTTTCGCGGTTAGTAGGAATAATCTATACTTTAATTTCAAAACAAAATATTAAATCAGTTGTGGATAATTTAACTTCTTCTACAAAAACTAGCCATTTGAGTTTTGGGAGAGTACCTATGACTGCACTTTTGACCCTTGACTGTACATGCGAAGATTTTAAAATGTCTAAACAAATGACAGTCACGACTCGCTTTTTGAGGGTTCCGTACCCGAAGGGTACTGCAATCCAATATATTGATAAATCGGATTTTTCAATGAAATTCCCAAATTTTTCCTACTACATTCAACTTCATTTTGCGGTTTGGTACGGAACCCTAAATATGTGAAGTCCGCTACACACTTATCCGGTTTTTGTATTTAGCTAACCTTCTGTACCTATGTACTCTGTAGCTCTGTAGAAACATATTCATAAAACATTATGACGAGAGGTCAATGCTCTTTCCTGTTATTTTTCTGTTTACTATTCTATTTTTGGTGAAAGGGGGTGGATTGAAAGTGACAGCCCTGTCAGAGGGTTGTCTCGCTTCGTGGAACGGATTATTGAGGGCTAAAGGGGTTTTGAGGCCGTTATTTGTAATTGGAACAATGAAAGGACTCACAAATCGACTTGTTTGAGGCATTTAGTAGGTACCTAAAAGATTATCACTATGGCTATCAAAAGCATTAGTGATCTTAGTTTAAATTCTATAGTTAACTAGCTTCTGCCAGAAAAATTATTCCAAGCACATACTTTCGATAAAAAGCATCCTATTTCTTTCTTATTACATGGTCGATCCGCATGTCTTTCGTTTCATCATAATCTGTTTATCCGTTTGGACGTGTAAATGCAATAGTTACTTATGTATTAGAATGGACTTTTCTGAATAAATCTTATGTAAGTACTCTATTAGGTATTGGGAAACTCAAAGCAGAATCTATAAGACGCTATCTCTGACAGAATCGTATAGTTTTAAAATACTCTATATACTAATTGTTTGTTGAACAATTTGCACCAAGTGCAACCCCATAATGTGTTCAGGCTGTCTCTTTCCATTCTAGGTTGCCTTGAAGAGATCGCGGAACACGAAAAGGCCGCCTGTTGTATGTTTGTTTTTGTTTTAAGATGTCTTTTTGTACTGTTTTTATCTTGGTGTGCAATAAAGTATATAATAAATAAAAAATAAATAAAAAGCCTTATATTGCCTGCTTAATAACAAATAGGTAAGTGACTATTTTTTTTAATAACACTGGTTTTAAACAGGAGAAGGCCTACTCCAATAAAATAGATATAAATAAATAAATCAAAATAGTAGATGATACCTAGAAGATGCTAAAGTTTACAGGCTTATCAGTCTATCATCCTTTCTCTAAGAAGCTCTGGAGGAACTGGTAGACTGGTACAGTCAAGGGACAAAAATCCAGTCTTACTCTCCCAAAACTCAAATGGCTAGTTTTTTGTAAAAGAAGTTAAATTATCCATAACTGATTTAATATTTTATATATAAATTAAAGTATAGATTATACCTGCTAGCCGTGAAAAGATGAAATGTTTCTACTTAAAAATTACCGCTGCTGTTTTGGTAGAGTGTGAGTTCATTTTTGATCCTTACCTGTAACTTAGAGAGGGACCACTTAAAGAATTCCCTCTACATAAACAACAGTTTACCTACAGCCCTGGCAAATCTATGGAAACGGCATTGTACTATGTTGCGAGTCGAGCCGAGACTGCGCTACACACATAAAGGGAGCCTTTGACAAGACAACATTTGAGTCCATACGCATTGCTACAAAGGTACATGACATCAATGATACCACATGCAACTAGATTGATAATATGCTAAGAAGCAGTATAGCCAGATCGGAACTGATGGGAGACAGACTTAGCGCAAAAACAACAAGAGGTTGTCCGCAAAGCGGAGTGCTGTCACCATTATTGTGGTGCTTGGTAGTAGACTCGCTACTTACCAAACTCAATACCGGACCATTCAACACAGTAAGCCATGCAGATGACATAGCTATAATGGTTAATGGTAAATTCCCAAACATTGTCTCTGGATGATTACAACAGGCATTGAGGATGACAGAGGAAAGGTGTACAAAGACCCATCTCTCTACCAATCCGAACAAAGCAGTCATTAACCCATTCACGAGGACGAGACAACTAGGAAATCTAGGAGAGCCCTCCCTCAATGGAATAAAGCTACCCTGGTCCACCGAAGTTAAATATCTAGGTGTAACGCTTGATAAAGAACTCAGGTGGAAAACTCATGTGGAAAATATTAAGACAAAGGCCATGCGGGTGTTTGGCATGTGTCGTTCCACCTACGGTAAAACTTGGGGGTGTAAAGCCCAAAGTGATATGATGGCTGTACCGGACAATGGTAATACTTATTATCACATACGGCAGCATAGTATGGTGACCAAGAACAAAACTTGCCTCGTGCAAAGCGCCATTCACCACTCACCAGGCTACTAAGAACAGTGTCTCAGAATCACGGGTGTTTTCAGGACAACACCTACGGCAGCGATTGAGATATAGCTCAACATCCCTCCTCTGCATATGATGGTTGAACTCGAGGCAAGGTAAACATTACATCGTCTTGCTGTTGCTGGACTATGGGATGCCTCTAAGTCAAAGACTAACCATACAAAATTCGATGGAAATGAGGACCTGGATCGGGTAACAAGCATGCTATCCGATAGAATTCAAACTATATTTGTGTTTGAAAGGTCTTTCAGGGTCCAAATTCCAACAATAAAGGACTGGACGAAGGGACTTGATCCACCTGAACAAGATAGTCTGGTGTGGTACACTGATGGATCCGAAATGGAATCAGTTACAGTAGGGGGGGGGTACGCAAAAGGTTACAAATATAGCAAAGCCACATTCCGGTCAAAAAACACAACAACATTCAGTTTCATTCACACAGACAACAAACTCATTGGCTGTCTAACACCGGTCTGGAACACTCCAAGAAATTCCTGGACTCTACGTTCAAAGCACGGGAATGCATTTGAAATATGAGCAGGGGGCAAATCCGCTACCTGCTTGGAGCCTTTACTGGCCACTTTAGAACCAACGACATGTTCCTGAAGATGGCTCTAACCGCGAAAGCCATATATGCAGGTTGTGTGGGGAATATACGGAACTCATGCAGCACCTTCTGTGCACATGCGATGCACTGGCTGGTAAGCGAATGAGTCTCCTAGGGTTAGGATATCCAAGACTTGAAGACCATAGGCTCATATTATCTCCTAGTCTCGTTGTAAAACTCGTGAAGAGTTTTTAACGAGGTTGGGAAGGAGTAGGTTATCTAGGGGACCACAAAAGATCCCAATGGGTCGATTGTCCGAGTTATTTTCTCGGCCCCTCCACAATATAAGATAAGGTAGGTAATACTAAACTAACCTTTATTCTTTAACAAAAGTAAAAAAGGTGTTTAAACTAAAAAGCCCAAGATCATAATAAATAGCCAACAAATAAATGTCCGGTAGTTTTTTTACTTGAAAAACTTTCCACATTTTTATTTCCTGCGCCTTATTTTTCTCGGAAAGCGAATGTTTGTAAAGTTGCGAAGGGTTCCAAGTTTCTTTTGAAACTAAACTAACACTTCTGACCAAGGTTTTTAATCTTCTATTAGTATTTAGTTCGTGGCTTGTCTATACTTCCTTAAGAAAGTTTTTATAAAGTTTTTTTATACTTTCTTAGCCAATGTGCCAGTGAACTGCCTCATTGGTGAGGCGCTACTGCTGAAGTTAAGGCCCTAGAGAAGTGACTGAATGTCCAAAAAGCAAAATTCCAAAGGATTGACAAACGATATCGAAAAACCAGCCAAGTGCGAGTCAGACTCGCGCACGAAGGGTTCCGTACCATAATCGTAAAATATGGCAAAAAAATCACGTTTTTTGTATGGGAACCCCACTGAAATATTTATTTTATTCTGTTTTTAGTATTTGTTGTTATAGCGGCAACAGAAATACATCATCTGTGAAAATTTCAACTGTCTAGCTATCACGGTTCATGAGATACAGCCTGGTGACAGATAGACAGACGGACCGCAAAGTCTTAGTAATAGAGTCCCGTTTTTACACTTTGGGTACGGAACCCTAAAAATCACGTGCTCAATTCCTAACATTTTAACATTTCGACTATCGCTTTTGCATACAACGAATGCCAGTTGTCTAGAGCCTCTGAATTTGTTAAAGACTTTAAATTTTCATTAGAAGCCCAGTCTAGATCTGTGCCCGGCTGAGGGCAAAAGGGATACTTCAATTATTTAGAATATAGGTACATCATCATCCTCATCAGCCTTTTAATATCATCCCACTGCTGGGACATAGGTATCCACTAATAGAGAGGGAGTGGGCTATAATCCACCACGAGGGCCCAGTGCGGATTAGTAGATGTCACGTCATGTTTTAGAATTTCTGGTTCTAGGACATGCCGGTTTCAATGTTTCCCTTCGCCCTATTAAAAACAGTGGTGATGAAATAATTTACACAAAGTAAAGCACCTGGCTGGATTTGAACCCACGACCTATAACTTGTAAATCGCGGCCGTTACCACTGGGCAACCACTGCTCTCCCACTAGGCCACCACTACTTTAGGTACACATTTGGCCAAAAGTGGATTTGTACTTTAGGGTCACCTCTAGCCGCCTAGTCTTCCGGGGAATAATACACGCGTGATATAGTGTTAGCTTCTCCCAGCGGCTTCGCCCTCGTGCATGTCGAAAATCTTCCCAAGGGAACATATTCCAAAGATAAAAAGGATGTACTGTGCCAGACTATAATCTATCTCTGTGCCAAATTTCACCAAGATCCGTCCAGCCATTTGAGCGTGAAGATGTAACAAACATGCAAAACACACACACACGCACAAACTTTCGCCTTTATGATATGTGATTATATTTTATTATATATATAGTGTAAGTAAGATTTTACAAAAGTTGTAATCGTGCAGGAGATCATAGAACTGACCCGGTTTTGAAATTATTTTTTTAAAATATGATTCTAAATTATCACTTAAAAACATTTCTTTCCTTCCAATATATATACAGCATGTTGTACTTGCCCCACTATTAGTTAAGTAATAATCTCCTATGCATAATGCGAATTATTATTAGCTTTTAATTAACGCTGATCAAGGAAGATGTGGCAGCAAATAAGCTTACGATACTATAAATGTATATAGTCGTAACGTTAATATTATACACGTGGCGACATTACACAGGATTTTACTAAGTCAATTAACAGCAACTTTCTTCTTAGTAATCACATACATAATTGCTTATGAGCAGCCGGTTTTGCGCATAATATTGATACTAATACTTCTCGTTTTTTACTTACTGCCACTCTTTTTATACTGTTGAAAGAGGGTGATGTGTTTATCAGTCTATGTAATGTTTGTTCCTATGTGGCGTTCTAGAGACCAAACATGTTGGCCGATTTTGATGATTCTTACGTCAATCGATTCGTCTTACGCTTGTGAGTGTCACTGGCTACATTAAAATTGGAAAATAGAAAAATGGCGGGTTATGGGCGCCCATGGGGCTGTGTGGTCGATGTGGGCGCCATATTGTGGAGGCCCAATTTATTTATTGTTTCCAAACCCACCGTGTGGAGTATCAAAATAAAGTGTTTTAAGAGGTGATTTCAAAATTATATAACAATTAAATGTTTAAATGTGCCTAATTCGAATAATAATATGTTAAATAAAAAGCTTCACATAAAAAAGTTTATTAAAAAAAAAAACAGAATGTTAAGAAGCGAACTAAAAAGAAGTAAACAAGAAGAAAATCATGCTGTACAGTTGAAGGAATACATCTGGTTTTGGTCAGTGGGCTTTTTAAAAATATGTTTAGTAATAATCTAACGGATGCCCAATGGGGCCGATGGGTTACTGGAGCCAAGTGGCAACCGTGTCCCGGTAGATTGCAGCGCTAGGTAGACCTACGTAGTCTTCACCAGGTCATCGGTTCACCATGTAGGAGTATAAAGTGGACCGATGAACGCAGGCATCCCAGCGGATCAAGCCATGCGAGAAGCTCAGGCGCCCCTTTGACCGGTGACGTCGCTTGTGGAAGACTTATGTATGTGGACATCTTTCGGCAGAAGTGATGCTTACAGTAAAACACTATGTTCAATTATAAGCCACTGTTTCGCTTACAAAAGTTAGTTCATTTGAAATAATTTCACAAATAAATCAAACTATGCTATACTATTCCAAGTATACTTCTAAGTTCTATAGAGTACTTTATTAGAACACAACTAACTAACTCAAACATAATTCCTGGTACCGGTCAACATAAACAGACTGTTACCCTTCAGCAGAGATGAAGAACCATTAATTAGTACTTCCACGTGCAAACTATTTAATTAAATACCAAGGAAACTCTACTAATTGTACTTTAGTAAATAATAACCAATAAACTCATCATCATCATTTCGATCAAAAGACGTCCAATGCTGGACATAGGCCTCCCCAAAAATCACCACACTGACCGGTCCTATGCGTCTCGCTTTCACCGGACTCCCGCAGCCTTGACTTAATGACCAGGTCGTCGCGCCACCTAGTGGGAGGCCTTCCAACGCAAAATCTTCCGGTTCGTGGTCACCACTTCAGAATTTTCAGTTCCAACGGCCATCCGGTGAACACATCTACCAATAAACTGCTCGTGATAAATTCTTGCCCTAAAGAGGTGAAAAAAATATTTTTTTTCTGCACCCTTTTTCAAGTGCATGACTTGCATTATTTGGTTCCTTGAAATTGGAACATTTAAATGTTTTAAACATAACTCAAAGAGCAACGGAGCGCAGCATTCTGGGCGTAAAAAGAGCTGGCAGGATATGAAAAGCTACACAGCGTTTTAAAAAGGGATTAACAGACGTAGGAAAAATGGCTGCGTGACTAAAATAGGATTGGGCGGGTTACGTCAGCCGTATGCAAGTGCCCGCTGGGCAATATTCTCCACAAATTAGTTGCCTGCGCATGGACAGCACCGCCCAGGCAGAGGTGGCCAGAGGACCTAGACGCCTACTGCAAGGGCTGGTTCAAGTGGCTCAGGAAAAGAATACCTGGAATGATTTGGGAGAGCGCTCAGCTGTGGAAACTGTAAACTAACAAAAAAAAAACATTATTCAATTAACATTATCATTCCACCTGCAATATAAAATGGTGTGATAAGAAATTCATGTAAATGTTTAATATTCTTGCGTTAAGTTTTACCACATTTTGTATTATTAATTATTCCTTCCTTCATTTACTTCCTACCCACAAACTCCAACCGCGATCCATTAGTTCGCCACCCCTGCCGGCTGCCCCATAGTGACAGATTAGAATCGGAACCCAAAATCTCGACTAATCACATACCGAAGTAACCATTCAGTGTTTGTATAAACAAGGATGCTCTTTAATTAACACAAATTCGTTCAAACAAGGGGCTTCGTTCAATTACATACGCACAATTCAATGCTGAATGGGCTACGACTCCATTAAATGGGAATGTACTTAGGTAACGGTATGGGAATGTGGCAAGGAGTTTGGCTGTGTGATATATATGTAGGTAGTGTTATTGCTGATTATAGGTACTCACAGTTGATATGTTGTTGTATTACTTCCATTATAATAGTGAATGATACCAATCAGCTACTTAATAACCGTTGGCATTGTGAGTTTTAGACAGAACATAGCATTCAGGCAGGCTGCGATGTCGTATAGGAGCCATAGCGGCTGAGGGTTGGACGTGGTAGGGCCGCAGGGGAGGAGGTATAGCGTTGGCCGCTCTCCCTATCCCCTGCGGCCGAAAAGGTGTAGGTGGCGGGGCCACTGACCTGACCCGTCACAGGGGGACCAAGGGTGCATGTGCATATACGAGGTCATGTGTTGAGCATGTGCTGGTTTGGTCCCTGGGGTGGTCAGTCCGGCCCGGAGGAGAGTCCGGTCACGGACAGCCGCGGCGGGTTCGCGGATGAGTGCTTACACGTGCCCGTGTTCCCGCCTTAAGCTGCACAAGAGGACACCGTGGAGTTTAAGTGGGTTGGCATTTCACATAACTGCACTATCTCTCCGTGGGAGCACAGTATGCATGAGCACTTCTCTACACAGAAAAGGGGTGCTATAATATAGGAAGACAAAACTATTAAAATAAAAAGCTTTGAAAATTATCAGCTCCATCCAATACCTCTTATTGGATTTAATTGAAGAATTGCCTTAGGTTCTAGACAATGACAATTTTATCAGCGATATTGGTTGTCTAAAAGTCAAAGTCAAAATGAAAGAGATTAACCACGTAATCTTTTAAATAACACTTGGTGGCCAAGGAATATATATTAGCACAATAGCCAAATATTTAAATTTGTTGGTCTGTTTAAAAAATGCGGCCATCATGTAGTGTTACCGCTAATTTTGCTCTGTATACATTTTTTTTTTTTTTTTTTCCTTTTTTTTTTAAACTTTGGCCCACACTAGGAATTTCTTCCTGTATCGTGGGTGCGTTTACAAACATATAAACTCACATACACAAACACCCAGAGCCGGAACAACTATCTGTAGGTCATACAAATTTTTGTTTCGTGCGGGAATCGAACCCGCGACACGCAGCGCAGCAGTCAATTGCTCAACCACTGCGCCAACCGTGCGCCCTGAAAAGTCACATACTCCATGAAAATTAATTTAGTTTATTTACCTAACAAGACACAATAATGACCTTTAGCTCTATAATTTACGCTCAATCATCCTCTAATTAATTTAAACACATGCATCTATGCAACGTGGTAGAAACTTAAAGGTCATACCCCCTACAGTAGGGATGACGAACCTTTTTTGGTAACCGTGCCATTTTTATTTTATTAATAATGTGACCGTGACGTGCCGCCAAAGAATTTTGATTTAGTGATTTAATGCACAAAAATAACGGTACTCTTTATTTGCAACCTGAAATTCGTACAACAGTCGTACTGCTCGGTCAAAATAATTGAGCACCCGAAATGACAAACGATCCTACTCCCGCCTATCCGCGTGGCGAACCGCGTACGTCTCGTGAGCCAATAGCGAGATTCGAACGTCAGTGTGACATTGACATTTTGCGTGCTCAGTCATTTTGACCGTGTAGTATTTTTTTTGGTACAATCCCACCGCACTATTTCCAAACCACTGCAACTCCTGAAAGCAGTTTCAGCAGTGGCGACCACGAGAAAAGCGCCGAGGTAATGAAGCTCGACGAAGTCCCGGAGAATGAGTTTAACTGTCTTGGATCCCGCAACGAAATTAATCAGAGAAGAATAACGGAGGAGTAGGAAAAAATAAAACATTTCCACTTCCCTCCATATCAAGCAGGACACAGGACAAAGAAGGCCAATAGGCACAAAGGGTGCCTAACGAATCAAAATTAGCATTATTATTAATCTCTAGATTATTTAAACCACATATTGACGTTTGGGAGGAACTTTTATCCGAATGGCAATGTAGGTGGGATAATTCCATGAAGGGCCGACACCTCCACCAATTCTTTCCATCCGTTCGCGTTTGATTGCTGTTTTGTGTCAACAGAAAACGTTAATACTTTTAACCTAGATGCTAATTAATCTTGTATTGGCGTGCCCGGATTATTTTGCCGCGTACCATAGCTGACACTGCCATAGGTTCGCCTTCCCTGCCCTACAGGGCGGTATCAGTCATCAACTGAGATATTACACAAGGGGGGCTATAAATTATACAACACGAGTGAATTAAGCCTATTACGCACTGGAGGGCAACTCTAAAGATGATTTGTGTGTCGTCGTGTTTACATTGTGAGGTTGTGTTGTTTTAAATGTTGTTGATGACTTTATTTAAATGGATTGAGGGTTAGATCTTCGTGTTTGTTACAAGGGGGAACTTGGTGTATTTTATTATTAATGTGTTTTTAGTTCAGACTAAAGTTTTTCAGTATGAATTCGGATAGGAAGACCAAAGATCTATGTGACAGCCGATTTAGCTAGAAAAACAAATGAGTTGAGATAAGGAGAAGGCAGTCGTCATCTTCCTGCTCTTAACCCATGTTACTTGAGGTCATCGCAACACGTTTTCAACTTACACACCTCTTTTTCAGACCTCCTTTGGAGTAAGGGCGAGACATTTGGCCGTTTTCACATTAGGCGATGACGACACATTATCGTGGAACTAGTAGTTTCTTTATTCTATGGGAACAGACAGACTTTAGTCTCGTGAAGACTCTATGGGACTCTATATGATATACAAGCTGTTGGTTGATGTCGTCTTGACATCGTCGGATAAATGAAACTACCAGTCTCACGATATCGTGTTGTTATCTTTATTGCCTAGTGAGGAACGGCTAGTGATGAGGTAAAATATGGTCCAAATAATTATGTTCCAAAAAAATGTCTCCTAAGAACATTTGTAACAATCAATCAAAATCTCAATCTCAAATAAATAAACAAAATCAAAATCAATCAACAATAAAACATGTCACTACGGCGAAGCATAAACCCAAGCTCATCGTACGCGCTTTGTACCAGGACCTCTTCGTGATACAATGATTTTAGATTTCCAAATATTTTCTTAGTGAGAACGCAAACACGTAAATTACCATTGATAATTTCCCGAAAGCGAGAAAAGCGGTGTTTATATTACTTAAAATTTTCCTGGTATATATCTATCGCAGGGATATGATGAAAACAGGGAATTGATCAAATCTCTCTAAGAGCGAGCGTAGCGAGCTCGGGAGCTTAGGGCACCCCGACACGGACAGGTTAGGTTCGAAGGGGATGACGGGAGCTGAAGTGAGCGAGCAAAGCGAGCGAACTCAGCTCCCGTCATCTCCTTCGTGTTAGGTTACTTTAGACCCTGCATACAGAAATAGGAGCCCCGCGCAGCGGGGCTCCGTCGGCTCTGCCACACAAATACTAATTCAACGTACAAAATAAACCTTTAAATTACTACAGAAAAGTTATTTTTGTCATTTCACTGAACCAATTTTGCTTAGAGATTTGATCAATTCCCTGTTTTCATCATATCCCTGCGACATATCCACGCTGCCCAGAACTCGTGTCCACAATACAATTCCAATTCCCACAACCAGGTCGGGGCTGGACACCGACCCACCATTGTTTGCTTCCAGGATAAAGCCCCTTTTATGATCCCTACCCAAAAAATTATTCAAATGCAAATAATAGCGTAAGATTCACAGATATTTCCTTAAAAAAATCCGTTGAAAAATCCCGAAGCGGTTTAAAAAAATAATTCACTGTAGGAACAACCAGACCAATAACAAACGAATTGCTTATAAATATTAAAATATTGAAATCCGTTCCATTATGCAGTCAAAACCGGGGAACAACAAAATATCGGGACGTTGCTTGCTATGATAAACTGGTTAAATCTGGTTAATACACGCCTTACTAAATATTGGATAGATTTTTCATGTAATCCGGATTTTTCAAGCGTACAACTTTTTGTGTTAGAATAATATTGGTTGAAAAGAATGGATAAAAAGTTACAATAGATAAAAAGTTTGGCCAAAGCTCTGTTTTTTTTTTGTTATTTAATAAAGGTACTCTTAATGTTTTCTGGAATAACAATCTATAAGATAATCTTCATAATCAAGTTTTTATAATAGTTACATACAAAAAAACCGGTCAATTGCGAGTCGGACTCGCACACGAAGGGTTCCTTACCATATCCCTAAAAGCGGCTAAAAATCACGTATGTTGTATGCATGTTGTGGGGAACCCCCACATAAATATTAACTTTATTCTGTTTTTAGTATTTGTTGTTATAGCGGTAAGAGAAATAGATCATCTGTGAAAATTTCAACTGTCTAGCTAACACAGTTCATGAGATAAAGCCTGGTGATAGACAGACAGACAGACGGACCGCGGAGTCTTAATAATAGGGCCCCGTTTTTACCCTTTGGGTACAGAACCCTAAAAATCACGCATTTATTCACCGAAGGGGTGCGCATTATTTTAAATCATATTACGCCCACATTATTTTCGCAAGCTAGTATGTTTTTATTTACCTACAGTCATCATGTTAGCCCGGCCGCCACTAGTCACAAAATTAGTATAACATGTTAAAACAACGATTCATACAAAGCCACAACGTAACACGACAGTCAATTTCAAATGAAACTCATTTATATCACTGAATTATTAGTATAATTAATAGTTCGTAGCTATTTGATTCACATCGCTGTAATGGCGGTAATTTAATAATGTTTAATGTTACCACGACAGTCGTTTGTGGCTGATTAACAAAATATTTCTATATCAATTTCGGTTTTGATGTCAATTGGTGAAATGACGTGACGTTTTTACGTCAATAAAAACCATTTATCGTTATTGTTCAATTCGAAATTGTGAAAAGGGCAATTAGACAGTTTCAAGAGCTTTTATCATCCTCCTGCCCTTGTCCTATGTTACTTAGAGTCAATCAATCAATCTGCCTAGCCTTTTCCCAACTATATTGCGGTCGGCTTCCAGTCTTACCGGATTTAGCTGAGTACCAGTGTTTTACATGGAGCGACTGCCTATCTGACCTCCACAACACAGTAACTGGGTAACACGGTACCCCTTGGCAAGACTAGTGTCAGATCTCAAGCTTCTGATTACCCATAACATAACGACTGTCAAAGATCTTCAAATGACAGCCGGGACCAACGGCTTAACGTGCTTTCCAAGGCACGGAGGAAACTCGGTATGTTGAAATGGTCACCCATCCACGGACCGACCTCGTCAAGCGTTGCTTAACCTTGATGATCGACCAGTGCGGCTGTTATTATTTAGCCACGAGCTACTCCAACTGCTACTTACAGTTAATGGAACACTTTTTCCCTATCACTAACTCCCTTTTTAGCCGACTGCCGAAGGAGGGTAATGTGTTTATCAGTCTATGTATGTATGTATGTATGTAAGTATGTATGTATGTATGTTTGTTCCTATGTGGCGTTCTAGAGACTAAACGCGTGGGCCGATTTTGAGGGTTCTTACGTCAATCGATTCGTCTTAACCCCGCGAGTGTCACTGGTTACATGAAAATTGGAAGATAGGAAAATAGCGGTTCTTGGGCGCCATATTGTGGGGCCCCAAATTTTTTTTCAAAATAAAGGATTTTAATGTGTGATTACAAAAATATATAACACTTATATGTTTAAATGTACCTAATTACAAAAAAAAAACTAAAAAATATAAATAAAAAAAGTTAATTAAAAAAATCAGAAAACCAAATCCATTGGCCACGTGAGTTTACGTTCACGTCACACGTTTACGTTCTAGACAAAACTAATAGTCATAGTGACTTCTATTAGTTTAGTAAAACTTAACTGCAGTAGCAGTTAAGTTTTAACTACCTTTGCCGTAAGCAGCATTTAATGAATAAAGTTCACCCTTTAACAGTTTCGAGGTCGCGGGAGCTCAGACTGGGGATTCTGTCATTCCAACAAGTGACTCCAGGAAAGTCTGTGGCACAATGATCACGTGCTGCCGTGCACAGCGAGGCTCAGGGGAGACGCTCTTTCAGTCTCTCCAGGGATGTACCCTTACAGGCATTGCAAGGAGGGGGTTCTAGCGTGTTCTTTTTAGAGGTCATGGAGCCCCTTCTACGTGTTGGTGGTGATCAAAAGGTATCCTCAATAGTAATTAGCCTTAATTAAATCGGTAAAGATACAGGAACCCGCCAAAAATCAGCTTCCCGTACAGACGATATCATTTGATTTTATTAAGCGACACGGTTCCTATTGGGACGTAAAATCGATACGTCAAAAAAATTCAATGTTTATGCCTATCTGTTATGCCAGCGCTCAGTGAGCTGGCTCAAATTTATTAAAACTTCAGTTACATTTGCGGTGAACCTAAAACTTTTTATATGGTTCGTCAGATTTTGTGGCGGCAGCGATCCGTGACGAAAATCATTTTAAAGCTTAAAATGTTTGCGCGGACATTATTTTTGTGTTACAATTCGTTCGTTTGTATAAAGTTCAGCCTTGTTTATTTTGTGTTTGGCATAGTTTATTTTTTTGTTTTAGTACCTCTGTAGGACGGATGCCCCTAAAGTTATAGGGGAAATATACGAGTCCGTGATTGGACCTGTTGATGGTTGAAAAGAGATTGCATGTAGCAGAGATGAGAATGTTGAGTTGGATGTGCGGCGTGACGAGATAGGATAAAGTGAGAAATTTGTATATTAGAGAATGATTGAAAGTGGCGCCAGTGACAGAAAAGTTGAAAGGAAACCGTTTGTCCTAGTATGGTCATGTGATAATGAGACTAAAAGTGTTATGAATATAAATGTGGATGGATGTAGAGGTTAAAGAAAAGATGGATGGACTGTGTGAGATATGACAGGGGACAGGATGGTATGGAAGAATAAAACGTGTTGCGCCGACCCCAAGTAACATGGGACAAGGGCGTGAAGATGATGATGATGGTACCTCTGTAAGACACATTTTTTCCCGCGACATAGTAAGCAGGACTTAGTTCATGTTACAGCCAAGGTGATACCGGTCTGAGCCGCCTGGCTTCTCTGAACGTACATTTATGAATAAACTTTTACAGCTTGCTATTTTATTTCATAATCCTCTCAATACATTCTTTAGACAGTTGCAACGGAAGATTGCGAAAACACATTTTATTAAAATAATTATGCAATTTCTTTACATATTTAAAATTTCTTGTGTTGTTGCATTGTCATATTGCACCTGTCTACGGGAGCTTTTACCGTCTTTGGGATGCATTGTAATGTTTGATAAAAAGGTACCAGTGTCAGCTATGTAGGGTCTTGGGGGATAGACTGAATAACCTCTTCAGACACTCTTACGATGCTTTCAGCAGCGACACGGATTAGTCACGTATTGCGGGGAGTTTTAATGGTGACGTTTGGGAGTAAGCTTGTATGCATAATACGATTTATTCCTTTTCAATATATACTATAAACATGATTTTCAGAGAGCTGTTTATATTAGATTTAGAAAGTAATGAAAACAATTCGCAAAGTTTTCAAAGAACCCTACAAACGCTTTCTATTTTAGGAACGTGTTATTAAGGTTACACTAGTCGAAAATTCTTCCATACAAACGTAGTCTGGGTATTACTCAACTTTTTGACGATGTACGTTCAAAATAAAAAATGATGTCAATTTGTGTCATCATTAACTAGCCCTGTATGGAAACAAAAAAGTAAAAATAAAATTACCTTGAAAGTTCGCTTCGAAAGTTCCACTCATTTTAACGCATCTTTGGGCGCAAATAAGTGCCATAAGAAGAAAGAAAATTGAAAAACGGCCTCCATACAGGGAAAGATTAGTAGTTCAACAATGCAAATAATTTTATTTTGAACAGATACATTCAGTCGTTTTTTCATGATATCCAGACTCCCAAAGGTCTGTTTATAAAATTTCGCGCGCTCGTTTTCGTTCTAAATCATCATCCATTTTGCTATAAATTTGCAAAAGTGTGTATTCGTACGCGTACTAGCTTCTTACTGCTCATAACAGCATCTATCTGTTCCACACGTGTTGTCGGTTGATATATTATTATTATTTCCTTTATTTATTTACATGCTTATTGAATACATTTTTAAATATTTAATAAAAATTAAACTTAAAAAACATTTAAAAATATAAAAAATAGAGACCAACCGGTATCGGGAACAGGGTCCAAGCTACCGGTGGTTAGGGCTCCAGAGACAGGAACCTCCTCACAATGCGAGCCGTATCAAGGAGTACTGCCTTATTATTATTATATTCTTTATTGCACACCATAAAAAATTACATACAGAACAAAATACAAATAGCACGCATTTTAACCCCGCGCACAAAATAGTTCGTGCCATCAACTAGTGTACCCTTAACACTAATTTTAACGCATCTTTGGGCGGAAATAAATACCATAAGAAAAAGGAAAATTGCAAAACGGCCACTATACAGGGATAGATTAGTAGTTCAAGAATTCCAATAATTTTATTTTGAAAATATACATTTAGTCGTTTTTTCATGATACCTAGACTCCCAAAGGCCTGTTTATAAAATTACGCGCGCTCGTTTTTGTCCTAAATCATCATCCATTTTGCTACAAACTTGCAAAAGTGCTAATTCGTACACAAACTAGCTTCTTACTGCTCATCACAGCATCTATCTCTTTCGCACGTGTTGTCGGATGATATAGCATGCATTTTAACCCCGCGCGCAAAATAGTTCGTGCCGTCGACTAGGGGAACCTTAACCAAATAATCTACATCTTTATTAACCCGTCAACATTCAAACTTAGCTCATAGGTCGTATGTAAAGTAGGAACGAAACCTAACCCGTAAACGCTTTAGTACTTTTAATTACTGTTGGTAATCCAAATAAAATTACTTATAAAGCTCGTTCAAGCCTTGCAATGGGTTGTAATTGGAACGTAGGTACTCATTAAGTCCCGAATAAATTTCGTGTTTATGAGTATCGTACTTTAAATACTCGCTGGGGGTCAATTATTGTATCGCTTAATACACACACGCTCGAACGTGCGAGAATTTCTTGTCTAACAACTGTTCACGTTTGACTTTAACTGAATGACATTTTGTGTATTCTAAACTGCTCATGAATCTAGTTTGAAATGATTAAGATTTTAGAAATTAGGTTTTCCTGGAATCTGAAATAGTTGTATGGGGTAAGTTAGTAAGTAGCACAAAACAAAACATACCGAAAAAAAAATTTTCAATTGCGCACCTCGACGAGAAAATCGAAAACTCCAGGAAATTAATCTTCAACACCTTTGAAATTCTTGTCAAACTCAAAAAATCTTAATTAGTTTACTCTTAATATCAAGTTTTAAAACCACAAACGAAACGAGCCAATCAAAATCTCGACTGTTGTTCAAAGTCAACTGATTTGAGAATAGGGGTTCTATAATGATGGCCTCAGGTTGCCTTTATGATTGCACTGGATTGTATTTTGTACACAAATTCTTATGTTTATTCAGGTCTTTAATTATGTGTGGAATGTTTGGTACAAAACAGACGGCGATTTTTGTCGTCTGCTGCCTCGAACCCTACATACAGTTTTTTTCGTGCATTTGTAAAAGTTAAGAGATATCAATCCATTGTATTTTGAATGTATATTTGAATATTTGCGAAAGTTTGGCATTGTATAGAAGCAAAACCCTAAGACCCATGTTCCACTTAACACTTTAAACATATGATACCAGCTTGCTACTATCCTACTGTCAAGATGCCTTAACTTCTTATGCAGAGGAGTTATAGGGAAAAAAAAGGCAGATTGATGATTGTGTCCATGTTTTTTTAAAACCGCATGATGACGTCGCTTCCATGATTAATTTATTCTCTTAATCAATATACTTTTTCAAACGTCTCCTATCTTTTATCTATTTATTCGTTCACGTCTTCCCAGCACCAGAAACCAAACACTTACCTACAATACTTACCAAAACCCCGCAGTAACAAGTGAACTAACTTACAAACTGGGAGACTTCAAATTTGTCTCAATAACACTGTTAATAACTTCTACGGTGTCAGTGTTGGCCTACGAAGACTAAAGTAAGGGTGCGTTTACATGGTGGCAGTATTAAGTGCCAGTTTTAAAAAGACAGTGAGGACTTTGAAATGTATGAATAGTAGAATACAGGATGTTATTTTAAACTACCGTCAGTAACAGTTACTAGTTCCAGTTCTTAGGTTGTAAAAAAACATAGGTAGCGGACATTATCATAACCACAGATAACCATAATACTAGCATACAGATGCCTCATCCCATACAAAGAAACCGTGCCAACGTAACTAGCGTTTTTCATCTGTTTAATCTACTTATTTTTGTAAGTAAATACGTACGTTTTTACAGTTTTTCTGCACCAAAATGTGTTACAATGCAAATTTTAACAATCGAGTGGAATGCCTCAGAAATTTAAAAATGCGCCATCTATTGGCATCAATTTTAAATGAGCCGTTCAAATAATCTTTGAAATCTGAATTAAGAGCCTAATATTCCATAATCTTGTACTTAGGAGGAGTTGATTAAACAAGAACATACAATTTTTATGTTCAATTACAGAAAATGTTAATTTTACACACTATTTTATTGAATCGTGTGTACATGTCGCGCCATCTAGTGAGATTTATTTGAACCAAATTTTCTTTCTTAGCATTGAGACCCCGTGCCATAACAAAACATAGACAGAAGCCCGAAAAACTGGCAATTAGTCTTATAAAGTGGTATCTCCAGTAACATACAAAGCCTGACCCCAGAGGTCTAATGATGTGCTTTGTTTAGACATAAGGAAAACTTGTCTTATGAATAAATAAACTGGTTTGTAGAAGTCGGATTGTCAGTCGCCCCATGGCTGCTGGTAGTCGCCGCATCCAGTTAGACTGGAAGAAGTCTATACAGATAGCGAAACAGAGATCTTCATTAAAGTTTTAGTGGGTTTAAGTTCAAGAAATACATATCAGGTGGTAAGTCTCATTTATGTTTTTCTCACCCTTCGACTTATGTATTTAACCCCGACGTTAAAAGAGGGATGTGTTATAAGTTGGACGTGTATACCTGTGTGTTTATGTATCTGTCTGTGACATCATAGCTCCTATATGGATGAACCGATTTTGATTCCGTTTGTTTGAAAGGTGACTTTATCGAGAGTGTTTTTAGCTACGTTTGATGAAAATGATTGAATTGGATTGTTTTCGCAAGATCTTGTGTCATAATTACATGTTCAATAGATTGTCGATCAAAGCTTGTCTACTACTATATAAATTACTAGCTGCTTCGCGCGGCTTCGCTCCCGTGGGCCACCCCACAGGACCCGTTTTCGGGATTAATAAATAGCCTATGTTACTCAGGAATAACATAGCTTTCTATTGGTGAAAGAATTTTTTAAATCGGTCCAGTAGTTTCGGAGCCTATTCGGTACAAACAAACAAACAAACAAACAAACAAAAAAATCTTTCCTCTTTATAATATTATTATTAGTATAGATGTTTTTTTTTTTTTTTCATTATGTTGTAACCGAATGGTTACCTCATAACAATTACAATCTAGCCTTGAGGCTAATAAGTAATTTAAATTTAACTTAATTTCCTAGTAAATGTATAGGTACTAAAGAATGTGTCAATTGGCACTTTTCTTATTGTCTCTATTATGAGGGAAAGACACTTAGTTCTTGTGTTTTTAAAAGGTAGCACTCACTGCACTCCGTAACAATCACTAAACTAATTCAAAAGGCTTAGTCCTTTTCAGTCTCCTTACTATGTCCGTGGTGTCAAGGAGCTGAATAGCCTCGACATTCACATGTTTATGAAGTCTTTGTTCATGAGCTTCGGCGTATGTTTTTATGACTTTAGCGACAAGGTCCACTCCTAAGTCCCGGTGGATGTCCTCGTTTCTAATGTACCAGGGAGCGTTTACTATACTCCGAAGTACCTTATTTTGAAATCTTTGAATTATTTCAATATTGGTACGTTTTGTACAGCCCCAAAGCTGTATACCGTATGCCCATATAGGCATAAGTACTTGTTTGTACAGAAGTACTTTGTTGTATACTGACAATGATGAATGTCTGCCAAGTAGCCAGTACATATTCCTGTAGCGTAGGTCTAACTCCAGGCGTTTCTTTTTGACATGAGCCTTCCAGCGAAGTTTTGCGTCAAGCGTCATACCTAGGTATTTGGCTGTATTTTCGTAAGGTATTACGCAACCGTTAATGTATACCGGTGTATAATTAGGTCTTCGGTTTGTGAAGTCTATATGAGTCGATTTGGACTCATTTAACTTAATTCGCCATTTTTTTGTCCAGTTGGTGATGGAGTTGACAGCAATTTGTACTTTATTTACAGCTTCTTTGTGAGTGACACCTATAGCCATGATGGCTGTGTCATCAGCGAAGGTTGCAATGAAGTTGTTTTCCATTTCTGGGATATCACAGGTGTACAATAGGTACAAGATTGGGCCAAGAACACTTCCTTGTGGTACACCAGCAGCTTTATTTGCTTGAGATCGGAATAAGCATCTTCATGTCTGACTCTAAACGTCCTCTCTGTTAGGTAGGATTCCAAAATGTCTGCAAATTGTTTTGGCAGCATTTTCCTTACCTTATAAATAAGACCCTTATGCCAAACCTTATCAAATGCCTGTGCTACATCTAGAAATACTGTAGAACAGACTTTTTTTTCTTCTAGAGTTTTTTCTATAATGTTGGTAATTCTATGTACTTGGTCTATCGTGGAGTGTTTTTATCTGAAGCCGAATTGGTAATTTGGAATCAGTTTTCTGTCTTCTATTATAGGTTTTAAGCGTCTTACGAGTAGTTTTTCAAATAGTTTTGAAATGATTGGTAAAAGTGATATAGGTCTGTATGATGTTACCTCCTGGGGTAGTTTTCCAGGTTTGGGGATCATTATGACTTCAGCAACTTTCCAGATATCAGGCACGTGTTTCAACCTGAATGTTGCATTTATAAGGGTTGTAAGTTTTACTATGGCTTTTCGTGGCAGATTTTGAAGGAGTTCACCAGTGATAAGGTCGTATCCAGGCGATTTCTTTTTGGCTAAGTTTTTTATCATATTTTTTACCTCTTTTGGCGTAACCAGTTTTATATTGAGGTCGTCATGGTGAGTGACATCCAGTGTTATGTTTTCAGAGCTTTCCTCACCGCTGGTTTGAAAAGTTTGTTCTAAATGTTCTGCAAATATATTTGCTTTCTGTTCATTACTCATGGCCCATTTGCCATCTAATTTTTTAATGGGTGAAGCATGGACGATGGGTTTATTTAAACGTTTATATGTTTTCCATAGTGAGTGTTCTGATTTTCCACTACTTGTTAATTGGCTAAGGCAATCTTTTGTTGCATCATCATGATAGTTCTGTATTGCTTTGCTTAATCTTCTTGTAAGCCTATTCAGCATTGTTTTGTCAAGTGGATATCTTGATTGTTGCCACTTTTGTCTCTGAGCTCTCTTTATGGCTATGAGGTTTCTTATTTCTAACGGATATCTATGACTTGCGACTTTTCTTTTCAAAAGAGGTGTATTTCCCCAAGCACAGCTTTGAATGTTTGTCACAAATTTTGTTATTTCTTCATCCAACTGCTGAATGTTTTTGAGTGGTACTTTAAGGTCAATGATGTTGTCTAGGTCGAGTTTGAAGCTATCCCAATCCGTGTTCTTATTAACTAAAATTGCATTGCTTTCTTTCTGAATTATGGTCTCACTTAAGGTTAAGATAATGGGAGAATGATCAGAGTTCATATCAAATCCCTCCTCTATGTGAAGATATGTAGCTGACAGATTCTTATAAATGAAAAAGTCAATCAGATCTGGAATTCTTTGAGCATCAGTAGGCCAGTAAGTAGGTTTTCCTGTTGATATTGCATTGCACTTGATTTCTCGCATAGCACTAAGCAATTCCTTTCCTTTAGTGTTGGTTAGCCTAGATCCCCAACGTATGTTTTTTGCATTGAAGTCACCTCCCAATATAAACGTGTTGCCAAGAAGTTTTAGTAGGTTTCTGTACTGCTCTAATTTCAGAGCATGCTTTGGTGGGCAGTATATAGCTGCTACTGTAATGTGATGAAGTTTAGTTTTGACCCTAACGGCTACAGTTTGTATGAACTCTTCTTCATATTTAAATTCGAGGTAATGGTAGATGTTTTCTCTTATTATAAGGGTACTTCCTCCTCTCGCATTATTCACAGGGTGCAGTGCATGATAGATTTTATACCCGTTAAGGTGAATATACGATTCTCTTGTGAAATGAGACTCCGATATGAGGCACACATCAATTTCTTCTGTTGCAAGGACCACCCCTAGCTCGTTTTGATGCTTTAGGAGTCCATTTGCATTCCACGCCATTATTTTAAGAGTGTTCTTCATTTTTGAGTTATATGGTGTAGCTGTGTAGCACTACTTTCTAGATTTTTCAACCTTAATTCAAATGAGGTTAAAATATTTAAAATTTTGTTTATATTTTCATTTGTATCGGCGTCCATTGACTTGGAGGGTTGTGGACCGTGTACTGTTGGTTGTGATTCACGAGGTTTCGTTGCTTGCGCATAAGACACATTATTTGATACCCTTTGATACTCTTTGAGATTCTTCTTAGCACTAGGAGCCTGAGTGACAGGTGTAGTAACCTTTTTCTTTAAGGCTTTGTTTTTTAGCTGTTGCAGTTCTTTGGCTACCATACATCCTCTGTAGTTGGCTGGGTGTGGCTCACCACAGTGAACACATTTGGGTTTGTCTGCTATCGATTTTGTGCAATCTTTAGTAAGGTGTTTACCAGTGCACTTTACACATCTAGGTTCCTTGGAGCAATATTTCTGTGTATGGCCATATGCTTGGCATCTCTTACACTGTGGGATAAGCTTGGATGTTTTTAAAGGCTGCACTTCTACTTTACAACCTAATATGGTCTTAATACCATAGATATTATTTATGTCTTCCTCTTTTTGAAAGGCAAGCATAAACATGTTTAGAGGTTCCTTAGTCCTCCAACTTAATTTGTTTACCGCTTCCTGGATTTTAAAGCCGTTAGCAGTTAGTTCTTCAACTATTCTGCTTGGCAAACATGTTGAGTGTAAATTTTTGGCTATAACCCTAATTGGTCTATCTTGCTTGTTCTCATAAGAGTGCCAGAGACAATTATTCTGTAACAAGAGTTTAGTAATCGCTCTGTAGGAGTCTTCATCCCTGGCGTTTACTTTGACAGTATCTCCGTTCATCATTTTGACCATGAAGGAATCTTTATTTGAGCAAGTCAAGAGGAGATCATAAAACTTTTGGTAGTTTCTGATATTTTCTACTATGACTGGGGGAGGTGGGGGCTGTTTTTTTATTTTCGGTTGCTCAGCCTTTTTAACAGCCTGAGATTCAATGGGGCTTGCTCCTTGTGATACTGGAGACAGTGACGCATTTAGCTTTCTTTTCTTTCTACTTTTTTGTCGTACCCATTCTGTTTCTCTGGCAAGGTCCTCTTCATCAGTCTTATATTCGACTGTTGACTGAGGCCTTTCATTCGTCGGATGTTCCTTCTCGGGAGTAACATTCTTTTGTTCCTGGATAAGTTTCAACTGGTGTTGCAAGGCTTCTACCTGGCTACTGAGCACTTCTACTAGTTGCTGCAGTTCTTGGCGCTCTTTTGCTTCCTCTTTGTACCGGGTGTACAACTGTTGTTCGAGTTCAGTTTTGAGTACTATTTTACCCGGCGAACCCATAATTGATTACAAGTTATAATTATAAAAACTATAACTTACCGCAAATTCTCATAATTATGCATGATTCACTTACGACAGTAGGTCATTGCACCGCCCGCGAGGGCAATACGCGGCGGAATTAGGCTGCAGCGTCAGCACTTGTGCACGAGCGCAGACTTGTGCAAGAGCGTACGCGACGCGACCGTTCTCGCTAGAAGTCGATCGACTACTGGAGTAGTATAGATGTAGCATGAAATAAAAATACACCGGGGATTTTTAAATTTTACTTGTATAGTCAGTAAAATAACACAAACTTCTCCAAGCGTAAGAATTTTCTTCAATACTTGTATTCTCACACTCGACTCAAATACTGGCGACGTGTAAACGCCTCCCAAGGCAAAGTCCGGGCTTAAACTCCGAGTAGTAGGTACATGTTCAACTTTACGCGGCCCGATGTATGAAACTTGAACGATCCTAGTTGGTAAACTGCGAACTAAATGGAACTGACATTTGGGTTAGGATAATACACCCGGCTGGCTGAGTAGCAGTTGGAATATCAGACTTTACAGGTGAGAGATTAAAGATACTGCTAGGATGTGTCTTGTTAAAAAGTATTGATGCCTTAATACTTCCTCTTTAAGAGGAAACATTAAGGCATCAATATTTCAAGCATAAGGAAGCTTGTGTCCCAGCAGCGGAAAAATAATAGGCTAATTATCCTTAAGCCTAATTGTTAAACCGTTCATTATACTATACAGATTTTGTTTCAATATTGGCCTATATTTTGCTTCCTAGAATTTCGTGTAACCAGACAAGAGCGTTAGACCGTTGGTTGTGATGATTTTTGAGGAGAACAATTGTCCAGTTATGGACGTATGCCATTTGATTATGATATTATAACATTAGAGAATGAATCAGATAGTGTCGCTAGCAAATAACTGAAAATTATAGTATAATAGCTGTTATATAATAGCTATCAAGTCTACAACAAAGTAAATACTTAATAAAATCAATGCAGTTACTTTGTCTTCTCTAGAGATACACACAGCGCCATCTATTCGTAGCTCATGGTACTAAACTAAGTTTCCGGGCGGCAACAAAACGGATATTTGTGGTGCTGCTATGATATACGGTAAGATATGTAAATAGTTAAATACACGTGGATTTTGTAACGAAGGAGAACTAATGGATAACATTGCTCAAAAAAGATTTTTCGGATAAGCGAAGTGTCTCAAAATTACTTTTATTTAATTTATTAGGCTGTGAGAAACTTCACAATCTTTTGATATCTTGCCTAGAAACTGTGTTACAAAGTTAAGATTTTATCGGCATTTCTTCTTCTTCTTTCGCATTATTTTTGGATTTGATAGCAACTCTCTCTTTAACTGGCAATCTCTTTGTGGCAGGCGTCTTATTTAGAACGTTCATAAAATCATACATACATCCATGAAGTTACAAAACGCCACCTCCTACGATCCTTAAATACTCCTTTTGCGTCATTTACGTTCATACTTCTAGTCATATACGCATCCTGATTATGAGAACAGCGCCCCTTACTTTTCTTAAGAATATCTCCAACACGATCGGATAAGTCCTTTTAGGGCGTCTCCTCCCGGGTTCACAATCACACGTGCCTTGTTTACCTCATAAGATCATAACATAACATAACATAAACTCACGCCTTTTTCCCATGGGGGTAGGCAGAAACTACAGAACAGGTAGCTACTTTCTTTACATACTTCTTTTGCTTCACTCACATTCATACATCTAGTCATACACACACGCCGGCTATGAGTACTGCGCACCTGGCCTTTCTGAAGAACATACGTCACAATATTTTAAAACAGTTAAAATTTTTTCATTACTTCAAGCTACTTTCAAAAGTCTTAAGTAGAGTGCGTCTTTTCTTATAGCTTTTTCGTTCCTTGAAAACTTTTACGAAGGATTTTTAACAAAAACTTAATACCTGCAGAAAATTTCTAGGCGCTTGTTTTATGATGTTCTGAGTTGTTACTTAAGATGAAAAGCGAAATATTTACATGAAAATTTTACTACAAAGAAAGTTCTAAACGTTCGATATCTAGAATTTTTAAAAGAGGTTTAGGCTTATCAGTTTTTTTAGGTTTAGTTTAGGTATTAAGTAAAAAGTAACTGCAAATTATTTTTTATTTCGCTAATACATCTAGTTTAATGATCTTGCTGTACTTTTTTTCAATATTAGAGGCTGATTGAACTTCCTATTGACAGACTGCCTTGTTGGTCTAGAGCAGATGTCACCAAATGGCGGACTGCGGTCCGGATCCAGACCTATTATGTGGACCTTATTTTAATAGTATAATATATTTTGCTTGAGTTACTTGAGCACGTTTCATAATTTATCTCGCGCTTTGACTTTAGTGTCGTTGATTCGACAACGCAAGAGCGCGGAGCGCGGATTGTGAGAACGTCAGTCGTTGCGGTGGAAAATTAGGAGTAGACTTACCGATAAACACGTCCAAGATTTAATGACAATAGTCTGCAGTCTCTGGTCTAGAGTATTTACAAGTGATACTGAATTATGTGTTGTATTATGATTATGAGGTTCTGAGTTCGACGCCCGGGCCGGTTAAAGTGTTTCGAGATATTATGATAATATCATATTATCTCGAAACACATCTATACTAATATTATAAAGAGGAAAGATTTTTTTGTTTGTTTGTTTGTTTGTACCGAATAGGCTCCGAAACTACTGGACCGTTTTGAAAAATTCTTTCACCAATATATATATAATATACTAGCTGTTGCCCGCGGCTTCGCTCCCGTGGACCACCCCACAGGACCCATATCGGGATGAAAAAAATATATAATAGATATATAATAGCCTATGTCACTGAGGAATAATGTAGCTTTCTATTGGTGAAAAAATTTTTCAAATCGGTCCAGTAGTTTCGGAGCCTATTCGGTACAAACAAACAAACAAAAAAATCTTGCCTCTTTATAATATTAGTATAGATAGTATATAGTATAGATGATATATGATATTATGTTATTGTAATATTATGATGATATTATTGATATTATGGTTTGGTTTTCTGGATTTTTTAAAATAGCAGCCTGAATTTATGTCCAGTTGATGGCAATAGGAGCTCGTGGCTAAATAATAACAGCCGCACTGGTCGATCATCAAAGTTAAGCAACGCTTGACGAGGTCGGTCCGTGGATGGGTGACCATTTCAACATACCGAGTTTCCTCCGTGCCTCGGAAAGCACGTTAAGCCGTTGGTCCCGGCTGCCATTTGAAGATCTTTGACAGTCGTTACGGGTAGTCAGAAGCTTGAGATCTGACACCAGTCTTGCCAAGGGGTATCGTGTTACCCAGTTACTGGGTTGTGGAGGTCAGAAAGGCAGTCGCTCCATGTAAACCACTGGTACTCAGCTGAATCCGGTAAGACTGGAAGCCGACCCCAACAACAATTGGGAAAAAGACTAGGCAGATGATGATGATGATGGGAATAGGCTCACCTATTAGCTGCAAATGCAGATGTACTAAAGGTCAAGGACACCTCTCAATAACTCTTCAGGGAATACAGACATGATATTATGCCCTGTTATCTTCTTTTACATAAACCTTAGGCTATGTAGCAACTTGAGCACCTAGTACACAAGCCAAGCACCACTATTAATTGCCAACAGCTGTAACTTTGCCCAGCCAAAGCTGTAATTTACCTGTTAAGTCGCGACGAGGCGTAAGCACCGATTATTAATAGCAGTTCAGGAGTATAGTTTGAAAGTGTAGTTGAATAGGTTCTTTGGCCTAGCTAGAAAGTTCTTTACTGGCTTAGTACCTTGACTGAATACATACATAGACTTTAGGTGCGTATGCCACAAACTGACCTGTGTTAACATGGGGCTGGTACCCACTAAGGGTTCAACATAGAAGGACATTCAATTAGGGATTACAATTGCAGCGTATTTCTAGCCCAGGAGCAGCGGTGACCCAGTGGTAACGGCCACGACTTACAACTTGTAGGTTGTGGGTTCGAACCCAGGCAGGTGCTTTACTTTTAAATTGTTTCAGCACCTCTTCTCTCAAAACGGTGAAGGCAAACATCTTGAGGAAACAAGCATGTCTACGAACCTAAAATTCGAAGACACGTAACATCCACCAACACGCACTGTGCCCGCGTGCTGGATTATGGCCCATAACCTCTCACAGAGTGGAGGGCTGCACGCACAATGGACCAAATGGGAGTTAGTGTGGCAAAGGGGTTCCATCTGTCCTATCCTATCCTAACCCTTTCATATTATATTTTATGAAAATTATTATCGCTGATAAAATATGACGTTTTTAAGGCCTTTTGGCCAACTGACTATAGTATACCACTCAATAAGTTTTTTTTTGTTTTGTTTTTATCACATTAGCCCGTCAACTGGGCTGCTCGACTGTACCTATATGTTGCGCCGGAGTTAGGTAATTACTTTAGTTGTAATATTGGTAATGGGAAGGTTGATTAATGTTTTACTATATATTATTTTTTTCGGTATCATTTAAGAAACCAAACATTAATCCTGAATAATTTACCTCTGTAAATAGGTGTAATAGGTACGAACGTAGTTAATATACACAGGTAAAATATTTTTTTAGAAAACGTTTCCAATTACCACAAATCCATATTCAATTAAGAACACGTTTAATAAATGGCATCTGCCGCCATGAAAAATTAAAGTAATTCCACAAGGAAATTAGAATATCGAAATACCTTTTGTTTGTTTTTAATTAATTGGAGCAAGCCGCGATCAAAACCACAGGCGTTCTATGCCATGTTTAATTAAAGTTTTTTTTCATATTAACCAATGCGCGCCATATTGTTATTTGCAAATAATTTCGGTCAGAGCTGCGTGTTTTAGTTATTATTATTTTTTTGGTTCATCTTTTCAGCTTAAGACTTAAATACGTTCCCCGCAGCCATAATTATAAACCAGGTCATCGATCTACTTAGGCCTCAAAACGCTGAGTCTTCCAGTAAGCGTTTGCTACTTTAGAACTTTTACTTTTCGGCCCCATCGACCATCCGTTTCTATTCACCAGGACACATTTCAGACGTGAAGGAAAGAAGAAAGAATGTTTGTTGCCTACTGTAACAAAATATAAACTAACACAAATTAGATCCAGGATGCCAAACCATGTCTCATCAATAGTCCATTTCGTCAAATTGTGATTGCAGCGGCCTACTTGGATACGCAATTCAGAGCGTTCTATAATATTATAATATAGGCCACTGGAGTTCACCACTGAGAGGCACTGCTATTTTGGAGATGGTGAATACTTCTCTTCCCTCAGTCTGCACTGCTCACAAATAGCCACTGGATTGAAATACCGAATCAATCATTTAAAGTCTCTGTCACGAGAAGCTATAAATTTTGTAAATAAAGAACTCTACTAAGTTACGTAGCGACATTTCAATCAACAACAAATAAGGCCAAATTCAATCATCTCAAAGTAAAACACGTGTTAAACGAAACTATTGAGCTATTTCACTTGGTCAGATTATATTTTAGCGATATAAAGCGCTGTCGTCTAACGTTTTGTGGTACAGGCCCCCTAGCCAAGTTACAAACGTTTCGTATCGAATCTCTTTCTACAATCGTTAACGCCTCCTATTTGTATGGTCTGACCACGTGACTTAACGTTCAGATGTGTCATTTCCATATATTGATTCGTTTTCTACTAGCGTTATCGATTGAAGATTGTCAACTTGGCTTCTCAGATGCTGGAATGCGTCTGACTCATGGAACGTTCCAGAACCACAAAACATTACCTTCTCGTGACGGGGACTTTAGGTACGTTGGCCATTTATGGCTGTGTCCATCTCACAAGTTATTTGGGCGACCCTCATTTGAAGCGTGCAACCAGGACAAATAAATAATCTAACTACCATTAACATTTTATAATATTTATTAGGGATTTGGACATAAAAAAGTTATTTCATCAATCCGAATTGCTTCAAAATCAATATTTTATGTAAAAACTTTTCACGGGGTCGTAAATATCGGATTTCTTTCGCGCTTTTTATGAGTTTTGCTATAATAATGTACGTTATGCCACTTACTTAAATCTTGCAGATTTTTTCGTTAGTTATTTTTCAATTGCAACTTTTTTTTATCTCTATAGGATAGTATTTACATTAAATAACTACAAACAATCCGGAAGCAAAATTGTAGTGTTGTGGGTAATTGTACACTAACGAGCAATGAAAAAGTTCCAGTGACATACCACCAAATTACTCCTAAACGGAAAAAGCTAGCTTAATGACGCCGTCTGCAATATTGAAGTACCTTTAACAGCGCATCAGAATATTACCAACTAAAAATGTAAATATTGTGTTCAAATTTTAAATTAAAGTGAAAAAATTTAATTAAGGTGTTTGTCGGCATTTTGTGGGTGGAACTTTTTCATTGCTCGGCAGTTTATTACTATATATATTCAACTACACTTAACCTTGAATATGCCTACAATATTTCATAGTATTTTAGGTAGGGAGGCCGTCTCATAACATCATGAAATTGCCGTTTACAAATTAACAATACAGACAATAGAATAAATTCTGCTCACCCCTTATAAAAATGAGTTTAAAGATAAAGACAAAACTAAACATCAATTTATCGTCCGTTCTATGTAAAGACAAACTATAAACACCAAATAGATTTACCTAGAGAATGTTTATCGCGTTTTTATTGCTTTGTTCAACGTCGGGAATCGAACCCCGTTTACAGCCAGTCATAAACTAAGTCGGACGAGCATTCGTAAATGTTAAAATGTAACTAAACGATGTTAACTTAATGTTTCTAGATTATTTTAACACTTTATGGTAAGATAATATGGAGGAAAAGGGTTTTGTAAATGCGTTCTACTTTCAACTTGTAAAGTGCAGTCAATTTTATTTGTAACCAAATTTAATTTCAATTTAACCTGCACATATGATTGTTTTTTTTTATATTTTGGAAAAGCTGACACCAAAGGCTAACACGATATAGCCTTGATTCGAAAAAGCTGTAAGTTATGGGGCCTTTTGCTCAGCAAAAAGTTTTTTTTTTTAAAACGTAGCCCCTCACTAGGAATTTCTTCCTGTATCATGGGTGCGTTAACAAACATTTAAACTCCCATACACAAAACACCCAGATCCGGAACAACTATCTGTAGGCAATACAAATATTTGATGTGCGGGAATCGAACCCGCGACACGCAGCACAGCAGCCGATCGCTCACCCACTACGCCAACCGTGTCGCAACAATTATCATTCTAATTTGGAAATAAGCGAATAAAATTAACTTATAAATGTGGACAGGGTGAACCACGCGTTTTACTGATGCCACAATTTGGTCATACATAGATCATACCAGATTGAAGTGAACTCACCACGTGGTCGGCTATCGGGCGTAGTCGTGTGCGCGAGACATCAAAAATGGTATATTTTTTGTTCGGTAAACGATTATAAATAAACGTCTAGTACGTCCGTCTTTTTCTTCTTTTCGTTTTGAGACGAGTAGGTTGCCCCGTTTATCGCAGCATCAGAAGTGTTGTATAGGCCATCTAGGGTATATGTGAATGGACAGTTGGGATACTCCAGTAAGTGGGAGATAGACTGCAGTCTATGGCCTATACATAGGAGCAACGCACTCGCACTGGGAGATCGATGGATGGATAAGCTCCCATTCTATCAAATTATATTGGCAGCGGCTTACCTATGCAAACGATTGGACTTATTTCATATAGGCCACCATAATTCATAACCAAGAGGCAAATGATCCTAGGGATGAACGAAAGGGATGAATTTAAAATCATTAGATAAAACAATTATTAAAATGTTTGCTTAAATCTATGTCAAGTTGATACCTCTCTGCCCACAATTTGCTCCTCTCCGTATGCGGCCAGTCCTGTATTGCCTGTCCTGTTCATAGGAAGCTTTTACGGAAGACCGTACTTTGCTATTTAATTCTATGGAAGGTAGGTATCCACTAATTAGGCAGCCGTCAATCAAGTGCCAGAACTTCCTCATTCCCTCATTCATCGAAGTACAAACTTCATCGAATCGTGAAACTTCGGCATACAGCATTCATAAAATATTGGCTGATCTAATTCAAAGTTGTGTGTTACTTCATTACTTGGCACGTGCCTCGATCTAACTAAAGGGTATCCAATGACCTGCTTTTAGAGGTACAAGATTATTATTTTTCAACGGATTTTCCGACATGTAAATCGTACGTTAGTCCGTGAAATCTTACTAATACTGATATAAAGAATTCATCTTAAAGTAGCCCACGGCTTAGGTCTCATATCTTATCTTTTATATTACAATATAATCAGTTTTTTCAATCAATTCCAAGAAATACCTTTTACAAACAGTAAATCTTTTTAAACATTAGTTTGGATTTAGAGTAGATAAAAGCATCTGCCCCACATCGTGCATCGACGAACACTCATGAACTGTAGCCTAATCTAATTTGGTGCTAAACTATGCCAAATATTTTAGGCTTAATCGAAATTAGTCTCAATTTCCTAGAAAAGTAAGCTAACTTTAGATATTACCTAAGTGACCAAATTGTACTTACTAACCTGGATACTAGGTATCTAGGACCCTGATCAGCAGTCAGTTACATAATTATGTGGTAGGAAGGTTGTGATGACTTGGCAAACCTCGTAATATAAGGATTCTTAATAAACCTCAAGCAAACAATTTTAAAGTTAGGTGCAACAAAAACCGGTAAACACCGTATTATATTTATCGCTAGCCACGATTTAAACTTCGCTTGAAACTTAACTGTTAAGCGCTGAACAGTAAATAATCCGGTATAATAGTTTAAACTGAGTTTAAAATCGCCTCGGATGTAGAAAATTGTATCTTTATTATATTTGGGAAAACTTACAGTTTAAGGTGTTGACACTTAGTAGCACGACCATGAACTGTACTAAAATCCTTTTAATTTGTACTATTTTATACAACTAATTAGAAATTTTATATCTCTCGATTATCGCAGATATAAAAGTCGTGCTGGCGAGATTCTTTCCCAGCACGACCACGCTAAAATTGCAGCTGGCGAAGAAGTGATGAAACGGGAGCATACCTGCTTTTCTAACAATTTTGGACAATTTACCAGTAAGGAAATATAGTACATAATGAGTACAAATTTTTAGGCATGCTCCCGTTTCATCAATTCTACACCAGCTGGAATTTTAACGTGGTCGTGCTGGACAAATCTCGCCAGCAGGCCCTAATTATCTGCGATAATTGAGAGGTATAAAATTTCTATTAGTGGTATAAAATAGTACAAATTAAAAGGATTTTAGTACCATCTAAAGTTATAATGAATGCGTTCATGGTCGTGCTACGAAGTACAACACAGTTTAAGATGCTTAGTAGTATTTAACATTTTTGGGGATGTAATATTCTAAAAGCTTCTTCTCTTTCAGAGTTTAAAATGCATATAGATAGAATTTTAAGTCCTAGAGTAAAGTAAAATGACACCACTTAGCTGGAGTTTAATTGTCAACCATCGCTATAAGGAGCACCGAAGCCTAATTGCGTCAGTGAATTCGGCAAGGCAAAGGGTTTTTTACCCCATTAAGAGTATGAACAATCAACCAATCACATAGACGGAAATCCACATCGGTCTTTCATTTCGCATGTGATTGGTCAATTGTTGATACTCTTTCATGGAGTTAAACCCTTTGCCTTGCCGAATTTACTTACGCAATTAGGCTTCGGTGCATGTGAAGTTATTTACCTTCGGTTTACAAATCTTACTTTTCTTATGTTGAAATAATTGCTACAGTACATAGTCGACTGAATCTATCAACCAGAACAATGTCCTCAGTTCAATGGCACTCCTCCAAACTTACAAATACACCAGCTGTCGGTACTCCGAACTCTTCAAACAGTGGTCACAAAAAAGGGTCAAACACATGTTATGAATAGAAGAGCTACAAGTGATGTCAATATTTATGGGAAAACTTTAAGTGCCTGTAAACGTCGACCCACGTCCCACTATAAAACTCTACAACTATTTTCCTGTTCTCTTTTTGTTGTAGACATGGTTATAATAACTGTTTAGTTACTTCAGGGTTTTGTAGTTATAAAGAGACCATTTTCTTTTGTGCGGATTTATTTAGGTCATCGTCGTCATTATCACATCAGCCGAAAGACATCATAGATTGAGTGTTATAGTAGGTCAGTAAATCGTAAATTTTGAAACTATGTTTATTTTCATTGAGATTATTCATCATCTTCATATCAGCCGAAAGACGTCCACTGCTGGATATAGCTGTCCCCCAAGTGTCGCCACTTAGACCGCTCCCGTGCATCTCGCATCCAGCGGATCCCCGCACACTTCACCAGGTCAACGGTCCACCTGGCGGGAGGCCTGTCTTCCGGTTCGCGGTCGCCACTCCAGAACCTTTCTGCCACATCGGCCATCTGTTCTGCAAGCAATGTGCTCTGCTCACTGCCACTTTAGTTTGGCCATTTTCGGGATATGTCGGTAACCCTGGTTCTCTTGCGGCTCTCAACATTTCTGATTCGATCACGCAAGAAAACGCCGAGTTTCGCCCTTTACATTGCCCTTTGGGTGACTGCAAGCTTTCTGATGAGACCCATTGTGAGCGACCACGTCTCAGAGCCATAGGTCATCATTGGCAACACACATTGGTCACAGAATTTCGTCTTGAGACACTGTGGTACGTTGGTTTAATTTAGTTGAGATTATTAATTATTCGAAAAGATGAATAAAACGGTCAAGAGCAAGTTCGGCTCGCGTTATCTTCATTTTCAAGGGTTACGAATTTCACTGTTAGGAGGGGAGGTCTCAGTTAGTTGTTTTGCCCGGGCCTCTGGCAGGCTTAGTCCACCACTGCTGTTGACACTACTAGCTGCTTAGCTCTTGTACACATTTATAAAAAAAAAAAGACACTATCGCTAAGTACCTCATGCTTTCAGGTAGTTTCTCCGGTATCAGGGACGGATAAAAAGCAAGCCATATAATAATAATGATTGATTTTCGTTATTTGTATCATTACCATTAATAACCAAGTTTTATTCTCCAGAAGTGTTGCTGAAACTACCAGTACACTTATTTTTATCCGACTGCAAGGAAAGGATTGTTTTTCGTGCGTATCTTGTATGCATGTAATATTCTTTATTACCTCATATCCTTCAAACTACTAGACGGATTTATTTAAATAAGACATCGTTACTGCGTCTTGTTTGCCCAAGTGTTCTTGAATAGGTCGTGTTTAACAAAACAAACATGGCAGATTTTGTGCGCCTTATTGAGCGGGTCCCAATTTTTTCTTAAAAACCCATCGAGTGATGTATATAAACGAAGTCTTTTAAGAGGTATATGTACCCTTATATCACATCACATCATCAGCCTATTAATGTTCCCACTGCTGGGACACAGGCCTCGGCCCAGGGATGGGCCGTAATACGCCCTTAAAAAAAAATCCCTTAAATAATAATTTCCTTTATAAAAGTAATTCGAAAAAAAAAATATAACTAATAGTTGTAAATAAAAAAAGTTAATAGGCTGACCGCCTACACAGCATGATTTTCTTCTTGTTTACATCTTTTTAGTTCTTCTCTTAAGGAGTCGGGATTTTGATTTTGAATCTCTCATGCTTTCTTAATAATGATAGCAAAACTTTGACACTTTCCCATGATTGAAAAACGAATCCTTCATGCAGCAATATTTCAAAGAAACTTTCAGCACAAAGAAAACCCACTTAAACTAAAATAACAACCGCTCCACACTATAATACAAATATGATTGTTATACAAAAACATCGAACAAACTTCAAACATTGCCCGAGGCCGACTGAGTTAGACACCGACTTCAAACTTGTAGCCGCAGTTATGATTTACGCGGAGCTACTACACATGCTTACCGACTTCAATTCAGCGCACATGTGCGAGTTTGTCGCGCGACTTTGTCTTAAATTGTATTGCCGTAGAACAACAGCTCATGTTATCCAGACTTGTTCGGATCGAAGACAAAGACAATTAATTTGTTGATGATGAAGATGACTATTCCTTTCTGGCTAGCCTTTCCCAACTAGGTAAGTTTGGTTCGGCTTTCAATGAAGTGGAATACTTTATTCTACTACTGGCTTCTTGTTTTAACTGCCAGCAGCTTCGCCCGCGTGAATGTCAAGAATTATCCCGAGGGAGCATATTCCCGGGATAAGAAGTACCTATGTTTATGTACATATTCCTGACTATAATCTATCCCTATGCCAATTTTCATCCAGATCCGTTCAGCCGTTCTGGCGTAAACAAATAATAAACATACTCACAAACTTACGCCTTTATAATATAAGTGTTATTATAACTATATGCCTCTTCTCTTGTTTAGTTGTACAAATCTAAATATTACCTTAATTTTATTTTTGGGTGGGAAATCATCCAATGACTTGTCCCGCTCTGGGTGAGGCGGGAGGGCATGTCAGACTTTTACTGACTAAAACCCACCCGTGTTCCTTCAGTTGCTTGAGCCAGGGCTGCGGTAACTCTATTCCAAATTTATCCGCGACCGAGACAGGCATCGGCCCTTGCGGACCCCGTCAGTTCTGCTGATATCTCTTTGAGGCGCGCGTGGAACACAACGCGCCGTCGACTCGGGCCTGGTCCTTATCGGACGATTAGCTACATTGTTTTCTCATGAATTTGTTTGCCAGTCTTCTAATCGCTACTAGGTAATTAATTAAATCAAATCAAATCAAATCAAATGTTTTTTATTTCACATAGGCCTACATGGGCACTTATAAAACGTCGACAAAAGGTGCACGGTTCGGGTTAGTCGTTTCCTGTGGAGAAGAACCGGCAAGAAACTCCACGGTTACTCTTTTAAAAAAAATGGTTTGTTTTTACAATATTTCCACGTTACAGTATTAGTGCTTAGATATGGGGGGACAACGTAGGCCCGACAATAAGTCGTAAGAAACTAAAAAAAAATTTTTATATACGAGAGAGTTAACAAATGTTAACAAGCGTCTAGAAATCTAGAAGGCCTACAATGTTCACACATTCACAAAACAATCAGTAAAAGAATCTATACAAAGGAAAAAATAAATAAAAATATATAACAAGACTAAATTTAACATGTGGCACAAATTTTGTTATCAGTGCTGTAACTATTCATAGCAAAGGGCTATAAAGATCATTGAAATCATTGTAAAAAGTCTAATTAAAAGAAAGAAAAAAAGTAAAAATGAGATTGAGAATAGTTAGAGACATCCACATATTTGTGCCGTTTATGAGTTACCAGGGAAGCCGCATGCGCAGAAGGAGCTAAAATTTTTATCTTCAACGTAGTCCTTGATTTTGTAATAATTATGCTTTTTTAATAAGGACACGTTTGATGTAGTTTTTGAACTTTCCATCGGTCAATTCTATAACTGGCTTTGGCAACTTATTATAAAAGCGTATACTGTTTATAAGAAAAGACTTGCTAGTTTTCGTTAATCTGAATTTGGGTATTACAATTTCATGCTTACTGCGTGTATTTAAATTATGGAAATCGCTTCTAGTTTTGAAAAGCCCTCGATTTTTGCGGACATACAAAATACATTCCAATATATAAAGAGAAGGTAGAGTCAGTATATCGATCTCTTTAAATTTTTCTCTGAGGGACTCTCGTGGACTCATTTTATAGATTGCGCGGACTGCCCTCTTTTGTAAGATGAAAATTGAGTCAACGTCTGCAGCTGATCCCCACAGCAGAATGCCATAAGACATAATACTGTGGAAACAAGCATAGTATACTAACCTTGCTGTGGCTACATCGGTTAACTGCCTTATTTTCCTTACTGCATATGCAGCCGAACTTAACCGACCCGAAAGAGTTCTAATGTGCGCGCCCCACTGCAATTTTGAATCGATAGTAATCCCTAAGAATACAGTTTCCTTTATAACTTCAAGATTTTTGCCGTCAAGATTTAAATTTAGGTCACGTTGTGGTACATTTGGTAAGGAAAACTTCAGACATTTTGTTTTTTTTCGCATTTAGTAAAAGATTGTTAGCTGCGAACCATTTAGAGAGAACAATCAGACTTTCGTTGACATGTAAGACATCCGTATCTTTCCTATCTATTTTAAAAATTAGCGAAGTATCATCAGCAAATAGAATTATATCCGATAATTTGGCCATCATAAAAGGGAGATCATTAATGTAAACAAGAAAAAGGAAAGGGCCGAGAATTGAACCTTGGGGCACGCCCATCTTGACTAGAGACCCGGAGGACGTCGCCCCATTAACATTTACTTTTTGCTGTCTGTTTGATAAATAGGAAAGCACAAGATCAGCAGATTTTCCTCGAATTCCGTAGTGGTGTAATTTACAGATCAGTGTGTTGTGGTCGACGCAGTCGAACGCTTTCGAGAGATCACAGAAAATACCAATGGCATCCTGGGACTTCTCCCAAGATTCCAAGATGTGGCTGATGAGTTTTACTCCCGCGTCCGTTGTCGACCTACCTTTCGTGAAACCAAACTGTTGACTATGCAGGATCTTATTTGAATTGAAGTGAGACAACATCTGTTCCAGCATGATTTTTTCATAGATTTTACTCAATGCTGGAAGCACGGATATAGGCCTATAATTTGAGGGATTACTCTTACAGCCTGATTTGAAAATTGGTACTACTTTACTGTGTTTCATTAAGTCAGGAAAAGTGCCGCTGTCCAAACATTGATTGAATATGCCTGTTAGGACAGGAGCAATTGAGTCAATAATATCTCCAAGAACCCTAACGGATATCCCCCACAAGTCTTCAGTATTTTTTACGTTGAGACTTTTGAACGCGTTTTTAATTGTATCAATACATATTGATTTAAATTTAAAGGTTGGTATGTCTTTAGTAAAGTTTTCTTTAAGAAGAGCTTCAGCTAATTTAGATGAGGAGGGAAGAGACTTCGTAACCTCTAACGGAATGTTGGTAAAGAAATTTTCTAATGTCTCAGCGACTTCTTGCTTACCAGAAATGGTTTGATTAGATATTTTCAAAGACAACTCATTCTGAATTTACAAGCGGCATTGTTGGTAGTAAAGTACAAGCTAATTGGTACCATTCTAGAGAGACTTATAATTAAAAATTATACATTTACCTACTGTAATGTTATTTTACCAACCATTACTAAAACAAAAACAAAGCAAACACTAAAACACAGCAAGCAAATCCGGCGAAAAACGCCGCAAAAATTAGATGCAAACTGTTTAAACTAACACTTTTAATGCCCTAATTGGCAAAGATTACGCCCGTTTTAAACTACACGGAGAAAATTGCTCACATTAATGCCCACACAAATTGCGCCGCAGTGCGGGGTTAAATCCGTGAGTATTGCTAATTTGTATCAATTTAACAACATGCTCTGTTATATTGCACGTTAATAAGCTTGCATCGATGTTCGTTGGATTTGAAGGGTTATGTGTTGGTAGAAGTGTATTCATGATTTTTGTTGTTCTCAACTCAGTGTTACTCGTTCATTTTATTAGTTGGTTAGCCAAAAGAAGAACAATGAAATTATTTTACAGATGCAGATAAACTGATATATGCATGACTGTTTCTTCAGTAAATTTATTTATTTAAGTATACACGTATAACTTTATAGGTCACAACTAAGACGTTATACAGTGCAAATAACACAAGAAGATATAAAACAAAAAATACTTAAATGAAATTTATCTCAATGAATTAACGGGCGTCGTCATTAATAGATTGCTTTCACGGAATTATAAGATACAGCAGCATACAAAATAGATCTTACGTTCAGTATAATCATCACCATTCCAACGGAAACTCGTCCATCCCTGAGCATAGACCTCTCCATAGCGCTTCCACATCGACCGGCCTTTTGCTTTGCTCATCTAGAGGTCTACTGGGGCATTCACCGGTTAACCTTTTTAGAAGTGCTCCCATTCATTCAACCAGTAACAATCCGGAAAACAAAATTAATTTAAAAGTTTGCCGACGAAATGCTCCTGGAATGCGTCGAATGATTCAGCAAAACAAACCCCTTTTAATACCTACACTTTACCTAAATAAGTATTTAATACTCGAAATATGTCTAACCTGTACATACGTCAAACATTTTGGATCATAAGCTCGCTGGCTAAAGACTGACACAAATTCTCCGCAACATAATATTCGTCAACAAAGTTATCTATTCACAAAATTTATCATGAACCGGCGAATTTTAAGACAGACGTCACATTGTGAACCCAGACAACTCAAGCACTCAGTTAAATTAATGCGAGCTAGGTATGTTCGTGTATTAAAACATATGAGACGGACAAAGAGTAAGTGATTTTTGGGAATAGATGGTGTGTTTCTTTGAAGTATCGATGAGCTTGTAATTGATTTTCGCGTGCTTTTAATTTTTGTTGACTTATCAGTATTCATTTACATATCATCATCATCGACATATCAGCAGAAAGACGTCCACTGCTGGACATAGGCCTCCCCCAAGCGTCACCACATTGACCAGTCCCGTGCGTCTCGCTACCAGCGGATCCCCGCAACCTTCACTAGGTCATCGGTCCACCTGGTGGAGAGCCTTCCATCACAACGTCTTTGGGTTCGCGGTCGCAATTCCTTACCTTTAATACCTTTCTGCCCCATCGGCCATCCATTCTGCGAGCAATGTGCCCTGCCCACTGCCACAAACATAAAACAAAAACATGTTCATGATGTTTCATGTTTATAAACATGGTATAAACAAATACAAACTATTTTGAATGTATAGATGATGGAAGGAAATACACATAAAAGGATTAAATATCTTAGTGAACTCAGCTACTATTCCAATCAGCCTATTTCTTAACCTCACCTTGACACCAACAAGGGGCTAAAAAACTAGAACGGCCAAATAAAAGAAGTTTGTTCTCCCGGGATGAACCAAAGGTATAGTAAGTATACCAGAGCTGAGGCGCGATTTACCGGATCTTTTTTATACCAAAGGGAGTGCCCTGAAAAGCTACAAAAAATGGCCACTACGTGAGAAAAATCGTCATAAGGTTAGGTTTTGTCACTTCAACACAGAAAGTATTTATGAAAATATACGTTTTTTTTTTTTTTTTTTTTTTTTTGGCTGGGAAATCATCCAATGACTTCTCCCGCTCTGGGTGAGGCGGGAGGGCGTGTCAGACTTTTACTGACTAAAACCCACCCGTGTTCCTTCAGTTGCTTGAGCCAGGGCCGCGGTAACTCTTTTTCAAATTTATCCGCGACCCAGGCAGGCATCGGCCCTAGCGGACCCCGTCAATTTGCTGACATCTCTTTGAGGCGCGCGTGGAACACAACGCGCCGTCGACTCGGGCCTGGTCCTTATCGGACGGCGAGCTACCCATTACTCGCCGTCCGCAGGCCCGCGCCTACGGTGGCCGGGAATCGGCTTGCGACTCCCGACGCCCAGGGCGTCTCCTGCGGTGGCGAGGGGCGTGAGGGCGTCTCCGTTGCATCTCCCTCACGCGTTCCGCCTCCTCCTTTGCGAGCATTACTGCTTCGCAGAAGGAGGAGACATGAAAATATACCTAATTTCATTGGACGTAACATTCACCTATATTCACTTAGGCAGAGAGGCATCTATTAGTACTCCCACACAAGACAAACGCAATTGGAATACTAAAGAAAAAAAAAACAGGTTTTACCGGCAGCATCTTCGAAAATTTGCCCAAGGAATCAAACTGTAGGGATAAAAAACATTCTTCATCCTATCCCTGGTCACATACCTTTGTACAAAATTCAGCCGTTGAAGCGTTATTTATATACAAACATCCAAATATTTAGACATCCAAAAATACAGACCCTCATATCTTATGAACAAGAAGTGGGATTATTGAACAATAGCTCATTATACCACAGTTAAAGTTTTACTACTTTTATTTTCCTAATTATTCCTTTTCAGTAAGACACTTCTGACACACATTCAACTCTCGCTAAACGGAGTATAAATCAACAACATGATCGTAAACAGTACATCTCTCATATTCCCAACCAGTTGTTAATTGTTCAAAAAGTTCCTCATAAACTGTCTGTATCATTTTACATTTTAATATTCCTCAAATATTTTGTACCGCGAGTTGCAATGTACAGTCGAGTTGTTTATACCTTTGTCAGTTTTCCAATAATTTAAAATTTAATCAGAACACATGATACCTTAGGAAATTTCGCCACTGACCAGACTCCTACATAGAAAACTAAGTATAATTTTCAAAACAAAAATCAAAATAGCGGTATACTTTCGCTATGAGTTTCTAATTGACATCAAACTAAAACCTTTTTAATAGACTTGCCATTTATGAATCAAATCTGTTCCAATGAGGATGAACCAATTAACGTCAGTTTAAACTTGGAACGTTGACCAAGGTCCAGAATTTCGTATAGCTGTCAATGTTTGTGACGTACCTACTAAGGTCATGCAAACCATGTTTACATTTAAATCATATTCAATACCTTAAAGCACTGACATTGTTTGACCCGTAATCTGAGGGATCGCAAAATATTTACAACAATAATATAATTGGGAAAAAAGCCGCCCACTCACAACACAAATAGTGGAGTTAGACATACCGGAGGCCTTACGCTACACCAGCGCCTCTAGCGACAAATTCATACGCGGTAGCCCTCATTAACAATATCATTGTCATTTTTAATTAGCAACAAAGTGTCAGTCTGTCTCAAAATGACACTTTCCGTGACATTACGACAATAATGGTATACAATCATGGCTGGTAAAGCAAATACTGACATGCATATTGCAAACGTAAACCGACCTTAAGTGACGAACCTATTTTTACTGTGACTGTACCACAGACCGAAACATTTTGTACCACGACACCGACCGTATTTAGTTCCATCGAATAGTTGTAGGTTTAACTTTGAAAAGTTCAAATCAGTGCCGGTAGGTATAAGTTTTGAAAACAAACATGCTTTATCCTCTTATTTGTTTTAGATGTTGGAATTTTGTTGTATGATTCGTAACATGTCTATGTAATAAGCTAGATTTTTGTCGACTGGATTTCGTGTTTCGAAGCATTTTCCATTCTGTAGATATTTTTTTTTATTTTGTCGCTTTACAAAATTATTCATCATTTAGTTTCCTGTAGATAGTTACTTCAAAACTTTATCTACAGCAAACTTTTGCTTGTCCTTGGAATCAAGTTTAGACTAAAATGCTCGACTTAATTTTAATTTATCACATTTCTCTAAGTTGCACCAACAGGTACCCAATTTTCCGCAATCCACATTTTTCAGCTGCCTTTTCGCGTGTACTGCTCATCTAATTGCAACTTATAAAAGTAACTAAAAAGTCTCATCAATCGCCGCTCGTCCCCCAAAATAAGATCACCGTTTAATTATTCCCTTCAAAGATGCACCCAACACTTGGGCAGAAAATTTCTCTCTACCCATAAATATTCAAATCTATGTGTCAGCGCTTAAAACGCATTGTCGAGACGGGGGAGCTCAGTAGCCATGGCTTGGTCACCCACGGTGAAACGAAGAGGAAACCGAGGAGGGAACGCTCGTCAGGGCTTTTGCCGATTAAGCCGATGACTTAGCAGCCAACAAGTAGGTTGTGGTGCCGCTTGAAAAAAAAAGGAGACATCGCAACTGAGCCAGGCCGCGATGTCGTATAGAACTTCCCAGGGCCTCCTATACGTTATCGCGGCTGTGAAATGTGAGGGTGAGAGGCCGCGGCGGGAGAGGAGTGCTAATATTGCGGTGCGCCGCTCTCCCTACCTTCCGCGGTCTTTACGGGGTCGCCACCGTCTGATGGTGGACGCGGTGGGGCCGCAGGGGAGATCCCTATTTCCTGCGGCCAAAAAGTGGTAGGGGCAGGAACAAGTGTGCCATACACGGGGTCATCTGGTGGTCATGTGCTGGTTTGGTCTCTGGGGTGGTCATGGCGTTCAATGTGTTCTTGTGCACCGGTGATGGGGGGAGAAGATGGGGATCCCCAGAGGAGGGTCCGGTGACGGACAGCCGCGGCAGATTCGCGGTGAGTGCTAAAGCGTGCCTGTGTGCCCGCAATAAGCGGCACAGGACCACTAAAACTCCACTCGGTCCACCACGGAGTTTTAGTGGGTTGGAGTCCCACATAACTACGCTACCTCTCCGTGGTGGCGCAGTATGCTTGAGCATTTGACCAAGCTAAAAAAAGGAAGAAAAAAAGAGTTTAAAACGGCAAAGTGGGGTGAAAGCAGCTTTGGCACCACGCCCATCCACCGCAGCCATTACGAGATTCTTTAATATTTTAATACTGTGCATTATGCATCGCACTTCAACGCCAGACATTGTGACAGAGTTTAATCCCGGTGAAATGGTTCAAACGGTTTCATTATGAACACTTTGTCTACGGATTACGCGGTCGAAAGTTGAAGTTGCAGTGTGTAGATCAAGTGACGGGGGGAAACTAATGTCAGTTGGTTTTCGGGTTCGTTGAATGCCGTCGACGTAGTTTGTGCATTTTCGGTTCGGTTTTGCCGGGTTATGAGATAATTGTATTTACTTATCATTCGTATGGGTAAGTCTCTACTTTTATAAAGTTACATTAAGTCCTTTTGCACCTACAATCTACATCATCCTTCCCTGGCTTTCGTAACTAAGCGTTACCGTACGGGTTTCATCATCAGCCTACAGTAGTTCACTGCTGGACACAGGTCTCTCCAATCGCTTGCCATTTATTTAGATTTTTGGCAATTCCCATCCAGCTACCCACCAGCTATAACAAGCTACATTTCCGAATGGACGGTAGAATCAATTATTGTTACTTTTAAATTATTATTTTTTCGACGTTCAAAAGTGCCGCTTAATGGCTTAATTGAATAAAGAAATTTTGATTTTGATTTTTTGCCACCCTGCGAAGATCGTCACTCCACTTAGCACGAGGGCGTCCCACCCAACTTTTACTAAATATAGCCGATCCATTGCCACATTAACTTACGGGTTTAATTCGAAATCTTTATGACAAAAATTGTAACATCTACAGGTATCACATTATTAACGGCCCTTGGAAGCCTAATCCCTTGAGAAATCCTCCAGTCTAAAAATAAGTATCTACCTAACCTACTTGTAAATACGATCCACAACAGCCTCTTAGAATTCAACTCATTCCCGAAGAAGGCGTGAAAATAAGTAATTACAGCTTTCGAAACACGAAACCGTTTGGCAGACCATCTGAAAACTCGATAGATATTCCCGAAATTAAATTAGAGAAGTAACTCGAGAAGTATCTAAAGTATTCTGTGTTCAGGTGCCTGGAGTTACTGAATAAAGTCAATATTGTTTCATTATGTATACCGAAGGACGTCAAGTACGTACTAACTAAGTAGGTAGGTTAGGTATTCAGATGATCGCAGTTTGATAATTTTATATTTGTGTCGTCTGAATACTGATGGTGTCTATTGGCTAACTAAGCGATAAGATTGACCGATTCCAGACAAAAGTGCTGATAAGTACGCAAAAATCTGCCTACCGTTTTTCCAACTATATTTCATGGAGCTGAATACTACATATTACCTATTTTTAACCGACTTCCCAAAAAGGAGGAGGTTCTCAATCCCAATATTTTTATTTTTTTAATGTATGTTCAGGGATACCTCCGTCACATATAAACGGATTTGCAAAATTGTTTTTTTGTTCGAAAGAAGTTTATTACGAAATGGAACCATTTCAATTTGGTAAAGATCTGATTAAGAACTTCGGAGATATACAACAAAACTCTTCAATAAATTACGGAAAATCTCTCGGGATTGCTGCAATCGTATGTCTGTTTATTGTTTACACAATTTCATAACATACCATCAGGCCAGTACGCTCTTAATGGGTACGCAGATATGAACAATTCACCCTGTAAACTCTTATTCCATCGGTTATGTTCAAGTTAGTTATCGGGTAATCTATTCTGGCATCACTGTGGGCATTACAGGTATCTTACTATTGAAGTTGCCCATTATGTACCAATAAAAAGTTAAAAATAAAAAAACTTCATATTCGGAAGTCGGTGTCAAAAAACAAAGAAACAAAAACAGGAACACCGACTTCTGAAATTGAAGTAATTTTTTACTTTGTTGTGTTTTTATTGGGAAGTCGGTTGTATAATTTACATGGAACGACTGCCTATCTGAACTCCACAACCCAGTAACTGTGAAACACCATATCCCTTGGCACGGTTGCTATCACATTTTCTGGCTTCTGACTGCCGCTTATCCTGTCTAAGACAGCCGAGACCAACAGCTTAAAGTGCTTTCTGAGGCACGGAGTGGACACACATCTACGGACCAGCCTCGGTTGCTTAACTTTAAAGATCGACCTATCCAGCTGTGACTATTTGGCAGCGAGCTCTTTTGAAAAGTACGCACATATTATGCGGCATGGGTATTTCAGTATGCTGTATGCAAATTTGGAGGTACGCGGAACAGGATGTAAAGTCTCGCAAACCTCCATTGAAAAGGGAGGATCCTCCGACCGGATAGGTGTCTGGTCCGAGCAACTGCCCAGCGGTTGATATCGGAGTGTTGTATGTTCAAATCGCGCCAAAAACTTTGTTGCAAGGTGCAGGATTTATATGACGTCAGGTCATTTAGTTCGTAGGTGGTGGCATAGATGCCGCTACGCAAAGTTTGAACACGTATTTTGCGCTTTGCCATCCAATCAACAAACAAGCTTCAAGCCGTTTGCCCATCAAGAGTTTAACTAAGCAAAGCTACGCTAAGTTCAATTTACATTGGTGTTAGTTTAACTTTTCAAACTGAGGTAATTTTCACACAGCATGGGTTGCATAGTTTGTGGTCTTCAAACAAGAAAAAATAACTTAAGTTATGCCAGCCCAGTTTAGCTCTCAATCTGCAGGCGCCTTTATTGAAATGCGGATCAACTTTTTATTATTATTATTGACTAACACTTCACCTGCGACTTCGTTCGCATGATCCGTATTTTATACTTTACTTACTACTTTAATACCTTCTAAGTCTACTTAATAAAAAGAATCCATGTACAGTAAAATTCTTCAAAAATCTTTAACACCCCCAAAATCGTCTTTTAGGTGTAGTTTTGAAAAACTAATAATGATAACCTTTACTATTTCCTTAGGTTAGTATTTAATTCATAATTCTTTATTGTACGCCAAAAAAAAACAACATTACATACAGTGTGATAATAAAGTACATATACAAAGGCGAGCTTAACTCAAAGCTGAGTTCTCTTACAGCAAACCTTAGAGTGACAGAGAAAGTTGACAACAGGAAGAAAATAATCTTAGATTTGAATTGAATAGGACATTACATAATTTAACATATAGTAGTAATTTATTCCATTTAATTGACACCAACAATTATGTTGGTAATCACTTTTATTTGACAAAAGATAGTTTTTTCATGGATAGGTACTTTCTTTCAAAGTATTGTAAAAGACAGATAGCTGTGTCGCTATCATATTATTTTTCTATTACAGCCAAGAATTTGGCTAAACAACTTGCTTCTATTGAGCAATGCCAAGATATGTTACTTAATTCGGCCAATAATTTGGTATCAGAAATTGATATTAATTTAAATTAGAAATTAGGACAATAGGGACAACCTCTTGCAAAATTGTACAGGATGAAAATTGCAAAATTAAATTAAATAAAAGTTTAAAATCAGTAAATAGTATTAACCTGGTGCATCAAAATATTCAAGGATTTATGAACAAAGATTTAGAAGTAGAATTATTTATGAACTTTAACAGTATTGATATTCTTTGTATAACTGAACATTGGCTTAAAAGCCACCAGTTATTGTTCAATTTTAATAATCACCAGGTTGGTAGTTCATTCAGCAGAGTTAATGCTATACATGGTGGCTCCTTGATTTTAGTAAGTAACCAGCTTAAATTTAAAGACCGTAAGGATATTGTGAGCCTATCTGTTGAGCGGACAATTGAAATAGCTTGTATAGAATTGGAGCAGTTTATTGTATTAAGTGTATACAGACCCCCTTCAGGATTGTATGACTGCTTTGAAAAGGTAATGGATGAAGTGTTACACAAGATTTGTAACTCGAATAAATCCATTATCACTTGTGGTGATTTTAATGTTAATTTATTAGAAAACTCAGGTTTTTGTAGTAAAATAAAAAGCCTGTTTCAGTCCTACAATCTTGTAAACCTATTTTTGGAGCCCACAAGAATAACCCCTACTAGTGCCACATGCTTAGATAATATTTATACTAATGTTATACCAGTCCACAAAGAAATTATAAATTTACTAGATTCTGATCATTGCGGGCAGAGGATTACTATACCAAACCAAAATAACAAAGTGGCTAAAAAGGATATCACTGTTAACCCCAAAACTGCAAGTCGCTTGGCAGCTTTTAAAGTTAAACTTATTAATGAATTACCAATATTGGCAATTCATTCTAAACCTAATCATCTATATGATGATTTTTTTAATATATACTGTAGACAATTTAATTCCACTTTTATTCCCAAAACTATCTCGGTTAATAGTAATGCTTCATTCGGTGATTGGGCTACGATTGGTATTCATAAAAGCAGAACACGGCTTTATGAGCTGTACAGTGAAAGGACTTATGTAAACACTGCTGAATTTAATTTATATGTTAGAAATTATTCAAAATTATTTAAAAAAGTTTGTTGTTTGGCCAAGTCGCGTTATTTGAGTTCGAAGATTAAAAGTAGTAGTAATGTTATTAAAACGACTTGGAATATTATTAATAGTGAAACGGGAAGATCTGGTAACCGGAATATTGACTACAGCCTATCTATTAATGATAACATCATAAAATCAGACTCACAAGTCGCAGTGGCTTTTGAAAATTTCTTTTCAGATATTCCCATTTCAACTACTAAATCCCTAAACTCATCACCTTCTGTTGCTGAGTCTATACTAAAAGAAAATGTTAATGTTTGTGATTCGGAATTTCTTTTTGAACATATTACTTGTAGAGACATAATTAAAACCTTTCACACTTTAAATGTTAAAAAGACTGCAGATCTGTGGGGACATTCTGTAGAAGTTGCTAAATCCATTATTGACATTGTCGCACCTAGTTTAGCTATTATCTTTAATAATTGTATCGACAGTGGGGAGTTTCCTGACCTAATGAAAAATAGTAAAATAATACCTTTGTTTAAATCAGGTAGTACTTCAGACCCTACAAATTATAGACCTATTTCAGTACTACCTACGTTTAGTAAAATATTTGAGAAATTAATTTTAGAGCAATTGCAAAGATTTTTTAATAAACATAAATTATTACATAGCAAACAGTTCGGTTTTACAAGGGGTCGTTCAACTACTGATGCCGGTGTTGAGCTTTTAGGACATATTTATAATGCATGGGAAGATAAGTGCGATGCCTTGGGAATATTTTGTGATTTGTCCAAGGCATTTGATTGTGTTCTTCATGAAACGCTAATCAGGAAACTCCGCCACTACGGGATCCGGAACAGCGCTCTGGCTCTTTTTACTTCATACTTGAGTGATAGGATTCAGAGCGTTGACGTTAATGGAAAAAGATCTCCCGGATCTATAGTAACAATGGGAGTCCCGCAGGGTTCAATTCTTGGCCCTTTCTTGTTTCTTATTTATATTAATGACTTGCCTTACCTCATAAAGGATAACCATGATATAGTGTTGTTTGCGGATGATACTTCACTTTTGTTTAAACTTAAACGTCAGCAGCTGGTTACTGACGATGTAAATAGCGCGATCTCAAAAGTAGTTCACTGGTTCAATGTTAACAATTTACTTTTAAATGGAAAAAAACCAAATGCATTAAGTTTACCCTACCTCACGTTTGGCAGGTGAAAACTGATGTGATGTTAAAGGGCGAAGAATTGAATCCTGAAAATAGCACAGTATTCTTAGGCCTAACTTTGGATGCTAAGCTTCAGTGGGGCCCACATATAGATAAATTGTCAAAGAAGCTAAGCTCCGCAGCATATGCTGTTAGAAAGATTCGTAATTTAACTGACATAGAGACAGCCCGTTTAGTATACTTTAGCTATTTTCATAGTGTAATGTCGTATGTCTGTTGTGGGGAAATGCCGCCGACATCCAGACTATCTTTGTTTTGCAGAAAAGAGCTGTTAGGTCAATTTATAAATTAAGCCCGAGACACTCTCTCAGAGAGAAATTTAAGGAGATTAATGTAATGACTGTGCCTTCTCAGTATATTTATGAAAATCTTTTATATGCCCATAAAAATATAAAATTGTTTAAAAAATACAGTGATATCCATAACATAAATACTAGGAACAAACACAAATTTGTAGTACCTACAACAAGGCTCAAGAAAATAGGTGGCTTGTTTAGATGTCAATATGTACGCTTTTATAATAAGCTTCCAAGCGACGTACAAGGTTTAAGTGTTAATAAATTCAAATCATTCATTAAACGTAAGTTGTGCCAGAAAGCGTTGTGACAAAAAAGCTTGGGATTGAGCTGCTCCAATTAATTTCGTTATTTATTTTTTTTTATTTTGCTTCATGGATTTAGTTTTTAATTATATTTTTATTTTTTTAATTTTTCTTGCAATGACAAGAATATTTACTTTTTAAAGTATTATATTATTTTATTTTAATTATTGTGAATGTGAAGACTATGTGGATTATTCTTTTTTTTAATTTTAATTTATCTTAGTTAGTTTTTAATCATGGTCTGGCAGTTTGAGTATTTATGCGGCCTACCCGAATGTCCTTTCTTTGGTATTGTTCGTCAATTCGTTGAGCTCCTTAAATTCTAAGTTGAGCTGCACGGTTATTGACAAATGCGTGCACTGACTGGACAGGTCCACTCAATCTGGCTGGTTCTTTTCTCAAAAGACCATTTCAGACATCAGTCTACATGGTCTTCACATGATCTAACCAAGTTTTTGTCTGGACTTTAAAAGAGACTGTGACCTCTGAGTTTGTTTCGGCCTTTCTTCTCAGAGTAGTCAGACAGGAAACGCCGACCTCATCTAGTTTTAAAAAATATAATCGACATGTGAAAGTGTTTGTACAAACCAACTTACAGAAAATAAATCATTTATCATTTATTTATCATTTATAATTATAGAGGGCAGGCATCCAGTGTACAATATTAAAATAACCTATGACGAATTAAATTAAAACATAAATATACTTACTTATATAAATATACATACTAATATTATGTCATTGTGCAAGGAAATGATCTTTAATCTTCCTCTTGAAGACCTCCAGAGAAGGGCTGTCGCGTAGGGAGTGTGGGAGAGAGTTCCAGAGACGCACTGCTGTAACAGAGAAGGAGCCATCATAGCGGCTGGAAGTGTGTCGCGGAGGACGAAGGAGAAGTGGCAGTGCGACAGGTTTTACCTCTCGCCACGAGGTATTCAAAGCGTTCACGAAGGTATTGAGGCGAATTAGGATTGTGTAGGATAGTATAGAAAAGGGATAGGATATGAGTATTTTGACGACGCCGAATCGGCAGCCACCTTAATCGGTTCCGAAACTCCAACACAGGTCGTGTTAGCGGTGGCCAAAAATAAAGCGGATGCACAAGTCCTGCAGTCGCTCGAGTTTATTAAGGAGTACCTCCGTTGCATCTAGAACACAGACATCCGCATAGTCTATGAGCGGTAAAAGAAGGGATTGCGCAAGAGTAACCTTAGTGTGAAATGGTAAGAATTTTTGAAGACATTTAAAGGACTGAAAGGAGTAAAGGACCCTCTTACTCACATTTGCAATATGGACCTCCCAAGAGAGGTTAGGTTAGATTTTTTTGCGGTTTTTAAGTAATCTATGGGCACTGAATCATACACTATCGGCGAGAGAGACTGGTGATCTAATAGGTTGAGCATGTATCTACCACCAACAATGAGCGCTTGCGATTTGTTTGGGTTCAGTAAGAGTCCGTAGAATTTAGCCCACTTGTTAATATTTTCAAGGTCACTGTTGATTGCAGCCACAGCCCCAACGAGTTCACCTACTTTAAAATGACAATACAACTGCAAGTCCTCTGCATAGAGATGATAGTTAGAAGAAAGGACCTAAGTGATAGCATTTATAAAAATTGAGAAGAGAAGAGGAGAGAGAACGCCACGCTGAGGAACGCCCGCAGTCAATTCACACCATTTAGAGGAACACTCATCGGATTGAACTGACTGCGAGCGGCCCCGAAGATAAGATTTGAACCACTCAATTACTGGAGCAGAGACATTAAGGGTGTAAAGGATTCCTAAAAGAATGTCAGTAGTACTATACGTAGTAGTATTTATACCAAGTTTCAAATATATAAGCTCAACAAATTGCCACCTTTTCGGTAGAATTTCCAAATACTTGAATTATTTTTATCAAACAAAAGCGTACATCTATAATTTCACGTGCACACTTAAAAGCGTTGAAATTTCACACATACTATCAACCCCCTTTTACCTCCTTAGGGGTGGAATTTCCAAAAACCAACAAATACATGAATTCTTTTTATCAACCAACAGCGTAAATCTAAAATTTCACGTGTCCAACTTACAAACTGTAGTTTCATACAAACTTTCAACCCCCTTTTTACCCCCTTGCGGGTGGAATTTTCAAAAACAAATAAATACATGAATACATGAATTCTTATTATCAATCAAGAGCGTAAATGTAAAATTTCACGTGTCCAATTTACAAACTGTAGAAATTTCATACAAACTTTCAAACCTCCTTTTACCCCTTAGGGGTGGGTGGAATTTCCAAAAATTCTTTCTTAGTGCGCATTTACGTTACTTGAGGAACCTCTCTGCCTAATTTCATCTTTATACGTCAAGTGGTTTTCGAAATTATGTAATGAGTGAGTGAGTGACCTTTCGCTTTTATACAGGCTAGCCAAAAAGTCGTGGATTAAACGCAACTAGGGGTTATATGGGGCAATCAGCTGCAAAAAATTGTTTTACGGGAGGTCCTTAAGGGCAACCCCTGTAGAGTTATAATTTATTTTGTGTTAAATTTATTTTTTATTGTTCACAATCGTTATTTTATTTTTCGTCCTAGAAAGATATTAGAGCCACTCATGGCTTCAGAATCCTTATGTAATGCGCCAAAATTTGTAATACAGGGTCACTTTTTGGGGTCTTCGGACCCCAAAAAATAAAAAGTTATGATTTGAGAAAAAAGAAATCTTAAACCTTAACATTATCTTTAACACACCCAATAAACAACCTTAAACAGCATGTCTAACGCAAGGAATCATCAGTATCAATCTAGTGAAAATTATAAAAAAGACACAGGATTAAATAAGAATTCGAATTTCAATAAGAATTAGTAAAAAAAGTAAATTTTCTCATAAAAACACAAAAAATTATAACTCTGCAGGGGTTGATCTTAAGGACCTCCCGTAGAACATTTTTTTGCAGCTGATGACCCCATCTAACCCCTAGTTGCGTTTTTGTTTTTGGCCAATCAGTAAATATAAATTGATAGATAGATAGGCTCGCGTTTCACTACTATCTCACCTGATGGTAAGCGATAATGTGGTCGACGACGAAGTACGCTTGCGCTAACCTATTCACTCTTGACTTAAAGAGGTTGTAGCTATCGGGAAGCACACACTGGCAGGAAATTCCAGTCCTTAACCATAAGCACAATAAAAGTATTCCCAAAACGTTTAGTGAGCAACTTTCTGAGAGATTCATAGAACATCTTATCCAACTCAGTTTCGATCCATTCCTAGTAGCTTTATTTCACATTGTCATCCCCATTCTACACAAATAAGATACCATTATTATGCCTACAATGTCATGTCTTCATTACAGGAAAAGCTTCTGTTCGCTTCTCATCTATTTGCGAAACTTATAACAACCGTATCTTGGTCGTGTTTGTTTAGGATCGTCATTTGTTTATCGAGTATTATGCAAAGTAATACTATAGGTATTTCAACCGATTCTTACAAGGGTTGAGGGGACGGGGGCGAGGAAGGGATTGATAGAAAAGGTCTTCTAGAAGTAATGTTTATATTTTTTTACATTGTTTTCGGTAATTATATTATTATATTGCCTTTCCTTGTAGTAGCTCTTGTCTGTAATGCTTTTTAACCGACTTCAAAAAAAGGAGGAGGTTCTCAATTCGTCGGAATCTTTTATGTCTTTTTTTTTATGTATGTTCCCCGATTACTGTAAGACTTGGGCCGATTTGGAAAATTCTTCTTTTGTTTGAAAGGGTATACTTCCCAGTTGGTCCCGTAGTCATCAGGTCAGGATCTGATGATGGGATCTTGGAGAAATCAAGGGAACTCCTCAAATATTATAGGCATACATATAGCGATTTTGGTATTTTTAACAACAATGCACTCAGAAAGTAATATTTGGTAAAGTGGCACTGGTGAAGAAGACCACAGACGGGTAATAAAATTCCTTAATGCTAAGTGTGGTTATAAGATATGTCGAATAGTTTAACGACTATGATGAAGCAAATACTTATAAATACATAGTGCTGATGAAAATGGTACCATCGAACTGATTTGATGATGAAGCTGGCAGGTAGGCACTGGTACTCCGAAATAAAACAATGTATCCTAGTCGTGTATGGGCTTATTGGAATCGTCATGAGATGTACTTTGGCTATATATGAATTTTATGGCAATTGGAAGTACCTATCAAACCTAAAAAGAGATAAATAAAAGACTTTAAAAAAAACTGACTTCCAAAAAAACACTGCAAACGTTAAAAAAAAAGTCGGTGTCGAAACACGGAAAACAATAGGTACCAAAGACACCGATTTCGGAAAAGAAAGTTATTTTTCGTTTTGCAGTGTTTTTATGGAAGTCGGTTTGTTTTTTTGTTAAAAAGATTTTTATGTATTTTTTTTTCTGTACGTGAAAACTTTAAAATTGGCTTCAATTTTATTATAAGTTCGAATAAAATAAGATACAGGATACAGGAGGACCGGGGTTTTAATCATGTGAAATAGCTGTGCCCATTCTTTGTATTAACAATAGCGATGTTACCTAGGCAAAATTTGAAAAAAAAATGGTTACTTACTTTCCTAATGATTATTAAAGGCTCAAGAAGTCCTTTTAAAACTGTGTTATTTTCCAATAATTCATAACATATTAAATTAGATTTTCTCGCGGCTTTACTCTGTAGCGTTACGTATAGTTCAAATGAACTATACGAAAGCCACGTTAATAAAATTAAAGGTAAATATAAATTAAAACTAAGAAAAGGATATAAATAACAGATTAAGGTCCGGCTTCGTACGACGTGGGCAGCTAGGAAGGTCCGGTTTCGTACGACGTGGGCAGCTATCACACAGCTAGGCAGCTGGACGGGCAGGAAGGCTTGGAAAACCCGAGGTAGGCTGTAGAGTAGGCTGCAGGACCACGTGGGTAGCTATCTCACAGCTAGGCAGCTGGACGGGCAGGAAGGCTTAGAATGCCCGAGGTAGGCTGTAGAGTAGGCTGCAGGACGACGTGGGTAGCTATCTCACAGCTAGGCAGCTGGACGGGCAGGAAGGCTTAGAATGCCCGAGGTAGGCTGTAGAGTAGGCTGCAGGACGACGTGGGTAGCTATCTCACAGCTAGGCAGCTGGACGGGCAGGAAGGATTGTGGTGGCCGGGCTGTGGCTTCGTATGCCAATCAAAAGAGCCCTTTAAAAATGAAGCGGTGTCCGACTAGGTCAATGAAATTTAGGTTTCACACTCAATATATATTATATTTATTGCACTTCAAAGATTTAAATACATTCACAGGCCGTATTTATTATAGTTTTCAAGAGTTTTTTTTTAGATACAATCCTATACTTCATAGTATTAAACAGAAAAACGGACTTCCAGCGTTCAGTCCAGATTCAAGACTAAAAAAGTGACACCCGTTTTTCTTCGTTCCGACATATCTTCTAAATTTTAAATTTGAATATCAATTAAGAAATCGTGAACGAATAAAAACGGTTTACAGAGGCGCAGTTTGCCGCTGTCCTTATAATGAAAATATAATGTACAACGAGCTTAATAAGCTATAGAGAATGGTATCTTATGTCTATGGTTTAAGAAAATAAAATAATGACAATGTCATGTCAGGTAAAAATGTCAAGAGTTAAAAATAATATAATAGTTTTGGATGAATCAACAAATCTTATGATTTTCAGGTTTATACCAATGTAAAGCATACATAAAAAATGGAAAACGTGAGATGATACAATTTCAAAAGTAACGGTGATGAAATTTGTAAAATATATTATAAAACGTAAGTAAACTAAAACATGTGGAATGAACACCACATTTCCCCGAAACCCCAGAAAAATTTTCAAACTTAAGGAAAATTTTGAAGGTTGAAATATTAACCTTGTTCTTTCACACAACATCTTTCATGCTTTCGTCAAACACTCTCATTCAATCACACATAGGGGATATGGTTCACATTCAATGACGCATACTCCACAAGGAAATATTTAATTAGATAACGAAGGCTTATTTATTTTTTATAGGTGTCGTTACCCGCACCTGTTTGAAAACCCGAAGAAAAGAAAATTAAAATATTTAAGAGAGCCCACGCATTTGGCTTATTTTTAAAGAGTTACGGGACCGCTCTTTGCACATAAGGCTTTCGGAGTTGTGCACACCGCTCTAAAACACCTCATCTTTATTAAGATACAAGTGAGAAGAAGTTTAAGAATAAGATAAAAGATGTGTTAGTAATAAAATAATAAAATCTAGGAGGGCTTTTAAGTCTAGGAGGGGGAGGAGGGGGAGGGAACTCAAGTTAAAGAGGGACTCAAGTCTAGGAGGGGGAGGAGGGGGAAGGAACTCAAGTTAAAGAGGGACTCAAGTCTAGGAGGGGGAGGAGGGGGAGGGAACTCAAGTTAAAGAGGAACTCAAGTCTAGGAGGGGAGGAGAACTCAAGTCTAGGAGGGGGAGGGAACTCAAGTTAAAGAGAGACTTAAGTCTAGGAGGGGGAGGGAACTCAAGTCAAAGAGGGAGGGGGAGGGACATATTTACAAGAGGGAAGAATATAAATAGGGGAATAAAAAAAAATTGCCGAATAGGTTTGGTATAAATAGGGAAGATATAAAAAAAAAATAGGTGCTAGCAAAAGAAATGAAGAATGAGGTGATGGCCTGAAATAGATACCAAAAGTTATTCAACTTACTTGTGCAAGTAATGTTTTTGAATTTTGAGAAGATCGAGCCCACGTTAAAAAAAAAAGTGTAGTAAAAAAAAAGTAGAGTGTGGGTGATGGGGTGAGTTCTAGAAGAAAGTTGGGCGCCAAACTGTAGCGTTACGTATAGTTCAAATGAACTATACGAAAGCCACGTTAATAAAATTAAAGGTAAATATAAATTAAAACTAAGAAAAGGATATAAATAACAGATTAAGGTCCGGCTTCGTACGACGTGGGCAGCTAGGAAGGTCCGGTTTTTGGGTCTTACATAAGTGCCTCAAGATTTTGAGGTTATCTGTTGCAGATTTCAGCAACTTGCCCGACATCAAGAAATTGAATGTGGTTAAAACGGTTTACAGAGGCGCAGTTTGCCGCTGTCCTTATAATGAAAATATAATGTACAACGAGCTTAATAAGCTATAGAGAATGGTATCTTATGTCTATGGTTTAAGAAAATAAAATAATGACAATGTCATGTCAGGTAAAAATGTCAAGAGTTAAAAATAATATAATAGTTTTGGATGAATCAACAAATCTTATGATTTTCAGGTTTATACCAATGTAAAGCATACATAAAAAATGGAAAACGTGAGATGATACAATTTCAAAAGTAACGGTGATGAAATTTGTAAAATATATTATAAAACGTAAGTAAACTAAAACATGTGGAATGAACACCACAACTCTTGTGGCCAAGTTTACAGGAATCGAACATTTTTTCGGGGACAAAAATCTTACGGCAATCGACAATAGTGTAGCATTTTTGTAATCGGATACATTTTATCACAGAATACCTTTTGCAAATAACAAAATTATATTATTTTTCTTAATAAAATTATTCCATTGTCAGCCATGGTCGTGGGTTCAAAGGCGGACAAATGCCAAGGTCACTTTTTCAATTAATATGTATTTTCTAAGTTAATCATGGACATAGCTGACATTGGTGAAGGTAAAAATCATGAGAGAACCTTGAGTTGTAGTCTATGTTTAAAATCACCAACCCGCCTTGAGCCAAACTTGGTGAGCAATGTTCGTGCCTTCTCTGCATGAGAAGTGGCATTTGTGCTACAATGTAACAATTGCAGGCTCTTATTTATAACTCTGCATTTGAATAATTCTATTTCATTTGGAAATGTTACTTACTATCGTAGCAACAAACATAGTTGATCTGCAAAATAAGAGATTATAGGGATATTATTTATGGGTTCACAATAAATAATATCACTCTATTCAACAGCAACTTTACCACCCTAACAGTTTCAAATCCTCCCCATTTTCTCTGAATAGACCACATGAACTGTCGGTACTCTCCGTCATATTGACAGCAAACGACGAAACCCTTTGATGGCTTATTGAAATACAAATCCAGTCGGCAAAGACGACTGAGTGACGACCATTTAGATGGATCTTCCTTTTAACTTCAATAGGAAAACTTGTTTTGAAAGGATATATCTGAAATATGTTTGTTTTCTTTGCATAAGTGTAAATTATATGCAGTAGAGATACACATACTTAATAAACTATGTATTTAATATTTACATGCTTGTAAAACAGTTAAGAGCTTTAAATTTTGTGACTTCAAAAATGTGCCTATATTTTGGAATAATTGACTAAATTTCCAAACATCAATCCAATTTAAATATCCTGTACTACTAATGACTTTTTAGGATCGCTTTACGGGTTTTTGCGGAAAAATTGCAGCTGCTCACATTATATACTGAGCATCCGAACATATACCTCCTGATGTTTATGCACGTTTGACCACACTTTTCTCCTCACTCAATTCTCCCACCCCTCCTTCCTATCTTATGTCTAACTGACATATACTTCACATGCTCGGAATCTGAGTTCTTCTAATAATCTCCTCTTACTCTGATTTTGTTCACTCTTCCTTTCATATACAGTCCATTCTTCTTTGGAATGCGCTTCATCCTGAGATCAGGACGGCCACCAGTCGGTATGCATTCAAGCGCTAAGCAAAGTCATCTCACTTTCTTCTTTTCTGTTACTTTACAAATAGATATATATTTATATAAGTATATATTATTTTAAATATAGATGTAAGTGTATTTTATCTATTTTAGTATGTTATATAATAACTGGTTTTATTTTGACGTGACAACGTCTTATAAATTGGTTTGCCGGGTGACACTTCAAGAAACTGCGTTACGCTCCGCTCACGTTATGCGCTCACAATGAAAGCGAGTGAGAGGCACGCGTCCCTTCCACTCGGGCATGGTTAGCCCGCCTAAGAGCGAGAGAGACAGACATAATCCTTCTTCCTACTATACGAATGAATATTCACATTAAAATTATTTTACCACTCAAAGTCGTTGTCACGTAAAACTTTCGCCCGTATACCGACTTTACAGGCAACCAATTTTTTTATTTTGAAACAATGCTCCTGCCATGTTATCTCTTCACTACCCTTGGTTGACTGGTAGTGAATACCTAAGGTATTAATTCCGCCTTTTTACCTTTTTTGCATGAAGTCTAAATAAATAAATACCATAATGGTTAAAAACCTCTTACGGATTATAGCACTTCCCTGCTCTACAAAATGTTCAACAAAAAAACTTTTTTACAAAAAAATACTACCGACTTCCAAATAAAAAAACTACAAAGTGAAAAATAACTTTATTTTTAGAAGTCGGTGTCTTTCGCAGGTACCAATTTTTTGCGTTATGGACACCGACTTCCAAAAATAAAGTTATTTTCACTTTGTAGTTTTTGTATAAAAGTTTTTTATTTTTCACTTTTTAGGCAAGTTGTTTAGTAAGGTACCTATAACGCCAGAATAGATAACCCGAATGTCAAGCAACTTAAACATAACCGGTGAATTGAGAGATCTGCGCACCCCTTAAGAGCGTACTGGCGTGATGTTATGTTATGAAATGGTATAATCAATAAACAGACATGCGATTGCAGCAATCCCGAGAGATTTGCCGTAATTTATTGAAGAGTTCTATTGTATATCTTCGAAGTTCTTCATCAGATCTTCACCAAATTAAAATGGGACCAATTTCGAAACATACTTTTTGAAACAAAAAATTTTCAAAATCGGTCCAAAATTTGCGGAGATATGCGTGAAAATACACAAAAAAAAAAGCAAACGTAATGTCGAACATAGAACCTCCGCCTTTTTGGAAAGTCGGTTAACAAAACTAAATCAAACATGGCCGATCAAAATATTCCTTCCCACCGAAAATGACAGAATTATCAACATCATTATATAACAGAAACAAGATATAATAACTGGGTTACCTCCTGCAGACAAGATGGATGGACGTTATAAAAAAATTTGAAGGTAGAAAATATACAAAAGGTGCGTTTTTCAGCAAAGTTTATTTCTTAAGAGAAAAGAGGGTCCCTTGCAGGTGGGCCGCGAATTTATTATGTCTACTCGCTGAGTGTCCGGGACAACACAGATCTTTGATTTTACTAGATGAACCCATGATGATACAACACGAAGAGCTTTATCTCTTTTTCACACTGGAATCATGATGGCGTTGCCACGTAGGCCCACTTGCTCGAAAAAATAACTCAGAGTTAGTTAACACTAGGGTAAATTGACAATTTGTCATATTGTCATACAATGTTGTCAAATAACCCTGGTGTTCAGTTTTTAGAGCAAGTTGGCCAAAGTAAGACACAGGGCGGGTTAGTAGAGGTTACCTATATTGCGCAACAAATCAGATGGAGACTCAAATTTTGTTCCATCATACTATTTTCTTAAACCAAATTCAAGGTGACAAAATATGCGGTCTCTTCCAGAATTCCCCTTCATGTACGAAACAGTTTTATGCAAATTAGTGAAACAGGTAACCCAAGCATAACACAATGTTATTATGTACAGTATTCTGATGAAAGTATTATGTACCTGGTGTATGGTCGGCGTCCACCTGAATATTACCTATTCTCCTGTCGCTATTGTTTGGTGTACAAGAGTTTTTATCAAGTAAAGGGGAGCCAGTATTTTAGGGGTGATGTGAATAGTGAAACTAAAAATTTTAAAATTCCGTCACCTTCATTACCTCTAAGCACTGGTGACGGGCTTTGAAAATTTTAAGTTTTTAAAACCGGCCAAGTACGAGTCGGACTCACGCACCGAGGTTTCCTTATAAAAAGCTACATGCACTCAAATAAAAAAATAGGTACTTAATATTACTGTCGTTCATAAATAATGAAAGCACCGAAAATTGGTCTAACGATAGGACAAAATTAACTTTGTCGTTCGAAAACTTTTGTCCCCAGACATCAATATAGGTCGCGGCCAGTTATAGTTATTTTTATTTTTATGTGTTTACTAATTTACAGTTTAAAGATTTATTCCTTTAGTTGTGCTTCATTTTAGCCACATTGCTTCTTGGCAAATTTTATGATTCTAGGTCAAAGGGAAGTAAGTACCTTTTAGATTTTGATTCCCTACGACTCCTCAAATATGCGACATACAGCTAAATCTTTAGATCGCGTTGATTTTCAAGTTCATCTTTTTCACAGCTCCAAGGGATTGCAGACCTGAGTATATCATATTAATTTCAATGAGGTACTTCCAGGCGTTCCAGAGAAAAAGACACACCTACAGACAGACAAACAGACATCGAAGTAATTCTATAAGAGTTACTTTTTTCACCTTTATCTCTTTACACTTAACTTTAGATTAAGAAAGAAGAAAGAAAGTATTTTTTTTATATGCGCCATGCACAACGCATATCATAAAAATAACAAAATAAAAACTAATTAACTATACTCTATATACATATATCTATACAATGTAATAAAAGCGAAAGTAATTCTTTTTGACTATATGTCTGTTTGCTTTTCCCTTACACCACTAAACCGATTTCATTATCATCATCATCATTTCAGCCAAAAGACGTCCACTGCTGGACATAGGCCTCCCCAAGGTCTAAACCGATTTACATTAAATTTATTATGAAAATAGTTTGAGGTCCTGGACAAGAAATAGAAAAAAAATGTCCCGTAAAATTATTATTTTTGACAGTTTGTTTGATGAACTAATAATTTCTCAATGAAGACGGCCCACGTGACTACAATATTATTGCGTGGTCAAAAAAATGGTTATTCAAAGTACAAATACTACGCACACGAAGTCGCGGGCAACAGCTAGTTAACCGTAAAAGTAAGTCCAGGTTTCCTCACGACGGTTACGGTTTTCCTTCATCTATGCCACGACGCCTAAGATAAACTTATAAAGTACTCATCATCTGCCTAGCCTTTTTCCCAATTATGGTTGGGGTCGGATTCCAGTCTTACCGGATTCAGCTGAGTATCAGTGTTCTACATGGAGCGACTGCCTATCTGACCTCCACAACCCAGTAACAGGGTAACACGATACCCCTTGGCAAGACTGGTGTCAGATCTCAGGCTTCTGACTACCCGTAACGACTGTCAAAGATCTTCAAATGACAGCTGGGACCAACGGCTTAACGTGCTTTCCGAGGCACGGAGGGAACTCGGTATGTTGAAATGGTTACCCATCCACGAACCGACCTCGTCAAGCGTTGCTTAATCTTGAAGATCGACCCGTGCGGCTGTTATTATTTAGCCACGAGCTCTTCAAAAACTTAGAAAGTACTGTTGAATTGAAAAAGTCACAATGGTACTTGCCTGATATGAACCCACGACCTCAAGCACGCGAGGCGACTGGGCCACCACGACACCTTTACCTATATGATCGACTTCATTACCTATTATATTATCGGATTATTTGCATGATTGCATATGCAAATGCGGATCCCCGCAACCTTCACCAGGTCATCGGTCCACCTGGTGGGAGGCCTTCCAACGCAGCGTCTTCGTTGCTGGATGCGGGACGCACGGGACCGGTCAATGTGGCGACGCTTGGGGGAGGCCTTTGTCCAGCAGTGGACGTCTTTCGGCTGATATGTCGATGATGATGATATGCAAATGAATAAAACCCTAATTATATACCCATATTGCATTTTTTTTTTGTACTTTATGATTGATAGTTGTTGATAGTGCTTATTTCAGTAGTTAAATGTGTCAATGGTGTTGTATTATTAATTAAATGCTGTTCTATATAAAAACTCAGGTCTGGCTTGAAGAAGTTTCTGCAGAAATGGTGAAAAATTTCAAGTTCTATCTTATAACGTCTGTCGACATAAAGGACACAGAACTTACAACTAAATATATTGTGACAAAAAACGTAAATTCTAATGACAGAAGTATTTTGATAGTGCATATTTCGCCCTTCTTAGCACATATTTATTTGCATGCATATTTTGGGATTTTGATAATGTATATTTATACTCCAATGTCTACCCATTATTCTTATTAGTTCCATTAACTTTTTAATAACTTTATGTATTATGTCCGGATGTTTTGAATCAAGCGCTATAACTTATTTTAATATACCTACCGTTTTATTGCCCGATTCAACAACTTTTTATTAAATTAATATTGATTGCATCATTTATTAGATTAAATAGGTACCTCAAAGTTTTGGCAGTTAAAAGGATGAATATAATAATAAAACAATAACTTTTTTGATATTGATGATCCGCGTTCGACCGCTATATCACCTGCTGGTAAGCGATGACGTGGTCGACGATGGAGCACGCTTACCTTGAAGATCCGCCACTTACATATTTGTGCTAGAAGTAGTATATTCACTCTTGACTTAAAGATCCCAAGTAATGAAAGTATTTCAAAAGTTCTCTCAGGATAAAGCAATACCTATGTATCCTCAGATTTAAATAAATTCAGTCGAAAATATCAGCAAAGTCACTATATTACCTAACAGCACCCCTTCAAACAGGACATATTGCTCGCAGAACGGATGGTCGATTAGGCCGAAAAGTTCTGGACTTGCGACCGCATTGCTATCATGAAACCGTTGTAAAATAGGTTGTATTCATCTAGAAAAGCTCCGTCCCTCTCTCATAACAGGATCATAAGGCACTGGCACATCATAGTAGGAGGAGACAATATGTGTTGCTGATGCACGTTTTTTTCACATCCGCTGATGCTGATATTTTATCATTGATATCCAAAAGTTTTTTTTTTTTTGTGACAATCCCACCGCACTATTCACAAACCACTGCAACTCCTGAAAGGCAGAATCAACAGTGGCGACCACCAGAAAAGCGCCGAGGCAATGAAGCTCGACGAAGTCCAGGCGAATGAATTTAACCGTCTTGGATCCCGCAACGAAATTAATCAGAAAAGTTGTATATACAAAAGTTGCATAGTTTTCCTTGTTTTTGAAATAAAAGATTGTTTCATAATTTTGTAAGTTTTAATAAACAAAATAATTAGTCAAAACTCGCACCCGAAAAGAACACGTGCCATAAGCCCCGCCCCCTCTACAGTCATGTCACGACTCAAACTTCAGCATTAATAATCAGCATCTATCAATGCTGGCTGATGCGGATATTGAAAAGAATGCTGAAGATTTTGTTATTTTATTTTGTTTATTCGGGAAAACAAACAATTACACATTAATGGAATTACAAAAAGATAGGATACAGAAATGATACAAATGTGAAATCAACCACGTTCTCCAAAAGTTCCGCGGATACTGATACTGATGTTCGCAACAACCCTGCTCTGCTTTAATAATTTCCTTCCGACTTTTAGATAATCCAAGGTTTCCTCAATAACGCCATTCCTTTTACAAAATGCAGCCAATACATTTTATTAATATAAATGCTACGCATTCATAGGGTTCCTTTAAAAATTAAATCTAAATAAACTACGCGAAAGATGGAAATTGTATTCGTAGCTGAGCTTGAGATGAACTGCCTGCGTGCCGACGTAGTGGCTTGGAACTTTATATAAAATGTTGTTGCTTATAATATGGTCTCATATTGAAAATCATATTTATTTGAAAATGTGGTTTAGCTGGATGGATATTTTTATTCTGAAACGATGAAGTCAAGGCGATTCGCCGTTTAGTGCTGGCTTCTTTATACGGGGTGTAACAACACAATTCCTTAAAAGGGATCATGGACCACCTGATTTATATTTCGTGATCTCATGGTTGGTCCCATACTATGTATGATAATGAGTGTAAAGTTCCCGTCGCAGTATCTCTACGTTGACGTCGTGGTGGGGCTTGCGCGCTTCAATGATCCCTAAGTTTGTGCCAGTAGATTTTTCTCTGCCACAACATGTCTAAAGTGAGGGGCCAGACTAAAAGAGATACAATCCGCAGGGCAGCTTTGTGGTGAGCTGGTAGGCAGTGGCGACCCCACGGAGCTGATCTCCAGGGAAAAGTCTTGTCCGTCATCTCCGGCATGCCTTTATTGGCCGGTCGGAGTGAATACTGACGGGGAACAGAGCTCCCACCTCTCTCTTGCCTTAAATAGCTGGCTTGAGTGGAGATTCGCAAGAGCAAACGTGCCCGGAGGAAGGAAGTTAACACAGTAAGATGCTGGTAGGGATCTCTGTGAGTTGGCTTCGGCCCCTCGCACACCTTTCAAAGGACCGGGACCCAAGGGTCCCGGGATTGTCAAAGTGTAATGTAACTAATGATCCGTCTCAAAAATTGCGGTAATTCAGTATTTCATTACCTTGTATAATTACCTACTATCTTTTTACAACAGCTTCGTTCGCGTGAAAATCAAAAATCATCCGAGGGGAATGTACTAATAATTGGGATAAAGAGAATCATATATCCTAATCCAGGTCTTGGTTATATTCGTTTGCAAAGCTCAATCCAAATGATTTATTATTTTTTACATTTACTGTATCTATATGTCGTTCGTCGACTTGTGTGTGTCCTGGCAGTTGAGAGTGTGTCATGCTATCACTATTGTCTCTCTGATGGTGGCACATGTGTTGGATCATTCGGTTCCCTTCATGATGGTTGAGCTGAGTGATGCCAGTCCATGCCTAAAGTTCGTGAACGGGCGCTATCACTTGGGATTGGTCATAACTTAGTTGCATCGGCCTGTTTTTAATTAATTATTGTATTTTTGGATTGTTTTTTTTAGTCTAGAATCTTTTACGTGCACGTATTTTTACATCGTATTCACATATATGTATTTTTTCAACAAGAATGATGTAACCAAATACTTGTTTAAACTGATGGACAAGAGTGTCCGTAAAATGTCTTGCTCGTTCTTCTCTATAGAGACCTTCTGACGCTGTGCAACTAGATTAATCTTTTGTTCGACAATTCAAAATTACCTTGAGATGATTTAGTTGAAAGAAAATTATTTTAAATTTTAATTAATATTTTCTAGTATAATATTTCTCCTATTGGAACCTGTCGTCTCGCTTCTGGTGGTGAGCGATAATGGTTGCGACACTGTTTCTAACTAATGCAGCTTTTTCCTACAAAATTCACATTATTGTAATATGTGTTTTTGCTCATCCAAAGGGCAATGAAGAGGGCTATGCTAGGAGTTACCTTGCGTGATCAAATCAGAAATGTAGACATCCGCAAGAGAACCAGGGTTACTGCCATAGCCCGAAGGATTGCAAAACTTAAGTGGCACATTGCTCGCAGAATGGATAGTCGATGGGGTCGAAAAGTTCTGCAGTGGCGACCGCGTACTGGAAGACTGAGCGCTGGAAAGCCTATAGGTGGAGCGATAATCTGATCAGGGTTACGGGAATCTGCTGGATGCGAGACGCACAGAACCAATCTAGATGGCAACACTTGGGGGAGCCCAATTTCCAGCAGTAGACATCCCTTGGCTGAAACGATGATGAAGCGTTTTTGGACCAAATAAGGTTGACAACATTACTGTTTTACCATTGAGGCGTGATTCTACAAACAGCCAAACAAACAAAAACTTCCACAATAAAAATATTCGCCGGATCTATATAGGTTACTTACGTACAAAGTCAAAGAGGTTTTCCCAGTGGTCACGTTTCTTCTTAGAAACTTGTTGTGTCTTGGCCTTATAATACTAAAGAAATATCCACAAATTAGAAGTGTTTGTTTTGTTTTACCTAAAAATTACTTTATTTTTGGAAGTCGGTGTCTTTTGTAGGTACCAATTTTTTGCCTTATGGACGAAAAATAAAGTAAATTTTTACTTTGTTGTTTTCTTATTTGAAAGTCGGTAGTATATTTTTGTAATTTTTTTTTTATTATTTTTCACTTTTTAGTTGTACCTACCTAATAGGCAAGTAGTTACGTAAGATACCTATAATGCCAGAATAGATTACCCGAATATCATGAAACTGAACATAACTGAACGTAACCACATAGAGAGGAGGCCTGTGTTCCAGCAGTGGGAACATTAATAGGCTGATGATGTGATGTATGTGAACATAACTGGTAAAATGAGAGTGTACTAAGTTCACCTGTACACATCTGCGTACCCCTTTAGAGCACGGTGATGTTATGTTATGAAATGGTAAAAATAATAAAGAGACATGCGATTGCAGCAATCTCGAGAGATTTCCCGGTATTTTTTGAAGATTTCTGTTGTATATCTCCGAAGTTCTTTATAAGATCTTCACCAAATTAAAATGGAACCAATTTCGGAACATACTCCTTCAAATAAAAAATAAAAAATTAAGTCGGTCCACAATGGACGGAGATATCGGTAAACATAAACATACATTAAGTCGAACATAGAACCTCCTCCTTTTTGGTTAGTCGATTAAAGAATATAGAAATAAGAAAAAAAAGGTTCAGGTTGAAAATGTAAGGTTGAGGCTGTCTAATATTAGATATCTTTTTTATTATGTAGGTACCAATAGAACCTATAAACTTTTTATACATAGTAACTATTTTTGTTTACTTATCACAATTAAAATAAGATATGGCATTTAATAAAGTTATTATTTTCCTTACAATAAAACGTCTAATTTGACTATAAAACTAAGTTATCTTAATTGAATTTGATGCATTCAGCAACAACAAAAATACAATAAAAACATTAGATGGTTTTGTAGCTTTTTGCGTTGTTCAAATGGTGGATATCTAAACTGCTATAGACTAGTTTAGCTAGTCACATTTAATTAATATTTTTGAAAAATAAAAGAATATTGTTATCTAAAGATGTATTTACCATAATAACTTGAATGTTATTATTCATTAAATATTTACCACATCTTAACCAAATCAATCCTTTTCACTAGCAAGTCTGTTTTCTGCCTGTTTGTTTGTAAAATAATATTATATGGATAGCTACAACCTCGGGGTCTTTATGTCAAGAGTGAACAGGTTACTTCTAGGCAAGCGTACTACACCGTCGACCAGATCATCGCTTACCATCAAGCGTGAGTCTATATTAAAAAAAAAATAGTAATCAATTTGGCGTACAATAATAGTATATTCTATTTTATTCAGACCCAACCCATTTACTCTTGTTTCCATTGTTTTGTAAAATGTATGTTAGATTTTCCCAAAACATTTAATATTTTGTGTGTATTATATACACTTATCAAGGTACCAATCAATAAATTCAGTCCCTTTACGTGGTTACAAAAAATATGTTAATTTGCAGTCTTTCCCAAAATTATGTTTTGTTTACAAATGTGAAGGACACCTAATCTTATCGGCCATAAAACTTTAACATTTGCCGTCTATTGGCAATTTTGCAATCCGTGTTTTAAATGCAATATAGTTTAGTTTTGTTTAGCAAATGTTTTCTCAGTAGCTATTTTAAAGTTTTTTTCCACTTGCGATGATTTTCCTGTACAGTATATAAGGTCATGGAAGACCAGCTTAGCCAGTAAATTGATTCAAGAGGTTAAAGATACAAGATGAAGTATTTTCTCGTGTTCGCTATGTTTGCGGCTTTTATAGCCTTTGTTTGTGCAGGAACCTTGAATCCAGGTGAGAGTATTTTCTATTATTTATCTGAGAAATCTTCATTCTTCGGAATGTAACATAACAGTAGGGACTTTTTTTTTGGGACAATCCCACCGCACTATTCCCAAACCACTGCAACTCCTGAAAGCTAGAATCAACAGTGGCGACCACCAGAAAAGTGCCGAGGCAATGAAGCTCGACGAAGTCCCGGAGAATGAATTTAACTGTCGTGGATAACAGTAGGGACTTGTATGTAATAGTCACACTGAAGGGGCTTGCGAATGCAAAATGATTTCTGTGTGTAGTCCCCACAAAGCTGAGCAATAATTCAACGCCCAACACATCGTAGGCTCAAGTCCAGCAAGGTAGTATTAAGGCCTTTGATCAAAGAACTCTGAAATATGATATCTTGGTGGCCCAGTGGCTAAGACCTTGTCTCTCGTGATTAAGGTCAAATCCAAGCCAGTACCAATGTAACTTCAACTCAATATGTACTTTCTAAGTTTATCAAAGACATCGCTGGCAACGGTGAAGGAAAACATTGTGAGGAACCCTGGACTTACACATTAGTTAATATAAGTTTGAAATGGCCAACGCGCTTGAGCAAGAGTGGTAATTAATGCTCGTGTTTTTTTTAAATGAGAAGTGGCTTTTGCCCTGCAGTGGGACCGTACCAAGCTGGTTTACAGTGTCTGAAATGCGCAACATCAACACCTGTACATGGCCATTCCTGAGAAACTCAGACTTAATAATTTAACTAGTTAAAATTGTTTTAAAATAAAATAGCAATAAAATAATCCAGCATTTCGTTTCTAGGAGATGACATTGATCTCAACAGGGCCCCTTGGATCAGGGTGCGTCGAAGCAGCTGTGACTTCTTCTTCTGCCAACGATACTGCCACAACTTGGGAGATGGCACTGGGCCCAAGGGAGGTGGCGTTTGCGTCAACACCATTTGCGACTGTAACGTAGTCCCGAAAGACCCACTAATTGTTAATTATGATATTACGACAAGTAAAGTTTAATAATCCTCCGATACATTTTTATTTCATACTTATTAAACTACAAAATTTATCTAGTAGTAAACATAATTCGATCGACAATCTATGGAACATGATATCTTGCAAAAATACCCCGATTCAAACATTAAAACGCTCATAACTTTTGAACAGCTGAACCAATTTTCATCAAACATATCTAAGAACACTTTCCATAAAGTCACCTTTTCAAAAAATTCACTAAATCAAAATCGGTTCATCCATTTAGAAGCTATGATGCCACAGACAGATAAACAAATAGTCATATACATAAATACACGAACACACAGATGCACACGTCAAACTTATAACACCCCTCTTTTTCCGTCGAGGGTTAATAAAATATAATTATCCATTTATTTACCCGTTCACTGCTAGATAGTTCATTGAACTTAATCTCGAACAGATCCTAAAGCTTTCCGTCGACAATTACCTGCTATCTTCAGGATATTTGTCTCCGTTGTTAGGAAGTTTTCGTACGACACCAGTCTGGTAGTGATATTCTGTAACAATCTCATTGTAATAACTTATTTAGGTGAAGTGATCTGTCAATCATCATCATCATCGTCCAGCCTTTTAATGTGCCCACTGCTGGGAAACAGGCCTTCTCTTTGTGAGAGAACCGAGAACCTGGGAGTCTTTAAGTCAAATGTGAATAGGTTTCTTCTAGGTAAGCGTGCTACATCGTCGACCACATCATAGCTTACCATCAGGTGAGATAGTGGTCAAGCGAGCCTATCAATAATAAAAATAAAATAAAATAAAAAATGGAATAGGCCATAATTCACCACGCGGGCCCAATGCGGGTTGGTGAATGTCACAGGTCGTCGAATTTTTGGTTCTAGGACATGCCGGTTTCCTCACGATGTTTTCCTTCACCGTTTTGAGAGCAGTGGTGATGAAATAATTTACTGAAGCTGAAGTCATTCAATGGTCAAACGCAACACTATATTTTTTTTTTTAAATTCATTACACTAACAGCTTCAGCTGTCAACGCCATCAATTCAAATGACATCAATGGAAATGACACAAGCATCAATTGAAATTTCATCTCACTTCATGCTCACATCACTTAGGTTTTCACGATGAAGTTTATTACAGAATCGAATAACTGTTACGTCAAGATGGCGTTGCCAAAATCATTTGTTTCGGATGTGCTTTTGACTTAGATAAATAACCTACACACAATCACACAGCGACCAAGATATCTCAAATATTACTTTTATTTCGGTATAATATCTTAAGTTGTCCTTATTTATCTGATGATATACTATGTTATTATGTATTGACCATTCTACGCAAAAATATTTAAATTTTCCTCAGTAAATATGTTTTATGAAACTTGATAATGTTAATGGAGGTTCATTTACACCTATCATAAAATTTAATCTATCCCGTTGATCAGCAAATTTTTAAACCCAACGTCAAAACAAAAAGATCAAATTTGCATACTAAATCACTATTTACTATGCAAATAGTAAATAGTGCTAAATTCAAGTTGGTGTTATACTCATAATCCTGTACCTATATAAGGTGTATTTAACCAACTTTCCATTAAGGAAGAAGTTCTATGTTCGACTGCATGTTTACTTTATTACCGATTTCAAAAAAACGGAAGTAATCAATTCGACACATATATATGTATGTAATATTGTTGAAATTGCACAAAAATAACTTTCTTTTTGGAAGTCGGTGTCTTTGGTAGGTACAATATTTTTTCGTTATGGACACCGACTTTCAAAAAGAAAGTCGGTCCAAATAAAATCACTTTGTAGTGATTTTATTTGGAAGTCGGTAGTATTTTTTTAAATAAAATTTATTTTTATTTTTTAGTTGTACCTAATACGCAAGTTCTTTAATAAGGTACCTACAATGACAGAATAGATTACCCGAATATCATGAAACTTGAACATAACCGGTGAAATGAGGGTGTACCAAGGTAAACTGTACACATCTGCGTACCCCTTTAGACCATACTGGCGTGAGCTAATGTTATGAAATTGTATAAACAATAAACAGACATACGATTGCAGTAATCCCGAGAGATTTTCCGTCATTTCTTGAAGAATTCTATTGTATATCTCCGAAGTTCTTCATCAGATCTTCACCAAATTAAAATTGGACCAATTTGGGAACACGAGTGTGTTCAAACAAATTATTAGTTTCCAAAATTGGTCCACGAATGAAGGAGATATCGGTGAAAAACAAAAAAAACCTAGAATTTGATTCTATTGGCAAGTCGGTTAAAAAATACCTATCCACAGCTGGGAATCGAACTCGCAACCTAAAGTGTAGTAGGCCACAACGTTTATCATTAGGCTATTCAGATGGGCAATAGCGGCAGCGAAATTACGAACCACAATGCACGCACTTCAACGTCATTAGTAGTATAATAATAAATTTATTTTTATTTTCTCATCACAAATGTTGCAGGAAGGTAAGTACAATAAATGCTTAAACTAATACAAAAAATTAAAACATTTGTGAGAGACTGTTGCCCGAAGAAGGTATTGAATACCTGAGTTACGGGTCACCAGGCTCCCCAATTCTTACAGTTAGACTTTGTATGTAATAGATCAAGTATGAACTAGGTGTGTGATGATGATAAGATTTACAATACATAAACTATGATATTAAAAAATATATATGCTGATTCTAGTATGGATATAATATGAGTTATATGTGCGTGTGTATAGGTGTATGTGAGTAATTGTATGTAAGTAGGTGTATGTGAGTGAGTGTATATAAGTAGGTGTATGTGAGTGGGTGTATGTGAGTGTGTGAGAGTATGTGTGGGTAAGTGTTGGTAAACGAGTGTTTGAGGGTGTGAATGGGGGTAGAGTTGAGGGTCAGCGGATAGGAATTAGCAGTCCTTCAGTTGCATGATATCTTGAGGGAATTTGGGTATACAAAAGATACATCGGACTGTGTACAAGAGATTTGAGAGAGACGGTAACAGTGTATAATATTGACAGTGATATAATAATATGTATGTGTAGATGTGAAAGTTAAGTGTATATTTGTAATGAAGATGAGTGTACATCCATTAAACATTAAATTAAATATGATAGTTAACATGCACATAACTATTTTAAAAAAACCGGCCAAGTGCGAGTCGGACTCGCGCAAGAAGGGTTCCGTACCATTATCGCCAAAAACGGCAAAAAAATCACGTTTGTTGTATGGGAGCCCTACTTAAATATTTATTTTATTCTGTTTTTAGTATTTGTTGTTATAGCGGCAACAGAAATACATCATCTCTGAAAATTTCAACCTAATAGCTATCACGGTTCATGAGATACAGCCTGGTGACAGACAGACAGACGGACCGCGAAGTCTCAGTAATAGGGTCCCGTTTTTACCCTTTGGGTACGGAACCCTAATAACGATTGTAAGGCGAAAAACAAAACACAACAACAAGGGAAACAGTACAAGAGAAAAACTATAACCAGTCTAGAGACAATTGTCACGAGAGCAATCAGTCACAATGTCAACTTGTGCAATTCTGCTTCATCAACAATGCGTATCGATACCTGACCCTCTTCTTTTTTAACATACACTTTTCCAAATGAAGTCCAAGTATGTGCAATATTTTTATTTTTGACCAATTTTCGAGCAATGAAGTGATGACCTCCGGCTTTGCTTGTTAGGACCTTGAAGATGAAAATCGGCTGAGTTGCACCTAGCATGTTTAAATGTTGAGTATTGAACTGTGGCTTCTTATTTAAACGCCGAGATTTATTAAATTGCTTGTAGGCAGCCAAGACGGAATCCTTCCTGTTGGTGTTAATGAAGTCGATTATTAGCGCCTCTGATTTGGATCGATATATTTCTTTGACTTCGAGGTCTAATATGGGGGTCTCTGGGCACAACATTGTTCCAACTGTCTTGACGATGTTGATCATAGTCTGTCTATTCTCGTTAGATTGCTTGAGCACGTTGCGAACTTCGATCATGATACTGCGAGTATTTCTTTCAATTTCCAGCCGGCCTTCCAAGGTCTTAGCTTGTTTTCTATATTCGATATTTTCTTTTTCTAGTCCATTTAATTTAATTAGCATGTCGTCATACTGTTTGGACATAAAAGCGACAGATTTTTGAAATTCCTGGTTTTGGTTAACTAAGACGTGTAAGGAGCTTCTCAAAGATTCAAACTTCTCTTCTTGCTGGGCTCTGTGATCTGATATCATATTTTTTATTTCAGATCTGTAGTGTACAGAGTTCTCCAAGAATTCATTAAAGGAGCGTTTTTGTCTCTTTGTAACATTCAGGAAACAATCAGCAGGATTTCCACTAGAAGATAAGTTAAGCGCAGCGTCCGATCCGTACATCATAGGAGGGGGAGAATTTGTTTTTGATCCTGGAGATGAGCGCTGAACCGACATCTTGTGTTCAATTAAGACTAAGAGACTTTATTGGGGGCGCCTAAGAATATTGGTAATCCAATATTTTTCTCTTTGTTAGTTTTTGCTATTTCAGATTGACAGGCGCTTTGCAAGTATTACGTTGCGCAAATTGTTCCCAATAGTCGTAACAGTTAGAAATATAATTTAAAAATTCCAAAAAATCGAATTTGTTTTGTCGAGCGTTCAAAGGAGCGATGCAGAAACTGAGATTTGAACTCACGACGCTGAGCGCAGTATCAGTAATAACAAGCCGCCGCACCGACCACTCGCCCAGATGACCAATTGTAGAAGTGTTGAAATTTTTGTTCCTTAAGTAGTTAGTAATAGGAACATTCAAACCGGTCGAACCGGACGAGTGCGAACAAAATTACCCACACAATTCAATTTGTTCACTGGCACAAATTTTAATTTTTTAAATCACTTTTACCAATTGTTCACTGTTAAGGAGTATATTGCACTGTATGTTTCAGTTTTGTCACTTATTGTTGCTATGTAACAATAATTATTAAAGAAGGCTTAATATTAAAATTATACAAATTTTTAAAACATGGATTACACATGAATACGTCTGATCAACTTTGAGGCGAGGGGAGGGAGGATGAATTAGAGACCCAGAATTTCATAAAACGTATTTTTTTAGTCTCGTGCATTAGGTCCCGAATTATAATTTTACTCTAGCCACATTAGAATGAAATAGCCATTGAAGGTATATCGTTGATTTACCTTCAATGGCAAATGGCAATTTATAGTAAACTTACATGAAAATATATCGCTTGGTTACCTTAATAATTGGTACAAATTCTATAACCGAACAACAACAAAAAGTATGCGGTACAAAATCTGCCGTTCACCTTTTAAGGAAAATAATCAGTTTATTAATTTTCCTTAAAATTCAAGTCTCTATCGATCTAAGTATAAAAAAATAAATAAACATGTTAAAAAAGGCTATTATTTCCTAAAGATGTGTTCAGCAACATAACATTTTAAGAGAGGAGTTAATAAGAGAACTTATTATTGATTGAAATCATTCAGTCCTTTTTATCAGCAAGACTATGCAGGCTTTGTTTACCCCTTTTATTCGAAACATTTAATATATATATATATATTTTGTGTATTCTATAGTCTTCTTAAGAAAACATCCAATGAATTCAATGCGTATCGCGGTTACAAAAACCATATTTCATTTGCTATCTTTCCCAAAGTGTATATAAAAACTTTACAAATGTATGTTTATGTTAATTGAAATCAAAACTGTATAAAAAACCGGCCAAGTGCAAGTCGGACTCGCGCACGAAGGGTTCCGTAATTGGTTAATTGCGGTTTACGATTTATGACATATTAAACCAATTTTTGGTGGAAGTTTACATGGTAATATACATCATATATTTCTTTTAGTTTTATCATTATGTTCTCTTATTTTAGAAGTTACAGGGGGGGACACTCATTTTACCACTTTGGAAGTGTCTCTTGCGCAAACTATTCAGTTTAGAAAAAAATTATATTAGAAACCTCAATATAATTTTTGAAGACCTATCCATAAATACCCCACACGTATGGGTTGGACGAAAAAAAAATTTTGAATTTCAGTTCTAACAGGGAACCCCCAAAATTTATTGTTTTTTTTTCTACTTTTTGTGTGAAAACCGTAATGCGGTTCACATAATACACCTACTTACCAAGTTTCAACAGCATAGTTCTTATAGTCTCGGAAAAAAAGTGGCTCTGACATACGGACGGACAGACAGACAGACATGACGAATCCATAAGGGTTCCGTTTTTTGCCATTTGGCTACGGAACCCTAAAAAAGCTCGTAGCAAAATAATAGTCGCTGCAAGGGTCGATCTTAAAGATTATACAACGCTTGCCAAGATCGGTCCATGGATGCGTGACCATCTTATCGTTCTTCGAGAAATCTCCGTGCCTGCCATTTGTACAACTTTGGCATTCGCTACGGATAGTCAGAAGCCAGGCAATCTGACACCAGTCTTGCCAAATAAATAGTATCGTTTTACCCAGTTACTGGGTTGTGGAGGTCGGATAGACAGTCACTCCATATCAAATACTGGTACTCAGAAGCATCCGATCAGACTGGAAGCTGAACCTGACGTAGTTAGAAAAAGCTAGGCAGAAAATAATCTAATCCAATCGTAATCGCTAATCTTAATCTTTTCGTATACAATATTATTTGCTATCTTTTTGCGAATTTACAATCCTTATTAGAACTGCAGTAAGGTCAGTTTCGTTCAGCAAATGGTGTTGCAGTAGCCATATTAAAGTTTGTTTTCAGTTATTCCCTTTTTTCTATACAGTATACACCGGTATTTGAACAACACTAACAGTCTCGTAGGATGCAGGATTAATTAACTTCTACAACTCTTAAAATCCAACAAAAAGAAAACAACTGATCCACTCGCAACTATCTTATTACAATTGCAGGGCAAATGTCTCTTTTTATTGTAGGTGGATACGTCTAGAAGGGATTTAAGTATACTGGGGAGAGACAAAGTGACATTCTGTCCGTGAAAGCAATGTTAAAAATGTATTGTATTATTTATTTATTAAAGACTTCCAACGAAAGATTTACACAAAAAATACAATTTATCATCAATATGAAGTAATGACAGCATGCATTTTAGACTATCGACTAAATATAAACTCTTATTAAAGGTAATAGTAAAACATATAAAAAGTAAAAACAAATCAAAACATGATATACTTATAAAAAAGACTCTTCTTACATATAATTAACCTTAGCACAGCGCTCTATACCCCCAAATTCATGGCCTTATTATACCGGAACAACATGGGTTCGTCAAACGGCGGTCTACTACGACCAATCTTATGATTTTTACAAACTTTCTTTTTGAAAATATGGACAAGAGGGTCCAGGTAGACGCTGTGTACACTGATTTTCGCAAAGCTTTTGACAAGGTGGATCACACAATTCTTTTGGAAAAGCTCGCCTTCAACGGAATCCGAGGCAACTTACTTCGTTGGTTTGCATCATACATTTATAACAGGACACAAAGGGTCGTAATTAATGGGATTGAATCTGAGATTGTGGCTGTTAAGTCCGGTGTTCCTCAAGGGTCCATTTTGGGACCCTTGCTTTTCATTTTGTTTATAAATGATATAAAACATTGTTTTGTTAATGCGAATTTCTTACTGTACGCGGATGATATAAAAGTTTATAAAGATTGCCAAAATATTGATGACTGCCTACTGCTTCAAGAAGATCTTCACAGACTTAATACCTACTGTATAGACAACAAACTCTTTCTTAGTCTTCCAAAATGCCACAGTATATCATTTACTAAAAACAAAAATAAACTAAATTTTAATTATACTTTGAATAGCCAACAATTAAATATAGTAGAATCCTTTCGCGACCTTGGTGTAACTATTGATTCACGTCTGCATTTTGACTTGCATATTGAACACATAATAAATAAAGCCTTTCAAATGTATGGTTTTGTCATGAGAGCCTGTAAAGACTTTGTGCGACCCTCTACCTTTTTGGTATTATACAAAACTTTAATAAGGTCTCAATTAGAATACGCCATTCCTATCTGGAAACCGTTTTACCTTAAGTATAACATTAAATTAGAAAAAGTGCAGAAAAAGTTTCTACGCACAATGAACTATAGATGTTATCATTCGAGGATTCCATACACACAGTTGTTACAGCGATATAATATTTTAAGTTTAGAGTCTCGGCGCTTACTTTTGGTTGCCATGATGCTGCATGGTTTGTGTAACAATAGATTCGATTGTATTGAAATCACAAATAAGTTACGCTATACAGTGCCCCGAAATGTTATTAGAAGGGCGGCTCACGTGCCCCGGTTGTTCCATGTGGATTCATGTAGGACCAACGCCGGGGCACGGGTGCCTCTTCGTCAGCTTGTGGAAACCTATAACGCACACTTCATGGACATAGATATCTTCTCCCTTTCTAGTAAAACATTTAAATATCTGGCTATAAATATTTTATCTCCATAATTCACAATCTAGGATAAATTAACGCGATGAACGATACTCTTCCGTTTCCTATTTGTTCATATATTAATCCGTGGACAATGGTGTGGGTTATATGTTTGCCAATTTATAATGTACTCATTGTTTTATATAAACTTTAACATGTAACTGATTTTTTTTGGCCCTAATAAATAAATAAATGTTAGCATTTACTAATATTATGGCAAACCAGACGGCCAAAATCTTCAAGAGTAACAAAATGCAAAATGTGTAAATATACTTTTTACAAATACTATTAGGTTGAAAATTTTTAAAATAAAAACGTAATGGTCAACTGAACTAAGAAAAATTAATTGTTACAGGGGCAAAGCACTTTTAGAATAAACTATAAAAAAATATATAAAATTAAATTAAAATCTGATTCATAAAAATATTGAATAACTTAAAAATAAAAACTCACAGTACCTCAACTAATGACTTTTAAATTTAGGCAATAGCTCACAAATGTCATTGTCACAAGTTTTCAACAAAGTATTATTATATTGCCTACAGAGTCTGTTTACAGCGGCATAGTGAAGATTGGTTTTTGAGTACGGTTTTGGTTTTTGGTTTTTTTTTGTTGGGATGCAGTTCTGGAGTTCGATGCAGTCAATAGATCAGTTAATAATTTTGTGCAGACACATTAAATCTGTTTATTCCCTTCGTCTAGACAATGTTTTAATCTGGTAATGTTTCATCCTATCTTTGTTAGTTATCTGCTATGCTAAATGATCTCCATAACTGAGATGATAAAGAAAACGTCTCTGAACACTCTCTAAGTGTTTAATATAGACATCGTAATGTGATTTCCAAATGACTGAACTGTATTCCAATATCGGGTGAACTAGGGTGTTAAATAGTTTAATTTTTGTTGAGTATCGCAAACACTAGTATTTTAAAATCCCTTGACACAATGTTTAAGATATGGACATCATGTTTGATCCCACTGTCGAGCTGAATGCCTAGATCACGGACAACACATATTTTCTTTAATTGGACTCCTTCAATAATATTGTTTCATTTAATTAAATTTGCTAATATTTAATAACATATTATTTTCTTTACACCAGAGCGTTAGTCGGTAGATGTCTTCTTGTAGCTTATGAGCGTCCTGATTATTCTGAATGGGTTTTAAGATTTTAGGATCATATTTCTCTAATTTTCGGTTATCCTTGTTTATCTGATAAATTAATATGCCTATGTGTTGACCACACTGCATAATAAAAACAAGTCAGTTTTCCTTAAAATATACTTCATTTATACCCATCATAAAATTCAATCAGTTCAAAGGATCCAAGTATTTGCTAGTCAATACCCAGCAAATCCTTGATCCCTAAGTGAAGTGCACAAAATTCAGATTTGAACAACAAACAGTGTCGCAGTGACTAGTATAAGTTTGTTTTGTACTCAAAATTCTGTATATAAGGCAATTGAAGTGCAAACAGTGTTAGTTATTTCTTCAAGAGATTAAATGACAAGATGAAGTATTTCTTTGCTTTTGCGGACCCTCTGCCAGCAGGTAAGTTTGTATTCGTTTATTTTGATTATTATGTTGTATGCAATCTTATTGAAATCTTGAATGATTCATTAAAATTCATTATGATAATTTTGCATGCCTGAATTGGTGCAACACAGTGGACCGCGCATTCACTTGACATCTGGAAATGTATGAAAATATACTGTGTTGAGCAATAAATATTTGAATTTGAATTTGAAAATTACAAGTTTTAATACTTAACTAATTAATCCTCAGTCCTGACATATAAGGTCTTGGAATGTATCAAAGTAGCTTATTTTTTTTTAATTCAAAATTCAAATTCAAATTCAAAATGTTTATTTGCAAGAAAATACAGTTTACAAGTGAAGATCTTGTTTTGAGCATAATAAAAGGAAACACTTGGTGAAAATATACACCAGCTGCAGAACGTGTGTCCAATTGTTCTGTTCTGTTTAAGGGCATACAACTGCTTTAGTGCAGTAAAACGGTAAATTTCTTAAGCATACTCCTTATTAGTAACGACTAAATTAAAAGGTTTGAAAAAAATTCATATTTATTATTGTTTCATGAACATTACTCGTATTTGTGAATTATGGCCGTTTCGAATAAGAAATAGTTTTGCTTTAAAAAAATAATAAACAACACGATATTTTTTCGCTACTTTTGGAGGCTCCTCCAAAACAAATTGAATGTTTAAAAATATTTTTACACAGAAAAATGGATGGCAGTTTCTTTTTTCATTCTTGAAAAAGCATATGTAAGTCAACGAATATTTTGCAAATAAAACTGCCCAAAAGGAGGTTCAAATATTGATATTCTAACTACGAGCGGGCGTACGGCCAGTACTGTGTTAACATTGGGGAATAAATTCGCCTTAATTACGTGGGACTCTTTTCTTCAACTTTTTATTTGCAGCTTGTTCATCTATATTTTCATTTATAACGAAAATATATTCCTTTGAAATCATTGGGAAGTTCATTCTGAACTTATCAATTAAAGTATACTTATTGGTATTAGTAATGGATAGGTGGCATCTTTACGTATCGGGATTTCTTCCATGCCGTTAGTTCAGGCTGATATTTTTAGATCATTTGCAGTCGTTACGGGTAGTCAGAGACCTGGAGAATCTGGTATCGTGTTACCCAGTTACTGGGTTGTGGAGGTTGTTCCCAGTTACTGGGTTGTTTAAGTAACAAATTTGCTCGTGGTTTTGAAGACAACATCAACAAAATTTGTACAAATTGTGAGGTACCTCTACTGCATGACACGTCCTTCCAAGAAATGTCTAAGGTGTCTATGAGATTTAAAAAAGTCAACGATAAATTAGTTTTTAAAATAATTAGTCATTTGAATAAGAAAAAAAGTCCGGGTATAGATAGCATTCGAGTTAGTGACCTTCAGTGTATAAATTCTGAAATAACACCTGTTATTACTCATTTAATAAACTTATGTATTTCCACGTCATCCTATCCTGATGAATTAAAGACTGGCATAATTAGACCCATACACAAGAAAGGTCCCTACAATGACATAAATAACTATAGGCCTATTACTATTCTACCTAGCATAGACAAAATAGTGGAGAGGTATATAGGTAATGAAATTAATACTTTTTTGTCTAGCAATAATATTATCATAAATAACAAACAGTTTGGGTTTCAGAAAGGTCGTAACACTACGCAGCTACTATCAGCTTTTTCTGATGAGGTCAATAAGCATTTGGGCGCTCGCGAACAGGTGCTTATTGCCCTCATCGACTTTAGCAAAGCATTTGATACTCTGCGGTATAAAACATTATTCAGTAGACTTGAACAGAGTGGTATACGGGGTCCTCTTTTGAAATGGTTTAAAAATTACCATAATAATCGTCATACTGTAGTTCGTTTGGGCAATTTCCAAAGTGAAAAAATACCTACTAAAATGGGCACCGCCCAAGGTTCAATAATTGGCCCAACTGAGTACTTATTATACGTCAATAACATGTGTAATATTATTCCGGAGGACTGTGTGTACCAGTTTGCCGATGACACTTGTTTGGTAACCCATCATAAAAACATAACTGAGGCTCAAACAGAAATGCAACGTTTATTTGATGACCTCTGTAAATGGGCACACGATGCAGGCCTGGTTATCAACGCTAGTAAAACCAAGATTATCCATATACACTCTCCTTATATGAAGATCAGACAGGTACCTAAGATAACTGCGCATGACCACCAGTGCCTGCATCGCGGGCCCACTGCACGCATGTGTGCGTGTCCTACGCTAGACGCTGTCGACCAGCACAGCTATCTCGGACTCATTATTGACAAACATTTCAATTGGGGATCCCACATCGAAAGTGTAAGTAACAAACTTAGATCTATTAACGCCAAGTTGGCTATCCTCAAATATAAACTTCCCTTCCACACGCTACGCATGCTATATCTCGCTCTGGCAGATTCCGTCATAAGCTATGGCCTAACTAGTTACGGACGTTCCTTCAAAACTTATGTAGATAAAATATATAGACTACAACTATGTATACTCAAGACTATTGTGCCAAAGAATATTAAACTTAAATATAAAGATGATGAGTACGGTTTATTTAAATATTGTAAAATTATGTCAGTCTTTGATAAATTCAGGTCGGCAATTATCTTGGACAAATTTAATAATATCAGCTCCTTAACTTTAAACAACAGACCAAAACAGTTACGTGATCAGGATTACTTGCCAACATATAAACTACCTACAAATTCAAATTCAAATTCAAATTCAAAATGTTTATTTGCAAGAAAATACAGTTTACAAGTGAAGATCTTACAGCCTTAAAGTCATTGTATTCTGCCTGCAAGCAAGCGTGCAAAATTATTTGTTTAAAAGTAATTATTAAGCATAAATATTATTATATTATTAGTACATTATTATTACATTATTATTACATTATTAGTACATTATTATTACATTATTATTACATTATTAGTACATTATTATTACATTATTATTTCATACAAATGTCATAAATTTATATACAATACATTAATTAATACTCTGATCAAATATTTTTATAATCCAAAAATTCCTTAATGCTGTAGAAACACCTTTTTTGTAACCACTCAGACAATTTTGTTTTACAACTGTAAATGTGTATGGCACGAGAACGTGGGAGTATATATTACCTGATACTTTGAATAAAATTCCTAAAACTGTGCAGTCAAATATTGTCACTAGCACATATAAAAAATGTAAATGTACCTTAAAAAAATATTATATTACTGGTGATATTACATCTTAAGTTTTAAGTGGGTATAAGTATATGTTTACCTACTTTAGTAATATGCGGTGCAAGTTTGCTACCTCCACTTTGTCACATAAACCTTTTAAGGTTTTAGACAAGTGTCATGCTGTATAATAAGTGCAATTTAATGTATTGAAAAATAAACGAAAAAAAAAAAAAAAAAAAAAAAAGGTTAGATAGGTAATCGCTTCATGTAAAATACTACGTCTGCTGCTAGACTTAGGCCAAGCATCCGGCCTGCACCCATGCGTCACCACACTGATCGTTCCTGTGTGGCGCGCATCCACCGGATTCCCGCAGTTTTGACCAGGCCGTCGCTCCCCATCCGTGGGGCCGTCAGGCCCCATCGACCATCCGTTCTGCGTGAAATGTGCCCTGCCCACTGCCACTACCGAAATGTCACGTGTTAAATCCCTCACATTTTGTCTTTTCAGTAAGAGTTATCGCTGATAGATTGAATGTCACATTGTCTAAGCTGTGCATCCTCTAGTGGTCGTGCTTACTGCGTGTAGTATGTTCAAAAACATGATTTATATATCATTTAGTTCATAAATGTAGCAACGAAATAAACTGATCTTTTGTTTCCAGGAGATGATCTGTATCGCCTGAGGCCTAGTCCCTGTGACTTCATGGGATGCGAATTACCATAAACTTTAGTTATTTCAATATTTTCTCTAATGTGCAGTTATCTTTGTTTATCCGATAAATTAATATGTTATATTTATGTTGACTACACTGCACAAAAACTTTGAAACTTTATGGAGATTAATTTATACCCATCACAAAATTCAACCAGTTCAAGGGATCCTCCGTATGTGCTGGTTAATGACCAGCAAATCCTGATCCCTATGTGAAGTGCACAAAATTCAGATTTGAACAACAAACAGTTTTGTTAGTGACTAGTATAAGTTTGTTCTGTACTCAAAATTCTGTATATAAGGCTATTGTGTATTTGTAAGTATTGTGTGTTTGTAAGTGCAAACAGTGTTAGTTATTTTTTCAAGGGATTATGTGACAAGATGAAGTATTTATTTGTGTTTAGAATAAAACAAAGAGAGAAAGTAAATTATGGATTCTACTTTTATTTCAAAATAGAGAAAAAAACGAATGGCCGTTACACTCGGCGTTATTTACACAAGTGACCAAGAAAAACGTGTGTTGCCACACATCATAAACAATTTTAAGGCACATTAATGTTGCACACATAAAAGCAATAAAGAATAACAAAAATATTGAATTTGATTTTAAATTATTATAGATTACTGCGATTAATTACATCAATCCATAATAATTCAGAATAACAAATATATATGTTCACATTGTATTGAACAATTTGTGTTTGCTGTATTTCTGGCTTTTATAGCTTTTGTTATTGCGGACTGCCAGCAGGTAAGTTTGTATTCATCTATTTTGTTTCTTATTTGTATGCAATTTTATTGAAAATCTTGAGTGATTCATTGAAATTACAAGTTTTAATACTTAGCTAATAAATCCTCTGTCCTGACATATAAGGACAGGGTCTTGGGATGTATCAAAGTAGTATTTTTTTCTTTTGTGAATATCTCCTATTTGAAACAAAAGTCCTCATTTGGAAACACTTGGTCAAGATATACGAATGATGAACGTGCGTCCAGCTGATCTGTTTTATTACGTGTGACTATTCTCTATGTCCGTGACTACCGCAGGACCACGACGCCAATCGCTTCCATATTTGGTAAATAATTACTACTCAATTGGTACCAATTAGTACTCGAACAACAAAATTAGTACCTTAGTGGTCTTAAGGTGGTCCTGCTGAATGGAGCGTGACTACCGCAGGACACCACCTTCAAAGTCGATTTTCTCGAAAACTACTAAGGTACCAATTTAGTTGTTCGAGTACTAATTGGTACCAATTGAGTAGTAATTATTTACCAAATATGGAAGCGATTGGCGTCGTGATCCTGCGGTAGTCACGGACATCTATTCTCTTCATCTTTTTATTTGCAGCTTATTCATCTATATTTTCACATAAAATAACGTCTATAATGTCCGACCGAAACTGGTTTTTACGACCGAAACCGAATTTCAAAAACAGTCTCAGTTTTGGCTGAAACCTAAACCGAAACCGAAACTTCCTTACAAGGATCATGTTTTGAGGGAAAATAAAATAAAATATTTAGTTAGGTTAAACTTGATTCTACTATATTATTCTATGTATTAGTTTGTTATAATGAATTATTTTTAATTTTAACTACCTACATCACGTAATAAAAATTACCGAATTCAAAATATATGTGTGCGTGTGAGTTATTATATGTATAATATGTGTGATTTCTTTTGGTATAAAATAAAGTATATTCCATTCCATTCTATAAATCACACGAAAACTCAGCCAGTCACGACTTGATTAGGACGTGGACGCGGCAAAACGTGTTCGTCGCTTACTCGCTTTGATGGAATTTAAGGCGCCGAACATGACCGATCACAGCGCAAGAATTCCGAATGCAGTTTCGGTTTCGATCGTAGTTTCGGCAGGTTAGTTTTGCCGCCGAAACTTAAATTCTTTTTTTTGCCGAAACTCGACCGAAACCGAACATTCGGTCGGACACTAAACTACCTTTAAAACCATTGGCAAGATCATTCTGAACTCATCAAATAAAGTATACTTTGTGGCATTAGTAGTGGATAGGTTACCATCTTTACGTGCCGGGGTTTCTTACGAGCCGTTCGTCCCGGTTGTTATTTGTAGATCATTTGGAGTCGTTACGGGTTGTCAGAGAAATGGAAATCTGGTATCCGTGTTACCCAGTTACTGGGTTGTGGAGGTTAGATAGAGAATAGCTCGGGGGGATTGAGGTGTTTAACATAGTTGGGGAAAGGCTAGGCAGATTGATTGGTAAGCATGCAATAATCTGTCCTTTCATTTCAGAAGACGACAATTATAGCAGGGAACCCGCTAAGCTTCGTTGCTACGTGTGTAATTTCATGGAGTGCCAACGTTCCTGCCACGACACTGGAACCGAACCCTGGCCACCATGTTTTTTTTTTTTTTTTTGGGTGGGAAATCATCCAATGACTTCTCCCGCTCTGGGTGAAGCGGGAGGGCGTGTCAGACGGCCCTGGCACAAGCAACTGAAGGAACACGGGTGGGTTTTAGTCAGTAAAAGTCTGACACGCCCTCCCGCTTCACCCAGAGCGGGAGAAGTCATTGGATGATTTCCCAAACAAAAAAAATGTCTATGTTTGGTACCTATTGTTACTTAGCTATGATGAAAGAAAATGTCGTGAGTAAACACAAAATGTCAATCAATGGAAAACTGTATGTTTAACACAAAGCTGACGCATTTCATCGCGATAAGAGCTTGAGCCTTATACAGAATGACATTTATAAGCGATAAAAGTTATTTTTTAAAAGGATTGATTCACTTGACATTCCAGTAACGCTTATCAATCCCATACCATACCATTTGGACAAAACAACCTTTTCCGCTGATCAACTTTCTAGCAAATTAATTGCATTAATTTTATGGAACTAAAGATGCCTTTAAATTGAAATAAAAAGACTATTTCCATTGAAGTCAACTCTAAACAAAAACTGTATCAACTTACTGTATCATGGCGTCGCTCTAACCCTCTACCGCCGGAGTGGCCCGACCATGTAATCCTCGCGCCCGTTCTAGCCCACTGCGTAAACCGACAGCTCAAACGAACGAGCCATGAACTAACGTGAAAAATATACTTTGGCGAACTTTTTGTTACTATAGTATTCGGCGCTGGATTAGGGTTAAGTAAATGCTTTGGGTTTAATTGATTTAAATATGGAAAGTTGGTATGGTGCTAAAATTGCAAAGCAATGATCTTAAGTATTAAATAAGTGCTATAAATTGAAGTACGGAAAAGTTGTTCATAGGGAAGTGAAATACAAAGGTATAGGATTTAGTGTGTGTTATACCTGAATTCGAAAGTAATTGAATAGTATCTATTAATATTGTTGTGGTGACATGCTTTGCTAACATTGATAGACGCATGCTTGACCATTATCTCACCCGTGGGTTACCGATGATGTGATCAACGATGAAGCTTGCTAGCCTAGAAAAACCGGCCAAGTGCGAGTCGGACCCGCGCACGAAGGGTTCCGTACCATCGTCGCAAAAAACGGCAAAAAAAAATCACGTTTGTTGTATGGGAGCCTCACTTAAATATTTATTTTATTCTCTTTTTAGTATTTTTTGTTATAGCGGCAAAAGAAATACATCATCTGTGAAAATTTCAACAGTCTAGCTATCACGGTTCAAGAGATACATCCTGGTGACAGACGGACAGACAGACAGACAGACAGACGGATCGCGGAGTCTTAGTAATAGGGTCCCGTTTGTACCCTTTGGGTACGGAACCCTAAAAACGATAGACTAAAAGAGGGGTTACCTCCAGGTTATAACTAAAATGAAACAGATTTCGGCAGGGAATTCCACTCCTTAGCTGTATGAACACTAAAAATATTCGCAAAATCTTTATTAAAAGAAAGAGTCATAATCAGACACAGAGGAAAAATATCAGAATAAAACTTTCATCAGAACTCTTCAAGTTCCTATCTCAAGGCCAAAAGAATTAAAAGTAAAGTACGTTATACTTAAAGGGTAGTGACGACTAAAAGTAGACCCAAAACGTACTCTCTACCCACAGTTCAATTAATAGCCCATGTTATTCCTAGAAACAGAATTGTTGAAATCACTCCCGATTGCGCAGTGGAATTGAATAGTGATATTTTGAGTAGGTACACCTAAACCTCTTAGAATTCTCCCACGCAGGTATCAAATGCCAGTTCATGAAATATCAATTGAGCGTTATCGATAGCCTGAAAGTAGTTGGCATGAGATGAATTGAGATGAAGTGGTCTTGCTTTGATTGAATAGAATGTTAAAATATTTTTAGCACTTCAAAAAAAGGTCAGTTTAACCAAAATAATATCCAGAAGTTAAAGTTCAGTAAAGGAAAGAGGTAAGTCATGGTCAAGTAAAGCAAATTCTGCAGCAAATGAGTATTCGTAAAGAAATGTAAGTAGTAAAACTACTTACTAACACTTTACGTTAAGGTAAATGAATACCAATATTTTAAGCCAATGGTTTTGTCATAGGCATCTTGAGAATTATTTCAAGATTATAGTGTATCCAGCAACCAGCAAAAGTCAAACATCAAAACAAAAAACTATCAATTTCATGCCAGGATCAGCAATTTTTGTATTTAGAACACACATTCAAATACTTATTATTACGACAATATCTCTCTGGTCCGTTCATTTAAGGCTCAAAATTATGATACCTTTATTCAGAATCCCAATTTTCACTCTCAAAGTTAACTTGAATCTGCTTAAATTCAAAATGTCTAGCTGAAATACCAAGAACAAGGAATTTACCGCCGCTGGCTAGACAACTCCAGACCAGACTAGACGAGCCATAGTCCGATGTTAGTCGTTACCTAATTTATTCTGTTCATAAAACATCAGTATTATGATTAGGTATAATAATTAACCCTGAGCTTGCATCAAAGAGATGGCTAAACTGTAGAGACAAGAAACCGTAGTCTCATGGTTTGAACAAAATTGACCATACACTATGTAAATTATACTATTGCAATTCATTGAAACATTAAAAATAGCAGCAACATAAATGTAAACACTAAAGCTAAAAACAATGCTTCTGCCTATTATCTTATTTAGCGAAATCTTTTTGTAGATATTCCTGATAGCTATAACCTGGGAGTTTTTAAGTCAACAGTGTATAGGTTTCTTCTAGGCAAGCGTGCTTCATCGTAGACCACATCATCGCTTACCATCAGGTGAGATAGTTGTCTAGCGCCAGTCTACCAATAATAATTAAAAAATGTTTTATATAAAGGCCATGGCTTTTATATCAAGAGAACAGGTTTCCCATTTATAAGAATACTCCTTCAGTATCCAGTTGAGTAAAGTTGTAGTACTTTCGAAGACATTTAATATTTCGTCAACATGCACTGAGCTCGTGTTATAGAGTCCCTCTGACAGATATGATGCCTGTGTCTCAGTAGTGTCAACGTTGTTGAAAGATTATATAATAAATACTTCTCTTTTTGCTTTACCGATATAAATTTTCATGAGACATGTTTGAAAATTACTTGATGCTGTGCCCTAGGGGGTCCATAAGTGTAGGTATTTACTATAAGCTGGTGTGTAACATCTATAAAACAATATGGAATGCAATAAATGAATATGAATAGGTTTATTTTAAATCCATTATTTGTTTTCTTCTGTGTTCTTTTTATTTCAACCTTCTTTTCAAACTAAACTACTGTTCCAACTCTACTGCATATATTTACGTAGGCGCCTGGATACAAAGTGCTTAAGCGTAGGTTGTTATGATAAATTTTAAAGGAGCTCTACGTCTAAGAGCCCCGGGGCTCTCAAATAGTGTAAATTTTCTTTTCACTGTTTTGAAACCAGTATGCTTTTGAATAGCTTTGATCCCGAAATAGGTAATGTGGCTTTGTGGCTTTGTGCTAAGAGTTTTATTCAGAATTATATTATTTAATCTTATACACGTGGTCGTGTGTATTTTTGCTTGTTTCAACAAATAACTGAAGTATTTTTTCCTTTTTGAGTAGATACTATATTATTTTCCGATTGAATTAAATCAAAAACGATATTTAAGTCCCTACATGTGACTTTCTGCTTGAGCAGGTTTTATTAGATACCTACTTCTGATGAACTAGGTAGAACTATATTTCTTATTACCAGATCACATAGTCTAAATACCTACTGATATTTATATAATACTAGCTGACCCGGCAAACTTTGTTTTGCCATAAAAACACCAAACATTCATCTACCCTACCTACCCTACCCTAGCAACCCTACACTACCTACCCTACCTACCCTACCCTAGCAACCCTACACTACCTACCCTACCTACCCTACCCTAACAACCCTATACTACCTACCCTACCTACCCTACCCTACCCTACCTACCCTACCCTTCCCTACCTACCCTACCCTACCCTACCCTACCTACCCTACCCTACCCTACCCTACCTTACCTACCCTACCCTACCCACCCTACCCTACTTACCCTACCCTACCCACTTAGGGGTATGAAAAATAGATGTTAGCCGATTCTCAGACCTACTCAATATGCTCACATAATTTCATGAGAATCGGTCAAGCCGTTTCGGTGGAGTACGGGAACGAACATTGTGACACGAGAATTTTATATATAAGATATTTATGAGGCATCAGAGTTCAATATAAAAGCGTCCAGGTTATCAGACCAATGATAGAAAGAGACCTACTGAAACTTTCAAATTAAAGCAGAGACAACTTTTTTGTAATTTCGCAGCATGTTTTCAATTAAAACCTTTTATATGGATCAGATGGAATAAATCTGGGATCCGCTAGTATTTGTAATAAGTACCTATTAGAAACTGTTGCATCTAATTCTAAAGCTGTTTACCTTGTAAACCCGTGACGACCGGATTACAAGTGAAATCCAAGTATTAAATTAGAAAATTAATTGATAATATTAATAATTTTTTAATTAGTATTATTTACTGAAAGAAAGAAAATATATTTATCCGGCACAAACTTGAGATATCCCAATGTATATTATGTGGATCCAGGATATCCTTACCTCTTTTAATCCACCTTCAGAAAATGTTCCATGCATTTCTTCTAAATATTTTTAAAGGTTTGCTCTAAATAGCGTAGTGGTAGCTTTACCACCAACTATTATCTAAAGCTAAAAGTAAACTTCTTTCGACAAAAAGACACTGCCTACTGGCAAAATGACCATTCTATTGGTTCCAGTGTTCGGTTCATTGGTCATTGGGAAATACAGATTACTGCTCTAATTTTAAGTCCATAAGAGATATCATTTTCTGGACATCTGAAGAGCCAACCAGATGGTCACACATTATATACAAAATGTCATTCTTCATTTATAGGAGGCGGGTAGACTAAGGAACACAAAGTAGGTAAATCAGTTTTTAATGTGGCCGTGAGAAGGAGTAGCATTTCGTAATTTTATTTTTGGGTTTATGCCGTGCCTGTTTCCTCACGATGTTTGCTTTTACAATTTTGAGAGCATTAGTGATAAAAAATTACAAAAAAAAACAACTGTCTGCCAAAAAACACCACAAAGTGAAAAATAACTTCAATTTTGGAAGTCGGTGTTCTTGTTTTTATTTTTTTGACACCGTCTTCCGAAATTGAAGTTATTTTTACCCGACTGCCGAAGGAGGGTAATGTGTTTATCAGTCTATGTATGTATGTATGTATGTATGTATGTAGGTATGTATGTTTGTTCCTATGTGGCGTTCCAGAGAACAAACGCGTTGACCGATTTTGATGATTCATACGTCAATCGATTCGTCTTAACCTTGCGAGTGTCATAGGCTACATTAAAATTGGAAAATAGAAAAATGCCGGCTTTTGGGCGCCATATTGTGGGGGGGCAATTTTATTTTTTCTTCCAAACCCATCGTGTGGGGTATCAAAATAAAGGGTTTTAAGAGGTGATTTCAAAAATATATAACACTTATATATTTAAATGTACCTAATTCGAAAAAAAATGTTAACTAAAAAGTTATAAATAAAAAAGTTAATTAAAAAAATCAAAATACCCGACTGCTTAAAAAGCTAAACTAAAAAGCTAACTAAAAAGACGTAAACAAGAAGAAAATCATGCTGTGCAGTCGGAGGATACATCTGGTTTTGGTCAGCCAGCTCGCGAATATGTATCCTCCGACTGCACACCATGATTTTCTTCTTGTTTACGTCTTTTTAGTTCGCTTTTTAAGCAGTCGGGTATTTTGATTTTTTTAATTAACTTTTTTGTAAATAAAATATATTTATTTGTGACCCGCAAAGGAGACATGAGATAAGCAAAAACACAAAAAGAAACAATAATCTATATATATAAAAGCGAAAGGTCACTCACTCACTTATCACGAAATACCGAAAACCACTTAACATATAACGATGAAATTTGGCAGGGAGGCCCCTCAAGTGACGTAAGTGCGCACTAAGAAAGAATTTTTGGAAATTCCACCCCAAAAGCAGTAAAAAAAGGGTTGAAAGATTGTATGAAATTTTTACAGTATGTAAATTGGACACATGAAATTTTAGATGTATGACTTTGATACTTGTTGATAAATTTTACTTTGATAATTTACTTTGATTAGATTTACTTTGTTGGTTGATAAAAAGAATTCATATATTTATTGGATTTTGGAAATTCTACCCCTAAGGGGATACAATAGGGGTTGAAACTTTATGTGAAATTTCTTCGGTTTGGAAGGTAAAACATCTGAAATTGTTGGTTTACGCTCTTGGTTTATAAAAAAACAATGAGATTTTTTTATTTCGGTAATTCTTCTCCTAAGGGAGTAAAAAGTTGGTTGAAAGTTTGTATAAAATTTCTACAGTCTGTAAGTTGGACTCCTGAACTTTAAGATTAAATTTATACTCTTGGTTGATAAAAAAAAATCATGTATTTATTGGTTTTTGGAAATTCCACCCCTTAGGAGGTAAAAAGGGAGTAGAAAGTTTGTGTGAAAATTCTACACTTTTAAGTGTGACACGTGAAATTTATGATTTACGCTTTTGGTTGATAAAAAGAATTAAAATATTTATTGATTTTTGGAAATTCTACCCATATGGAGATAAAAAGGTGAAAATTTGTTTGGCTTATATATTTGAAACTTGGCATAAATACTAACCTGAGTAATCAGTAAAGGTTTTCATTATTAGTTTTTAAAACGACTCCTAAAAGATTTAGGGGGTGTTAAAGATTTTTAAGAATTATTCTGTACAGGGCTTCTTTTTATGATGTAGGGGCACTAAGAAGGGATTTTTGGAAATTTAACCTTTATGGGTGTGAAACTAAAAAGTCACCTGTAGCATAAAATATGGATTACGCGAAAAAAGTCGCGGGCAAAGTACAAGTAAATAAGTATTTCCAATTAAAAACATATTTTTAAGCAAGCTTTTTAGCTTACCATGCATTGTAATCCAAACGAAACGTGTATACAAAAATTTCATCTTAATCGGTTGAGGACAACTGCTTTAAAATTCAGTTGTAAGATTTGACCCGAACACACATATATGCAAACATACATACATACATTGCAGGTTAATAAAAAGCTTGTAAAAATAAGAATAAAAAATAACCCCGTGCGAGACCAAAAAGGCTTCAATCTCAGCATGTGCAGCAATATTTACAAGAAAATAACGCTTATACTAGCGCGGCGATTATAGTGTTTTTTTTATTTGCAAGTTGTTTTTTTTTTTAAGTTTTATTTATCTCTTTTTAGTTGTGGTACATATAATCATCTATAATTCCCACAGTTATGCCAGAATAGATTACTCGAATAACATGAAACTTGAATATAACCGGTGAAATAAGAGTGTTTTCTATATGGGACCACAGAGAAGCAACAGCTTTCAAATATCGGTTCACCTAGTAAAAAGTACTGAAGGAACAAACATAAAAATATACAGGGAAATTGAAAATCTCCTCCATTTCGAAGTCCGTTAAAAATTCAAGTTTCTGCCTGGGTTTATCACTCATATGCCGCGCAGATCTACGTGAGACACAATGGCTTTTTAATAGCTTCAGTTATTTACGGCATACAAGAGGTTAAACACACGAAAACAATTCGCAAGTCGGGGCTGTTACGAACAGGCCACCAGCCCATCACTGCTTTAGTCGCAGCCGCAAAAAAGGGAACGCAAACCCAGTAAATATTACTCGTTTTAACAAACACAAAACTAACTTTCATAAGGTGTGTTCCCAATTCATGAAATGCATTAGCGAAACTGAGAGATTTCCTTCGAAGTTACAGATATAAACAAGAACCTATTTATGTCAGTGGCAAAACGGAGAAAAAGATTGAAGCACCAATTGTCGAACCTTTGAACCCTACTCACTCTGTTACGTATAAAAATACCATGATAATTATGTCAATCCTTTTGCTCCCAATGACATCACACACGTCATTTCGAGAGGAGACACACAAGCACCGACAAACGACATACGCGTACATCCGCAATGCGTAAAAGTCATTTCGATTTCAACATCAGCACTCAAAAGAGCTCTTTGTCGATCAATGATGTAAATGATAGATGATGGCTGTCCTGTATAATATCGTGAAATTATTGAGTACTCTCGTCCTCATCACGAGCTCGTTCCGTTTTGAATAATTTCGATCGGGGAATATTATAGGGTCATTCTTTGGAGTAATTTGACGCGACTGTGTTGGATGATTGATTGGGTCGATGGAAATATTTGTTAGTCGCAAAATAGTGGTTTATAGTCTTCCATCAAAATTTTAAGCTAGATAGGCTGACTAAAGTAAACATGAAAATTAAAAGACCCCATAAATAACTGCAACTTATAGAAATTGTACTAAAATCACTACTAAAAACTTGGCCTAAAATTATTGTATCCATCCAAAAAGTAAGCTCTATTCAAATAAACCAGTATCTAGTGCCGAACTGGAATACGATTCGAAAACAATAAGTTAAGGACTTATAAAATTGAAAATGGAAAATACGACTCGCCGATACGATTTTTTATTCATTCAAATTTTCAAATCCGGCTCGGGATAGCCGAAACAGCGAAACGTCAGTCGATCTAACGTTGAAAGGCAACTATTTTACGAGTAGCGTGTAGTTCAGCCCAGGTTTACTGTCCAGTTAATACGCGAGCGGATAGCGATGGAAAGCTCAAAATTGAGAAACAATCGACAGAAATCAAAACGTATTTTGCATTGGGATTTTTGTATGATTTTCTGTCAAAAAAAAAATTGTTGCAGTAGACCTATGCAATTGGTTGCCATAAAGCTATGATAAATGATGTGAAAACTGAAGAAGAGGAAGCAGAATGATAAAATGATTATGAGTGACACGGATAATCTTACCAAATTTTTTAGAATTCATATGGCTTTCATCATTTCCAATAGTACCAGTTTTTACATAATTTTGAATAGTATTGAATTAAACAGGATCACAATAGGTTTTGGAATAGGCCAGCAAATCTGTCGGGATGGCTGCAATAGCATGTATGTTTATTGTTAGTACCATTTCATAAAATCACGCCAGTATGCTATTAATGGTTACGCAATTTTGTACAGTTCATCATTTTGGTACACGCTTATTTCACCGGTTTTGTTCAAGTTTCATGATATTCGGGTACCTAGGTATTATGTACCACAACTAAAAAGCGAAAAATAAAAATCTTTTTTACAAAAATATACAACCAATTTCCAAATAAAAACACTACAAAGTGTAGTATAACTTCTTTTTCGGAAGTCGGTATCAAAAAACGAAGAAAAGGAAACAGGAGAACCGACTTCCGAAAAAAAGTAATTTCACTTTTAGTGTTTTTATTTGGAAGTCGGTTGTATTTTTTTGTAAAATAGTTTTTTATAACCATCCAAATCCATTTATAATATCTTTCAGACATGCTTTTAATTATTTTTTAAACGTAATAAGTAATCTCTGTCTTATCCTACTGCAGGGACTATTGTCATTTTTTATAGGCCTTTACTGAAAGATAATTACGTGTGCTACATGCCTCTTCAAGATCTTCTTCTTTTTGTGGGAAGCTGTGGCCACCTCTGGTAATAGAAACCCACCGCACTATTCCCAAACCACTGCAACTCCTGAAAGCCAGAATCAACAGTGGCGACCACCAGAAAAGCGCCGAGGCAATGAAGCTCGACGAAGTCCCGGAGAATGAATTTAACTGTCTTGGATCCCGCAACGAAATTAATCAGAAAAGAATAACGGAGGAGTAGGAAAAAAACATAAATTTCCACTTCCCTCCATATCTAGCAGGAGACAGAACAAACAAGGCCACTAGGCACAAAGGGTCGTTTACAACTGGGATAAGCCCAGTTGCCTAGCACCACGGATAAAAATAAGAATTAATAATTAATGGGTCCTAACATTGTGAGCTGCTATGTTTGATTCCAATAATAGGTATGGCAAAAACGCTTGAACGCACGGAAATTTGTTCTAGTTTCCACAAGGTCCGTATAGTAAACAACTCCTGAGGTAGCCTCTACATTATTCAACATAATATTACGTTCATTCTGCCAAAGAATACACTCCCATAAGATATGATGTGCAGATTGTACATATTCGCAGTCAGATGTAGAACACTGACATAAAGGCGAGGCAACGAGCTTGAAGGAAAACAATTTACTTTTAAAGTTACCATGCCCTGTGAGAAATTGGGCAACACAGTGATCCACCTCCAGCCACGTCCTGGCCAGCCGAACGCGAACGGATGGAAAGAATTGGTGGAGATGTCGGCCCTTGATGGAATTATCCCACCTACATTGCCATTCGGATAAAAGTTCCTCCCAGACGTCAATAGGTGGTTTAAATAATCTAGAGATTTTCTCACGGTCACTCCGCGTTAAAAAGTTCGCGTCCGTGGTCTCTCGTGCGGAATAGTACATTGCAGCACGTCGCTGCACTTCAAGGTCGACCGGAAGTACGCCAGCAAGTACCGGTAAGGCCTCAGTACTAACCGTCCTGTACGCTTTGCATAAGAATATCAAAGCCAAACGCTGACTCTGAAGCAACTTACGTCGCACCGCCCCTATGGTGGCCCTATCAGCCCAAACTGGCGCCCCATAGCAAATACAACCCAAGTAAGTAGCCCCATAAATAGTTTTTAAAGTTAAAAAAGACAGACCCCACGTAGATTTTGATATACTCGTTAAGGCATAGAATTTTTTTTTTGCTTTTTCACCGACTATTTTAATATGATCTATAAATGCATAATTCCTCTCTAACACGAGACCAAGATAGCACACGGACTGCTTCCTCTTTACGGGAACGTTATTAAATTTAATAGTTGGACACGATTTAAGATTACCCTTCAAAATGAGTTGATAAGTTTTGTGCGGAGCAAACGTCAGGCGGTTTCGATCGCCCCACTGAGATACCAATCGTAGGCAAGTGTCAGCCAAGTTCTCGAGTTCAGCTCGAGTACTTGATTGAATGAGCAGAAGAGCGTCGTCCGCGTAACCGGTTAATGAACCGCCGCTTGGAAGAGGAATCGCGAGGAAATCATCAAAGCCTAAATTCCATAAAGGCGGACCAATAACCGAACCCTGAGGACATCCCATGGTGAGAGACTTCGACATGGAATGATGGCCGAGTTTGAGTTTCGCGGAACCATTTAAAAAGTAAGAGTAAAGTAGATTATATATATTTCTATAGCAGCCCCGAATTTTCATTTTAAGTAGTAGCATTGGCCACCATGCGTTATCAAAAGCCCCTGGTATTAGAGATTGTGTTAGAGATTTGGGTATTACAGACTTACATTAAGTACATAAGTCCAGGTTTTCTCACGATATTTTCCTTCACGGTCGCCTGTGATGTTCAAGATAAACTTAGAAAGTACAATAAAATTTGAAAAAGTCACATTGGTACTTGCCTGGATTTGAACCCACGGGCCACGAACTCAAACATGAGAGGCAAGGTCTTAGCTGAGATAACAGATCTTTATGTAGCCTAGATCGGTCCAGATTTGTATTTCCATGTTTTTTTTCTTATATATTACTAGCTTCTGCCAGCGGCTTCGTCTGCGTGAATGTTGAAAATTATCCCTAGGGTACATATTCCCGGTATAAAAAGTACCCTATGTGTTATTCCAGACTATAATCTATCTCTGTGCCAAATTTCATCCAGATCCGCCCAGCCGTTTGAGCGTGAAGAAGTAACAAACGTACACACTCACAGACTTTCGCCTTTATAATAATTATTATTAGTGTGATTATAGCTTGCAAAAATCCATCGCAGAACACTGGATCACAACAGCCAAACCAAGCAAAAAATATTACATTCCCAACCTCTATTCACTTGTGCAAATAAAATTACAAAATTCCACGTATGTTTATAATATTACGAGTACATAATACGACGGTGAGAGAGGCCTGCGATATTACCAGAAAACTCCGAATACTTTCCGAGGCCTGGCATTTTCATCACACTGCAATATTGAGAGCATGAAACGCTAAAAACGCGTGCCGTACGACATTTTTATTTTATTTTTGATGCATTTTATTTTTATGTGTGGGAAATAGGTTAATGTTTGTGTGGGATGGATATTATTTATAAATAATACTGAGTTATATACTAGGTAGGTACATGTTCGCGACGAAGCGACACATAGCTTATAGTCTATATACTTGCCTATATACCGTTGAAATACTTAAGTTATTTAAGTAAGCAATGTATGTAATAGCATAGGTAAATAAAGAATTTAATTCTTTTCGATTAGGGGTCCCCTAAAAAGCGGGAGCGCAAGTAGCGCCGGGTGCGACACACTCACGCACCAATGCGTATTATTTACCTTTACATACACTACACTGTTAGGAAACACAATCTAGGTGTTCTAACTTGGATGCCCTAAGGCTATGACTGAAAAATGATACCTAACAACAGTACATAGCCAGGGACTATAGAGTATCACCCTGAAACACTAGATACATACACATTTCTCTCAAGTAAGTGATAAGATGAACTCGTTATAAGCGATTCAGCACTTCTAGGTAATCTAGATATCTGCCTAGGACATGTAAACAGATAGTACTCACATAGTTCTAGTACATAAAGGCCACTTGCTTGAGATAATGTGTCTGTATACATAGAACACAAGGGTTTTCGAGCGCTTGTCGGCGGCCCGCCCGCCTTCAGGTACCTTCTGAACCTGAAGGAATATAGATTTGCTTACTGAAGCAATACCCTCGGGGACTGGCAGGCAGGCGCTCGGATTCTCCCATAGGCCCCAGGTCCTCTGACCTTCGGGCATATCATAAAACCTGTTGGTTTCCCTGGGTCTGGCAAATATTTCCCTTTTCGGCCGCTTCCCGGCACCAAAACCACCAGAAGGGCTGGTGGTATACCCTAGTTACACACACCATTCGATTCCTTGTTTCTTGGCCTCCCTGATCACCTTTTTTGTAAGGAGCCCAGCTCTGGTGACCAGGGAGATAACCACCGAAATATATTGCCCGGCCCCGGGACATTCTCATTTTCGGACACTTCAGGGTGAATACTGACTCGAGGGTTGAACCCACGCCCACCAGAGTGGCACCATAGGGTGGCCTGTCGTGATGGCCACCGATTAATGCCTGGTGGTCGTGGATTCCACGGGTACCTTGAGTACAAACTAACTTTATGTTAGAAAATAACATCTTTCACTACTCACGCACACTTCCAGGCACCTACACGCCTGAAGGTTATAGATATAGCTATAGAAACACTAGATTCCTATAGCTTAGGGAAAGGGCTTTCGAACCCCCGCGATGAAAGTAGTGGAAAAATGTATACTTTAGCATGTAATAGCCATAAGTTCGAAAAACCAGCAGAATTTCCCTTCATCACTCGTTCTTCCTAGCAGAACTCCTCGGAGGAGATAGTCAGGGACCTGGACCAAGGTCCGTCGGATGGGCCATTTCAAGGCGCTTCCAACCATATAGGTCATGCCATGGTCATGACGTCGGGAAGGGAGGTTCTGCTGATTTATAGCATAAGTTTATAATAAAAAATTAAGTAAATAAAAAACTTGTGCGACTAAAAAATCAGGGTAGTACGATAGTGCGCATGCGCATCGAGCAATTCGGTAGCCAAATTTGTATTAGAAGAATCCACGCAACTTTATGTCACGAAGACCCTGTGAAAACATCGCAAAACACTAAGAAGAATAAAGTCTTTTATTTCCTGGACATCATATCTTCACCCGTGAACATCTGGCAGACCTCAAGCAGCTAACAGAGGCGAGAATTCTTGATGACAACTGAACAATAGGTGCAAGGGTGTCAACGCGCTGGTGCTGGAGCCTTACAACCTCCAGAAGCCCTATCCTCCGCCAGCGATCACGTCCACCCCGTACAGTACATAAGTAGGTTTCTTCTAAACAAGTGTGCTCCATCGTAGACCACATCATCAGATAATGGTCAGTCGTGAGTCTGTCAATAATAAAATTATTTATTAAAAAATCCTATTTTAATACAAGCTTTTTCGTATTCTTCTCAGCAAACTCTTTCATTTGATACCCATATCATGGCAGTGCACTAAAAATAACTAGTCCACCATCTTGGACCATCCGTCATATTGGAATTTGAATGACGTCACTTAGCTAACCATGCATTGTCATCCAAACTAAACGTATAGGTATGCAAAATTTCATCTTAATCTGTTGAGGATAACAACTTTCAATTCGACCCGAACAAACATACAAGTTAAATAAAAGCTTGTAAAAAAATAGTTAATTAAAAAAATCAAAAAACCCGACTACTTAAAAAGCAAACTAAAAAGACGTAAACAAGAAGAAAATCATGCTGTGCAGTCGGAGGATACATATTCGCGAATTGGCGGACCAAAACCAAATTTGGCTCCCACACGATGGGTTTGGAAGAAATAATTTTTTTTTTACTCCACAAAATGGCGTCCAAAATCCGCCATTTTTGTTTTGTCCAATTTAATGTAGCCAGTAACATTCGCAGGATTAAGGCGAATCGATTGACGTAAGAATCATCAAAATCGGCTAACGCGTTTGGTCTCTAGAACGCCACATAGGAACAAACATACAAACATACATACATACATAAATACATACATACATACATAGACTGATAAACACATTACCCTCCTTCGGCAGTCGGGTAAAAAAGAGGTGCTCGAATTTGAATAAAACCCCTAAGTGGAACCTATTCATGAGCCCTTAAATATTATCAAAGAACCTTCAAAAACTCCTGAAAAACAAGAAACCGCTGAAATTGAATGTTATTTCATAGACGATGATACGACGAGTTCTGTACAGACATTGTCAATATATCAACAGTATGTTTCAATATATACAAATAAAAAATATTCAATAGTATAATTAAATTTTACTGAAAGTCATTATTTGTACAGATGTGGCCAAACTTTTGACGCAAAATTAACAAATTGGTTCTAGAAGTTTGGACTGTTACTTTGAAAGATAATTTTATTATTATTATATATTTATTTGTTTTTAAAAAACGGTGACCCACACTAGGAATTTCTTTCTGTATCGTGGGTGCGTTTACAAACATATAAACTCACATACACAAACACCCAGAGCCGGAACAACAATCTGTAGGTCATGCAAATATTTGTTCCGTGCGGGAATCGAACCCGCGACACGGAGCGCAGCAGTCGATCACTCAACCACTGCGCCAACCGTGCGCCGTTGTGCGTCGTTTTATGAAGCAGTGTTCTTTACACCGCGAAGTGCTACAAAGACATTAGTGTAAATTTTGCTGATCTGAAGTTCTTTTTAGACATCTAAAATTTAATGAGGTAACAATGATATGATTGAGCAAAAACTGGCCAAGTGGAGAGAGAGAGAGTCGGACTCGCGCACGTAGGGTTCCGTACCATTATCGCAAAAACGGCAAAAAATCACGTTTGTTGTATGGGAGCCCCTCTTAAATATTTATTTTATTCTGTTTTTAGTATTTGTTGTAAACGTACTCCGTAACCAACCTCTTCGTAATAGCCCACTGGCTAAGACCTCGCCTCTCGTGCTTTAGTTCGTGGATTAACATTCAGTAAGTAGTACCAAGGAGCCTTTTTAAATCATATGTACTTTCTAAGTTTATCTTGGGAATCGAAAACAACGGTGAAGGAAAAGATCGTGAGGAAACCTGCAGCCTAATTGCGTAATTGGATTCAGCAAGGCAAAGGGTTTGACCATGTTTGGACCCCATGAAAGAGGGAAATCCATATAGTGTCTTTCATCTCGCATCTGATTGGTCAATTGTTCATACTCTTTCATGGGGTCGAACCCTTTGCCTTGCCAAATTCAGTTACGCAATTAGGCTGCTAGACTTATAGTAGAACAAGTGTATTGGTGTAAATTCTGCATGGTTTTCCAGTGCGAGGATAAAAGATTAAATTAATAAAATTAATATAAATTGGTGAACGGGGAATTTTTATGCTTTTAAGGTTCTCATTCTCAATGCATCAGAATGTTTTTTAGTACAAAAAGTAAGACGTTTAACATGAAAAGTATTTAGGTAATAATATAAAAGTTGAAATAATATGAAACCTTTTCGCAAAATCGATTTATTTATTAAGTAAGTACATCAGGTATTATTATTTTCAAATCATTCAATGGTTTTATTTGGGTTGGCATCATAGGGGTCGATATAGTCGTTAGTTTTTATTCCACCTGAAAAGATGATTTTTTTTTTTTTTTTTTTTTTTGTTTTTTTTTTTTTTTTTTTTTTTTTTTTTTTTTTTTTTTTTTTTTTTTTTTTTTTTTTTTTTTTTTCCTGTGTGGGTAGACACAGAGTTAACACGCCTTATAGACAGCTCCCAGTATTAATTAATTTAAATTTATTTTTAATTGAATTTTTAATGTTTTAATTACATTTTATTGATATTTACCACCCTACACTCACTATTTATTATTTCCATATCTCTCTGATATCTTTTACTTCTACCTAATTAATTACTTCTTATCAACCACACCATGGATTCTAAACTAGCAACAAGTCTGGAAGACCTGGAGCAACTGTTCCATTCGCGGATGGCAGAGTATGAGAACAAGCTCAAGCATGTTTCGACTGAAACTCGGCCTACACTGGAGCTATCAGCACTTTCAAGTGAGTTCGCTGATTTTAAAACATTTGTATGGCAGGCACTCTCTAAATTTAAAAGCCAAATAGAAATGCTGTCTCTAGGATTTGACAGGCATGAAACTATGATGCGGAGGAAGGTTCTCCTGTTTCATGGGATAGCTGAGCAACCTGGTGAAAAGCTGCATGAAGTGGTGCACAAGGTATTAGCCGACCAAATGAACTTACCTGAGATTGGGAAGGATAGGATCCATGTCTGCCATAGACTGGGTTCTACACGAGGCAAAGCTCGGCCTATATTGGTCAGGCTATACACCACTGAGCACCGTCACTTAATCTGGGAGAGCAAGAAGTCCCTGAAAGGAAAGGGTATCACCATCTCCGAATTCTTGACGCACAGCAGACACCAGACTTTCATGGACGCGCGCAAACATTTTGGGATGCAGAATTGCTGGTCGGTGGAGGGCAGGATTGTAATCATAACACCTGATACCAAACGTCACAAGATCGAGACTCCGGGTGAACTTAAAGCTTTGGTTTCGAGGTTTCCCAAGGCATCTAGCGGCCTACGTGACGCTACGCAGACGGTGGAACATTCTTCTCCAAAGAATGTGAGCGCCACTGAGACTTCTGCTACACCCTCCAGAGACCAAAGGAAGGCGCGTCGGCGTAATTAATGTTGTTGTTGTTTCGTTCGTTCACCAAGCTACCTGCTTCTTGATTATGATGAAGAGTAGGTATATGATACTTATGCTTGTTTCTGTGCCGGTACTTTATTTAATTGGTATTTTCCGCATCACCTACATTCTGAGTTTATGTTGTTAATAATATGATGTCGGTATAATAACTTTTCATAATATTTTATTTATGTTTACGACAAGTCATTCAACCGGCTAGACTGAACTGAACTGTCATTGTCAATTTGTCAATGTCAATTTGACAGCGATCTAGAGATGTGCAACGTTCCGTTTTCATCATTTTGTATTGTCGGTTTTTGTGCATGCCTGAATGTCAGACGTTGTACGCTGTTTTATTAATTTGTTTTTTTTTCTTCTCGTTGAATGACTTGTCACTCACCAGTGAGTTAGGGTGGTTGCTATAGCAATCAGCCCATACGCTTAGTTGTAATAAGTTTTAGTTTTGTTATATAAATTTTAGTTGTATTCTTTTCTTCGTATTATATTTATTTTATTTACGTATTTGTCTATGGATGATCCTGTCAACCTAGATGACAGTTTTTTCTCCTGTTCTTCTTCGACTTGTAGTTTTGTTAGTGCTGGAAGTGAGTCTTCGCTTCATACTCTGCATGATAACATCTCCACTATCTTTTCTAAGTATCCAAAAAATTTCCATATAGCCCATATTAATGCTCAGAGTGTTCCTGGTCACTACTCCGACCTTCTGGCGTCCTTTAGCAGTGCTCATCTTGATGCACTTCTTATATCTGAAACTTTTCTTAAGCCGTCTCTCCTTTCTACGCACTATGCACTGCCTGGCTTTGTTCTGGTCAGAAATGATAGGACTGGCAAGGGTGGTGGTGGTGTCGCCTTTTATATACGTGCTGATATACCGCACAAAGTTGTGAGTGCGTCTCCATCTCGGTACTCTGGGTCGGCTGAATTCTTGTTCCTAGAGATCACCTTACACCATGCTAAAGTATTACTTGCAGTATTCTACTCCCCTAACCTTCACATAAACTATTTTGACTCTTTGGAATCTTCACTAAATAATTTTTGCCCGTTGTACGAGCATGTTATTTTGATGGGAGACTTTAACACATGTCTCATTAAAAATGACTCTCGTTCACTAAAACTCCGTTCTCTCTTATCTTCTTTTAATCTTGAAATTCTACCTCTTTCTGCGACTCATAACTTTCCAAACTGCACGCCTTCTCTTCTTGACCTTATGATTGTTTCTTCCCCTCACAATGTTGCTGAGTTTGGGCAACTTACTGCAACTTTTTCTTACCATGATCTCATCTATCTTTCTTATCGTATTCGACCTCCTAAACGCAAACCTCAAATCTGTTATTTGCGTAATTATAACGGAATTGATCTGGTGGCGTTAAAGCGTGATGCAGGTGATATCGACTGGACTCTCGTCTTCGAAAGCGCCTGCGTCGATGATAAAGTGAATTACTTCAATGCCAAACTGTTGAGTTTATACGACAAGCATGCACCGCGTCGGAAAATTAGAGTTAAGCATGATCCTGCTCCGTGGATGACTACTCAAATTAAAGACGCTATTTCTCGTAAGGACAAGGCAAAGAGTAGGTACAAGCGTAGATCCACGGATCAGAATCTTGCTCATTTTAAAGCTCTACGTAATCATTGCAATCGTCTGTGTAGGGATGCTAAGAGACGCTTTTTCCACGAATCTCTAGTCGATCGTAAGTCTTCTGACGTCTGGAGATTTCTAAAGTCTGTCGGTATCGGCAAATCTCCCATTAATACCTGTAAAGATGTCGACTTGTCGGCTCTTAATAGGCACTTTTCCCTTCCACCTGTCTCTTTGGACCCTAGTGTCAAAGCTTCCACTCTGTCTGTACTCTCCGAATTGCCGTTACCGAATTGCCCACTATTTAATTTAAACTCTGTCTCTGATGACGATGTCAAAAAATCTCTCCTTGCTATTTCCTCCTCTGCTGTTGGCCATGATAATCTGTGTTCGCGAATGATAATTCCTATTCTCCCGGAACTTCTGCCCATTCTCACTCATATTGTTAACTACTCTTTATTCTCTGGCATATTTCCTTCAGCCTGGAAACAGGCACATATAATACCACTTCCCAAAATAAGTAATCCTTCTTCTTTATCCCACTTCAGACCCATATCCATACTTCCTTTCCTCTCTAAAGTTCTCGAGCACATTGTTCATGGTCAAATTGCCAGATTCCTTTCATCTAATACTCTTATCTGTCCTTTCCAATCTGGATTCCGGGCAGGTCACAGTACTGTTACCGCACTTCTGAAGGTCACTGACGACATCCGCTGGGCTATGGAGAATAAATCTCTCACCTTGTTAGTCCTGCTTGACTTCAGTTGTGCGTTTAACTCAGTGGATTTTGACATTCTGCTTGGGGTCCTTCAGTCTATTAACTTCTCTTCCTCTGCACTATCCTGGTTTGACTCTTATCTTCGGGGTCGCTCTCAGTGTGTTCGTCTTGAAGAGATTTTCTCTGATTGGTGTGATCTCACTGCTGGTGTTCCTCAGGGTGGCGTTCTCTCTCCTCTTCTTTTCTCTATTTTCATAAACACTGTAACCAAGGTGATCACCTCCAGCTTCCATCTTTACGCAGACGATTTGCAACTTTATCGACATTTTCTGCTTGCAGACATGGACTTAGCGATTAATGCCATGAACGATGACCTGGAGAGAATTAGTGAATGGGCTAAGTCTTATGGCTTACAGATCAACCCTTCCAAGTCCCAGGCCATGATCATAGGCAGTCGATGTTATCGCTCAGCGCTTGACATATCTATCTTGACACCATTATCCCTTAACGGCTCGACCATTCCTTACACCGAAACGGCTAAGAATCTCGGTGTCTTAATTGACAGTAACCTTTCTTGGCGAGCACAAGTCAATGAAGTTAGTCGTAAGGTGCATTTTTCCTTTCACTCATTAAAAAGCCTTCAAACTTTCCTACCCTTTAAAACTAAAATTTACTTAGCTCAAACTTTGATTCAGCCGATCATAGATTACGCCGATGCCTGCTATCTGGATGCCACCGAGGAGCTCTTAAATAAGCTTGAGCGCTTGCAAAACTTGTGCATCCGTTTTGTTTTTGGTCTGAGGAAATACGATCATGTCTCTCAGTTCCGCAAGGATCTCAAGTGGCTCCCTATCCGTCTTCGCAGGAACACTCGCATATTATGTCTCCTTTTTAACATCCTTTTTAACCCTGCATACCCTAGCTACCTGCGCGATCGTTTTACGTTTACTCGCCCTGCCGATGCTCTTTGTAGATCCCGCCTTAAACTTCATCTCAATTTCCCATCCCATAAAACTCATTTCTATTCCCACTCCTTCTCTGTCCATGCAGTACGATTGTGGAACTCACTTCCACCTAAAATACGTGACTCTCAAAATGTATCTCTGTTCAAAAAACGAGTCAAAGAACATTATCTCTCTACCATATTGTAATTTTGTATATTATATGTATGTATATATATATATATATTTTTATCTTCTAATACTTATATTTAGTTAATGTATGTGTAATTTATATATAATTAGTTAAGTTATTATAGTCTATTTTAGGTTTCCTTACTTCTTTCTACACACTGTGTCTTCGTCTATCATCCAACTTTCCTGTCGCAGGTCTGCTGGAAGAAATTTCTATTGAAATAAGCAGTACCTTTGTGCTCTTCTATCTGTATTCTTTCTTTTCTCTGTAAAGTGTTTTGTGTGTACATAAATAAATAAATAAATAAATAAATAAATAAAAGTTTATCTATTAGTTTCATTGAACTTCACTTTCTTATTTAGTTGACTATGTGACGACCCTTTTCTATAAATAATTATATGATAAACTACACTGCCGAGTAATGAAAAAGTTCCACCCGCAAAATACTGATAAACACATTAATTATTTTTTTTCAAATTTAATTTAAAATTTGAACACGATACGTTTTTAGTTGGTAATATTCTGATGCGCTGTTAAATGTACTTCAATATTGTAGACGGCGTCATTAAGCTAGCCTTTCCCGTTTAGGACTAATTTGGTGCTATGGCACTGGAACTTTTTCATTGCTCGGCAGTTTATTATATACTCTATTCTAGTAAAATATCTACTTACCATGAGATGCTTCGACGGCTAATCTGAATAAAACCAGTAGAAGAATTATAACTCCCAAGATCTTTTGGTGCGTCTGCAACTTCATCTGCAGTGAAGGAAATATAGTTGAAAACCTTAAAAAACACATCACATAATATAACATTACGCCTTTATCACTGAAAAGGATAGGCAGAGAATAGGAGTGTGTCTATTGTCATCAAATGGGGTACAAATCCAGGTACTGCTACCGAGAAATACCAGATGGAAAACCCAATAACAGTTTGCTGGACCTGGCAGCCAAGCGATGCGAACACGATCAATGATGATTTGTTTATTGTCAGTATCCGATCATCATCTTCTTGCCCTTGTTGGTACTACTTGGGGTCGGCGCAACACGTTTTCATCTTCCATACCGTCCTGACCCCCACCACGCTATCACTGACTCCCTTTTCTTTCATATCACTCCTCACACAGTCCATCCATCTTATCTTTGGCCGTCCCCTCTCTCTCCATCCATCCACATCTATATTCATAACTCTTTTAGTAATATGCGTTTCATCCCTCCTCATCACATGCAATCGGTTTCCTTTCAACTTTTCTGTCACCGGCGCTACTAACAAACTTTCTCTTATACACTCATTTCTCACTTTATCCATTATTGTCAGTATCCCATATGAAAGCAATACTATATTAAAATATTATGATCTTTTTATTACCTTATTTTATTACAATACGTCCAACAGCAGAAACAACAGCGGCTCGCCCAAAATACAAATGAATTGTGTTGAGGCAATACATTTTTTTTGTTTTATCGGAGTTTATTATCACAGGTGAAAATAACTGAATAATTTAATATTTTATCCAAATACACAATGGAAACCATACAGGTAGAATGTTGTAATTAAATTGATAAAATATCTGTGGAGCACTTCGACTTTCGTTGTGCTATTTTTGACAAAAGAACTTACATATAGTTCCGACCATTGTCTGGTGAAGTCTGTATCCGTCCACTCCCCACCCGATCCCAACCCAAGAGGCACTCGGCGGGTTTGGTGGTACAAGTCAGCGGATTGGAATGGGATGCGTTCTTTTTCTGCATCTTATACTTGCTTCTCTTCGGCTGATCCTTTTTCGTGCGCGGACGGCATGTCGGATGTGGACGTCAGGGAATGGAGTACTACATTGCTACATTCTGTTCTCTGTCGTTGACCGGCCATGGTTTGGCGCCGAGTGCAAGCGCGCCAACGCGCGTTTTTTGTTTAAAAGAATATGTTCCCAAATTGGTCCCATTTTAATTTGGTGAAGACATGATGAAGAACTTTGGAGATATACCTACAAGAGAACCATTCAATAAATGACGGCAAATCCAGCAATCTCGAGAGGATTGCTGCAATCGCATGTCTGTTTATTGTTTATACCATTTCATAACATAACATCACGCCAGTACGCTCTAAAGGGGGACGCAGATTTGTATAGTTCACCTTGGGACCCTCTCAATTCACCGGTTATGTTCAAGTTTTATGATATTCGGGTAATCTATTCTGGCATTATAGGGACCTTACTAAAGAACATGCACATTATAAGGTACAACTAAAAAGTAAAATATGAAAACTTTTTTATTACAAAAAATATTAACGAATTCCAAATAAATACACTACAAAGTGAAAAATTACTTTATTTTTGTAAGTCGGTGTCCATAACGTAAAAGGTTGGTATCTACCAAAGACACCGACTTCTAAAAAGAAAGTTATTTTACACTTGTAAAATTTTATGTTTACTCAATACGTAAACCTCTCGTTTAGTCCACCCAAGGTTGTCTGTAAGAGCGGTTGTCCCTAAGCGATAAGATCGCCCATTGTACACTTGTTGTTATAAATTTTCGTCCTTTATATATTAAGTTGTGAACATTATCACACCACTACTCACTACTCTCAAAACGGTGAAGGAAAACATCGTGAGGAAACCGGCATGTCCTAGAACCAAAAATTCGAAGACATGTGACATCCACCAACCCTGGGCCCGCGTGGTGGATTACGGCCCATTCCCTCTCACAGAGAGGAGGCCTGTGTCCCAGCAGTGGGAACATTAATAGGCTGATGATGTGTGTGTGTGTGTGAACAATAAAGTATTTATATAATAAACTAGCTGTCTCACGCGGCTTCGCTCCCGTCAACTGGCTACCAACCCTAGCTACACACAACACACATACATATACATGAATATTTCGTAACTTTAAACGCTTACACAGCGCACGCAACGGAAGCTCTCAAAAAGGAATAATTTTGCCCGTTTTTGCATCATTTATCATTTATGCTCCGCTCCTATTGGTCGTAGCGTGATGTTATATAGCCTATAACCTTCCTCGATAAATGGACTATCCAACACAAAAAGAATTGTTCAATTCCAACCAGTAGTTCCTGAGATTAGCGCGTTCAAACAAACAGACTCTTCAGCTTTATAATACTAATATAGATAGACATAATGAAGAAGGTACAATAATATGGAAATAATGTGTTATATGGACACGCGTAGGGCTCTACCTACACATGTAAAGTTATGATTATGGTGTCTAGACTTGATTTTAACACCGTCGTATACTCGTATTTTGGGAATGAGATTATATGTTCAATAAATATGACAAGATAATACTCTTAGCTAGAAATAGATTGTGTAGGTACGGTGCGAGATAAAATAGTTGTATCCTTGGCTAAGGAGAGAACACATCGCTATGTTTTTAATCAGTTGCATTTTATTAAATTGTTATCGGTCAGCATGAAAGTTTCAAAAGGGTTGGGTAAATCCTAAGGTCCTCTTTAAATCTTTAACTTCAAAGACAAAGAGATTGCTTCAAACTTGCTTTCAAAGATTTTTTTTAACAAACCCACCACAGTATTCCCAACAACAGGAACTCCAAAATCATAAATCATTTATTTATTTGCAAACATGGGTACTTACATTGATGTTTTCAGTTTATATAAGTAATAAAGGTCTCCATGTTTAACCATCACATGGGTATGTAAATAATGAAAAGTAAGTAGGTACAAGATAAAATTAAATTAAATATGTCAGTCTTATGAAATAGTTATAATAATATTTAAATGTCAGAATTAAAAAAAAAAATGCCTTAATCAAAGATCTTCCAAGGAGAAGTCCCTCACAGTTGACGTTTCTAACAAAATATTCCAAGGTGTGTTCTCAATAACGACAAATATTAATAAAAACCGATTGCATGCGTTTCCAAAGGAAGCAGGTATTGTAATCGATCACATATCCTGATGGCAGCTTATAGGTGCTCCAGTGAACTAAGCCAACAATCTGGGCGGATTGACTATACCCTGAGATTGATATATACTCCTGTCCTATAAGTACATTTAGTGTTACAGCCGACTCGATATTCTCAAGTCTTTATATTAAGTATGATAATTGATTTGAGATAAAATTAAGACCACCAGCAAAGCCATAGAAGGGGGTCTCTCGATTTTAGGTATCGGCCGCGACTTACAAGTGGTCGTCGAAATCAAAATCAAAATCAAAATTTCTTTATTCAATTAAGCCATTGAACGTCAAAAAAAAATTAAAGGAACAATAATTACCTACCGTCCATTTGGAAATGTAGCTTGTTATGGAGAAGAATGGACAAGAAACTTCATACTTACATCGTAGGTTCGAACCCAGGCAGGGGCTTTACTTTGTGTATTTTTTTACAGAGATAGTCCTTAGTTTAAGTATGAAATTAAAAAGCCCTATGATTATTTTATGATCTTGAAGCATTTGTTTTTTTTTTCGGGTTGAATTCCTGTTTCTTGTATTTATTATTATAAGTTGTATTAAGATGGTATACAAGTGCAGATTGATAATATGAGTAGGTATCAGGTATCAGTAAAGTTGATAAGTGTTTACTTTACTGAAAACGGCCACCAGTCAATAAAATTGATACAGACAATATCAGCGTAATCAATAAATGTAATAAATCTGTAGAAAAGTCAAAAGTCAGTCAAAGTCAGGGTGTTAAAGGACATCAGAACTAAATTCTAGCATTTTTGTCTGTTTGTTCGTTTGTGCATAACTTAGTTTTTGTTTCATCGCAATCGGTTCACTCTATCAAAAGTTAGATGAATTTAAATTGTTCAAAAAGAAAAATATCACAACACGTAATTCAGATACTCGGACAGTTAAACTACATATTCGATAGATGGCGTTGTGCATTTGATGTCAATTTGATGAATGGCGGTGTTAAGATTATCCGCGGAAAAATGACACTAGAAAATAAAATGGTAGGTAGGTAGGGTAAGCAGGGCTAGTAGGGCAGGTAGGTAAGTAGGGTTAGGGTAAGCAGTTGACGGCCTGACGGGCGCTAAGCCGCGGGCACAGCTAGTCTTCAATAAACCTCTCAAGTAGGTGGGAGGTACCTAATTGAGATTTACAGTCAAGGGTCAAAAGTGCAGTCATACTCTCCCAAAACTCAAATGGCTAGTTTTAGTAGAAGAAGTTAAATTATCCACAACTGATTTAATATTTAGTATAGAAATTAAAGTATAGATTATTCCAACTAACCGCGAAAAGTTGAAATTCTGCTGCCTACAAAAAAATTGCATTTTATGTTTTGGTAGAGTGTGACTGCACTTTTGACCCTTATAGTACCTGGATAAAAAATCGTACCATTCGCAATAATGAGCGAGATCCCTCTCATATTAAATATTAAACTCCATTCTGCATTGCAGGCGTTCGAGCGTAAAAAATGAACCTTGTTTGAATTTTCTGCAACTTAAAAAACTTATTTTAAGCTGGATTATTTTATAAGACCAAGAGAAACTAGAGAATGTCGTTAGGATTATTTTAGAGGTGTCTGTCACAGGGTTTGAACCTAAAAGGTGAAGAGCATTTTTAACAGTATAATGTGAAATTATGTATTATCCTTTGATCACCAAGCTTACGAAAAAACCCTTATGTTAATCAGAAAACAAAGAGAAAAATACAGAAAATACTCCATACCCAACCGGAATAAACAAAACAGCCGTAAACAAAACACGACACCTTTTCTCATCACACAAAAAAAAACTCAGCAACTCGTATGCCTAAATAAGTCAATTTCCCCGAAAATTTGAAAGTAAAAGATTACAAAGGACTTTGAATTAAATTGTATTTACATAATTTAAGCAACGCAGGTGCTGCGAACTCTGAAAGGGTAAAAAAGTTGGGCATACGCGCGGTTGCCCCTTTTAATTCAGGCTCCTGTCGTGAAGTTATTTAGGCAACGTTTGTACTTTGTAATTTTTTGGCTGACACTGTAAACAGAGGGTTATGAGTTTAGAAGTGAAAGTACTGTGTATACGTGAGGAGTTTTGTAAACTTTGGTCTAACTAGTTTTTGGTAGTTACTTAGTTTTATTCAGTGTGCTCGTGCTTAGACTGCTTAGCCGTATCCAGTCCTTAAGACGACGACAGTCGCCAACGACCTTGAAGCGCACGCGCACTCGTTTCACACCCGCGGGACTCCAATTCGGTAGATTTTTATATAATATTTTCCGTATTATTCTTTGACTTTAGAAAAAAAGACAGATCAAAATGTGGATAATTTAATTGTCTTTGAGATGGTGATAATTTCATTAAAATAGGCCTGACGGTTTCAGTGCGATCGTCGTTTTTTTTTGTCTGTGTTAAACCATAACTTTACAAATTAATTACACTATGTTATCCAAATGAAACTCTAAATATTCGTAGATCAAATTATAAATAAAATAGTCTGTAACATATAATTTTCCAAAAAATTACGACTAACCGTTTAGATCTGCTTCTCATTTTAAAATCAGCTACAACCTTATTGGCAATTATATATTTAAGCCGTTTGGGGTTGAGACATTAGGTCCATGGGGTCCGAGTGTTTCGAGACATAAGTAAACGGTTAGTCGACTGTTCGCTTGACCAGAGGGCTGGCCTTTTCTTTAGCCAGAGAATCAGCATTGCCATTCAACGTGGCAACGCTGCCAGCGTTCTGGGCACATTTCCCATTGACATCGATGTGGACGAATTTTTTGATGCACTATGAGCCCTTTTCAGAGGGAAAAGGGCTCATAGCGTTTGTATGTAAGTTTGTTTTGTTATTAGTCATAAGATTAGGAATAGTCAGTTGTACATATTATTTGAATTATAAATAAAATGTATGTCTCACTTATTTAACAAATCAGCTACTGAGGAGTATCTACACCTTAAGTAGATAATACCTACTAAATCGATGTGCCGGCTTGATACCTATCGAAGGTCCATTTTTATGTGATGTAAAAAACCATTTTTCATTTTGACTCTTTATTCCCTACATCGATCAAAGAACAAAATTAACTACGCATACGATTAAACCGCTTTTTAGGCTTACTAGAACACAAAAAATCAGAAGTGTTTTGTCACAAAAACAGTTCAGAGTATCGAATCTATGAGACACAATGATTTTGTTTGATGGTAAAATGTACTATAGGTTTACATATCTCCTATTCATTCCTGTAACCCATTGTGCCACCACACTGTGTAAAACACACTTCTCTTGTTAGGAAACAGCCACATTCCTCAATAGTTTGGGGAATACACAAAGGGAACTATCACGTAAATAAAACCACATTTCTGTTTAGAAATTTTCAGAGAAATGGAAATGTGTAACCATTTATTCTTAAAAGATAAATTACTGCTTTCTAAGAATTATTTCTTGTTCCGTGATTTTCCCCTTAGACGAAAATATTGCCTGATGTAAGGGCTGATCTATAAATCTGGTAAGCTATGAAACCTTATCGCTTTTATCCGCGATTTGTATACAATTATTTTTAGAACTTGTTTATTGAGGTCTAAGAAATCCAACTATAATCAATTCTGAATGGGTTATAGAAATTGAACGCTTTACTGAAAGAAGTGGATTAGTAGGTAGGTTTGTCTATTAGTAAATACTCGTCTACCCACATGTCGATTTTCAAACTTGGTTTCTATATAGGACCAAATAAAAATATGTAGTTGTGGTATTCTCTGAAGTTCAATTCAAATCTCACTCTACCGAGGTCAAGAGCTGGATTATTACGGAATTTAAAAAAGCTTCGTCATTAACTGACTTCAAAAGGAGGTTTTCAGTTTGACCTGTTTGTCTGCGATTTTCTCGCGTTTGGCTGAACCGATTTTGATGCGGTTTTCAGATAAGTATTTGTTACATTCTGGAGATGATTTTGGAATACAACAAATGGATTCTCCGTGACGTCTTCCGCATGGTTCCGTTAAATGTATGTGTGTATTTATGTATGTATCTTTGTCCATGCATTTTTGCGAAACTAGTAATTGGATCATGATTATTCTTTTTAATTCGATTAAATATCTTTCAATTTAGGTCATATTGCAAGTTTCATCAAAATCGGTTGGGCAGTTTTCAATATATGGAACTTACAACCGAACTCTTTAGCGACAAACAGCACGAATATGTAAATTGATTTATTCTGGGTATTTTGTCAATTCTTTAGGTACCTTACTATGGAACTTGCTCAATTTGTAAAAAAGATTTTATTTTTCTTTTAAAATTTGCCGGCATTGAACACCCATATTTAAAATTTAATGCGTATGATTATTGTGGTTGTAGGTCACGTTTTGGCAATTGATGGGCCGCAATGTTATATTCCGGTAACAATCCACTTGCTTCTTCTATATCTACATCTGTTAAGATGTATAAGAAGTTGATTATTTAGTTTTTACCTCTTGAGTGCCCGAAACGTGGATGCACACAATGGCGTTTTTATTATTTCGGTAATTACGGCATTCAACCGGTTAATAAGTAGGTTGAAAAGCTTTTACTACTTCTCTCTCCTCGCATCAAATAAAAACAAGACCGCAGTAAATACTGCAACTACAGTTAAAAATACACTAACTAAAACACAAAGAAAATCGAATCGGAAGTCGGGCACCTTTTTAATTTAACAAATGGCAAGTTCTGCCAACTTGAGCGAGGGAACGTATACACATAGCGGGACGTTGTTTAGACAAAAGATAACAGATAAGGAAAGGAACTTGTAAGCTGGTTGTTTCTTGCGATAACGTTTTACGCAGCTCTCTCCGCGACCCAATATAAGTTTCTGTCCTATCTGTAATGAGACTGGTGAGACAGCAAGCGGGGAGCGATGGATTGATACTTGACGTAAAAATATAATGTTTATATGATACCAATCATGTAGTTACTCTGTAACTATTCTAAAGGTGGATACAGACTTTGCGAGGCATGCGCCACGAATGCCTCGCAAGGTGTGGACGTTCATATTCGTGGTGAGGCATGTGCTACGACAAAATCAACTCAAAGCAAAATGCGTGCGTTGCGAGCAGAAGGCGTGCGTTGTGCGCCGTTCATGGCGCATGCCTCGCAAAGTCTGTATCCACCTTTACGTAAGCGCGAACTAGATATTGTCCTACTCCAGGGCAGTCTGTGCGGAGGCCGAAATAGCGACACGCGAGGTTGCTACAGTGATCAAGAGGATCAGGCAATTGGGACTCCAGTTAACCCTACACAAGTCTGCGGACATGTGTTTTCATGGTCCTCAGAAATCGCCACCGCTGGGTTCCCAAATAACGGTAAGAAGGGTTAACATCAGCGTCGAGTCGACGATGAAGTACCTGGGACTCGTCCTCGACAGCCGGTGGCATTTCGTGGAGAATTTCCGACGTTTGGCTGGAGGCAATCTGGTAGCAAAAGTCCTCGCGCACATTTGGGAGTGGCGCGAGGAGGCGACCGCAGAGGCACCTTGGGCGTCGGGAGTCTCAAGCCGATGCCCGACCACCGTAGGAGTGGGCTTGCGGACGGCGAGTAATGGGTAGCTTGTCGTCCGATGAGGATCAGGGGGCCTACTCCTGAAGCTCGAAGTTTCGAGCTTAGTTACGGGCATTTCCTACTCCCTAACACCTACGGACGGATGATTCGTACGGGGCCCGAACGAAGAATGAATGACAACACAATTTGACAGTTGTACCTACTCCCTAAGCGTTTTTATCCGTCCGAAAAATTGAACTTGACACTTGTTTTATCGGATCGTTATGTCAGATATTACGACATCAAAATAGTTATCGTGCGGTCGACGGAAGCTAAAATTCCAAGCGGTGGCTGCTTTTTTAATGCTCGAAGAAGCTCTACTGGAAGAGCAGAGGCAACGTCGACGATATTTACGCCAAAACATCCTGTTGCAGAGTATTATTGTTGTTCATATGGAACTATAGGCTTATTTGGGAATTATTCGAGGACTTGTGTGAGGACCTAATACCTCTTTTGCCTCGACACATAGGTACGACGAAGTGGTGTTGATCCAACAATGAAGGTAAGGATATATTAAAGATTCTGCAACATTGAGCTGTACCAAATCATCAAACCCATTTACTGTTGTTATTGTTTTATTACAGATCCCCACAGCTCTTAATTTTTATGCCTGGGGGGTTACCAAGGTGCAGTGGGCCTCATTAATAAAAAAGTATATAAGGTTTCCCCAGAATTTGGCTGGGAGGAACCTTATAAAAAGACAGTAAGTTTAAAAGCTTGTACCATTTTTCTAAAATCTAAAAGCCATTTCAATAATGACTACCTATGCTTTGAAGAGTGTTTATACCTATAACTACTTAAAGAGTACACTTAAATAAATTGTATCACGGATCGGATCACCCCATGTTCGGGGATGTAAAAAGGTTGAAATAATTCTCGGAAGTACGTCAGCGAAAAGTTTGTTATTAAACAAAATATAACTAAGGTCATTAAACGGCGGAGAATCTTAACACCGCGATTTAACTTTAAAGGAATCCGGTACAGCGCCATCTATCGGCCAGAATCTTAACTAAATTTACATAACGTTTTGAACTACTTCAAACACCCCAATAGACAATAACATGCCCGGTCTAATAAACAGCGTATATTTGCCATTTTGGCCGATTAAGATGCCTCTTAGCAGAAAGAGAGCTGCTTTATGCACCAGTCATAGTTGGTATTTGTCACAATTTATACTAGGTCTAGCTATGTTTTTCTAATAATGAATTGAACGGGTGAACAGTATTTTTTTCATCTATTTAAGAGCATATTTTAATTATTTTTTTAGGTAAAATTGTCATTGCCTGCTGTGTTTTACATAATATGTTTAATCAGGCGGACTTAGAAGCACCTTCCCTCAGCAAGAAGATCTACAATTTGAGCGCAGTAGCCTGGGAGAAGTGTCTACAAATATATTATCTGCCCATCAAGCTCTTTGCCCTTGCTTCAGCAAGCAAGCAAGCAAGAGCAATAGCTGGAAATAAATAGATATTTACGCAGTCTCACAAGAAATCTTTACAAATATAAATGCATTGGGTATGTGTATGACTAGATGTATGAATGTGAGTGAAGCAAAAGAAGTATGTAAGGATCGTAGCAGGTGGCGTACTTTAGTTTCTGCCTACCCCCTTGGGAAAATGGCGTGAGTTTATGTATGTATGTATTATTGACTTTTCACAATAAAAGCATTGTTTTCATTACAATTTTTTTATTTTTCCTTTCAAATCTGAATAAATTTAACAATTACAACACACTATGACTTATACAATAACTACAAAAATACAACTACAAAAGGCAAAAAAAAACGTTTCATTTCGTAATCAAAGTTGTTTTGATTTTGGCACTTGATTATTTACCGAAATTAAGTGTTGATAGGAAAACAACCTTTATGGGTATGTGACTTTACCCTACTTTAAGTACGAAAATCGCCAAAATGTTGAAAGAAAAGAAAAATTATTTATTTGTGACACGCAGAGGAGACACAAGAAATAGGCAAAAAAATAAATAATAATAAAAATCTCAGCATGTGCAGCGACACCCAAAAAAGAAATAATGCTGCGCTGATATTCTAATAATTTATATTGACACTTCAATATGGTTTTCCTTTTACTTATCAGTCTTAAATTATTGCTAGGACCTTATTATCTCTTGTCTACTGAGACTCAAATACCTAATAATCTGAATAAAATTAACACTTCACACTATAACAATCAAAACATATATTTCCATTTATTTATCAGTCTTAGATTATTGCTATGGACTTAGTTTTTCAAGAATATTCAGCTTGACTTCATCGAGCATCTCATTTCTCCTAGTTTTGATTATAAGCCTTCACACTTCCACCTTCGGCAGGTGAAGCAGCATGGGTGGGTGTGATGGCGGCTGGCTCTCTTACTGGTGGACCCTGTACAACTAAAACTTAATATCATTGACAGGTACAACAAAACATATATAATTGTGTGCCTGAAATTTATTAATATTTAGTAAAAAAAAATAGTCTACTACGATAAATATAAATTTTGTTAAGTATACCATTGGAAAAGCTGGTTGGACTCTTGACTAGGTAACTCCATTTGGGAGCGGGTTGGCGCTATCAATGGACCTGTAGCACATGCTGACCGTCTGGCAGCTCCAGCAGCTTTCTAGGCCAAATATTTTTAACAGCCAGCACCTAAAATTTGGATATTTTGATAATTTTAATTGCATGAAAGGTATAATATATAAAATAAAATATACTCATAAGTACAAACACAGATAATAATCCAATCAGTAAATAAACAAAAATGCCTTTGCCAAAGGCTTATGTTTAACTTACCACCAGATATAGTAACATATCTCCAAATAAATCATTGTTAACCCAAAAGTAGTAAATGATCACCAAAAGTAGTAAATGATCACCAAAATTAAACCAATGACCAAAAAGATTATAAAATTTCTGGGAGCAACTTGGAAGTAGCGCTCGCCGGCCGCTGCCGCGGCACCGCTCGCTTTGCTCGCTCGGCTCGCGCGCGGTTGGTCACAGTTCTAACCTAACCTAACCTATTTTACAACATTAAATAGCGCAATAATTTGCTATTAAAATTTGGTGATCAATTTACTAAATTTGGTGATCAATTTACTAAATTTGGTGATCATTTACTATTTTTGTCAGTATATTACTAGATTTGGTGGTTAGGGGTTATCGTCACAAAGTTTTTTTTGGTGGTCATTATATTTATTCCCTTTGCCAAAGCTGGGTTAGTGATGATTTTCACATATTTAATCGTGATTGTAACCCCTACTGACTGGGCTATAAGTATTTGCAGGATGACTGACTATGATTGTATGCACTTTACTGAGGACAAGACCTTAAAATCATATTAAATTATTATATATTAATGTATTAAACACACCTTTTGCCACTGCTCCACAGAATTAGTGCAACTTTCCATTGAATTAAGTTAGTTGCACAGGTTTTCCCACAGCCGTTATGAGCGAACTTATGAAGTCGACGAGGGCCTCAATTTGCGCGTAAATTGCTGCAGCGGTTGGGCCATTTTAATTAATTAATATTGAAAACTAAATTCTTCCAAGGTATTTATTATTTATTTCTTGACATTTCATTTGACAGTTGCCGTCATAAAGAAAAAAAAGCAAAGTTTTTAACAGGATAATGCCGCTTTCCGGACAAAAATGGCAAAAGTAATTAATTTCTATATTTATAGACATAAAAAATGTAAATTGTTAAAAATATGGTAATTTCCTAACGTAAAAAATATTTTATTATTTGTTTAGTAAGCTTGAAACCACAAACTAGGGAAACCGGTAATCGACCGATAAAATAGTGCAACTCTAACGTCATCCGTCATTCGTTCACGAATATTGTCTATGATCCCGTTCGAAGCTCAATTATCCGAAATCGATAGGGGGTAGGGTTCTCTCCGAAGTTTCGGAATACTTTCGGACGGCCCGTAACTTCGTCGACGAAGATAGGGAGTAGACGCCCAGGCGCGAGTCGACGGCGCGTAGTGTTCCACGCGCACCTCAAAGAGATGTCAGCAAAAACTGACGGGGGTCCGTTAGAGTCGATGCCTGAAAAACACCTCCCTTTTGCACACATCCGCAACCCGATCATATAAAGTTTCGGTCCCCCTTGGAATGAGACAGGTGAGAGAGCAAAGCGGACAACAATGTATGAGACATATATTCTACATAACTACGACTAACGAACATTTTAGAGTAGACATTTACGATGAGCTACAATTTTTATTTTTACCCGACTGCTGAAGGAGGGTAATGTGTTTATCAGTCTATGTATGTATGTAAGTATGTATGTATGTATGTTTGTTCCTATGTAGCGTTCTAGAGACCAAACGCGTGGGCCGATTTTGATGATTCTTACGTCAATCGATTCGTCTTAACCCCGCGAGTGTCACTGGCTACATGAAAATTGGAAAATAGGAAAATACTGCGGTTCTTGGGTGCCATATTGTGGGGGCCCAATTTTTTTTCTTCCAAACCTATTTTGTGGGGTATCAAAATAAAGGATTTTAAGAGGTCATTTCAAAAATATATAACACTTATATGTTTAAATGTACCCATTTGAAAAAAAAATAACTACAAAGTTACTATTTTTTTAATTAACTTTTTTTATTTAAAAAAAGTTAATAAAAAAAATAAAAAAAAACGACTGCTTGAAAAGCGAACTAAAAAGACGTAAACAAGGAGAAAATCATGCTGTGCTGTCGGAGGATACATCTTCGCGAGCTGGCTGATCAAAACCAGACATATCCTCCAGTCGGAGGATATGTCTGGTAAAAAAAAAAAAAAACATACTAAAAACATGCTGTGCAGTCGCACAGCATGTTTTTTTTTTTTTTTTTTTTACTATTTATAGGCCTGTGTTTGACCACAATCTCACCGTGGTCAGTGATGATGTGGCCGATGGTGGTAAGCACACAAATTCTAGAAGGGAACTGATTTTCTCCTTGTTTACGTCTTTTTAGTTCGCTTTTCAAGCAGTCGGGTTTTTTGATTTTTTTAATTAATTTATTTTTATTTATTATTTAATGGGAAACAAGCAAGGCCCATTTACTCCTCGTAAATGGGCCATCTGCAACGCCAGTAAACATAGTGCCAAAATGTAAGGGATTGATTACGTGCGCGTGTTTTCAATCCCATATATTTTTTAAGTTTTGTCAATTGCTTTTGTCTGGTGCAGTATTATGACGTAACGTTCTAGACTAATGCCATCACGATTCTATTCAAGACAGACACGGAATTATACATGACCGATAGCATCGTCTTTATTTTGGACTTGAAAGGTCATCATTAATACCACAACAAATGCCATGCGGCCCCAAAAGTGTCAAAACGCATTAAATTTTACAGGCTTCTGTAATTACATTGGTTGAAGAAAGCTAGCCTGCATTTCAACAAAAATATTCCGATAAAATCATTAGTGAATAGTGAGATTTTAAGCCGTTTGCAGATAACAAGCCTATGAAAGAGGCTCTTCTAACAAACATTAAAACTGGATATAAAGGCGAATCTATCTAGTAATTAACTTTGAAGCTAGCCCTGAATCGAATACTTTAAACATTAATCAAATTAAACTAAGTTTGTTACTTTGCCAAATCTTTTTCCGGCTCAGTGCAAACATAATAATGAGCTTCTAACACTTAATTAACTTTTTTAAATTGGTGGTATATTATTAGATACAAAATGTCCATTCCTTAATGACAACGAGATTACTGACTCTTTATAAAATAGTTGTCCTGGTAACACAATTTTGTGCTGAAATAGAAAATAAGTTAGTATATTAAGTAGATGAGCTAATATTTTTCTTTGAATTTGTTAAAGAAAGGAAGTTGGATTTTTATGAACTATGAAATTATTGTTGTGGATAGTAGTATTTATGAGATCATTCTTAGGATAACCAAAAGTATTACAAATGAAGCAAGTTAAAGATACTAGATTTCATAATCTCTCATAACCAAAAGTATTACAAATGAAGCAAGTTAAAGATACTAGATTTCATAATCTCTCATAACCAAAAGTATTACAATTGAAGAAAGTTAAATATACTAGATTTCATAATGTCTCATAACCAAAAGTATTACAAATGAACAAGTTAAAGATACTAGATTTCATAATCTCTCATAACCAAAAGTAACAAATGAGGCAAGATAAAAATACTAGATTTCATAATCTCTCAACCCCTAGTTGTTCATGGTTGATTCCAGGGATTTCAACCCTACGCAAAAATCATGTAAATATTGTCAATTGTGTAGGGACTCGGCTGGGCTGGGCAGCGTTCGGAATGTTGCGTGGTATCTTCTCATCCGACTTATCGCAGTGTCTCAAGACGAAAGTCTTTGACCAGTGTGTGTTGCCAGTGATTACATAAGGGTCCCAAACGTGGTAACTCAGTCACCCAAGTCACCCAAAGGGCAATGGACCTCGCTATGCTCGGCGTTTCCCTGCGACGTGATCGAATCAGAAATGAAGACTTCCGCAAGAGAACCAAGGTTACCAACATAGCCCGAAGAATAGCCAAACTTAAGTGGCAGTTTGCAGGGCACATTGCTGGCAGAACGAATGGCAGATCGGGCTGAAAAGTTCTGGAGTGGCGGCCTTGAACCGGAAGACGTTGCGTTGGAAGGCCTCCCACTAAGTAGTCCGGTGAAGGTTGCGGGGATCCGCTGGATACCACGGGACCGGTCAATGTGGTGACACTTATGGGAGGCCTATGTCCAGCAGTGGACGACTTTCAGCTGAAATAATGATAATGATGATGTATAGAGACTTATAACACAAACTTTAAAATAATAAAACAACTTCATTCACCATCTACAACATAAAACAAACTACACTGCAGCAAATATGCATCAAGTCATCCCAGATTCCCGAAATCCGGAACACTTAACACAAGAGCAACATGGCAAGCCAGCAAGTTTAATTTATACGTACCAGTAACTCTGCTCCGTGTATGCCAGCCATGATCCAGCGAAGATTATGCAAGTTTGCAAATAGTTGACGGGCTATGCACTTACTCCGTAACTTTGAGTAATTGAAAACTGTCCAAGTTGGCCGGCCTTGCCTGAACACTTGAGTGCATTCACTGGTAACACAAATATTGGAACTAACTCGTTTATATTGTGAGGGAAGTTTTACAGGGCTGCAAGTGTACCCGAGAACTGCATAACATGACATTTCAATAGTATATGTCAATCCTATATTTTGGACGTTCGACAATCGTTATCAGTGGTAGGATATGACTTTTTCTAGGCTATATAAAGTTCCTTTTTGACCTTAGATTATACAAAAATAATTACTACATTTGAATAAGTAGAACTAAATAATTATGCAAAAATCAATCACTTAAATTTTAAAGAGAGTTACCGCGACCATGACACAATCAACTGAAGGAACATTGGTGAGTTTTAGTCATTAAAAGTGTGACACGCCCTCTCGCTTCACCTAGAGCGGGAGAAGTCACTGGAAGATTTCGGAAATAAAAAAATTGTTGCTACCTCGAACAAAAGTATACCATTAAGTGCGGTTTTTCCTTTTTGGTATTCCATGTTATGATTATTTTATTGCGTGTGATTAACTACCACCACAAAAGATCTAAATTACAGTGCCAAAACAAGTTGATAAGGTGAAAGCAATAAGAAGAAGGAATAACAAACATGTCGGCCGGTTTTAAAAATTGCATTTTGTAAGTCGCGCCATTATTTTTAATTGTGCTCTAATAAGCAAATATTTAAAAATAAGAGGAAATGAAGACAGACAAATATTTAAAAAATAAGAGGAAATAAAGAAATGCAAAATAATATCATTAAACAACATTTTTAATATCAAAATAAAAATCTTGTATACATTGAGGTATGTATAAAATAGAGTACATAATTATAACATTGAGCAATGGAAGGTAAGAATAAACTTAAATTAAAAATTTGTATTAAAGTTATTTTGAATATTCCAGTAACAGTATTTCATAATGAGCAGTATTTAAACACAATTTAAATAAAAATACTTTTGTATCCAGAAATAATCTGAATGCCAATCAAAAATACTGATTGCATAGCAAAATAGTTACCTCCAAATATTATTATTTTAGCAACAATTTCGGGGCTCCTGTTTCTGTCTGCAGGATCTAAAGTAACCTAATATGAAGGAAATGACGGGAGCTGAGTTCGCCCGCTTTGCTCGCTCACTCCAGTTCCCGTCATCTCCTTCGAACTTAACCTTTCCGTGTCGGTGTGCCCTAAGCTCCCGAGTTCGCTTCGCTCGCTCTTTGAGTTATTTTGTTATAATGTGTGAGAATAACGTTTGTACGCTTTGGTTAATTTGCTGCGCAGTCAGTATTTCTAATGTAAAAAAGTATTATAAATGATGGAAATAAGGTGATTATTTATTTAATGTGCAATTAATATTATCCCTTTCATAATATAAAATCCCATAAAAAAACAATCACTTTCCAATAAATAGACTATAAACACACTACACGATATACTTATAAACACTATAATTTTGCGCAACCACACGGTGGGGATACAAATTATAAAAAGAGAAAAAATCATTTATTTGTATCAAAACACGAAAAATAAAAGCTGGTTTCAAAAGTCATAGTCTGCTGTGTCATGTTACTAAATACTAATATAAAAATAAAATTAATTTTATTGAAGAAGCTTTATGAGACCTGGGCTAGACTAAAGCTTAGCTGGCCTGAACGTACTCATCCAATGTATAAGCTAGCTAGATTTTATGATAATTGAAAAATCGTAATATACATAAAATACTGATAGAGCAAAAGCAGAATAAGGGCGGTTACGCACTACACGTCCGTGTCCGTGAAATTTCGGTCTGGTGAAGCCTTAGTACTTTTTGTAGGGAAACACAAGAAGTACACACTACATCCGAACTCTACCCGTCATAATCTGTCATAATTCAGAACATTTTGAACTCGGAACTCAAATCACAGACAAGGATAACGGACACAGACGTGTAACAGCTCCAAGAATTCCTGTACAGCTAAAGCTTTGTTTACATTACTGTGTCGTGGCACGGAATACACCAATCAAACGCCACATTTTTTTTGTTGTTGAAAATCAACTGCGTCAGATGGCGCCACTACACAACACAACACACTAATGTAAACTCAGCTTAATACATGTTTTGTCGTAAGCACCTATCTTAAATTAAATATTGGTAACATAATTATCACTGTGCCTATCATCACTTTAAGAGATGTATTGTATGCTATGCAAGCAAGTTCTTTAAAGTAGCTAGGTACGCAATACTAAGGTAAAAAAACTGAAATAAAGTATATGTCACAATTTGCAATTTGGCGCTTTAGAAACATGAAAATCTAAATTGTTTATTTCAATACTGCAAAAATGAATTCAATCCTTAACTTCTTGTGCTTTCAATTACAATCAAATATTTTTAGATTGGCGTAAAAACGTGGACGGAAATTTTTATTTCGTGTAATTTTCACGATAAAAATGGACGTATAACATCGTGAAAAATTATGACAATACTTTTTTTTAACTTTATTGTAATACCTTACTGGTTAGTGACACTGATTGAATATTTATTTATTTCTAACCATCGGAAATACAAAATATTATTACAAAATTTCTATAATAATGTGTCCTCAACATTTTATAAACGTAAAAAAGTTTAAATCTAGTAACCTACTTACAACTAAAATTATATTTACAAAATTACCTATAACCTTAAATAATATTGAGCCTGTTTGATTCATAGTAATATATTACATTGACGTTATAACCCGGATTATTATATTAAAGTCACGATGGAGTCAACTTAAAACCAACCACTTACTTAGAGAAAAACTGGTTGTACACAAAGGCCCAGTTTTTTGATCCATTGGTAACTCAATGATTGGTTAAATATGCTAGCCAACGATTACAATTTTCGGTAAAACGCGTTTATTCATCAATTGTTGGTGTAACAAATGGTCAATTTAATTCTATAACTTACTTGACCATTATGAGACAAACAATTGACGAAAAAACGCATTTTACCGAAATTTTTAACCATTGGTTGGGTTAACTCGGTTCCAAAACCTAGCCCTAAGCGACTATTCTGATAGCTCGACACGATTTGACACTGATTATATTATACCGATAAGCGATTATTTGTAAGGAAAATTACAAGTACATTCACATGGACGCAATACAATGCAATTCAATTGATTTGGACTTGAAATTTTAATAGAAAATACATACGCGATATCGTTTATTGAAGCAATCTAAATTGCATCGCGCCATCAGTAAGGTCCCTTAGTTATACACTAACATGAGAATAATTTGAAAAAAAAAAACATATTGTAAATACAGTACAACTATTTTCTTAATGTCCCTCGGCAATCATCGCATTTCCGAATACAAACGAATGCTAATTTCCATGTCCATCAATTACTAGATTGATCATCTATAATAATTTGAATTCAGAACCATGTATTATATTGTTGTTTTGTTTTGATTAGCGTGTAAAATATAAAGAGCTGTAAAAATAGCAGCTTTCCTCCCATATTTTTAATAAATTTCATTATGTTAAAAGAGTATTAACAACTCTATATACTTCAAAGTTGATTGAGAGCGTCCGGTTTGCACCAAGTGCAAAGAGCAACTGATAGAAATCCGACGACTGACGATACACAAAGTTTGCCGAGGGACATTAAGAAAATGTTTGTACTTTACTTATTTATATCGATTTGTTTTCGAAAAACAATATGCCTGTTTTAATCAAATTATTAAACGTTCGGGGCTTTGCGCAAATCTCGACCTACCTAACCTAAAGAAAATCATCTGTGTAAATATCACACATAGATTTCTACTTACAATATAAACCTAAGAACATATAACACTAAGCTACGAATCTAATTTAGATTGACTAGTGTTTCGCGATGATTCCACTGATACATCTTTTCTTGCGTTGTCACTCAGTACGGGCCGAGCTGAAAATAAAAGAAAACACAATTAGCAAAAGGAGTATACAATGTAAGGATCCTATAAGGACAATTACGGGCCACACCACCTTAACAAAAATTTCTTTTCAACATAGTTGCCACAGACAGTTTTTTTTTTGCGGGGGTACTTTAATGCTAAGGAATCAGCCGCCCACGTAATCCTGGAATGCGAGGCCGTGGCTTAAATCCTCGGAACAGTGAGGTCGCTCCGCGAAGCCTTTGAAGCCCTCAGGAAGCTTCTTTCGGCGAAGTGAGGTTGGAAAATTTTGCCAGAATCCCCACGCACAACGGACCAAATGATAGTACTCGTAAGTGCTGAAAAAAGCGAGTCCCACTATCCACCTATCTAAGGATCCTGTAAGTGACATTCTGAAGTTTCTGCCTTTACACTTTATGTAATCACGCCTCAACAGCTAAACGTATTTAGATGAAATTTGGTTTACGGGTGGACCATGATCTGGATAAGGTCATAGGACTTCTTATTTCGATAAGAACTACGTTCTCCTGGGATATTTTCGGCTTTTACGCGGGTAAAACCGCTAGCAAATGTTAGAATTTTATAAAGTTTTTATTACAAGCAAATTGATTTAAATCATTTTTGTAGTTTAATAACTTTGTTCTCATACTTTGATTGCTGTTTCAACTTTGTAAAGGCTGTTATGGCAAAGTTAAAAGTGTGATCATTGATCTGATTACAGTAGTTATTATAACTTAGAGAAATGTGACGAAGATTTGTTTTTGATGGATTCATTGATTTTTTTTCTGATATTTTGTAATGTAAACACGATTCGCATGATATGGTCTCAATTAAATAAATTTTGTGATGTAGGGGAGAGGCAGTTTGAAAAGGACACTTAACAAAAGGTACAATTAAAATTACCGGTAAAATAGAAACCGTATCGGATCATCACTATTTTGATTGCTATACATGCACGCCTAACTTTTTGAAGATTCAGCCTTAATCTGTTAAAATATTATCTCATTTTTAGGGTTCCGTACCCAAAGGGTAAAAACGGGACCCTATTACTAAGACTCCGCGGTCCGTCTGTCTGTCTGTCACCAGGCTGTATCTCATGAACCGTGATAGCTAGACAGTTGATATTTTCACAGATTATGTATTTCTGTTGCCGCTACATCAACAAATACTAAAAACAGTGGGGCTGCCATACAACAAACGTGATTTTTCTGCCCTTTTTTGCGATAATGGTACGGAACCCTACGTGCGCGAGCCCGACTCGCACTTGGCCGGTTTTTTACTATAGACATGTTCTAAAACAAATATATCATATCACCTCTTCCCTAATTGGTGTACACTGAAAAGATGAAAAACTTCGATCAAACCATATCTAAACAGATTATTTTTTGTAGGTACTCACCGAACAGCCTAAGAAGAATCTTCTCAATCCCATGTAGAGGTGACTCGAACGTCAAGCACAAAAACATGGAAAGGACGAATGTCAGCACTATATGGGAGATTGCATTCGCCATCTGAAAACAATTACTTAATTTAGTTTACCATATTCAGTTTATCACAATTAAGGTTGATGTTTTCTTCAGGATTGGATTTTGAGTTTAGAGATCACACTAAAATATTGATCTTAGATTCTAAAACAAAAACTTAATTTTGATATTCCTATCGTCAATTGTTTGTCCTACAATATTATTAGATTTTCTGAGAAAGTTCCTTAGTTTCTTATTTAATATTTTTCCTTGAGCTTCAAGTTTATCCGAATAGATCACTCTTTTGAAAACCCCACATACCAACAGGCTTACAAAAGCTACTAAAGAAAGTAATTACTTTCAAGGTTTCTTGTAAGTCTTCCTGTTTGATGCTACTAAACATTACTTGAAGAAACCAAAAGTACTTTTTAATTAACGCGACACAAGTCGTAGAATCACAAATAATAATTAAAGTGACACGTGTAGAGTCACGCACCTTTGAGTATACTTATTACAAAATACAGACAGTACGAATAAAATACGTTGATTTTTTTAAATAACTTTTCTGACACTGACTGAAATATCTGCTGCATCAGCTGATAAAGTTATACTTTTTGTGCCCATGGATCTTTTGGCGCTTGAAAGATATTGTCAGGAATTGTTGGTACTTAAACATTTGTGAAACTGTATGTGAAATTTTTTTGTTGATAGATGGTGGCATTAGTTCTTGTACAGTCCTAATGCCTGAAATGTAAACAAAGTTTCAGGAATCCAAGGAGTACCAGACATGATGATGTAGTTTTTACTAACAAACAGGTCAATGAACTAAGGCATGCTAAAATAGCTATGAAAATACTCACAACAGTGAAGAAAGTGATGTGCAGTGGATGCCTCAGTTCTCCAACGTAGTACAATTCGACGATGCCGTTCACCAAATAAGCGCAGAACGTCAATCTTGAGAACGGAGCCAGGAACTTCCACGTCAGTAGTTTTCCGAAGAATCCTGAAAGTAAAAAGTTTTTCAATAAAATGTTCGGTAATCTACATGATGGTTACAGAATCCTAGCCCAGAATATAATGGTTCAGGTTAAAGCTGAAAAGGGGTTTCACTGGGGGTAACTTGGACCAAGTTTGTTTCAGTAGATATTGATAAATGAACAAGTTAAAAAGACGAATAGTTTGTTAAGACGGAAATACTACATAAATATAGCAGGCAATAAGATCATTTGAAATAAAATTTTACCTGCATTGCCAGTAGCACAGGCAATAATAAGCCATCCGTTAGCAATACCCCAGGCAAGTTTATGCAAAGAAATGTAGGCAGCGGCGTCGATTGCACTGTATTGGTACCATTCCTGGTAGAAAACAGTCACGGAGAAGGTGGTTATTGTACCAAGGACAACGCTGGTGATCCACGCAAGGGTTTTCATCAGGTAAGAGAACTGGTAGCTGAAAAAATAGTGAAGAATTTTAAGATGGCCTCTATAAAATTACAGTTTAAGTGGTAAAAAAGATGTAAGCAATAAAAACGAACCAGAGCAAGCATAAAAAAATAAAGACAGAAACTTTATAAACTTACTTTTCTGTTTGAACCCGATGAAGAATGTATCCAGTTAAAATTCCCATGAAATAAATAATCATCTTCATATGGGTCTTGATGTAAGCTTCGTTGAAGTAGTAGTTTGAAATAATATCAGTAAACTCTCTGCAAAAAAAACACAATAAAATTAAAAAATGTACTTTACAATAATTTGTTTCATCTTATATCATTAGGTACTATTACGATTATTATAGCACATTTAAGATAAATTACAATAAGAAAAATAATCAAACTTACTTGGCATAAAACAAAAGCGTAGGGTCCATATTATCCTTGTAAGTGACAACTGCAGGTCCAATCAAAGAGAGTAGGATAGCAACTGAAATAAGTATGGGGCCAAATCTGCGCCACCTCCATAGACTGTAGATGAAGATGGGTGCTATGAAGAACAGCTGCGTGTCCACGGAGAGGTACCACGATTGGAACATGCACTGAAAGAAACAAAATGTGGATTAAATATCACTCTAAATAAGATGAATCAAACTGATAGAGAAATTAAAACAGAAATCACCAAATTCCGTTAAGCATAAGCATAATCAACCTATAACGTTCATACTGCTAGGACAAAGGTCTACGTTCTGTGATAGGGAGTGGGTTGTAGTCAATCACGCGGGCTCAATACAGATTGGTAGATATCAAATTTCTTCGATTTAAATGCAATTAATTGAAATATAAAATGTTTGCACTTTATAAACTAAACATACCCATGCGCATCATAGTGAATGTAATTAATTTCTCAAAAATAAAATTAAAAAAAATGGCAACAAAACGGTTAAAAACAACACCAAACACAACAATATTCAGACATTTTGCGTCATTAATTTTACTGTAAAAGTGGTAATAATGAAAGTACGACGGCCAAAAAAGATAAGTTTGCAGGCAGCTAACTTCATCAAGTTTAAAACAGGCGAAGTCTTTGTCGTCGCTTGTCCGAGGGTGTCTGGTGCTTAAAAAGATACGCTCACAATGAAGAGAGAAGCATTATGAAACTACTGTCGTGAATCTCGGAGAAACTTTAGTTTGACAACTGGAAAGTTGACCCTTATGATCCTTTTTTTAAACTCAAGCATTTTATTGTTAGTTCCTTGTTCTTTTAATATTCTAGGCTTTTGCATTTTTATTTTATCAGGGGCTGAGTTAACTGCTTTATGAATTGGCTTCAAGCTTTAAGTTTAAGAGCCCCATTGCAAACTGGACACATCATTTTCACTCAACACAAACTGAAATCATTTATTACAAACATTAGCAGGCATTTTTTTTACTATTAAGGAGCCACATATTCGATAGTGTAGATAGATCACTTAATGTTCATCCATTTATAGCCTTGTCAGTTAGTGTACTTCTAAACTTTATCAAGGACACATTAAGTAACTTTAAAACTTACCATTTTATCAGTATTAACGTAGTTATTGATATACAGAATATTGGTCCACCAGGAGGCCATGCATCTTTCCTGTTCCAACTGCAACCTGTCCTGCCATAGAGGGCCTTCTCCCATCTTTGGTAGCCAAGTCATGTAGAACAAAATTACTACCAGGTATGCTGGAGTTACCCTGGAAAAGAATAAGAAAGAAAAATTATTCAATCGTCAGAATATATAATACTAGCTGTTCCCCGAGGCTTCGCTCCCGTGGGCCACCCCACAGAACTCGGGATTAAACAATAGCCTATGTTACTCAGGAATAACGTAGCTTTCTATTGGTGAAAGAATTTTTTAATCGGTACAGTTGTTTCGGAGCCTATTCGGTACTAACAAACAAACAAAAAATCTTTCCTCTTTATAATATTAGTATAGATTATATTATATTAGTATAGATATAGATAATTGGGATGCACTAAAAAATCATAATGAGTGGAACATTTTAATGTATGTAGACACATTCAGTCCCGATTTCACCTTATATACGATGATTGAATTTAATTGAATGATTTTCTACAACTGTATTAGCAATTCTCATTTTTTGTACTATTACGAAAGAAGAAGAAGGGTTGCCAAATTATATGGCTTTAGGGACCATTTAAATTCTTTAACCGATCTACACGACTGCTTCCACAAAATTGCTATCATTGAAACCCAAAACATTTGGAATGTGCAAAAAGCGGATATTCTTATCGCCTGTCACGCACGGAGTATCAAAATTAATATAATTCTAGGTTTTGATAATAAATTCTAGGCACGGTTAAAGTGAGCTGTCTATTAACTTTATATTCGGTTTGGGACCTGTCACTTACGGTTAGACTTGGTCCAATCTATTATCATTCCAGACTGTTTCTGAAGTTTATCCTATCAAATTGAATCATTTGAAATGTTCCGTGAAATATCTAATTTCAAATATTAAATTTACTATGAAGAAAAACTAGAAAGGTTATACAGTCATTAAAATGAGTATTTCTGCAAAACCAGCACCTTTATAAAACGTCAAAGAAACAAAAGGAGCAAGTTGCTATTGAAAGCAAAGAAAAAGCAGGCTAAGCGAGAAATGAGCTAGCTTTTGTAATACTGTACAGAAATGCGTTAAGTTAATAAGGCTTATTCCATACTACAAAGGGCACGACGTATATTGTGTATGGCAGTTTACTGGGTAAGAGCTTGTTATTTGCAAAAAGAGGAAATAGTTACGTTTTGATGAAATCCTGGAAGCAAAAGCTTTGTGCAAAGGGGATTTCGTGATGTATTTTCAAGTGAAAATTTATGAATTTTGCTTACGACATGGCTAATGTTGTTTTTATTAAAATATCAAATGAAACGCTGCATTCTAGCTACATTTATGAACAAGGCCAAAAGTTAATCGAAGAATAAAAAGGTTAGGATGAATTTGGCACTCAAACTGACTTTGTTACTATCCAAGTAATTTAGAGTGGTATGTTAGTGATATCTGACATTATAAGGCATTTTAATTGAATACGGTACGATAAATACGGCTTAGCAGTGCTACCACTACGTTTTATATTTATACAAGGCATGTTAAGACAGACTCCCGAGGTTTAATAATATTCTTTGTTTAATTTTAAGGGCAGCAACTTGTTTATAAAAAGAAATAAATAAAATTGTAGAAAGAGAACAAAAGTAAGTTCAGTGGAAATTGATAAAAATAATATTTTATTCTATAGAAGCGATAAGATTATTACATAACAATATCAGAAGAGGTTATTTTCAAACACCGTCAATTGTTCCTTACCTGATATACCGGAAGATCAAGACCGGTATAACGTTGACCTTGCCCCTTCTCTTCTCGAGCTCAACGAGGAACAGTCTTGAGAAGAGGAAGGCGCTGAGCATCAGGAAAGTGTCCACTAACAAAGTATTGTTCAACATGAAGGCGTTGACTGGTGAGCGGACCAGCTGCAAAGAAGAAAATTAATATAACTTCAATAAAAATAAAAACCGGCCAGGTGCGAGTCGGTAGCGGCAACAGAAATACATCATCTGTGAAAATTTCAACTGCCTAGCTATCACGGTTCATGAGATACAGACTGGTGACAGACGGACAGACAGACAGACGGATCGCGGAGTCTTAGTAATAGGGTCCCGTTTTTACCCTTTGGGTACGGAACCCTAAAAAAGAAATTGATATGCGACCCACATTTCATTTTGTATTTATACAATACAGTGTTAATAAAATGGTCATTGATATGAACAACGTATTAGTATTAATCTTAGTAAGATGCAGATAATAATGAGACAAAGAACACTATTTAAATTCTTCGTTAAAAACTTATTTTCAGTCATTAACCTACAGTCTCCAGTAATTCCTATGCATGAGACGATCATTACACCACATTATCAACTAACTCTCACTTCATAGTCAAGGCAATAGTACCTACGTGCCAAACCTCCTGAGTTCACGATTAGTTCTCTAATCCAAGCTGACCTTGAGAACAAACCTAGGCAGTTGTACAACTAAATCGGAACCCTGATTACGGATAAAATTTATGCGATACTGTATCTGGGCGGGAAGCTCCGGGCATAATTAGAAGCTCTGTGTAAATCCAAATAAACTGTGTGTCCTTGACCCTATCGAGGACATAATGCCTGGAGATCAAGCCAGTAAACTTTTACATAAATTATACTGTGTACGATAGACTTTATGGTGATAGGGTTGTCATGTTATTCCAGTCAATGGGGAGAGAAATTTGATCAACGAGAGGTGGTTGCTAAACTAGGTGTATAATAATATATTATATTATATGGTTTATTATTATAATTATTTATTTATTATTATTATAATAATAACTTATTAAAACTTTCGCGTTTCATAATTGAAAAACAATATTCCACGGGTATTTAACGCGATGATTTCGATTATTTATTTATTATCGCGTTAAATACCCGTGGTATATTGTTTTTCAATAACTTATACATTTAAAATAATTGTTTATTTTTTATTATAATTATTTATTTTGTATAAAAAAAATACATTCATGTTTAATTTCAGGTTTGCAAAATGTAAACTTTTAAACGTTTTAAGTGTTTAAAATTTTATGGTGTTTATTTTTTTAATTTGTTTGATTTATCACGCTGTTATCGGTTTTCTCTCTCAACAGAAATTTCTAAGAGCAGAAAGATAATACAAAGCAAAATCCTAATATCAGTATAAGATATAAAATCTAATATTTAGCAGCCCTACAAAGGAATTTCATTAACAAAGTTATGTCCCCAGCAACAATGGCGTATTAAAATATCGACAGAGCTTTAATTTAAGAGAGTGCATAAATAAAGATAAAGGAAACAATATTGAAATAAAACTACTGAAACGTTACCTCTCGGAATATTAAGTTTATGGTCTGAATTTAATTTACTCGTCGTTTTCTAGGTTTAGCGCTCATAGCCGCGGAAAGACTGCTTTGTAACTAGACAATGTAATTTAAACTTGTTTGTTTTACCCCTTTTAGCAGGGAATAGAACTGTTACATTTAGTCTAACCCTGTATAGGTTATGACTATAAAAGGTTTGATCATTATTTATGTCAAAATGAGGGTGAGATTATTATAATAGTTACTAATACATTCAACACAATACATACATACATACATAAACTCACGCCTTTTTCCCATAGAGGTAGGCAGAAACTACAGAACGCCACCTGCTACGATCCTTACATACTTCTTTTGCTTCACTCACATTCATACATCTAGTCATACACACACGCCGGTTATGAAATGCTTCATTCATCACAGTCACCATGTCTTGCAACTGTTCTGTTGACGACGCAAGTAGAACTTGATCATCTGCATAGAGAAGGCATTTGACAGGCAACTCATTCATCCTCAATCTGCACTCATGCTCTTTCACACAATATCTTGACAAGTGACACTCTAAACTATATCATTAATGTATCATCATTAGCCTGTAACCTGCCCATAGTTGAATATAAGCTTCTCCACAATTTCTCAATTAATTTAAACCTCAGCTGATTAGACTGGTTCGAGTTGGTTGTAGGTTGTCGACAGTTGGATGAACTCTCGTTCAGCTATTATCAGCCACTATGTGGTGGCCAGTAGAAACTAGCGAATATCGTCACTCTACCAAGTCTGAAAGTGTCCTATTTTACGATTTCTGATATTTGTAGATCATCATAATTAATATCCTTAGGTCCTAGACAAGTGTCATTCGTTGTCAGCGATAGCGACGGTCAAAAAGCCAAAAATTAGGGGTTACGTGATATTTCGATAGCGTTTGACATTCTCATACATTTTTAACCCCGACGGAAAAAGAGGGGTGTTATAAGTTTGACGTGTGTTGCTGTGTATCTGTGTATTTTTGTGTCTGTCTGTGGCATCATAGTGCCTAAAAGGAAGAACCGACTTTGATTTAGTTTTTTTTGAAAGGTGACTTTGTCGAGAGTGTTCTTAGCTATGTTTGAATAAAATCGGTTTAGCCGTTCAAAAGTTATTCGCATTTTACTCTTTGAATCTGGATTTTTTCGCAAGATATCGTGTCATTATTACGTGTTTCGATAGATTGTCGATTGAAGCGTGTCTGCTACTAGGTATATAATATGTAATTTAAAAAGCATGTAATTAAAATTAAAATAGGGGTTTTTTTTATTTGTAATTTTAATATTTTTCAATCGCTATCGCCACGCTTTCGTTGATAAAATGTCACTTGTCCAGGGCCTCTTGTCTCGACAAGGAGTCATTGGCAGCAGTCTATGAAAACATTAAAAGAAAAATATTTACCCGGTCCCAAGCATCGGCATCCATGACAGGGCCACTGGCAATAAACATGCAGGCATGTCCAGCAATGATGAAGATCATGGCCAAAGCTTTGATGCCAGAGATGCACTCCAAACCCAATGTGTTATGCTGCTTCGTAGAGATGATCTTCTTCATATTGTTGATAATGGAGAAGCAAATGATCAAGGTGGAGATTAAGGAGTCCTTTTTGCTGCCATAGTAGATGGTGTAGGTTTCGTAGAGAGTACTGAAGAATAGGATAGTGATGAAGAAGAGGATCAGTGACCTGAAATAGAGAGACATATAAATTAAATTCAGGTAAAATGTACTATAAGATTCGGGAAATATTAGTAACAGTGAGATATATACAAGTGATACAAAATATTCTTATTCAAAATATTTGTTTTGTAACACATCATTAGACTACTGATAATAGTCATCTTTCTGCCGTCAACACAATTTTTGCGGTCGGCGCAACATTTTTCGTCTTCCATACAATTTCTATTTGCTGTCATCTCAATAAGCACCTGCTTTCTAACCAAAATCATCATCATTCACACAATCCACCCATTCTTTCTTTGGTTTTCTTCAAACCTAACCATCAATATTCTTCCTCAAACCTTCCTCATTATTCCGCACTACCACAATAAACAGAGTTTTAAATAAACTTATCCAACACTGTTGGTAGGCATATTTGTTACTCCAGTACGAAGTCAACGGAACTGTAGATTTAGCCAAAAATTCCAAGCTATTTTTAACCTTAATCTCTATATGCCCTTGGAAAACCCATCGATACAACAAAATTAGTTTATGATGAAACGGTATCATCAAATATTAATGAAAAAGGAAAGTAATATTATCTTCCCGTGCGTGATCAATCACAATACGTCAAAAGTTACGGCTGTGTGTTCTTGGCGCGGCGAAAATATGTGTGTTCTTAACAAAGTATATTTACACAAAGAAAACAAATAAAAACAGTAATTGGCGTGATTTTTCTGTTGGAGTACAATTGTTAGTTTTGTTCTTTGGATGCCGAATTGGAGAATGTTTGTTGATATTGTTGACAAACATATTATTAATATAATATTAATTGTGTGTTGTTAGGTTTTGTCGCTAAGAGTTGTGAGTGGATATAAATAAAGTATGGCTCTAATTTTATAACAACTGTTACTTTCAATTTTGTTAATCATCTCAGATAAATTAACTCTTGATTTTTTAAACATCCAGATTTCCTTATGCGTTTAAAAGTAATCAACCATGCCTTTACGTATGTATGGTTTTAATTTTTAAGTGAATTTCTCTTTAAGTTCTCTATTAGCTCCACTTTATAGCAAAAGCAGTATTATTCTGATAATGATAATGACCTCAAGGTATCCATCAAACAAACTCTATTCAAAACTATTTCAATAGATAATCTTAATTTATCGCCACTTGAAGTCAGCCTAATTTACCCTTACACTCAAAATCTAGTTTCTAATGCTAGCAATCAAAAAAGCTAACTGAAACTCAAACTATTTCAGTAAAAGTAAATCTAAGCAGGCATTAATCACTGTCATTCATCATAATTTAGACACTTGGTTAGTTAATTTCTACTTTGAAACCTAATTATACCTTATGTCAGGCAAAATTGTGAATGGGGTGGAATTACTGGCTATCGGTTTGTCTTGGGGGTTGTAAATTATTTTTAATTGTACAAACGCCATTTTTTTCGTAAGTTGAAGTCCCTGCTGTAATTAAGGCTGCGTTGAGGTAATTGTAGTAAAAATGGTAACGCTTGCTACGATAAAAAAAAGCAATTAAGAATTGGAATTCCCTGCAACTACGCTTTTTTACAAGCTTTTATTTGACTTGCATCGTATGTATGTTCGGTTCAAATCTTGCAACTGAATTTTAAAGCAGTTCTCCTCAACCGATTAATATTTAAATTTTGCATACACTTTTAGTTTGGATGTCAATGCATGGTTAAGATAAGATAAGATATTTATTTGTTAAAACATGAGTATACAATAGATTTGCATGGTCTTAAAATAACATTTGGTAATAGGATCTACATGTTTTGCCTTTTAGGGCGTACAAAATATTGTATTTGGTCATATTAACCGTTTGAATTTATATAGTTAACAAAAAACTATTATTTAACCTGCTGTCATGCAGTCGGTTATAAACAATCTATAGAAAAACCTTGAAACTAAATATGGTACCGTTTTGAGATTGAGGAAATGCCATAATGATAGGCACTAAGTACGATCATTTAAAAATTCTGTTAAGCTATAATAACATTTGGCTTGTTAGCTAAGTAACGTCATTCTAAATCCAATATGGTGGATAGCTCAAGATGGCGGACTAGTTATTTTTTGTTCACTGCCATGATATCAAATGAAAGGGTTTGCTAAGAAGAATACGAAAAAAGCTTGTACAAAAAAACATGGATACAAATAAATTGTTAAATTGATGATGATCGCTGTAAAATTGCAATGACAAATGGGCGTCGCGGCGTCGTATCGGTATCGCATTATTGCGTTGCACCTGTCTGTGGGGGCCTTTACGGTTTACTACTTTCTCTTCTCTGATTTTATCCCTTTGATTTAATAAATAAAAAAAACACACTACTATTCCTACTAAATATTTCATCTGAAGTCATTTTAGTCGAACGAAAGTTGAAAAAGCAAAAGAAACAACAAAGTCATTTTCTATTGTAACTCTCCTTAAATATATTCAGTAAATTGAATGCAAATATAAAATTCCTTCACCCATTTTAGACCTCAAAAGTAACCCAACAGAATAATTGGTTCCCACCACAAAGTCGACTCGATTATGTCGTCCAATATCACACCAAACCCATACTAAATCATAGGAAAATGGAAGAAATATAGGGGTGGGTAGTAACCTCGGTGATTTATTAGCCGTGGCTTGCCCTAGCATGGGAACGTGGACTTTACAGAAAAATCTTCTAATCTCTCTATTGCTGCCTGGCGTAAGTTTTTGCGGGAAAATCTGTCCTTTCTGTAGATTAATAGTGGGGCTGTTGTTTTAATTTTGGAGATTTTTTTGTGCTTGGTAGAGTTTCAGTGACTTCAGTTTTCATAAATTTGTTCATTCATAAATGGTTTCACAGTTAATTTATAAATGGGCCATTAAAATGTTTTTGGCATAAAATAAAATCTGCAATGGTGGGAAAGTGACAAAGAAACTAAATGTGAAATTATCGCATTATACATAACATACTTTCAAAATTATTGATACATAGGTTTTTTACAAAATGTATGAGAATTTTGCCTTAATTTTTTTTCTTTTTTTTTCTTTTAAAAAACGTTGCCCCACACTAGGAATTTCTTCCTGTATCGTGGGTGCGTTTACAAACATATAAACTCACATACACAAACACCAGCTGAGCCGGAACAACTATCTGTAGGTCATACAAATTTTTGTTTCGTGCGGGAATCGAACCCGCGACACGCAGCGCAGCAGTCAATTGCTCAACCACTGCGCCAACCAATTTCTTTCAGCTAGTTTAATATACTTCCCATTTTAAAATAAATTTATTGCCCATCAAGATTTCATCCATTAAAATGTTATTGTTTTTTTAGCATTACAAGTTGTATACTTACAAATAAGCCATATCTAACGACGAAATTTCCAGTGGTTGTCTCCGATAACAGTCCCTCTCACTGACTTCAACTCCTGTGGTATTACTGACAGTATGGGCTAGGACACTGCTGACGAAGCTAGCCACAGACTTGGCATTGCAGGCGCTTGGGACGCAGACCGCCCAGCGAAGGGTCTCACCGCGACCGGTGCGAGTCTGAAAGGGAATTTAAAATTACAATAGTAGAGATGTGCTCGCTGGCCAGTTACAACTGTGAAGATTGATTGGTTTGTGAGGTTATGCTGCGGTGACCGAGGTTGGTTTGAGGATTGGATATTTTAGGAGAAAATTTCGGAGCTCATCTACACAATGGCACACCCGTACCACCATTGTCTTCAGGTTATTTAGCATACTCTTTAAGAACATAGTGACGTCAGTACTAGTCAGTGTGAAATTCTTTGTCAATGTCTGTATTCACTAATACGCCAATCTTCATTTTTTTTTTGTGTTCAATTATTTCATTTTACTCCTCATCTATTGCTTTTTATTAGGCGAGAACGAGTTCAAGAGCTGGCTTATCAAGAAATAAAAAGTAAAAAGCTTAACACTTTCCTTGCAGTCGGGTAAAAAGAGTAATTCGTCTTAACAGTCTTGTCTTTGTGTGTGTTTATTAGCGGATTTACTATAGCTAAATGTTAAGATACACTCAGTTGCAATTATTTCAGCAAACATCAAAGTTCACCTACATACATGCAGTAGACAAATGTTCGTAAACTACCCAACGAGGTGCTAATGTCCTACTGATGGTGAGACAGCTAACACAACGTGTGGACTACATTTATTACTCCAAACTTAGTTCCTAATCCTAAGTTAGAAGTCATTAGGCCTTGGTTATAAGTGTTTAAAAGTCAGGTAGAAATCTTTTTAGGCACTTTACAGGAAGACTTTTAGCACACTGGCCATTTTTCAGGGGATGACACTATTAGAACACATCACCCAAAAAAAATTGACATTGAATTGATTATTGAATGTACTGAACAGTTGTTAATTTTTTCATTTCCGATTTGGTCCCATGGTATGATTTATTCATATTCATGACTAAATTCACACTTTGAAAGATTTGCAATGAATGAAAGGCAATTCTGTATAAGTATTTACGTCTCACTTTTTAACCGACTTCCCAAATAGGGGGTGTTTTCTCAGAACTTTTTACTATGTCAACCGATTTTGATGATTCTTTTTTCTTTGATTTAGCTGGTGCTTTTGAATTTCATCAAGATCAGATGAAGAACTTCGGAGATATACATCAGAACTCTTCAATAAATGGCGGCAAATCACTAGGGATAGCTACAATCGCATGTCTGTTTATTGTTTACACCATTTCATAACATAACATCACACTGGTACGCTCTAAAGGGGTACGCAGGTATGTACTGTTCACCCTGGTATACTCTCATTCCACCGGTTATGTTTAAGTTTCATGTTATTTGGTTAATCTATTCTGGCATCACTTTGGGCATTATAGGTACCTAGCCTATAGAACTGGTCCATTATGTACCATAACTAAAAAGTGAAAAAAAAACATTTTTACAAAAAAATACAACCGACTTCCAAATAAAAACACTACAAAGTGGAAAATAATTTTAATTTTGGAAATCGGTGTGAAAAAACAAAGAAACGAAAACAGGAACCGGGCTCCGAAATTTAAGTTATTTTTCACTTTGTAGTGTTTTTATTTAGAATTCGGATGTATTTTGTTTTTACTGAGCTTATATTTTTCATCTAATCTAAAATACGCATGTAATATGCGTATTTTAGATTAGATGAAAAATATAAAGTTAAAGTTTTTATTTGGAATTCGGTTGTATTTTTTTTTACTGAGCTTATATTTTTCATCTAATCTAAAATACGCATATTACCACTTAATTTATGTAATTCCTATGTTAATGTTTAAAATAGAAGCCTTTTTATTAACGCGTCACACGACAGCCGTTAAACTTGAGATAATAAACATAACTATTACATAAGACTAGTTTACGATGTAAGAAAATTAAACTAACTATGACCTTATATTATTACCTGTTTAAATAATTTCAACATGATTTTTATAGTGGCTTTGAGACATCTTTTTTCTAAGGCGTAAGTAGGTACTGTTAGCAAAAGAACGTAAATGCAGGATCACTTAAAACATTTTTAAGAGAAAAGGAACATGAGATGATTATAAACCATATTATAAAGCGATAGCTGTTGCCCGCGGCTTCACTCCCGTGGACCAAACTACAGGACTCGTTTTATCTTATTATTTAAATAATAATTTTATTATAATTATTATTATTTTAAATATTTTAATTGGAGCTATTGGAGGATTAAATCAAACTTCTTTACGAAAATTAATAGCTTTTTCTTCTATTAATAATTTAGGTTGAATACTTTCATTTTCGGGATAAAAAATAGCCTATGTTACTCAGGAATAATGTAGCTTTCTACTGGTGAAAGAATTTTTTATTCGGTCCAGTAGTTTCGGAGCCAATTCGGAACAAACAAAGAAACAAAAAAATCTTTCCTCTTTATAATATTAGTATAGAAAATTGTACCGCAGTACAATTTCGCGCGAGAGCCGGAAGGAGGGTAATGTGTTTATCAATCTATGTATGTATGTTTGTTCCCATATGGCGTTTTAGAGACCAAACGCGTTGGCCGATTTTGTTGTTTCTTACAAAAATCAGTTCGTCTTAAACTTGCGAGTGTTACTGGCTACATTAAAATTGGAAAATAGAAAAATGACGGCGTTTGGGTGCCACATTATTGGGGCCCAATTTTTTTTTCTTCCTATCCCTACGTGTGGGGTATCAAAATAAAGAGTTTTAAGATGTGTGAATTATAAGTGTTTTATACTTTTGATTTCAAATGTATCTAATTTGAAAACAAAAATGTTTACATATGTCGCAGTGATCTCTGCTATCTTTTTAGAAGTATAAAAAGTTATAAATACTAAAAACTTAATTAAAAAAATCAAAAAGACCCGACACTAACAAGAATAAAATCATGCTGTGCAGTCAGAGGATACATATTCGCGAGCTGGCTGACCAAAACCAGATGTATACTCCTACTTGGGCTTGATAGCTACTACTGAGAGCAATGTACATCATCCACGTGGGCTCTCGCAATCTCTCAATATTGTACAGCAGGCATTTCCTTTTAAAACCTCACTAAAAAGCTTTTTTTGGAAATTTGATTTTTTTTTACTATTTTGAGCTTAAACATATACTTAAATACTAAATGTAACTAGTATGGCCTGTCCAAACCCTCTCTAATAAACTCTTTTTCTGTCTATCAGTGAACATTCAGAAAAATAACTTGCAATATTTACAAGCTAAATTGCGTTACAAGGATGACCATTGACCGTTGTTACCATGACCTAATAATACACATCTAATAAGTGTTAAAAGTAACACATTCATAACTACTAATTTAGGCTTAGCACGCACTGTGGTTTTTATTCGCACGATATTTTTCCGCACATTCTGCGATACATGAAATTTTATGAAGCTGCACGCATTGCGATAAAAAAAAACGCGCGGATATAATACCGCAGGAAATCTGTGTTTTGCCAAAGAATCAACCGCACCGCAGCGTGGATTAACTTCGCACGAAAATTTTGAGCTCAATGAACAGGTAAAACGAGACAAAACCTGCACTGCGAATAATATGACGCGGTATTTTATCCGTAGTGCGTATTAGTTATGATTCAGTAAGCGGATAAACATTCGTTCGAAAAAAGTCCGTCCGGCTAAAAACCGCATTGCGTGCTAAGCCTTACTAATAAAATTAATATTAGCTCAACACAATAAACTATCTTTCTTGCAGTGTTTCAATAGACTTTTCAAAGTGCGAAACTAGCAGCTAAAGCATGTCATTATTTGCTTGTCGTTGTAAACTTTGCTAGTACTAAGAACTAGTGTTTGTACATGTATGCTTATGATGCAATACCTTAAGAAGATTTCTCATGAGACCGTTTACGTATTTGCGTGTATGTTTTGGAAACAATTGTAAAGTTCAAATAGAACACAGCTAATGCGATATGCTACGCTAAAGAATGAAATGGGTCTTATTTCAAAACTTTTTTAGCTCAACATCCGTGAATTGTTGGCATGAAGAAGCAATTGTTAGCACGTTTACGAACAAACAGAACGCATAAATTTCCTTCTTTACCTCAACACGGGTTGTGTGTTGTGCTGAAGTAGTGTACGGAGCTCATATTTACAATTTGTATGTTCAAAAACTTCGTCAGCATGAGGAGTTGCTACCCTAGTATATGTTCTTCTTAGATGACTTATGACTTGAATTTTGATTTTTCTAATCAAATGCTACCACTGAGCACTGCAAAAGTAAACACTTGAAAACCGAACATAAGTGTCAAACCGCACGTTTTGACATTTGTCACTTGGTGTGGTTTGATGCGTCAAAGTGCACAAAAATTAACCTTTGGATTTCCCAACCAAGTCAAAAATGCCAAATATATAGTTTCTTTAAAAAAATTAAACGGATTTAAAGAATTTGAGTACTTATCTTAATCTAATGTTGTCTACATAGACCTGTAAATATTTATTGGTAAATTTCATATCATGTTCTCATCACAGAATTAATTTTCCAGAAGAACTATGAACGTAAATACTATAAAAGATCTATTTAAATAAGTAGAGAATTGCTCCAGACGAGATGGGTAATTTTATCAGATGATTACTAGGTAAACGACCGTGGGTACACTAGTTGCTGAAAATTACCTATAAGTTTATAGTTTTTAGTTCTTCTCTGCTAATTTGTATTATTCATTGTGAATGTCGTGTCCGTCTTGGAAAGGTGACGAATTCACTGAAGAGCTGCTTCCAGACCACTTCGTCTTCGGCTCTTTTCAGGCAGTGGTCACAGTGGTCCTATTATCGCCTTGATCTGATATGGACAGCGAGTTGGTAAATGTCTGCCAGGTCTTATTATTCCATCCAGTTTTAACCGACTTTCCAAAAAGGTGGCGGTTCTATGTTCGGTTATATGTTTTTCCCACTACTATCAGTTTTTCCAAGTTGTCTGTTTTTAAGTTTTCGTACCCGAAGGGTCCAAACGGAGTCGTATTGCTGTCACTCACGTGTCTGTCTGTCCGTCGTCTATCACACAATTTTGTTCCGAAGAATTTTATAACTGCCCATTGACCTATGAACTTGAAAATTTGGTGACGGTGTTTATTATTATATATTTAAAAATCAGATTTTTTCTTTGTTGCGGAACCCTAAATGTGCGAAGTCCGACACGCACTAAGCCGGTTTTCCTTACTCTTTAGATGTCTATACGCATCACATTTACGGCGTTTTGCTACCTAATTTAATTTGTCCTTGTATAGCATGACAATGCATGTTCTACTCCAATAATTCCCAGGTACCAGAAACTAGTTAAGTCACACACAAAGCTCCAAGACAAGTACGTCGTTTACTATGACATGGTTAAGTAGAATTATTAGTGGGATTACCGAAAGAGCCTTATTACTAAGTTCTAAACATAATGCTCTGTTCCATTGAACTTGCGCTGCAGTTTCCGTTTTGAAGTTCCTCGTGTGTTCCAGTATTAGGTAGTAAGTTGCAGTGTGTTACTTCAAGACTTTAAGATATTATTATGTAAGCTGATAACGTTTTAAGTTATAGATTTTTTTGCGTTAAACTCAAGTTGTTTATTTGCATTTCTCAATCACAAATAAGCCAAAAATTTGCACTTTATCAGTGTAGGTTTTTCATTCAGGGTGTAATGATAAGGTGCGATCTTTTTTTAAAAACTACTTCTTTTCATGTATATAAACAACTTTCCCCAAGGAAGCAAAAGGAAATTTAAAAAAAAATGGAGTTTCCATACAAAGTTGTCGTCAGCTCACCATAATTTGTACGGGAGATACAATTTTATAAATACTCGTCTATGATATCCTTGAAGAAAGTTTTTTATAAACATGGGCAGAAGCAGTATTTAAAATATGATCGCAACTTTCCGTTACACCTTGAATAAAATAGCTACAACGACAAAAAAGTATTTTTTTTTTCTGTCATTTCTAATTACCTTTTTAGTTTCATGTTTCGATCTCCACTTAATAGTAGCCAGACAGTATTGTCCCTCAATGGTGACTCCATTATAGCCAGGATCTTCGATAGCCACACACTCGTCGAAGTTACCCAGGTGATACGAAGACCCGAAGAGTAGACCTTGTGGTGACTTCGCTGATGCATCGAACACTAGAATGAAAGAAAGGAAAATTAATCAATTATATTATTTTAGTGTATCAATATTCTGTTGGATAGGATAAGAAAAAGATTTCTGTTTAAAAACAAAATTTGTGCACATAGGCTGCTGGATTAAATGAGTTCCAATTTTTGAAATGTGCGAATTTTAGTAGTACGAGTAGTAAGACCACGTCACCGACATGCTAATGTGACGTTACGCAAGTGAAAACTTAAAAAGATGGAATAACTGGCAGCTAATAATGAACAGGCCTATTTATTATTAGCGGACAGTTTTCCTCCATTAATCATCATCATATCATTCGAAAGACGTCCACTGCTGGACATAGGCCTTCCTCAAGCGTCACCACATTGACTGGTCCCTTGCGTCCCGCATACAGCGGATCTCTGCAACCTTCACCAGGTCATCGGTCCACCTGGAGGAAGGCCTTCCAAGCAACGTCTTCCGGTTCGCGGTTGCCACTTCAGAACTTTTCTGCCCCATTGGCATCGTTCTGCGAGCAATGTGCCCTGCCCACTGCCACTTAAGTCTGGCAATTTTTTAGGCTATGTCGGTAAACCTGGTTCTCATGAGGATCTCTACATTTCTGATTCGATCACGCAAGGAAACTCTGAGCAAAGCCATCTCTATTGCCCTTTGGGTGACTGTAAGCTTTCTGATGAGGCCCATTTAGAACGACCACGTCTCAGAGCCATAGGTTATCACTGGCAACACACACTGGTCATTTTTATTTCATCTCCATGAATGCTTATTTTTATTTTGTACACATCGATACAGCATCGTCCTTAAAATCATCATCTCTCAGCCTTTGTCCCATGTAACTTGGGGTCAGCGCAACACATTTTCTATCGTCAGGCTATCATTCGCTCCCTTTTTAACCCCCGACGAAACAAGAGCGGTGTTGTGTTGTGTATTTTTGAATGCTTGTTTTATAGGGGACTTTATCGAGAGTGTTCTTATCTATGTTTGATGAAACTCGGATCAGCCGTTCAAAAGTTATGGGCGTTCTACTGTTTGAATCGGGGTGTTTTCGCAAGATATCGTGTCATAATTACGTGTTCGATAGGTTTTTGATCGAAGCTTGTCTCCTTCTAGATAAATTATGTTGTTAAAAAGCATGAAATAAAAAAATATGTCGGAGGTTTCGGCAATTTTTAATTTTTTCTTGTGTTTGACATTCGTCACACAATTCATCCATTTTTTCTTTGCACTATCCAGAGAACAAGCCCTACCAATGTAGTCAATCAACACTGGTTTAAAATTAACGTCAAGAACTACAAGCAAATATTTTACTATCTATAAATCTTTGTCAGTGGTGTTCTGTTGTGTAATTGATTACGGTAAGTTAAAAAATATAATGAGGTACTTGAAAATTCTGACCACAATTCTTTGTTATTTAATATCTTGTTTCTAACATCTAAAATAAGCTATTTTAAATGTTTGTCACAGTTCAACCACCTATTTGACTATACACATAATTCTATGTCAAAATGTGGAAATTTTCCAAAAGTTTCGGGCTCATTGAAGTACGTAGTAAGTAATCACATTCACGGACATATGTTGTGTTTATGCGTTTGTAACCAACACACGTCGAAACTACTGTACCAATTCAGATTGGGTCGTTAAGATGACTATCTTTAAAACGAGCATGCTTCTAACTCGTACGTGGTCTATTTTTATTCTTTGAAGTTTGATATTAGGACCTCATTTATAAAAGTCTATTTACGTCTGATTATCAGATTCCTAATTCAAATATACGTATTTAAAAAAAAACTTGATGCTGTAAAACGGCTGTTAGCAAATGCATAGTATAATAACACATATACGGAGTATTTTATTATACCATGAACAAATGTTTAATTCAAGTGTTCTATAAAAAATTTGAATTTGGAATAATAAATGCCTTTGCTAAAAAACAGTTCAGAGATTTTTAAAATAAGGGTATTTTTAGGTTTAATAGAATAACTACGAATTGAGGTCTTTCTACTAAGCTTAAGTCATTTTTTGATTAAAAAGCAATCAAATATAGGAATAAACAGTTTTTCTCTCATTAACAGATCTAGAGTCAAGCTTACTAAACTACATTTTATCATTTTATCGTCTTGTATCTAATACCTTTAAACGAGCAATTCTTGTATATATATGTATATATCTCTAATCTATATATATCTAATATAATAACTTAAAACAAGCCATTCTTATATATATGTATATGTACAAGAATTAATAATATAATCTGAATCTCGGAAACAGCTCCAACGATTTTCATGAAATTTAGTATGCAGGGCCTTTCGGGGGCAGAAAACGTCGTTTTCTCTGTATTCACCCGAGCAGAGCTCGATCGCCCAGTTACTAAAGATTTATACAAGACGATAATTTGTTCGTGGCGCGTAAAACGATTTGTAAGACATTTTTCTATAACAGTCATATCTTAAAAATGAGCACTTTTCACATTATTTAAATGGTTACAAACTTCTAGACATTGCCAGGCACTCCTGCGGGGCATTCTACTATCAAGGACCTATCATTAATAAAAATAAGTTTTTCAATAACAATATAAGTACCTGCAATTTTTGCAGTCGGATCTGGCTCTATAAAAGGAGCACTTAGCGACAAGATTAGCCTGCTAAATGCTTAGCGTAACTTATCTTCCAACAAGATTTGACCCAACATTGACAACTAAAAGTTCCCACAAGTACAAACCCCATATAGACACATCAATCTTTCTCTTTGTTACGAGTATAAGACAAAAGAACTTTATAGTTCTACACACTCAAGTTGCGGAAAACCGGAGTCCTTGCGACCGTCCTCACGAACTGATAATGGTTTCCCGGTAGCATTGGCTATGACATGTATAGTAATTATGAGGATGTGATGGCATTCTGGCAGAAGACATGCCGGAATTTTGGCAAAGAATGCTGCGATTGAACGTGTGAAAAGTTAACCGTTCGTTGAAATGATTGAAGTTTAACAAAATCACTAATTCATTACTTCTACCTATATATGGATGCGAGACGCACGGGATCGGTCAATGTGGCGACGCCTGGGGGAGGCCTATGTCCAGCAGTGGACGTCTTTCGGCTGAAATGATGATGATGATGATGATATATGAAGAAATATTATAAAACAATGTCCCCAGAAGCGTCTGTCTGTCTGTTCGAGGTAAACTCGCGATTTTCATGCGATTTTTACCAAAAGACATAGTGTTTCATGAGGAAAGTTTAGGTATATAATTTGTTAAGGTTTTCTTTAAACTGGTTGGAATGTGACGGTAATTGTTGAAAATGTCGGCAAATGTTAAGCCCACTGAGAGCTTTCATCGAAAACGCTGCACACCCTTTAAGATATAACAAAACAATGTATGGTGAAATGAAAAAACATGTAGGCATAATATGCTCTAATACCCGTGCGAAGCCGGGGCGGATCACTAGTATGAAGATAAAGGAGCCATATTATATGCATAAATTTCTCTATCCGTTCTTTGGACTTTATCCCAAACGTTTGGAACAATTTTGATGAAGTTTCGTAAAGATATAGATTGAAATTTGAAGGTAGACTAAAGATATAGGAAACTTTATCCTGGCAGTACTCTTGGGATGATTTTCAACTTTCAAGTGAAGCCGTTGGCAGAATTAGTCCTAAATAAATTGAGCCGTAATCGTTTCAAATGCCATATAAGCACTGGCAATTACAAACGCAGTCTTTCTAATACGCAATAATTTTTTACTCTAAAAATAAAAACCTTTTTTAACAAAAATATTAAACCGACTTCTTAACACCCGTCCTAATAATTTTCTTTCCGAAAGTCTGACTTTGATACTTATTTTTTTTCGTTTTTGACACCAACTTCCGAAAAGAAAGTAATTTTATGCTTTTAAGTGGTTTTATGAAAATACAGATAATTAAGGATAACTTAAAAACTCTCGTCAGATCTTGATTAATTTTATATGAAAATAAAAAAAAGAATTATCAAAATCAGTTCATAATTGGCGCAGTAATTGCGTAACAAATATACAAAAACATACAGGAGGTTCTCCTCCCCCTTTTTGAAGTCGGTTGAAAATATGTCGCTACTTTAACCAACAAAATCAAAGTCACGTTATATTATTTGACTAAAAACGTGTAACTAATTATCACATTGAACACCCGAAAATCGAAAATATGCCTAAATGTACTAAAACAGTTAAAACCGTGTGAATTACATTAATCATAAAACAAATAATAATAGATGGACTTTACTCTTTTTGTTAACAGTAAGTTGCTAATAAGTTAAATTACCAAAGGTTTGGTGGCAAAATAAAACACTTGTATGGATCTAATCAAATAAAATTGTTGCGAATCACCAGAAGCCGACATCATGTCTATATTATCTACATAAGATTCAAATTGAATCAATATTCCATGAAACATGTGATTAAACAAAATTCACACGTCCATTTTGGCTGCTGGACATGAGAATGATAACTCATGGGTTTTTACCATTGATCATTTACCATAAGGCCATATACAAAAGAACCGGATCTATTTAATTTCTGGTAAATATAATTTTTACCATGAAGAAAAATAGAGTCTGTTCTTAGAACCTTATTAGTCACAGAACTGTCACTGGAATTGCCGTTTCTTTAGTGCAAGGAATTGTGATCCTTTCATGATTGTATTCACCTTGGATTGATGATATCTCATTCAATGTAAGTCTTATTTTATCACATTGTCAAAGTGGCGTTTAGAGGCAGAAAAACTAAACGTTATCAGATGCTTAATATAGTATTGTATTTCTAATTGCGCTTATTTGAATACTTAACCACTTTCAATCCTTTAGCTACCAAAGAGCCTTAACTAGGAACAAAATATATAACAAACTAGCTTCTGTCAGCGGCGTCACCCGCGTGATAGTCGAAAATTATCCCAAGGGAACATATTCCCGGGATAAAAAGTATCATATGTGCTATTCCTGACTATAATCTAGCTTTGTGCCAAATTTCATCCAGATCCGTACAGCCGTTCTGGCTTGATTGAGTAACAAACATGGATGTTTGTTTGTTACATCGTTGATCCATCCATTCATCCAAACTTTCACATTTTTAATATTAGTAAGAAGTAGTAAAATGCTTGTTCCAACACCAGGATTTTATATATACTATTACGATATTACGAACCACTTTTTCAGGCAAAAACTGTAAATTAAAACTCAAGTCCAAGAATGCTTTACCGCCTTACATTTCCTTCGAAGTCAGAATTGTAATAGGAATTAATCCATTCTCTGTAGAAATAGCGGGGTGCAATAAATATGCAGATAATGTCCAGATTAGGTAGCTGCAGTGAAAAATTTTGCACTTACACTGGGGTGCAATTTTATTGCGGACACGCTAATTTAATGCTTAAAACTAGGCAATGGATTGTGACTTGCGATTTGTGAACGAAAATAGAAAAGAATTGCACTTTGAGGTTGCAAGAGCTCAAATATTGCACACCCATTTATCTTATTTTATACTGCGGAAATCTGATTTTGCGTAAAAGTTGGAATACTTAAATTGTAATGGTTCTTAAAATAAAACACAAATAACTTTGATAGTTGTCCAATTATCATTATTGCACTCCTTTTCCGCAGGAAAGCCAAGGTAACCGACACAGCCCGAATGATTTCCATACTGAACGCAATAGGTACATTGCTGGCTAAACGTATCGCTGATGTAACCAGACTATGAAGTGTAGACGCAGAGAGAGAGTACGAGAGACGTAGAGTGTGAGGGGTGAACTTGGTGAATACCGCAGAAGATCGCTGAATGCGAGAATTACAAAACAAGTCGATGTACCGACGCTTGGGAGAGTGATGTGGACCTGACCTGAAAGATGACTCTCTTCCAGTATTTAGGAGAAAAAAATCTCTATTACTTTTATAAATTTTTACCACAAAGGCTTTGATCGACATATTTTATAATGGGATTCATCTGTCAAAAAATTTAATTCTCGGTTCATAATCGCCATTCGAGTTATTCTCTATTATTTATTTCATTAACCAAAGCTTACTTGAATTAAATCGTCCAACCATGATTACTTGAATAGGTCAAGTAAAAAGTAAATTATTTTAACACATACAAGTCAGGTCAGTAACCTAATCGCATTGCAGTAACTATCAAATTCAAGTATTTATAGATAAACAGTTAAAAGTGAAAAAATATTTAAGTTTACTAATCCTAAATCTACTAAATCGTCATTGACATAGCTGCATTTTTACTTGTATTGCTGTATTTTTTGTTTGTTTTAGGATAAATCGATGTTAATGACATCTTCAAACTTATGCATGTTTTTATAAAAGTTGTCATTGTCATGTTGGTCATAGTTCACTGACTTTTTGCTAAATTGTTATCAATAGATCACTTTGAGAAAAACCGTTACGAATTAGCTACTGGCCAAGAGATTTTTTTTGTCAAGCTTTATAATGTATTACCAGTTACTTATATACCTACCTACAGTGGTAACAGCGGATCTGTGTGTCTCTGAAGTTGGCTCTGCGAACCATTGCGCAAGAAACAGTTTGTCATCGAGTATACTGCATTCAGTAAGCGAGACATGACGATGCGACAAACGTTAGTGAGTGAAAGATTCAGATATACAATGCTATATTCTACTTCAACATTGACACAAAAATAGCAACTGTGTTGGGTCTTGCAGCCAACTTCAGAGACGCAAAGATACACTGTAAGTATTATACCTGATTTTTTTGCTCGAAATGGCCTTTAAATATAAACTCGTTAGCTACTATCATCATCTTGACATCTAGTGAACAAGTGCGAATATTTTTGTCATGAGTAAGTCGGGAAAGATTTGAAGGCGTGAAGCGCTTTACTATGTAGTGGATTCATTGTCTGAATATATCTACAGAAAGGCGGTCTCTAATATTTTATTCCTTAATTATACACCAATGCTTCAAACCACCAGAAAGTTCCTTTCCATTTCCACAAATTCTCATAGAAACTGCACCGTACTCGTACATGACAAATTAAAAACATTCGTGCGACAGTTGTGACGTCAGGTGGGTCCTAATTAAATGTGCCGTGCAACTTGGTCGTCAGGAGTGTAGGCCACAGGATATGAAAAGTCAGAAGGTCAACCACTCTTAAGGTGCTCAGCAAAAGTATGATCTTTAAATGAATCATGATACATAGGTATCCTTGTTTCTGAATGCCTTAATTCCCTAAGGGTCAAGTAATACAAAAAATAATTATATTTTGTTACAACTGATGAGAGTCAACAGATTCAAGTTTAGTGATACTCTCACGTTGACGCTTCTAGCTGGGTCTGGAAAGCCTTCTCGACTAATCGATGACTTCTGAAGGCTTCCAGACCTAGAGACCTAGTAACCTAGGTTAAATTAATAGATGACAAGCAAACGGATGGCATAATATCCTTACTTGAGTTACTTATGCAGCGACTTACTTAGGATTTGCTAGGCAAGGCTATGCGGCTATGTGTAATTCAAGACAGTCTCCCGCCGCGCCGGCACAAAACTTCGCAGTTCCATTGTCACAGCTAGATAATGCAGTTTTATCTCGACGTTAATTTTGATGAAGCTTCTGAACTTATCTTCTTTGTGATGAAGAGCACTTGCCACCGAAAACGTCACGAGGTAAAGTAGCTAATGCTTTTCTACTTCACTTAACAACACTAACGGCGGGCCAGTTGATGACGGGTCCAGACGTCACTGTACTAATAGAAGCCACAAAGTATTTACAGATGTTCATTGAAGAGTTTGTCAACATGAGTGACCGTATTCGCAGATATATGATAATACTTTTCTTAGTATTTCTATTTATCGGTTACTATTTTCATTGTACAGTAAAGTATGACTGTTCTATTCTACATCAAGGCTGAGATGATCTATTTTTGCTATGCCCTCTTGCTAAATACCTAGTTAGTGCTGATTCTTGACCAATAGTATTGAAAAATGGCGCCCTTATGATTTGGTCACGTCTGTCTGCCCGTCCGTATGTTTGTTATGTTGCCCAATAATGGGTATTCTATATTGTGTTTACATTTTACAGCCATTTTACTCAAATATATATACAAAAATCAAATTATGGAAAAAATGTGTCTTCTCTGAAAAGCCTTTATTTCGCCGACACACTTTGTAATTAATTACGGAAAATAGTGTATTTTATTTTTTACTTTTTTTTCAATTTTGTCTCAAACATTCGTTTTCTACTTAATAAATATAATTATACACTAATCAATCAATCAATAGGTTGCATAACGGCATATAATTACGATTCAATCGACTAGCCTTATAGATCAAGGTGACTTTCTGTGTTTTATTAATTGCATAGGGGGCAACTGCATATATGCACTTTACTACTTATAAGCATACATAAATATTATTTATATATTAAATATTATTTAAGTATTAGGCTACTGTCTAGAAACAAAACAATGAAATGCATAAATTGAAACTGGCAACTGTACTTATTTCATATTTATTGCCGCCGTTTCCTTTCAATTTCAATTTATCTACAAAGTAAAATATTCGAATGTACGTTTCTTGTTATGTAACGTTTCTTGTATAAGTTCGTTGTTTGTTTCTTTATTTTTTTGAATTAACTTTTTTTATTTATAACTTTTCAGTTAACATTTTTTTTTCGAATTAGTTACATTTAAACATATAGGTGTTATATATTTTTGAAATCACCACTTAAAACCCTTTATTTTGATACCCCAATGGGTTTGGAAGTAAAAAGAAATTGGTCCCCCACAACATGGCGCCAAAAATCCACCATTTTTACATTTTCCAATTTTAATGTAGCCAGTGACACTTGCAAGGTTAAGACGAATCGATTGAGTTACATCTCTGGAACGCACAAATAGGAACAAATATACATACATACATTGACTGATAAACACATTACCCTCCTTCGGCAGTCGGGTAAAACAGAACGTTCCTTGTGAGATAAAATGCTTTAAAAACTAAAACTTTACATAAGTTTATGGAAAACAGTTAACAGCCAAATATACTCATTCATTACTTGAACACCTAACAACTGAATTTCTTTAATAATAATCGTTTTTTTTTTATAATCTTTATTGATTATCCCAATATTTGATGACAACCAATCCGGCACACGACTCTTAAATAAGTCAACAATGGACAACGGCCATTCACTGCCAATTTGTAGATGACGTCATAAGTATGTCACTATGACGGTCAACTATTTGGTCGTATTGGATTTGTAAATCATTAGGTCCGGTCTCCACTATAAAGTTCTATTCAACCCAATGGTTGTTTACATAGTAAGTTTATAGAATATACATTTTCATCGTTATTTTGTTGAAGACATTATCATTGATAGGTCCGTTTGTACACATTAAAACAATGGTCAGGGGAAGAGATGTGCTAATCCTGTCCCTGGTATTGAAGCAATAAGCTGAACGGAAAAACTTTGTGAATTATGTGTGCAGCAGAATTTCCATGTTACCTCAACAACGAGTCGAGTGGTTAGCCCATGAAATGGATGATGATCATCTCAGCCTAACTTCACCCTCTGCTTTAGGCCTCTCATTCCTTGGGCCAATCCCCGCTTACCTGTAGCAGCATTATTCCAAAACACACTTTTCATCCCAATCCAAGCCAATTTTAAAGAAATTACTAATCCGAATATTTGATAAATTCGTCTTCTCGACAACGTATTGTAGCATTGTCACAATCAAAAGCCTTTATTACCATTGATTGTGTGTTACTCAGTAAACCCGCAGATTGAACCCGCAAAAAATATACATGTAAAATTTTTATCGTTGGGTGTTAAAAATCTTGCTCGGTTAGAAGTAGGCACGTGGATAAACATTTACCTATTTTTTTTCCTTGTTTTATAATTCAGATCAGACGGTTTTTTTGTATTTGCTAAATTAGGATTACATGCTCTATGCAAATATGCTTTGTTAATTGAATCAATTATTAGAGTATTTTTTTAAGCAAGTTTTTCCTTATTTACAGAAAATTACTTGCTAACGTTAAGTGGCAGTGGGCAGGGCACATTGCACGCAGAACGGATGGCCGTTGGGGCCAAAAATTCCTGAAGCGGCGGCCGCGTACCGGAAGACGCAGCGATGGAAGGTCTCCCTCTAAGTGGACAACGAACAGATCAAGACTGCGGGATTCCAGTGGATGCGAAAGTCACCTGTGTGGTTTGCATCCACGCACTGATCACACACACCGGTCACACACGCCGCAATCATCGGTCCTGACCGATGATTGTGGCGACGCTTGGGAGAGGCCTATGTCCAGCAGTGGACGTCTTTCGGATGAAATGATGATGATGGTAATCTTGGCCAGACTGGTGCCAGATTTCAGGTTTGTAATGACTGTTAAAGATCTACAAATGACTACCGCTACAAATAGATTAACGTGCTTTCCGAAGCACGAAGGTGCCAGTGGTCACCCATCCTCGGACCGATCTCGGCAAGCGTCGCTTAACTTTGAAGATGGGCAGTCGATCGGCCATTATTATTTAGTCACGACCTCATACATTCTTAGTTATCTACACAGCAACAGGACTCTAGTTCACGTAGAGTGGTATGTAAATTATGTTATCAATACCTACTTCAATTATAGTGTATATAAAAACAATATTGTTTATTTTCCCAAATATTTTACGTTGTCAATGAAAAAATAGTTAAGTTTTAATATTTTAAAGATTTTATAGACTTATCGTTAAGGTGCTCCTTCATTTGGAGCATTTGCCTGTAATGTAACGTTACAGAGTCGAGCATTAGATCAGTGAGTGTGGAAATCCGAGCATTACAGTGCGCAACTTGGTGATACTATGTGTTATATCTTGATACAACTTGTAACATCAATGACATCGTGGAATCAATTAAATGCTCAAAATCGAATATAATGTCGTCAAGTCAGGGAGGCAGTATTGTAATGTAATGCTCACAATTGAATCTGAAATGTTACATTACAGCCGAAAGCTCCAGATGAGGGAGCACCTTTAGAGCATGTTTGGTTTTTTCATTGTTTATGAACGTCAGTAAGATTTCCCAATTATTTTGGTGAATGTAGCTGTTTATACGGAACCCTCGATGCGTGAGTCCGAATCGCACTTTGCTGATTTTTTACTATGATTTTTTATTCAGATGAGTCGTTTTTTTTTGTATTTGCTAAATTAGCTAATGGATTTTTTTCGATTATGACGATCGGATTACATGCTCTATGCAAATATGCTTTCGTTATTACATCAATTATTATAGTATGCTTTTAAGTAAGTTTTTCCTTATTTACAACATTCAGATCCGTTCTCATTTATTTCTTGTATCTGCCTAGTATTTTCCAAACTTAATTGAAGTCGGCTTTCAGTCGATATGGATACAAGTCTTAAATCTATACTTGATTCATGGCATTCGGGTAATCTATTCTGATATTATAGGTACCTTACTAAAGGCAAGTTGCCTATTAGGTACAACTAAAAAGTGAAAAATAAAAAAGCTATTTTACAAAAAAATACTACCGACTTCCAAATAAGAAAACTGCAAAGTGAAAAATAACTTTATTTGGAAGTCGGTGTCCATAACACAAAAAAATGGTTCCTACCAAAGACACTGACTTCCAAAAATAAAGTTATTTGTCACTTTGTAGTTTTCATATTTGGAAATCGGTAGTTTATTTTTGTAAACAGGTTTTTTTATTATTAGCATACTCATCTGAGCATTGAACTAAATAAATCACAAATTTCTAATACGATTACACGTAAGGGATGATGTACATAATCCTAGCAACACGGGCAACGTGTTAACGTGCATTCTGAAGCACGAAGGAGTCAGCGGTCACCCATCCTCGGACCAATCTCGGCAAGCGTCACTTAACTTTGAATATCGACAGTCGGTCAGCTTTTATTATTTAGTCACGACCTCATACATTCTTAGTTATCTACACAGCAACAGGACTCGAGTTCACGTATGTTAATTATGTTATCAATACCTACTTCAATGATTGTGTTAATTTAAAATAAGCTAATGAAATTCTTATTTGTTTTCCCAAATATTTTACGTTGTCAATGTAGTTATAATATTTTATAGGTTTTATATTATTGTTTTATTTTATCATAATTTAAATCATCATCATCATATCAGCCGATAGACGTCCACTGCTGGACCTTGGCCTCCCCCAAGCGTCGCCACATTGCCCGGTCCCGTGCGTCTCGCAACCAGCGTATCCCCGCAACCTTCACCAGGTCATCGGTCCACCTAATGGGAGGCTTTCCAACGCAACGTCTGCCGGTTCGCGGTCGCCACTCCAGAACCTTTCTGCCCCATCGGCCATCCGTTCTGCGAGCAATGTGCCCTGCCCACTGCCACTTGAGTTTGGCAATTCTTCGGGATATGTCGGTAACCCTGGTTCTCTTACGGATCTCTACATTTCTGATTCGATCACGCAAGGAAACTCCTAGCATAGCCCTTTAAGTGACTGTAAGCTTTCTGATGAGGCCCATTATAAGCGACCACGTCTCAGAGCCATATGTCATCACTGGCAACACACACTGGTCATAGACTTTCGTCTTGAGACACTGTGGTAAGTTGGACAAGAAGATACCGCGCAACTTCCCGAACGCTGCCCAGCCGAGTCGGATTCGAAGGTTGACCTCTTTCTCGAAGTTGGCCCAACCCAATTGGATCGTTTGTCCCAGGTAGACATAGTCACCCACAACTTCGAGTGTAGAGTCCTCCGACCTTGATAGGAGTACGACCTTGATAGCATAATTTAAATACATTGAGACTAATATTATATAGTCTTCAGTCGTTTTCTACTTAGCGTATCGATGACAAATATAGTTTATAGTTTAGTTACCTATTGAAATATAGTTTTACTAATTTTAATACTAGCTTTTACGGCTTCGCCCAAAACAAGTATCCTATATCCTAAACCAGAAAAGACATGGTGCAGAAAAAAGTAAATAAAATCAAGAAACCCGACTGCTTATGAAGTGAACTAAAATAAAAGACGTTAACAATGAGAAAATCATGCTGTGCAGTCGGAGGATACATAATTAGGGTTTTGGTCAGTTAGCTCGCGATTATGTTAACATTTTTATATTTACAACTTTTTTGTTGTAAGATTTTTACGAATTACTCTTAAACATATAAGTAGTATATATTTTTGTAATCGCTTCTAAAAACCCTTTATTTTGATACCATATTCGACGGGTTTGGAATAAAAAAATTGAGATTCCCACAATATGGCACCGAAAGTCAGCCATGTTTGTTCTTTTTAACGTCACTTATTTAAGAATACTTGGGCGGTCAATACCTATCTAATGATGTCTATAGATTAATTATATAAATCCGTCTAGTGGATTGCAAGATATGAGGTAATAAAGAATATTACATATATACAAGATACGCGCGAAAAGCATAACCCTTTCCTTGCAGTCGAGTAAAAAAGTAATAAACAGACAAGCAGACAGACAGTTATATTCACATGTTTAATATTAGTGTGGATATATGTAGTAATTATAATTAATTACATATCTTCTGACCTTAGTCTTTTAAAACAGTCTTATATAGCATTTGACCATGTTATCCAGAATGTGAATGCTTACAATCACTGCTCCACACATTTCCGCTTTATAATAAGTATTTTAAATTACCTCTCATTATTTTTTAACCAGACCAACAAACAGGTAAACAATCACCCTTCCTTTTTGGCACCTTCGCGATTAAGGAAATAATTATACGTTATAGACATTCGACATGCAACTAACATTGGACCGAGACCAACCGGCCACGATGCCGATGGTACGAATGTTGGATCAAACGGTTGGTAACTCACCGTGTCGTTTGTGTGTTCTTATAAAGACTTAAATATCATTTCAGCCAGTAGACGTCCACTGCCGAACATAGGCCTCCGCCAAATGTCGCCACATTGACTGGTCCCGTATAATTAATCCCCCCGTTTAGGGGGTTATTAATAAAAAAATATTCATTAAAAATATATTTTTGAAACAAGCTTTTTTCGTTTTATTCTTAGCAAAACCTTTCATTTGATACCCATAGCATGGCAGTGCACAGAAAATAACTAATCCGCCATCTTGAGTCGTCCGCCATATTGGATTTAGAATGACATCACTTAACTAACCGTGCATTGTCATCCAAACTAAACGTGTATGCAAAATTTCAAATTAATCGGTGGAGGATAACTGCTTTAAAAATCAGGTGCAAGATTTAGGCAGGCGCTTCTCTTTTTTTAATTTATTTCACCATCACATATACTCTCAAAGCAGCTAAGGAAAACATCGTGGCAAGTTTTAAAGTTAGAACCAAAAATTCGAAGACATGTGACATCCATTATCATGCACTGGGCCCTTATGATAGGTTACGCCTCAGTCCCTCTCCCAGAGAGGAGGCCTATGACCCAGCAGTGGTATTAGTAGTAATATGAAGACGTGAATATTGCCTGAACCTTAGACACAATCAAAGATCCTTTACATTATATTGACCACTATAATAAGCCAACAAAAACTAAACCATACATACAGTCAACAAGCCGACAAGGCACTACAAACATTGGTTCAAACATCACCAACTAGCCACATTATTATGCTGACTATGTAGCTGTTCTGTAATTATAAAGAGTTTACTCAACAATAAACTGTGAGACACACAAACAAACAAATGTTTCTTTGTTTGTCACGTTGGCTGAATATTACATGTGCTCGGAATTAGATTATTAACTTCTCGGAGTTGTTAGTCTTAGTTGTATTGTGTGGTTTAAAGTAAGTAAAGTTTAGATTATTTAAACAAAGGTTAATGAATTACTCTGTAACAAAAGCTGTGAGGTTTTATTCTTCTTTAGATTTTAATGAGACGCTAAACAACATCTGAGTTCAATACAGGGCATGAGGGCCTAGCTAGACGAAATAGCATTCAATCAAAGATTGTCAAACACTTCAAGATGTTAGTACAGAATTGTCAAGCGCTTTCGAAATATCACAATGTCAACCCCATATATAATACCAGTTGCCGCCCGCGGCCCGCGTTGTATTAGTACTTCTCCCAATATCTTTATAAATTATAGCCTGTGTTATTCTGATGTACGAGTGTAAGCAATATTTCTGTAAAGATTTCATCAAAATCCATTCAGTAGTTTTTGCGTGAAAGAGTAACAAACATCCATCGATCCATCCTCACAAACTTTAATGTTTATAATAGAAAATTAGTTAGGATTTATAATATTTCTGTATATTTTTGACTTTTGATAATCGTTAAAGTTGTTAAAATTTAACTTTTTATAGATCCCAAGGTTCGAAACAAGACAAACTACTGGTAAATCTAACAATCAATCAATCTGCCTAGCCTATTTCCCAATTATGTTGGGGTCGGCTTCCAGTCTTACCGGATTCAGCTTAGTACCAATGTTTTACATGGAGCGACTGCCTATCTGACCTCCACAGCCCAGTAACTGAATAACACAGTACCCCTTTGTAAGACTGATGTCAGATCTCAAGCTTCTGACTACCCGTAACGACTGTCAAAGATCTTCAAATGACAGCCGGGACCAACGGCTTAGCGTGCTTTCCGAGGCACGGAGGAAACTCGCTATGTTGAAATGGTCACCCATCCACGGACCGACCTCGTCAAGCGTTGCTTAACCTTGAAAATCGACCCATGCGGCTGTTATTATTTAGCCACGAGCTCCTCTACTGGTAAATCTAACGATCCGTTATTAATATAGGAACCCAATATCATGAGCAGACGAAAACCAATAGAACACGTCACAACGTTCTCTATAAAAGAATTTGGTAACAATAATATATAGTACATATTATACTCATACTTTAGTACCCAGTAGTACATTATGTCGATGACTGTCAAGCCTCCACATTAGTTCTTTATTGCTTTTATAATATGCCATTCATATTCAATGAATGTACGGAACCGGTGTCTGATACGTTTCAGCCATATATACGCATAAGGAAATATTTTTGGTATTAGGTTCAACATAGGAGGCATTATTTTCGATTTCGTCGGTAGTTTTAGTAGATACAAGTCCATAATGTGGGTATTCTAAAGAAGCTATTTCACTAATATCTCAATCTGCTTAGCTTTTCCCAATATATATTGGTAATTTAATATTTGCATATAAACCAATCAGTAAATGCAAATACTTTTTTGATTGGATTGCCTTTACCTTGGTATATTCTTAAAAGCGGCCAAGTGCGAGTCGGACTCGCGCACGAAGGGTTCCGTGCAATATCGCAAAAAACGGCAAAAAAATTACGTTTGTTGTATTGGAGCCACACTTAAATATTTATTTTATTCTGTTTTTAGTGTTTGTTGTTATAGCGGCAACAGAAATACATCATCAGTGAAATTTCAACTGTCTAGCTATCACGGTTCATGAGATACAGCCTGGTGACAGACGGACAGACAGACAGATGGATCGCGGAGTCTTAGTAATAGGTTCCCGTTTTTACCCTTTGGGAGCGAAACCCCAAAAACAATTGCTTTGTTTTCCTCAATTGGGTTTCTCGAATAGTAAATTTATTGATATTCGTGGGCCCTTCCTTTTACTTTCTAAAGTAATATTATTAAGATATCTATTAATACTCGTATACGCCGTAGAACCCGTAGTGACAGGAAGAATAAATGTAGAAATCCTTGTCAAAAGTATTCATTCTGTTACTAATAAAAGTCTAGTGACATTAAAAACAAAGCAAAATGCAAATTTGTTTTTAAGAAAATAAAAAAAACCGGCCAAGTGCGAGTCGGACTCACGCAAGAAGGGTTCCGTACCCAGGGTGGCGTCAACTATGTATGTATGGGGACACCCTTTAATATTCAACTTTTTTTTTTGTAAGTTTTCCTTTATTTGTGCCGTAAGACCTTACTTTTTGCCAAATTTCTTGATTCAACGGGAACTACCATATAGGTTTTCGACCCAAAACCTATAGGGTACTTCCGGTTTACCTAGAATTGTCAATTTTGGTTAAAAACAAGGGAAAATTCTAAAAATAAAAATAGTTGAAAATTAAGGTAAATTTTGTTACTTACCAGTTTTCGCGAAAATCTAAATTTTGCAATATCTTTTTATCGTGTTGACTCAGGACGTTGGTTTTAATACACCTAATAGTATCTGGTATAAATTTCAATTTGATAGGTCCACCCGTTTCTGAGGAAATCGGTGGTGACACACGGACAGACAGAGAAGAGAGTGATCTTATAATGGTTCCTAAGACCTTGATATTGAATATGTACCTATAGGGTATGGTGAACTTATATTTAGTTTTATAAGTGTTTATTATTTATTATGGGTGATTATAATTGTGTGCTTTCAACAGATTGATTTATCTTCGAAGCCGTTATGTCCTTAATTTTAATTCATTGCCAGGCGTCTTTTAACCTTAGACAACGAAGGCATGGCAGGCTAGCGTGTTCGCTTTCACCTTTGATTCGCTTTCGTTTTAGTGATCCAACAAAAATTTGACTCTGATAGTCAGCGTCAAATCTTTGTTTTTAAAACGGAAAAACATCGTTATCATACTATAGTTTTCTGACATGGTTCAAACCTTGAACATCGTCGCCGAGTTGCCAGCTTATCGGTTTTTTATCGATTACATTTCGGGGAGTGTGCGATGGAATTGCATGATCTAATTCCGCCCAGCCCGTTTCATCATCGGACTACCAGACGTACGGCGATGCGCCATCGGTACATGGTGGACATCCCACCCATACGCACTAAACGTTTTGAGAATACTTTTATTATGCGCACAGCTAAGGAGTGGAACTCCCTGCCGGAGTCTGTGTTTCCCGATAGCTACAATCTAGGGGTATTTAAGTCAAGAGTGAATGGGTTACTTCTGGGCAAGCGCGATCCATCGTCGAAGACATCATCGCTTGCCATCGGGTGAGATGGTGGTCAAGCGCGAACCTATATCAAATAAAAAAATAAATAAAAAAAAGCACTGTGAAACCTATACCAACGTACTATAGTTGTCTAACATGATTCAAACACTTTGAAACCTATACCATCGTACTATAGTTGTCTAACATGATTCAAACACTTTGAAACCTATACCATCGTACTATAGTTGTCTAACATGATTCAAACACTGTGAAACCTATACCATCGTACTATAGTTGTCTAACATGATTCAAACACTTTGAAACCTATACCATCGTACTATAGTTGTCTAACATGATTCAAACACTTTGAAACCTATACCATCGTACTATAGTTGTCTAACATGATTCAAACACTTTGAAACCTATACCATCGTACTATAGTTGTCTAACAAGATTCGAACACTGTGAAACCTATACCATCGTAATACAGTTGTCTAACATGATTCAAACACTTTGAAACCTATACCATCGTACTATAGTTGTCTAACATGATTCAAACACTTTGAAACCTATACCATCCTACTATAGTTGTCTAACATGATTCAAACACTTTGAAACCTAGCTGTCTGTAGTTCTATTCTGTAACAATTTCACCTTGGAAAATAAAGATATTTTTAGTTGAAGAGAACATTATTAGTTATCCATTCAATTAAAGTGGAATGGGCAGTTCAGTTGAAGCTTACTTCACCTAAGAGTTCAAGGTGAGATGTTTGCAGAATAGACCGATTGATCAATCAATAGTGATATTGATTGATCAATCGGTTCGTTGCTTTCGTTCGTCGGATCTTCGTTGCTTTCACCCGATTGCCGAAAGAGGGTAATGTGTTTATCAGTCTATGTATGTATGTATGTATGTTTGTTCGTATGTGGCGTTCTAGAGACCAAACGCGTTGGCCGATTTACATGATTCTTACGTCAATAGATTCGTCTTTACCCTGCGAGTATCACTGGTTACATTAAAATTGGAAAATAGAAAAATGGCAGATTTTCGCGCCATATTGTGGGGGCCCAAACTTTTTTATTCTTTCAAACCCATAGTGTGGGGTATCAATACAAAGGGTATAAGGAGGTGATTTCAAAAATATATAACACTTAGATGTTTAAATGTACCTAATTAAAAAAAAAAATTGTAAGTTATAAATAAAAATCATGCTGCGCAGTCGGAGGATACATCTGGTTTTGGTCAGCAAGCACGCGAATATGTATCCTCCGACTGCACAGCATGATTTTCTTCTTGTTCACGTCTTTTTAGTTCGCTTTTTAAGCAGTCGTGATTTTTGATTTTTTTAATTAACTTTTTTTATTTACATTGAAGTTACAAGCTTCCATTTAAAAACATCGATTTGATTCATCTAATCCTGTATCTAATCAAGACACGGATAAACCACAGTTTTCCTTAACGGAAGACCACACACATAGAATCTATCAATAAAATTAGTGTTGGTAATATATCCTGGACATGACGAAATTCAACAACATCTACGACGACGACGATTAAAACATTTTCAGAATCAAACAGACTATTCATAATACCAGCTTGATATAGTTCCAGACAGATAGCATTTATCACAATTCTGCGTGTATGGGGTTCAAACATAACAAAAAAAAACTTAACAGTATCCTAAAGCCTCTAAAAAAATCAATAAACATAAATATGTTATCATGAAAGAGTGGGTGGTCTCTTCCACCCAAAATTCCTGGTACAATAAATTCGCAACGAAAGCAACTAAACACATGTGCGCATTAACAGTCTATCCTTACCCGACCTTGAGTCTTGTCGCGAATGCCTAAACAGACGTGCGATGTTGGGACACTAAATAGAAATGCACAGAAGGCCAGCTGCATGCAATGAGCTATAACAGGAGCACACACATACAACTAGTCGCATATCTATAGCGATCAACTGACGCTAACGATGACTGACGATCTTAATCAGATTACAAAATATTATTTTTTAAATTAGGCTGAGAGCGGTAGCACATACAAAACGCCGAAAGTTACAAAAGACAGCTTCCAAAACGGCAGCCAGTTCGAATATTGCAGATGGAAATAAAAGTCTCGCAACCCCACCCCAGTAACAAGTCAGTCACTTTCTGTATCATTATTAACTTTTCATCCTATACAGTTTTATTGTAAACGTGGTTTTTGCCATTAATGCCAGCTAATACATTACTAACAATTACTTAATAATAATTAACTTATCTATGTGTGCGTGCGCCTTTCATCGCTCATTGTCTGAACCTGACCTTCTGTACCCAACTACTCTATGATTCGGGAGCAACGTAGACTGACTCATACGCAGCCCGCCTGCTAACTAACACTCGTTCTGCGATATTGACCTAAATTGTGTAATTTTACGTCGAACTTCAAAGTGTAAGTCTCAGTGGTTGATAAAACACTCACACGGTGTCGGTGCAATGGACCTTGAGGGTCAAAAATGGTGGATGGTAGGGTCGTGCATGTTTTGGTTGGTGTAGTATGTGCATTAGCATAATTGGTTATGGCAGACGGACGGACGACGAAAATACGAAAACATCATAACCACACCCAGGAAAAAGAGAATGAAAACAAATCAACGACATATTTTTGATGGACACAATATAACAGGACAAAGGTATAAAGATTTGCCTGAAGAAAAGTGAAAGAGGCAAAGCAGTGGTCCAGTGGTTACGGCCCCGACTTACTAGTTTTAGGTCATGGCTTCGAAGCCGAGCAGGCGCTTTACTTTATGTAATTTATTTCATCACCACTGCTCTCAAAACAGTGAAGGAAGACATGGTGAGGATACCGGCATGTCCTATATCAAAAAATTCGAAGACATGTGACATCTACCAACCCGCACTGGACCCGCGTGGTGGATTATAGCCCACTCCGTCTCTATGAAAGGAGGCCTGTGTCCCAGCAGTGGCAACATTAAAAGGCTGATTATGATGTTGATGATGAACAAATATGGGCGACTCGGTGCTTTAGGCAAGATTGTGCGTATTTCGGTGCTTGTCAATCCCATACATTTTGAACTTTTGCTGATAGAATTGTATTATGCCTAGGACTTCTGCTTCTTTGCGTTGCCGAATTCACTCACGCAATAAGGCTGCGTGAGTGAATTCGGCAAGGCAAAGAGTATGAACAATCGGTCAGCCACATGCGAGACGAAAGACGCGTTGTGGATTTCCGTCTATGTGATTGGTCAATTGTTCATATTCTTTGCTTTGCCGAATTCACTTACGATAAGGCTGCTGATCACTTCTAATAGACAACCAACGGATTTTAACTACTATCTGAAAGAATCGTTGTTTTTATGTCATTGGTATTTCACCAGGATAATTAAAATGCCTTTATCTGGAAGTAGCAGATAGTAATTCTTCTAGCTATCTTGAATAGTAAACATATGCATCATTAGTGCAGCCTTCATGACCACATGCCTATACCTGCTTTAAATATAAACAATATACATAGTCTGCAATGTTACATAATCAAAACATTACGTATCTTTATTAGTACAAAAACGGACCTATACAATATTATTGGTAAACAAAAAATACAGTTCTATATATAGCTCACAAACAACATTCGGTGGAATATTTTGATACAGACATACCAATTATAATAGTGGAATAAATTAATGACCAAGTTGATTTGATTGTAGAACTGGTTTGTTTTTATCGCACTTTGCGATACAGTATTTTCGATAGACTGTCAGACAATGAATATTCAGTTTAGTGCCATCTCGGCACCCTATGCTAAATCAGGTAAGATTCACATAAAAAATAGAAACACAGTATTCTAGTGACTAAATCAGGTTGGTTATTAATTAATAAATTTGATTGAATAATTTTTTATTTTTATTTGATTACATGTTTTTAATTTTATTTTTTATTCGTTTTTTTTTGAAATTTATATGTAATACGGTGTCGATATGGAAGGTGCCGAGATGGGACTACACCAACCGTGTGAGGGTTATCCGTTTCTTTAGTAGACTGATTATACTCTTTGAAAGAAATCTGACGAGTTGTACGGCACCTAATCAAGTTTGGCATATTTATTTATTTATTATATTATACTTTATTTTACACCATAGGTTACATAAATCAGTGTTGAGAAATGGGTTTTAAGATTACATTTAGATGAAGGACACCGTATCACATATAAATTGAAACAAAAATCTAATCAAATAAAAAAAAGTCTAATCATATTAAAATTAAAATAAAATCAAATAAAAAGAAAACAATTAAGAATTGATTAAATCAAATTGATTGAATAAGTAAGCAAGCTGATTTAGTTACTAGAATATCTTGTTTCTATTTTTATAAGTGAACCTTACATGGTTTGTGGCAGGGTGCCGGGATGGGACTAAACCGAATATACGTAATAGAATCAGTACTTTTCTACAATATATTAGTACGAGTAGCATAGAAGTGTATCTTTAAATTTAGGCTCAAGTCTATGTGCTTCGTTTCTGTGCATACTAAACTCTGTATAGTTTAGCACTATCCCTACATAGACTCTTAGTTCTAACTTCTATCATGATCAAGAGCCTTATTTACAAATGCGGCTTACCCAAAAATACCAACATGACTTTATTAAGAAACCGAATTATCATTTCTTCAACCGTTCGAACGTCACAGAGTAAGACAATAAGTAAAACAATGACGACTTCGTACGACCACAGAATAACAAATTGTTGCACATACCAAAAATATCTACGACGATGCATATCGCTTAAAGGTTACGTTACGTCGAAATAATTGTAATGAGTAGCTGATCATAGGTCACTCTGCAATATGCAGTCACCTTCATTTTTTAGATCTATATCGTTTTTGGACACACATTATTTTTTGCTATCTGCAACCATAGTAAGGTTTCCCAGCGTTACTCACTTTCTATTTATAACTCGTATGTTTTTAGAAACTCGCTTTTCAGCAGTACTAACATCATCATCATCTTCTTCAGCTTTTTGACGTTCCCACTGCTGAGACACAGGCATTCTCTCTTTGAGAGGGAATGGGCCATAATCTACTACGGGGATCCAGTATGGGGTGGTGGATGTCACACGTCTTCGAATGTTTGGTTCTAGGACATGTCGGTTTCCACACGATGTTTTCCTTCACCGTTTTTAAAGCAGTGGTGAACAAATATTTTACACAAAGTAATGTGTGTGTAGCTGGGTTTGAACCCACGACCTACGACACGTAAGTCGGAGCCGTTACCACTGGGCCACCACTGCTCTACTGCAGCACTGCAATACTATCATGTGTCCATAATTAGCAGAACAATATTTTGATCCACTTTGCAATACCAAAACGAAGTGTTTCTGTCACAAGTTTAAACCATCATTCTCAGCCCAACTTTATCGCATACGTTTTTATTCGGTGCTGACGTATGTAGTTATATGAGCGACTTCACACACATGACAGTATAATACCAGATCCAGTAAAAAATACCGATCCGACAAAATATACAGCTATCCGTTTTACAGGTCCGCTTTATCGCATATGTTTTATTCGGCGCTGACGTAGGCCTAAAATACTGATAAGTTTTATCGGATCGAAGCCACGCGGGGCGTGCATTACCCTCGTAGCGACGGATCCGTTAAAGCTATCCTGAAAATACGGATGTTCTGTGTGTACGAGCCCTTACTGTGCCAACATGATTCAGGTTTTAGAAGCTTGAATGAAACTAGCGATGGCGACAATCTCGTTAATTCATCTCTTAGCCGGATGACCAACACTTCTTCCAACCCCTGGGCTTCATGCCATCAATATCTTACTAAATCAGTCACCCCCACGTCTTGCTGACTAACTTCATTTTAGTTACATTCTTGTCTAAAACTGGCAAACCGTAATCTATGACAAAAACATTTTAAACAAAAAAAAAATAACGACGAAAGCTTTTTTTTGCTTTTTAGTTCACTATTGTGTCGGTTAATTTATTTTTTTTTCGCTTTTCAGTTTACTTAATTTCAACAGAATCGGTTCACAAATGTGGAAAAAATTATAAATAAATCCTTTTTTTTAACTTTGGAATTAGATTTTATACTTCAAATTTAAATGGGACCAACTTTGTGTATATTCTTTCCAACAAGAAATATTTTTTGATATCGGACTACTCTAATTTATGCGTAGACATACATAAATAAAATATACATTGCGAACCGTCTCTCTTTTTTTCGTTGGTTAAAAATAAAACACTATTAAAAATACCCAAAACAACAACAAGGGTTTTTTAACAACGTAACAATATCAACGTAGCAGTAACAAGTCTATATTTATCAATGCTCTATCAAGATAGGAACGCTTTAAAAACACAGCAACAAAAATAGATTCTTGTACAATTTACATAACAATTTTAATAACGGTCATTTCATGTTAGATATTATTATAAACGATACTTTATTCGCAATAACATTAATCATCGCAGCACGTAAGGAAAAAACTCTAAGTGCTGTTACATAGTCATTAATTACAAAACACATTAAAGTGTTTGTACATTACACAAAAGTCCAACTTCAAGATTTTAATTTGTTTTTCTTGGTTTTCCAATCTATTTTAGCGATAATTATAACGAAAAATTCAAAATAATTATTATAAATTAATAATAATTAAGGAATATTTCCTATCAACATGCCACATTAATTATGTATTTACAATTGCAAAATTTAAGTTTTGTATTATACAGTATACTGTATGTTTTGTGTTTATGCATTGTGTGTTGCACACGTATTTGTTTAGTTTATTTAAAATTGTTAAGAGTTTTTAATAAGCTTTTGTTGTGCACATGGATGTATCCTCAAATGCATATTTCTCTACGCAACTGAGGTTTGCTGTTAGAGATCCCAACTATGGGTTAAGCTCGCCTTTGTACAGTCAAGAGTCATAATTGCAGTCTCATTCTTCCAAAATTCAAATGTTTAGTTTTTGTAGAAGATGCTAAATTATCCACAACTGGTTTAATATGTTGTATAGAAATTAAAGTATTGATGATACCTATTAACCGTGAATAGTTGAAATTCTTCTGCCTAAAAAAAATTGCCGCTTCTGTTTTGGTAGAGTGTGACTGCACTTTTGACCCTAAACTGTACATTGTATTTGTATGTTTTTATGTTTTGTGTACAATAAAGAATAAGAATAAAATGTATGGAATTGACATGCACTACCGTAATGTCCGAAACGTTTCGACAATCCCTATTCCTATGTCACTTTTTGGGTTTCCGTACCCAAAGGGAAACCCTATTACTAAGACTCCACTGTCCGTCTGTCTGTCTGTCTGTCTGTCACCAGGCTGTGTCTTATGAACCGTTATAGCTAGATAGTTAAAATTTTCACAGATGATGTATTTCTGTTGCCGCTTTATCAAAAAATACTAAAAACAGGAACAAAAAATATTTACAACAAACCTGAATTAGTTGCCGTTTTTGCGATAATAGTACGGACCCAACTCGCACTGGCCGGTTTTTTATGTGTACAACTAGTACTTTGAGTGACTGTTATCTGTCTTTTGGAGCCTAAGATTATGTAACGTAGAACAATAAAATAAATAAGCCAAAATTTCAAACTAACTGTAATAATGACTATAATAATTATATTTTTATCGAACGTTAATATTTGGATTGGATATATTATTTGGATTAGGAAAAAAAACACTAATCAAAACAAAATTCAGGGTATAAAGTCAAATATATTTATTTCAACTAGGCCACTATGCGGCACTTTTAAACGTTAAAATTTTACATGTAATAAAAAATTTATTCTACCGTGCATTCGGCAAAGTAGGTTGATATGGAGAAGAATGCACAAGAAACTCCAACTCTCATATAAGGTGCATAGCCAGATTTTTTTTATTAATTTGCTATTTGAGTAGTGTTTTTTTTTTCCTTTTACTAAAAGGTAAGTAAACATAAACGGGTTTGAATGTACCACAAGACAAGTGCTTACATAAACAAGTAGTACAGCAATTAGCTGCGCACGCGACTGTTATGACGCTGTTATGCAACAAGATCAAGTTCGATCTCTTATTTATACTACAGGGAATTATGATCAACGATGAGATGCAGAGGTTGGCTGTTTTATTACAGTTACCTATTTTGTGAAGAGTTGGAGAAAATATTATAGAACAAAGGTATTAAAATATTTACATATACTATTACAATATTATATTATGTGCCTGCACCTAATTAACAAAAAAAGAGAAATATTTTTACGAAAACACTAATTTTCCCAGATATCCTAGCTAGATAAATTTTTCGCCCCTAAAAACCCATATGTTGCAAATTTTACCGTTAGAGACATTTTTGGACAACGTGATTATATATATTATACAAATAATGCTTATTTAATAGTTTAGGATAGAATAAAAGATGACTTACTCGGGAGTATAAAAATACTAAAGTCGTGACAGTTAGAAGTCGGATTTGACAGCTATAAAAATACATATTAATAATTAAACTTGATGGTTGCGAATGATACTCGTTGTTATAGTGTATGGGTAACATAGTCATTAATTAGGATTATTAGGATTCCGTACCCAAAGGGTAAAAACGGGACCCTATTACTAAGACTCCACTGTCCATCTGTCTGTCTGTCTATCTATCACCAGGCTGTATCTCATGAACCGTGATAGCTAGACAGTTGAAATTTTCACAGATGATGTATTTTTGTTGCCACTATAACAACAAATACTAAATCAGACATATTTAAGTGGGGCTCCCATACACCAAACGTGATATTTTTTTTGCCGTTTTTGCGATAATGGTACGAGTCCTACTCGCACGTGGCCGGTTTTTAAATTTTTACGTACATAGTTATCGCGGCATGTAAGATGAGAAACGTCATCGGACTTCCTAGATTGTCACTATTATAAACTATATTTTTACGATCAGTTTCTAATATTTTATCAAGTAAACCAGTAATGTATTAAGGGCCTTATTTATGAAAATCTCGAAATTTATGAGGAGCTCGTGGCTAAATAATAACAGCCGCACGGGTCGATCTTCAAGGTTAAGCAACGCTTGACGAGGTCGGTCCGTGGATGGGTGACCGTGCCTCGGAAAGCACGTTAAGCCGTTGGTCCCGGCTGTCATTTGAAGATCTTTGACAGTCGTTACGGGTAGTCAGAAGCCTGAGATCTGACACCAAGTCTTGCCAAGGAGTATCGTTTTACCCAGTTACTGGGTTGTGGAGGTCTGATAGGCAGTCGCTCCATGTAAAACACTGGTACTCAGCTGAATCCGGTAAGACTGGAAGCCGACCCTAACAATAATTGGGCAAAAGGCTAGGCAGATGATGATTTATGAAAATCTCGACGATATTTAACAACTAATTAAAATATTCTACATTCAAATTCTGAATATCTTTGAAAACCATGGAAAAGTAATGTCTACGAAACATTGAAATGGAAATAAAATAATTTATTAATTTATATATAAAATTACCTACTTAATTAACACTGCTTAATATTCTGTAATAAAATAATGATTTGCACAGCTATTGATGCAGTAAAATAATTATGTAAATTTTGAAGTAAATATCAAGTTCACATTTACAATTTTAATGAATTAATAAACTGTTCACCTTAAGTGTGTTAAGTTAATTAACGGCTACAAAGAATTAAAGTAATAAAATGTTAATTTATTTATATTGCTCGCTCATTAATTTCTAAAATCATTACTAATTATATAACAGTAAGTATGGAGAGGCTTTACTTAAAGAGACATAATAAACTGCCAAGCAATGAAAAAGTTCCACCCACAAAACGCCGACAAACACCTTAATTTAATTTTCTCACATTTAATTTAAAATTTGAACACAATATTTATGTTTTTAGCCAACTATAAATATACCAAAATAATATTACCAAAATATTCTGATGCGCTGTTAAATGTACTTCAATATTGCAGACGGCGTCATTAAGCTAGCCTTTCCCGTTTAGGAGTAGTTTGGTGCTATGCCACTGGAACTTTTTCATTGCTCGTTAGTGTATCAGCGAAAAAGTCAAAAATCGCAATATATATATACGATATGCTATCGAATTGTGACGCCATTTCGGCAAAAGCTATCTAGAACATTCTAGGCTCTCCGAATCGTCAGCCCCGTTATTAACCTTGCTCACTAACTCCTGCAGCCTTATTGCATAAGTGAATTCCGCAAGACAATGTGAGATGAAAGACGCGATGTGGATTTCCGTCTATGTAATTGGTCGATTGTTCATACCTTTTTGCCCTTTGCCTTTCCGAATTCACTTACACAATAAGGCTGCTGTTCTGTCTGTGTGTCTGTCTGTGGCACCATAGCGCCTAAACGGATGAACCGATTTTGATTTTGATTTTTTTTTTGAAAGACGACTTTGTCGAGAGTGTTCTTAGCTATGTTTGGTGAAAATCGGTTTAACCGTTCAAAAGTTTTGGTCTGTTTTAAACGGAGTATTTTCGCAAGATATCGTGTCATAATTACGTGTTCGACAGATTGTTGATCGAAGCGTGTCTACTACTACTAAAAAAGTAGTTTAAAAAGTATGAAATAATAAAAATGCCGGGGGTTTTGGAAATTTTATATTTTTACTTGTTAACAATTGAAATACTTTATTCAAAATAAAGTTCAAAATCCCGATAACAAAACTTGAAGGACGTTTTACACTCTAGCTCTATAAATAGATCTTAAAAATAACTCCATTGAATTATTGAATGCCTTTCAATTATTTTAAAAACAACCGCTTTGCTAACTGTATTATTTTCAAATATTTAAAAAATAAACGCACTGCAACATTGAATAAACTTCTTTATAAATATGACATACGTGTATTTACATGTATATGATAAACTGAATAGACTATTATGGAAAACTCCAATCACACTAACTATTGCTGTTCAATTTACGGTACAAAACTCAATTTAACAAGCTGAAATAAATTATGGACACTGTTTAATGTAAGCATTGGTAAAACAGTAGAGTTTATACATATTAGTAAAACAAAATAAGCAAAGTCTAATATATATATATTTATATATATATCGGGTTTAGTCAATAGTACGGACGTCAAAACAAATCGCAAGCACGCCATCTGACGACAAAGCAAGTACAACTACGCATTGGATCGCTTTTTCTAACCACTTGCGTGGTAGGGACAGGAGAATATGGCAGTTGAGTACTGACAGCCTTAGAGCTAACACGTCGTAGAATCAGTGTCAATCCGTAATATTAGTAAGCAGGAATGTAACTTGTGTCTATTTGAATATACTCAGTGTATCGAATAATTTGTGTGATTTCATTTTCACGATTGTACCCATCTACCTGCCCACACACGATGTCTTAACCTAAGGGAATACATCCTGACTTCCCGATGGTTTGCATCTATCAGCCAGCCTTGATGCGACATATATATATATATATTTATATAGCCTATCACAAAAAAAAAAATATATGTCCAAAAAACATCAAACCTCTTCTTGCTTTAAAAGAATTGCTAACAGAGACATAGATTGAGGTAAAAATAATAAATAATTAAGATAAAATGTTTACAATTCAAGAAACCAGTTTAGTATGGCCGAAAAAGTAAAGGTAAATCTAACGATGCATTTCTGTACCCAGACGCTCTAGGCGAAGTGGTGCTGGTTGAAGCTATAAGTATATACATAATACTCTATTTCGGTATTTCGTCCACCGCCATTGCTGATAGAATGATAGCTCTGTTTGACATGGACTTGGTTACGATAGCATCTCCTGATGACATAATTATCATGCCTGGAGGATTCCAGACAAAATATGTCATAAGATGCAAGGCAACCATCGATGCAGCGCTCCAAATCATCAGCCTGTAAATGTTCCCACTGATGGGACACAGGCCTCCTCTCTCTGAAAGTAGGAATGGGCCTTAAACCACCACGCGGGCCCAGTGCGGGTTGGTACGCCAATATTATATTTTCTGTGGCTCCACTAAAGTGGCTGTCATCAGCCAGTGACACCACTATCCGACTTTTTTATTGAGTCTAGTAACTTCATAACAGACATACGGTTGGCCCCACACCCTGCGCAGTCATATCTATTATTAATTTACGTAAGCACACTGTTCTTATTATGCCTATCTTATTCAGCCGTTTCAAGGAACGCGTACGTTTTATTGAAAGACAATGATTCTGTACTTAACCGTATTGTATTATTTCATAGCTATTGTTCAAGAACAAAGCTATATCTTTATTACATTAATTACTATCTAATTAATTTAAAGATCAACGGCGTGATATCTTCACTCTACATTGTTGAGAAATCATCCAATTAACTTAAGACCTTATAATTGCATTACATCCGTATGTTTATCGATTATCGGAACTGATTTTTGGTTTTATCAGTTCAGGGCCTTATTACGACGTTTTAATATAATCATGATTCTGTTGGGAAAACGGATTAGAGCTCTCCGTCATCTATAGCTCCGTCTCTCTTTCACGCTAGAAATATTATGCCTTTCAGAGATCATAGTAAGTATCAAGGGATACCTAGGCCCGTTATTGTATTTTTTTTTATTGTTTGTTACTCTAGACTCTTTTATGTGCACGTCTTTTTACATCGTTCTCACATATATGTATTATTTCAACAAGATGTAAACAAATACTTGTAATTAAAACTGATGGGAAAGAGTGTCCGTGGAGACTCTTCTCCATTGACGCTTGCGAATTTACAACTAGAGTCTTCTTTTTTTTTGTTTGATAATTCAAAAGTACCTCTAAGATTTATTTGAAATGAACAATTTGATTTTGATAAGTAATACCGCTACCACTAATACATAATAATATCCAATGTCTTTAGTAAGATCTTTTACAATAAAAATCCATCAGTTCTTAAAATAGATCCAAATACAAAAAAAAACAGACATAGCTAGACACTAACTTATAGGTAAGGAATCAAGACTTGTAGCCAATAAATATTTATTTATATTTAAACTAGCTTTTGAAAAGTACATAAATATTAAAAACAATAAATCAACCTAACATATCGATGAATCGTAATAAAACTTAAGATGCAACTTGTTAAGGATGCATTCTAGATTTTCCGGTCATACAAAGAGATGTTTCAGGTTTGAAACCCGTCTGTTGTTGACACATTTCATATTATCTTTGTTAAATATTGTTAGTACGTAAACCATTTTCTTGTAAACCAATCAAGACCATTTGTGAACGGATTGAACGGTTAAATGACAGTTATACTTTGTTTATTGTAGGTAACATTTTAGTTTTCATTTTCAATAACAGCATCTTCCATTTCCGATTGGATTGGAACATAGATTGTATGTGCTGCATTTGACAGTGAAGAATATCCCACCCATACGTACAATACGGTACACAGGGTACGGTATACAGTACGGTATGGGAATACTATGAATACTTTCATTGTGCATATGTAAGCTAAGCAGTGGCATTCCCTGCCGGATTCTGTGATTTTCGTTAGCTAAAACCTAGGTCTTTAAGTTTAGGGTACACTAGTCGACGGCACGAACTATTTTGTGCGCGGGGTTAAAATGCATGCTATATCAACCGACAACACGTGCGGAACAGATAGATGCAGTTATGAGCAGTAAGAAGCTAGTTCGCGTACGAATACACACTTTTGCAAATTTGTAGCGAAATGGATGATGATTTAGAACGAAAACGAGCGCGCGAAATTTTATAAACAGACCTTTGGGAGTCTGGATTTCATAAAAAAACGACTGAATGTATCTGTTCAAAATAAAATTATTTGCATTTTTGAACTCTATGAACTTGAACTTTATCTATCCCTGTATGGAGGACGTTTATCAATTTTCCTTCTTCTTATGGTACTTATTTGCGGCCAAAGAAGCGTTAAAATTAGTTTTCAAATATGGAACTTTAGAAGTTCATAACTTTCAAGTAATTTTATTTTTTACTTTTTTGCTTCCATACAGGGCTAGATAATGATGAGACAAATTGATATCATTTTTTATTTTGAACGTACGTCAAACAGTGGAGTAAAAGCCAGACTACGTTTGTATGGAAGAATTTTTGACTAGTGTACCCTTAAGATTCAACGGAGCATGTTTGCTTAGAAGGAACCTATTCATACTTCTAAGCAAACATGCTCGACTGTCGACCACAATATCATCACTTACCATCAGATGAGGTAGTGATCAAACGTGACCCTATAAATAATAATAAATAAAAAAACATTTTTGCAAAAAAATACTACCGACTTCCAAATAAGAAAACTACAAAGTGAAAAGTAACTTTATTTTTGGAAGTCGGCGTCTTTGGTAGGTACCATTTTTGTGTGTTATGGACACCGACTTCCAAAAATAAAGTTACCTTTCACTTTGTAGTTTTCTTATTTGGAACTGGAAGTCGGTAGTATTTTTTTGCAAAAAAGGTTTTTGTTTTATTTTTCACTTTTTAGTTGTATCTACCTAATAGGTAAGTAGTTAAGTAAGGTACCTTTAATGCCAGAATAGGTTACTCGAATATCATGAAACTGAAGATAACCGTTGAAATGAGATTGTACTAAGGTGAACTGTACACATCTGCGTACCCCTTTAGAGCGTACTGGCGTGATGTTATGTTATGAAATGGTATAAACAATATACAGACATGCGATTGCAGCAATCCCGAGAGATTTGCCGTTATTTATTGAAGAGTTCTGTTGTATATCTCCGAAGTTCTTCATCAGATCTTTACCAAATAATTTTCAAAATCGGTCCACAATTGACGGAGATATCGGCGAACATACATAAAAAAATACATACATAATGTCGAACATACATAGAACCTCCTCCTTTTTAATAAGTCGGTTAAAAACACACTACATTCATCTGGTCATCGTAGAGATTTTTTAATAAATCCAACCAAAATTACCTATTTTTATACACTTAGTAAAAAAGAAGGACGTCTTAAACAACCCCTGCACAAAAAACGTCTCGAATACCTGTAAACTGAATTTCAGTATCAGTAACCACGACATCTAATATACATTTACCAAGAACCTCCTTTCTGCGATCCAATAAGCGTTGAGCATGAAACTAGGTTTCCAACAAAGAGTTCTATTCAACAGGTCTCAGAACTGATCTAGCAACAGCTAACAAACCCTTTGTTTACCGGTTGAAATAACACTAGCAAACCATTACGCCTGGTATTCCCTGAAGTATTAGGCAGAGATGTATGTATACACGATGATAAGGTGTATGAATGTGTGTATATCACAGCTATGTTAAAATCTCATGTGATAGGGGGCGAGACTTTAAACCACATTAATTTAAACGACTTTTCTTCTTAGCGTGACGATGTTACAAAAAAAAGATTTTCTTTGGCCCAGAATTCAGCCACGGCAACACCATTCAGTGACGCAGTCATGAGGTGTTCGCAAGTACTGGTGACAGGGCATGCTGCGCACTCTGAGAGATGGACCATTGTCTGCGGAGAGATGCTGCACAAGCACTGAAGACTAGTGCCATCAGAGAACCCCCATCGGTGGAGATTGTCCTTGCTGCGGCCCACCCGAGTGCGGAGTCTGTTTAGGGATTTCCAGGTCGACCAAGGCAGAGTGTGCCCAGGTGGAAGGCTTTCCGATGGCCCTATGAAATTGTCAGGAGGCTTGAGTTTGTCTCGCCAAAGAGGAGTTGCCATCAGATGGAACCGCACGCACCCTAGAAAACTTTTCCCGCTTTTTAGGCGCTGCCGCTAGGGCACTGAGCTGTAACTGTGTATTGGATGGGTGTGAGTCGTTTTCTAGTTTCACCCTTTCTGTGCGACTTGCTACAGTCCTGCGAATTTCCGGGGGCGTGATGACGAGGACCTACGACTAACAACTAAATTAATAAATAATTTATTATCATGTTAAAAGACTCAAAACATAGTGAGAAAACCAGAACTTATAGTAAAAATAAGTTTGAAATCGCCAAACCGCCTTGAGCAAACTTAGTGACTATTAGTAGTCATGCCTTCCCTATGGGAGGTATTGTTACAATTTACCAACAAATTACATAATTATATGTTGCCCAATCTACCAATATTTATTCAAACGACAAAACATAACAAAAAACCGGCCAAGTGCGAGTCGGACTCGCTCACGATGGATTCCGTACCATTATCGCAAAAAACGGCATAAAAATCACGTTTGTTGTATGGGAGCCCCACTTTAATAATTATTTTATTATGTTTTTAGTATTTGTTGTTATAGCGGCAACTGAAATACATTATCTGTAAAAATTTCAACTGTCTAGCTATCACGGTTCATAAGATACAGCCTGGTGACAGACGGACAGACAGACAGACGGATCGCGGAGTCTTAGTAATAGGGTCCCGTTTTTACCCTTTGGGTACGGAACCCTAAAAATGAAAGATCCCGATCTTGACAAACATTTACACAGTTTGAATGTCCTCATTAACAAAACGGTAACAATAAAACTAAAACTTGATTAACTTAAAGTACCCTTACAGCTTTTAAACAAGACTTATAAATTCCAGCCAATGCATAAATCGTGTCAAGTGCCGAGTACAGTTAAACAAGCACAGTGCACCACTATTAAGTCGCACTAAGTTGAGTTTTATAACTTAAAAAGAACTTGCGGAACTTTAAGTCTCTTAATTTTTAAGCATTTAACAAGGTAGGAGACAGTTAGGTTATTTAAGAAGGTTAACAGTATCGTTAAGTTTGAAACTTTGGAGTTCCCTAAAAACTTGTATTTTTGTTTTGCGTTTTTTAACTAGATAAATGATGAACCTTAGGTTTAAGGAATAGTGATGTAAAGAGCAGTAGTCGCCCAGTGGTATTGGCCGCGACTTACAAGGTTTAGCACGTTTTAGCTTTATTTTGTGTAAATTATTTGATCAACACTGCCTCAAAACTGTTAAGGAAAACATCGTGAGGAAACCGGTATGTCCTAGAATCAAAAATTCGAAGACACGTGACATTCACCAACCTGCACTGGGCTCGCGTGGTGGATTTCGGTCCATTCGCTCTCTATAGAGGAGGCCTTTGTTCCAGCAGTAGGAACATTAAAAGACTGATGTTCTATTTTCAATAGGAAGTCTGAAGTCTGAAGTTGTAACGAAAAAAAGTAACACAAAAAATTTGGTATGTCGGTAAATTGGAAAAAAATTACAAACTGAGATCGAACTATTTAAGTTACCTAATCATTTTGAATTTATTTACTTACGAATTAATTAACATACTATTACCTTGAACTGACAAAGTGACATTCTACCATCGAGACACAATCGTCAAAAGTCTAAAATGTTTGGAATTCCCCACGCGACAATTCGGTAGCCCATGTCAATCAGTACATGTTTTTACATTGGAAACGTAACCGCGGATGGAATGTTTACTAGCTAGGAAGTACATTCTTTGAGCTGCCCGGCAATAACAATACACTGTATCTGAAAAAGCTGAATTTTCAGAAATTGTTTTTTTTTTGTGCCATCACATTTGGTTATTGTATTTTTTCCAGTGGTATTTTTCAGTATATATATTTTAAACTTATGAAACATTTTGACATGCTATTCTGTACCCCCCATGCTAAAGGTACTCGTTTACCTCTAAATGGAGACTGACAAAGTAACGAATTGTAATAAAATAAACACAGAATAAAATAAACGGAGACACACTTCTTTTCTTGTTGATTTAAGACTTTTGACTCAAATTTTGTTCGACCAATATGTGGCCACCTGAACAGCTCTGTCGTTGGGCTCGTTCCAAGTTGTGGAAGGTGCAGGTAGCATGCTGGGCGGGAAAGAAGGATGCATTTCCTGTGAAGGAAACTAACACCATGTTTGGGACGGGTCAAGGATACCCCATTTTACCAGGCTACATCTCTGCAGCAACCAACCTGGGCCCGCAATCGGTTCAGAAATACACTATTATGTACTGTGTATATGTGGGGACACACTGTATCCAAAGATACACGGTAAACTGCGTTAGCAATATTACCTAGTGTATGCGATTCACAACCTAGGGCTCTTTAAGTTAAGAGTGAATAGGTTAGTTCTAGGCAAGCGTACTACATCGTCGACCACATCATCGCTTACCATTAGATGAGATAGTGGTCAAGCGTGAGCCTACATCTTATAAAAAAAACCTAAGTTAACAGAAATTCGTAGTATTTTATCAGTGTATTTTCTGACAATTCGTTACTTAGTCATCAATGACAAGAATTATCTTCCGTCGACCTTATGAAATGACTCATTGGGCATTTTATTACAAAATGATACCTGACTTACGATTTTTTTGCATGGGTTTTCCTATATTTTTTTGTAAATAACTCAATAAAGTTTAGTCGTAACACGAACCTTTTTTCAATACTTAATTGCAAAGATTTATAATAATTTAGGGAATTTGTTAAGTGAGCTCAAATAAGAATAAAAAATATACGGTTCATAAAATCATCAAGTCCTGCATTATTTAAAATCCAAAATATTTATTTCACATAAACAAGAGTTTTTTTTTCGGATGAGCACTTATAACATAAACGCTTTGGAAACTCTTTTAAAAAATAATTGTTGTTTTGCAATAAAAATTTATATTAAAATATGAATAGGTATGATTGGACAGAGTGGAGTGTTAAGATGAAATGAAATATTAAAAAACCGGCCAAGTTCATGTCGGGCCACGCGCGCGCATGCGCCGTATGGACTACGGACTGGTACTGCCAACGACTCCGGCCACTCCAATGCGTTATTCGAGCTTAAACATTATTAATTTAGAAATCATTATTATTAAGGATGTTATGATTTTATTTTTGTATATTTTTACATGGTTCATAAGCATATATTTACTATCTGATTTACACAGCTAACAATGTTATTTAAGTAATTTTTCAATGGCATTTGTACAAAATTTTTACTGTGCCAAGTACATTTTATAAGTTGGTCGACTACTACTCGTAAACTTGTTAAGCCTGTTATGATTTCATTTTTCTATATTTTTACATGGTTCGTAAGCAATATATTTACTCTGTTTTACACAGCTATCAACTTTATTTAAGTAATTTTTCAATGGCATTTGTACAAAATTTTTACTGTTCCAAGTACATTTTATAAGTTGGTTGACTATTACTCGTAAACTTGTAAAGCCTTGTTATCCGTGATAATTTTCCTTTTAATTTCATTATATTTACTACCGTCGTAAATTTTTTCACATGGCCAAGAGCAACCATTTCGCTGGCAGGGGGGGGGGGCACTTGACTCTAACATAAATTTGCAACTAAAAGCTTAATTTTACGCAAACGAATCTCTGAATCGAAAAATGGTTCTAATAAACCCATAATATTTTTGAATGGCCTATCCAACGATACCCCACACCATGGGATAGATGAGAAAAAATAAACTACATCCCCACTTTACGTCTATGGGAGGTACCCGAAAAAAAAATATTTTTCATGATTTTATATTACCACTTTGTCGGAATTATTAATATGTATATACATGCCAAATTATAGCTTTCTAGTACTTAGATTCTCTGAGCTAAGCTGCGGACGGACAGACGGACAGAGCAAAACTATAAGGGTTCCTTGTTGACTTCGGAACCCTAAAAAGTGATTATTTTTCTGTCAGGAATAGTCAGGATTGTGTCTATAGTCTACAATCTATGATAAAAATGGTGTTACATATATTATTATTTCAATAATATTGTAATCTATCTATCTAACAATGGCCAAATCTTTCAGTGACAACTGGTTTCATTATCAAAATTTCATACTGAAGACGTCCTGATTGTCATAAACATCCCTCTAAGCGTCAGAACATCTACTTGTCCCGTGGTATTGCGTTCTTGATTATTTAATGATGATCAGAATATCAATCTTCTATCTTGTGGAAGCCTGCCAAACTTGTCCAATTGTATAATGTAATTAGTTTCAGACACCCTACCTAAAAACAATAATTTCTCATAAACAATTACACTATACCAACAAAAAATATGCCCTGGACACTTTTCCACGTACTAGAATTTCAGTAGAATTTTATTTACTCGATCAGCCAAAACAACGTTACAGCCAGCCTTCAGCGCTTAATTTGTCTGGTATCCTCGATTACCTTCCGAAAAATATTGTTTACCCTCAAAAGTCAAATATATTTATTTCAATTAGGCCAATAAGCGGCACTTTTGAACGTCAAAAATTAAATGTTAATAAAAAATGTACAAGTAATAAAAATTGACTCTACCGTGCATTCGGAAAGTAGCTTGTTATGGAGAAGAACGCACAAGAAACTCCATACTTACTCTTTTTAAAAAAAATATGTTTTACAAAGTTTACTTATGTACATACATTAATAAATTCATATATGTGAGGACGATGCACCCAAAAATAGCACTACCCACTATACAACGTACAGGTATAAAGTAATAAAAGCACTAACAGGTAAATTCATTAGTTTTATAAATAGGAACATAGTTCTCACATACTTACAAATATTGCAAACATAGGTAAAATACCTAATTCAACAACAACGGAACCTTGTGTGAGTCAAATTCTGGAAAAAAATATAAAAAATAACCTAAGAATACAAAAACTATGAATAGGAATACAAATTAGCAAATTTGATTTTGTCCACATCAAAGATTGCCCTACGGAGCGGGACCAACATGTTGCCAAGCATTCTTATCTTGAATATAATCATCTAATTTGTAATATGCTTGTTTACAAAGTGTGCTTTTAACTAAAGTTTTAAATTTACTTTCATTTAGTTTTAATATATCACAAGGTATTTTGTTATAAAATTTAACACAGTACCCCATGAAAGATGAGTGTACTTTTGCTAGTCTATAAGAAGGTTGATCTAACTTATCTTTATTTCTCGTATTACAATTGTGTCTATCACTGACCTTACTAAAGAGATGTATATTTTTCCTTACATACATGATATTTTCATAAATGAATTGGCAAGAAACTGTCATAATATTAATATTTTTAAATAGCTCCCTAAGAGATTCTCTGTGACTTAAATTATATATGGCTCTGATAGCTCTCTTTTGCAATATAAATATGGATTCAATGTCAGCCGCTCGGCCCCACAATAAAATACCGTATGACATAATGCTGTGAAAGTAACTAAAATAGACCAAACGCGCGGTCTCCACATCCGTCAACTGTCTTATCTTTCTAACAGCATAAGCGGCCGAGCTCAGCCGACCCGCAAGAGATGTTATGTGAGAACTCCATTGCAATTTGTCGTCTAAAGTGATTCCCAGGAAAACTGTTTGATTTACAAAGTCTCACGTTGTTTACTCATTTTAATGGAATACCGAAAATATTTTTCTTCTGAACCGCGTACCCGAAACGAATAAACACTAACTTAGACAAAATAAATTAGATCGACGTCAAATTATATTTTTTGTTTAATAATGAATGAGGAACGATAAAGAGAGAAAATGGTCCTGAATATAATCGACGAATGTGTGAAAATAAGATTTTTATAACTGAAAAGTTGATGGACTGCCTATTATGACGTGCCAAAACCATCATGGATTCCGTTGGGAGAGAAAACGGAGCTATGCAGAAGAAATAGAGCTATCCCTTTTTAACCATGATGGCAATAATAAGTCAAAGATGTTTTCGTCGTGTTTCCCAAATTTATTACTATAAACTTTCCATCAGGCCATCACAAAATATCAAAAATAACCCACGTTTAAATAAACAGTGTAGTTATTAAAAGTTAAATAAATAGGTATTTATGTCTCAATACACAGACTAACAAAATATACAACAAAGTATAAATTATAAAGAATACAGCTAGCAAATTAAACACTACAAGTAATTAGCCCGTACAATACTACAAAGGAAACTTTACCCAAGGAAAGGAAATATACCGTGATATACATTTTCCGTGATTTTTGCATAAAATAATGAATGAAAACACGCTTTAAGATTTTTCCTTAACTTGTATTATGTATGGTGGTAGTTTTGGTCCGATAGTAGGTTGTAGACGAACTTTGGGCTTTGCTCGGACAGTTAGACTCAAAGAATGCAACAAAGTTTTATATGTGCCTTACTTATAAAGGTTGTCTGTAAGAGATTGGCCTGTGCGATAAGACCGCCCATATTACACTTATCTTTATAAATGTTTTGTCCTGTGTTTATTATAGTGGTGTATAATAAAGTATATAATAAATAAATAAATACTTATTCCCAGGCCCTGACTCATTTCAGAGCAGTATAATAACTGTTGGGTTTTAGTTAGGGGTCGGACATAACCCCCAGACGAAGAGCGTCCATAAGAATTTCTAAAATTTCAATACAAGACACAAATTTCCTCAATACTACAATTATGTGTTTTTTTTTTTTATACTTTGCGCCACACTAGGAATTTCTTCCTGTATCGTGGGTGCGTTTACAAACATATAAACTCACATACACAAACACCCAGAGCCGAAACAACTATCTGTAGGTCATACAAATATTTGTTCCGTGCGGGAATCGAACCCGCGACACGCAGCGCAGCAGTCAATCGCTCAACCACTGCGCCAACCGTGCGCCCATCAATTATGTGTTACAGAAATTATAATGGAATATCGATAATACACAAAATGCACGACTTCGCTGAAAATTAAGATGGTAGGTACGTACGTTTCTCAAAAATAGACGATAAAGTAGCATTAAATATGTATCGAATTCAAATCAAAATTCTACAAAGAAACCTCATCGTAAAGGCAGGCATGAACCAGATTTTATAAACCCGTTATGTATATTCACACACATCAACACGAAAATCATCCATTTCAACATGTCGTTGATTGAGTGAAACCCCTATCTTAGCAAAATTCGACCAGATTGACAAGATTTGCTATATTTTATAAACCCCAAGATATTATGACGCCGCAAATAATGCATCCGATGGAAACCATTTAAATCGCAGATCTGTGTTTACTGCTTGAAGTTCAATAAAACTGATTTTAAATGCAAAAAAATAGGAAGACGTTTATATGTCTTATGAATAACTAAATCAATCAGGTTTAATGACTTCGGAATCTAAAATTAGAACATATTTTTATTAAAGATAATTATTATATACCTTTTAATCAAATTTAACATACATTTCGAGTGACCGAGCTCTGCTCGGGTGAAAAAAGAGAAAACTACTTTTTCTAAAAATGAAACCTAGCTAGATCGATGCATACTAAATTTCATGCAAATCGTTGGAGCCGTTGCCGAGATTCGGTTCATATATAAACATATATACAATAATTAAAGGTATTAGATAGATAGATAACAGCCTAGAGTTGATCGGGTGGTTAAGCAACGCTTGCCGAGATCGATCCGCAGATGGATGACCATCTATACAAAGCGAGGTTCCTTCGGGTCTCGGCAAGCACGTTACGCTGTTGATTCTGGCTGCTATTTCTTGATGTTCGACTGTCGTTACGGATAGTCAGATGCCAGGAGATCAGACACCAGTCTTGCCAAGGGGTATCGTGTTATTCAGTTACTGGGTTGTGGAGGTCAGATAGGCAGTTGCTCTATGTAAAATACTGGTACTCTGCTGCATCCAGTTTTACTGGATGCCATCCCCGATATAGTTGGGAAAACTCTGATCTTAAATTCTTTCAATGCCGTATGATCGATGAACCGATAGATATTTATTAGTATTTTAGCGTTGTCCAATATGGTATTTAAATAAATAATTCATTGTTTATGAATCAACACGGAAGCATCAGAAGTAGTTATGTAAAGCAAACTACGTGTAGTTCAATGTCATTCACATTTTATTCACGTTCAATAACCGATGCGTGTCCCAAGGTGTTATGGATTAGCTCGAATTTGTTGCTGAATTAATTTAAGGGAAAGATGTAGGAGTCATTTAGTATTTTTGAGGGCAGTGGTGGCACAATGGTAACGGCCTCGACTTGCAAGTTATAGGTGGCGCCCAGGCAGGCGCTTTACTTTGTGTAAACCCCACCACTGTTCGCAAAACGGCGAAGGAAAACATCGTGAGGAAACCTAGCATGTCCTAGAACCTCAAAATCGAAGACATGTGACATTAACCAACCCGCACGGCCCGCGTGGTGGATTACGGCCCATTCAATCTAACAGAGAGGAGGCGTGTGTCCCAGCAGTGGGAACATTAAAAGGCTGAGGCTTTTTTTGTTTGAAACGTGAATTTATCGAGTGTGTTCTTAGCTATGTTTGATGATAGTCAACTTATAGTTTGGATCGGGGTATTGGCGCAAGATATTATTGTGTTATATTTACGTGTTCTATAGATCGTCTACTACTAGATAAAATATGCAGTTTAAAAAGCATTAATTTTTGCCAGTTGATATTTCGACAGCCGCTATTGCTGATAAAATTACATCATTCCCTTTAATTGATTGCCCAAATACTTAGTACCTAGCAAACCATAGTTTTGATTAGTAGTACTCATGCAGTACTCTAATGGCAATTTTCTCGCCGCTTACATGGGAATTTCACAAGGGTCATTGTGAATCATCTCTAGTGTTTCCTTTTGATGTTTTGTGTTCTAATAAATTCAAAGTAAATCGGTATTATGTTACAGTTGTAGGTGCTCCAATTTTATATAACAAATTTTTTTGATATTTTTTTTTAAATCACTTAATCATAAAACCAAAAAAAAATATTTTTCCTCGTCCTCATTGACGAGGAAAAATTTTTTTAAATGAGGAAGGGTAAATGAGAATATTGAAAAGAGGTTAAGGAAGGAAAATAAATTTTGCTGATCATTAAATTTTGATAAAAAAAAAATCTACTTTTTTGGATTTTTATTTCTTGATAGTGCCAATCAGTACGGACCTTCGTCGATGGATGAATTATAATCTTTCAAAATTTCAATGAAGATTCTTTTTTAACCCCCGACGGAAAAAGAGGGCTGTTATAAATATGACGTGTGTTGCTGTGTATCTGTGTGTCTGTATGTGGCATTATAGCGCCTAAACGAATGAACCGATTTTGATATAGTTTTTTTTTGTTTGAAAGGTGATATTGTCAAAAGTGTTCTTAGCATGTTTGAATAAAATCGGTTTAGCCGTTCAAAAGTTATTCTCATTTTACTCTTTGAATCTGGATTTTTTCGCAAGATATCGTGTCATTATTACGTATTTCGATAGATTGTCGATTGAAGCGTGTCTGCTACAAATATTATGTGTAGTTTAAAAAGCATGAAATAAAAATTAAAATCTTGGGAGATTTTTAAATTTGTAATTTTTTCTTGTTTATATTTTCCTTAGCAATTTGCTGATATTAATTTAAACGAAATAACACGATTAGTAGTGAAGGGATCAAAACAGATAGCGTTATGTAACTTCTGCCACCACCATTCATGATAAAAAAGCGTGAGTTTGTTTATTTACTTACTGGGTAACCTATAGTCACATTACTGACCTACATTCGATTATACATGACCACATCTTTTAGCTCGTTTTGTCAACAATCCGGTTTGGTTCAACGCACTGGCATGATGCCAAGTATAGTATATGCAACCACAACGCAGGTACGCCAATTAAAGGTTTCATATGACGAATTAACTGATTCGATAAAGATTTTATTACGGACAATTTTTTTATCAATGGGTTACAAGTAGAAGATTAGGTGCATATTTTTATCATATTGCTAATAACGCTGTTTCTAAATAATTTACACTAATATCATGAAGTGTTAAAATAATTGTTTGTTTGTGGAAGTTCTGCTCCGATTACGATAAAAATTTCACTGGATGAATTATGATTACGCTTGTTTCATATTGCTTGTATTATTATTACAAGCTTTATACAAAACACAAACCAAATACTATGAACCTTTGAGTCTGCAATAAAATATTTGCATTTTTTTTTTTCATTTTATGTTACCTTGCGTTAGTATGTGTGTCCGGTGTGTGTGTGTATTAGTATAGGTAATCGATTTTCATATACTTTCTGGCATCTGATTAAGCTGAGACTTGGTCCACTTATCATTATTCATCATTTCAGTCGAAAGACGTCCACTGCTGGATATAGCCCTCCCCCAGGCGTCGCCACATTGACCGATCCCGTGCGTCTCGCATCCAGCGCCTTCCCGCAACCTTCGGCCCCACCAGCCATCCGTTCCGCGAGCAATGTGCCCTGCCCACTGCCACTTAAGTTTGGCAATTCTACGGGTTATGTCGGTAACTTTGGTTCTCCTGCGGATATCATAATTTCTGACGTGATCACGCAAGGAAATGCCGAGCATAGCCCTCTCCATTGCCCTTTGGGTGACTTGAAGCTTTCTGATAAGGCCCATTGTGAGCGACCACGTCTCGGTCCCATAGGTGATCACTGGCAATACACGTTGCACTTATAAAATTATGGAAACATTTAAATAATTATGGCACCATAGAGCTGGTCACATGATGGAGCCGGCAGATGGCCTATCTTCATCTATATGTCTTAATCACTTAAGATAGTATCATCGTGTTTGAGCTCATTGGATATGAATAGACAAGTGATATTACACTTTGACAATATTTTTACTTTTTAGCCCCCGACGAAAAAAGAGAGATCTGTGTGTCTGTCTGTGGCATCATAGCGCCTTAACGGATGAGCCGATTTTGATTTTGATATTTTTGTTTGAAAAGGTGACTTTGTCGAGAGTGTTCTTAGCTATGTTTGGTGAAAATCGGTTTAACCGTTCAAAAGTTATGGGCTGTTTTCTGTTTGAAACGGAATATTTTCGCAAGATATCGTGCCATAATTACGTGTTCGATAGATTGTTGATCGAAGCGTGTCTACTGCTAGATAAATTACGTAGTTTAAAAAGTATTAAATAAAAAAAAATTGCCGGGGTTTTGGAAATTTTTAATTTTTACTTGTAATTATTAGGCTAAACAGTTGTAACATTAGGGATGTTTCCTGGGTAGAAAAATGATAATTGTATTTAGTCCGTCAGTGTTAAATATTATTAAATAATATTGGACATGTATTTTTTGCTTTACCAAATCAATACAAATTTACAAAATTAAAGCGTTGTCCTAATTTTACTTCTACCAGCCATTACCATTATATCACCGGCACCATTTTATCAAAAGAATATCCATGACCTTTAATTTGAACAGGTTTTAGAGAATCGTGTTCACTGTTCATGTGACGTATAGTTAATACACGTGACGTTTCTTTGCTTATGCTTTCTTGTTGTTAGGCAACGATACCGATCTATCAATATATCCTACTACTAATGTATTATAAACGTGAATGTTTATGAGGATGGCTGAATGTTTGTTATTCAATCACGCCAGAACGGTTGAACTGATCTGGATGAAATTTAGCACAGAGATAGATTATAGTCTGGATTAGCACTTAGGCTATTTTTTTTTACGACTATCACGGGGGCGAGCCGTTGGCAGAAGCTAGCTATAAATGCGAAATTTTGGATGTATTTTTGTTACTCAATCACGCCAGAACGGCTGAGCGGATCTGGATGAAATTTGGCACAGAGATAGAATATAGTCTGGAATAGCATATTAACTATTTTTTTTTCCGACTATCAATTTATTTTTTAGTTTATATAATACCATGGAAATAAGCATTATTAAGGATAACTTAAAACTACTCATCAGATCTTGATCAAATTTAAATGGGACCACATAAGAAGCACCACTTTTCAAATAATAAAATAATCATCAAAATCGGTTCATAATTGGCGGAATATAAAAATACAAAAACATACAGTCGTTTTGAGAACCTGCTCCTTTTTGAAGTCGGTTGAAAAAAAAATATCACGTGGTCTAATTGTCATTTCGACAATTGATGTTGCCGATACAGTGTCACTTGGTATGGACCCCAAAAGCACACTACCATTTGAAACAGGTTTTTTTAAGGCTGGCGAGGTAATGTCCTTTCGAATTTACAATTTTGCATACACAAATATTTTTATTAATTAGTATAATTATGTAAGAAAAACAAATTAAAATCAGATCATTTCAGACTTACTTCCTATGCCATAAGGAAGTTTTTAACGAATAATAATAATTATAATGATTTATTTATATTTTATTAATATAAGACTTTTTATTCCAATTAGCAACTAAAGTATTTTTAAACATCCACAAAGATGTCTTAGAGGTAGTCTTAAGTGTGTCTCAAGTATTTATGTCAAAAATACTCGAATTAATCAACATTTAGATTCTCTTTTATTAAATACATTGACCATGACTGCGCTCGTGTAAGCTAAAATAATACTAGAACTAGCCAAAGAAAATATCTATGAAATAAAATAAAAATAACCTAAATCGCTGAGCTACTAGTGCTCTGACAAACATACAGAAAGAGGGGCGTTGCCTTAAAAAATAATATAAATACCAAATTAAGTATGTTCGTAAATATTGACACAACGAACTTTAATCAATTGACATTCGCAGAATACGTATACGATATTTTTTGAGCTCCTGACGGGGCACGGTCTGTCCACGTCCCGTGCACGTCCCGGGCACGGCCCTGATATGTGTGGATAGACCTTTAAACTGCTGTATCAATCAGTAATATTTATATCAGCAAATTTCCTTGGATCAGTTTCGCAAAAACCAATGGTTCTCACAATAAAATTCACATTGTTTATTTTAGAGGACATCTGATATATAAATGGTAGCACTGACTTTGAACTTTTGAGTGCCCCTACAAGATGACCGGATAGGTTCCGGTTAAGAAACTCTTTCGATGAACTACTTGAAAGATGACGAATCCATCGCAGATAAGGGTCACGGTTAGATGATCGTGAGTATGACTGGCTGATGGGTATCTTTTCGCTTGTGTAATTGGATGCCTCTAGTGGGATAGCTTTTACCTCTGTTTCACTAAGGCCGACTTGCACAAAAACTTAACTCAGAGTTAGTTGGTAACACGAGGTGAAATTGACAGTTTATAATTCAATATTGTTATTGTTTCTATGCCATCATCAGGAAAAAGGAGGCATCGCTTGTGAGGAGGACGCGGGGGAGTGGCAATAGCATACTAAAAGTCGTGGCTGAGGACCCGACAGCTCCTTTGCTGAAGCATCTCATTCGGAATCATTGTCCGCATGAGATGCCTCGTAAGTACATGGACTCACTAAGTTGACTGCTGTTATTAAATTTGCTACTAATCCTAGTGTGTAAGTCGTAGTATCTAAGGTGTTTACTAACAGAAATGGTTCCTATGCTGTCCCAAATAAAAACAATATTTTTTTATTTTTAAACCTCGTTTTAGCAACGACCTCGACTGATTTCTCCCGCTCTGGGTGAAGTGGGAGGGCGTGTTAGACTTTTTACTGAATAAAACCCACCCGTGTTCCTTCAGTTGCTTGTGCCAGGGCCGCGGTAACTCTGTTACAAATTTATCCGCGACCCAGACAGGCATCGGCCCTAGAGGACCCCGTCAGTTATGCTGACATCTCTTTGAGGCAACTACCTCTGAGTTAAGTATTTCGTGCAAGAGAATGCCTTGCCAAACCTGGAAGCAAGCGTTTAGAGATTTAAACATTAGACTGAGACGAGACTTTGGTCTTCGTGCATACCGTCCGATCCGCAAAACATCCGATAATCTTTTTTTATTGCTTGATAGAATGTAATGTTCAATTCTGCATAAATACTTATTTTTATTTTACCTTAGTACATTATTTTTGTCATGGTCGGAGTCTTTCAAGCTGTCTGGTTCCAGAGCATATTCATACAAAGTGGAAGAACCACGAAGATCTTGATTCGGAACAAAAATAAATTTGTGGACATAGCCTAAACCAGTTTTAGTAAGACAAAAACGTTAACAATCAAATAACTGTCGACAAAAAATAAGTTGACCAAAACAAAACAAGCTTTGACCTTTTGCTAAAATAAAGTCAAATAATGAATAACATACGGAAATGAGATGCAATATTCCATTTTTGGTTTATACATTTATGGCCCCACACTGATAGATTTCGCTACTTCCGATGTAAAGACCCACGATAAAAAAGGTATTGCCGTAAAGGTATTCACAAGGTTAAGAAAATAAATAATTAACGTTAAGTAGTTTTTTTTGCCAATACATTGACATACTGCCTTATTTGATGTTATTGAGGTCACTGAGAGTAAAGGTCAGATACGGTCAGATCAGGTCAGATTTCCAAATCCACAACACCTGTCTTATTGCACTGTTGGGGAAAGAAGCCTCGAAATTATTTAAAAAAAAGAAAAAAAACAATAAATTTTAGGGGTTCCCCATACTAAGAACTGAAACTCAACATTTTTTTTTCATCAAACCCATACGTGTGGGTTATCTATGGATAGGTCTTCAAAAATGATATTGAAGTTTCTAATATAATTTTTTTGTAAACTGAATAGTTTGTGCGAGAGACTCTTCCAAAGTGGTAAAACCTGTCCCACCCCCTATAACTTCTAAAATAAGAGAATGATAAAACTAAAATACAAATATAATGTACATTAGAATTAATATTTGTTTCGGGATATTTACCATGTATATTTTGAATTTGATTGAGAGCTAGATATTTCGGCACCGTTACAAGCGCCATGATCACGAGAACTAAAGTCTTTGCGGGTGGGTGATATTTACGAGCTGACATATCTGTCTACCCTCTTCCTCACTCGTTTTTCACGCACGATGCCGCTACTACCAGAACTTTTCTCACCAGTTACTCGACACTGTTCACGACAGACGATGCTCACTGTATCCACTTTTGACACTCGTTCAGTAGTTTTACGACCTTTACATAGTTGAACCACTGGATTCCAGGCTCTCGACAATTGAAAACCGTCGTCCCTATTGAAGTTTCTGCACTTGGTTATTTCAATTGCTTCCCGTACCATTCTAGGTATGTAATGGCGTTCAGTCGAGATAACCTGTGGGTCATGTAAATCGATCCAGTGGTTTGGCCCTGATTCGAGAAGATGTTCTGCTATGGCCGATTTTTGGGGATCGTTATTTTTCACTGCCCTAATGTGTTCTTTGATTCGGCAAGCAACAGTTCGCTTCGTCTGTCCAATATATGATTGCCCACAACTGCAGATAATCTTATAAACTCCAGGCTTTTCCAAGGGAAAGTTATCTTTAGGCGAACGCAACATTTGGGATACTTTCTTGAAAGGAGTGAAAATAGTTTTTATGCAGTACTTACTAAGAATGTTTGCGACTTTGTCTGTCACTCCCTTCACGTATGGCAAAAATGCTGGTTGTCTCTCGACCTTGTACTTCAATTGTTTATTTGAAGATCCCCGATCATGTGGCAAGATCTTCATCCCGTATCCATTCCTCTGTAGGACTTGTTTTACATGCGCTAGTTCGCCAGTAATATGATCCTCGTCGCAAAGATCATAAGCACGTTTAGTGAGTGACGTCACTACAGAATTTAGATGCCGTGGATGATGGTGTGAGTCCCCGTGTAGATACCGGTCAGTATGAGTAGGTTTCCTGTAAACCGAGTGGCTTAGAGAACCGTCCTCGCGTACTTTTATTGTTACGTCCAGAAAGGCGATAGTCCTGTTTTGTTCCATTTCGCAGGTAAAACGAAAATGTTCAAGGCTGCCTTCAACACCTGAACGGCATACATGAGAAAATTCGTTTTACCTGCGAAATGGAACAAAACAGGACTATCGCCTTTCTGGACGTAACAATAAAAGTACGCGAGGACGGTTCTCTAAGCCACTCGGTTTACAGGAAACCTACTCATACTGACCGGTATCTACACGGGGACTCACACCATCATCCACGGCATCTAAATTCTGTAGTGACGTCACTCACTAAACGTGCTTATGATCTTTGCGACGAGGATCATATTACTGGCGAACTAGCGCATGTAAAACAAGTCCTACAGAGGAATGGATACGGGATGAAGATCTTGCCACATGATCGGGGATCTTCAAATAAACAATTGAAGTACAAGGTCGAGAGACAACCAGCATTTTTGCCATACGTGAAGGGAGTGACAGACAAAGTCGCAAACATTCTTAGTAAGTACTGCATAAAAACTATTTTCACTCCTTTCAAGAAAGTATCCCAAATGTTGCGTTCGCCTAAAGATAACTTTCCCTTGGAAAAGCCTGGAGTTTATAAGATTATCTGCAATTGTGGGCAATCATATATTGGACAGACGAAGCGAACTGTTGCTTGCCGAATCAAAGAACACATTAGGGCAGTGAAAAATAACGATCCCCAAAAATCGGCCATAGTAGAACATCTTCTCGAATCAGGGCCAAACCACTGGATCGATTTACATGACCCACAGGTTATCTCGACTGAACGCCATTACATACCTAGAATGGTACGGGAAGCAATTGAAATAACCAAGTGCAGAAACTTCAATAGGGACGACGGTTTTCAATTGTCGAGAGCCTGGAATCCAGTGGTTCAACTATGTAAAGGTCGTAAAACTACTGAACGAGTGTCAAAAGTGGATACAGTGAGCATCGTCTGTCGTGAACAGTGTCGAGTAACTAGTGAGAAAAGTTCTGGTAGTAGCGGCATCGTGCGTGAAAAACGAGTGAGGAAGAGGGTAGACAGATATGTCAGCTCGTAAATATCACCCACCCGCAAAGACTTTAGTTCTCGTGATCATGGCGCTTGTAACGGTGCCGAAATATCGAGCTCTCAATCAAATTCAAAATATACATGGTAAATATCCCGAAACAAATATTAATTCTAATAATTGTGACCATGTCAGCTTAAAAACTTATAATGTACATTACCATGTAAACTTGCACCGAAAATTGGCTTGAACGAGATCTCGTAAGTAGTTTTTTTTTTTAATACGTCATAAATCGTAAACCGCAATTTACCAAGTACGGAACCCTTCGTGCGCGAGTCCGACTTGCACTTAGCTGGTTTTTAAAGTTGTATTTTGATAGTTTTTTTCTTCCACTAAATTTCCGAGTAAATATTTATTTTGCAAATAATGCACGCTGTGGGACAAAGCTCATATTTCATTTATTATCATAAAACATTACAAAAATCCATTTTTGGGTTATTAATTTAAGAGTTGTGAATATACATGTGGATGGATGGAGAGGGAGACAAGGAATAGATGAATGGACTGTGTGAGGAGTGATATGAAAGAAAAGGGAGTCAGTGGTAGCGTGACAGGGGACAGGACGGTATGGTACAAGAAAACGTCTTGGGCCCGCGAAGCTGAGCAATTGTTAAATTATTAGATATTAAATGGAGTTCTTGTCCGTTCTTCTCCACGTAGGTAGTTTCCGAACAGATGGTAAATTCACTTATCAAGATCCAGCTTTTGCTTGTCCCGCCAGAGACGCCCTGAGCCGAGGTTCGACCCCAACTGGGGTAGCCCTCAGCGTTGTCGCTTAGGTTTAGATTTTTTTTGCCTATGCTGGAGGCCATATAGCTTAGTCTCCTCAGGCTAGTCCGGTTAAGTAGTTACCAGTCATTATGACCGAACTAGGAGACGCCACTCAGAAAAAAAAGACCCTAAGTAACATGAGACTTGTCGCATGTGGCCTTGGCCAGGAAGATGATGATTCATACATTCCATGTCACTGTTCTTACACTTCTCGCGATGATAACAGAGGTTTAGTATTTTCATCAATGAGATTTTGCTAATAGAGACTCATTATAAAGAACTAAAACATGGCGGTATTTTACTTTAGCAACCTAGATAGGACCTATGGAACTTGGAACTTTATTTCTATCACTGAGTAGGTTAAAAGATCACAGAGATATAAATAGGACCCCGTTGTCAGAAATAGAAAAACATACTGCTCAGACGTACGTTCGTATCGCAGCCAGACGCAGGAAAGACTAAGTTCACTCAAGCTGGTTCGCTTGTGTTTGTATTGCCGCGGAGACTTCGGTAAAACGTATCTACCTCAGTATATATTATAACATTATTGATTTGAATAATAATATTTTTTTTGTACCTTTAAAATATTATATTTTGTATTTTAACTAGGCACTTATAAACTATCTTTCTATCAGCGATAATGACTGTGATACAATCGTTTTTCATTCCAAATCACGATACATTCCGATAACACATGTCAATCATACATTTTGACCCCACAACGAAAACTCCCACTCCCACTCTAAAAAGAATAAATACCAAATTAATCAAGCCATTCAAAGCTTTTAATAATTATTTCGTAACTCAGTGACATGATTAAAATAAAAACTCCATAAAATTCTTAATTGTATTTATTCATGTGCTCACGTGTGCTTGGTTTTTAAATAACGGCAGAATTTGTATAGTAATACATCGATATTTAATTTAATTGCTAAAAGTAATTCCTACCTTGCACTTCGAAAAACCCAACCTTTATGCTTACAAAATTGATCAATTTTGTCGTTCAATGCAAATAAACAGGATATCCGTAAAAAAAAAGTTCCCTATACTTAATCTACAAATTTAATAAGAAAAGTGTATGCTAATTAATTTGAACCACCTGCCATAGCGATCTGTATAGATACCTATTTTCTATTCCCCTATGTCTATTGAGAACCAGTTTAATTTGATAAGAGAGCATTATTTTTCTAAAAAGAATAAATACCAAATTAATCAAGCCATTCAAAGCTTTTTTTTACTTATTTCGTAACTCAGTGACATGACTAAAATAAAATATTATAAGACGTTACCGTGTAATACATAATTATATTAGACTCAAAGAGCTTCAGAAAAGGATCTAATCGCGTTTTGACATCTTAATAACAACCCCGACTCAAATAACGCGTAATTGTAAAATATTTTGCTACTAAGCTGCCATCTTGGACTTTGATATTGACCTCATTTTCGCTATCAGCACCCCCAAAGATGATGGAAACCTATCACGTTGTAGTCGTTCTGTTTTGGCCAGAACATATTGTGGTCATTTAACTAAATTTTGTGTTGGTTTCACTTCATTTTTAACTTTAAATTAATTCTATACATACAAAAGTGTCTCTGTGTTCTATTCATAAGTGTATCATTTAGTATCTGACTGTCACTCTTTAAAATACCACACAAGCCAGATAAATTACACATACATTACATTATACATTCCTGCATAAAAAAGCAATAAATTCAACAGGTGGCGAATTCGGAGGGTATTAAAATCACCTGGATCTTATACAATTTCGCTCGTCAACGCAGTTAAACCGGTCAGACAACTGATCTTCAATATAAGATGCTTGATATTTTCGACTACAATGATTTAACCATCGGTTATCATATTACCCAACCCTGTGTAACAATTAACATGATCTTTATCGGTATCTTGATATTTTAATTGGAAAAGGTTTTGGGAAGCCAATTCCTATAAAAGGTTGTGAATTACTCGGAATTAACGTTTTTTATGCCCTTGGACTGAATCCCCCAAAATTTTACATAGAAGTTTCTGAGTACGTATAAACCCGGTGACTTGTACAAAAAAGCCTACGTGGAACAACCTAAGATATATATACCTATCACATTCCTCGTTTATTTCAAGACGTATTTTTAAAAATCATCGCTGTTCTTGTTCCTCCCGCCATTATATTTAAACCAAATCCAATTTTATAACAAGTGGAAGAATCCACTTAGCTCGTGCCTCAAAAATCATCAAAAAAAGACTCGTCTTTTTAAATGTCTTTATCATAAAGAAAAGTTACCCCATCTTATTTAGTCCCTTTTCTCTGACCTCGATAGGATAAAATTGCTCAATGTTCAACGCTTTTTTTGATAAATCTAAAAGGATCTTTTATCAAAAAAAAGTATTAAATACTTTACAATAAATCTTAAAAACGTTAAGATAACGACTTTCACGTATACCATTTACGTGAATTCTGTTTCACTGCGCTCTATCCAAGAGCAATATCAGCGATTTTAAAACCTCAACAAAAGAGTTTCTGTATCAAACAAAATCGTTTAATTTTATTCGATTCTGTAGGTATTTGGATCTTCAATTTAAACGAGTTTAGAGTTTTACTGTTATCTCTGATTTAAAGGTATTTGTGAAGGGCTTTAAACTTGAAATGTAATTGATAAAGGGTTTATTTTGAGACAGCTAACACTTTTCTGATTTAGTGAATACCTATTGCATCTTATTCTGTAAAATCGTACCTACTAACGATATCTTTGAATTCACGTTAAGAACGAAGAAGTTTAGTAGGTCTTGCGCCATATACATTGTTAAGGCCCGTCATTCTTAACCGACCTCTTCAGTTCGACTTAAGAAAGTGTGCACCATCGTCAATTACATGACACTGTGACAGAACAAACTTGAACTAGTACATCACTGCCTGTATTTAACAAAGTGTGAGGAAGAGGTACAAGGACTCCTCGGAGATCGCTGCAACGCTGTCCTTAAAAACAAGAATGTCATTGTGTGGCACCGATGCCCATAGAAACTGACGGTTGTTGACAATTCTAAATTTCTAACTATGTATGCGACACCAGAAATATGCGCTCAGCGTAAGTAGAATATATGATCCACATTTCGTCAGCAATGGAACAAACATATCGTTCGATTACCCCGTCTGTATAAATTGACCTTATTGACCATGGAAATTGAGAATCAATACTTGCTACCGAAATGCACAAACGTCATATTGACACACGAGAGACAGTATTTACTGAATAGTCACGTTCGTGGGCAAAATGATCATTGTCGCGATGTGAGTCAACAAATAAATGCAAAATGTCGATGATGCATGTCGAACGTTCCGCACTTTAACCTGGTTTTGTCTGTATGAGGATTGAGTTATTATATTGATACTTTAAAAAATATTTCTCCAGGAGCTTCATGGCTAAATAATAACAGGCGCGCGAATTGATCTTTGAGGTTAAGCAATGCTTGTCAAGGTCGGTACGTGGATGGTTGACTACCTACCGAGAATTATTCATTAGCTACCGAGACTCCTCTGTGCTACGGAAAGAAGGCTGCGTTCACAGCTAAGATTTGCAAGGATGCGTAGCGGAGGATGTGTTTGCTAAGAATCAACAGAATCAATTAATTTACCTCTCTCAGCGCAACTCTAGTGGAAACGGCTACAAAACAAGGAAAGGATGTGTGCGAGGGATGTGTTGCGTTGCGAGGGATGTGTGCTTGGGACGGACGCGAGTAATGTTGCCATTCTAGCGGAGTGGTTAGTGACAAAAAAATTAGAGTTAACTAAAACGAAAAATAACAAATTTTCATTCTTAGCGCTGGCCTGGTTTACCCTATGGTTCAAAAATAGCTTGAATTCGTTGAATTATTTTTTGTAGGTTTTTCGTAGAACTAGCGACAAAGTCGCTAGAACGGCAACACTGGCGGGCACTCGGAATTTGGCGCGCGCGCTCTGCTCCCAAATCCCACCACATCTCATCTGAAACGAGGCCGCTACCCATCCTCGCACCGCCCATCTGCGCACCGTTTCACAGCGTCCCTACGCATCCTCGCACCACCAGCTACCTCACACATCTCTAATAGCAAAGCAGCGTAAGTCGTTGGTCCCGGCTGTCATTTGTACATGTTTCATGTCGATTTTTTTTGCCGTTAGTTACGGGTAGTCTGACGGCTGAAAATCTGACACCAGTTTTTTCAAAGTGTATCGTGTTACACAGTGACTGGGTTGTGGTTAAGGTCCATGGTCTCCATGGTATTTAAGTTGTAACCGGTTAGACGGACGCCGATAAGTTAGGCAACATAGTTGGGAAAATGCTAAGTTGTGTGAGGGGGTAGCTCAGAGAGCTCTAAATAATAAACAGAAATTACTTTGATATATAATATTGTATCAACAACATGCCTGCCCTAAGGCGGCCTGTACCGAAGTCACAACCAAAGCCTAAACCTCTCTTAAATCTTAAATTTACAATTGTTTAACAAGCATTCTGATTTCAATCACCTTCCAAAACTAAATTATAGTTATCTGTGGCCAGTCTTATAATATGCAAGAAGTTTGCATCTAAATAGGTGAGTCCTCACAGTAGATTGATTGGGTATTGCCAGTCTATGTCGCATAAGTAGCCTATTATGGTTAGGTTAAGAGTCTTTTCCATAAACTTCTATTTGTTAATTAGCAGTAAGTGCTGATAACGGAAAAAAGTTGGGAGGATACACAACGTGTACAATATCAAGTAGTTACAGTCTCATTTCTTATTGTTTCTTTGTGTGTACATAAATGAAGATATAAATTCATAAGTACCGAACTTTTATCTACAATGATGCGATCACCAATCCATCAACTAAACTTGATTTGCTTTTACGACGCAAATTGATAAGCAAGAAAGAGGGTTTTTTACATTTTCCAGAACGATAAAATTTAAATTAATGATTTAAGGATTATATAATTTAAATACACCTCAAACTAACGAGGCTATTATAATTCGAAATGTTTTTCTTAACAGCCCTAACGGTAATTAAATATAAAAGTTACCCAAACTAGGCCCTCCATTTTATGGCAATCTCTATAAAATGGTAATTTTTGCCATCTCAAGCTAGTGTCAAGAAACGAATCAATCTTTATCTTGTTACTACATAAACTAGAGACTAAAACCTGAAAAATCATCTCAAACTAATGAGGCAATAATAACTCTAAAGGTTTTGTTTTTAATAGCCTTAACATTAATTAAATATAAAAGTTCGTTAAACTGGCCCTTCTATTTTATGGTATTCAGAATCACTATAAAATGGTAATTCTATGCAAACTGTAGCTAAATTAAAAACACCTCAAATTAATGAGGCAATTAAATATGAAAGTTCGTTAAACTACGCCCTTAATTTTATGGAAATCATTACAATATGGTAATTTTGGCCATCTCAAAATTGTGTCAATCAACTAATTAATCTTTTTTTTTTGTTACTATCTTCATCATAAGCCTTTTAATGTTCCTACTGCTGGGACACAGGCTAAAAATAACTTCAAACTAATTAGGAACATAGAATATTTTTCTTAATAACATCCTAACAGCAATGAAACATTAGGTCCATGGAGTCCGAATGTGCATCGAGTTTATCGAGATATTAGCACAAAGCGCGTCGACTCTTCGCGTGATCAAAGGGCTGGCTTTTTCTTCGGCCAGAGAATCAGCATTGCCATCCAACGTGGCCATGCTCCCAGCGTTCTGGACACGTTTCCCATTGACATCGATAAGGACGAATTTATTGAAGCGCAATGAGCCTTTTTCCTTTTCCCCTTTGTATTTTTTTAGAATATTCAATTGTATATATGTTAATATATTCACTACAATAAATAAAAAAAAACCGTCCAAGTGCGAGTCGGACTCGCACACGAAGGGTTCCGTACCATTATCGCAAAACACTGCAAAAAAATCACGTTTGTTGTATGGGAGCCCCCCATAATTTTTTTTTTTTTAATTTAATAATTATTATTTTTTGAAGAGAATATACAACTAAATATTCTGTGAATATTTCAAGCGTCTACCTTCTGCCGTTATTAATATCGAGCAAAAAACGGCAAAAATATCACGTTTGTTGTATGGGAGCCCCCCTTAAATATTAATTTTATACTGTTTTTAGTATTTGTTGTTATAGCGGCAATAGGAATACATCATCTGTGAAAATTTCAACTGTCTAACTATCACGGTTCATGAGATACAGCCTGGTGACAGACAGACAGACAGACGGACAGCGAAGTCTCAGTAATAGGGTCCCGTTTTTACCCTTTGGGTACGGAACGATAAAAAACATCAATGAAATATATTAAGTAACCTAAACTAGGCCCTCCATTTTATAGCAATCACTATAAAATGGTAATTTTTGGCATCTCAAACTAGTGTCAAGAAACTAATCAATCTTTATATTGTTGCCATAGAGACTCAATACAACACCTGATCGTCGTAATATCGATAAATGGAAATCAATTATCACCTACTTATTAAGAAAACCTTTATAATTTATCGGCTAACTTAATTCACAGATACCATAAATTGCGTCATTGAGGTACAGGTTTCTGTAACTGTCTATCTGATAACTGATAAACCGGATATTATATTAGGACAATGACCTGTCCCTAAATTAACTGAAGTTCTAATCACAAGGTTTAGTAATCTCTTTTTCTCTTAATTTCTTTCTCTTAATATCTTTTCATGTGCTGCCTTAAACATTAAATTAATTTTGGCCGTATGTAACACATTATTTATAAGGGCGTGTACATATATATACGTAACCATGTACAGACACGTAGAACTTAAATAACTAATGTAACTCTACTGAATCGTATTGAATTGTAAAATTAATGGTTTTTGTTTTTGTGACTATTTTGATTTTTATTTTATTTATTTTGTGTAAATGTTCAGATACAAATTTATTGTTCATGAATAAATGACTAAAAAAAAATGAAGCTTACAATTTCAAAAGACTTCATAAAAAAGCCTATGTCTTCCTATCGGGTAAACGTTAAAACCTTTAAACTTTCAAGTTTAATCCACCCACGCGCAAAGCAAAAAGAACGGAACACATGCCCAAAAGTAATGTTTTGTAAGATGTTACATTCGGCAGTACCGTCTGTACACATAAAAAGGTTTCAGTTACTTCAATGGGGAAGCCTTAGTAACTTGAATGGGAAACCGGTCCACATAAGACGACCAATTTATCTCTAATCCCAGACTAAATTAACTTGCCAAAATGATTGATCAGGAGAAAACGGAACCTTTTTGGGGGTGCTTAAAATAGCTGAGCCGAATATTTTTTTAACTGAAGCAAACCTTTAGATAAGCTTTTGAAAGTAAGTAAACAGATTAAGATGAATTTCGACCCTTATTGGTTGATATAAGGCGTTTGTTATATAGACTACTTAATAATAATTTCCTCAGAAATATTTACGAGTATAGGTATTAACAAAATTGTTTTCAACTATTTATATCCTGTACTATTTGATTCCGCTTAGCCTTTTCCATCGTTGGAGTGTATATATCTATGTGAGTACTATGTACCAACTGTAAATCTACCATTTACTGTACCTATATGTCGTTTATTGACTAGTAGACCAGGGTCGATAATTTTTAAAACCAAAAAAAATAATAGTAGGATGAAACCCATTAGAAAAGGAGGGGAATATTATAAAAATGAAAGGAAAAATAATTTACGGGCGATCTGAGGTCGGGAAGGGGATGGGGGTGAGTTTTTAAGGGTAAAAAACGATTTTTCTCGATTTCCGGCAAAACTAAAAGTCCTATCGAAAAAAGTCAAATGGCAAAGTTGTAGGTAATAAAAAGATCTAAAACTTTTGTATTTACACTTTTTTCACATAACCTCAAAATTTATGTGAAAAATTCAAAACTAAAAAACAACAAAACAACAAAAATAAAAAACCAAAACCAAGTTTTTGGTTTTTTATTTTTATCTTTTACAAAAAAAATTTTTTTTTTACGAAATTTGGTGAAAACTTACCTTTTTATGTCCCAAATACGCTGTAATTTATTTGATTAAAAATATTTATTTTTTCACCTTATTTTGAATTAATATCGATAAAACACCGTAATTTTCAATCGAAAATTCACCCGTCAAAATATCAGCTTTTTTTAAAAAGTTGGTATGTTTTCTGTTCGTTGAAATCTCTACTTTCCGATGGTGAAAAAAAAAATATGTTACCATAGTAAATCTTCTCAGAAAATGCAAAAAACCGAAAAAACTCGAATTCGATAATTCGAATAATTTTGAGCTATTTATTAAAATTAACACTTTAATTACTCGAAAAACGTTAGATTACATGTAACATTGATAAAAAAAAATTGCAAATAAATATACTACTACTATGGCCGATTTTCATATATATTTTATACATTTCAAATATATTTCAGATATATTCAAAATATATATTTTTTATAGATTTTTAATATATTTTTTATGTATTTTGAAATTTTTTTTTTTCTTGGGTTTAACTAAATTTGTTTGTGCAAAATTAAGGAGATTATTATTTTTTTATCTTGTATTAAAATATCATTTAATTTCAATCTTTAGGTTATGTTACGTTAATCATACTATTTTTTAAAGAAAATATTACGATTTTTATGTTTGAGTTGATTGATACACATAAACATAGAGATAGTATTTACCTTCCTATGCAGATTCGAAAAGTTTTTTTTTTTTAAGTAAACTTGTCACAATTATCTTCAAGAAACTCAGCGTGCACGTGTATTTTTATAAACGATGTTGTATACTGTACTATATTTCGAATACTGGTTAGGCTAACGGTTGTAACAGCTGCTACGAAATAGTAGGTATGTATGTAGTAAGACCCAGACCCGCCTAGCCCCTTCCCCACTTCTCCATGAAATACCTTTTGATGGGCTACAATTTTTCGTAGGTCACTCAGGTATATAATTTATCTTAAAATAGTTATAAATAGGCATCTACGCATATAATTTAAAGAAGATTCGACAACTTTCTCCAAATATTGTAGATGTCTTATTAAATATTAATTTTATTAACTTATTTTTTTTTTTTTTTTTTTTTATGGATGTAACATGTAATCTAACGTTTTTCGAGTAATTAAAGTGTTAATTTTAATAAATAGCTCAAAATTATTTATATTAATTTAAAAAAAAATCGCATTCGAGTTTTTTGCATTTTCTGAGAAGATTTACTATGGTAACATATATTTTTTTTCACCATCGGAAAGTAGAGATTTCATTGAACAGAAAACATACCAACTTTTTATAAAAAGCTGATATTTTGACGGGTGAATTTTCGATTGAAAATTAGGGTGTTTTTTCGATATTAATTCAAAATAAGGTGAAACAATAAATATTTTTAATCAAATAAATTACAGCGTATTTGGGACATAAAAAGGTAAGTTTTCACCAAATTTCGTAAAAAAAGTTTTTTTTTTGTAAAAGATAAAAATAAAAAACCGAAAACTTGGTTTTTTGAATTTTTCACATAAATTTTGAGGTTATGTGAAAAAAGTGTAAATACAAAAGTTTTAGAGCTTTTTATTACCTATAACTTTGCCATTTGACTTTTTTCGATAGGACTTTTAGTTTTGCCGGAAATCGAGAAAAACCGTTTTTTACCCTTAAAAACTCACCCCCATCCCCTTCCCGACCTCAGATCGCCCGTAAATTATTTTTCCTTTCATTTTTATAATATTCCCCTCCTTTTCTAATGGGTTTCATCCTACTATTATTTTTTTTCACTTTTTATTATTTTTAAAGGCTTCTCCCTGGTCTATAGAGTGCCCAGGCAGTTAATAATGTGTCATGCTCTCTCTAATGTCTCTCTGATGGTGGCACATGTGTTGGATCATTCGGTTCCCTTCATGATGGTTGATCTGAGTGGTGCCGATCTATGTGTCATGTTCGTGAACGGGCGCCGTCAGTTGGGATTGGTCATAACTTAGCTGCCTCGGCCTGTTTTTAATTGCCTATGTATTGATATTATTTTTAATTGTTTGTTTTACTCTAGACGCTTTTACGTGCACGTCTTTTTACATCGTTCTCACATATATGCATTTTTTTCCAACAAGAAACGATGACCAAAAACTTGTAAAACACTTTTTATTTTAAAAGAGTAAGTGTGGAGTTTCTTGTTCATTCTTCTCCATAACAAGCTACATTTCCGAATGAACGGTGGACGGTAGGATCAATTATTGTTACATTTTTTTTTTTTTTTTTTTACTTTCAAAAGTGCCGCTTAATGGCTTAATTGAATAAATAAATTTTGATTTTGATTGATTTTGGACTACAAGACTTACGGCAATGCGCCATCGGTACATGGTAGACATCTCACCCATACTTACAAAGTGTTTTGCAAATACTTTCATGCGTACAGCTACGGACTGAAATTCCCTGCCGGAGTCTTTGTTGCCTGATAGTTACTACCTAGGGATCTTCAAGTCAAGAGTGAATAGGTAACTTCTAGGCAAGCGGGCTTCACCGTCGACCACATCATCCCTTAATATCAGGCGAGATAATGGTCAAACCTTTATATTATTATATATATGCCAGTAATTCTGACTTCATACTTGTACAATCACGAAACTGATTTGATCTGATGATTTTGAAATTGGCAGACAATTTGCTGCGTGGAAATGCGAATTGCTACTGATCATAGATATAATAAACATATTCGGGCTACTAAATTTCTTTAAATCGTCATTGCTACCTGCAGGTGGTTACAGCTGAAATAATCGGTCGATATATATATCGATGATTTTAGACATAGTGATGAAGACTGTCAGATGAGCTAGTAAACCGACACTACAGGTGGACAATTACTACTTATGTCCGATGACCATGATATGACAGCCCCCTTTGACCAATCCTTGAAACTGCCATCATCAATTTAACATGCAAATTGATGTCTGACGTATTAGTAGACGATTTGTATAAATATAACATCAAGTTTATGGATTGATAGTCTGACGTCACTTTTTAAACATGTTTGGTATTTTTACACCGCCTGTGCATTGTCTGCCCAAGAACAGCACAATAGATCTGGATTTAAATACGAAATGCAATGATTTCAAATTGATTTTATGTTCGAAATTCCCGTGAACAAGAAAACTGTGTAAAATCAGTGTCGGATACACTTTGAAAATCAACCAATAATACTGAATGAATTTTGAAATTATCATTGCTATGTACGATCGTAAGGGGAAAGAGCACACGACGACACGACGTAGTAAGATATGAACTTCATAAATGCAAACTACTCGGTAAATCATAGTTTACCTACCAACCCACAAAATCTTTGTTAAGATAGTATATTTGATTTTATTATCTCTTAATAACTAATTCTTTAAACATTCCGTTACTCAATATGTGATGACCTTTTTATTGAAAGGAATTTAAAATATTATAGCCACTTTTAAATATCGTGATAAATTGGAGACAGCTCCTTCCAACCATTTAATTTATTAATAAAACCGAACATAACAATAAAGTAACAATCGTAGTAAAACGTGTTATTATTACAAACATTATCATAAATTACCTAGGAGGCAAAAGTGTCTTAAAAATTCGTAATATTATCAACTTTACATAAAATGTAGAATCTAGTAAAGACGTTATGATTCACTTTAATTATGTAATTGCAAGGTGAATTTGGTAGATAAGGAAAACAATGGTAAATGAGGAAAAGTCGTTTTCCTAAGATCGTGCGTAGTGGTCTATTGTGGAAGGTCTTTCCTAACCTCTTAAAACTGGCTGCTGTTTGAAATAATTCGAACGTACACAATAGAAAATCTTCATAAATAATACACGACAAAACTGCAGTCATCATAAAAATGTCGCATGCATCAAATTGCTGACACAGCTTTCATTACATTCATTTCTATATCATTTCAACAAATTCATAACAAACGTTATATATTTATTCGACAAATTAATGCAATACTCACTTTTCAACGCCCATCTCTTGTTCATAATCAATCCATCCAGGAATTTGTATCCATGCTCCCTGCATGTCGTCTCCTTCACGCTAGCAACAGCACTCGTTAGGGACAGCAGATCACTCGCCAACACTACCGACGACGCGTAGTCAGGTGACTCTTCAACGTGCCTGACTGACCCATCCCTGTTCCCTATCTCATCCCCATAAGCATCATAAGACGAAGATTTTGCTTCTCTAAGAACCTTCGATTCAGCATCTTTCAGAGCCGTACTATTCCTAACTAATGCAGTCAACCGCGTTACAATATCCTTATCTACTCCCAAATTTTGTACAGTCCTGTTAAGAAGAGCTAAATCTCTTTCATTTAGAGTTCTGTTAGAATTTAATAAAGGTGATAATTTTTGTAGCACTCCCTTATTTAATAATGTAGTGTTAAAAGTTGTCGGATCAATGGCGGCGGTAGCCGCGCACGCGATTAGGAAAATCGCCGCGGAAAACATGACGTGCGCGCGCGCTTGCTCTAGCAATACTGAGGCTTCGATCCTTCGATCATTGAGGTAAGTCCACGCTATAGGTTCTGTCGCCTTTTTAATATTATAATAACTTCATTGTTTTTGATCGGTGGTTGATTATCTTTCGATTCTGGATGGTTCGATTTGATTTTTGTTTTAAGTCATGCATATTTGGGCTGTAATTAATTTAGGGTTTGATGCAAATTATATTAAAAATTTATGTTAGCTTTATTTATTTGGGTTTTGTTATCCCTTTTGTTTCATGTCGATTGGACTACTTCATCATATACTCGCTATATTGTTCGACATCCCAGGAGGCTTAATTAATCATAGTTTAGCAAAACAATTGGTCAATGACATAATGTTATCAAGTTGTGGGTTAGTCTAGTATTGTGTATTGTCAATAATTCATAAACAATGATGAACACTTTTTAAATTGTGTGCTAAGCAGTAACTACCTAAAGAAATACTGAAATGTATCTAAAACATCTAAGACAAAGTCTCCGTCTGCGGATCTAGCCTTCAAATATTTTAAGAACTGGATCTTTGAATACTATTACAATTTTTAATAAATGTTTCGGAATTTTTAGAACTTATACTTGACTTTTAGGCGATTATTTAATCGGTTAACCTTAAAATATATCTATTTTCATTCTTAAGAAGATTTTTATTTTGCGTTAGGGATTTTAAATATATATGATAGCGTTTTTGGCACATTCGTGCGGGTTTCAACGAAGTTTAATTATTATTTTTAATGATAAATTACCAAAACAGTTTTTCTAATATAAATTAACCGACTTCAAAAAAGGAGGAGGTTCTCAATTCGTCGGAATCTTTTTTTTTAAATTATATTACCAGATTACTCAAAGACGCCTAGACCGATTTGAAAAAATCTTGCTTTGTTTGAAAGGGTATACTTTCAAAGTGGTCCCATAGTCACCAGGTCAGGATCTGATGATGGGATTCTGGAGAAATCGAGAGAACTCCTCAAGAATTATAGACATACATTTAGCGATTTTGGTATTTTCATCAACAATGCAAGCATTTGCACTATGAAAGTATCATTTAGTAAAGCGGAACTGATGAAGAAGACCGTAGAGGGAGGGTCACTGAAACTCCTTAATTTGTCACGGGTATAACATATCTCGAATAGTTAACCGACTACGATGAAGTATAATATAATATAGCCCTTTATTCTGAATTGTTTGATTTGTTTTGTATTTGTTACAGTATGTCACTCAATTACGTGTGCCTTTTGGCAAAGGCCTCCTCTAGCTCTTTCCACTGATTTCTATCACGAGCCTCCAGTTGGGGCCCGCTGTTTGTTTCAGCTCGTCCTCCCATCTTCTTATCTGTTGCCCCTTGCTGCGTTTACTGTCCCTTGGGTACCAATCAGTCATCACCTTACCCATTTCTCTATACTTGATCTCATCATGTGGCCAGTCCAATTCCATTTTTGTTGGTCAATTCTGGTCAAGATGTCCGTTAGTTTAGTTTTAGCTCTCAGTTGTGCATTTCTTACATGATCTGCCTTACGTATGTTTGTCATGCTTCGTTCCATGGCTCTTTGGCAGTATTGCAATTTGTTTCTGTGTTGTTTTGTGAGTGCCCATGTTTCGCATCCGTATGCAATACAGGATAGTATGCAGGTGTTGAAGACTTTTCTTTTCATAGCTATTCCTATGTCACTGGCTTTCATGATCTCTTTTAGAATCCAGTACTTTCTCCAACCACTTGCTATCCTTGTGTAGATTTCCTTGCTGGTTTGATCTTTTGGTGATATTATTTGGCCCAGATAGGTGTATTCATCTACATACTCCAGTGACTTTGAATCCACCTCTATTGTTTTTCTATCCGAATTGGTTAGCAGCTTTGTTTTTTTGGTGTTCATGGACAATCCGACCAAAGCACTTTCCTTGCTTAAGGCTTGGATCATAAGCTCAAGATGACTTGGGTCTTCCTCGAACAGAATCATGTCGTCTGCGAATCTGAGGTGATTAAGTTTTTGACCGTTGATGTTGAGACCCAGATGTGCCCAGTCCAGTTTGCGAAATATATTTTCCAGGACAGCAGAGAATAACTTAGGTGACATGGGATCGCCCTGCCTGACGCCTCTCCTGACTTCAAACTCGGGCCATGTCTCTTCTAACTGTATTTTTGCTTTGCTGTTCGAGTATATTGTTTTAATCAGTTCTATGTATATTCCAGGTATGCCTTGGGCGGCCAGACTTTGCCATATAGCTTCATGACTTATGCTATCAAATGCTTTATTATAATCGATGAACGACATGTAAAGTATTTTATTGTGCTCATTGTATTTTTGTATTATCTGTTTCACTGTGTGGATGTGATCTATAGTAGAGAATTTTCTCCTAAAGCCGGCTTGTTCCATTGGTTGGTTCTCCTCCAATTTCAGGTTTATTCTTTCGACTACGATGAAGTAAATACTAATAAATAATTGGTACTTATGAAAATGGTACCATCGAACTGATCTGATAATGAACTGGAACTCGTACGTAATAGAGCAATGTATCCTAATCGTGTTTGGGCTTATTAGAATCGTCGTGCGATGTACTTTGTCAATATATGATTTATATGATAATTTGAGGTACCTACCAAAACTAAAAAGAGAAAAATGAAAACTTTTTACTAAACATTCTTTTCTTCAAGCGGTGTCTTTGTTATTTATTGCTTTTCATTTTTCGACACCGACTTCGAAAAATAAAGTTATTTTTCGCTTTATAGTGTATTGCTTTGAAAGAAAGAAAGAAAGAAAACATATTTATTTGTGACCCGCACAGGAGACACGAGAAATAAGCATAAAAATTACACAATAGTCAAAATAAAAAACCCCGTGCGAGACCAAAAAGGCTCCTATCTCAGCATGCTCAAGTCTGTTTATTCTTTTAAATGGTATTTTAGATGATTATCTTTAAACAACTCATCTCATATTACAATTTATAAATTACTAAGCCCTCAAGGAAAATGAGTTTTGAATCCCCTGCTAAGTAGTAACAAATACTGTGTCCCCTACTACTAAGAAGTACTGCTTGTTTTTTTATTATTTGTATGTTTACGCCTGCGTCTAATTTATCAAAATAGCATGTATTTAGCTCTTTACCAATACGCCTGTCGCTCGTTCCTATAACTACCGGTATGGTTTCTGTAAGTGTAGGTGTTATATATCATGGAAATGCAGAATTACTATTTTCGATAAACCAACCTATAAGGTAGATATAAAATGAAACAAGAAAAAAAACTCAAAAAGATAATTTAATTTAACATTTAAACAACGCTACCTTGAGTATCGAGAATATTGAGCTCCATTGCGATTTCCATTCGCGGTCCACTCCCATTCATCAAGATCGTGGTCATCCTCCCTAGACTGTGACCTCCTTTGAACGTAATGTTCTCTTTCCAACCAAGCTTCATCCTCTTCGTCTTCCCCACCTTCTTCTTCAATAATTTCCAAATCATCGTCGTTATTTCCACCATATTCTTCACCAATTTCTTCTTCTTCCTCCTCCTCTAGAATTTCTCCTAGTCCTTCGTTATCTCTCTGTGCTTCGTATTCTACTTCTGTTTCAGGAATTTCTTCTAACATTTCTCTGTGTGCTATAAAGTGTTGTCTGCTCCTTACTTGCGCCACTTCTTCATCTTCTTTTTCTTGTTTCTTTTTCTCTTCTGGTCCAGCGTCTGGTTCTGTGTCCTGTGTCTTTGTTGTGAATGTGAAGACTTTGTGCAGGTTTTGCATTGGTAAGACAAATGTTAACGTCAAAAGGATTGATGATAGTAATATTTCACATATTTCTTGGATGTCAATCTGTAATAGAAATAAACAAATATAATTTAATCAAAAAGATCATAAATTTTAAAAAGTTGTATTTTTTTTTTGTCATTAATATCCTTACCATAGATATCAAAGTGAATTCCTTAGAATATTTGACCGTACCGACGTTGGTGATAAACACGATGAACTGACAGAGGTAGATGGCGTAAGAGAGACGGCTGATCAGCACCAAAGGACGGCAGCATAAGAAACGTGACAGGAAACCTGTGGAACAAAACGAGCACAAACAATAATTATTAAGACAATTCATTTGATTTGCTACAAACATTATATATATCTAAACCTATCTACGATTCACACCCCTCCTATTAAGATACATTTTTAATGACATTCTGTTTTTGGGTTGATAAAATTTACCTAAATGGATATGACCTTCATAGAATACAGAGTGCCCTAGGGACCACTACGTGGCTAATTCCTAGCCCCGTCCTGAAAAAATTAACTTTGTGGACCCTGATTCATTGCACCAATTTGCCACTTACTAGTACCGCCACTGAGAAAGACGAACTCTAAACTAAGTACTATACAATGTGTTCGTACTCGTAGTAAGAAAACCTTTAAGACCGTAAAAAGCACTTAATTATGTCGGTCAAACCCACCATCCACCCCTACATGAGAGATTTAATGCCCATATTCTTTTATTGATTTCCATATATTAATTGCAAAAATTATAAAGCAAAAATGTGTAGGGGTTCCATTTAGGCAATAATAAAATTAAAACTAATTGGCTAGCAAGCTAATTGGTCTTCACACTGACAAAAGAATCAGACAGACAGACAGCTCTACTGTGATTCTCTTGTCAGTGTGTATAGACCAATTCAAAGACTATCAAAAAACCCATAAAACAAGTGCCATGCAAATTTCGCAGATTAAAAAAAATGTAATAAAACTTGTGAATTTACGTTTAAAATTTATCTTTTATGGCTCAATACAAAATACCTTATCTTTTGAGTGTTAGATGAATACTTTTGTAGATTATCTATGCTGTGGCCGCAAAAATAACATTATATGTACGCCTCTGTGAGACCTAGGTCCAAAGTTATGATTGTTAGATTAAGTGGATATCGTAATAAGACAAGTACTAAAATTGCTCTATCTTTGAGGGTGTGGTGAATCCACTCCTTATGTGGGGTATTTTCATCGATAAAATAACTGTATTTTAAGATTTATTACAACAGACCGGATACATTGTACAGTTTAAAATTCTTACCATTGCTAATATGCACAGCATAGATCACCCACGCAATAGCAAGGGCTGAGGCGATAGGTGCTAGTGATGCGTACTGAGCAGCGAATGAGGCGCTGTATCGGTACTGGAGAGAACCGGAGTCGATGCCTGCCCACCACACAAGACACCATAGCGAAATGCTGGATAACCAACCAATGGTGAGGATGAACTGTAAAATAATATAAATAAATATTAAAATAATATCAACAATAACAAAAAAGAACACTAAGCCAATATAATCGACGAATCCTAGTATAGTTATATAAAATGAAAGTACGTACATTATATTTGTTCATGACTAATTTCTCAATAATTGAATGGATTTAGATGTAGAATAGAGATTGATTATGGCCTGGATTTGACCATAGAATACTTTTTATTCCGGTAATAAGTTGTCGCGAGATGATATTAGAATTTTACGCGAATGAAGCCGCTGGCGGATGCTAGTTATCTATAAAGCTCGCAGGGTAATTTGGAAGATGATTAGATACTGACAAATTGGAGAAAAAGGCTCTAAAAATGTTTAACCATCACTTTATGGCAAAGTGTCGATAAGTGACGTTAAAGAGACCAATCTTTTTAGCCAAGAACTGTAGTGATTATTATCCACTTCAGGACAAAAGGAATAACTTTGTGTAATATAAAATTATGTATTTGCCCCTGAACTCAAATATGAAAATTTTGTTCTGCGGTTACGGCTATCAGCGATGTGGCGTTTTTAACAATGTTTATTGCTGATAGAATAATTATCATTTTGCTTATTTTTAAATCCACATGGGTTTTCCACGTGTCATACGATTATTTCTAGATATTAATAGCACATCATTTTTCTGTATAATTATAGCATTTTGTACTAAAATGACTTGACTTATAATAATATAGTGTTGGCGTGCTGTATCATATCTATCATCATCAACATCAAGTGTGCAATATTGTTGTTGTTTTTCTTATTTTATATTTGTGCAATTTAGTTTACAGCATCTGAACTTTGACTTATTTATAAATAGTTTCTGCCAGTGATTTCCCCCGTGTGACGATCAAAATGATCCCACGGGTAAGTTCTACTGAGAAAAAAAAGTATCACATGTATTGTCTGAATCCAAGTCTTGATCTAACCGTGAATCAAGTTTCGTCCTAATCCGTTTAGCTGTTGATTAGGTGATTGATTGACAAATATCCATACATCTACAGACTTTAACATATAAAATATTAGCAGGATAAGATAATTATACAATCCTTATGTTCGTATCTACGCACATATAATGATCGCGATGGCTCCTTATGAAAGAATATTTTGGTTATGACTAATTATTATATCCCATTCATTCATTTCTGATTGACTGCAGTTTATTTTCAATAGTTTTTACTGTCAATACCTAAAAAATCAGTATCATCATTAGGTTTCTATTGATTTTCACTATTGTATCGACGTTGGCTTATATTATTAATTTAAATAGACCAAAATATATAGTCTATTTATTTATTTATTTATTTAGACTTCATGCACAAAAAGGTACAAAGGCGGACTTAATGCCTTAGGCATTCTCTACCAGTCAACCTAGGGTGGTGATGAGACAACATGGCAGGTGCATAGTTTTATAAAAAAATTGCTAGTAGTTATTATACTATAATAGGTACTAATATTGTTTCGATTTCTGACTTATTATCACTGTACTGTGTAAAAAAACATTTAATACAAAATATTTAAAAATATATTAAATTAATTAAAACTTTATAGCATCAAAGTGACAGTACAGGGGCAGCTCCCGTATTTTCGGAAATTTTCATCTCAGTTAAAATCTGTTAAAAAAACACCTGTAATCCCAGTAGACATTGGTTGTCGCCGAGATGACATTGCGACTTGAATATGAGCGTTTTTTTATGATGAAAATTCTGTAGACCCTCGTAAAAAAACATTGGTTTCTGAAACTTGACCCTTATGAAACATGTCCTCAATGTATCTCACCTTGCCATGTTCCACAGGTTTCTTCAAGGCTAAGCCAAGACTGAGCCCAACCAAATAAGGGGTAGAACGATGAAGTACCGAAGTGTAGCTCAAACGCGCCGTCCGATACAGCTGACTCACACTGAAAAGATGCATACATAATCATTAATCAGCCTTTGAATATGCCCACTGCTGGGACACAGGCTCTAGATAAAAAACGGGTTGCTGGATGTCAATTTTTTTTGGTACTAGGACATGCTGGTTTCCTCACGATGTTTTCCTTCACCGTCTTTAGAGCAGTGGTGATGAATTACACAAAGTAGAATGCCTGCCCAGGTTTCAACCCACGACCTATGTTACATATGTAAGGGCCGTTGTAACTGAGCGACTACTTCTCTCAAAACATGACGAAATTAAAATTCTTAAGTGACAACTAACTTGCTTCAACTCGTAAAGTGTGCATGTTAAAGTATCAGGGTTTTGTAAACAAGTTCAGGCAAGAGTTCAAAAGTTGAACAGGCTTGAGTTTTAACTACGGTATTATGTGAAGAAAATGTTGAAGGGTTTTGTTTTACCAACTTTATTGAACATAGGAGCATTAAATAGCTAAAGTAAAGAAAAAGGTATTGATGTTGAAAACGAAAAATCATATCTATTCATTTATGACTGGTATATTACAATTAATGGTTTACAGAACAATTTATCAATCAATAACATTGACATATTGACTATAAGAGGCTCTAGACATTTGGTGAGTGAAAACGATTGTAAAAAAGTCAAAAGATATAATAGACCATATGGACCCCTTTTCCGCACTTAGACTCCAATTTGGTCCGTTATGTGTGCAGGTCTGAATGGGCCGTAATGGCCTTCACCACGTGGGCCCTGTGCAGGTTGGTGGATTTCATAATTATGTCTTCAAATTGTTGGTCCTAAAACACGCCGGTTTCCTCACGATGTTTTCCTTCGCCGTTTTGAGAGCAATAGTGATTGTGATGATTGATTGTGATGATTGTTGTATGGGAGCCCGACTTATATTTTTATTTTATTCTGTTTTTGGTATTTTGTTGTTGTTATAGCGGCAACAGAAATACATAATCTGTGAAAATTTCAACTGTCTAGCTATCATGGTTCATGAGATACAGTCTGGTGACAGACAGACAGACAGACGGACCGTGGAGTCTTAGTAATAGGGTCCCGCTTTTATCCTTTGGGTACGGAACTCTAAAAAAGATGTTTATTTCAATTACAAAGGGCATTTCGATACATATTATTAGAGATTAACTTTTAAGCAAGGAAATAATTTAAAATGAAATAATTTACACAAAAAGTAAAGCGCCTGCCTGGGTTCTAAACCACGATCATCGACTTGTAAGTCGTGGCCTTTACCACTGGGCTACCACTACTCAAAAAGTCAAGGGATTGATTATGTATTTGACATTTTGGTAGTGAATGTCAATCCCATACAATTTGGACTTTTGGTTAATCCTTACCGCGATAGAACGCAACTTTCTCAAGGCCTTAAGTTGATATTTAAAAACAATCTCGACACTAAAGTTTGCGAAGGACAACATGACAATATTTTTAACTTAGTAAATTTAATTTTGGAATGCTCGAGTCAATGTCAATTGAGTGAAAGCAATAACTATCAACGATCAGATAAATAAACACGATATTTAATTATTATCTTTTTTAAGTTTTCAAAATAACAACACGTTATCGTGAAAAACCGATATATACGTTTTGCTAAAAACGCGAATGGGCATCATTACTGTGGATCGTCTACGATAATATTTTCATAATTTCAGTATGCATGATTCTATGTTACAATAAATGATCAACAAATATTTGCAAAAAAGATTAACGTGACAAAATTGTAAATAATATTTATATGGATACTCGTTTCAATGCAAATTGTACAAAACAAATAAAATTAAATGCCACTAGTATGTTGAGTTTTAGTCGTCCAAATTATTGCAAACATGGATAAATTAGTGTTCATTATTAGTGATAATGCCAATAAAACTGAAAAACCAAATTAGGTGCCCAAGGTTGAATCAAATTACCGCGCATTGTTCTAAAGGAGATCATTCAAGGTCCAGACTTTTACTTTTGATATGCGACTTAAGAGCCTTCCACTACTTTGGTTCCGTAAAACGGTTACTTTCTAAAGCATAGTCCTTAGTAACGGCTAGTTTTAAAGTATTGAAATAAAAATATGATTTATGTACATTATCGAATGCCCATGCTACACCCACTCCTATCAAGATCGGAGACTCTACACTCGGAAGTTGTGGGCGATCCAATTGGGTAGGGCCAACTTCGAGAAAGAGGTCAACCGTCGAATCCGACTCGGCTGGGCATCGTTCGGGAAGTTGCGCGGTATCTTCTCGTCCAACTTACCACACTGTCTCAAGACGACTGTGTGTTGCCAGTGATGACATATGGCTCTGAGGCGTGGTCGCTTACAATGAGCGTTATCAGAAAGCTTACAGTCACTCAAAGGGCAATGGAGAGGGCTATGCATAGTTTCCTTGCGTGATCGAATCAGAAATGTAGAGATCCGCAAGAAAACCAGGGTTACCGACATAGCCCGAAGAATTTCCAAACTTAAGTGGCTGTTGGCTGGGCACATTGCTCGCAGAACGGATGGCCGATGGGGCAGAAAGGTTCTGGATTGGCGACCGCGAACCGGAAGACGTTGCGTTGGAAGTCCTCCCACCAGGTGGACCGATGACCTGGTGAAGGTTTCAGGGATCCGCTGGTTACGAGACGAGCGTTAATATTGGGGAATATATACAATAAACAAAAACTTAAACTGCCGAAATTTGAGTGTACTACAGATGCATCTCTGCCTTTAACCCTTTGGAGAAAACAGGCGTGATGTTATGTTACAAAAAAAAAACAGTTATATTCCGATGTAATATATTTATCCATGTTGAAATATATTATTCTCTTCATTTTTAACCCCCGACGGAAAAAGAGCGGTGATACAAGTTTGTCGAGTATACCTGTGTGTTTGTGTATATTTGTATCTGTCTGTGGCATCATAGCTCTTAAACGGATGAACCAATTTTGATATAGTTTTTGTTTGAAAGGTGACTTTTTATCGACATTGTTTTTAGATATGTTTGATGAAAATCGGTTCAGCCGTTCAAAAGTTAAGGGGGGTTCACCGTTTGAATCGTGGTGTTTTCGCAAGATATCGTGTCATAATTACTTGTTCAATAGATTGTCGATCGAAGCGTGTCTACTACAAGATAATTTATGCAGTTTAAAAAGCATGCAATAAAAATATACATACATACATACATATCCATAAACTCACGCGTTTTTCCCATGGGGGTAGGCAGAAACTACAGAACGCCACCTGCTACGATCCTTACATACTTCTTTTGCTTCACTCACATTCATACATCTAGTCATACACACACGCCGGTTATGAGTACTGCGCACCTGGCCTTTCTGAAGAACATCACCTATAAGGTCTATGTATGTCTTTCTAGAGCGTCCCCTCCCGGCGTTTCCATTCACGTCTGCCATGTAAATACCTTTCGTTAGTCGCCTTTCATTCATTCTCTCAATATGACCAAACCATCTTAACATACTCTTTTAAATTTTAGTCACTACATCTTCTTTTAAACCACAACGTTGTCTTATTACCTCATTCCTCAATCTATCATTTAAAGTAATAAAAATATATCGGGGATTTTTTAATTTTACTTGTTATTATATGCTTTAGCACTTTCATAATCTAGCCCAGATTGAACGATCTCCAAACAATTACAAATCAAAAATGAAATCAAGAACATCACTATGTTTTATGAAATCTACATAACTAACTGAATAATTATTTTATTAATACCTACAATGAATACTTAAATAATTTGCAATAAAATGATTGACGTCAATATCAATCAATAGCACTCAATTGAATGTAAAATACTTATGTAAAAGACGTAATGACAGGTCGCAATGGTCAATAGAGACAAGTATAATGTGTTACATCATATATAAATGATCATCACATAATAACTTGTATCTTATATATTACAATAAGGATAAGACTTTACAGCTTTATCTGTCTGTGTTTATGAACTATACGTGACTTCTCAGGGGGTCAAAGTACATACATACATAAACTCACGCCTTTTTTCCTTGGGGGTACGCAGAAACTACAGAACTCCACCTGCTACGATCCTTACATACTTCTTTTGCTTCACCTACATTCATACATCAAAGTCAAAGTCAAATGTATTTATTTCAACTAGGCCAATATGCGGCACTTTTGAACGTTAAAATTTACATGTAATAAAAATTGATTCTACCGTGCATTCGGAAAAATAGTTTGATATGGAGAAGAATGCACAAGAAACTCCAAACTTACTCTTTTAAAAAAAATAAAGGCTTTTTACAATATTTACATAAGTAGTACATACATTAATAAATTCTTATACTTGAGAACGATGCACCCAGCACTACTACTCGTATACTAAATATAGGTACAAAGTATGACAAGCACTAACAGGTAAATTCCTTCACTTGATAAATAGGGACATGGTTCTCACATACTTACAAATATTGCAAACATAGGTAAATTACCTAATTCAACAACAACGGTACAGTGTGCGAGTCAATTTTTTAAACAAATAGAGAAAAAAATAAAGCGATACTATAATAATTATGAATATACCGTATACAAATTAACCTTCTACACTAAAGATTGCCCTACGGAGCAGGACCATCATGTTTCCAAGCATCTAGTCATACACGCACGCCGGTTATGAGTACTGCGCACCTGGCCTTTTTCAAGAACATAACCAATATTGTCTATGTATGTCTTTGTAGGGCGTCCCCTCCCGGCGTTTTCATTGACGTGTGCCTTGTAAATACTCGTACCTTTTGTTAGTCGCCTTTCATTCATCCTCTCAACATGACCAACCCATCTTAGCATACTCTTTTAAACTTTAGTCACTACATCTTCTTTTAAACAACTAAGGTCAAAGTACTCATAGATATATACAAACTAACTAAAAATATGTAAAAAAATACTGTTTATCTTATTTAGGTATGTTCATATAACTCGACAAAAATAGGGTACAGCTGTTTTTTTTTTAATGTTGAAAGTAGTTATCATAATAAAAGTTGTTTATCGTCATGAGCACTTTCAGGCCCCGTAATACTTCCAATGTATTGAAGGTTACCCTGTATGAACAGTAGTCTTGAAAATCAATGAAAACGCCTCTCGCTTCTGTAAATGTTTCAGTGACCTATTCGTTATAGTAACAATATAATATTAAACTTTATAATAAAACGCATAATCACCTGACTCCATGATAAGCCAGCATAGTCAACCGATGGTCTCGTACGGTGGTGTATCTTGAGTACGCTGCGAATACATGCAGTCCTGGTATGAGGATCTTGTAGAGCCCCACCTTGGCTTGCATCAGCCATACTAGCATGCAGCCAAGTATTGTGAGCTGCATGTCTAGGGCTAGCTGATGAGTTTGAGGTGCACACTGAAAATTCAAGAGGATTTCGTATTGTAAGAATGTTAGTAATATAAATAGTGGGAAAGATTTGGGCGACGTGCCTTACAAAAGGTTTGCGCCATGGGTGTTTTTTTCTGCGGAATCTTACAAGCATAATAAAGGGTCTTTCAACAAGGACGGGTCGATGTTAAAATTGAATAAAACAAGATATGTGTGAGATATTAACGAAATTTATTTTTTATTTAAAAGGCCCATTTATGCCAATTATGGATGGAATATGACATCGTTCAAATGTCCGCCGCGGCTTCGTATGGTGGCACGAATCCGAGAGGTCCAATTTTTAATGACTCTGCTGCATAGATCCGGCTGAATCCGAGCGATGGCCTGCGTTATGTTGGCTTTCAGGGCAACGGTCGAATGTGGTTTATTGGCATAGACCTGCGATTTCAGAAAACCCCACAAGAAAAACTCTAGCGGAACTCTAACTCTACCCTCAAACCGTTCATGCAGAATGTCGATTGTGTCGTTCGCTGTGTGGCAAGTAGCGCCATCTTGCTGGAACCACATGTCGTTCACGTCCATATTGTTCAATTCAAGCCAAAATAAATTGTTTATCATTGATCTGTAGCGCTCGCTCGATCTATGCAGCAGAGTCATTAAAAATTGAACCTCTCGGATTCGTGCCACCATACGAAGCCGCGGCGGACATTTGAACGATGTCATATTCCATCCATAATTGGCATAAATGGGCCTTTTAAATAAAAAATAAATTTCGTTAATATCTCACACACATCTTGTTTTATTCAATTTTAACATCGACCCGTCCTTGTTGAAAGACCCTTTATTTGGAGCTTTGCCTAATTCTGAGTGGGCATACCTCATCTATAGTAGTAAGTAGATGCGGGCAAAATTAATAACTTTCAGCCACATACCTGTCTGATTCAGAAACCCGCTTCTCTATTAACTCATCTAAAGTTCAACTTCTTGGGTTAATATTTCCATTTCACTTTGTATTATTAATCAGCAAAGACCACATCAAACTAAAGTGTCGTCCGTAGTATCGGTGCAAAGTTTTCAGAATAATGAAATTCATATAAGTTTCGCACTAGAGCCCCCTATTAAACAACTTACCATATCTTCAAAGCCGAAGTAGTTCTGCACATACAGAAGGTTCCACCACCAGCCTTCCTGGCAGACTTCAGCATTCTTGGTGACGAAGGTGCCCCACATGGGACCACTGGAGATATTGTCCCAGATGTACGCATAGAACAGTGTCACAGCCAGGAGTGCTGGTGTCAACCTGTGAAAGAAAATAAGGTTTTAAGGGAAGGATTTCATCATAAAATTGGTTTCATGGATTAATTAAAAGCCATGGTTAACGCAGTGACTGTACTTTGGTTGCTGTGAAAAAAATCATTTATTTGTAAAACATAGGTAATAATTACATGCAAGATCTTAAAAATTTGGTAGTGCGCTATGTTTTGCCATTTGGCATACAAATTATAAAATAGAAATACGATTATATCAATGGGTATTGTTAAATCTATATACTTATACTAATATTATAAAGAGGAAAGATTTTTTTGTTTGTTTGTTTGTACCAAATAGGCTCCGAAACTACTGGACCTATTTAAAAAATTCTTTCACCAATAGAAAGCTACATTATTCCTGAGTGACATAGGCTATTTTTTTATCCCTAAAACGGGTCCTGTGGGGTGGGCCACGGGAGCGAAGCCGCGGGGAATAGCTAGTATAATATTATAAAGAGGAAAGATTTTTTTGTTTGTTTGTACCGAATAGGCTCCGAAACTACTGGACCGATTTAAAAAATTCTTTCACCAATAGAAAGCTACATTATTCCTGAGTGACATAGGCTATTTTTAATCCCGAAAACGGGTACTGTGGGGTGGTCCATGGGAGCGAAGCCGCGGGGAACAGGTAGTTAAAATATAAATTTACTACAATATTATCATTATTTACGTATTTGAGTACCTTATGTATTAACACATGCATGCAAGTTAAATTTTATTGTTCATAATCAAATTTATTTCATGTCAAAATTTAAAGTCTATTCAATTCGAAAAAAAAAATAAGATTAATGGAAAAATTACAATTTTATGTCAGCATTATACCTACATTTAAAGAGATTCGTCATTAAGAAACTCGTCTAGAGTATAATAACATCTTTGAAGCAGTAACCCGTTAAGCGTCTTTTTAAACTTCTGCAATGGCATACATTTTATTTCATCGGGTATCATAATACACGTTTAGATATGGCTGTCAATAGTATTATATATTAATTACCCACGATACAGACTAATCTTCTAATGATACAATTTTTTTTTTAAATCTGGTCCAAAATTCTTCATAGAATTTTTGTCTAGTATCAAGTTTATTTTACAGACTGTTTAGATAGTTAAAGCGAAGGTCATCATCTGCCTAGCCCTTTTCCCAATTATTGTTGAAGTCGGCTTCCAGTCTCACCGGATTCAGCTGAGTACTAGTGTTTTACATGGAGCGGCTGCCTATCAGACCTCCACAACCCAGTAACTGGGTAACACGATACCCCTTGGCAAGACTGGTGTCAGATCTCAGGCTTCTGACTGCCCGTAACGAATGTCAAAGATCTTCAAATGACAGCCGGGACCAACGGCTTAACGTGCTTTCCGAGGCACGGAGGAAACTCGGTATGTTGAAATGGTCACCCATCCACGGACCGACCTCGTCAAGCGCTGCTTAACCTTGAAGATCGACCCGTACGGCTGTTATTATTTAGCCACGAGCTCCTCATAGTTAAAGGGAAGGTAAAAATCTTAAAACTTTATTATCTTATTTAATATTATAAATTTGAAAGTTTTGATTGATGTATGTTTGTTACTTAATCACGCTAGAACGGCTGCACGGTTCTGGATGAAATTTGGCACAGACAGATTATAGTCTGGAATAGCACATAGGTTACTTTCATCCCGGTATAATTTTCCGTTTGGATAAGAAAACACTTTTTACGCGGGCGAAGCCACTGGCAGAAGCTAGTTAAACATAAAGAATACGCAGTAGCATTAAGATTTCTTTAAGATAGACAAAAATAATCTTCATTCTTTTATTGTATTCTACATATTTTTTTTTTTATTTATTGGTAGGCTCGCGTTTGACCACCGTTTTATTAGTCTGGGTTTGAGCTATTCATAAACTTGCTAATCTGATTGGCTTGTCCGAGATTATTAAGTTATTATTATACAGATTTTAGGGAAATAGAAAATTTTAATATGCTAGATTCGGAATAAACGAAAGTCCGAGATTAATGCAAATGATTATAGCTTATTACAAGTCAATGACCTTAAATACCCCGTGTTATGTGCCCATAGGTACATATTATTATAGTGTATCAAAAAGTTTCTGGGCTTAACACATAACTGTAATTTATTGGGAGGTAGTTGAACTTAAGTAAGTTCATAATTTGCTTGTAGGTAAAGATCACCTGTTGGTCACCTAATGTTTTAGAATGAGTAGGTAGGTCAAACTACATATCTTTAAAGCATGAGCATACAAAATGATCCATGGACTGAAATTTAATGCAATTAGGATTACAGGGTGTCTTTTCCCCCCCGGTGGGTCCTGCATTGTCGAGGGTGGGGCTCAGTAGCAGTAGTTTGGTTACCTAATGTGAAGCGAAAAGGAACCCGAGGAGGTGTCGCTCGTCTGCGGCTTTTGCTGATTAAGCCAGCGACGTAGCAGCCAACAAATTGGTTGCGGTGCCGCTTGGTAACAGAGGCAACATCGCAACTGAGGCGGGCCGCGATGTCGTATGGAGGCGTGCGATATCACGGCTGAGGGTAAGACGCAGCGGCGGGAGGGGAGTGCCGGCATTGCGGTGCGCCGCACTCCCTACCTTCCGTGGCCTGGACAGGGTCGCCACCGACTGATGGCGGACACGGTGGGGCTGCAGGGGAGGTTCCTATCCCCTGTGACCAAAAGTGATAGGTGGCGGGGCCACTGACCTGACCCGTCATAGGGGGGCTTAGGGTGTCATATTCGGGATCGTCTTGCACCCATGTGCTTGGGTGGCTTTTGGTCCCTTGGGTGGTCACGGCGTGCAAAGTTTTCTGGTGCGCCGGTGATGGGGGGTATACCCCGGAGGAGAGTCTGGTGACGGACGGCCGCGGCGTGTTCACGGTGAGTGATAGCGCGTGCCCGTGTTCCCGCCATAAGCGGTACAGGAGGACACCTTAGAATTTTAGTGGGTTAGAGACCCACATAACTGCGCTATCTCCCCATGGTAGCGCAGCTTGCATGAGCATTTCTCAATTACAAAATAAGAAAGTGTGACTTTAAATCATTTGCAATATATCAGGGAGTGAAAGTACCTACGCACTTTACTGAAAAAATGCTGACGAATCCATAAGACACTCTGGGTCAGTATTGAATTAATTGTTTTATTATTATTTTATGACTGTGATATGTGGCATAAAAAAATAATCAATGATTATAGATTCTCCGTATATGTTAAATGGTAAAGTGAGACCTGATATAACAAAACAAAACATGATTCGCAGAGTTCAATTGCTCTTTACAATAAACAAAAATAAGCCAAGATCATATAAAGTTATGGCCCAGTCATTGCTAAATCAATAAGGCAAACGAGTGCAATGAATTTAGAACTAGGTATATTGACTAACATACAAACACACTAAGAAGACTTATCTAAATAATATCAGACACAATATTTTCCTACTGTAAATACATTTGTCAGAAATGACGGTTTTTAGGGCAATAACACATTTTTTTATGAAACCTTAGGATTTTTAATTATGTATTAAAAACCAGTTAGCATGATGTGGCTGGTTTGATAGTTTTACCATTAAAGGGAAAGACATTAAAAGAGAAACATAAGTTTTACATAAATTAGGGAAAAAACGTTTTTAACCGGTTTTTATGTTTTTTAATGCCCATGTTATTTTGTTGTTAATTTTATGATGGGTTTTTCACAAGATTTCATCAAATATTCCCTGTCTATATTTAGGTATTTAATGACAAAAACAAAACTATTAGAGTTTTCGAGAAAAACCGCAAATGTCACTTGTGGTTTTTTTTTACCTGTGGGATCTTAAAAATAAACGAACCTGTAACTGTTTACTACGTAACATATTTATGGCAGGAAACTTCCGTAATGTCTAAATGAATAACTTATTTGCCTAATAAAGCAAATTGTAGGTTCAGGGTTGGTAACGTCTCGACTTGGTCGTGGGTTCGAAACAAGGCAGGCATTTTGTGTAAATTATTACATCACCACTGAAGTGAAGGGAAATATCGTAAGGAAACCGGTATGTCCTAGAAACAAAACTTCGTAGACATGTGACATCCACCAACCCGCACTGGCCCGCGTGTTAAGCTCATTCCATCTCATAGAGAGGAGGCCTGTGTCCCAGCAGTTGTAACCCTTAAAAGGCTGAACATGCCATGCTAAACGTTTATATTAAATTACAATACATAATATGTGTCGGATCATGTCATGATTTGTTTACTTAAAATGATACACAAGTACTTTGTTTGGTACTGGGTAGAGTCTGGGTGGCTGTTCATTTTAGAGCGACAGTGATCGTTCGAACATGGCCGTGGCAACATGCATGGCCGGTATGGCCTGGGAACTGCCCGTGTTTCCTTTTGAGTCCAGAGTATTACTTAGTAACATGGTGATAGTACTCTGTAACGAATTATAACTGTGTAGAAGTTACAGGAGATATTTCTCTAGTTTACCCGTATCCCAAATTCTGCGCCCACGACTATAATCTAACACCGGTATGTCACTAAGTAGGTCAAATCATGGTCCTATATACCTGGATCTGACATCAGAAGTGAGATACGAGCGGGCTGAGAAATCTCCTGATGAGTGAAAACAGTGAGAATTGTTATTAGTGTGGACTCTTTAATAACAGAGTTGCTACATTGTTGTGGATACCTATTTGCGTGTTTATTACTTGGTCAGAGCTACTGAGAAGCTCAATCGATCTGATCGGGTTCCCAATTTGAGAGTATGATACCATGGAGATAGCTAACCGCTATCTTGTCCTATGTTGTCAGACTGACAAAGATGTGAAATAATGTGTTTGAGTGAGAACGAGAAATGGTGACATCCCCGGTGAGTGAGTTACCTTTGATTGTATTACTTTGATGAAACGTATTTCTCGGTTTCGTGAAGTGCTGTTATGCAGTTTGAAGTCTATGCTATGTGACTTTGTTATTTTGAAGTTTTATTGCGATATTATCTACACGGTTTAATCGAATTTAATTTATTGGCTTTTAAAGAAAGATGCAGAAACCACAGGTATTGACATATCATGTTTCATTTGTCATTACATTGAATGTTTATCTTTAATGATAACACTATTCAATTTATTTCGTAACCATTGAGATTGATTAAATTGAATTACATCTGAATCTGTTAAATTGGTTTGCTAAAACATCTTAGAGACATTGAACACCGGAGTCAGTATTGCTCGGTTGTTATCACGCTTGGTCAGAAATTGAGAATTCATCTTCACTGTAAGATTCAGTCGATTTATAACAATAGTCACTTACAAGGTTTGATGACATGTTTTGTACTGTCTGTGTTTTGCTTGAGTAACTCTGCTTTCCCCTACGGACAGCGCGGGCGTGATGTTTGTTTTTATTATTTGACGAGCTTTTACGTATTGAAAGCAAAAAGTTGTGTACCTAGAGTGTAACGGTGACGTCGGTGTCAGCCAAGCAATTAAAGTTGTCCAAAACATCGATGTGGAAGTGATAGGGATGGGAAAAATTAAATAACATCAATGTGAGTGCTGATCTAGCCTTTACAAGCCACTCAGCAGATTAACGAGCAAGCAACTGTTTGGTGCTTGAAGAAGCAGTAGGATATGGCGAGTTGCCGTACATCCAGGATGGGTATTCATGTTGGTGAGCTGAGCTTCTGCGTACAACTAAAATTTACGTTAAGTAAAAGTACGTCAACTTAATTTGTGGTTAATGGTTGGTTGTGTGTAATTGTTTAGCTAACATCGACTACATTGTTAATTGCCCCTTTGGCCTCTTACCAACTAGCGCGACTGTTGAGTTCGGGGACCTGGGTTCGATACCAGGGTCGGACAGGATTTAATTCGGTTTTTCTGTTGGAAATTACTGTGGCAGCCCAGTCAGAAAGCATTATTATGAAATTGTTTACTGAATCAATAATGGAAAAGTATAAAGTTCACATAACAGATTTCATTTTGAGATAATGAATAATGTAAAGTCATGAGTATTAGGTTTCAGCTACGTTATCATGAGTGGAAACAAATGTTCGTTGTTTATGAATGTGAAACCACTGAGAACTCAATGCCTAATCTAAACAAAGTTTTACAGAGCTTGATTATTATGGCGGCTTAAGTCTTTGCATTGTAGAATCGATTACTCTTAACTTTCATAACACCAGATAAGCAACATGAGTTCCAAATAATACATCCGGACCTTTGTAACTTGACTACCTTAGCTCAAAGAGCTATTGTTGCGGACTCGTAGGAACTAGACTACGTAAGTGTTTACGTTAGTTGAACCGTGAGACTGTCGGGTCGGCATTGATAGAGCAATGGTTTAGAAAGACTTAGTGTAGTCGACGTATTTACATGGTTTGTAAATCAAACGAATTGCTCTTTTACTGAAAGTATTTATTGAGTTTTAAGACTATGAGATAGAATACGGTAGTGATGATAAAACACATGTCGAATGGATAGTCACTTACTGCTTACCATATCCTGAAACTGTAACAAAGATTAAGACAGTTTAGGCCTAGTTGCTTTTCCTTTGGCAAATTGATTTAAAATATGCCTGTTCATAGTAAATTAACTTCGTACATGACTTGGTTTGGACCAAATATCAAAAATAAACAGTAACAATTGAGTTTTGTAATCTATTGTGATACTCAGTTTGATGCTGATGATCGTGATGATGCGGAGCTGAAACAGCCTTGTTATTACTTGGTGTTACTTATTATAGTAAATCTATGTTGCGGAGTCTTGGTACTATTGAGTTGGCGTTTTAGAGTGGTGATTGCTGTTGAGCTTTTAAGGTAGTATTTTACATGAATGAAAATGCCTTGTGACGACAGATAGTTAACTCAAAAATAAATCTATCCGTTGGATATGGAACAACTTAACGAGTCAACTTTAGAGTAGATTTGAGTTCTTGAGTACGTAGGTAGTGGGTTTGGTATAAATCCTTTTATTTTGAAGTATTGCCAAAAGGCCGAACGAATGTTACGTAGGCCTTACGCCTAAAGACAGTTGTACGATAACGACATTGTAAGGAATTTTTGATGATGAGAGCAGATTGTTGCAAATATGCTCTTCCGAGTTTCAATGTAAACACTTTGAATTGAAGAAAAGAGTGAAATGGCGAAACAAGATGTTCTTACAGTAGTTTATGTTGTGATGATATCAATATTGATGAATCACTTGTTTATCTTTGATGAAGATACTTTTTGGAGTTGAAGGTGAATGGTCACCATCAGCTTAAGAAGGCATGTTATGTGTAAAAAAAAAAATATTGACTAAAGTAAAGACGAAAAAAAAAATTAAAAAAATAAAATAGAGTTGCATTGACATACACTCAATTTGACCTCAATATTGCAACTTAATTTATTACAAATTAGAAGGACCCATGTCATGTTGCCTTCAAGGATTTAGCTTTTCTTTTTTTGAAAATAATTAAAGCTGCAAATTCATTTTATTCATTCTGTACTACTACTAGAGCAGTGGTGGTATTAGCCGCGACTTGCAAGTTGTGACCCTTGGGTTCGAATCCGGGCAGGCGATTTACATTGTGTAAATTATTTTATTACCACCTCTTCTAAAAACGGTGAAGGAAAACATCGTGAGGAAACCGGCATGTCCTAGAACCAAAAAATCGAAGATATGTGATATCCACCAACCCGCACTGGGCCCGCGTGGTGGATTACGGCCCATCCCCTGTCACAGGGAACATTAATAAGGCTGATGATGATTAAGATGTACTACAATAATAAAAAATAAAATAAAAAATGCGATAGACAGATAACGACATGACTTTACTGTCTTAAGATATGATGCCACCAATTTGATTGAAATAAAAATAGTTCATAGTGTAAACACTATTGGAGTCCCATTCAGTATTGTGATTGATTAAGGTCGAGGTTTATCGAAGGAATTTTAAGAGTGATAAACAAAAGTTAACCTTTAACTCATTGCGTTTTATACGTGCAACTGGAATGTAGTATATTGAGCATACTGAAGCCTATAAAGATACGACCGTGCCTTAAGGTCTATAAAAAAAAAAAAAAAAAATGTGACGACTGTGTTTGTGTGTGTTAATAAGTACACCACTTGAACTGATGATAGACAAGAAGCGAGGCTCTTGTTCTTCATGACAAGTAGGTAGAAATGGAAGTTGTTATTTAGAAGCGCGGTAGGCAAATTGTTGAGTAAGATAAAGATGGTTTGATAGAGCACAGATAGACGAAAGATTTTTGTGCTGTAGTTTTGATTAAGAATAAAGAATGAAATAAAAAGAAACGTTAGTTTAAAGGTACCATTTAAGTTGATGAGGGGTTTTAACTATGCGTCGAGAGACTTAGTAGTCGAAATGTATTTACAAATGCGCTCTATCGTGAGCATTGTAGTGGAATTATAGGTAAGCCGAAAAGTCGGGTACCCATTAATGTAACTGAATGTAATATAGTGACTGGACTATGTATGGTAACAGAGATGACTTGACTGTGAACGATCACAGAGATGACTAGACTGTATGGTCAGTGAGATGACTGGTGTAGCCACGGGGATGGTTACGAGACCTGTTCACTGGGTTGAATATGGTTGTGTGAGCAGTCAGTGAGATGATGGTGTAGCCACGGGGATGGTTACGAGACCTGTTCACTGGGTTGAATATGGTTGTGTGAGTGGTCAGTGAGATGACTGCTGTAGCCACGGGGATGGTTACGAGACCTGGTCACTGGGTTGACTATGGTTGTGTGAGTGGTCAGTGAGATGACTGCTGTAGCCACGGGGATGGTTACGAGACCTGGTCACTGGGTTGACTATGGTTGTGTGAGTGGTCAGTGAGATGACTGCTGTAGCCACTGGGATGGTTACGAGACCTGGTCATGATGACTATGGTTGTGTGAGAGGTCACAGAGATGACTGCTGTAGCCACTGGGATGGTTACGAGACCTAGTCACTGGGTTGACTATGGTTGTGTGAGAGGTCACTGAGATGACTGCTGTAGCCACTGGGATGGTCACGAGATTTGGTCACTGAGTTGACTATGATTGGGTCACTGAGATGACTGCTATAGCCACAAGGATGGTTACGAGACTTGGTCATTAGGTTGACTATGATTGGGTCACTGAGATGACTGCCGAAGCCACAGGGCTGGCTGTGAGAGTCTAAGGATTTCTCTTAGTTAATTGAAGTCAGAATGACCGAACGGTTTTATTCTATGTTGGAAATATCTGGTATTGCAGATTTACACACGCGGACGTGTGCCACGTAGGATGGCCGTGTCGGATCATGTCATGATTTGTTTACTTAAAATGATACACAAGTACTTTGTTTGGTACTGGGTAGAGTCTGGGTGGCTGTTCATTTTAGAGCGACAGTGATCGTTCGAACATGGCCGTGGCAACATGCATGGCCGGTATGGCCTGGGAACAGCCCGTGTTTCCTTTTGAGTCCAGAGTATTACTTAGTAACATGGTGATAGTACTCTGTAACGAATTATAACTGTGTAGAAGTTACAGGAGATATTTCTCTAGTTTACCCGTATCCCAAATTCTGCGCCCACGACTATAATCTAACACCGGTATGTCACTAAGTAGGTCAAATCATGGTCCTATATACCTGGATCTGACATATGTATATGCAAATATTTCTGCTCAATCAAACGTGCGAAGTCTAGATGTCCGATTATTTACTTAACTTTATGGGCACAATAGTATCACCCTAAGATATATTTATCTTGGGATGATGTTTACATTTGTCATTCATTTAAATCAGTTTACTTTGTATACATCAGTAAGGTGCTTTATGCATTGTTTGAGAGAGACAAAAGATGCTGAATAAATTTCCCTGAATCAAAAAGGCGTCCAAGAGGAATCGTAGCTTCAAATCCGGGTTTTAATTAATTGATAATCTTTTAAGGCGTTAAAATGATTTATGAATAAATAAGCAGCAGCAGCAGCAGTTTTTTTTTCTTTTCTTTTTTATATAAACTTTGATTAAATATGAAAAAAATGCTGTCAAATATATTTGTTTGCATTACTCGTCAAGAGAACAGCTACTTTTTTTTATATAAGTTACTGTTGGCCCCATAGTGAGTGTTCTTGAGAATTTTCGGGTTATTGGACAATTCGCACGAATTTAACTCGCCCGTAAAGTGCGTAAGTGGCGATTCGCCTGTAGTTAATTTATCGGTGTGCGAATCGACCACTCCAAAAATTATGTAGTAGGCAATTCGCCCAAATTTTATTTTAGAGAACAAAAAATAAAAAAGTACAGTCGTGCTCACCCGTCTCGGAAATAATATGAAGAATTAATCGAAGATTATAGATATTTTACTAGAAACTAGGAAAGCAATGCTTTCAATAAGTAATTACCACTTATAACGTGGATATATGCCAGTTAGATAAGATAGACAGGTGACAAAATAATAAGAGGAAGACACCAATATTCAAAAAAAATAAAGAGAATGTTCTATACGCTATCAAGTCATTCCGGTACTGGTAAATAACTTAAGTACCAGGAGATTATAATCATGAGGAAGCTAGGCTGGAATCATGAGCGGTACAACCGGGCGATTTTAAATTCTGAAGTCCGAGTACACCGTTAGTCTCTACCGCTTATGATTCTATCCCTGCAAATACTTCTTCATGATTCTGGCCTCCTAATAGTTTGGGTATAAATACTTATTATGTCAACTTCTACCTAAAAAAGCAAAAGAGGAAGTTATATTTTATCATGTCATTAAACTCTCTACTGAATTTAATCGTATCTTTCATTTTGACGTCCTAAAAAAATAAATGTCCCAAGACTAGTAAGTACCTACTGAACCGTAGGTGCCATTTAATTTTGTGTAGCAAAATTGCGAAAAATATCGATAGTTGCCGTATGTGGCACATATCAGGTGACATTCAAACAGTTTCATTTTAAGTGGGTGCCCAATGTAGAATACGTGCTCAAATCATATAGTAGTAAAGACTTTTTGATTAATTTGTGTCTCATTTCATATCAATAACAATATTTAATCCTTAATACTTCTGTACTTGAGTGTACTTTATCATAACGGTATTACATAAAACACTACGTGTGTGCGAATCGCCTGCTACATAATTTTGGAGTGGTCGATTCGCACACCGATAAATTAACTTCGAGCGAATCGCCACAGAAAAATTAATATTTTTAAAAGGGGTCGATTCGCGCGAATCGTCCAATAACCCGATATTTTGCTAAATGAATTAAGAGTCACCTGTATAATTTTATATTCCAACATTTCTAACATAATTGGCACATTCTGCTAATATATTAAACAATACACGTGTCAAAATACCCACAAAGTATGTACAACTTATTAAATAGACATGTATTATTTTTTATTTAGCACCCAGGATATATCGAAACATTGCTAATTATTATGTTTTCGCACAGTGTCGTACCTTTGCTAATAATTTTGGTTTCAAATTAAGTCATACATAACATTCAATTTGGATACGTTATAGTAAACAATAGTACTCATAAATTCTGTTATATGTACTTATTAACTAATACCAACTATACTTTGTTTAATTTTAATTTGGTCTTGCAAATATGTATTTTGTAACGTTTTGCTAGATAATTGTGATGCGATAAAAATAACCTCAGACCTCCGTCATTTATGAACCGATTTGGTTTTTTAACCGACTTCAAAAAAGGAGGAGGTTCTCAATTCGTCGGAATCTTTTTTTTTATGTATGTTCCCCGATTACTCATAGACACCTGGACCGATTTAGAAAATTCTTCTTTTGTTTGAAAGGATATACTTCACAGGTAGTCAGTCAGTCATCTGGTCAGAATCTGATTATGGGATCCCAGAGAAATCGTGGGAAATCCTCAAATATAATATAGCGATTTTGGTATTTTCATCAACACACATCACATCACATCATCAGCCTATTAATTTTCCCACTGCTGGGACACAGGCCTCCTCTCTGTGAGAGGGAATGGGCCGTAATCCACCACGCGGGCCCAGTGCGGGTTGGTGGATGTCACATGTCTTCGAATTTTTGGTTCTAGGACATGCCGGTTTCCTCACGATGTTTTCCTTCACCGTTTTGAGAGCAGTGGTGATGAAATAATTTGCACAAAGTAAAGCGCCTAACCTGGGCTCGAACCCACGACCTACAACTTGTAAGTCGCGGCCGATACCACTGGGTCACCACTGCTCTCATTTTCATCAACAATGCAATAATTTGCACTCAGAAAGTATCATTTGGTGAAGTGGAACTGATGAAAAAGACCACTGGAACTCCTTAATGCTAAGTATGTCGCGGGTATAAGATATCTCGAATATTTAACCGACTATGATGAAGCAAATACTTATAAATAAATGGTACTGATAAAAATGGCACAATCGAACTGATCTGATAGTGAAGACGGAGGGCAGGCACTGGAACTCCGAAATAAAACAATGTATCCTAGTCGTGTTTGGGCTTATTGAAATCGTCATGAGATGTCCTTTAGCTATAAATGATTATCATGTTAATTGGAGATACCTTCCAAAACTAAAAAGAGAATAATAAAAATCTTTATAACAAAAAATCAAACCGACTTCCAAAACAAAATACTACAAAGCTATAACTTTATTTTCCGAAGTCGGTGTCGAAAAACTGAAAACAATGGGTACCTACAAAAGACACCGACTTCGGAAAATAAAGTTATTAAGCTAGCCCGGTAGATTGGACCCTGTTCCAGATAACGATGGGCCTCACATTTTTATTTATTTTATAAAAATATTTAAAAATGTAAATAATAAGAAATGTGAATATAACAAATGAATAAAGGAAATAATAATAAATTTACAATAATTAAAATATATTTGTGAATTAATATGGTACTCACTATAATCGTTTTATTTACACAATCATGTCATGTTATGTACCTACCTATATGTACATACTAAATAGGTATGTAAGTAAATAAAGTTACATTCATAAAGTTGAAGTGATGATGATGTCGGTTTCATTGAGCAACTACATAAGTACTCTGTTCTATTGACTTTAGAATATTTGCGTGGATTAGTATATTTCTGTGAAAATGGAACCGTAGCTGTGTACAGCTATTTAGGGATGTAATATAATACGATGTCACGGCATTCATTCGATTTAAATATGCTATGAACTGCATTATAAATACAGCGACTAGTTTCAATAATGATAAATTATGTAATACTAGCTGACCCCCGGGGCTTCGCTCCCGTCAATTGGCTACCTATCTACCCTACCTGCCATACCTACTACCCACCTACCCTACAATAATTTGGTTGGCGCAGTGGTTGAGCGATTGACTGCTGCGCTGCGTGTCGCGGGTTCGATTCCCGCACGGAACAAATATTTGTATGACCTACAGATAGTTGTTTCGGCTCTGGGTGTTGTGTATGTGAGTTTATATGTTTGTGAACGCACCCACGATACTGGAAGAAATTCCTAGTGTGGGGCAACGTTTTTTCTACCCTACCTACCATACTCTACCTACAATACCCTACCTACCATACCCTACCTACTCTACCCTTCCTACCCTGCCCACCCTGCCTACTCTACCAAACCTACCCTGCCCACCCTGCCTACCCTGCCTACCTTGCCTACCCTGCTACCCAGGCTGCCCTGCCTACCCTGCTTGCCCTGCCTACCCTGCCTACCTAAACTCAAATTCATCGTAAACAAGTAAGTTGCATCACCTAATCGAAAGAGATAAATAAAAATTTACTTATTTCAACAGAAATACGCCTACTGCTGGACATAGACCACCCCAAAGCATCACCACATCAATCGTTCCTGTTCCTCTCGCACCCTGTGGAGTCCCAAGGCCCATCAGTTCATCGCTGCACCTTCACCCAAGGGAGATCTTTCAACCGCGCGATAGATTGGCCATCCGTTCTGCGAGCATGTTCAGCCCTTTCGACTGCCTACTACTACACAATTTTAGAAATTCTCGGGCTGGTTTGGATACCATAGTTATGTGGATCTATTAATTTCTGAAACGTTCACGCAAAGAACTCATCATCATAATTTCAGCCCAAAGGCGTCCAATACTGGACATAAACCACACGGATCGGCCCTGTGCGTTTCGCATCCACCGGACTCTCAAAGAACTCGTTAACTCGTAATCAATTAGGTACGGGTTTTCAATGGAAAAATCACAACTAGGTACTATTTTTAGGGTTCCGTAACCAAAGGGTAAAAACGGGACCCTATTACTAAGACTTCGCGATCCGTCTGTCTGTCTGTCTGTCTTTCTGTCTGTCTGTCGGTCTGTCTGTCCGTCTGTCTCCAGGCTGTATCTCATGAACCGTGATAGCTAGACAGTTGAAATTTTCACAGATGATGTATTTCTGTTGCCGCTATAACAACAAATACTAAAAAGAGTATAAAATAAATATTAAAGGGGGGCTCCCATACAACAAACGTGATATTTTTGCCGTTTTTGCTCGATATTAATAACGGCAACAGGTAGACGCTTGAAATATTCACTGAATGTTTAGTTGTATATTTACTTCAAAAAATAATAATTAATAAATTAAATTAAAATAAATTAAGGGGGGCTCCCATACAACAAACGTGATTTTTATGCAGTGTTTTGCGATAATGGTACGGAACCCGCACTTGGCCCGTTTTGTTGCTATTTTTCCAGAGTTATAATAGTAACTTGTAAAGTACAAAGAAAATTGTTTAACACATAATGACACAATCATTTTTAGATGATTTCAAGAGAAAAGTCACCTACGTAATCATTCTGACTAGTCATCTGGATTTCCCTACGTTAATTTCCCTAACTCAATAAATTAAAGGTTTTATTGATAGGAAATTCGACTTAAAGACCAGTTTAAAAAATGAGTCAAACTTTTAATTATATACAGTGTTGACGTACGGTTTTGTTTTTGCAATAACCACCAAAATTAAGTTTTTTTTTAAAGTTCCTAAGCTTTTTTTAGGGTTCAGTACCCCAAAAGGAAAAAACAGAACTCATAGAGGTTCACTTTGTTGTCCGTCTGTCTATCAAGAACCTTCATCTCGGGAATGCGTGGAGGTTTCGAGTGGAAATTAAAAAAAAAAATATAAACTCAAGTATGCAACCCCTTGCAGCTGTGAAAAAATCAAACTTCTAGATCAACGCAATCAAGAGATACAGCCGTTAATGACGCATATTTTATACTCGAAATGGAAGTCTACAAGGAAATTACTACCTGTTGACCTAGAATCATGAAATTTGGCAAGAAGCAAATTTATAGCACCAGTAAAGGGAAAAGCCGAAAATCGAAAATTTGTAGACAAATAAAAAAAAAGTTTACTTATTTGCAGTTGGTAAACTGACCGCGACTTATGTCGATGTATGGGGACTACAGTTTTCCAACAGCAAAGTTAATTTTGTGCAATGGCAAGCAATGTTCGGTGCCCACATAGTTTCAGTAATGTTATTTAATTATTTTGGTGAATGTTACAGTTTGTACGGAACCCTCAGTACGCAAATCCGACTCGTACTTGGCTAGTGTTTTATTGATAGGCTCGTGTTTGACCAATTTCTTAAAAATACTATCGCTGTCTTATAAATTGTATCATTGTGATTTCGTCCTTCTTTCCGTCCGCAAGTTACACTACCATTTTACTCGGAAAATATTTGCACAATGTCCATGAAAAATCGTTCCGTCTACGGAACTCTTTGCAGTGCGTAGCTCAACACGCAATTAGTCCGTCTTATTTTTAACGTTGATTAAATAATAAACCAATTTCATAAGGCTAGAATCAATTTTTCTTGTGTTGTGAAGGTCATGATTTTGTTACGGGTAGATGTAGGTGCCTATAGTTCGATGTAAATATGTTTGTTTTGTTTTTTTTTGTGGGAAACGGAAAATACGCTTTTGCGTAGGCAATTCTATATTTAGACTTAGGAAATTTACCATAACTGCTTTGTTTATTTATAAACTGATAGTCTCAAAAGCTGACGAGTGTTTTTTATTCTATCATCGTCATGGAAATACCAATAAATTCGCTTAATTGAGATGCAAACATTACATACCTAGATAGTCTTGCTCCAAGTTTATTTTCAACTAGCAATTCACTAAGCTAATCCTGGTGTGCTTACTAGTCAAATAAAATTATTAGATATAATATGGTACTTAATTCCAAATTTAAACTAAAATTCACGTAATGAATGAACAAAAAGGAAAACTCCTGCCGGTATATAGTAGCAACCAGTAGCGCATTATTCTTGTTCTACTATTTTCCTTGTAGGCGCTTATGTCGAACTTACTAATAAATGTTTCGTCAATATTATCAGCTGATAAATAAACGTATACCAATTCTTAAATAAATTGAGATAAGGGTAAAAGAATAATAATGTTGATGATGGCAACTTCCACTCTAGTCGTAATTCCATTTTATTATGATAATAACGTATATCTGGCGACATTTGAGTGTGGTACCACTAGCATACCACTGCTGACCTATCCAGTAATATCACTTTCGTCATGATAATATAATATTACACAAACCTTTGCCACAGCCTAGAAAAAAAATTCGTACTAATAGAGGTCATCTAGATGCGAGGCTTGATTGATTTGTCACATTTTTAACATTATTAGGATTAATGTAGATAATGAAGTACCTTAAATATCTTGAGAACAGCCTCCTCGGAGCTCCTGTGTCATTGTCAGATATCCTGTGGGCCGTCAGAGCACCGCTGAGGAGTAGGAAGCAGTCTGTGAACATCCAGCCAGCTCGGCACCACGACCAGAGAGGGGAACTGGCTAACTGAAAATAGAAAAAGAAGAAATTAAGTAGGAGGTTGATATAACAAAGAATTTATTTCTTATAGAAAGAAAAGCAGTTGGCATGTTGCAAGTATAAAACAAAAAGTATTTATTTTAGCTCAAGGAATGCAAGCTGGATAAGGATAGTAAGGAACCAAATTTTTTTATATTTTTTTATATATAAATACTATGCATTCTGAGTCAGAAAATCTGATACAACTTTGAGTTTCCTATTACCAAGAAGAAGCTTACCTTCTGTCTAGTTAGCCTACTCTTTCATCACGACATGACCCACATATTTAACTAATATCAAATGCCAATACATAGTAAAATTCCCTGTCGGAGTCTGTATTTCCTGATAGCTACAACCTGGGACTCTTGTCAAGAGTGAATAAGTTTCTTCTAGGCAAGCATGTTTCTTCGTCGACCACTTCATCGCTTACCATCAAATGAGATAGTGGTCAAGCCTATCTCATTTAAAAACAATTAAAAAAGGCCGGGCAAGTGCGTGTAGGACTTCGTACATTTAGGGTTCTGTACCAAACCGCAAAATTAAATTGGTTTTAATATGAAAAATGAGGGAATTATAAGAAAAAGTCTGATTTATCTATATATTGGTATTTTTAGTAAAATATACGTAATACTAAACATTATCACCAAATTTCAAGTTCATATGTCAATGGGAAGTCAAAATATTTTCAGGAACAAAATTTTGTATAAAGCTGACTTTGGTCACAAAGTACATAAGCGGCGGCGCTCCGCAGACAGAGAGGCCACTCTGAACAAAGCGTCATTTTGCACACACACATTGACATTGTGATTTTACAGGGAATAATGGACAATATTGGACCGTGCTCAGTCGCGGCTGTCATGAATGCTTTGTGCGGGCATTGTCACGTCATTCACACATAAAATACTGTAACGAGGTTGTATTTACCTTCATTAATTGTTACAGACCGAATATACTTTTTTTTCTTTTTAATTCATTAATTTTTAAGGTTTGAACGTCATTACATTTTTCAAGAGTTAGAAATTCAATATCTAGGAATATAATAAGTTATTTTAAGTCCATAGACGAAATTGGAAAGGCTATGAAATTTGTGATAATAATATGGTTTAAGTCATCCAGCTCACAAATATGTTTCCTCCGATTGCACAGCATAATTTTCTTCTAGTTTTTGTATATCTTTTCAGTTCGCTTCTTAAGCAGTTGGGTTTTTGATTTTATTACCTTTTTTGTCACATTTTTATTTTGTCAAGCTTGGTGCTTTTCACAATTTAATGTTTTTAGTAAGATCATTATTACACAACGTTTACGTCTTGTTACCCTCCAATCTTCGTCATATGTGGCGTCGTGATTTTTTATGGATATTTGATACTATGTCTACCCTTTAAGCCATATAAGTATGATATGAAAATAATAAAAAAATAATAAAAAAGGAAACTTATGTTTACCTACTCTTTTTTTAATTCGGAATCAATATAGTAGCAACCCTAGTGAATATGTCAAGTTTAGCTGTCAATTTTCGAAACGGCGGGAGTGGCCCTTCTGTATACTATCTATTTTGTGCTTTGGTGGCTTCTCATTCCTTTGTTTTCTAATATTTTTAAAACAAAAAATACAATATGTATCTAATTAACGAGTTCAAACAACGATACCTCCTCGCTGGGGTAGGTAATTTTTTTTTCTGTACGGGAGCTCCCTTTAAAACATTAAAAACATTTTTGAGAATTGTATGGCTTTGCGTCAGCAACATGCAAAAAAATTGAAGACTGTTGCTCCAACCATTTGGCTGTAAAACCCGTGTGACAGACGACGGACAGACGGACAGGCGGACAGACGGACACGTGAGTGACAGCAATAGTGCTCCGTTTGGATCTTTCGGGTATGGAACCCTAAAAAGCAAGCAAGCGGCAGATTAAGAGATATAGTACAAAAGTTCGTACAATAATAGTATAATAGTAACATATTTAATCATAGTATAATGACATGCAAATTTTTGGTAAGTATACAATTAGGTCATTTAAATTTAAACTGAAGGAATTATTTTATAGTATAGAAGGAATCATACCATAGTTCGTATCACTATAATCACAAAAGATTTTTATTGATCAAGAATTGCGAATTTGTCTCGATTGTCTCGTAATTTAGACACACAGACACGTACATTTGCTAAAGTATCTGCCTATTAATGTAAATGAGACATTACACGAGAGTTCTTAATCTTCCTAATCCATAATAATAATAATGTCTTGAATTACAGCTGTTATGCTCAAGGTTAGTACGTAAATTAGCTGAATAATGTTAAGCACGTTTCGTGTTAAATTAATCAAGTACATACTTGAGTCATACTCGGATTATATTTATTTACTGTTTAAGAATTTGGCGTTTGTTATGTCTAAAAGAGAAACAAAGAATGAATCAGTAGAAGTAAAATGAGATCAAGGACAAGGCATTCCTGTAGATATGTGCTGCCAGACTTATTAAACTGAATGCAACAACCGAATTTCAGTCTCAATCATAGCTGAGAATCAATACCCGTATTTTTTAGAACGACCGTATTGCAGTTTCAATTCGTATTCAACTCCTCCAATTAACTTTACCTATATTTTTTAGGGTTCCGTACCCAAAGGGTAAAAACGGAACCCTATTATTACTAAGACTCCGCGGTCCGTCTATCTGTCTGTCTGTCTGTCACCAGGCTGTATTTCATGAACCGCGATAGCTAGACAGTTGATTTTCACAGATGATGTATTTCTGTTGCCGCTATAACAACAAATACTAAAAACAGAATAAAATAAATATTTGAGTGGGGCTTCCATACAACAAACGTGTTTTTTTGCCGTTTTTGCAATAATGGTACGGAACCCTAAGTGCGCGAGTCCAACTCGCACTTGGCCGGTTTTTAAAGTTCCTTGTTAATTTTTTGTGGCGTTAAGATAAGTTTGCGACCAGATTTTGAACAATTTAATTAAGAGAATTGGTTTTTACAGGCGTTCTGAAACCTGACACCAACTTCGAATCCATTCATCAAGCTTACGATTTATACTAATGAGTTAATCTTTTAATTAGTACCACTGTTCATTTCGCAACCGGCTTGCCCGTATTACCACGTGATTCAGCTCGACACCGGACGGACACACTGGCAAAACGTGGCACCCAGCCAATGATAACATGCCTCATACTGCTGTTACGCGAATATAGCCCCTCTGCCTTACTAATAAGAATTACGAAAGAGACATAGTGCGGGGCAAATGTCGAGTCGAAGATCGATATATAGATTTTGTTCGTTTGCTGATGGATTTAATAATAAACAATGTGATTTGTTAAAGTCATGTTGTTTAAGTGTTTAGAGCTGTGTTTATTGAGATTGGGATTTAATGAATATACCTATGATGGGGATGAATCAATATACTCAGGTACAGTCAGTTTTCTGTTGAGTCATTCTTATTTATATGGGAATATTTACACACACGTAGGTTTTTAATATACACACCGGCTGCACAGAGATAATAAATAGCTGATGTTTATGAAACGAACTGGCAAGAATACGTATTTCCCACAAAAACCAGACACCAATATAGTATAAAAATGAATATATTTTTAAAGTGGAGTGTGATTTTTGTATACTGACATACACCCTTCCACACTACTGTGTACTTTTATCAACCCAACAATGACAACAATTAATTTTATAAAGCCATCCTTGCCTGAAACAGGCACAATATACATCGATATTTTTTTTATATTAGTGTGTACTGTCCCACAGCTGGGCAAGAGCTTCCCCCACATTCTTCCAAGTTTTCTTTTCCTGATCCACCTCGAACCATCGATATCATGTGACACATTTTATCGACACTTCCCATCCCTACAGCTATTTATTTTGCAGCATGCTTTTTACGCAGATGCTCCGAATAAGATTCCACGGCGAAGGTTAAGCACCTTGGCGGCCATTGAAGACAATAACGTAATGTTAGCCAATATGTACTAGGTATGTGCCAATAGTACTATGTTTTACACGATAATTTGGAAAGAGGGTGATCTAAAGGGTGAACTGTGAGTAAAAAAAATCAAAAATCCCGACTGCTTAGGAAGCGAACTAAAAATACTTAAACAAGAAGAAAATCATGCTGTGCAGTTGGAGGATACATATTATTTATTACAAATAAATAAATAAATATTCGCGAGCTGGCTGACCAAAACCAGATGTACCACACGATGGGTTTGGAAGAAAAAAATATTGGGCACCCACAATATGGCGCCGCCATTTTTCTATTTTCTAATTTGAATGTAGCCAGTGACACTCGCAAGGTTAAGACGAATCGAATAACGTAATATATTGACTTAAGAATTACCAAAATCGGCCAACGCGTTTAGTCTCTAGAACTCCACATAGGAAAAAACATACATAGACTGATAAACACATTACCCTCCTTCGGCAGTCGGGTAAAAACGTGTGTGTACTACAGAATACAATACAAATAATTGATTTCGCTTTCACAGTTATACATCTAATATTTGAAGTGACCTTTTAGAAAAAAAATGCATGTGTTAGGGCACTTCGTTCCCAGCTCATTATCAAATCATGTAAGGTATTTAATAATCAATTTAAAGATAAAAGAGAAATAATTTTAATAATGCAATAGAAAGAAAGAAAGTGTACATACAAACGTAAACTACAATGTTACTCGTTGTTTACAAAACTGTTATGAGGTTTATACTCGTAAAACAGTGTCAGTGGATTTCCTCGTTTTCACTCTGGGGAATAATTTCGAACTATAGTGACTCATTCATAATTTTTCCGTAAAAGTTCACTACACAATACGATTGTAGTTAACATAAGTCAACTACATTTAGTGAAACAGCATTTTAGTTGTAATTAGCTTTAATAGACTCGCAGTTTCACAAACTAATAATTGTAAAACAATAAAAGATAATATTAGCGCAAGGAAGAATTAGGGCCTGTTGCGTCAAACAGACAGTATTTCTATGCAAAAATAGAACAGTGTTCGTATGATTTTTTTTACCCAACATTAGTAATGTCTCCTGTATCCCTAAATAAAAAAATATGTGCTAGATAATCTCTTACAAAAAAGCCTCTTACAAGAAAGTCTCTGCAAACCGTTAGCCCCATTTCATAACGCCCATTGGAATGAAAACGACTTTTTTCAAGACCTTTTATGAAATTCGCAAGCATAGCAATATATAAAACCCGTTTCTACAAACCTCAGTAATCCTCAACCGATTAGTGTACGGCATAACAGCGACAGGCAGGAACTTGTGGGCAATCAGCAGAGCAACGGTGGCGATACCTCTGACTCCATGGATGCAGGAGATCTCGTCGTCAGTGCCCGGAGCGGTCAGCTTGGCGATCGTGTAGTAGAGGGAGAAGCAGCTTAAGAAACCTTCTGTGGAAGAATGAGAAAGGAAATGCTGTAGAATATCATATCCGAATGCTCGAGTAAAATTATCGTGTGAACTCAATTCTGTAGTTTTAGCGACTTGTTGCCGTAAGTCCTATTTCTGACAACTGTTTTGAATACAATGTAATCTACTTAAAAGTAAATGTTCAGTACCATCAAAAATCTCCTAACAATGAGGAGTCTTCTTTTCAAATTGAATTTGCTTATAACAAAATAAGCATAATTAATGTTTTCGGAAGTTCCAAAATAAAAAAAAACCTTTAACGTATGACTGAGATACTAATTTTCAATACTACGTGAAAAATCTCAAAAGTATCTGGACTTAACCTTGATACATCACTGTCCAGTATGCCACATTAAGATTTTATGACTTAAACAGATGTGCTGCATAAATCTTTCCAGAGACTTTTGTAATATTCAGGTCATATTATTTTTAACAACACCTTTTAATCAGTTTGTTTGTGCTGATTGTGATTCCTACTCAATATTCATAATATACATTTGCTCCATTATTACATAAGTGACAAGAATGACTTGGTCTAACCAAGTATGTGAGAGAAACCGAATATGTGAGTGTTGTAGTGCAACAGTGACAGACCGAGTTGATTGATTTATAATTTGGATAAAGCAGTGTTTTACTAGTTTTACCTGATTTCTTGCTACCTCTCGCTTCTTTTTCTTTTGCCTCTTCTTTCCCTTCCGCCTTTTCATCAGCGTCTTCGCCCTGATCTTCTGGTCTTCCAGCAAAAAAGTCCTGAAGCGTCGCCACAAGTACCAGCAAAAGGATGACACCATAGAACGATCTGAAAAATATATAAAAGTGGTTTTAATGACTGGGGTACAATTCATTGAGAAATGTGTTGGTTGTTCAGTGATGTATATATATTAGATTTGAAGGAGGTATCTCATAATCTTGACTCGTTATTTTCTTAAATTAACACCAGGGCAAATTTTAATAAAAAATTTCCAATTTTAAACCCATTAACAAGCTCGTGGGAGATCATTAACTCGCACTAGCTATCCCATAGAAAATCTACTATAACTGCATTTATTTTGCTGCTATAAATGCTGGATTCATAGTACTAAAACTGTTTAAAGTTCAGTGCAATATCAAAAGCAAAATTCAGTTGTAAAATAAACCCAAACTTACAGTGTCAAGAGAGTAGGCACTTCAGTCCAGTCTTCCCACCAATCGCCTTCCTCAACATGACAGTCTTCTTCATCCACCTTGACTCGTACAACCACCCCACTGGTATGCTGGTAGTGTTTGATGGCATCCTTGATGACCACCTCGACATCTTCAGGGTTGCACGCAGCTGGCACGCAGACTCCCCAACTCAACGTTGAAAAACGCGGCACAAAGTGACCTGGCTAAACAAAGCAGGGGAACGCTTAGTGTTTATAGTTCTGCAAAAGGTTTATGATATAATATTACATTCCTCGAATAGTTAGGCTTAAGGTCACCTATAATACACACAAATTTTGCCAATTATGTTTAAGGCCCATGTAATAGTGGGGAAGAGAGGGAGGAACGAGAGCGCGCGGTAGGTCACCCATGGACCGACCAGATTAAGTCTGCATTGGGCGGCCCATTGTATGAGTGCACAGGAATAACAGCCGGTAGAGAGGGATGGCGTAGCAAATTATGGCAGCACGATGTCTTGTGATGTCTCCCTGCAGCATGATGACCAAGACCGCTATGTCAAGAGTGTACCGAAGAAGAAGAAAGAGAATAGGGGGGACAATATTTCCATAAACCGGGTGCAAATCCAGACTTCGGACAGCTATTGAGAAATAGATGGAGAAACCTAACAATATTTCGCCCGACCCGGGCGTCGAACCTACGACCTCATGTTCAGCAGCAACGCTTGCGACCACTAGACCCATAAGGCGAACCTTTATAACAAGATTTATTTTTTGGCGAGATTACTAATAATATGATTTTCAAGAGTAAATTTAATAATGTGAATGTATCATAGTCTATTAATAAAGCCACTATAGTGAAAGTATATTAAATCTATCATGTTCTCTATATAGAATGGTGCTGTTGTCAGTGGATTCAAATAGCCATTTATTCGCTCGTAAATTGTAAGGCAGCGAAAGAATAAATATAAGGAATTTCCCCGTAGCCTTCAAGGCTTCTGATTCCAACAATGAAACGTAAGAGCATTTCTAAAGAGTCTGACTGAATAGAACGGAACATCATAATATCATAAGAACCATCACTACTGATAATTAAATTTACCCGTTTAATTTTGTTGTTACACCAAAAAACGTCTCAAATAATCTTTGTAACAAACTTTCAAAGCAACAGATTGTTATAATGAGAAATTTATTAAAGACTTCAATTTATATCGGATTCACTAATCTACCGAGCTTATACTTAGCTTAAATAAATCTTTAGACATAACATTTCAATCTTACAGTAACCATTCAATGTAATCTCATATACTTTGATGAAATCCGTAATGATTTTATAGATGAAAATAAATAGACACCGAGCACATAGGCACTGCGGCTTTACAAGATAAGGACCAATGGCATTGAATTTCTGTCTGCATCAAAAAATATCCTCACGAATACTTTTGTCACTTTTGATAAGCAGACAGTCAATGGTCACTCATCGTCTAGCATGGTTGGCACCCAATGCATGTACGATGAGTTGTACTTTGACAGACAAATGATGCAAATGTCGCCAACCGCATGCTCGTACATATATAAAACATCGAGTTTCGAGCTCCTTATCTAATTTGACCTAGACAGTCTCAATAGCATGTCTGGCTTTTAGTTGAGGGGCAAAGTTGTCTCAAACTTCGGTACTGGCAGCAGGAGATAATATGAAAGCTATTACTGTCTAATGACTTTTAGGAATGCAGCTTTCTCGAGCTAAATTCTTGTTTGATTCCTTACAGTTCAGTTCTTCCACCACGTAGCTTAGTTTGGAACTTCCCAAGCTTTTGAAAGGCTTTTTCAATTGTATAAAACTTGCAACTTTTGAAAAAACAAGTATCCAAGACGGTTTAGGTCTTTGGATTTACCTTTGAAGAATGTTATATATGATGAATATCAAATATTTGAAAAGTAGCTGCAATAGCAGCTTTAAAATACAAAATTATTGCTCGTAAATGTAAATTACATGAGTATTGACGTATATGAGTTTTGGATTCGTACGTATAACGCAAACAATGAGCTTTCAAGCAGTAGTTTATGCGCTCCATTTGTTTGTTATGGCATCTAACGCGGTGCGAATGAAAACTAATGATTTGTTTATAACTGAAACTCACATCATCGATCCGACTCCTGATCAAGTTCTTGGCTTGCGCCAGATGCACGGGCGTCTCCAGTTCTGGATGTTCTGCCTTCACGTCAAGCCGAGCCAAGCAGTACTTTCCCTGGACCTTGACCACGCTGCCACTTTCCAACTGCACTCGAGCGCGGCTTCCCACACACTGGTCGAAGTCACCAAGCTGGATTCCATTACCTTGCAGGATACCCGAGGGAATCTTCGCTGTAGCATCGAGCACTGTAATGAAAAATTCCTGTTTTGTTCAACCATGCAAAGCCCTTGGGAGCACCTGAGGCTAAAGCAGACGCGTCAAGGCCAACTCAATGTTTACCGCTGTTTATAATCCCTTTGTGTATTATAAATTTCAGGCCATTATGAAACTACGCAAAGTAAACACTTCATTTTTTACAGCGAACACAAAAAAAAATGTCCCTCAGTTAAAACATTAAAACCCTTGATTATTGAACTGCAATAAGTTGTTATTTATGTTTTTTTTTCGCGTAACATCTGTTGCGGAAATCTTTGAAACATTGCCAATATAAATAGTTGTAAGGTAAAGTAATTATTTCGGTTAACGGATATAAATTCCAAAATACGACTGCTGAATTTCTAAACTATGATTGTAGGATCGTGCAGAGAATGAAATATTAGAAATTATAGAAACTTACTATTCAGTGCCCATAGTTTGGTTCCACGTAATTGCCTCAACACAATCTGTCCGTGACGCCTGCATTCCGGGTTATGGATTCGAGAAAAATTTGGCGCAAAAGTTGGAAAGAATGCATAGAAGTCTTCAAATTCACTTTTGAGCAAATTTCTTCTGTGCAAAGCGTCCGTAACGTGTTTTAAATTACTCTCAGTTGACGAAGACATTTCTGGGCTATCATCAAATTTCTCTTGTGACGTTTTATCAGATTTTTTAATAAATTCGGATTTTGTTTCTTTTTTTAAATCGTACATGTTGTAAGTGTCTTTGATTGGATATTTTTTCTTATGTCCCGGAACAATTTTTTCAGTCGTTGTAAGATCCTCCTGACTTGCTTCCTTGTCAATCTTTTCGTGACTAGATTTTGTTTTGATAGTGTCTTTTTCTTTTTCATGATCTTTCTTAACGGCTTCTTTCTTGGGTTTTTCTTCACCGTGTTTTGGTTCTTTTTCTTTTTCATGTTCTTTTTTCACGGCCTCTTTCTTCGGTTTTTCTTCAGCATGTTTTTTTGGTTCTATCGTATCTTCTTTTTCTGCAGCTGGCTTGTCAATGTTATCTTTAGCTTTATAAGGTTTTTCAGGTTTATGATCATCTTCCTTAGCTTTATTTTTAATATCTTTTGCTTCTTTTAGAACCGGTTCTAACTTCTTAATTTCAGGTTTAAGTTTTATTTCAGGTTTCTTCTCTTCACTTTCATCTTTTACGTCTTCTTTCAAAATTTTCTTTGGTAGTTCAATTTTGATTTCAACATTTTTCTTTATTTCTGCAGGTCTTTTGTCTATTTTATCCTTTTGTTTAACACCAATTTTAGGCTTTATTTTTATTTTCGCCATTTCTTCGTCGTCGTCATCATCATCATCGTCTTCGTCGTCGTCGTCGTTGTCGTCATCGTCATCATCATCGTCATCACCACCAAAGATTTTTTTGAAAAATGGTGCAGCTGGTGCCTCTTTCACTTTCTGTACATCTGGTTTAACATCACTCTTCTTAAGTATAGTTGGTTTTGAAGCGACTTCAAGTTTCTGTTTAAGTTTTTCTTTAACATCATCTTCATCTTCATCATCATCATCATCACCACCAAAGATTTTTTTGAAAAAGGGTTTAGCTGGTGGTTCTTTCACTTTCTGTACATCTGGTTTAACTTCATTCTTCTTAAGTATAGTTGGGTTTGAAGCGACTTCATGTTTTGGTTTAAGTTTTCCTTTGACATCATCTTCATCGTCATCATCATAATCGTGTTTTTTGTCTTTAATCTTGTATTCTGGTTTTTTCACTTGATGAGTTTGAGGTGTTGGTTCAAGACTTGGATCAATTTTCAAACCTAGCATATTAAATGTTTCTAATATGCTTGATAATGTACTACTATAGAAATCATCATCATCCTCATCGTCGTCATCATCATCACTATCATCATCAACTTCTTTGGACTTTGATGATGAATCAGCTGTCACTTCTGAACTCTTAGTATCATGTTTTACAGAATGATCGCTTTTCTTGTCTAAAACTTTTGCTTTCAGGTGAATACTTGACTTATCATCATCGTCATCATCATCAACGACTTTTGACTTAGGTAACGTAAGTTTAAATTCTGGCCTTTTACTTTCTTGTTTGGTTTTCATTTCAGGTTTTTTTACTCCAAATGCCTTTTTCTTGACTTTATCGTCTTCTTCGTCATCATCATAGTCATCATCATCGTCATCATCAACTTCTTTTGATTTTGGTAGTGTAACTATAAACTCTGATCGTTTAATGTCTTGTTTAGGTTTTAGATCAGTTTTCTTTGCTTCAAATACCTTTGGTTTCGCCAAAACACGTGGTTTATCATCATCATCATCAAGCTTTGAGCTCTTAATGTCTTGTTTAGGTTTTTGGTCACTTTTCTTAATGTCAACTACTTTAGGCTTTTTCAATAAACTTGGTTTGGTATCGTCATCATCGTCGTCATCATCTATGTTTAAAGAATGTTTGCTACTTGCCTCTAATTTGACTTTACTAGCGGAAACTTCCGGTTTAAATTCTGTTTTTATTTTCAAAATATTCTCTCCATCATCATCGTCATCGTCTTCGTCACTTCTTATATTGAATTTATGAGCAGGTTTGGTTTCAGCCTTCTGATGTATTTGTTGCTTGTCTCGTCCCGCCTTCTTCAAATCTTCAGACACATGTTTTTCACTTTCGATTTTAACACTATGCAACTTATGACCGACCTTCACATCACAGTCTTCACACTTTTGCTTTTTTATATCAAGTTTCACACTTTCGGCTTTGGGTAAATCGCGTACACGGAATGCGGTTATCACTGTGGCAAGGATAGGCAGGCAGATTAAAATTAGAGCTAGCGTCCATCGTTGGCGCGCCATGGCCGACGCGTTGCGCGCTCACGTCGCCATACTCCCGAACTGAAACGATCACGAACCTTGGCGTTTATTTGTAACGCACGGATTAAAACACATCTCATTGAAACGGGTGCTCATTGATGGTTCTCGGTCGAGGTTATGGGTTAGTAAGAGTATTTTAAAATTTTGTGGGAGCGGGTACGTATATCTGTGGGGTTAGTAGTTGTGAACTGGCGTTAGCTCAGCTGATGGCGCTCGTCCAAGATCAGAGTAAAAATAGTGTTGCAAAGGCAATTGTCCGGCGGTCGCGCGGAGCAGCCGATAAGATTGACTGTATTGTGATAGATCAGCGATATTGTTGCTAGGGATTGAGTTAAATGTGCATTAAATTAGATAAAAATATTGTTTATTTAGCATAAAAGTACATTATGTTTTGGTCCTTAGTTTCTGGCTTTGTTAAGAGTAAATGTAAAGCAAATAATAGGTTTGTTTATTTTAGCCTACGGTTTGATAGTATCTGGTGCAATGTCTGCTCAAAAAATTGATTTGAATTTGATTAGGCGTTGTTGTGTGTTCAGATATTCATCGTTACCTAGCTGTTATCTAACAAAATGACGGCCGAAATAAAAAAAAACACTTGAATTTAATTATATTACACCTGGTTGGTACACACGTGACACAAGACTTTCATATTGAAAAAGTACTTAGTATTTCGAATCTGTTGTTAATAGGTAGGCTCACATGTGTTAATTTTAATGAAGACATGACAATCCAGTCATAAATTAATTTATAATTAGATTGTTTTAACTGTGCCATGTGTTCTTAAACTTTGTTTCAGAAATTAGAAGTTTATAACATCGTTGATACCTTGAATAACTCACGACCTATCTTTTTGAAAGTAGCTTTTAGCGTTAGCTTTATTATTTTAAATATCATCGCTCAATTATTCTGTAGATCATAAAGTACTTTTTGATGTGCTATTTATAAAATATTTTTAGTGCCCTGTCTTCTATATTATTAGCGCCTACATATTGTTTGTGGAGAGTTAACAGTCGTGCTACGATGCTATTCATTTTTGATTAGGCGTTTGTTTGTTCTGTCCAACTTTATTTATTTTCTGAGAAATTATAACATGTAGGTTTTATTGTTTTGACGAAGTTATATAAGTTTATTAAAGCAAATATAACTACGATGTCACTCCTGTTAACATTGTTTGTAATAGGCGTAGAGAAGTGTATGTAAATAAAAGGGTACACGCACTTTTTAGTAGTTATAAAGGTACCTCCTATTGCCATAAATCAGACTCAATCCTGGATTGCTACTATGAATTTAATTATATATTAAAACCTAAAAACTCGTACGGACCCGAGATTCAATCCCTGGCTTCGATTCTCGGGTCCGAGCGAGCTTTTAGGTTTTTATCAATTCGAAGCAGTTTATTGTAGCCACTAATATCGACACATTCATCCTCTCTTAGTAGTTCATTATTTAGGTTAGGTTAGTTATAAACCTCCAAGAGTTAAACATTCACCACTTAGACAGCACAAGGGCAACTTGATTATACAAACTACTTTTATCAAAAACTTACTTTCGCTGTAAAATCCTGAAGGTTATGATTACCCAATACCTATTTTGGGGCAAAGTTTAAAAAAGTAAGTAAGTTGTAAATAATGAACTAAATATTCTTGTCTTAAAAAAGAACAGCTGACGAATATGTAGATTTAAAGTTTGTCTATGGGATCTGTAGATGTATGAAGATTTTCGATATCACAAAACGATACACCGAACTCAAATGGAGCTGGATAGAATAACTGGCAACGTATGGTGACGATTCAAATCAAATTAAATCAAATCAAATGTTTTTTATTTCACATAGGCCTACATGGGCACTTATAAAACGTCGACAAAAGGTGCACGGTTCGGGTTGGTCGTTTCCTGTGGAGAAGAACCGGCAAATAACTCCACGGTTCCTCTTTTAAAAAAATTGGTTTGTTTTTACAATATTGATTGATTGATTAGTGGAAGAAGGCGGTAACCAAGCAAGAACAGGAAAAGGAAGTTCGTCCGAAACCGAGATTAGACTAATATAAGAATAAGAATAATATTTATTCACAGAAATTTTGTACATATTAAACAAATGAAGTACTTAAACTTAATGGAAGTTACAAAAAATATTAGCATTTGAAGCCAAACTGAGATGGACAGACGACATAGTTGCCATCGCGCGTCGAAGCTGGATGGGCTCGCACAGGAATGTGGGAATAGTACAAGAAAAGATAGTCGTATATATGCTCAACAGTAGGAGAAGTCGAGCAGTGGATGATGTTGAAATCTTTCTATTATATATTATGTATTTTCTTTTTACTCGACTGCCAAAGGAGGATAATGTGTTTATCAGTCTATGTATGTATGTATGTTTGTTCCTATGTGGCGTTCTAGAGACCAAACACGTTGGCCGAATTTCATGATTCTTACGTCAAATGATTCGTCTTAACCCTGCGAGTTTCACTGGCTACATTAAAATTGGAAAAGAAAAAAAATGCGCGTGATTTTGGGCGCCATTTTGTGGAGAAATTTTTTATTTTTCTTTCGAACCCATCGTGTGTGGTACGAAAATAAAGGATTTTAAGAGGTGATTTCAAAAATATATAACACTTATATGTTTAAATTTACCTAATTCAAAAAAAAATACTAAAATGTTGTAAATAAAAAAAGTTAATTAAAAATATCAAAAAATCCGACTGCTTCAAAAGCGAACTAAAAAGATGTAAACAAGAAGAAAATCATGCTGTGCAGTCGGAGAATATATCTGGTTTTGGTCAGCCAGCTCGCGAATATGTATTCTGAAAATAACATAATTGTTGCTGCGCTATAATTCAGGAACGATTTTTCAATAGCTAAATAACTTTTATTTGAGGGATACAAATGGCTGTTTGACAGCTTTTGTAAAAAAATATATATATCAAACCACATTATTCTTCAGATAACAGTTATGTCGATTGAAAATCGACCCATAAATGACTTAAAAAATATCTCATATTTAAAAAAAAGACAACTAAAACACCCACCATACGTAGATATCATACAACAGCAAATTTTATCAATTGTAACAACCATTTAACAATAAAAACATCGCCAGTCCATTTAAGATTGATTTATAATCGATACATTTCGCAAGCCAACCCTGACTGCTTGTAACGATCAACATTAGCCAAAGACATGAGTAATCAACGTATCACATTGTGTGATAATGAGGAGTACTCACTGCATTGAATATCAAGTGCTTTGTGAACTAGACCTTATGATCTTATCGTAAGTTACCCTTGTGCCTATTAGTGTGTTGGGATATTTTGATGTGAGTATGTGACCCCCAGTTTCTATGTTGTTACATAACAGGGTAGTGTGGGTTTTTCATTTAATAGTAAGATTTTTTGTCCCGTTACTGTGGTCTTAAAAAGTCATTCCCTAAAAGGGCTAGGCTTATAGTCGTTACAATCTAAGATGTTGGCTTCGACAGCTATAAAAAAAACTTAACAATAATTTAACTTGATGCTTAAGAATGATACTCGTTGTTATAGTATATGGGTACCTTTATTTCTTTTTGGTCGGGAACTGCTCATACATACTGGACTACCACGGGGAGATAGTGCAGTTATTTAGGACTCTAACCCACTAAAACTCCACGGTGTCCTCCTGTGCCGCTTATGGCGGGAACACGGGCACGCGTTAGCACTCACCGCGAACCCGCCGCAGTGTATGGGTACCTAACATAGTCATTAATTTATTTATTTTATTTATTTAACAATATATAACACGTAATACAAGGACAAGAAGAAGGAACAGAAAAATATGTACAGAGGTGATGCTTATTTCTAATTAAATCTCTTGCAGCATACCTGCTGGATTATGAATATGATTTTTCAATTTCTTACGTACAAAGTTATCCCGGCATGTAAAATGAGTAACGTCATCGAACTTCTTAGATTGTCATAATTATAGGTGAAATGTGCGTGACATTTCGACAATGATTTATAAGTCCCAATTAATATAGGCGAGTCTATTGCCTACCTAGCCCTAGTACTAGTACCTAGTACTAATTCAGACTCCCAGCTGAAAAAAAAGATATTCCAGTTGGAATGTCCCATGTACCTAACAATTTTCTCGACGTGGGAATCGAACCCAGGTGCTCAACACTAAAGCTTGTAATCACTAGCCCAACAGTGTTTTCATTAGCCTCACAAAGGTATTTCAGGGTGCAGGCACAGAGAGCACGATAGCAGGTGAGGCATTGTTTGGGACAAAGCTCCGCAATCGCACTGCGGGACATTGGAGTAACCCCATATAACTAAATAAAAATGCTGTTGACGTAGCCAAATTCTGGTCAAAACGTATATAATTTTTTAATCGATACGACGAAAAAGAAATAGACCAACGAGACAAAGTTCTAATTATTTATCGGAACACTATTGATATAGACAACAAAGCATTTTGTATGTTTATTGAGGCATTGTGTTAACTGACCTATGTTTGGCAGTGATTGTTCATAGACACTATATATGATGCCTCAAGGTGTTGGCTAGTTTGTTGAACTCGGTAAAGTTTTTATCAGGTTATTGTGTAGAATCTTCTTAGCGCGAACTATCAAATGTTATTCACCCGGCATAATAATGCTGCAGAACACACACCTTACCTACTTTCTCCTGCACTAAATATGCAGTATAATGTGCCCTTCTTGAGAGAAGCCATCTTCGTATTTCTGCATTCTTGTGACATGTTACTTGAGGTCGGCGCAAACCGTTTTTTTTTTTTCAATCCTTGCCGTCAGCCATCACGCCATCACTGACTCCCTTTTCTCTTATATAATTTCTCACATAATCCATCCTTTAGTCCCCCTCTCCATCCATCCACATTATTTTTATTAAAAACTCAGTCATTGAGAATAGGCACTACCTTAAACTGTGGCACTTATCTGCCAGTAGATATTTAAGTTTTAAGTATTAGTAGTAATACATTTCTGACCTACAAAAACCCCTAATCTCACACGGCCATGGCTTAGACTCCCATCTTAACCATGACCAAACAAGGCTTGCAAACGTGCTTGCTGTCACCTGCTCGTCAATAAGAAACCTTGAAGATGTACAAAAGAACCGGGGAACATACTAATCAACCGTGCACATTGTTGCGCTGATTAGGACATTGAACCTTAGGTATGCATCTGATGTTTACATTGACGAATTAGCACAAGGTCTAACATTGAACTGGGTAGGTTGGATTGTGCGCTGATTACTTGTCTCTAAGCTAGGATTAAGAAACAAAAGAACCACTGATTTTCAAACCATTTATTTAAATCAAACCATTTACAGGCACTTTTGTATTGACAAGGAGCCGGTCAGTAAAAGCGTAGGTTAATAAAAACATGCGACCTCTCTTTATAAGAAACCGCACACACCAACTCCTTTCAAAGAGACATGCTTACTATCCAAACACATATTTTTTATGGAATTTCATCATCTTCATGTTAATAAGTCATTCAAATTCAAATTAATTTATTGCATCCATAATGTACATACAGGTGGTAAATATAAGTTACAGAAACAATTATGGACCCTGTCGGGCACAGCAACATTCTAGATACAGTCAGTGTCTAGGAGAGAGGAATAGCGCTCAATATTTCCTTATTAGCATTGAAATTAATATATGATCTAACTTAGCTAAATCTTCTTAAGGGCTTACCACCGCTTTAGTGCCGTAAAACGGTTACTTTCTAAAGCATACTCCTTAGTAATGGCTAGGTTAAAAAGTTTGAAAAAAATATATATTTATCATTGATTCATGTACATTATTTGTGAAACATGGTTTTGGCGTATAACTTTTAGGTTTTTAAAGCAATATTATAATTAACATTCGATATTTTTTCGCTACTTTTGGATACTCCTCCAAAACTTCTGGGATGTTTAAAAATATTTTTACACAGAGAAATTGATGGCTAGAATCTCTACATAACGGAAATAGCATTTGTAAATCATAGAATATTTTGCAAACAAAACTTTCCAAAAGAAGGTTGAAAATTGATATTCTGGCTCCGACCGGGCACACGGCCAGTACTGCGTTAACATTGGAGAATACATACGCCTTAAGGTATGCTGCCATTAATGTTGTACCATATTAAGAAAGTTTAGGTATATCGATGGCCGTAGAAGAAGACACTGGTGTTTTCTTTTTGGTACAGAACCAGAGTTTCCCCCTCTCAAAATTCGCCTATTATCTTGTTACATATTGTCAAACAGTCAAATTAAAATTCTAATTGCAATAAAAGCTAATGAAATTTTATACACTGCAATGGCACCTTTCATGAATTCGCATAGTAAGCTGTAAGCTACACTAGCTATTAGAATCAGCGACTATTGTGCAACAGTTGCAAATGCCACCTAATATTGTGTCATGAAACCCAGACGTGAGGACAAATAGAACTACGTATCAACACTAGAAATATTAACATCTTTTCCTTATTATTATAGTAACAGTAAATATACCGTATGCCAGGGGTCACCAATTACTTTAATTTGGGGTCCGATTTATGAAAATATATAATAGGGATGATGACGGGGTACGAAACAGCAAATTCTATTTAGTCCGACGATTAAATTATCAAAAAATATTGGACACGTATTTTTTGCTTATTCAAATCAATAAAAAATCACCAAGATAAAGCGCATCAAAGTACGGGAGTGGGGGCTTGCGACGTCACTTCTTTGTAAAAAGTGTACCAAGGCATGACGTCATGCGATATTTTAACGCACTGTATCGTCATCATTTTTTGTTAAAGTGACAATAGAAAAAATACGTGTCCAATATTTTATTGAAATCTAACTGACTGACTAAAATTTTTTTATGTCATAATCCCTATTGTCGTGGTCCTTAAGAATTGGATCATCAACCTCCCCTCGGCCCTTTACATCGTCTCTCGCATTTACTTTGTTAAAATTGAAATGATAAACTTAAAAAAGTATATAAATGTAGATCATTTCAATGATGATTTTGATGTGACGATAAATTAGTTACTAAGCGATGTACTCAAGTAACTAAGTAAATTATATTATACGGTCCACACATAATAGGTCGACGAAACTTTACAGTTTCATCCAAATTTAAACTTTGTAACATAGCTTATAGATTATCTATACTAATATTATAAAGAGGAAAGGTTTTTTTGTTTGTTTGTACCGAATAGGCTCCGAAACTACTGGACCGATTTAAAAAATTCTTTCACCAATAGAAAGCTACATTATTCCTGAGTGACATAGGCTATTTTAAAATACCGAAAACGGGTCCTGTGGGGTGGTCCACGGGAGCGAAGCCGCGGGGAACAGCTAGTAATTTATAAAGATACTGGCTTTAGTCTGCGTCTGCGTAGCAATGTTTCGAATTGTCTATTTTTTATATCAAGCTATAATATTGTGTGGGCCGCCTTACTTTGGTTCACCATACGAACTTCCACGGATGAATTTTGGAATAAAAACTAAAACCGGTATCCAACTATTTGCATAGCAAACATATAAATCGGTACAGCGGTTTAAGCTTGAAAAGGTAACAGACAGACAGACAATAAATTTCGCATATATAATATTAGTTTGGATTGAAAGAAGTAGTAATAACGCGCGGGTAGAGCCACAGGCGGCAGCTAGTTAAACTATTTAGTAAAAAACAAAACAAACAACATGACTAAAAATAAATACTACAGACATGTATCTTTAATCATAAATTAATCTAAACATTTTAATCTTTGAATAAAAGAAAAATATAGCTTTATTTTTATTAAGAAACCAGCACTCTGTCCACTTGTATTTCTCTTAAATTAACTCTAATAAAAATATTATGTATAGAACCTAGGCATCTAGTTGACTAACACGAAATACTAGATGCTGTGATCCTGCGATCTTGTGTGCATCTTTAACTGTGATGGTTCAACCGGTTCTGCTTAGTTAGTTGCTGTAGGTACAGGGCGATGTTTGATGGTTCATCAAATAAACTCGCCCTGAGATCCATTTTTATTTCACTCAAAATATAGTAGAAAAACAATTAAAAACGTTATACGTTTTTTTACATATTCTTAAACATAAGACCAATAACAAACCTATATACAAAGGGGACAGAGAAAAGGGCTCATTGTGCATAATATATATTAACATATATACAATTGCATATTCTAAAAAAAACAAGCCTATATGCAAATACAAAGGAGTGAGAGAAAAGGGCTAATTGTGCATCAAAAAATTCGTCCACATCGATGTCAATTGGAAACGTGCCCAGAACGATGGCAGCATTGTCACGTTGAATGGCAATGCTGATTCTCTGACCGAAGAAAAGTAAAAAGAAACATAGTAGTGTTTTCTAAGCACATTCAATGAATTTGTTAGACAGAAGAAGCACAGGATCGGTCGATACGGTGACGCTTGGTCAGGACATTATCTCCTCCTGTGGAAGTCTTTCGAAAACTATCAAAAGGTTTTATTTATATGTTATTTATACTTTATTGTACACCAGAAAATACAGGAACAAAAAAAAACTTAAAATTAAAAAAACCGGCCAAGTACAAGTCGGACTCGCGCACGAAGGGTTCCGTACCATTATCGCAAAAAACGGCATAAAAATCACGTTTGTTGTATGGGAGCCCCACTTAAATATTTATTTTCTTCTGTTTTTAGTATTTGTTGTTATAGCGGCAACAGAAATACATCATCTGTGAAAATTTCAACTGTCTAGCTATCACGGTTCATGAGATACAGCCTGATGACAGACAGACAGACAGACAGACGGACCGCGGAGTCTTAGTAATAGGGTTCTGTTTTTGCCTTTTGGGTACGGAACCCTAAAAATATATAACGAGCGGCCTTATCGCATTCCGCGATCTCTTTCAGGCAACCTGGAAGGAGGATTTATTCTTCCCCCACTTCTCAACCCTTTTATTCAAGTTTTCCTTCAGCTTCGTGCTACACTTGCCCGAACGCTCTCAACAGTTCATTATCAAAACAATTGGATCTGTAAATAAAATAATGATAGGTATTAAAACTCATACATCCCTGTACTTACTTCCACTTCGCGTACAACGACCTGCGTAGGGCTTGTCTATTTATACCCTTCATCCATTAGCAAATGGCCAACAGGTTTCCAAGAGTCAGGGCTGGTCAAGATCATTACCACATACCTGCAAGTTTATTTACCTAAGAACAGGATAAAATAAGGTTTTAACTATCGATGTACCTTTTTTGGGTTCCGTACCCAAAGGGTAAAAACGGGACCCTATTACTGAGACTTCGCGGTCCGTCTGTCTGTCTGTCACCAGGCTGTATCTCATGAACCGTGATAGCTACACAGTTGAAATTTACACAGATGATGTATTTCTGTTGCCGCTCTAACAACAAATACTAAAAACAGAATAAAATAAATATTTAAGTAGGGCTCCCATACAAAAAAAGATGATGTTTTGCCGTTTTTTGCGATAATGGTACGGAACCCTCCGTGCGCGAGTCCGACTCGCACTTGGCTGATTTTTTACATAATATTGTAGGTTGCTATGTTTGTCACATGCAAATTGTCCGCTGGGCAAGAGTAACCATGCAGTGGGTTCCTAGAAATGGGAGGCGTCAAGGCCGGCCCAGGAAGAAGTGGCGAGATGATTTGGACGCGTACTATGAGAGCTGGTTCGAGACGCCGCAGAAAAATAATGTCTGGAAGGACTCAGGGACAATTTTTTTTTTGGTTTTTGTATATAAATGATAGAATTGTTAAGTTATAATGATAAGAACTAATTGATTAATTTGTTATGATACATTTTTATTTTGACTTGAATCGACCTGTGTCTGGAATAAAGATTTATTATTTATTATAAATGTAAGCAATTTGTTATGAGCTTTAACAATATGTCAGGAATTTGCCAAAAATACTTGTTTAGGTGGTGCACCTAGTTGATCTTAAAGTTTTATTAGAACTTGGTAACAGGTTGTGTTGGAACTTATCGCGAGATATAATAAAAAGAACACAAAGATAATAGATAGATACAAAAAGTGTGTGTTTTCTGTGATGGCTTGCAGTTCTATCAATCTAATTGTATATTTTTATTGTTGTAACATAATATTTGACATTTAAATGAAACTTATGAATAATTCAAACGTTATGGCGTCACACATCTGTATGAATTTTAATATCAAATTGTTAATATCACCTTAAAACTAGAGATTTTTAAGGTGATATTAAATTTCTTTCTATATATTTCCACATAGAAAATAATGAAACAAATCATCTTATACCGATAACATTCCTTAAGGTAGTTTTAACGATATTCAAAAAACACTGTAATTTTTTATTAAGAGACAAATATTTTTAAATATTCTTTAAAAATATTTGTAAAGTCTATCAACTCCGTACTTATATTTTTTTATAATTTTTGGCCTTCACCTCTGAAGAGTTTATGCAGACTGCCAAAATAAACAGGAATTTCGCATAAAACTGTCTCCGGTAATCTTCTTAAAATACGGCAATAAATTACTAAAATTATCGAGCATATTATTGTTTCCGCAAGTATCATAAATGATAATAATTAAGTACTTATATGTGTCTTTAATTAAACGTCGAGACTTGCTAATATTGCTTGCCGGATGTTGGTTCTGAGCAACTTATTCGGCGTTTTACGGCTAATGGTGTTATGGCCACGAACTTAAATGATTCAAGATTCTCTTGTTAGATGGTTGGATCAAGTTTCATGGTATCCTATGGATGACGGACTTGGGTAAGTCAGTTGTCAAAGCACATAGGCCCCAATCGATTGTCCTGTGGTGTTTCTACACTCCACCCACAAAGGAATCAAAGCGTGAGGAGTTGCACACTCCTCCCCTTAACCAGAGTTGGGGTTGCTGGAGTATGCCTCTGTATCCCCGTATCCCAGCAAGAAGTGACGGTGATTAATACCTTGTGGTTTTAGTCAATAAGAGTCTGACCGTCTCCTCCACCTGTCACAGGGCAGGGGACATCCATGAGGATAGACAGAGGCCGAAAAATGTCATGGTCCAAGTTCTTTTCCATAGGTTGTCGATACCATCGTGTTTTCCTGTTACTGGGTTAGGGAGATCAGATATGCAGTCACTCAATGTGAAATTCTGGTATCCAGTTGCACCCGGTGAGTCTGAAAACGAACCCAACATAGGTAGGACAAAAAGGAACAGAAAAGGACTTTGTTTATTGGTTTGGAAAATAAAGGCGTAATTTTTGTCCAATTCTCTTAGGGATAACACCACATTCACACTCTAGGGCGAAGTTAACCAATCTGTGGTAGGAATTGTCAATAGGCATTTAGGCGGTATTTGCGGCATTATTTTCTACACCTATAGCAGAGTCGTCGTGGGGTTCCGTACCCAAAGGGTAAAAACGGGACCCTATTACTAAAACTCCTCGGTCCGTTTGTCTGTCTGTCCGTCTGTTACCAGGCTGTATCTCATGAACCGTGATAGATAGACAGTTGAAATTTTCACAGATGATGTATTTCTGTTGCCGGTATAACAACAAATGCTAAAAACAGAATAAAATAAATATTTAAGCGGGGCTCCCATACAACAAACGATAATGGTACGGAACCATCTGCGCGCGAATCCGATTTACACTTGGCCGGTTTTTTTTTACCAATTTTACTTTAATAATATATGTATTTATATTGTTTTAATGTACTTGCCACGTGCTATATTATATCTCTCCACTACCCTTGGTTGACTGGTAGATAATGCCTCAGGCATAAAGTCCACCTATGTACCTGTACGGTGCATCAAAAAAAAAATTGTTACGAGATTTTTTCAGGTGCTCTGAATGTTAGAATCTTGGACCTGTTCTTAATGCCTGGTATTTTTAGATATTACAAGCCAGTTATTGCCCACTGCAGAGCAAAGGGAATAAAAATAAGCTATTCTCCTTCGACTTATCTCTCTGTGTCTGAAACTACTAAGGAACAGTCCTTATCGAAGGAGTCTAGCACATGACGCCATCTTTGTCGAGCCCGCGATCTCGTCTACCATGTAAAATATAGGGACCTATTGGATCATTAGTTTAGCTCATTGTTCCTCTGATATGCAGTAAAAGCACATGTAAACATAATAAGCAAAGATACTTTTCATGATGAGAATTTGATATTTGCCATATAAATTTTCTTCCTCATATATTTTTGCAAAGATCAAGGTCTTTTATTAATTCAGTCATATGTCCAAAATACACATAATTTGGTAATTTAAATAATGTTGAATAATCATTATTATTATAATTTATTAAGACCATTCAACTGACACTTGAATAATAGTTAACAATTTAGAAAAACAACTATAATTATAAGGAATATTAAAATAATAAAAAAATCACTATGACTACACAAAGCAAGCATTTTTTGGCAATGACGAAATATCAAAAATTGAAAACTATTAATATTGTATTGGACAGGTTTGATGCCACGATTATGACAAAATGCATTGCAAATATTTTTTTTCATTTTATAAAAATGCACGGTGCATTTTCATCCAAACCAAATGTGTATGCAAAATTTCATCTTAATCGGTTAAGATTAAAAAAAGTAAAGCTTTTTTTTTCGCTTTAAAATTCAGTTGCAAGATTTGACCCGAACACCCATACATACATTGCAAGGTAATAAAAAACAGCTTGTAAAAATAACTTGTATAAATATATGTTCTTTACTAGAAGGAAGTAGAAGATATGCTAAAAATGTTAATTTTGTACTATAATAAAATCGCATTAATTAAAATTCATAAGCTTCAAAATCGTATAGGTACATGTGTTTTTTAAGGCTCGGCAAAACCGGTTACGTCAATGATATTGAATATTCCATTGTATAATATGAATCACAAGATTGATTTTCGCTGATTTGGGATGGTCTGTGATTCTTTTGTGACAATAGGAACTGCGTATGCGGACATTTTGCGTACCTAAATATTTATGCCGTCCTTCTGGTTCATCGTTTTTGAGCTTTTAAATGGCAGTTGTTCTACTGGTATGATAAATTAAGTATAGGTCACATGTGCCCGTTGTTTTTTATAATATTATGTCAAAAATAACCAATGTTATCTAATAGCAAAACGTGCTATTTTATTGATCCAAGGTAAAAAAACTAATTACAATAAAACATACAACCGACTTCCAAATAAAAACACTACAAAATGAAAAATAAATTCAATTTCGGCAGTCAGTTTTCCTGTTTTCTTTCTTCGTTTTTTGACACCAACTTCCGAAATCGAAGTTATTTTTCACTTTGTAGTGTTGTTATTTGGAAGTCAGTTGTATTTTTTGTAAAAAGGTTTTTTATTTTTCACTTTTTTGTTACATAATGGACAAGTTTAATAGTAAGATACTTACCTAATTAAAGCCCACAGTACGCCTATTACCCGAATAACATGTAACTTGAACATGACCGGTGGAATGAGAGGGTACCAGGGTGAACTGTACACATCTGCGTACCCGTTTTAAAATAAGCAGACATGCAATTGCAGCAAGATTCTTCAATTCCCGAGAGATTTGCCGTCATTTATTGAAGAGTTCTGTTGTATATCTCCGAAGTTGTTCATCAGATCTTTACCAAATTTAAATGGGACCATTTCGGAGTAAACTTCTTTCGAACAAAAAAAGAATTTTGCAAATCCATATATATATGTCGGAGAAAAGTCGGAAAAAAAAGTAGAATCATCCTTTTTGGAAAGTCGGTTAAAAACTACATAACCTAACCGAACATCACGCCTGTATTACCCGCAGGGTAAGACAGAGGTGCACTTTAGTAACAGCCACAGTTTGTTCGTTATGTTCAAGACGACGACTAACGCCAACGACCTTGAGGGAACAAAACGCGCACTCGTTTCACACCCGCGCGGCCCAAAATTTAGTAGTTTTTTGTACTTTCCTTATTATTCTATGACTTTAAATAAAAAAGCCTCAGATAAAAATGTAGATAATTAAATTTTCTTTAAGATGGTGTCAATTTCATCAAAATACGCCCAGCGGTTTTGGTGCGATTGTCGTGTTTTCGTCCGTTTTAGATATAACTTTACAAATTAATTACACTATGTTATACGAATAAAACTCAAAATTTTCTCAGATCAAATTATTAAGAAAATGGTCTAATGTAACATATATTTTTTCCAAAAAATTAGGACAAGCCGTTTAGACGTGATTCTCATTTTAAAATCAGCTACTCAAGGGTATCTGCGCCTTTTACGATAATGGTACGGAACCATTCGTGCGCGGGTCCGATGCGCACTTGGCCGGTTCTTTTTTTTTAATTTATTTTTAGTACGTATTTCCGATTCCATAGAATTTTCTACAGCTAATGCCCGCCATACACGATCTAATTTACCGTCAAGTTTGCAACGCGCTTGAAGCGGCGCGGCGTGTATGGCTATCAGTGGGCATGACAAGTCTACATGAAGCAAAAAAAAATAATTTCGCTTCTGCTGGATTGATCAAGTTTGCAGGATCATGTAAACTTGAACGTGTGTAATTGTGTATGAGCCGTCAAGTATGCATGATGTTAGTTATTTATTATAATATTTATTAAATATTAATAAAATTAAATATTATAATATATTAAATATTAATATTATTGTAATATTAATTAATAGTTATTTATTTATATTTCAATTTTTTTTTTGGCTATTAACTGGTTTTTGCAACACACTGAACGATCTTTACTTTCTGTTTTTTTAATTGTGATCAATTAGTCTAGGATGGCTAACGCGTCGTCGTCCGTCACTGACGGCATCATGCAAACATGAACGTGAGCGGTCCATATGGATGCACTGCAAACTAGACGCCACTTCAAACACGCTGAAAACTTGACGGCAAACTTGAACGTAAGCTTTCCATATGTATGCACTGCAAATTGGACGCCACTTCAAACGCGCTGCAAACTTGACGGCAAACTTGAACGTGAGCGGTCTATATGGATGCGCTGCAAACTAGACGCCACTTCAAACGCGCTGCAAAATTGAAAGCGAGCGGTCTATATGGATGCACTGCAAACTAGACACCACTTCAAACGCGCTGCAAACTTGACGGTAAACTGAATCGTGTATAAGGGCTACAAGGAATGTTAAATAAAATTACCACTAATCACTACTCATATATTTTTCCAATAACCACTACTTAATTCGATTCGAAATTACTATCGAATTCACACTTGCATCCGCAGTGTCAATGTCATTGGATTGGAGTTGAAATATGAATGACATTAAGAGTCAATGTTAATGTCAAAACTCAAACCACGCTTTCGCCCTTGTGCCAAGTTTTATAGGAATCCGTTCAGCCATACATATATAGAGTTACTTTTGGATTTACAAATTAGTATGGATGTTGGATTGTATAATCTTGACCTAACCGGTTTGAACAATAATTGCATTTAGACCTTTTTATACGCTAATCATCATCATCATATCAGCTAAAAGACTGCTGGACATAGGCCTCTCCCCAAGCGTCGCCACAATGACCGGTCCCGTGCGTCCCGCATCCAGCGGATCCCCGCAACCTTCACTAGGTTATCGGTCCATCTGGTGGGAGGCCTTCCAACGCAACGTCTTCCGGTTCGCGGTCGTCACTCCAGAACTTTTCTGCCCCATTGGCCATCCGCTCTGCGAGCAATGTGCCCTGCCCACTGCCACTTAAGTTTAGCAATTCTTCGGGCTATGTCAGTAACCCAGGTTCTCTTGCAAATATCTACATTTCAGATTCGATCACGCAAGGAAACTCCGAGCATGGTCCTCTCCATTGCCCGTTGTGACTCAATTCTTTGCACAATTGTAATTTTGTGTGTTTGCCTTAGCAGCTCTCAAAATCCCCATGAGATTCGATAAGAAATCCCAAGGGAATAAAACTATCGTTATCATATTCGAATCAAAAGTTAAACTAGAAACCCAAAGACGTCTGTAAGTCATGCAAGAAATTTATATTGTTCAAACTACGCACATTTAATATCTAGTTCGAAAATACTTGTTAATAGTAATGTTTGTACTATCGTAAATCTTAAGACTGCTTACAGTTTCTTGAAAGAACTATCTATCTTTGTCTGCCTACTAAATTTGCAAGTTCATCGACTATTACCGTCTTCCTGCCCTTGACCCTTGTTACTTGAGGTCGGCACAACACGTTCTCTTCTTCCATACCGTCCCGTCCTCTCAACTGTTATGGCGGTTACGCACTACATCCGATCCGAATCCGTGATTTGAGTTCAGAGTTCTATCCGAATTGAAAATGTTTTGGTTTATGTCGAATAGAGTTTGGATGTAGTGTGTAAGCACTACATCCGAAGCTAAGCTAAGCTTCCGAAGTAAGTAGTAGTGCTAAGTTTCCGGACCCGACATTTCTCGGATTCGGATCAGATGTAGTGGGCAACCGCCCTAAGGGACCTTACTGATGGTGCGAAGCAATTTAAATTGCGTCGACAGGCGATATCGCAAATACATTTTCAAAAACAAAATATTTTTAAATATCAAAAACTCGACTGCTTAAGGAGCGAACTAAACAGCTGAAAACAAGAAAAATCATGCTGTGCAGTCGGACGATACATATTAGCGAGCTGGCTGACTCCCTGAACCTTCGACTGCACACCATTATTTTTCTTGTTTACAGCTTTTTAGTTCGCTTCTTAAGCAGTCGGGTTTTTGATTTTTAAATTATCTTTTTTTATTTACAACTTTTTGGTTATATTTTTTTTCGAATTTCTTTTGAACATATATTAGTGGTATATATTTTTGTAATCATCTCTTGAAACCCTTTATTTAGATAGCCCACTAGATGGGATTGCTAGAAAAAAAAAATTGGGACCCGCACAATATGGCACCCAAAATACGCCATGTTTGTTTTTTTTAACTTCACCTATCTCAAATCTATATCTATATCTCAATCTATATCTAAGAACACTTGGGCGATCAAGACGAATCTAACGATGTCTAAATTACAAAAATCCGTCTAGCGGTTTGAAAGACATGAGGTAATAAAGCATATGACATACATACAAACATGATACGCGCGAAAAACATAACTCTTTCCTTGTAGTCGGGTAAAAAATAAGTGCAAATCATCACTTATTTTTTACCCGACTCACAATCGAATGGCATCACATTGCGTCCATGTGAACGAACTCGCAATTTCGTTTCGTCAATCGGTGTAAAATAAATCGAATCGCGTTGAGCCATCCAGAAGGTCACTAACGCTATCACTGACTCCCTTTTCTTTCACATAATTGCGAGTTCATTGACCATAATGGGCGAAAAACAAATGACGCATGAAAATAAGGAAAATGCGGTTTGAAGGAAAGATTATTTTTTACCCGACTGCCGAAGGAGGGTAATGTGTTTATCAGTCTATGTATGTATGTATGTATGTATGTATGTATGTATGTATGTTTGTTCCTATGTGGCGTTCCAGAGAACAAACGCGTTGACCGATTTTAATGATTCATACGTCTATCGATTCTAATTCTTAGAATTAGGTACATTTAAACATATAAGTATTATATATTTTTGAAATTGCCTCTTAAAATCTTTTATTTTGATACCCCACAAGATAGGTTTGGAAGAAAAAAAAACTTTTGGGCCCCCACAATATGGCGCCCAAAATCCGCCATTTGTATATTTTCCAATTTTAATGTAGCCAGTGACACTCGCAGGGTTAAGGCTAATCGATTGACTTAAGAATCATCAAAATCGGCCAACGCGTTTGGTCTGTAGAACGCCACATAGGAACAAACATACATACATACATACAAACATACATAGACTGATAAACACATTACCCTCCTTCGGCAGTCGGGTAATGAGACCACGCACAACCTAAACCCAAGAATCCTTCACAAGAGTTTAATATATGACGAAGGATTTTTGAAATTGAAAATGAATTCCCTAAAGTGGGATGTTGGGGGTATATTTTGTAAATAAATTCGTAATTTTTAGGGTTGCATACCCAAAGGGTAAAAACGGGACCCTATTACTCAGACTCCACTGTCTATCTGTCTGTCTGTCACCAGGCTGTATCTCATGATACCGTGATGAACCGTGATAGCTAGGCAGTTGAAATTTCCACAGATGATGTATTTCTGTTGCCGCTATAACAACAAATACTAAAAACATAATAAAATTAATATTTAAATGGGACTCCCATACAACATACGTGATTTTGTGGCCGTTTTTCGCGATAATGGTACGGAACACTTCGTGCGAAAGTCCGACTCGTACTTATCCGGTTTTTCAAGCCGTACTCCAAGCATTACGGATAGTAAAGTTGTCAGAATCCCGAAAGTCTTACTGAGGGGCAAATATGTGTTTCACGCAGCTGGTTTGCAAATGTAGGTCCATGCAAAAAAAAACTAGTATTTATGAGTATCCCGTCAGACTGGAACCCCAAGAGCCTCCTTGGCTAGGCTAGGTTAAGTTAGTGCATTTGGTTAGACATCAACCAAAAAATATTTAAGATGGCTGGGCAGTTAATGAGTCGAGATAATTATGACGAAATGCTAAGAGACGGGATCGCAAGAGTTTTTGTCCAAACTATGGTTTTTGTAGACCTTATCATGGTGTGTCACGAGACTTACTCATCCAATTTCGAATTGCCAGTCATGTAATAAAAATCCAGTCATCACTAATACTTCATTATCACAAACTATTTGTACCATTGATGATTTATTAACTATGTTCAAAATTTATCTTCTCATCGCTACAAAACAAAATTTTGGAGAGTGTAAATGCGTTAGCAAATTTTAATCAGCCTATCATTTTCCCACAGTTGGGACACAGAAATTGTCTCTCTGAGAGGCAGTTAGTCATAATTATTTATTTAAATGATCCAGCATGCGGACCCGGTGCTAGCTGGTGGATGCCACATGACATCGAATTTTCGGTTCTAGAATATGCCAGAATATGCCATTCCGGTTTACACTGTGATTTTCCTTCAGCGTTTTGAGAGCAGTGTTGAAGCAATGCACTTTCCAAATTAAATAGCATAACTGGGTTCAAATTCATGATCCATGACACGTTAGTCGAGGTAGTTATCGTTGTTCTATATAATGAAATATCCTTTTTTTACCCGACTGCCGAAGGAGGGTAATGTGTTTATCAGTCTATGTATGTATGTATGTTCCTATGTGGCGTTCTAGAGACCAAACGCGTTGGCCGATTTTGATAGTTCTTACGTCAATCGATTCGTCTTAACCCTGCGAGTGTCACTGGCTACATTAAAATTGGAAAATAGAAAAAATGGCGGATTTTGTGCGCCATATTGTGGGGGCCCAAAACTTTTTTTTCTTCCAAACCTATCGTGTGGGGTATCAAAATAAAGGGCTTTAAGAGCTTATTTCAAAAACATATAACAATTATATGTTAAAATGTACCTAATTCTAAAAAAAGATAACTAAAAAGTTATAAATAAAAAAAGTTAATTAAAAAATTCAAAGATCCCGACAGCTTAAAAAGCGAACTAAATAGATGTAAACAAGAAGAAAATCATGCTGTGCAGTCGGAGGATACATCTGGTTTTGGTCAGCCAGCTCGCGAACATGTATCCTCCGACTGCACAGCATGATTTTCTTCTTGTTTACATCTTTTTAGTTCGCTATTTAAGCAGTCGGGTTTTTTTAATTTTTTACTTAACTTTATTTTTTTAATCCGTCGTCCTAACTTTATACCGGGTACCATGATTTAACTATAGAAATCTGAAGGTTAACTAGTTACTCAAAAGAAACTTTGTGTCTTTTATTTGGTGGACAGTGAGTCATTTGCTTACCATTGAGTGTCCTTAACATTTCTTATTACTTCGTCACGTTTGAGTTCCGTAAAGGGCTAGGTAGAGGTAACCTATTAATCAAGCTAAGTCCCTTTAAAACTTAAACCGTAGTTGACAGCAAAATCGCAAAAAATTGGCTTTATAATATTTTTGTTTTAGGGCAGTTCTCATCATCATAATGATTAGCCTATAGCAGTTCACTGCTGGATAAAGACCTCTCAACCTGCCGCGATCAGCCACCTAGCGCAGATCGCATCTGCCTCAGCCTCAGCCTGGGGGCGCCAGGCGTCTCAGTATACGTTTGAAGACATGTCTACCTCAACGGCCATCGTATCTATGGCTAATATGGCCGGCCGTTTGCCAATTCAGCTTGCTTATTCGATCCTATATTATTGTGTAAAGACCACTTGAATTCATCTGCGTAGGTTTTGGCGTGTCCAGATGACGAAATAATAAGTGAGTACTAATTTTGAGTTTCACCAACTGGACACACGTGTGTCCAGTCTCTCGTGTCGAGTTGGTGAATAACCCAATTTATGAAACAGTAAAAAAAAAAACAAAGTAAAAGCACACTGGGAGTGTTAATAATGATAAAGCTACTTCTATTATTGAATCTGTTATCGCGTTCTAATCATAGCTTTAATTATATTGATGCCGCAAATTATAATAATTTCATCAAATTATTGTGCGATCAATTTTGGTTTTGCTCATAACACTCGCAATTTGAAATAATGGTTTATAATAGTAACTCTTGATTTATCAGCGTTTTCGTTACTTTGGTTACACCATATAATTTCACCCCAAAGACAGCTACTGCTAAACATATGCCTTTCCCAATTATCGCCACATCAATCAGTCATGCCATCGGTCCACCTAGTGGAAGGCCTTCCATCGTACTTTTTCCCTCATCTTCATCAGCCTTTTAATGTTACTACTGCTGGGGCCTGGGCAATAGGCCGTAATCCACCACGCGGGCCCAGTGCGGGTTGGTTGTGAATATCTTCGAATGTTTGGTTCTAGGACACACCGGTTTCCTCACGATGTTATCCTTCACCGTTTTGAGAGCAGTGGTAATGAAATATATTACACAAAGTAACGCGCCTGCCTGTGTTCGAACCCACGACCTACAACTTGTAAGTCGCGGCCGTTACCACTGGGCCACCACTGCTCCTCAGTACCGACCATTTATTGTGAATATGTCGCGTGAAAAATACATAATAGGTAGCATTAAAACTTGAAAAATCAGCAGCGCCATATTACGTTAGTATAGATAGAAATAAAACATTTTATCAAGATGACATTTTCAAAATTAAATAACTGACTATAAAAATATTCATCAGACGGCTAAACCCGTTTATGTTATCAATCTCTAAACAGAGAATGCATTCCATAATACATTAAAATGCCTGAATAATCTAGACTGGTTTTATTAACTGGTATTATGAACAAAACCGACCAAGTGTGTGTCGGACTTAGCACATTTACGGTTCCGTACCAATCCACAAAATCAAGTTGGTTGTAATAGGAAAAATGAGGAAATTTCAAAGAAAATATCAATATATTAGTATTAGTTGGTAAAATATACGTAGTGATAACCATTATCACCAATTTCATGTTTGTATGGTCAATGGGAAGTTAAAAAATTCATCAGACCAAAATTTTGTAAAAGCTGACTTTGGTGGCTTCTCATTCCTTTGTTTGAAAATATTTAAAAAAAAAATACAGCATTTATCTTCTCAACAAGTTCTAACCATATACCCCTCTCGATGGGGTAGGTAATTGATTTTTCACGCCCCTTTTTCTGTATAGGAACCCCTTAAAAACATTTAAAAATATTTTTTGTCCATTTTTATGGCTTTTTGTCAACAAGATACATAAACTGTGAAAATTTGAACACTTTAGCTCCAACCGTTTGGCTGTAAAACCTGTTTGACAGATGTGTGACCGACGACGGACAGACGGACAGACAGACAAGTGAGTGGCAGCAATAGGGCTCCGTTTGGACCGACGTACGGAACCCTAACAAGGAAAATAGCACATGTAAACTGCACGTGTTGTATAAAAGTTTTTACGAGTGAATAAAAAATTTGCGTCTAGACACGTTACATTCTGTCAATAGTGCGAAATCCGGTATAATCCCCTTATGGTATTTAATGATGATAAAAATTATTAATGGTGATGAATTATAGACATTGATACATCGCAAATAAGTTGCCTAGCTAAATCGCGTACCGGTGATGTTAAATATAAATAATTAAAAAACCGGCCAAGTGCGAGTCGGACTCGCGCACGAAGGGTTCCGTACTTGGTAAATTGCGGTTTACGATTTATGACGTATCAAAAAAAAAATTACTTACTAGATCTCGTTCAAACCAATTTTCGGTGGAAGTTTACATTGTAATGTACATCATATATTTTTTTTTAGTTTTATCATTCTCTTATTTTAGAAGTTACAGGCGGGGGACACATTTTACCACTTTGGAAGTGTCTCTCGCGCAAACTATTCAATTTAGAAAATAGAAATATTAGAAACCTCAATATCATTTTTGAAAACCTATCCATAGATACCCCACACGTATGGGTTAGATGGAAAAAAAAATTGTGTTTCAGTTCTAAGTATGGGGAACCCCAATGTTTTTTGTTTTTTTTATATTTTTGTGCGAAAATCTTAATGCGGTTCACAAAATACATCTACTTACCAAGTTTCAACAGCATAGTTCTTATAGTTTCGGCAAAAAGTGGCTGTGACATACGGACGGACAGACAGACAGACAGACAGACGGTCAGACAGACAGACAGTCAGACAGACAGACGTGACGAATCCATAAGGGTTCCGTTTTTTCCATTTGGCTACGGAACCCTAAAAACAACTCGATTGGTTATTTATGGCAATCGAGCAATAGAATATACCCCAATTAATTAATAATAATGGTCACCCACGGCGAAGCGAAGAGGAACCCGAGGACAGGCCGCTCATCAGGGCTTTTGCCGATTAAGCCGACGACCTAGCGGCCAACAAGTAGGTTGCGGTGCCGCTTGGTAACAGAGCTAGAGGCAACATCGCAACTGTGGCGGGCCGCGATGTCGTAAGGGGCCTCCCATACGATATCGCGACTGAGGGTTGGAGGTCGCGGCGGGAGAGGAGTGCGAGTACCGGTATTGCGGTGGCGCGGGCGCCGGTCTTCCTACCTTACGCAGTATGGGGAACCCCAATGTTTTTTGTTCTTTTTATATTTTTGTGTGAAAATCTTAATGCGGTTCATTAAATACATCTACTTACCAAGTTTCAACAGCATAGTTCTTATAGTTTCGGCAAAAAGTGGCTGTGACATACGGACGGACAGACAGACAGACAGACAGACAGACAGACAGACGGTCAGACAGACAGACAGATAGACAGTCAGACAGACAGACATGACGAATCCATAAGGGTTCCGTTTTTGCCATTTGGCTACGGAACCCTAAAAACAACTCGATTGGTTATTTATGGCAATCGAGCAATAGAATATACCCCAATTAATTAATAATAATGGTCACCCACGGCGAAGCGAAGAGGAACCCGAGGACAGGCCGCTCATCAGGGCTTTTGCCGATTAAGCCGACGACCTAGCGGCCAACAAGTAGGTTGCGGTGCCGCTTGGTAACAGAGCTAGAGGCGACATCGCAACTGTGGCGGGCCGCAATGTCGTAAGGGGCCTCCCATACGATATCGCGACTGAGGGTTGGAGGTCGCGGCGGGAGAGGAGTGCGAGTACCGGTATTGCGGTGGCGCGGGCGCCGGTCTCCCTACCTTACGCTGCCTGGACGGGGCCCCCATCGTCTGATGGCGGACGCGGTGGGCCGCAGGGAAGGTCTGTAACCCATCCCGACCGAAAAGTATTTGGTGGCGGGGTGACTGACTTGCCCCGTCACAGGGAGACCAAGGGTGCCATACACGGGGTCGTCTGACGCCCATATGCTGGTTTGGTCTTTGGGGTGGTCTCGGCGTGCGATGTGTTCTGGTGTGCCGGTGATACGAGTAAGGGGCAGCCGCGGCGGGTTCACGGACGAGTGCTAACGCATGCCCGTGTTCCCGTGATAAGCGGCACACGAGGACACTGTTGCGTTTTAGTGAGTAGGGGTCCCACATAACTGTGCTATCTTGTGAGAGAAATCCAACTCCATCGTTTCGAGAGCTATCTCACGGGGCGGACACAGCGTGTTCGAATAGGGAGTCATGTAAGCGCTGATTTGCCGGTGTCATTTGGCATTCACCAGGGTAGCATTTTAGGCCCTACACTCTTTCTCATTTATATTAATGAGCTTACTGTATCGACATTCCCAAGGGCGACATCATTACATACGCTGATGATACAGCTCTTCTTTTTGCTGCCAATACCTGGGATGAGGCCTTTAATACTGCACAAAATGGGTTTATTAAACTAATGGCTTAGACTTCATCTTTTAACCTTAAATACTGATAAAACCAAATACCTAACTTTCAGTATACGTCATTCAACACAAGTACCCACAAGTTCCCTATACACGCACGCACGCACGCACTTGCTGCACTTGTGACCCAATAGAACGTGTTAATTCAATGAAATACTTAGGGATACTCTTCGACGCCAATCTCAGCTTCAAAGACCATATAACCCCCGTCCGTCAAAATCATAGGAGCGAAAGACAGTGGTAATTTCTATTGTGTCTGCTAATTAGCGGTTGGCAGGAATTACTCACCGCTCGAGTCAGAAAGCTTATATATGTGTTTAGGAAGCTGCGATACGTTGTTGATGCTTGGTTATTGAAACAAATCTACTTTGCTTTGTGCCGGTCAGTAATTACATATTGTATTTCATCCTGGGGAGGAATTCCGAAAACAGTACTTAAATCTATTGAGATCGCTCAACACGCAATTCTGAAGGTCTGCGCTTGTAAGCCTCGATTATTTCCCACTACAGAGCTCCAGCGCTAAAGAGCTATTATAAATACTGTGAAGTGCTTTCGGTTAGACAGCTCTACCTACTTACAATAATTATGAAGCAACATCAAGATTTAGCATACGACCCCAACCTTATACATGGGCGTAGGAAACAATTAGTGTGTACTCGTGAACATGAACCTGAAACTACTTGTTGTTATGTATAATAAAATTAACTATATTCTGGATGTTTACTCGCTTAACAGGGTCCGTTACAAAGACAGGGTGAAGAAGTACTTATTAAGCTTAACTTATGATGACACAGAAAGATTATTTACCGTATTAGAGTAGACAGGGTCCTTTTGCAATTTTTAATATTTTTATTACTCTATAACTATGTATACTCAAACTCTAATACGCGTTTACTCCACATACATCACTTCATACATTATCACACGCACATACCCAATACTCACCTCTCATTACACTATTACTCACCATTCTTCATACATACACACCAACTCACTTAGTTTAGTTTTTAGCTTATTTTACTTTATTTTATAATTCTTCTTAAATCTACCATATCTACCATAATCCTTATAATCATTAAATAACATATGAGGGTATATACTTTTTACACCGGATATTAGACCACAACGAAAACTTCGCAAGAGCAATTGGAAAAATGGCAAAAAATTATGGGATTGTAAACCGCTATCGAAACGTCAGGTGAATCGCTCACATTTCGCCATTATGACAATCGCCATCACTTTGTCTAGGGCTTCCGGACTATATAGTGTGTGAACAATGCCTTATAGTTGCCATAATCGGCGCGAGCAAAGGAGAAGGAAAACAAAATGTATGAATCAAACACCCAGAAATCGATACGAAATTACAAGCAAACTGTGTGCGGTTCCATTGCTTATAACGAGCGAAGTAACCCTACTTAGGTCGCAGAAGCCAAATCCAAGGGACATCGGACATCGGCTAACAAAGTATGCATGAAAAATCATTATCTACTACTACTTCTAACTCTAGTACCATTGACCCAGAAATGGAGATTTCTGGGTCAATTGTGATAACCGTCACCTCCTTTCGCACCGGGCAGGGTTCGTTTCAGTTTAGCCGTAGCTTATATCAGTTGAATCGAATGTCTTCGCAGATATCTAATAACTTTTGGTAATAAAATCTATAAAAACACCAAAACGCGTTCAGCATCATTGTTGAAGGTCCACTAGAGCTTAATTAAGGCAAGAATTTCTGGTTATTTCGATAATTTAAACGATGCGTCACATGTATAATTTAAGCAATTTTAATTCGCTATATTATATAATTAATTGATTCATTCAATGCCACATTTATTCCCTCCGATTTTGTATTTATTGTCTTTTTCTTTGTTAAACGCAGGCTTTTATCAAATAATCACTAAAATCTCTCCGGTGCCTTAAATTATATTCTGACTGATCTGGTTCTTGTCTCAGTCAGAAGTCACACTTTCTACAATCAAAGTAGAGGGCACGTCCACTGCTTAAACTCATCGGAAGAATACATACCAACAGTTGAAGGAAAAAAGCAAATCAACCACACGAATTTCCATTCCAAACAAAATGTTCACAGATTAGTGCTACTATACGCACCTGCATCTAAGTACAGGTATGTTAATTGAAACAAGTATTTCTTTCGAAACGCGCGGTCAAAGCCAAAACAATTGTCATCAAGATCTTGACCTCCGACATTATTGTATTGTAGTTTAATTCTTTCAGTAACAATGAAGCTGAAATTTAGCTTTATTCTTTAGGTTGGTAATAGATCTCGTGGATCCATGCTAAGAATATGATTGACAAGTCTACACAGAAAATTGTCATAGCCCGTCCCATCCATTTATTAACTATTTAATCTATCTGGCAAGCCTTATTCCATATTTCATATCCATATTCCATTCCGCACAACCAACCTAGGCCTCGACGCTCCACTTCTCCGCATGTGTAGAAGCTACAATAGTTTTTGTACAACACCAGATGCTGACTTACACGGTGTTTCACTCAATAAGTTTAGAAGAGCAGTCTCGGAGGTGGGTGTGCGCAAATCCTTCAACTAAGGCTAATTACGAACATATACATCCCACTTTTTTTTCTTTTTCTATCTGTTTTTCATTTTGTTTGTTTTTATTATTACTATATTTTTAAGTTTAGATTAATTTTCATATTTTGACATTTTTAAATAATTTAGTATTTCTGACCATATGGTGTAAGCTGCGTAATACCTGTGATAGGCATACATACCAGCACCTTTACTTTTTCATTGTTTACTACAAACTGCTTCGTATGTAATGCTGTTGGTGTACCTTATAATAAATAAATAAGCCTTTTCTCATCGTAGTATCCTATCGTAGTGGTAGCCGGCTTCCAGCCTAATCGTATGCAACTGAGTAGCAGTATTTTAACACCCGACGAAAAAGAGGGGTGTTAAAAGTTTGACGTGTATCTGCGTGTCGGTCTGTGGCATCATAGCTCCTAAACGGATGAACCGATTTATATTTAGTTTTTTTTTTAAAGGTGACTTTGCTCAGAGTGTTAGCGATGTCTGATTAAAATCGGTTCAGCCGTTCAAATGTTATCCGCATTTTACTCTTTGGATATGGGTTTTTTTGCAAGATATCGTGTCACAACTACGTGTTTGGATAGATATAGATTGAAGCGTGAATGCTACTAGGTATATTATAGGTAGTTTAAAATGCATGTAAAAAAATAGATAAGAAAGCACCGATACAAAACCTCTAAAAAGCAAAAAATAAGCCTCTATTTTTTTTTTGCTTTTTAGAGCTTTTGTGTCGAGGTTTTATACATTTTAAATTTAATTATTTACATGAAGCGACTGCTTATCTGACCTCCACAAACTTTTAGGGTAACACAATACCCTTTGGTAAGATTCCAACCTTTCACAAATAAAAACGTATCACACAATTCTGCTAAGAACTAACCCCGGGTGTCTTTTTTCTCCGAACGTCTCTTTCAGCTGTCATCTGTATCGTATTTTACCCGACCACATTCCTCCTCTATTGTTAAAAAGTAAACATACTACAACAAACAAGATAAGTAGGCCCCCGTCTTCAATCAATAATCACATAATCATTTCTAAGCGAAATTAATTAGTTGAGACCATTACAGGGGACATAATAATATTGATATAATATAAACATATATTTTTATGTGTACGATACTATCTGGGCCCTTTATTATTTGTCCACACAATAGACAAAAATATTAGGGTCGCGTATTATAGTGTTGTGAAACAGACCGATCACAAAAATTCGGATACAGCATAAAATTCGGATACAGCATAAAATTATTTCTATCATTGATCGATTTTAATTTTGAGGTTCTCGTGGCTAAGAAATTACAGCCGCATGGAAGAGCAGTGGTAACGGCCCCGATTCACGAGTCATAGGTCGTGGTTCGAACCCAGGCAGGCGATTTACTTTGTGTTAATTATTTCATCCCTATCTCTAAAAACGGTGAAGGAAAACTTCGTGAGGAAACCGGTATTTATTAGAACTAAAAATTCGAAGTCATTTGACATCCACCAACCAACACTGGACCCAACAACATAAAGTTAAATTATCAATAAGTAGCATAGCTTATAAATTATTTTCAAAAAAAAATGAGATCCTTAAGAAAATTGCAATAATGTAACCCAAAGTATCAAATTTTTGCCCATAAAATTTATTTATTTGGCGTGCGCTAACAAAACTATTGGTGATAAATTTATGTACTTACTTATTACCTACAAAAATCTCCGCGAGGGTATATATCTAACTATCATAGTTAAGTCAAAATAGCATCTTTTGTGTTCTAAAATTTAATTAGATCGCCCGCCGCAGAAACAAAAGTTCTCGAACATTTTTATTCAAATAAATAGTTTAACAAATTGGTAGGTAGGTAGGTGATCTAGGTAGGTAGCCAGTTGACGGGAGCGAAGCCAGTTAATCCGGTAGCTAGTTAATCAATAATCTTTCTAATCTAAAAAAAATCTTTCTAATCTTTATCTTTTACGAATAGTCAGACGGCAGAAAATCTGACAACAGTCTTATATCAAGGTTATCGTTTTACCCAGAGGCAGTCATCATCATCTACTTGCCCTTTTCCCATGTTACTGGGGGTCGGCGCAACACATTTTTTTCTTCCATACCATCCTGTCCCCCGTCACGCCATCACTGACTCCCTTTTCATTAATATCACTCCTCACACAGTTCATCCATCTTTTCTTCGGCCGTCCCCTCCATCTAAAATACTGTATTAACTTGCATCTAGTTAGAGTGATGATGGTGCTGGAGGAGAATGTTGCGCATATCATGGACAGCAAAACGCACAAATAAGTCCATTCTCGACCAGTTAAACATCAAAACCAGACTCTCCACGATCTGCTACCAGAAAGTCCTAAATTACTTCGGTCACATCGCCCGGAGACACCCAGATAACCTGGAAAAACTGGTTGTTGTGGGAAAAGTGGATGGGAAAAGGCCACGCGGACGCTCACCCACTCGGTGGTCAGACCAGATCAGGACGATTACGGGTCTCACGGAGACCACTGCCCTGAGTAGAGTCGAAGACAGAGTGGCTTGGAAGCAGCTCGTCAATGACTCCGTGAAAGCTTTCCAAGACGAGCACGACCTTCAGTAATGAAGACAACGAATAAGAAGAGGTTAAAGTGAGACTGGTTGGAAGTGAACCTCAAAATATTTTTGAAAAGTCTAATAAAAGGGATAAGTCTAGCAAAAGTCAAATAGATTGATCAATTTTAATTAAATATTCTGACTCATTTCGTAATTTACAAATTCAAATAAAACAGCTTAAAACATTTATTAAGGTACGATAAGATAAATAATTATCTCAGTCAAACAACGTCACCAGACTTCATTGTCTTCATGTTTGGCCGTTTTGGTATATTACGTACAAAATTGTGGTCACAATTCAATAGATATTTATAATTATATTGAAAAGTGACCACATTATATGTAATTGTACGTAATGACATGCATAAAAGCTTCGAATTTTGCAATTATATCTTGAATCCTGTTTTGTCATGCGGTATAACAAGGAAAAACTGTTTGGATCGCTTTCCTGTAGACTTTAGACTCCAACAAGAATAACACGAAAATAGTTTGAGAATTAAAATTAAGAAACCTAAATCATAAAATAACAAGATATTTGAATAGAGCTGAAAATTGATGGATGATCTACACGATTATGAACGAATTGCCAAGTCCCCATCAATCCCACGTATGCAAAAAATTTATTACATACGTGGTCGTAAACGGGTTTTTAGTTGGTAACTACAAAAAAACTGATTTATCCGATTCGGAGTTTTCCGGGCAGCCATCCCTAGTTCATAATAGCTAAGCTCTTCCCAACTGTAATCACCACTATATAGATTCCTCTCTGGGCCTAAATGGCTATCTATAAAAGACACATTGGCCTTAAAGGGCCGATTCTCCTCTGCGTACCGCCCAACTGCCCATATAGCCGGAATACGGAATAATAAAGCTCGAATTTTTGTTTGGGATACGCTTTGTTTATTGAATAAGAATTGCTTGTTGTGGTTATAAAATTAGATTAATTTCGGAATAATAGTAGGGTTTAGAAACGACGGATTCGATATTGCGCTTGTCTCGATGTGTGTTTTTCTAAGACAAAAATTGACTGACGAAAACTTTTTTTTTTTTTTTTTTTTTATGTTAGCAAGTACGAATACGTTCCAAGTACAAGCTAACACTACTAAATGCCACTGATTTTGTGTTCAAAGAGTACGGTAACGTCTGGGGCGTTTAGGATTTTGGACTTGAGCACGTTAATGTCAAAAACGCGCTAACCAATCACAACTGTCCATTGCCAGTTTAAGTTGAGTTGATCATGAGCATGAATATCTGTAATACGACATTAGTATCCGGATGATGTCCTTATTCCGAGCCAATCCCATCATAACGACAACTTAAAAGGGTCATTAAAATTGCGTTATTGATAGATAATGACTACAAACAATGCCCATCCTTAATAGGGAAGCTGCTACAAACCATAAAGTACAGTGAATACTTATTAAATCTGTAAAAAATGGTCACCATTACTTCCGGAACTTAATTGCCGCTTAAATCTCATATTGTGGGGTATTTGTGACTGTAGCCCGAGGTTGACGCATAATTTCAACTCATAAGTTGTCCACTGCAGAATATGATCCGCTAAATTATTGCTACAATTTTTGACCAAAGAAAAGAACTCTAACCAACAAGCTTGTTTCACCGATTTGTTATACTGGATCGTGGTTGCTAAAAGTAAACCCAAAGAATATATAGGAGCACTAGCTTCTGTCAGCGGCTTTGCCCGCGTCAAAGGTGTTTTCTCATCATAAGGGAACATTACACCGAAATGAAAATTATTAGACTCTGTAGACAACACAATTATTTAGACTCTGCAGCGTATTTCTGACAAACACTAGCTTCTGCCAGTGGCTTCACCCGCGTAATGAAGTGTTTTTTTTAACACAAGGGACACATTATACTAGAATGAAAAGTAGCTTATGTGCTATTGCTGACTATAATCTATCTCGGTGCCAAATTTCATCCAGATCGGTTCAGCCGTTCTGGCGTGATTGAGTAACAAATATACATCCACACACATCCAAACTTTCACATTTATAATATTAGTAAGATTCCACCACATCATCTCGCTGCCATATTTCAGACATTGACGGGTTAGAAAAACAATGGCGGCAATCTACCAGTAACCTCATGAATCCTTCTTGTATTTGGTGGCATTAGGTTTGTTCTTGTCCTGTTTTTTTGTGGCTTCACAATTTCCTTTCTTGGCTTTCATTTACTAATATCGATCAAATTATTCCTCCTTTTTTCCAAGCCTTACAGCTTAGAATAATTATTCTCAGCCTTACAGTCTATTTATTATTGTTAAAATAAGTCTGGGCTATCCCTCTCAGGGTCAAAGACCTTTCCATATTAACTGGTTTTATGCAATTTTGAGCCAATCTAGTCTACTTAATATACAAAACTACACGAACTGATTAACTACCACATAGAAATTTTTCAGGTCTCGGCCAAACAACGTAAATATTGACGTAAAAATTGACACCTATTGCGCAATGGTATCATACTTTAGAGACGACTTTCAAGGCATCATAGATTTTACAAAGCAAAAAAAACATACGAGCTTTTTTCTTGAAAACGAAAAACTTGGTCCGTCATACTCATAAGTCATCGAACTGAATGAAATGATAAATCATGATGATATAAAAAAAAAATATTAGTGTACTGGACTTAAGACTTCGTGTGATTCACCTTCTGAGATAAATGTTATGCAAAGCGTAATCGAATCCATAAGATATATTATTTTTAGGGTTCCGTACCCAAAGGGTAAAAACGGGACCCTATTACTAAGACTCCGCGATCCGTCTGTCTGTCTGACTGTCCGTCTGTCACCATACTGTATCTCATGAACCGTGATAGCTAGACAGTTGAAATTTAAACAGATGATGTATTTTTGTTGCCGCTATAACAACAAATACTAAAAACAGAATAAAATAAATATTTAAGTGGGGCTCCCATACAAGAAACGTGATTTTTTTGCCGTTTTTTGCGATAGTAGTACGGAACCCTTCGTGCGCGAGTCCGACTCGCACTTGGCCAGTTTTATTTAATTTGCGTTAGGCTCGCGTTTGACCACTGTCTCACCTGATGGTAAGCGATAATGTGGTCGACGGTGAAGCACGCTTGCCTAGAACTCCTGGAAATAACCTATTCACTCTTAAAGACCCCAGGTTGTAGCTACCAGGAAACAAAGACTCTGACTGGGAATTCCACTTTTTAGCTGTACGCATAATGAAAGTATTCGCAAAACGATTTGTGCGTATGGATGGGATTTCCACCATGTGTATGAGTGGATTCCGCATTGACGTACGTCTTGTATTGTAGTCCGATGATGAAAAGGGACTAGGCCGCTATTTATTAACAATAGCAGATGATACGCAATAATTGATGTGAGATTAGATTTAATAGCTTTTTTTAATCTTTCTTCCATTTTCTTTTCCTGAGAACAAATAGATACATTGTAGAACCTGCGAATTTCTAGCGTCTTCAGAGGTTGCCCCTATTGATAAAATTTTATGTGATAACTCCACTGGTTGCTTGACCTTTTGTCCAACTGTGGACGTCTTTCGGCTGTAATGATGAACTGTTATCTAGACTACGTAATTGTGAAGACCACATTGTTTAATGAGTTCAATAAACATGTAAACTAATATTAAGGGTAGGCCCCGAACCATGCAACGTTTACTTATTTTTACGGCCTTCAACAGTATACAAAGGCCTAATCCAAATCTTGAACTATGAGACAACTGCTATGTTTATAACTGCATAACTTAAACACACAAAATTGTGAGAAAGTCCTCGAACATCGTAATACATGCTAATCGCTTGATAATAATATCAATGTCAAACACAATACATACTAACACCTACGAGTATATATGTGACAACCACATCATCGCTTACCATCAGGCGACATTGTGGTAGGCTCACCAACCTTTTTTTTTTTTCTTTGTCTTTGCAAATTTTTTTCAGCATAATGTTTTGATTCCTTTGGGAGAACATTGCTGACAAAAACCCTGGTTGGTCAGTTTTCCGCTTAAAGTAAATAGTTAAAATTACAAGTAAACCAATGTCGAAATGCATCTGCTCTGCAATTGTACGACATTATTAATATTTATATTAAATACCTAATATACATCAGGTATTCGGTCCATCAGTCATATTTATACACTGCTTAGCAGTAAGCACTGCAAATATAATATTAAGAGACCTAATGAGAAAAGACAGACAGAAACGACTGCCAACGTTTTCGCGATGACCAGTGTCAGTCATGGCATTACCGTACACAGGTGGTGTTTACACAAAACACTTGTTTTGCCTACCACTCCTTATGTAAGTACCACCAAGATGTCAATGTCATATTCTTATCACCATTACGTCACAAGACGCCGTAAACGACCGTCAAATGACGACAACAAAATCTCGGACCCACCCTCGGAAACACGTCATCAAGAACAAAACAAAAGACTTCTGACTCAAACAATCAAATTTAGGTCAAAAGATGTCCTAAGAAATTAATTGAGAAACCAATCAGATATAAATAAAAAATCCCAAATAAAAAGATTACTCAACGCTATTGTCCGCACTGGGTTGTAGTGACAAGTACGATCGTTCAGATCGGTTCAGATATACCCGCGAATTGTGCGTCGCCCGTCATACAGTGAAACAACATGGCGTCGCGCGCATGCGCCGTCTTGCTCCTCGCGATCGCAACCGTCGCCGCGCGGGATTGCATTGAATTGACACTTCCAGACAAAAGTTTACTAACCGACTCGATACTAAATGGAACTATTTTAAAATTAGCCGCGCAAAATGAAAGTTACGATGAAAGTGGACGATTTAATATTGTGGAAATGTGGGAGAGGTTCCCTAAAATTGTGGTGCCCAGCAACGGGACAAGCGAGCAGTGCAGACGGGATAGCCAGCAGTATTTGGACAGCTTGGACAGGCTGGAGCTGTGGGCCTTGAAAAGTAAATATTTACTTTTTTATATTAGAATAGAATATAATATTTAGGCGACACAGGCACAACACAACAGCAACAAACAACAAAATGTAGCATGTTATCATTTGTTTTATGTGACTGAGGGTAGATTTTAATAACTTTCTGACGACAGTTTATTCATAACAAAATGTTGCATGTTATGTTAATTTTATGGTATCCTTCCAATAATATCTGTTTCGAAATTCTTATTCCATATCCGAAAATTATATCCGCATATGTCGGCCGGCAAATCCGCTGGTTGATAGCGGTGTCATTTTTCTTTCGAATCTACCATTATTTTATGGGTAATAAAACCAATCAATTTGATTAATAATAATTAATAACACTACATTAAATATAAATTGGGTCGTGTTATACGATTTTGCAAGGATCACTCACACCATTTTGGCAACCTAGGTAACGCCAATTTTTTTTTAACTGCTAATGTGTTAAGTTTATTAAATACAGAAAATTATGACAGAGGCTTTACATTGGCCCCAAACTAGGCAAGCCTTGCCTTGGTTGGGTTGGGGTACGAATTACGAGGGTTAACCAATAAAAAAATATTGAAATATGTTTGGTAGCAAAGAAAGGTAAATTAAAATCACGAATGTATTTCTATGTTTTGTAGTTCAATGAGCCATAATCTATATTTATGGCAAAAATATCCAAAACGGTACAAACCTACTTTGGGCTAAACTTTCGATCTCAAAGGAAAGGTCAACCAAATTAATTCAAGGATACTTGTCTTGAATGAAAGTGGATTACTATACTTATAAAAGTTTCGTAATACTTCAGGTAGCCAAATATAGACATAATTTTATCTGATGAATGTCTAGGGCAAAGCTAAAGAGAGGTATTTTGAGAAAATACACTAGTAGTGTGTTGATTATTTCATCTAATACTTTTAAACAAGCAATTCTTGTAAATATATAATCTGAATCTCGGAAACGGCTCCAACAATTTTCATGAAATTTAGTATGCAGGGGGTTTCGGGGGCAATAAATCGATCTAGCTAGGTTTCATTTTTAGAAAACGTAGTTTTCTCTATTTTCACCCGAGCAGATTTCGGTCGCCCCGGTACTTCCTGTTCATCAGACTACCTAGATTTATATTTATATCTGAATGTTACGAGTATCTATGAATTACAACCTAACTACTTAGAACTGGGGCGCACGGTTGGCGCAGTGGTTGAGCGATTGACTGCTGCGCTGCGTGTCGCGGGTTCGATTCCAGCACGGAACAAATATTTGTATGACCTACAGATAGTTGTTTCGGCTCTGGGTGTTTGTGTATGTGAGTTTATATGTTTGTAAACGCACCCACGATACAGAAAGAAATTCCTAGTGTGGGGCAACGTTTTTTTTTTGTTTTTTAATTCATAATAAATAAACTATGGGAATGTTAAGAGTGATGACTTGTGGTTTGGGTAGAATAAGACTAGATGCGAGCAATGGGCCTGCGAGGTGGATTACGGCCCACTCCCTCTTATAGAGAGGAGGTCTGTGTCCCAGTAGTGGGAACGCTGGGACAGGTTTAGGCGATTATACTTATACTATGAGTATTGTCTACAAGTCTGACAAATGTCGAGTTAATACTTCAAATTTTCCTCGAGTTTCCATCATCTGTCCTTAAGGAAGATCATGCCGGCGTCGAACATTTTTATATTATACCATAAGACCCATAGACGTATCTGTTACATCAGTAGAATAATAATAAAAGCGTCGCTATCGCTTTTATTATTATTCTACTGATGTAAATTAACAATCTCCCGAAAAACTGCCCAGCTGCGAGTTGAAATTTAGAAACATCTACGATCATAATCGCTACGTTTAGCGAGAAGATTTATTGACCTTTTGTAAATATTAATATTATTCAGTCATGCATTAAAACGTACAATTGTAATTCTAAAAAATTGCTAGCGTCAAGTTCCGGTGACCTTAATTTTTTTTTTAAGTTCATTTATACTATCCTAGATTTTTACTACTTCATCAGAATTAGTGACTATCTACTACAATAAATAATTTCTTGAGAAACGCTAAGTTTCATTCGCAATTCACAAAAAATATAATATTAATCCATATACATCGCTTGCTGATTGACAGTTGAACTTCGAAATAAAACAATGTTAATTGCCATAGCTTTTTGGAATCGTCATGAGATGTATTTTAGCTATAAATGATTTTCATGGAAATTTGAGGTACCTGTCAAAACAAAAAATAGAGAAATAAAGAAAAAATTAAACCGACTTCCAAAAAAACAATACAAAGCAAAAAATCTCTGGTACCTATTGTTTTTCGACACCGACTTCGGAAAAGAAAGTATTTTTCGCTTTGTAGTGTTTTTTTTGGAAGGCGGTTTAATTTTAACATTTCAAAAACTCAGAGCAGATTCTTAATTCAAATTCTTTGTAGTTTTTTTTTTTATAATCACGGGCTTTATTTATAATTATCTCGACGATGTTTTGCAACTGATGTAAAAGGTTCTATAACCTTATACAAATAATGCACAAGTGCAATGAACTGTCGTTTCATTAAAGTTAGTATACGTGCTGAGATCTGCACTATACGTAATTTGCCTACTCCGATATTATTATGTACATTACTTTTAATGAAACTTAATCAGTCTTTAGGGCTTATATCGCAGGTAATTTCTATCTACTCAATGTGGAAGGAACATCATTGGTATGTAAATACTTATTCAAGAAAGAAGTGGTCACTTCAAAATGTTTCTGGTTTTCAAAGTAATTTTCGATGAAATGCGTTTTCAGGGGTTGACATACCTTTATCTAAACTAGTGACAAAACAGTTTGAGCAAACAATGACAATACATTTTGACGTACGTCACTCTACTCCAAAACCCCTTTTTTTTTGGCTTTGGAAGTCATCCGATAACTTTTCGTGCTATGGATTAAGCGGGAGGGCGTCTCACGGGTGGGTTTTAGTCTTTTACTGTCAAAAACCCACCCGTGTTCCTTCAGTTACTTAAGCCAGGGCCGCGGTAACTCTCTTTTAAATTTATCCACGACCTACTCCAGCGCCCCTAGCGGTAAATTTAGACGCGATAGCCCTCATTTGAATATTAATAACCATAGTCTACATACCACGGTCTTTTTGCCAATAAATCTAATAAATCATGAAGGAGACCTAATCAAAACAACACAGAAATCGTCGTAGAAAGTCACAAATATAAATTAGCATATATTTTAACCTAATCTGCTAACGGTTTAACCCACTCTATACAACAACAAGCGTAAAATGTGAAGTTATTTTGCAACCAGGTCGATGAATGTGCATAACTCCTGGAAATTATGAGTATCATAATGACAATCTGTGTAAATGCATTGTATGTCAATGTAATTGAACGCCACTCATCTGTAGTCTAAGAAATTATATTTAGTTTAATAAACCTTCTACTAATAATAATTCCAAAGTCAGCTTCAAATTGTTGAATATGAGTTGAGTCTTCACACTTTTTTGTCGTAATGAATATCAGTGGTATCTCTTCTTCTTCAGTCGGTCCCTCATTACTGAGGATCACGATCACTGGACCCCTTTAAGCGGACAATCTGCCTCCATCGACTCCGATCCAAAGTTGCCATCACCACCTACTGGAATTTGATTGAAGACGTAGCTTCTTCCACTTAGTCAGATCACTGGTCTAAGAAATTATATTTAGAAACCTTTTAGTGAATCTGTGTAGGGTATCGCTGGCACACCTCCTGTTATTGGCCCTTCTGAATTTTTAGGCTAAAAATAGGAAAACCATAGATTACGCAATGTTGGAATTACTATGCCAATAATAGGATTTTAGATAGCTTTTTTATAATTTAGGTAAGATATATGTATAATTACTATTTCATTGGATGAAACAACTCTTAAAATATAAAATATAGAATATTTCCTTTGATGTCATTATAATTTTTGTATGCTGGTGCATTTTAACATGATTTTCTGGGCTTTACATTAAGGAGCTAGGGGAGGCACTCTCTTAAAGTGTCAATAACTGGTTATCTTCCCCTATATGTCCTTGCTAAATCCTTGTTATTTTTGGATTTACAATTCCGAAGTCACCTTCAAACTGTTGTATTCGAGTTGAGTCTTCTTTGGACTAGTTTCATAGCTCACTAGTATAAGAAGGTACTAGTTTTAACCAATGGCTTCGCTCCCCCTGCATATCACGGGTCACTGGAACTGTATAAATCTGGAAAAATTGAAATCGGGAATCTGGTCTTTCCAGAATAAATCTGGCATTCAAAGATTGCCTATCTTTCTATCAGAGCAGTGAAAGAATTTTTCGTAAACGGATCTGTAGTTTCTGAGATTACCTCTTACATGTACAATTACAACAAAACAATGATTCAAACAACAAACTAATAATTTATTTATTTATGAGTTTAAAATAGATTTATATAATTATCAACTTATAATGTTCTAAAGCATATTAATAAAAATATTTTTCTGGATGGAATACTCGGCATATGAACAACAACCTAATTGGATTCATTATTGAAAAATACCGGTATTTTATTGAGATCAAGTTTTAAACTTTGTTTATTATTATTTAAACTTATATGCGTATTTGTTATGATAATAATTTAAAAAAAAACCTCGATATTTACGCACTAAAATAATCCCGTGGATTTGTCACGAATTTTCCATAAAACTAAAATAATAGAAAACTGGTTTAAAACTTATTTTAGTAACAATAAAGTTTTGACCAGTTTTCATATAACATTTAATTTTTTGTGTCAACTCAATGAAAACAGGATTTGATAACATCACATTTATAATAAAATTAGTAGTAAATTAGCAAGACCTGTTAACACCATGGCAGCAAAATCCCATTTACAATTATTTAGATTGGAATTTTAATAAATGTTTGTTGATTTTTATTATAAATAATTAGTGCTCGTGCCTTCTCTGTGTGAGAAGAGGCCTTTGCTCTGCAGTGCAGCAGTAATAGGCTGGTATTTTTTATTATAGTTCGTCTGGGGAAGCCTACTTTTCACTTTTCCTCCTGTTCACTCGTCTTTAAAAGGCGTATGTACTAGCCGGGTGCAGAAAGTTTGCCGATGACGCCACTCTGACGTTCGGCGAACAAACGAGGCGAACGCGGGGCACCGCGTGGTTACGCGGGAGGGGTATCGGCAAACTTTCTGCGTTCGGTAGTACGTATAACTACAAATTTCTGCGCTTAATAATTATTTGTGACGTGCACAATGTGTCAAAGGATGTGATAATTAGCTACCATATTGTGTCTGGGATACCAATTGTATATAAAGACACGTTTAAGTCGCCATAAAACCAGTTTCATAAGGAATTTAAAACTATAGGTCACTAACCTCTGCTCACTTGGCCCTAGACTGGACTTAGATTAGACTGGAATTTCGGCGTTTTTTTTTCATGTAGAAAACTAATTTATAAGCATTCTAATCTTAATCTATACTTATTACTTATACTTATATCTATACCAATATTATAAAGAGGAAAGATTTTTTTGTTTCTTTGTTTGTTTGTACCGAATAGGCTCCAAAACTACTGGACCGATTTGAAAAATTCTTTCACCAATAGAAAGCCACATTATGTGACATAGGCTATTTTTTAATCTTGAAAACGGGTCCTGTGGGGTGGTCCACGGGAGCGAAGCCGCGGGCAACAGCTAGTGCCCTATATTTTATTTCAAATAAAGATTTTATATCTGTTACTATTTGATAACGGGTCAAAACTGTTGACAATCCAAAAACGGTTTTCTGATGTTTTGTTATTAATATAGACGTGAATAAAAAGAGGACTAATGATAAATCTGTCATTAATATATCACGGAACTGACATCATAAAATAACCTGGTAATTATTCAGAAATCATCATATACTAATTATCTAATGACTATAGTAATCAATTAAATTATCCACTTTTTAACGGATCCGTTCTATAGCAGTGATGGCCTAGAGGTAACGGCCCCGATTTACGTGTTGTAGATTTGAAAAATTCTTTCACCAATAGAAAGCTACATTATTCCTGAGTGACATAGGCTATTTTTTAATCCCGAAAACGGGTCCTGTGGGGTGGTCCACGGGAGCGAAGCCGCGGGGAACAGCTAGTTATAATAATAATATTATAAAGAGGAAAGATTTTTTTGTTTGTTTGTACCGAATAGGCTCCGAAACTACTGGACCGATTTGAAAAATTCTTTCATCAATAGAAAGCTACATTGTTCCTGAGTGACATAGGGTTTGAACCCACGAGTTCAAACCCAGGCAGGCCCTCCACAGTCATTGCACGAAACCGAAGTTGATGCGGCTCTATGCTACACTAGTATTATAAGAATATTTTGTAAGAAGCATAGAAATAGCACGCACAAAACTGCAATGACAAACGGTGCACTGGAGAAAAGCACTGTTGTGCTTCTTATCTCTAAATCTTGAGGCATAATTTATATTACTTTGATTTCCCCTCGATAAATAGCTCTTTTTATATTCTGACTGTGATAAACAGCACTTCTTGCACATTTTAGCGAGTTTGTATATATTATTGCATGATTGTATTATTTTAATCAAATTTTTTTGATCAATAAATAAAAATGGCCATAAATATTTAAATAAAGTTGCATTCCCACCAACTATATACAAGAAGATGTAAGCAAGAAGAACAATTAGTCCGATGAATAAAAATACGAGACGCATGAAAGAGGAATGGTATGATTGAGTTTGCACAGAATAGGCGCCAACTTAGTTGGCGGGATTATGTAAGGCGGAAGGGGTTTTAGTTAGCTTGACACTATTTTTTACACGATTTCCCCTCTTGCCACTTTAAATAACAAAAAAAAACCAGGCAGGCGCTTTACTTTGTGTAAATTATTTTATCACTACTGTTCTAAAAACGGGGAACGAAAACATCGTGCGGAAACCGTTATGTCTTAGATAGAAAACTTTGAACAGTATGGGCCAGCACTGGGCCCGGCGATATATACGCCCAATGTTAACGCAGTACTGGCCGTGCGCCCGCTCGATGCCAAAATATCAATATCCTCTTTTTGAACAGTTTTGTTTGCAAAATATTATTTGATTTACATATGCTATGTTTGTTACGAATAAATTCCAGCCATCAATTTTTCTGTGTAAAAATAGTTTTAAACATCCAAGTCGTTTTGGAGGAGTTTCCAAAAGTTGCGAAAAAATATCGTGACGTTAATTATTTTTTTAAAGCAAAACTATTAGTTATACGAAAAAACCTTGTATTCAAAATTATGTACATGAATCAATAATAAATATATATTTTATCAAAACTTTTAACCTAGCCCTTACTAAGGAGTATGTTTTAGAAAGTAACCGTTTTACGGCACTAAAGCGCATTTAGGCTCTAGGCACATTCTCTCTCTCACAGAGAGACCTAGCTGTGTCCCAGCAGTGGGATTGTGAAAAGCTGAATATGCTATACGGATCTGATTCGAAGCTCAAAGTCAAATCGTTTATCTCAATTAGATCATTCTTCACTTCACTTCACCTTTGAATGTCAACACAGTTAATAACTAATAATCATAATTGATTCTACTTTCCATTCGAAAAGGTAGATTTCATTGTCTTATTTTTAGGGTTCCGCACCCAAGCGGTAAAAACAGGACCCTATTACTAAGACTCCACGATCCACCTGTCTGTCTGTCCGTCTGTCTCCGGGCTGTATCTCATGAACCGTGATAGCTAGACAGTTGAAATTTTGTTGATGATGTATTTCTGTTGCCGCTATAACAAATACTAAAAACAGAATAAAATAAATATTTAAGTGGGGCTCCCATACAACAAACGTTTATCTTTTTGCCGTTTTTTGCGATAGTGGTACGGAACCCTTCGGTGCGAGTCCGACTCGCACTTACCAGTTTTTTAGATTAATGATTGTTACAAATAACATATTCTTATTTAATTGTTTTAGTTTTGATGTTTTTTACAGTTGTTTATGGATTTTTGCATTATTTATTTTCACAGTTTTAATAAGTTTGTCCAATAAATCAGATAGTTTAAATTATATGGTTTCTTTTATTATTTTTTCAAATCTGGACTGGTTTCGTTATTGACTTAAAAAAACGCTTAAGGCAGACAGTCTAACTCAGCTGAATCTTTTTAAAGTTTTCACTCTTTTATGAAGCAATTAATTATTTATCTCAAGATATCACGTCTCTGCTGACAATCTCCCCAAAACTCGTTTACTGAATTATTATTTTACTACAACATTAACAAGATTAGATCACATGTCATTGACACAAAGCAGCGCTTGATCAGTAGTCCAAACATCAACTCACGCGCAGATTGCGTACTAAACGGATCATAAGGTAAAATTCTGTAAGAAATCCACCCAAAATCCCCCATTTTCGACGAAAAGATCCGTTACCCAACACTATTTATCAGGCATTTCGACGGTGATGTCTTAGAAAACCTTGAATTTTACCGATAAAGATACTAGAGTACGTTGATAGCATGGTGACTCTAGCGGACAAGAATAACTATTGAGTAGATATCATTTGTGTTCCATAAAGATATTGTTTTTATTCCCAGAAGTTTGTCCATAGATAGAAAAAGTACCTGGAAAAAAACGCACTGATAAAATATGCTAATTATTACTATTATTGGATGATGTGATCCAATAGTAGTAATCTTTATAAAGTTATGTAACAAAATATCTATGTTAGATGTGTTTTTGTTTGTCCAATAGTGTCCCACTGCTGGTCAAATGCCTCCCCCAAATCCGTCTAGGAACTACAAATGTGAGACGTTGAAACTAAAAATTACTAAAAGATATGCCACCTGCTTCTAACTAATATTTTTACTTAATACTTTTCGATCACTATTATTAGTGATCGAAGTTAGTACTGCATGGAACAACCTACCATAAAACAAATTATTATAAAAACCTAAAGCAGTCGGGTTTATTTTTCTATCAAAGTTACGCTTATCTTGAATTTGTGCCAAAATAGTGACATAAAAGTGTAACGCTTTTATTTGATACCGATATTGTTAAGAAAAAGGAAAGTAATTGTGGCACCCCCTTTTTGGGGCGAGGCGAGGGCGTTCTTTTAAAAATTATATAGCCTATGTCACTCCTACTATTGAGACGAATTCAACGACATCTCATATGTCATAATCTGACAAGCCGTTTGGGCTGTTGGGCGTGCTATATTTATACAAACATACGCTCGAAAAATATTACCCTCCCGCAATCGAGTAAAAACACGTGCTTTGTCAGGAACTCTGTTACTCACGAGACAAAGGATCACGACTGCACCCAAAGGTTTATAATTTCTCAAACAATTATTATCATGCTTTATTAATAGCCTTACAAGTGCACTGCTCTTTCTACCATTACCTAGGTTCTAAGTTTTCCTGTACAGCATTTTATTGTGGGTTTGTGGCGCAGGAATAATCTAGCTTATAGTGGTTACTAACAATTATTGGTGCCACGTGTATCTTGCCCAAGTTAAAGTATAAGCAAGAGATTCAGGGTTCCAATCTCGGGATGGGCAAAGTTTTCCATCTAGCATTTCATATTATCTCTCCACCATCTTGTAATCTATACTATTACTATAATATAATATAATATAATATAATATAATATAATATAATATAATATAATATAATATAATATAATATAATATAATATAATATAATATAATATAATATAATATAATATAATATAATATAATATAATATAATATAATATAATATAGTATAATATAACCTAATATATACTAATATAATATTATAAAGAGGAAAAATTATTTTGTTTGTTTGTACCGAATAGGCTCCGAAACTGCTGCATCGATTTTAAAAATTCTTGTGTAATTAAGTAGATACATATATATATATAATGTAAGTAGATACATGTGTAATTTATATATGATTATTTAAGTTATTTAAGTCTATTTCGAGTTTCCTTATTCAGATACACTGTGTCTTCGTTTATCATCCAACTTTCATTTCGCAGTCTGCTGGAAGAAATTTTTAATGAAATGAGCAGTACATTTGTTCTCTTTAATCTGTATTTTTTTTCTTTGTAAAGTATTTTTGTGTGTACATAAATAAATAAATTTGCAGCCCGGTGTATGTACTCCGGTTCATGGCAATAGAGTCATCCCTTATATACTTTAGGTGCACCTTATATTAAACCTTCGGGGTATACCATGCGTGATGTTATGATATATTTATATTAGTTAAAGTCACATGGTCCTCAAAAAAACTCATTTATATTTGCTGCATCTGCAAGTTAATAAAATTCAAGTCTATTTTTTTGTTAAACAGAATAAATGCCAGTAGGTACTTTGCTTTTTTAAAGTATTATTAGTACTAATAAGCAATTTTATACAGGAATCTTGTATACTACTCTTCCTCATCATTTTATGACATACAACTCTTGATAGCTAGATTTATAGCTTTTATTACGCAGTCACGAAGTTCATCCTCAGACTGCAACAAGGAAGTAAACAATCTGTTATTGTTTTTGTAAAAAGAAAAAACATTTTTATTTTAGTTGTTCTCTGTACAAATGTTTACCAGCCAGTCTATTCTTTTAAATCTTACCGTGAAACTTAGATGAAATTTTTTGAAAGGAACAGTCATTTCACCTAACACTAAGGATTTCACTACAAGCTACCTTCATATTAATTTTCATAGAGATTTTACAAAATAGACTGCAATACATACGGGTGATATCCAAACTCTATTCGATAGGCTTTTACGTTATTTATGTCAAGATAAACAAAACCTGGCAACCCAATATTTTTCATGATAAATTTTCCTTCTTAAAAAAGGAAAAAGATTAAAATTGCGCAACATCAATCGACGCAATACCCAACCTTCAAATAGCGAGTTCTTAAAAAAAGAAAAATTAATCCTGCCACTGCCGTCCGTCCGCCAGTCTGCGATCTAACGTTTTTTTCTCCGTTTCTGCACGTGCATTCGAGTCACGCCAATAGCATCCTTGAATTGTACGCTGCGACATTTCGTATTCACTGCCCACTGTCATTTCACCAGTGACATTTGACATACAAGGTTCAACGAACGAGATTGGTGTGTGTAAGGCATTCGATCGAGTTCAATTCGGCAAAAGCCCTAGTGGCTTTTGAGGATTATGTGACGTGCAAATGATATAAAGTTTGGGTAGCACAGTATTCAAGGGTTTGTCGCAAATTTTACTTTTGACGCTGAACTCGTAATTTTAAATACATCACATCGTCACATCACATCATCAGCCTATTAATGTTCCCACTGCTGGGACACAGGCCTCCTCTCTGTGAGAGAATGGGCCCGTAATACACCACGCGGGCCCAGTGCGGTTTGGTAGATGTCACATGTCTTCGATTTTTTGGTTCTAGGACATGCCAGTTTCCTCACGATGTCTTCCTTCAACGTTTAAAGAGCAGTGGTGATGAAATAATTTACAAAGTAAAGCGCCTGCCTGGACTCGAACCCACGACCTACATCTTGTAAGTCGCGGCTGATACCATTGGGCCGCCACTGCTCCAAAATAAATACCTTAATGAATAAGTATTTGATACGATACAAATAAAAAACAAGTTTAAATCTAAGTAATTAGTCTGATTACTTTTAACAGCTTACACGTGTTAATGAAGTCAACACACTGGACAAGAAAACATGCCAAGTGCAAATCGGACTCACGCACCAAGGGTTCCATACCATTATCGCAAAAAACGGCAAAAATATCACGTTTGTTGTAAGGTAGCCCCACTTAAATATTTATTTTATTCTGTTTTTAGTATTTGTTGTTATAGCAGCAACAGAGATACATCATCTGTGAATATTTCATTTGTCTAGCTGTAACGGTTCATGAAATACAGCCTGTTGACGACAGACAGACGGACAGTGGAGTCTTAGTAATAGGGTCCCGTTTTTACCCTTTGGTACCCTTCTTCTTCTTAGCGTGTCGATAGCAAATATAGTCTCTAAATATTATGTTTGGCCCAGAATACTGCCACGGCAATAACAACCGGTGACGCTGCCTTAAGGTCTTCATATGCAAAGGGCAGGCCGCGCAAGATGAAAGGTGGACCATGGTCTGTGGGGAGACGCCGCATAAACACTGAAGGTTGGAGCCATCCGAGAAAATGGAACCCTAAAAAATAAAGACATTAAAAAAGTATCAAGAACGGTTCAGACAAGGTCTATAACAGCGTAGAATTTTGACTTGTGCGTTATAGATGTCTAAAGAAGGCTTAGATGTTTAAAGGCAATTTTTCCCTACAAACAGACTGATCGGTCCATGGTCCATGTCCTTATTTATTATTTTTAAACATGGTTTGCTGTGGGCAAATCCACGTACAAGTAGCGGTTCCTTCAGATCTAGTTTCTCTACATAGTTCATCTCATAGTTGATTCAGATTTAGTTGGATTGAGTCTTGGGAGTTTGACTGGGAACTTGTAAGGTGTTATTTATATGAGGCCTACTGACCAAGAACTTCGCTAGCCTAAGTAAAGCCTTTACGACAACTGCGTCTCGATGCTGCATGGCCGTCTTGATGAAAAGATGATGATGAAAAGATATCTTTACCATCACAAAGGTTATTGACATTGACGTCAAAGAATATGCATGTCATTGTGTAACATACCTAACGTAATAAAATAAAACCATGTTGAATCAAATAAAATAATGTTTCACAATATTTTGATAATATGTTATTTTGAGCTGATTGTCAATGAATTGAAATTTGAAACTCAAACGCCACTGTCCACTGGTTTTAATAATCAGTTGTTATTTGCTTACATTGCAATTTTATTCACGATCAAATTCAATTTTTGAACTTGCTATCAGATTTTTAGGAAAATCTACAACAAGTTTTGTATAGTTTGCATTACGACTCCCGCGCGATTGTTTTCACTCGCTTGCTGTTGACCCTGCAGCAAGCAGATTTAGTGAAAGCACTAAAGGAGGCCTATGTCAGGCATTGAAGGTCTTTCGACTGAAATGATAATGATATTGTGAATTTTCATAGCATTATAACTATTTAATCGATAGCCAACTTTCGTAAAACTCCAGTAGTATGACTCAAACAAAAGATTCAAGGATACCACGGTATTGCATCTAGATTTGTTTCATACATTAGGACAACAATTTAATATCAACTTAAATGGATTTAATTTTAACGAATTCAGTTTTTTTATATAATGTTTATGAATGAAATTTTACTAAAATTTCAATTGAATTGAAAAAAAATATCGATTCGTTTTTCTTTTTAGTGTAATATTAGAGACTACTGTGGCTAAAAATAAATGAATTATTATTATATATTACATTATTATTAAGTATTATAATTTATTATTCTTATTAGGCTACTAAAGAGCCCTTCAGACACTACAAAAGTCCAATTTTTTTCCAGTGTTCGACGCAACTGCAAAGCCCCCGGCTGGAATCCTCAGTGGCAACGGGAACCAATATGGCGACTATGACGAATGCCTCAGCATAGATGGTGCTGTCCGCGGGAAGTACTGCCTCGCCTCGCTGCAGATAAGCCTCGGTGGAGACAAGAATTTGGATGAGATCGACTCTTTGGTGCACAGCGGACATTATATTAGGAGTAATGTTACTGATGTAAGTGGTATTTTTTTATAAATTTTACCACGTTTCTTCTTTTTCATACTGCTATTTATTATCAAGCTGCTGGGCAAAGGACTGTTTCTGATTTCCGAAGTTATTTATTAATGATGAAAATTTAAAGTTTATTCTCGGTATTTTTTTTAGGGCCAATTAAACAGTTACATGTTAAAGTTTAAATAAAACTGAGTACACAATAAATTGGCAAACATATAGCCCACACCATTTTCTACGGATTAATATATGAAAAAATAGGAAACGTCCTTACGTTTCCTATTTTTTTTATCTAAGATAAAATATTTATAGCCGAATAAAATATTTATAGATAATTATTTTATTTTACTAGAAAGGGAGAAGATATCTATGTCCATGAAGTGTGTGTTATAGGTTTCCACACGTTGACGAAGAGGCACCCGTGCCCCGGCGTTGATCCTACATGAATCCACATGGAACAACCGGGGCACGTGGACAGTATGTTAAACAAGGGCGTCGCCAAGAGGGGGCGAGGGGGCAGCTGCCCCCCCCTAGAGATTCTAAAAAAGTTGCCAAATGTAAAGCAACCACAGTCCTAAGTCTTTGACTTGACTTGCTTGATTGATCATTCCCGTACGTCGCGAATGAATATATATAAACCAAACCCAACAGATCGAACCGTTGTTGATATCCTAAAATAGGCAAAAACCTTCTTTCCCGACACGGAAAAGCGTTGAAAATTTTAATCGCTCTTCCGTGCACAACGTGTACGGTAGAGTTGCGTAGCTTTACATGTTGGACTCTGAATAGTGCTCGCCAAACTTCTGGGCTGCCCTGAAGTTGGCTTTCCGATGCTCAAGGCACGGATCGGTACTGTTTTTGTATGATTTACTACTGCGCAGACATTGCAGACAACTTCGGGACGGCCAAGAAGTTTGGCGAGAACTATACCGATATTATTACAATCTCTGTAGATGTAAGGCTCGTACTACAAGTGAAAAGCTTCATGTGCTCTCAACTTTGCCTACAATTCATACTTTTCTCATTCTCCATATCAACTTGCCCCACCCTAGGCCATCGGCTGGCGACGCCCTTGATGTTAAACAAACAGACCGTCTCTTAAAAATGTTTCGCTTTAGCAATCTTCCTGAAGCATCCACGATTTATACCACACCGATATGCTTATCGTGTGTTCTTAATTGCGTTTATGTGAACGCAATGAGATGCATTGCCACCGATTAGCACTTGAATTTTTTTTTAAAATATTTAAAAATAAAATATAAAAAATAATATAAAATATTTAAATTTTTAAATTGCGTCGCGCCATCAGGACGGTCCAGAACCAGGTTTTTTTTTTAAAAAGTTGAAATACGTGTTATTTATTTCATTATAAAAAGAGCCCACGCAGCCCGATAGCCATATTGTCAACTATTTAGTACGCCAAAAAAATATAATTTATGATCCCGGAAACAAAAATTTTGCTATATTTATCACTGATGATTTCAAATTATAGTAATAAACAAATAATAATTATTCTTAATTCTCACGAATAAGTTCTTTTAAAGCAGTGTCTTATGATCTTCAGTCCAGTTGCTTTATAATCGAATTTTATTAAGTTGGAGGTTCTGTATTTGATAGGTAATTAATGCCAAAGGAAGGCAAAAGCCAATACCACAAACCACAGCAGTAGATCAGCAGTGAAACACAAAAACATATAAATAGAAAAGTCTATCTTAATTCATAAATAGTGATGTGATGTTAAAGAATACCAAACATAATTAAATGATTTTTCCTTTTGTATAGATTCTTTTTACTATTTTATATTTACTTACAAGCCGTGTCGTGTGAAAATGAAGGAAGTGGAGTTTCAGTCTCAAAAGAAACGGACGAACTACCGTACAAATTTTCATCATCTATTTCAATATTCGGGTACGAATTTTAAAAAATTCTTTCTTCATTTCATTTGTTTACTAAAGTAACTCATTTACATGCTTCTAGACCCAGCCGCTTAGGTTGTATGTATACTGTCAGGAATGAATGTTTTTAAGATTTCTCAAACGCAAAACAAATGACGACAAGAAACTTCTCTGTAAAAACCCTTGTTCTCTTTTAAGTTAACTGTCACTATTGCGGATGTAGACCGTATTTATGTAAATTATATGAAAACACGTTTCATTGACCCGGCAACCTTGCCTTTTATAACATAATAGGCTTCAACCGCGACTTCTTCTGTTTATCATTAGTACTTCGGATAACCTATTTTTATATTGCGCAATAATATTGTAGATGTGTGGGACGCCTTACTTCAGAAATGATGGATTCACCATACAAACTTCCACCTTAAGGATTATTGCCAGGATTAAAACTATACTATGTATAAACACTCTCCTGGGTTCAACCAACACCATACCAAATTTCATCTAAATCGGTTCAGCGGTTTAAGCGTGAAAAGGTAACAGACAGACAGAGTTACTTTCGCATTTTTAATAATAGTATGGAATTTTTGATTAAATACCTTCTAATAGATTACCCAAATTATTAGAAATCTGGGCAAACTTGAATCGGCGTCAAACTGATGACGATTTTACAAGTTTCGCATAAAAACAACGTAGATTGAATAATTTATGGGAAACAGGTGTTCAATTTAATTTGATGTTAAGGATCGGCGGAATATTGGTTTTTTAAGGTTATGGTGATTGATTCGGCTAATAAATTTTTCAATCAAGGATCAATGTCCTTATTTAGATGCCACTTTTAGTGTGTATAGGCTCGAGATTGTGAATGATCTAAATTAGACACAAGACATTCAGGGCATCAAAACATAGTCATTAGTCATTTATTCATGAACAATAAATTTGTATCTGAACATTCACACAAAATAAATAAAGATAATAATTAAAAATTAAATTAGTCACAAAAACGAAAACCCATTAATTTTAAAATTTCAATTCAATTTACATACATTCCATATATATCATAATCACAAAAAAATACTATTATTTGTTAAGGACTACAATTATTTGTGTCAAATTAAATTAGAAATAAAATCCATTAATTTTACATTTCAATTCAATTACATATATTTCTATATTATATAACAAAATCACAAAAAAAAAACAGTTACGTACTGCAATTCTTCAATGGTATAAAGACATTTGTCCATTAGGGTTTTGTTTTAAAAGAACTAGCGTGGACCGTATTTTTCAGATCTAAAGGCAACCTGTTAAATAATTTTACTGATTGGTAACGTGGACTGTGTTTCACAACATTGAAACCTTTAAGTTCTTTTCTACGGGTTCCTTTCCTTATTTCTTGTTCCTCTGTAGTTTCAAATTCATGAAGGTATATAGCCAAGTTAATCAAAAGTACAAGGAAATAAATGCTTGGAACTGTGAGTATGAGTCTAACTTTACAAAATGTTGCCGGCAACTTTCTGTTTGGGGTATACGGACTATTGTTCATATTGCGCGTTTCTGCAGAACATAGGCTCTTTTAATATTATGATCGTAACTGTTTTCTGATTTGTTTGTGAAGTATGCTATATCTAATTTTGGAGAACTATCGCAGAATATACCATTTTCAGTTGTTCTACACTGATTTCGCTTCTCAGAACTCTCAAAGCATAACATGTAACTGCGGCATCTATTGCCTTTAGTTCAGCGTTCCAAATTAGCAATTCGTCAATTCGCATACCTATATGTATAACTTCACTGACGAGCTCGATTTTGTCTTCGTTCATTATTCTAAATAACATTATTTTTGTCTTTTTGTTATTAAAATTACTATTTCAAAGTCCGGTAAAATTAGATTCATATAATTAATTAAATAATATACATAAAACAGGTCCTACATGGATCCCTGTGGGATGCCCGTTGTGATTCCTACCATTGCTGATTTGCATGCATTTTTGTAGCCATTTTATTGTATTTTCTCAATTTCAATAATCATTTTTTTGTTTTTTAATTAAGAAGATAATAGTTGCAAGGCTTTATGAATATATATATATATACTATAGCATAATGACGAATAAAGGAAGCAAAGGCTCGTAAAGTCTAAATTAAACAGAAGGTAGGTATTTGAACTATACGTCAACTGCAAAATTGCATTTTGCATGCATTATTCAGTTGACATTATAACTGCATCGAAACTGTCCACCGTCTGTGCTAGTGCGCTGTACGCTAGCAGTCGGCATGCCAATATGCAGTTTAAAACTCTTTGGCAACCGGGTCACATCCGAAGACTTGTCCATAGTGTTATCACTAAAACCTGGTCTATCAAAATTGCCGGCGAAATATGAGTGTACCTACTAACACTTCTGCATAGCCTTTTGAAAAATGCATCAAGCGTGATGTTATGTTTTTTTTTATCATAATTATTTTCCACGCACTGTTACATTCACCAATTTTCAGCAAGACCTTGGTGACGTTTGCTGGGTCATGGTCGAATAAGTTCAGTGTTAATAATGCTAAGTAAATGTTCACAAGTTCTTAGCTTATTATAGTAGTATCAACAGCAGGCGTAGTTTGGTAATCGATGTTTACTTAAATTATTAGCATATTCCTTTAGAATTTTATAGAAATATCTTCACTCAACGGTCCAGTTACGTAGGTCTAACTTTGAGAAAGAGGTCAACCGTCGAATCCGACTTGGCTGGGCAGCGTTCGGAAAGCTGCGCCGTATCTCTTTTCCAACTTACCACAGTGTCTCAAGACGAAAGTCTATGATCAGTGTGTAACCAGCTACGACCTATGGCTCTGAGACGTGGTCGCTCACAATAGGGCTCATCAGAAAGCTTACAGTCACACAAAGGGCAATGGAGAGGGCTATGCTCGGAGTTTCCTTGCGTGAGAAGTAATGCCGAACTTAAGTGGCAGTGGGCAGGGCACATTACTCGCAGAATGGATGGTCGATGGGGCCGAAAAGTTCTAGAGTGGCGACTGCGAACCGGCAGATGCTGCGTTGGAAGATCACCCACCAGATGGACAGATGACCTGGTGAGGGTGGCAGGAGTCCGCTGGATGCGAGCCGCACGGGTCCCAATAGATCATGTTTAAGACGTTTTTCCGTTCATCAAGTCCTCAAAAGTGCAGGCGTTATGCTTTAAAAGTTAAATAATCCACTTCTGAATACTGGTATGTAGCCAGATTTCTTTATAAAATCAGAATTCATAACACTATAATATATTTATTTTACCTACATAATGATGTTTGGTTGTAACAAAACTAGTTTTCGTTGGTACACAGATATTACTCAGAAACTCGCCCTTTACCCGTGGGTACAGGCAGAAACTGGAAAATACACTGATCGAAATCGAATCTATCGATCGAATTTTCGTAGGTATTTTTTAGAATTTGAGTCATTTCAGCTGTTTCTGATCTAAAGTTGTCCTGTTATGCGGGCTGTTGACCTGCTGTCTTATGAATTTCAAAAGAAACTGTTAGGCTGAAATCCAAATTAACCGCCTACTAAAACTTATATTTTTATTAGATTTCGTTAATGTAAAGCGTCTAATTTCGAGACTATTTATAATTTTAGCCTAATTTTGAAACTTAAATAATTAATTTACTACTTCCCTTTTCAAATCTCAACCTGACTTTTTGAAATCGTTAATAGCCTGCTACCATTTTCGGCCACTGTTACAAATAACACATAAATACACATTTACCCCAAATGTGCATTTCAGTAGGTGGGGTGATTTCGTAAGTTCTGTTGCAAGAATGCACTCAAGCCGGGCCCGTATAACCATGACCTTGGGCAAAAGCCTGCTTTTTTACAGCCTTGGCCGGTTGCAACATCGTTACAGGTTTGGGGCTGATTCGTAGCCCAGCTGTTTTAATTGCAATATGTTTTTAATCGGCCGAGTAGGTTAACTGTTTGTTCGCGAGTCAGGTGACTTTGTTATTGGTAGTGCGTAAACCCGGCTGTTTTGTGGAGAGTTCAAATTCTAAGTATCATCAGTTTTTGGGCGTAAAACTGTCTTTAGGTAGCGCCAATGCCCTCAATTGAAGGATTCTTCTTATTTTATGACATCAACATAGGAACTGTTAATCGAATCGCAACTGTTAATCTTAAGAAAATATCTCTTTTAGTCTGGAGATTGACGTAGTGCCACGAAAGTAGATAAAACCGTATTTCCTTGCTTAGGAAAACCATAGACAGATATGCAGAAACTAAACATTCTTAATAATATGAGTCTGACGCATTAATAGCCATGAAATGTTATAAGTCCGTATGTAATAGTATCCGGAGCAGACAAGACATCATTGACCTTTTGTTTTAAAACTATTTTTCCTCCTTGATTTATTTACCGAAGTGGTAAATGGCACGTAGGCCGTTTTCCCATTAGCGTTCACTTAAGTTCGAGTATAATGTTGACCTTTCAAGATAATATTACAGGTGTCGCCTATTTATTATTAATTGTTTTCATTAATAGTAGGCGCCATTTTTAATAATAAAAAAAGTAAATTCAAAAAATCAAGATTTTATTCTTGTTTACGGCTTTTTAGTTCGCTTTTCAAGCAGTCGGGTTTTTTGATTTTTTTAATTTACTTTTTTTATTTATAACTTGTTAGTTATTTTTTTTTAGATTTCTGTACATTTAAACATATAAGTGTTATATATTTTTGAAATCACCTCTTCAAACCCTTTATTTTGATACCCCACACGATGGGTTTGGAAGTAAAAAAATATTTGTCCCCCACAATATGGCGCCCAAAATCCGCCATTTTCTATTTTCCAATTTTAAAGTAGCCAGTGACACTCGCAGGGTTAAGACGAATCGATTGACGTATGAATCATCAAAATCGGCTAACGCGTTTGGTCTCTGGAACGCCACATAGGAACAAACATACATACATACATACATAGACTGATAAACACATTACCCTCCTTCGGCAGTCGGGTAAAAACAGCCTGGTTAGACGGACAAGCCGCGGACGAATGCTAACGCGTACCTGTGTTCCCGCCATAAGCGGCACAGGGAGACACCGTGGAGTTTTAGTGGGTTGAAATCCCAGTAAACTTACGGGGACGTGTTATTCGGTGTTACACTTTTCTACTAGCCCCGCAAGTTGATATTGCGATTGGCGGCCATCTTGGTGACGTAGCCGAAGTCGCGCCGTCGCGTCAGTACCGTTCGCAAGGTCAGCCCGCGCTTACGTGCTTACGCGCTTCGAGTACTTGTTATAGCTTTCTGTTTTTGTTATCCTGTTTTATTGTTGTTGTTGAGTTTTGTTGTTGAGTTTTGTTGTTTAGTTTTCTTACCTGTTACCCGTTAAAATGAGTAAGAAATTAATTAACAGTCGTACTCGTGAAATGATAATTAAAGTGGACAATTATTTTGTAAAAGAGAAAGAAAACTGTAAATTAGTTATACAAAATATAAACCGTGCCTTAAAGAGTGCTTCGGACACTACTGAGGACATTTTAATGTCGAAGCAACTGGTAATAGACATTTTGAAGATTTTGCAAAATTCTACCAAAGTCACGGAACGTGTGGTTTGTGCCACAGGCGTTGCAAAAAATACTGTGACGAAATTACGACGAGAGCATGAGTCAGCAACAGCAAGTGGCAGCAAAATGAGAACTCCTACCAAAGCAAAACGACAAAGGAAGGAATATTTCGACGGATTTTCTTTAACTGCATTAAGGAATATCATTCATTCAATGTATACGGTGAGGAAAGAAATACCTACAATGCGCAAAATCTTGGCGGCTGCAAAAGTAGACCTTAATTACACTGGTAGTGAAACTACATTAAGAAAAATAATTAAAAGTGATCTAGGCTACCAATTTAAACGATGCTACCAAAAAAGACTGGCTCTAATTGAAAGACCCCAAATTCAAGCGTGGAGGGCTAAATATTTACGCCGTATGAAAGAAAATGACTCGCTTGGTGATAACAAAAGACCCGTTATTTATCTCGACGAAACATGGATACACGCACACTACACCGTAAAAAAATGTTGGCAAACAGCAACCGATGTTGGAGTGAGACGGAACGATAGCCCCGGCCGCCGATGGATAATAGTTCACGCGGGAAGTGAAACTGGCTTTGTTAACAATGCCCTTTTAATGTTTAAAGCAGACACCAAAACGGGGGATTATCACGACCAAATGAATGCGGAGAATTTTACTAAGTGGCTTACAGAGAAATTGCTACCCAACATACCACGCAACTCGATAATTGTGATGGACAACGCCCCTTATCATAGTAAGGAAGAAAATAAGCCACCAAATATGAATACTAAAAAACAGGTGATGGTTGAGTGGCTACAAGCTCACAACATCGAATTTCCCAGCGATAGTACAAAACCAGAACTATACCTATTAATTAAACAGCACAAACCGCCGAAAAATTATAAAATCGACAAGTTATTAGCTGACAATGGCCATGAGGTCATTAGATTGCCACCCTACAACTGCGACCTCAACCCCATTGAGTACATCTGGAACCTAGTCAAAATGAGGGTGTCAGAAAAGAATGTGGAGCAGTTAGAAAGCCGTATTGAAACTCTGACGTTGGAGGCGTTGGCATCGATAACTCCAGATGACTGGCGAAAGGAAGTAAACCACGTAAAAAGGCTTGAAGAAGAATATTGGCGCAAAGATAGAATAACTGACGAGTTATTTATTATAAATACGGCAGACGACAGTGAATCAGAAACAACTGACACAGAAAGTAGTGATGATTTGGAAGACAATATGAGTGGGATTGAAGAAATAGACTAAGATTGTATTGAATTGAAATATAACATTGATTTTTTCCATACCAATAGTTTTATTTATAAGCTTAGAGTCTTAGAGATGTAGTAATTATCTATCTATATTATAAGAAAATAGCGAAGTTTAGCCAAATCAGCAGTTAGACCGGTAATGCGGACCCCTATTCTATACTAAGAAATATTGTCATATTTTCACATCAACAACACAATTATGTACTTATGGGTGTAATCATTGTTTTTTTATAAGCAGCATACAAAAACTAATCTTTTAGGGTGCCGAAATTTCTAAGAAATATACCTATGGTCATAAACAGCCGTCTGGCTATTCTTAGATTACATTGTCTGACATTCCTGTCTCAGTTACTATATACGCACAAACCGACCTAAAAAAATACAAAACATTTTTTTTGCTAGCTGTCTTTTTGTGCGACGGATGACGTCACGCAGCTGTTATTGTGACAAGGTTCCATCGCAATATCAACTTGCGGGGCTAGTAAGTCACGTAACACACCTCCACATAACTGCGCTATCTCCCCATGGTAGCGCAGTTGCTTACTGCATTTATCCAGGCAACAAAAAACAGGTGTCGCCCATTTTTAATTAATTGTTTTCATTAAAAATAGGCGCCAATTTTAATGCAAACAGCCTGATTTGGAGATTGAAACAAAGTAGGTTAGAAGATAAAAAAATATCCTTTGTACAATATTTTACATAGTTATTATTATTACAACTTACAAGTTATAGATATAAAGGCCTTCGAACTTTCAGAATATTTCAGTCAGGCTGTCGCTTAGTAATAAAATACGAAAATGGAACAAACTTTTTGATTAGGTAGTAGTTTCTTGTGAAAATATTGTACCTATCTAATATTAAACTAAACTAGTCGCGTCTAGGAAAAGTTATTAAATATGAGGTGGAAGCGAAAAAATATTTTTTGATTAATTTAAGCTGAAGTTATAAAAATGTATTAGTAGACTTTATATTCGTAGATTCTGATATCATACTCCAAATTTAGATAAAGGCTTTTATTAGGGGTGTTTTGCACCTGTGTCCCTTTAAAGTTTTTGCATTCAGCTAATGCAAAATCTCAAAGTAACACAGGACACTAGGAGGAGACTTCGAGGTCTTTGCGTTCATTTCAAAATTTTTTGGTGGTGACTTTACACGAAGACTTTTCCCAGACGCGACTAGTTTAGTTACCTCCTAAACTACTCGCGTCTTGGAAGTTTTTTTAAATATGAGGTGAAAGCGAAAACATATTTTGATTGAAATGAGCTGAATTAAGACCCAGTTTATTAAAGTTATTAATATTTATTAGTTGACTTTATATTCGTAGATTCAGATAAACAAACTTCAAATTTAGATAAAGGCTTTCATATATAAAGGTTTTTTTTAGTAAAATCAATCAACTGTGTCCCTTTGAAGATTTTGCATTCAGCTAATGCAAAATCACAGAACACTTTGAGGAGACTCTGTGATCTTTGCGTTCAGTCCAACATTTGTGGTTGCAATTTTACATAAAGAGGCCTTTGCCCTGAGATTATAATCATATTAGATAACTTATGATTCATTCATACAGACATTAAAGGCGTGAAGACTTTAGACAGGCCTTAAAAACAATAAACAATCAAAAAACAGCTCGTTAATTAATTCAAATATTAATACTGCAAACGTCATCATGACATTTTAAGAGTCTACTTGTCTATGCCCGCACCATATCATAGACTTCTGTTTACAGTACTATGACGTCATAAGCTGTGGTCATACACCATAATGTTACTGTCGAATTCGCGAACGGAACTTAAAGATTCAAGGTCGAAGTAACCGTTTTATAGTCTGACCACGTAATAAACATGTTACGAGACATCTTTTTAAGAGAATTAAACATGCGCTGCACACAGTGGGCATTTTTCGGGTTTTTGGAGTTCCGTTCGTGTGTATCTGTGAATAGCGGGCCGTTTACCGATAGAAGATTGTAGAACACTAAAATTTAAGTCTAAAAATTATATGTCTGTTCCATATTGTGCTTTCTTAATCAAACTACGTCGTGTTTTCTTGGATATCTCACTCAAAAATCTTAACTTCGTTTAGTTGCTGAATTTTCTGGAGAAAAATATGATTTTTGAGGCAATCGTGTTTTATGTTATCAAAATCAAATTATATCAAAAAGATTACCTACCAAAATTAAATTCGGCACGATTTTGCAATAAAAAGTCAGTTCGATTTATTTATGCTAATTTTATTTAATTTTTCATCTTCCTTCATACAAGATAGAATTAAGAAAAATTAACAGACGGAACCTGATCGTAATAATGACCACCTGACCTTGTGAAAAACTTGTTTCAGACAAACATGTAACATAATAGAATAAATATTAAATTTTAGATAAATATTTTAGTTTAATGTGCCTAAAAACTTTGTTAAAACAGTAGTGATCTTGAAACTTAGCCGTGTCACAGCCGTGCCTAGATTTTTTTAAACTCACTATTCCAACTAATTTTGACACACAAACTTGGATTTGCCTTCCGTGTGTTTAAGACGTGGATCCACGCGAGACATAATGGCTTTTCTATTGTTTCGTTAATTACGGGCACACGACCCTTCACCAACCCTCATAAAATGTGCTCGGTATCATAAAATATGTTGTAATATTGTTCACAGCATCGATTTTGGTAGATCCTCAGTATAACTAAATAATATAAAAGCACAGACTGTATCTACAAGACTACCTGCCTACCTTTTTAGGTAGTGGCACAATTTTTATAAAGTTTTAACTGACAAGTGTCAGTGTATTTTTTTAGTCTGAGTGTTCCCACTCATGGACCTAGGCTACCGTTTTAGTGCTCACCAGTTGGCGCCACTGGCAAGTAAGGTCCTCAAAATATAGCTAATAGATGTTATTATTACGCGCACAAAACCAAAGTTTGAATTAAAATCATTTCTCATGCCGTAGAAGTGCGATTAAATATAAAATCAGTTTTGAGTAACCCCTTTTTTTCGAAAAAAGGCGAATAAAAATTTACAAAACATAAAACTCTATTAAAGCAAAAAACAACGGTTGGTAAATCCCGTACCTATCTTAATCTGTCATATTTAGAAAATATTCAACACAATAAAAATAAAAATACTCGTGGTGAAAGCCAAAAAACTATGAAATTTGACATATCAGAGACCTCATGTCACACCAGCGCCTCTAGCGGCGATTTCGTACGCGCCCCCATTCTCGAGGAAGCCGACCCATCTTCTCCCCTGTCTAACTTGGTGTAGCTGTGTCAGGGCTCCAGTCTTGGCTAAATTTTAGGCTGTATACAGTTGGTACCCTTGGCATATCCCTCCATTAAGATGACGAAGAAGTTCCCCAAGGAAAAACAAACAATACAAATAATTTCAATAGCACTAGTTTTTAATTCTTGAATGAACTCGAACTTTTGACCCACTCAAGGTGGATAACATTGATGTGTAAACAATAGAGAATTAACAACATTCACAATAGAATTAGGATTAAGTAACTAATATTAAGGTTGACCACACACTGAGTATTTATTAGGTATTATTGTAGAATTTCTTATTTAATTTACAACCCAAGTTGAAGAAGATAATGATGGCGTTCAGGGTTTATCAGTTACCTTATTTTGTATTTGGTCTACTTTACTGTTCTAATATCTTTTTCTGATACGGAAAACTTGATAGAACGGAGATGCCTGTTAGAAAAATATATTTATCCATAGACAGGTAAAAAGATTGGCACGATATTTTTGCGATCGACCATGCCGTTTTTGAGGAAAGTTCCTGTAACTTATAATAAGTAACTAGCTTTTATCACGACTTCGAAAACATGTAGATGTCTTACTAATATTATAAATGCGAAAGTTTGGATGTGTGGATGTATGTTTGTTACTGAACGGAACGGATCTGGATGAAATTTGGCACAGAGATATTTTCATCTCGGTATAATGCTCCCACCGGCAATGCATTCCATAGACGAGCATCCTGGACATTAAAATATTTGTCTAGGAAGGTAGTGGAGTGCATTGACATTTTAAGTTTCGTGTTACCGATGATCTAAGAACTTTCGTGTGCGAGTCACAGAAACTGAAATCGGTTTTTGAGGTAAGGAGGAGTAGAAGAGGACGGTGGTATATTAAACAGGTATAAGCCTATGACACTCGATGATAGTGTTCCTTTCCATCAGTAAATAATTTTCGTAATTGGACCAGTAATACCAGAAACCCTTTACCGCACCTTTACAAAAAAATAAAAAATATCTTCATAATATCACTTATGATAAGGTTAATTGCTTGCTCACGGGCTACGGCCGGCCCAATTGCCAAATACGTCACTACAGGTGCACATAAAAATTCTTTCTCTTCTTAGCCGGCTTGTTCGCATGCAGTCCGCCTTAACGATACAATGATATGTTTCAACACGACAGCTCTCAAGTTCAAGGGCGGCATTATTTCTTAATCCAGTTTGATTTATTGTCTTGTGTAATAAATAATATTAATTTACACTGTATGATAATTAGTTTTTAGACGTCGTGGGGCCTGTGACTGGTGGAATTAATGGTGGGTTGTTTTGGACTAAGCCTAGTTTATACTTCGATATGTTATCCTATTTAGATACGTCTATGTATTTTTATTAATGAATTAGAGGTAAAGCAGCTTCTTTGAAACTAGAATGATGATTTAGTACTAGGATAGGGCCAAAAGATCACGTAAAAACTGGAAACGGACAATGTCATCATTGCAATTTCATAATGTAGTATAAGACTTTCTAAATATATCTGTGAATGTGGTCAAGCGCGAGCCTGCGCTTGACCACTATCTCACCTAATGGTAAGCGATAATGTTGTCGACGGTGTAGCACGCTTGCCTAGAAGCAGTTAGTCCCAGTGTACCCCGATCCCAGATGACCCCGTCCCGTTAGACCCCGAATACGATAAATATGATTCCATTTCTTTTTTCCATCGTTTTCAACTTATAAGGTCGACATAAAAAGTACTAAAATGTATGTGAAACCTATCCGAAAAGAAGCGCTGAAGTATTCTCAACGAAAAAGCTATCGCAAATCTGACAAAGGACTACGAAGAAAGACATAATTATATTGCATTAACTAAGTTTTTAGAAGACTCAGGCGCTGGACGCGAAACGCACGGGATCGGTCAATGTGGCCTGGGGGAGGCCTACGTCCAGCAGTGGACGTCTTTTGGCTGAAATGATGATGATGATGTTGATAATATTAGTTAAGATCACAAGAAAATACCAATAGATTTTAATAAACTTTCCCTTTTCGTCGACTCAGGTGCGAATACACGTAGATATCGCTGTCCCAAATTCCATTTTCTTTGGAAAAAGCCCATGTTTACAAAAGAGATATTTAAGTTATTATAAATTCATGTCACGAATCCAATATTTCACTCCTAGATGATCGTGATAACAAGAAAATATTATTCAAACAAAAAACAAACAGTAATAAAGTGTGGAACAAAAAATACTTGGTTACTTTGTATGTTGTCATTTCCATGTCGGTGTCCCATAAATATGAATGGTAAAAGTTAACCAACGTATTCAATTTCCTTGTTTCGAATAACTTGAAGAAACTCTAAAGCTATACCGATGAGATTTTTTCTTAGTGGGTCCTTGCTAGATATCGTTCGGACCATTGACAAATCAATATTATAGAACCTTCTAATTTCAGCAATGGGCTTGTAGCTTTTATTGAAAATCATTATGTGATATAATAATATCAGCCATAACGATTGTCCAAAAAAGTTTAATTAAAAAATGTACTGTACTGAATGTAACTCGACTACGGTTTTTGTTACCCTATGTTACCCGGGCTATAATAACAAATCGATTGTCACCTCATTCATCAAAATCGGCTGAATAGTTTAGGCGCTACGGAGAAACATAGATTATGTGGAGCAGTGGTGGACCAGTGATTACAGCCCCGACTTACGAGTTGTAGGTCGTGGGTTCGAACCCAGGCAGGTTTTTCCTACTCCTCCGTTATTCTTTTCTGATTAATTTCGTTGCGGGATCCAAGACAGTTAAATTCATTCTCCGGGACTTCGTCGAGCTTCATTGCCTCGGCGCTTTTCTGGTGGTCGCCACTGTTGATTCTGGCTTTCAGGAGTTGCAGTGGTTTGGGAATAGTGTGGTGGGTTTGTCCCAATGAAAAAAAAAAAAAAAAATCCAGGCAGGCATTACTTTGTGTAATTGATTTCATCACTGCTGCTCCCAAAACGGTGAAGGAAAACATCGTGAGGAAACCGGCATATCCTAGAACCACAAATTTGAAGACATGTGACATCTACCAATCCGCCCTGGACCCACGTGGTGGATTAAATCCCACTCCCTCTCTTCGAGAGTTCTGTGTGCCAGAAGTGGGCACATAATGATGATGATGGAGAAGCATACGTAAATACAAACATATATACATACATAGACTGCTAAAATCATAACCCTTCCTTTTGGCTTCGCCGTAGTCGGGTAAAAAAATGTGTGAGTAAAAACATTTTAATTCTACACATTTTGAATGATTATCACTTTTTCTAAAGCCTCAACTCAGCTGTGAATGTATCTAGACAAACAAATCATTTATCTCCACAGTGTAATCAAAGACAAAAGAAGAACTATACAATAAACATCAGAAGAAGGAGGATCTTCTACCAAGGAGTCATATAGCACATATTCATATAACAGCTCGCACCGTACTAGAAATCACGATAACTTCGAGTGTTGAACAATACTGAACCAAAATTGGATACCATTGTCTTCACAAAGGGTTGATATCAATACGAATTCTTTGTATATTTTCAGTAAAGTCTGTCTTGGTCAAGGGCCATTGTGTTGCTCAATATAATTGTGATTCAAAATCAAGTGCGGGACCAAATAAGCGTACATACATAGTAGACGGGTGCGGTCCTCTCGGAATATTAACCAGTTGTAAACCTTGGATTGTTTCGCGTTCGTGATCTAGATGATTATTATGTTATGTGTTAATAGTTTGTTTATTAGCGTCATCCTCTTTGTCTCTTATAGTAACAACTTTGGCAAATTCTACAGCAGGTCTTAAAATTTTAATATTGCCGTAATGAGTTGCGAATTCAATATGCTAAGTAATTTTTTGAGTAACGCACTTAACGCGCTTTCTGAATAATGCAACGATGTCTGCATCCGTTGCATTATTTAATTTGATTGCATTTTTTGTAACACCAGTAATCTTGTTAAAAATTTAAAGATGCCTACTGGCACAGTTTTTATCTCGTCATTTATATTCAATGCATGTTTTTCTGATACAACGAAATAAAGATAGAATTGTTTGCTCACTCCTATGGCTTTTCTACGTTATTTTCTTATAACAAATCAATGACTATTTCATCTCCTGCCTGTCTTATTTTTTATTGACTCTTACGTGGATCAATTATTATGGAGTCCCTCCTGTTTATCACTAGGTTACGATCGTCGTCAAAGCCAATCATCATAGGCTGGGAATCAATAATGTCGATCCGTAAATGTTCAGTGCTATAATTGTTGTAGCTGATATGGTTCTCCCCATTAATGCTAAGACAAATATGAATGAACTGCCAAAATTAAATTAGCATAACCAGTCACTAAGCAAACGGATTTGCGGTCACATTTTATTTAGGAATAATATTAATAAGTAACCTTATACTTGGCATTATCTATTTCTTATAACTGCCACCGATCACTCGGTAGTGAAATGGGTAGATTTATTATATCGCAGATAGAAAAGATTAAAGCCGGCTCAAGAGTGTAAAGATTGGTACAAGCAGAGAGAGGCGAATATTTAGAAGAATGTGAACTCGAATAAAGATCATTTGTGCTATATCGTGAGCCTTATGTAACATATTACCCTCTTGTTTCAGATGGGTCACCGAGTCCCCAGATACTCGAGCCTGATGTGGGGAGTATGCATCCCCAGTTCCTGCAGCAGCTATGACTTGGAAGAGGAGCTGTCTCAAAGACTGACAGGTCTCGGGATCTCAGTGAAAGTGCACAACAATATGTGCACAGTGAAGCACTTTAAAAGGCCTTACTCCTTTGGGAAGACGCTTTCTATGTAAGTTTTAATAATCAAATATTAGCTTCTACCTCCTATCTTGTTGAACTTATGGTTGCAAGCTCTGCTGCTAAATATGGGATCCTGGTTTGGATTCTCGGATCAGGCAAAGTCTTATTGGGTTACTAACTGCCGCCCGCGGCTCCGCCCACGTTGTATTATAACTTTACCCAAAATCTTTATAAATTATAGCCTATGTGATATTCTGATATGTAAGCTATATTACTATAAAGTTTCATAATTAATTGAATTTAATAATAATAATGCGTGAAAGAGATACAAACATTCATCCTCACAAATTTTCACGTTTCCAATAGTAGTAGAATTCTACCTGGAATTCGTCAGTAGCACCTCGGGTGGTGTTTGGATTTGTGGCCGGATGGTAATAAGCGCGCCACACAAGACAAAAATAACTTTCAAAATATGCTTTTACTAACAGGTAAATCTTCTGCCTTATCCTTTGGAGAATATAAGATTGATATTATGTTTCGTAACATGAATAAAAGCGTTGATTGGATCTATTTTGTCACGAGGACTGACAAGAATGTTTGTAAATATATTTTTTGCCGCAAACGGTTGCTTAGACAAGCAAACATTAAACAGTGAATATATTCTACTCTGTTGACTATTGTTACTTTTTGAAGAAGGTTTTTGATGTCTGGCGTTCTTTCAAAGCAATCTAATGATGTAATTCTAAGCATATAATATAGAATAACTAGATAGGATAGGATAGACGGACCCCTTTTCCGTACTCAGACTCCCATTTGGTCCGTTGTGCGTGCAGGTCTCCTTTCTGTGAGAGGGAATGGGCCATAATCCACCACGCGTGCCCAGGGCGGGTTGGTGGATGTCACATGTCTTCGAATTTTTGGTTCTAAGACATGCAGGTTTCTTTACGATGTTTTCCTTCACCGTTTTGAGAGCAGTGATGATGAAATGATATACACAAATTAACCCACGACCTACAACTGGTAAGTCGCGGCCGTTACCACTGCTCTATCGCTTTAGAAGAATAGCTTTTTCTATCTCATCAGGATAGTTCCTGGAGAAATCTTTAATTCTATCAGTGAGGAAATTTTCGTAAACGGATCAGCAATTCCAGAGATTCTTCCCCACACAAGCAAACAATGTTACCTCCTTCTAACACTAGTTTAGACGACAGGCTGTCAAAGACAACTCCTAAATGAAATCATGTAAGATAATTATTTAATTAATGTTACAGAGCAATTTGTTACACACCATAACTTTCAGCTAATTACCGCTAACACACGAAGCAATGAAGCGAAATGATTGAGCAGCTTAAGTTATTAATTAGGGATGATTTACATCTTTGTGCTCATAATTGCACACGATGACCTTAGGCCATGGTTTGATGATGTCATAAAAGAATTATGCATGTTTAATTAATGTTTTAAAAGTTTCCATATTTTCTTCCGAGACCCGAAAAGCAAGTCTATTTCTTCTACCCGTCGATGGTACATCAAAATTTTACTGGCACAAGTCGCTGGCTTCAGGTTTTATCACACAGAGGAAAGAATGAAGTTGTAGTTCCAATGAAAGGCAGGAATGAAATTGGGGCAAAGGTGGCAAAAGCACGTGCCACCGGCTGTAATTTTTACTCATTTACCACCATGATATCCCTTGTTCTTCATCTTAGCGTGTTGAATATTGGATAATTATCAAAAGTTAAATATTGTGTTTGGCCCAGACATCAGTCACGGCAACACCATTCGGTGACGCAGTCATAAGGTCTTCGCAAGTACAGGTGAAAGGGCACGCTGCGCACTCCGAGAGATGGACCATGGTCTGCGGAGAGATACTGCAAAAGCACTGAAGACTAGACTTCAGAGATCCCCCACCTGTGGAGGTTGTCCTTGCTGCGGCCAACCCGAGTGCGGAGTTTATTTGGGGTTTTCCAGGTCGAGCACGGCAGATTGTGTGCAGGTGAAAGCTCACCGATGGCCCGATGAAATTGTCAGGAGGTTTGAGTTTCTCTCGCCAAAGGTTCCATTTTGCCGAAGAGGAGTTGCTATCAGATAGACTGCCTATCCCTATCCTTTATCCCTTGTTATTCAACAGCATTCGGTTAGCCATGAAACCAATCCCAATTTAGTTTTGTAAAGAGTACTCAAATGATGAGTTGCTATAGTAGCTCCGTTCGTGTGTGCACGGCTTTTGGTGCATGGACGGAATCTTAAATTCATCATTTTTATATTGCCTCTTGCAAATTATATGAGTGTTGTTTTATTAGGGTTTTGATGACCTTAAAACATTGTCTGTAAAACATCGGACGTTCTTAAAGTGCATACCAATTGTTTATCGTTCGCTGATCGACGTTTGCTGATTGACGTTTGCTGATCGACGTTTGCGATCGTTAAAAATGTCCTTGCGTTCCTGCGTATATAATTGTTTGGAGTAGTACTATATTGAAAAAAAACACAAATTAAAAGTGATATTGGAAGTAGATTTAACAGGGTTAACTGTCTGGCATCCTAATGATTAAATAAAACAAATATTTGAGTGAGTAATGGGCTGCCAGCCAGCTGACGTTTATTCGTTTTGATTCTGAATCAAGCCTAGCAAAAAACACTGCTTTTCAGTTATCAATATCTATTTTACACGTTGAAGACTTGTTACAACAATTTACTCAGCCTATTAATCGTAATAGATTGATTAAATTGTTGTATTGGTTGGGATCGCCCAATGTTGATACACAGACCGTCTCTGTTAAAAGGAATGGGGCAAAATTTACAACGCGAGCATTGTATGAGTTGGTGGATGATCTCTTATCGCGAATAAACTTGAGGGGAGGCTTATGTCCAAATATTACCAGCTAGATGGAGAATTTCATGGTCAAGATTGGGTCATTGCAAGCAGGGCATCGAAAAGCGCGTTGGATCGACGATATTTCCAGAGTCGTGGCAAAACCCGCGTCTTTCAGACTCATAGATCAGGGTAGTATTACAAATAAAAAAATCTTTTTACAAAAAGATTTTTTATTTTTCACTTTTTAGTTGTGGTACATAATGGACCAGTTATATAGGTTAGGTACCAATAATGCCCAAAGTGAAGCCAGAATAGATTAACTTAAACAAAACCGGTGGAATAAGAGTATACCAAGGTGAACTGCTTACACTTGCGTACCCCTTTAGAGCGTACCAGTGTGATTTTATGTTATGAAATGGTGTAAACAATAAACAGAAATGCGAGTTCTGATGTATATCTCCGAAGTTCTTCATCAGATCTTGATGAAAATTAAATGAGACCACATGACAAGCACCAGCTATCATCAAAATCGGTTCACCCAGTAACAAGATCTGAGATAACACACATAAAAAAAAATACAGACGAATTGAGAACCTCCTTCTTTTTGGTAAGTCGGTTAAAAAAGGAGTCATATATATACCCAGTAGTAAACATCGTGAGGTAACCATGTCCTTTTTTTTTGGTTATATGGGAAACCTTCAAAAGGCGCCTGTAATTTTGGGGAAAAAACTAGGGAGTGTGGGCTTTTTACCTCACTAAAACCACCCAGGTGATCATCATCACCACGTAGAAGGGTTGCCGTGACCTCTCAAAAGACAACCCGAAGCATCCTCTGTGCAAGCCTGTTAGGGCACATCCCTGGGTAGTCTTAAATAGCGCCTCCCGTGATCCTCACTGTTTACGGCAGCACGTGATCACTGTGCCATTGTTTCTCTTGGAGTCACTTGGTGGGCGAACAGTCCCCAATTTGACCGCCCATGAACCCGGAATCCCACCTGCCTATAATGCAGGTGAGGTTCCGGCGTTGAGGCGGTTGCCTCCACAACGCCTTCTTCTCCGAGCGCTATCGGCCCTCTCACGATCCCGCTCAGCGGGCACCCGACCACCCGCACTGAGCCCGCGTGGTAGATTACAGCCCATTCCCTCTCACAGAGAAGAGGCCTGTGTCCCAGCAGTGGGAACATTATATATTACAAGGCTGATGATGATGATAGTGAATTTAATTTTTTGTAAAGTTTAAGCTCCATCTAAATTAATTTAACTTTTTCCCTATACATTTAATATATATACACTTTAGGTACGACAGTCCAGTCCATTCCATTATTAATAGTTTTATGTCATACATGATGCAATACCGATATGAGGGACGGCCGTACACACTTTAGGTACATACATAGACCTGATAACATCTATGAGTACTACGTGAATAAATAAGTATTGACATAATAGGAAAATTACGGTTTCTTTGTCTGGTTCTAGTTGTTTGTTCCTACATTCAACGACATTTGCGATTCGATTATAAGTTGCAAATACACAGGTAAAAGAATAGAATAGAATATTAGAGTATCTCTTTTACGAAATAATTTATAAATTTATGGGTAAAAGCATGGTGAAGTAGATAGATAGATAGATAGATAAACTCTTTATTCAGTGCACACAAAAGACACAGCACAACACACAAAATCACAATATTTTTTAATTTACATGTAGGTATTTTCATGTAGGTGGTTTAAGTAGACTGTCTCATCCGTAGGAGACTGTTTCATTCCTAGGAAACCGTATTATCGGTAGCTGACTGTGTCAGCAACTTTTTGTATAATCCATCACTTTGGGCATTATAGGTACCGAGCCTATAAAACTGGTCCATTATGTACCACAACTAAAAAGTGAAAAATAAAAAGCTTTTTACAAAAAAATACAACCGACTTCCAGATAAAAACACTAGAAAGTGAAAAATAACTTCAATTTCGGCAGTCGGTGTCAAAAAATTAAGAAACGAAAACAGGAGTACTTATAATGCCCAAAGTGATGCCAGAATAGATTAACCCAATAACATGAAATTTAAACAAAACCGGTGGAATGAAAGTATACAAGGGTGAACTGTTCACACCTGCGTACCCCTTTAGAGCGTACCAGTGTGATGTTATGTTATAAAATGGTGTGAACAATAAACAGGCATGCGATTGCAGCTATCCCGAGTGATTTACCGTCATTTATTGAAGAGTTCTGATGTATATCTCCGAAGTTCTTCATCAGATCTTGATAAAATTTAAATGGAAGGTTTCAAATAATAAACGAATCATCAAAATTGGTTCACATAGTAAAAAGTTCTGAGACATAAAAAAACAGTTAAATTGATAACATCATCCTTTTTGGGGAGTCGGTTAAAAATAATATTTTTTTAAAATAAATACCAACAAATAGGTACGGAATCTGTGCGTCCGTTGAATGAATCGTTTGTATAATTGTTGGTCTGGTGATCGGCAATTCCACCAAAAATCGTAAGCGCTTCTGCTGAGTATGAGGTCCTGGCTTCGATGTCCGGGTCGGGCTAAATGTGATTTGGTTGTATATCTGGAATGTCTCAGTACAGCCTCTGGTGTCAGGTCTGGTTTCCAAGTTTACTTTTATCCAAAGCCAAAATTTTATAGGATAATCTAGAATAGCACTAACCTATACCTACAGTCAGTATTTAACATAAACATTTCGATTGGATGCATCTTCAATAGGACACCCACTTAAGACTGCCGTCGTACGCTGCGTAGCGTACTGTCCGTTTACAATTTAGAAGATACGGTCCAAAATGTTAAGCAAACCAAATGGCATATTCCACAGCATAGTTTACTTTTGAGAAAAAAATGCAAAGAAACTAGGCCGGTATTCCAGATACTCATGCTCAACTCAACTCAAACTGGCAATGGACAGTTGTGATTGGTTAGCTTGTTTTTTTTTTTACATTAACGTGCTCAAGTCCAAGATCCTAGACACCCCGAACGTTACCGAACTTTGTAAAATAAAATCAGTGGAATTGAGTAGTGATAGCATGTACTTGGAACGCACTTGTACTTGCCAACTTGGACTTTCATTTTTATTAAATATCTACCACACATTTTGTGTAAAAATAATTCAGTAAAGTCTGGGGCAACTGGGCGGTTGCTGTATCATAATTACACATATTAGGTCAAGCTGAAGAATAATATGCCAAACTCGAGAGTTGTGATTGTTTGGCAGTTAATTGGCATGTGTGGTCAATTTTGAGTTTGAGTCGAGTATGAGCATCCGGAATACGGGCCATGTTTCCTAGCTCTACACAGCTTCGTTTTACTGGATGGTCAGCTTAAGTTCGGCCTCAGTCTAGTTATGAACCGTATCCAGCTCCAATCTAACTATCTAATAGTTTCTAAGTTATTCTGAGAAATTCAATAGATGGTTGCATTTGTACTATCTAAGCGGGAAACCGTTTCAAAAGCGATCTTATTTGTAAATGGTTGGATAAGTTTTTGGAACATGAAGCTTATTAAATTTTGTTCTTAACAAGCTGTCCTAGTAATAGACATCACCTTAATATGTGTAGATGATAAAAGTAGAGCAGTGGTGGCCCAGTGGTAACAGCCGCAACTTACAAGTTGTATGTCGTGGGTTCGAGCGCAAGCAGCCGCTTTACTTTTTGTTTAGTATTAACCAATAACTTCATCACTCTAAAAACGGTGATTGAAAACATCGTGAGGAAACCGGCAACTCCCAGAACCAAAAATTCGAAGACATGTGACATCCACCTACCCGCACTGGGCCCGCGTGGAGGTTAACGGCCTATGCCCTCTCCCAGAAAGGATGCCTGTGTCCCAGCATTAGGAACATTAAAAAGCCTGACGATGATCAGATGGTATTTGTGAGCTAAAAATCAAATTAGCATTGGAAACAAAGTACTGACATATTAATTATTTTAGTTTATAAAAGTAAAACAAAATGCTACAATAGCTTCTACACCTATTTATTGTGGGAAATGTCTAGGTGAAAGCAATAACCAGCCAATTTAAATGCCCATATGAGAAGATGCAAGCCTATTGTCGTTTCTCATAAAGAAAAATTAGCAAAGGAAATATTTTGGTCCATTTTGTAATGATGTCCAAACTCTTTACTTCCCCGCTCCACTCCGTTTATTTTCAGTAATCCTTTGCATTATCCGGGATCGAATCCTAGAACCACAAGCTCAGCAACTCACTTATGAACGCAAAAATGAAAATTTGGCTTGTAATACACTAATCTAATCCATTATTTTCTATTATTTTCAGCACATTCTTCCTAGCAGTAATCCTGCTTCTCAGTCTAGGTACAATGCTAGACGATGGGAAGGAAGGAGTCACAAACTTCGAGAAGCTTCTCAACGCGTTCTCCTTGAAGAGGAACCTGAGGAAGGTCTTCGACTTATCTGACTCCCCTACGAGGGTGAAAGGAGTGGATGCATATAGAGGGATGAACGCGTTTGCTCTGCTGATAGCGCATAAGTCTATGGCTATGGCGCACAACCCTTTTGTTAATAAAGTCAGCTTTTCTGCTGTAAGTATTGATAATTACTACATTCTTTTTACAGGATTTTATTTCCCTTGCAAAACTTGAAACTGAATTTTAAAATAGTTATTGCTAGCTGAAATTTTGCATACATATTTGATATATATGGACGACAGTGCACAGTTAGCAAAGTGACATCATTCTAAATCCAATATGGCAGACTCCCAAAGTTGGCGGAACAATATATTCTATGTAATGGTAAAGATATCAAATAGGTTTTCTGAGAGGAACATGAAAAAATCTTGCCCTAAAAAAAGTTTCTTTAATTTAATCATTTGATTAAATATACTGCGATCACAATGTTAGGGCACTTTTAGAAAGAAAAGTTCTCAGCCTGTGTGTTGTGAACTTATGCTGAAATCGAAATATCACTTTTCAATGACCAGTTTGTCAATGAAAATATGTCCAAACAATGCGATGTAAATAAAGAATTAGATTTCACCTTGCATCAAACATCACTCAACGTCAAAAACACTAATGTTAAGTCCATATGCTACTTAGACAGACTTTACAGCCAAATTCCCAAACTTTGTTAAGTCTTACACACCCTAGCGGTTAGAAACTCAGCTTTCTTATCAACTTACACAATTCTCCCAGCCAATCCTATAAAGACTCCTTAGACTTATTTAGTATCAAATTAAAATACAAAGTCAACTTTAGAGCGAAACTCACACTTCTCCCCAAAGTCATGAAAATTCAATCAAGTCACTTGATGTGTATTGAAACCCTTTATTTTAGCGCTTAACACTTTCTTGAATACTTTAGACTTTATACGATTCTGTCTAACTCTTGTAAGTGCCGGTTTTGTTAAGGAATGTACTTAGTACTTAAATTTTTTTGTTGGTTCCAAGAAATATAAGAAGTCATTATGGGTCAATTTGTTTGGTTAGTCATGTTTATTGTTGTGAAATGTATAACTCATTAGTCACTGTGTTTTTTATATACCTAGGCAAAAATTAACTCGACTGGTTTAACCCCAGACTACCGAACATACGCGTAGTAAGATATATTCGTTCGTTTTCATTACCACTAAGAAACGCCCTTATATTATTGCACTGTTTCCTGCTCTTGACGTGAGCGTTGAAAATCTACTTCGCTTAAATTCTATCACAGCCGCCATAAAATATTATTTATTTATTTATAACTAGCTGTTCCCCGCGGCTTCGCTCCCGTGGACCACCCCACAGGACGCATTTTCGGTATAAAAATAGCCTATGTCACTCAGGAATAATGTAGCTTTCTATTGGTGAAAGATTTTTTTAAATCGGTCCAAACAAACAAACAAACAAAAAAATCTTTCCTCTTTATAATATTATTATATTATATTATATAATATTAGTATAGACTAATTGAAACGATACAAAGACGAATTACAATAATTAACATAGAATATAACAATGTTGACAATTGTGTCACCTAAAATCAAAATTTTACCAAACAATACAGTGAACAGTGTTATGCCAATATAAGCAATCCAAAAAAATATTCAAAAATTACAATACAAATACATAACATGACACAGTGGAATAGCAATATTAAGTGATATAAATATAACAATAATTATAATCAACATGGTACAGTGGAATGACAATATAATAATTCAAATATAAAATACAATTTTAATGGAACAGTGGACACCCTCGCATATTTTCTCTATATATATGTATAGCGTATTAATTCATTGTAAATGACGCAATATATTAATTTTTAACCTTCTTCCAGGTATTCGGCATGCCGTGGGCAGTGGTGGGCCGATCCGCAATCCTGTACACAGACAGTTTCCTATACCTCAGTGGATTCCTTAACGCCCACAATCTACTCACAGACCTCGAGAAGAAAGGAACTATCAACCTAAAGGACCGCCTTATCGCCAGATGGTTTAGGTACGAGCTTGAAACATTTATCGACGCCATCATCATTAACTAAAGATTGATTACACTTTGAAGTGCAGAAAATATATCCTTTGTTTAAAACGGGGACATTTATTAAATCCCCCTTTTCGTCATTAATCTAGATTTGTACCGAATTGAAAAATATTCTATCTTCCTCCTTTGTTTTTGTAGTTTAAGTTGTAAGCAGAGGTAACGGGAATAGTTTTATATTTACTAAGATTTAGTTGCCGGAAATAAAAGTGCTACAGGAAAACAGTATGAGGAAACCGGCTTTCCCAGAAACCAAAATTCGTAGGCATAATATTTTATATGTGACTCAAATAGGAGATACAGACACGAGAAAAAAATACAATAAAAGAAAAACTTGATAAATGAACCTCGTGCGAGACCAAAAAGGCTCCTCGCAGACATAACGCATTCATTAGCCCGCACTGCGCCAGCATATTGGCCTAGAGAGCCCACTCCCTCTCAGGGAAGAGACCTGAGACCCGGCAGCGGCAGCTTAAGCTGATTAAGTGATTATAACTGAAACATCCAAAATCCTAGTAAAATATTCTTTCGTTTATAATTTTGGCGGTACAGTTTTATCATCCTTTCGGCCTTCTTCTATCCGTCCAGCCCAAACTAGGAGTCTATCATATATTTCCTTGTCAAAGGTCATGCAACGTACAATAAAAACAATAAAACTCTTAATGATATCAACACTTAATACATAATCGAGTAGCGCGTGGAGTTTTATCTAGCAGACACACGTGTCCATAATTTGTATGTTTACGAGGCAGGTCGTTACGAAGCGATTATCTTTGACAGATAGCTAACCCTTGTTTGTTAAGGCCTACTACTTACTGTTAAATCGATGTTTAATGTACGGGGAATTTGGAAATGGAATTAGCTATTAGATTATGTAGTAAAAAAACCTTTTTGTCGTGGGCGAAAATCTCAAAACGAGGGTCGAAAAATGGAAAGCCCGGAATTGATGTTGTCATCTGATTGAAGATAAGCCAAAATGCAAAATTTTACGGGGAACTAACTGTCTGCCGGCACCACTAAAGCTTCATCAAAGATTACTTTGGAAACAAAACACTCTTTGTTTAAAATAGAAAATTGACAGTAAACAAAAATCTGCAGAATTTATCCGTGGAAATTTGCATCGTAGTCACATTGTGGCGATTCACCTGACTGTGGGAGTATTTATACGTGTCATATATACAAAACTAATCATTAGGAAGAAGAATCATTAGGCAGTTAATCCATTATAAAACCCAAAAAAAACCTTGCTAAAGATTTCAACAGCCCAAATGCAAAAACACATTAAATTTCATAAAATTCTGTTACCATCAACTCCTTCATCTCTTCCAGATTGTTCCCTCTCTTCGTGAGTCTGATGCTATTCTGCACGTACATCCTGCCTGACCTGAACAACGGGCCTCAGTGGAACCTAGTGGTGGAGGAGCACGGCAGGGTCTGCGAGAAGAACATGTGGAAGAGTTTTCTGTTCATACATAATTACTTCGGCTTTGAAGATATGGTATGTATTTATATATTGTTGAAGTTTTCTTAATGGTGTTGACTTGTCAATGGGGAACCCATTCATCACTATTTACCAATAGATGAACCGTCGTCGGCCACTATTATTATTCCATTTATTAAAGGCGACAGGGCCTATATAAAATAACATAAACCTAAACATAAATAATCCTGGAGTTAGTAACAATATAAACTTATACCTAAGCTAGTAACACTATAACAACAGACACAATTTAAACACAATAACATTTAACATTTACACACGGATAATTATAATTGCGTCAGTATTCCAGCTGAAATACTGGGGCAACGATTCAAATGAACACAGTTCAGCCTGTCAGCAATCAAATGAACACAGTTCAGCCTGTCAGCAATCAAATGAACACAGTTCAGCCTGTCAGCAATCATGCCCAGGATGCTGTTGGAGCTGGCCCGCACCCTGCGCACCAAGGATGTACATATTTTACGCATCAATGCATATAAGCAATCGACGCGCATTTCCACAAGCAACCCTGATGCGCTACAGAAGCGAGGCAGCCCCATCAGCACCCTGAAGGCATTATTATACTGAACGCGAAGTGCGCTGTACGATTTTTGCGTAAAATGAACCCACAAGCTACAATTGTAAAACGAGGTACAGAAGGCCCTAAAAAGAGTTTTTTTAACCCCCTAAACAATGGGATGGTGGTAAAGAGTGAGCAGTAATGTCCTCTTTTTTGCCATACCATTTTCTAATTTAGGGTATTTGTGAAAAGCGTCTTTTGACTGTCATCTAAATCTTGAAGCTTGTGTTCAACGCACATTGCTTGGAGATGAATATTACTAGTTGGCGTTTCTGGTTGCTGACTTAAGCGCAGAAAAAGCATATACTAAACGTAATATGAACCATATCTTTAGTTTTTGCCTGTACCCACTGTAAAGAAGCGTGAGTTTATGAATGTGTAGCATTCGAGTTACACTATACGCTCGCGCTTGACCACTTTCTCACCTGATGGTAAGCGATAATGTTGTCGGCGGTGTATCGCGCTTGCCTAGAAAATACCTATTCACTCTTGACTTAAAGACCCCTAGATTGTAGCTGTTGGGAAACACAGACTCCGGCAGGGAATGCCACTCCTTAGCTGTACGCACAATAAAAGCCTAGAAGGCACTACCAATATTTTCAATTTTCCCAATATTTATATTGCGTATTTTCAGCTTTTTATTAATACACCGGGTTTCAGAGATGACGTCTATGAAAACGGTATTTTATTTCAACTATAACATAGCAGAGTAAATTGAAAAGCCTCGCTGAATTCAGCTTTTAAACGTTTTAGTTTATTCGGTTCAAAACTAAAGTCAAAAGTATCGAATTCAATTTAGTTTTACTGCATCTTCTTTGAGTATCTATCGCCAACGCTTTATCTAAATTGGTAACGTCAACTGTTTCTTTCTGAAGACTCGATGTTTTCTCCAAAAATTACCTTTGCCTGTAAATTCCATTTATCTTCGTAAGTTGATAGGTACTTGTCAACTCTAAGAAAAAGAGTAGAATTCGAACATACCTGTTTCTCCGTGGTAGAATTTTGTATTCTATTGATAGGACAGAATGCAATGAGAAAACGTGTTGCGCTGACCCCAAGTAACATGGGACAAGGGCAGGAATATGATCTTGAATAGTCGGTTTTTTGCCGTGCGAACATTGATAGTCTAGTAGACCATATATTTTTATGGCCCATGGTGGAAACCTGAAGTCATTCGCGGATAAGCTGCTAAGGAAAAAAAAACAATCATAATTATGCAAAAAATATCTTACTTATAATATTATAAATGCGAAAGTTTGGATGGAACGGTGTATGTTTATTACTCAATCACGCCAGAACGGCTGAACGGATCTGGATGAAATTTGGCACAGAGATAGATTATAGTCTGAAATAGCACATAGGCTACTTTTCAACCCGGTATAATGTTCCCTTGGGATAGAAAAATACTTTTCATGCGGGCCAAGCCGCTGGTGGAAGCTTAATTTATTGACAGCAACTATTTACGCCACCACGTTACTACAAATAAATATAATTACGAATCTGTTTGATCGCTTATTTATTACTTAACAGCTTTAATCAACTGATGGCATATAATATGTTAATTTAATAGCCGTAATGGAAGTTATTATACGACACAATAAATTAAATATAAAAAAATAACTAAAGAGTTAAAAATAAAAATAAAACATTCAAAAAATCAAATGCACATCATGATTTTCTTCTTATTTACGTCTTTTTAGTTCGCTTTTTAAGCAGTCGGGTTTTTTGATTTTATGAATGTTTTTTTTTTTTTTTTTTCTTGCCGAAATCGAATTAAACAGTCTCCTTGAAGTCACAAAGGTACATGGCAATGTCTTCTTATTTCCTATCTTCACAAATAATTATAATTAAATAGTTAGATTCATAGAAATAGTAGCCGATTACCTACGAGGTAGCGAGGCACACTGTCCAGAATCAAATGTATATTTTACTATATCACCAGTCGTGGACCAACAGACTGAGTTTAGCACAAACGGCGTGCATGTATGACCAGGCGGGCGAGCAAGTTCTGCTGTGACAGGCTTGAGTCACACATTTTAACACAGTTTGGAAGCAAAAACCGTGATAAAATGCGTGACTCAAACCTATCACAGAGGCCGTGCTCGCCCGGCAGATGTATGAACGTAAACAAAGCAAAATTAGTTAGGATATTAGCAAGTGGCATTCTGTAGCTCTTGCTTAACCGTGGAGCCTTTTTGGTCTCGCACGGGATTTTTTTATTTTATATTATTGTTGTTTTTACTTATCTCGTGTCTCGGAACACAAATAAAAAAAAAAATCTTTCTTTCTTAACCCCATGAGAAAAAGTTGTGAGTTTATGCAAGTAGACCTGGCACAATAAAGATTTCAACCAGCAAGCACTACTACAAATAAATCCAAGTAGGCGTGTTTAATATTGCCAACAATGAATGAAAGCAACACGGGGTGACACGGTAATCTAATAAACCAGTAATAGATAATTCAGTTTCCCATGATTCTTATATAACTGTTGCCTAAGTAATTAAACGTGAGCAATGAGGTTATATCGATCTTTATCGTACCAGCTTCATATAAAGGCCAACCCAGCTATTGAAAATAAATTGGATCTGTCTTTATATTTTTTTACATAAAAAGGTAGACTATATATTCGTTTACATAAGGCACATTTTACAACATCATCATCAGCCTTTTTAATATTCCCACTGCTGGGACACAAGCCTCCTCTCAGTAAGAGGAAATAAGGCGTAATACACCACGCGGGCCCAGTGCAGTTTGGTGAATGTCACATATCTTCGAATTTTTGGTTCTAGGACTTGCCGGTGTCCTCACGATGTTTTCCTTCACCGTTTTGAGAGCAGTGGTGATGAAATAATTAACACAAAGTAAAGCCATCACCACTGCTCTCGTGTACCGGTTTAATTTTGAAGAAAATAATGTGGCTGTCGTTTTATTCGCCAAGTAAATTCTTATAAACAGGGAAACAGCTGCAATGCTGCTTGACTGAAGATTTTTTTTTTTTTTTTAAACTTTGCCCCACACTAGGAATTTCTTCCTGTATCGTGGGTGCGTTTACAAACATATAAACTCACATACACAAACACCCAGAGCCGAAACAACTATCTGTAGATCAAACAAATATTTGTCCGTGCGGGAATCGAACCCGCGACACGCAGCGCAGCAGTCAATCGCTAAACCACTGCGCCAACCGTGCGCCCAATATGGTATTAGTACCCTCTACGCGTTTACTGTTACAAAGAGTTCTGCTAATAACCTGGGTGATTGAGAAGTCGAGACAAATTCACAAAAATAAGAAACGTAAACAATAACTTAACACAATTAATCAAATATTTACTTCTAAACCAATTGAACATAACTTAGCAGTGAGATCGCACAAAATCCTTCAAAATTAAATTAGATTGACATTAAATTTTCAATTGCTTTTAAAGTTAAAATAATATCATTCGGTGATTATCCTTCATTTCAGATTACGTGTCGTTGTCTCTGGGATTCTGAATTACTTTCAAGAACTTTAAGACATAAATTAAATTATTGCAAAGGGTCTTCATCAAATAATAACTTCAATATATTCCACAATGTTAACGCGGTACTGGCCAATGGCCTGCTCGTTGCCATTAATATTGGACCTCCTTTTGGACAGCTTTGTTTGCACTGGGCCCGCGTGGTGGATTACGGCCCATTCCCTCTCACAGAGAGGATGCCTGTGTACCAGCAGTGGGCACATTAAAAGGCTGCAAAAAAAAACAAAAAAAAAATTGTTTTTAATTTTATTGTTTCGGTAATTACGGCATTCAACCGGTTAAATAGGATAACATAATAATATTATATGTATATGACCTACTGCATCAGTTGGAAATCATTTCCAACTGATACAGTAGTACAATGTCTGTGAACAAGCAAAAGTTTAATTAAAACAGGGTTTTTTATTTTTTTACCTATTTTACCCGGGCCATAGTAACGAATCGATAGACACCTTGTTCATCAAAATCGGATGAATAGTTTAACCATAACCCTTTCTTTTGGCTTCGCCGTAGTCGGTTAAAAAGGATCGGCGCACCGTAGTCGTATTCTTTTATCGTGCCTATCTACTGAAACCTTTAGTTTACCTTTCCCTACGGCATGGCCCAAATGTGTGGTGACCCATACCTACCTCCAAAAATACAACCTTTCGTAATTTTCTTCCAGTGCCTAACCCACACTCATCAAATCGGTATGGACATGCAGCTCTACGTGGCCACCCTACCCCTGATGCTCGTCATCTGGAAGTACAGGACCCTGGGCTGGTCGCTCCTGGGTCTGATCGCAGTAGCCTCAACAGCATTACGATACCTAGCCATATACTGGTACGATATCAGCATGTTCGTGTATTACGGAATTTCGTAAGTATTTTTTTTTTTGTTCTTGTACTTTTCAGTGGTTAACAAGTATAAGAAGGAGCAAACTGTTTTTTAGGGTTCCGTACCCAAAGGGTAAAAACGGGACCCTATTACTGAGACTTCGCTGTCCGTCTGTCTGTCTGTCTGTCTGTCTGTCTGTCACCAGGCTATATCTCATGAACCGTGATAGTTAGACAGTTGAAATTTTCACAGATGATGTATTCCTGTTGCCGCTATAACAACAAATACTAAAAACAGTATAAAATTAATATTTAAGGGGGGCTCCCATACAACAAACGTGTTTTTGTTGCCGTTTTTTGCGATAATGGTACGGAACCCTTCGTGCGCGAGTCCGACTCACACTTGGCTGGTTTTTTTTTTTGTTTGACGACATCACTAATGTCTAAGCGCTGCAGCGAAGTTAGTTCTCACTTTTTATTTGGATGTACGGAACTCTTAAAACAAAAATATGAAAAAAATATCTTTATTAAAACCAAAGCACGGTTGAGCAATTGACTGCTGCGCTGCGTGTCGCGGGTTCGATTCCCGCACGGAACCAAAATTTGTATGACCTACAGGTAGTTGTTCCGGCTCTGGGTGTTTGTGTATGTGAGTTTATATGTTTGTAAACGCACCCACGATACAGGAAGAAATTCCTAGTGTGGGGCAATGTTTTAAAAAAAAAAAAAAAAAAAGTTTTGGTCTGTTGTAGAGCAATCAACAAAGTGAAATTCTGACAGCGATAGCGATCGTCGAAATGCCATAATTAAAGGGATTGACTACGTGTCATTTCGATAGCGAATGTCAATCCCAAATATTTTGGGCATTCTGACAATCGTTTTCCACCGGCTTCAAAAACGGAAGTTTTCTCGTTGATATTTTATCACTTTGTCTATATTATGCTTTTTAATTTCGTAGGTTAAACTGACTGCTGCCAATGACCTTATTTTTTTTAATGTTGCAAGCGCGGAGTATCTTAACTTTTACGGAGTTAAAGCTCAATCATAAGTGTTTCATCGAACTTATGTGACATGCCCCCTCAATTTAACTTTACTAATTGGTATAAATAAATATTTTATGAATATAGACGTAATACATTTAAATATAACAGTATTCATACACATAGTACATGATAGAACCTTTAGATAAAAAAGAAACAAGATATCATTGGGAACATGCTGTATAATCTGTTTGTAAAAGTCTGTAGATAAATAAATAAACTAAGAAACTCGTCATGTAATAGATAATAGAAATGTAATAGAGAATAAAAAATTATGTACAAATCGAACCTAGAATAAGGATGAGTACCTAAGATCTCAGATTATGTTCGGGGAGAGTTGTGTAAGGCAGGAGGAGGTTTTAGACAAAAAAATTAATACACTTAGTATATAAACTTTTATTGTAATAAATAAGAAATCTATACTAATAATATTATAAAGAGGAAAGATTTTTTTGTTTGTTTGTACCGAATAGGCTCCGAAACTACTGGACCGATTTAAAAAATTCTTTCACCAATAGAAAGCTACGTAATAACGTAGCTGAGTAACATAGGCTATTTTTTAATTCCGAAAACGGGTCCTGTGGGGTGGCCCACGGAAGCGAAGCCGCAGGGAACAGCTAGTCAACAATAAAGTTAATGCGATCGATAGATTGAAGTCTGACATAAATGAGTAGGAATTAAATGGGTCGCTAGTTTTTTAACAAATGTATTTTTTTGCCGTAAAATAAGAAGTTTCATTTACGACGTACTTCGATTTTCAATTAATTCTCGATTACTCAGGATACGACACTATTTTTATGTAATGACTAGCTGTTCCCCGCGGCTTCGCTCCCGTGGGCCACAACAGAGGACCCGTTTTCGGGATTAAAAATAGCCTATGTTACTCAAGAATAACGTAGCTTTCTATTGGCGAAAGAATTTTTTAAATCGGTCCAGTAGTTTCGAAGCCTATTCGGTACAAACAAGCAAACAAATCTTTCCTCTTTATAATATTAGTATAGTATAGATAGTATAGATAAAGTGGCAACCCCTCAAATGTCAGTTTAGACTACAAAATAAAAAAATCAGAAATTAGGTCGGCAGAACTTTATAAAATAACCTTCAAAGATTTTTATTACACAAACAAACAATTTTACTTTATGACAAGGAAACGCCATATTAACCGGATTTGGCCTTAAATTGAACACGTTTACACTAAGAGTTTACAGGAATTGGTCAGAAAAAGCGCAATTTTTTTTGTCAATTTTATAGAGGTTCAAAGTTCATAGACTGCCAATCTGCTATAGACAATAAGTATGTTGTTGGAATTCGACCTTTGTCTGAGCAGCGAACTTGAATGAGCTTGCAAATTTTGTTTATGACTATTTGTTTATATCCGGTGTTATTTATTTATTTATTATTTATTTATTTATTTACTTTAACATAACACGGCCAAAGGCCAATTACATTTGTGTTTGTGTTAGATCATTTAACTTATATGTCAGGAAATGACGAAGGGGGTTTTTGAGGGGTCTTTTGTTAATAAACGGAGAAATAATTATGGATAATTGGTAATTTTGTAAGAACCATTCACAACAAAACTTTTTAAACTACACTATCGATTGTCGATCAGAACACGTAATAACACGATATCTTACGAAAATACCCCAATTTAAAGAGTCAAATGCGCAAAACTTTTGAACGGCAGAACCGAGTTTTCATCAAACATAGTTAGGAACACTCTCGACAGAGAGAGTAGAAAACTAAATCAAAATCGATTCATCCGTTCAGGATCTATGATGATGCCCAGACAGATACACAAACACACAGGTACACACTTCAAACTTATAACACCCCTCTTTTTCCGTCGGGGTTACAATATCGGTTCATCCGTTTAGGAGCTATGATGCCACAGACAGATAGACAAACACACAGATACACATACTTCAAACTTATAACACAGCTTCGTGTTTTTCCGACTGAGCTATAAATGATGTTGAGTTGTTAGGTTTGTCATGTCTTCATTACAGTTCATAAAATATAATATAAGCAACATATAAACATTAACAACATTTACAATAGTAAGCAATTAGGAAAGGTAATTAAGGGTTTCGAAGAATGTATTTTGTTTTTGATACTTCGTCGTTGAAACTCTTTTTATTTACTGTTAAATTAAGACTAGTTTTTATATTTTGTTGAACATCAATAGTTTGTAAATACGCACCCTCCACTTCTTGACAATCATTTTGCCTGGAACTAAAAACTTCAATCACTCGCTGGAGCGTCCTCAAAAAAGTAAGGGCCTTGACTTGATATGGCAGCCCAAATAGCCCAGATTTAACGCCTGCTGATGTTTTCCTATACTGTACTTCAAAAGTTTAAAACCCATTGACACCCAACCTGAATGATTAAAAGCAAACAAAGACTCACAGATGAAATCTAAGCTATTCCAAGAGTGATAATAATTACACACAGTGAATTATTGAAAATTTTAGTTCTAGGCTAAATAAGAATCTGAAAGTGCTTATTGCCTAACTATTGATTTTCATAAACAAAATTCAAAAAAACTCTTTAATTTAACAGTAATTAAATTAGAATTGTGACAGCCTAAGGTCCGACGTTTCCCATTTTACATGCCGCGACTTTGTATGAACTTCTACAAAAAATTAAATTTATAATCCTAATTAATTAGTCAAAGTCAAATATTTATTTATTTTCAATAAGTATTTATTTCAACTAGGCCATTATGCGGCACTTTTGTACGTTAAAATTTACATGTTATTAAAGGCTTATGTTTAACTTACCACCAGATATAGTAACATATAACAGACAAAAATAGTAAATGATCACCAAAATTAAACCCGCATCTTATTGTAAAATTATAACCAAAGTTTTAACATCTCGCTATCCTGTTTAGGCAAAATGACTCCAAATAAATCATTGTTAACCCAAAAGTAGTAAATGATCACCAAAAGTAGTAAATGATCACCAAAATTAAACCAATGACCAAAAAGATTATAAAATTTCTGGGAGCAACTTGGAAGTAGCGCTCGCCGGCCGCTGCCGCGGCACCGCTCGCTTTGCTCGCTCGGTTCGCGCGCGGTTGGTCACAGTTCTAACCTAACCTAACCTATTTTACAACATTAAATAGCGCAATAATTTGCTATTAAAATTTGGTGATCAATTTACTAAATTTGGTGATCATTTACTATTTTTGTCAGTATATTACTAGATTTGGTGGTTAGGGGTTATCGTCACAAAGTTTTTTTTGGTGGTCATTATATTTATTCCCGTTATTAAAATTGATTCTACCGTGCATTCGGAAAAGTAGGTTGATATGGAGAAGAATGCACAAGAAACTCCATACTTACTCTTTTAAAAAAATAAAGGCTTTTTACAATATTTACATAAAAAATAAAAAAATAAAAATAAAATAGTTTATTGTGTCTCAAACGGTTACATATACAAATGTGAATGAGACAGCCCCAGTAAGTAATCATTAATACTTGTGTTGGGGTTGTCTCGCTCCTTCCCATAATAGACAGTTAACAATATTGAGACTTAAATTAAGAAACATATTTTTAAGAACACAGGGGAACAAAGACTTAGAAAGTAATTATCAGCTCTGTGTAGTGTGTGATCGTGAGAATTCGTATGTGTGTCTATAGTAGTGTGTGCGTGTGGGATTATGTGTGTGTGTGTGTGTTTGTATGAGCGTATATGTGTTAGTGTGTATTTGTGTGTGTGTTTACGTTTTTGCTGATAGTGCCACCTTAATCGAAGTTGAAAAATACCAACCATGTAATCACAAGGTATGAAAAAGAAGATAAGTATTCATGCAAGTCTGGCTAGAATATGCTCTGTTTCTTCATATGTTATTGTTTTCAACCACTCAGTTATCACCTTTTTGCACTGATGCAAGACCTCGTGATGGAAGTTTAGTTTTGCGTTAATTTTGTTGTCTATGTAGGCTGATTGGCATACATACTGACGCCTTGCAAAAACCGTACGTACCCGTGGAGAGTAAGCCACTATATCTTTCCGCCTCCTAGCCTGGCTTTCTGGGTTAACTGGAATGTATTTGTGCAAATAAAGAATGATGTTTAAAAGGTATAGTTTTCTTACTGATAATAGGCCACCAATTCTATATAGATCGATTGTGGGATATCTATATGGCTTTGAATACATTACTTTTAAAAGTGATCTTTGGGCTCTTTCTAACTCAAGAAATTTAGTACATAAGTTGTACATACATTAATAAATTCTTATACGTGAGAACGATGCACCCAGCACTACTATACTAAATATAGGTATAAAGTATTACAAGCACTACAAGTATTACAACACTATGTTACTCATACATATAACAACGAGTATCATACGTAATCATCAAGTTTAACTTATACCTAGTATTTTTATAGCTGTTAAATCGGACTTCTTAGATTTTCACGACATTAGTGTGTTTTTTTAATGTATCAAAAACGTAAAACTTTATGAGACACCCTATAATAGTCAAAGCTAAAAAAATGTAATCATCCTTTCCTTTGAAGAGTGTGATACGCTGCTACTTAATGCTTTAAAATATCGATCGATTAGGTAAATTTCATAATAAACGGGGCAGTATCCATGTGTGTCAATGTCATTCATTCTGAAAGTAATTTAATAATCATGTACCCACTAGTGACGAAATCGGTCAAAAACCCGAGTATTTACTTACCTACTACTACTGTTTACATAGATATTATTATCCACCATTGGTGAATTTTACAGTAAATAGTAAAGTATCGTCCCCGGCATGAAGCTTGGCAAGGTTATGGCGTAGTGGAGGTAAGTTCGCGCATAGTGCGTGAACTGACCAACCACCATATAGAGCAAACAAAACGTGGACGCGATGCGATTGGTTGGTCAGTCAATCGTTTTTTTTTTTATTATTCCTTGGTGGAAAATCCTCATTGGATGTCCTCCGCCCTGGGGAGGGTGGAGGGGTCTGTCAGATTCGTACTGACTAAAAACAACCCCGGTGTTCCATCTTACACCTACGCCGGGGGTCGCGGGAACAACGATACTTCCGCAACCCCCAGCTAGTGCCGGCCCACCTTCGCGGGCCACGACCTCGGGTTGGGGGGGAGTGAGGTGTTGGATTCCCCCCACGACGTCTCAGAGGGACGCGCGTGGAACACTACGCACCATCACCTCGGGTCCTGATGTTTGGGGAGCGACGGACGTCCCCTAGTCCGTCGCCCCTGGACCCATTTAGGGGGGCTGGAAGAGGGCGTTGCCCGCCCTCCGCCGAAGCCCGGCGCGTCTGCTGCGGATCGGGTTAGCGGATGAAATCCTTGTGTCAACTGACCAAACAATCCCGGGCTCGGAACGGTACTAAACGTTCCCCGCGCCCCGCTTGGTAACCAAAGAGACCTAAAAAACGACTTGTGCGCATCTAACGACTCTTGCCAAGTTACGTGCCGTCAACTATAAGGTAAATATTTAGTAGTTTTTTGTGGTTTTACTTTATATTTTCATAACTAAAAACCTAGGTCATTTGAACGATATTTTTTTCAAGTATTATAAAATGAAATAAATGTTTTACATTACAAAATGAAAAGGTTTGCGTCAATTATCATGAAAAATAAAGTGGGTATTTTTGAAATATTTTCGCCATTTTATTATTCCTCATGGGTACACCAAATTTAATTCAACACCTAGCTTGATTAAATATATCTATCAATGTCTTTCAGTCCCATAACACTTTTCATAAAGTTAAAGGACGGTGACGGTCTATGGTTTCTACCAAGCCCAATAAGAAGACGCCGTGAGTTTATGTATCTATTATCGACTCGAGGAGTATGAATCATCTCTCCACCTCAAAGCATTACATTTATGCAAAAGCGTTTTAACACTATTTGCTAATCCCTCCAAACGAAGACATGCGGAAACACGCAGACCAAGAATATGATCTTCCAGAAGCAAATACTACAAATCCTTGACTCTTCAACCATGACATAACCACTTACTTAGGATACACAGTACAGTACAAGACTTTACAAGAGTATCCATGGTACCTGCAAAAACATCACTCCTCTACTAAGTAGATATGAACTTGAGTATCCATTACTTAACCCAACACAGTACAATACTTACGTATAAGTACATGTGTACTAATATTGTTTAAGTTTCTAAGTATTCACATAAATGTAACTGCTAATGAAGTCACTTGAAAAGTAGCTATTTTACGAGTATAACACCTATTGTTGTCATCTCCGTCTTCTTGAGTTCTCTTGGAACTTGATATGTATGCGTAATTTTTCGTTATGTAAGGTGCAAACTTTGTAACATTGTCTTCAATAATGAATAGAAGTACGTAGGTAATGTTTTTCCGTAGATGACTCCTTTTTACCCGACTGCCGAAGGAGCGTAATGTGTTTATCAGTCTATGTATGTATGTATGTTTGTTCCTATGTGGCGTTCTAGAGACCAAATGCGTTGGCCGATTATGATGATTCTTACGTTAATCGATTCGTGATATCCCTGCGAGTGTCAGTGGCGAATATGGCGGCTTCTGGGCGCCATATTGTAGGGATCTAAATATTTTTTCTCTTCCATACCCATCGTGTGGGGTATCAAAGTAAAGGGTTTTAAGAGGTTATTTCAAAAATATATAATACTTATATGTTTAAATGTACATAATTCGAAAAAAAATATAACTAAAAAGCTATTAATAAAAAAAGTTAATTCAAAAAATCAAAAAACCTAAAGCGAACTTAAAAGACGGAAACAAGGAGAAAATCATGCTGTGCAGTCGGAGGATACATCTGGTTTTGGTTAGCCAGCTCGCGAATATGTATCCTCCGACTGCAAAGCATGATTTTTTCCTTGTTTACGTCTTTTTAGTTCGCTTTTCAAGCAGTCGGGTTTTTGATTTTTTGAATTAACTTTTTTTTAGTAAGTATAGTAAGCCAACCAGAAAACTTCAGAGTAACTTAAAAGAAAAATTATAAACGCATACTTAGTTTTAGACAGCCACTATAGGATGAATTATGTGATAGGTACGTCACGAACATAGTATTTTCAAAACCAAATTACATTCAGCGTCATAGAAATCGCACCTTTTTCTCCTAATCTCTTCAAAAATAATTTAAATTATATTAATTCAAAGGTAAGAGTATGACTATGGTACACCATTTTAAAGACAATTTAATCAGATCAGAGAAAACAAGATTTTGGTATTATTAAACAAGGCATGAAATAAAACGGGCTTTTCTTGCTTGACTTGTTCAATTGTGTTCACTACAAAGTCTGGATGGAGAATGTCTCTCATTTGATCTTGATCATTTTATACCTTTCTAGGATGATCCAATTAAGTGGCACCTGTAATGCATATTTTAACAAAAGATATTTAACCGCTCGTGCTCTGAAGAATTGTGCCATTTATGAAATCTAACTGTCGTTAATCTAAAGATCATTAAACAAACTTTCAGCCTGGGTTTAATGCACGCGTTTTTGACAGAACAGGTTTGAATGCTATTTTCGGGGAGGTGTCATTTTTTTGATGATAAGCGTATTATGTAATAGGTCCTTTCTAAAGTTACAATCGTTATTACATTTGAAATTATTTGCCGAAGTTTGACAAGTTTCCGGCCAAAGTAGGGTAGGGCCGTGGTGGCCTAGTGGTAACGGCCGCGACTTATAAGTTGTAGGTCGTGGGTTCGAACCCAGTCAGGCGCTTTACTTTGTGTAAAATATTTCATCACCACTGCTCTCAACACGGTGAAGGAAAACATCGTGAGGAAACCGGCATGTCTTGTAACCAAAAATTCGAAGACATGTGACATCCACCAAACCGCACTGGGCCTGCTTGGTGGATTATGGCCTATTCCTTCTCACAGAGAGGAGGTCTGCACGTACAACGGATCAAATGGGAGTCTAAGTGCGGCAAAGGGGACCATCTATCCTATCCTAAGGGTTAAGTTGAATGCTGGTCACTACCAGCATTCAACGTAACCACTGTACTACATCTACAAAAGCAAAACTATCTTAAAGGATCGTAAGTTCTCGTTTGATGAAGTGTTACAAGGTTAGTGCGGTTACTGTTAGCTTTAGCCTTACATATTGCTGTCATGGGACACCATCCAATCTCCCAGAGTCTCACAGAAGACACTTTTGATTTATTAAGTGGATATAGATGCCGTTCTCCCAGCAGCCGATATATTATAATGGCCTGTTCGAAGCTGAGACCACAGTCGTACATCAAAGATGACGGATTGTAATAGCAAACAATATTACTTGTGCTGCATTGCTAGGACTATACTGTTAGGCGCAGTTTACAAGGCAATCTTACTAGGGATTTAGTATGGTAGCTTGTTTCTGTAACCGAATACGTATTATTTATCTACTAGATTAATTTATTTAAATTTCATGTACAATGGTGATACATGAGCTGACTTTAATGCAGAAAGGCATTCTCTATCAATCAACCTTTAAAATTCAATTTAGAACAGAGAGTTTGTGTATGATATGTGACGTGGCTCTTATCTGTACGTTATGATACGTCAATCAGTAGTGATGGTAAAAGAAATAAGAATCGAGTTTTTTACTGTATGTAGTTTTACAACAACTACCGACTTCACGCAGTCTTTTGGCTGCTACCCCTATACTGTATATAAAAACTGGCGGCACGAAGGGAAAGCAACGTCACCTCCACTGCGTTTGCTTGCTGGTCACCTCGGGTACCCAGCCTCAACCGCTACGGCTCGCACGGATGCCTATTCTTTGTTACGTACCTAAGGACTAAGGGGTTGCACTTCCCACAGCGCCGAAAATGATGCAAAAGCAACTTTAGTGTTTTGAGTGTCTTTGCATGGGAGCGGTGACAGGGAAGGGGGGGACACAGTTAGTATTTAGACATTATGATTTTGCGTTTTTGTGATTTCATATTTACATTAAAAAGGGACTATTTATTTATTGAGTATATACTTTAATGTACACCACAAAAAACATACAGGACAAATGGTCAAATATACAAGCGTACAATGGGCGGTCTTATCGCACTAGGCAATCTCTTACAGACAACCTTTGGATGGACTGAAAGATAGGAGAAGAATCTACTACTATTACTATAATCTCAAATAAATACCTACAATATAAGTACTTCTGGATGAGTTCTGCAGCAGTTCCCCTGTCTTCTTTACCTTATATCCCTAGTTATCTTTAAGTATATCTTCGAAGATATACGGGATGGGTTATTTATTCTACAATTTAAACTTAGCTTTCATCCACTTTAATGTGGTACAAATGTATTCAAATTATTTATTTTTATTATTGCAGAGTACAGAAACTACTAGATGCGGCGCGCTACTCCTACATCCTACCTACACATAGAGCCACCATATACCTGATAGGAGTCGTCATGGCGTATCTCATGAAAACCAAAAAGTTAAACTTCACATTATCAACCGTAAGTAATAATTCATCGTCGTGGTCAAGACATACGGTTTAATCATCAACTTTTCTCCCTTCTATTAATCTATCTTACCTACAGCCACCTTTTAAGAGTCGTTGGTCCATCAATCTAATGAACCTCCAGTGTTTCGGTTGCCGATTCACGGTCGCCACTTGCACAACTGCTACTAAAATTCTAACCCTCTTACAAATAAACGCGGAATAAAGTTATACCAAGTATAAACCTATGAAAATGTATGGTTATTCCTTTGTTATACCTGGTATAACTTTATTCCGCGTTGGGATTATGACTTTTGGAGTGGTTTGTGTATAAGAAGAAACGGTGCAACGACTATAAATAAAATTGGATAAGAGCTGAATGTTTATAATCTCCGTCAATTTTGGACCGAATTCGAAAATTCTTTTTTGTTTGAAAAGGTATGTTTCGAAATTGGTCCCATTTTAATTTGGTGAAGATCTATACAACAGAACTCTTCAAAAAATTACGGCAAATCTCTCGGGATTGCTGCAATCGCATGTCTGTTTGTTGTTTATATCATTTCATAATATAACATCACGCCAGTACGCTCTTAAGGGGTACGCAGATCTCTCATTTCACCGGTAGTGCTCTAGTTTCATGATATTCGAGTAATCTATTCTGGCGTTATAGGTATCTTACTAAACAACTTGCCTATTAGGTAGGTACAACGAAAAAGTGAAAAATGAAAAGCTTTTTACAAAAAAATACTACCGACTTCCAAATAAAAAGACTACAAAGTGAAAAATAACTTTATTTTTGGAAGTCAGTGTCTAAAACGCAAAAAAATGGTACCTACGAAAGTCGCCGACTTCCAAAAATAAAGTTATTTTTCACTTTATAGTATTTTTATTTGGAAGTCGGTAGTATTTTTTTGTAAAAAGCTTTTTATTAAGTAGTGAGATTAAAAATTAAAGGACATTTTTCCATCTTCCAGGCTCAAACAAGAATCCTCTGGGCCAGCTGTTTAGCTTTGATGGTAGCCACTATTGCGACTCCTTACAAGTGGGGTCTAGAGGGGTATAAGTATGAGAACTTCGGGGCGGCAGTATTTGCAGCCGTATCTCCTATCCTGTGGGGGGTGTTCATGTGCGCGTCTCATTGGTTGATTGCCAATGACTATGCTGGTAAGTGGAACATATGGTCTTAATATATATACTTATAAGAGCTGACTGCTTGATAGGACCTTCTGATGTTCTTCTAAAATTTTGGTTGACCTGTTAAATGTTTCTGATCATTTGGATCGGCTTTTTTTAAACATGAGTTCTTTAACTTGAGGGATCTACTAATGTATATCCAATTTAATAATTTAAATTTTAATCGCTCAAGAAGTACTACAGAGACTTAAATTAGGACGTTGCTGCAACTTACTCTAATGAAGAAAGTAAACAGTTTTCCATGGTAGCACTAATAATATCATGCAGACAATATAACTTCTCCCATAAATAAGCAACTCCCTATGCAGATGGCATCGAAAATGGTGAAAGAATAAATCTCTATTAAAAATATACCTTTATATCTACAGGTATAGGAACACCCTTCATCGAGTCGCGTGTATTCAAGTTTTTCAACAAGATCGCGTACAGTGTGTACCTGACGCAGTTCCCCATCTTCTTCTATAACGTGGGAGTACAGAGGAATCCGGAGTACTACTCGCCTTTACTTCTTGTAAGTAATTATTTTTGAAGAAGATACATAATGCTCTCAACGTGGTGCTAAGCAGAAAGCCTGAAGACTCAGGGTTCTCTCTTCTTAGTTGTTACGGTCATGACAGAGCGGTCGTGGTCTTCATGAAGTATTGGTAGTATATGCGGCAGATATAATGCGTCTCACAATGTCTCGCCACCTTCGAAGTCATCCGGGTACATTCGTGCACGGGACCGCCCACAGCAGACATGATCTGGTCGGTCCAACGCATGGGTGACCTACCACGCGGTCTATTGCCTTCCACTTTTCCTTGGACGACTAACCACTCTAAAAAATACAGTGATATCCATAACATAAATACTAGGAACAATCACAAATTTGTAGTACCTGTGTCAATGTGTACGCTTTTATAATAAGCTTCTTAGCCACGTACAAGATCTAAGTGTTAATAAATCAAATCATTCATTAAACGTAAGTTGTGCCAGAAAGCGTTTTGAGGACAAAAAGGCTTGGGATTGCTCCAATTAATTTTGTTTTTTTTTTATATTTTGCACCGTGAATTTAGTTTTTAATTATTTTTTGGTTTTCTTGCAATGACAGGAATATTTACTTTTTAAAGTATTATATTATTTTAATTATTGTGAATGTGAAGTTTTTATTTTAATTTTAATTTATCTTAGTTAGTTTTTAATCATGTTCTGGCAGTTTGAGTAGTTTATGCAGCCTCCCGAATGTCCTTTCTTTGGTATTGTTCGTCAATTCGTTGAGCTCCTTAAATTCTGAGTTAAGCTGCACGGTTATTGACAAATGCGTGCACTGACTGGACAGGTCCACTAAATCTGGCTGGTTCTTTCCTCAAAATACCATTTCAGACATCAGTCTACATGGTCTTCACATGATCTAACCAAGATTTTGTCTGGACTTTAAAAGAGACTGTGACCTCTGAGTTTGTTTCGGCCTTTCTTCTTAGAGTAGTCAGACAGGAAACGCCGACCTCATCAAGTTTTAAAAAATATGATCGACATGTAAAAGTGTTTGTACAAACCAACTTACAGAAATAAAATAATTTATCTTGGACTGACTGTCTCGCTTTGAAACGTGTCCGAAGAAAGTGAGTACAGTATGTAGTAGTAGAATAGTACAGTCCCGAACTGTACTATTGCGGACAGATGCTGCTTGATGTGGAGTTTTTGGAGTATCGAGACATTTGTGTGGAACTTGGTCCACGGCACTCCGAGCATTCTTCTCCAGCATCAGAGCGTCAATCTTTTTTCTTTCCACCTCCCGCAACGTCCACGTTTCTGCAGCATACACAAATATGGGTAAAATTAAAGTGCGCACGAGCCTGGTCTTCGTGGCTTTGGTGATGTCTCTGTTCCTCCATATTTTTTTAACTTTGTCTATTGCAGTTCTTATGATCGCCATACGCCTCTTTTTCTCGTCAATGCAGCCGAGATTAAAGCTCCAAGATATACGTAGGATTGGACTACGTCGCAGTTCGCAATCTGAGTAACTTCTGGCGAATTATTGTTAGCACGGTCCACTTGACTTGACACGGTCTTGCTGCGATCTTTAATCCGAATTCAAGGCTCACTTGTTCCATTTTGCGTAGGAGTTCTTCCATACGCACGAGCACGAGATGCAAAAAGAGTGGTGTCAGCGCAAATTTGCAATGTTGTAGCCGCCAACCGCAACCCCATCTGTCCAATGTTCCAGAGTTATGCGCATTATAAGCTCTGTGTAGATATTAAATAAGAGCGGCGATATAATGCATCCTTGGCGGACACCTGCACTGGGGTGGAAGTTACTGGACAGAATGTCATCTGTTCGTATAGTTCTCGCCAAACTTCTTGGCCGACCTGAAGTTGGCTACAATGGCTGCGCAGTAGTAAATCTCATACAAAAACAGCACCGTTTCTTGCCTCGCGCATGCGGTAAACCAACTTCAGGTCGGCCAAGAAGTTTGGCGAGGACTATACCGAGGCTGTGCTTTCTTCGTACAACCTCCTCAGAAGATGAACTATCTTCATGATATAGATACTTATGTCAAATGTATTGTGCTGGGCATAAAATAAATGTTTTCTATTCTAACTCCAGATTCATGATCAGAATATCACTCCGGCTGGTACCGAATCCTAAAAGGAAGCGTTGGATTCTTAGTAACATTATAATTTCCATTTTTTCAGGTGCACGTCCCAGAACTGTTTGTAGTGACAGTGATATCAGTATTGTCGACTGTCGCCATCGAGATGCCTTTCAACCAAGTCTATAGGATATATTTCGGTAAGTTTTCCTAGCGTACAGTAAAAATGGTATATAACGACAACATTCACCGTGAATGTACTATTTCGCTCAATGACCGTGCTACCTACAATTAAATTAGTATCAGGAACCCAATTTCACAGTGATTTGAGAAGGCGATCCTAGGATGTGATGAAAAAAAACCTGTAGATAGGCCATCTTTAAGATTTCATATGCATTCTTGTGGAATATTTAACTGATTTTGGCCTTACAAACCGATGAATATTTTTGAAACGTATATCTAAGTACAGTGCGTGCCACGAAAGATGAGAGTTTACCGCGCCGCCCGCGTTCTTTCCGCCGCCCCGATTTTCCCGCACTAAGACCTCATATCGCTACAAATCGTCTACTTCACAAGTCTAACCACGTGGTGTGTCAATCTCATCTTCTAGTGGCACACACTGTACAAGTTAAAACACACGAAGTCGCAGGAGTAAAGATAGCTATAGAAATATAATCTAACTTTAATTTCTCTTCTTTCAGGACAATCACAGAAGAAATTAAAAGACAAATGATCAAAGACAAAGACTAGTGTTGTGCTATAGTTTGTATAATTATTTAGTTTTAGTCAGACATCACGCAATTAGGTAGGAACCTTTGACTATTTTTGTACTGTTATTATAAATTAAATATAAGGAAATATAAACGATAAGTGATTAAAAATAAAAATCCAATGTGTATAAAATATAATTTTATTCTTTTATTCATCCCGAAGCCTCGTATGAAAATGTTTTTTTATAATATTTTTTTACAATTACTTTGTATTTTAAAAGGAAAAGTAAAAAATAATGCCAGTTATAAATGCATAAGAATATTAATTATTTACAAAAAAAGGTTTTAAATAAAACTAAAACCTCTTTATTTAATTTAATATCAACCTTATTTACTATTGTTGTCATCTTACATCAATAGATACGTACTATGCATATAATTTATTTTATCTCTACATAACTAATAATTATGTACAAATTAATAAACTTTGAATTTTTCTTCAGTCTCACTACTAAGTACCACTTCATAAAATTTTAAATTAATTCCTTTGTCCTTTTAAAAGGCAATCGACTGAGATACTATAGCAGCCTTATTGCGTAATTAAATACGGCAATGCAAAGGGTTTGACCGCTATCAATCGACCTATCACACAGACGGAAATCCACATCGCGTCATTCATCTTGCATGTGATTGGTCGAGTTGATAACAGCCAAACCTAGCGCCTTGCCAAATTCGCAATTCGGCTGCAGGATCACTTTATTGGCTGACACTTCTTGACAAACCCAAGCATGGATTGTCTTATGGAACAATTTTTCAAAAAATCTGCAATCCAGCCAGTCTTCAAGCCTGGAGTACACGGTAGAGTTAACGGTATAGTATCACGGTAGAGTACTACGTATACTCACTATACCAATGTAGACAGCATTGGGAGAGTAAAGTACTAAGACTTGGCAGAGTAAAGTGACTAGCCCCACGGGCAAGCTACACTAGTTACCACGGCGCCCACTCTACTCTACCGCACACTTTACCACCTACACTTGTAACTACATGTAGACAGTTACTATACTGAAACTGGTACAATACTTGGAATTGGTAGAGTATTACGCCAGTTGAATCTAGCGTTAACTCTACCCGTGTACACCAGACTTTATTGTATTAACTTGCTTGTACTATTTTGGCCAAAAACGTATTTGAGGCTTTCCAAGAACATCCTTACGATTTCGCTTTCCTGGGACCTTACTACGACGGCATACCTTCATGACTTCGTGCTATTAATCATGTATATCTCTATCTCTCTCACACACTAGAAAAAAAAAAATCTTTACGATATCATAGTAGGTAAACAGTGTCAAAATTCATAGCTAACAGAAGACCCTGTACACTTTAAAAAAAACTGCCACGCTACAAAGGACAGGACTCTTAATATTAGTCCTTTTACTGTCTCTTCACAAATACTTCACTGTATCAACTCTTCACTTCAACCCTCACATCCTCTTCACAGTCAGGTGGTGCCTTCCCAGGTCTGCACTTGCATCTGATGTTGTTGGTGTGGTCCCTCATGAGCCAGGAGTGTTCCGAGCAGGGACCTTGCGTGTTGAGGATGTGGCAGGTGCCGTTGTAAGGGGCGGTGCCTCTGCGAGTGTTGCAGGCTTCCACCTGGAATGGAAGATAGGTTTGTTATTATTTTAGGCAATAAGTAATTTCCTTTAAGGGTCAAACAGTTTTCTATAAACTTTGTTCATTTAGAGTAGTGAACATAATATCAGGACCAACGTGGTAGCTCGCTCAATATTATACAGTATAGAAGTTAATCAGTGACGAGAACCGTATCCCGTAGCGAACTACACAGGAAGGTAATTAGTCATATGCAACACGATCTAGTTTAGAAATGGAACTTCTTATTCTTCGTTTTGTTCTTGATAGAGCGGTCGTGGTCACGATGAATTTTATCAAATCGCTTGTGTTGTAACTCGCCTCACGATCTCCCTGCATTTGGCCCGGTTAGATGAAAGTTTGGCGCATTCATTTGAAGGACCCCCAAAGGCAGATTTAATTTGATCGGTCCACCTCATTGGTGATCATCAATAAGGTGGGTTCGAACCGGGAGGTCTCCCGCGTGGCCTGTTACCGTCCACTCTGCCCTGCACCACCTGGCGCTCAATGGAGTCGTTATCCCGCCTTGAGACATTGTCAAAGAATTTCAGTATTCGAGACTATACTACTGCTGATAAACGCTCGTTGATGACGAGTTCTTGGAGGAAATGGAACTGGCAATCAAATTTTTAAAGCTAAACCTTTCGACAAGAAACGCCTTATAAAAACGATGAGCATCGCATAGTTATAAGTCATTCTGGCGACTACATTCGAAAATCTGTACATGCCTCATAGCAAGAAGACACCTAGACGGTGACGCGTCATCGGTATATATTGTGGACATCCCACCCATACGCACTAAAGGTTTTGGTAATACTTTTATTATTCGTACAGCTAAGGAGTGGCATTCCCTGCCGGAGTCTATATTTTCTGATAGCTACAACCCGGGAGTCTTTAAGTCAAGGGTGAATAGGTTTGTTCTAGGTAAGCGTGCCTCATCGTCGCCACATCATGGCTTACCATCAGGTGAGATAGGTGGAAAAGCGAAAGCCTATCAATAATAACACTCGATGACCGCTGCTTGCCGGTCGCTGCCGCGCAGGCGCACTTATTTTCTCTTTGGTTCATGTCGTTTATAGACAGCTGACAGGTTATATAGGCTAACTGCCCAGAGGGGTTGTTTGTTTTATTTTTATTTTTAATCCATAGATATAATAAACTATTTCTATGGGTTAATCATAAAATTGTCTCACCTCTCGTCTGCTGCAAGCGCCGTTCCCACAGGCACACACTCCATTATGGCTGAGACCATCGATAGCTGGTCGGGCTTCAAAGTCGAAAGCTACCACTTCGCCCACCGGACACGGCTCCGCGGTGCCGGGCCGGTAGCAACGGCGGCGTTCCGGCACGTACAGACGACCTCTTGCGCATGGCACCTGAAATGAAAAAGGTTTACAGGAGTAAAAACATCAAATCATGGTGCTGATCACAATAAAGGCCACCACGCAAGTGTCTCATCTGATATTTAGTATGAATAAGCTGAAATTTTCGCCTAGTAAAAACCTCGGAGCCACTAGAGCCACTGTTGAGTTAAATAAAGGAATTGAAAGACACAGACTATAAAACACCATAATATATGTTGTTTGTCGTTTTAAAGCATAGATTTTTCAGCTATGAACTTTGTTAAATGGCGTTTGGAGTGGTACCTATGGACGTGGCATTATTGACTCCTACACAATAATACTTAATACTATATTAATACCTAATCGCAAAAAACTAAATTAGAGCCCAAAATATGGCCCTTACCTTAGTACATCGACCACCTCGAGCGATCATCTCATCTTGGGCACAAGGTCCTCTAGTATACAGCCGGTAGCAGACCCCATCAGCCGCTCGAGCATGGAACGACTTGCATCTACATTCAGCTCGGGAGCCATGAGGAGCCACCTCGGCTATGGAGAAGATGTGGCCACGGGCACATGGGCCCAGTGAATCTGGAAAAAAAAATGTCAAGAATATTAGAACAAAATGTAAGAATTCCTACAACTACTTCTTTGTTAGTTTCCTATTTGAATTGAATGCCAAAAACTATCTGAATTGAAAATGTTCTAAATTCGGATCTAGTGCGCAACCCCAAGTATTTCTCGGATATGGAGTGGACGCAGTTCGAAACCGCTTTTAAAAGTATTTCTTGAAAATAGCAAGGATTTTTTAACGGTGGAATATTTAGGAATCGTTTCTTCCAACTGCATGATTTCATAATCACCAGCTTTTAGCTTTTAGTTTATTTTGGGTAAGTTTGAGCCAATAAAATTATCGCACTATAGGTATTACTGTCGTGAGAAAACATTAACAATATCACCAAATTGGCAAATTGGTGATGCCTTGCTGATGTGAAGAGTAGAAGCAAGAAACTTCTTCGGTCTTCATGCATGACAGCATTTAGAACATGCAATTTCATTATTTAGATTTCACAACTCTAGATTTGTAGGTAACTAATCCTAGCCAATTAGCTATTTAAACGTTTGTGTAGAAACGCTGCCCAATGTGCTATTTGGACCGTAAGAACTATTTAATTTTACGTGTATTCTACCAATTTGTAGACTTACTGATTTGTCAACCAATGAGTAAACCACATCCAATTATAGATACAAGCTACGGTTCGTAAAAATACTGTTTGTATAATTGCTTATCACTAGGTACAGTTGTTCTTTCGCACGACGGCGGGTTGGTCTTAGTCTTGTGTAGCTTATACCAGTTCCTTGTATGCTATATACCACACAAGGAACTGGTATAAGCTAATCGGTAGTAAAGGTATCTACCTAAAATCAACATGTCAATCTATCTGCCTAGACTTTGGCCAACTATGTGGGTTGGCTGCCGTGGTAAACGGCGGAATATTAGAATTGTACATAAAGTAAAAGACCTCAGACCTATCAGACCTCCACAATCCAGTAGGTGGGTAACACGGTACCTACCCCTTAATCAGACTGCTGTCAAAAATCTACAAATGTCAGCTCTAGCGTCAAACGGAGTGAATAGGAATGCCGGGGTGAATAGAAACAAAACTTTGAAGAGAATTTAAAGTTTTTTTTTTAGATTTTTTTCATTTCTATATATTAATAAATTATTAAAAAAAAAAACAATACTTTGTTTGAAACCAATAAAGTGGTATCAAAGTTAAAATCCTAATCAAAATTAAGTTCCCATTCATCCCTGCATCCTTATTCACCCCGTTTGTAGGTCACGAAATCGCCTTCTTGGCATAAAACACTTTTATAGAATACCGTCAAGGGTGAATGGGAATGCAGGGGTGAATAGAAGCAAAACTTTGAAGGGCATTTTCACGTTATTTAAAACATGTTTGCAGCATTTTAGTAGGTACTCCAATATATTAAGTAATTGAAACCAATGATGTGATATCAAAGTTAAAATCCTAATCAAGCTTTTGTGCCCACTCACCCCTGCATACCTGTTCACCGATGACCCCATCGGTTAACAGGTATGCAGGGGTGAGTAGGTAGGATAACAATAATTTTGCTATATATGGCAGCGAACTAAAACTGTTAATCGGCATCATTTATACGCAGACAACTAGCAAAACACAAATATCCCTACCTAATTCATAGCAGGATCCAGTCTCATTATGATAATGAGGCAGATGGCTCTCGCAGCCGCACTTCGGTCCAGGTAGGAACAGCTGTCCCTTCTCACATGGACCTCTGGTGTAGTGAGGATAGCAGCTACCGTCAGCTGCCCAGTAGTGAGGACCGGAGATTGTGCACTGGAAAGATAAAAATGTGGGTTTGAATGATGTTGTTGAATATCATAATAGTGGTTTTCTTAGATATAACAACAACCGATATAATTTTTATATTGCCGTACAGTGGATCTTTATGTCTCTGAAGTTGGCTGCAAGACACTGCGCATTAGCATTTTTTTGTGTCAATGTTGAAGGTGAAGATAGCATTGTATAACTGCCTCTTTTACTCGCTTACGTTTGTCACATCGTCCTATCTCGCTTACTCTATGCAGTATACTCGATGGCAAACTGTTTCTTGCGCAATGGTTCGCAGAGCCAACTTCAGAGACACAAAGATCCTCTGTGACTACTATACTTTTTGTCAAGAAATTACAGATCAAATATTCTAGACAAGTGACATTCTAAAAGGGATAGCGGTTGTCAAAGGTATGAAAATATATGGGACTCGCTGTTGCCCGCGACTTCGTCCACGTCAAACTCGTATTTTTTTTACCTATTTTCCCACAGGAACTGTGAGTTTTGCCGGGATAAAAAGTACCCCTATGAATTCCTTATAACATCAGCTATCTACCAGTGAAAATCTCGTCAAAATCTATCTAGCTGTTTCGGAGATAATCGGAACAAAAAACAAACAAAAATCTTAAAAATTGTGTATTTGTTATTAGTACCGTATATACTTTCACATGTATTCAATAAAACGTTATTATTTTGAAATTACATACAGACACTTCAAGTTTATTTATTTGTATTATATTATTTGTATGTACGAGACCGAAATAGTTTTTTAATATGTCAATCGTTATCGTTGTTAGAATGTCGCTAGTCATGTAATATTTCTCAAACAACTGAGCCAAATGTGACTGTACACTGCTACCTAGGATGTGCACGAAAATATTTGTTACAGTTCATTTGTGTACCAGCCACACATTTTTGCGTAGCATAGCCGTGGGTCGCAGGACGATGCCATCTACATACCGCCTATACCTCAAGAATACACCAACGACAGGCTCAAAGACACGCCTTCTATGACCATGCAAGCACATGTCACCTAGGAGTATAGTGCTCGTCAAACTTCTGGGCCGTCCTGAAGTTGGCTTTCCGTTGCGCAAGGTACGAATCGGTGCTGTTTTTGTTGCGCAGTCATTATAGCCAACTTCAGGGAGGCCAAGAAGTTTGACGAGAACTATATCTAGCTGTGTATCCAAAAAGAGCCACCACTTGTAAGCTTGTATGTAATATACTCGTATCTTTACCGAAATTTATGACATATTCAAGGCAAAACTCAGAAATGTAAGAAGAATCAGAAGCAATGGACCATAGTCTCGACAATTTGCTTTTGATGATTCTCTTCTAGCCACGAAATCTTTTAATAACCGAGCGAGCGCGAAGCGTCTCCGTTTCAGTTTGGACAAATTGTTTTTCGTATCTCCTCTACAGATCGCATTTCTCAACTGATTCTCGTGAAATTTTGTGAGCAGGTACGATAATTATATTTTAATAATATTTTTTGTCGATTTAGTTTTTGTAATTTTTTTCTTAATTCCATTAGCTGAATCGACAAAAAGATCAAAAAAAAAGTTAATTAAAAATCAAAAAACCCGACTGCTTGAAAAGCAAACTAAAAAGACGTAAACAAGAAGAAAATCATGCTGTGCAGTCGGAGGATACATATTCGCGAGCTGGCGGACCAAAACCAGATGTATCCTCCGACAGCACAAAAAGGAACAAACATACATACATACATAGACTGATAAACACATTACCCTCCTTCGGCAGTCGGGTAAAAAGATAGACTCGCGAGGTCTACAGCTCACAGAGCCACTAGTTTAAAAGTTGTGATAGCGGTAAAACTTACCGAACAATTCGCGATCCCATCCTCTCCGGCATCCAGCACTGATCCAGGGTAGCAAGGTCCCTGCGTGTTTCTGTAGTAGCACTTGCCATCAGCAGGCCAGTAGATCAAGGTCTCGTCAGCACATTGCTGAGGTCTCACGCACATGCCTTGTCGTTCGCTGGAATTAGTAATTGATTTCTTAGTAGTCATACTCTGGGTTTCTCAGTTTTGCAATGTTCGTGATAGGAAAATATCGAGGTTGTGACATATATGGGCATATTGTTAAGTATGGTGCAATTTGAGCAGTTGGAAGATGTCTTTGAAAAACAAATGACTATCATTTATGATGTTCTTTACGTGTAAGGTCCGGTTAAATATAGTAAATCGGTATGAATAAGCTTACCTACTTTTATTAATATTCTTATCAGGCAAGTAAAACACTGACGTAGGATGGACCAATATTTACCAATCGATCATAACATCTCTTATCTATACATTCGATGTTCGAAGTTTCGTGATGATGATTATTCCAAAGCGTATTTTATTAACATTATGAATAAATCTACCTTAATTCGATAAATATCAATAAGTTTGAAGAGGTTGGAAATAAGCCAATAAGTTCTAATAATAATAAATAAGATTTGATGGTATAGGATCCCTATTTCATTTGCGACTTTCAGACCAACAATATGCTTGAACAAAACTCTCTACAAAAGTTAGAAGGTTTTTTAATACTTTGGAAGACAATTTCTCCCAATATGAGAATTATTGATACTGATATTGGGCAGCTAAAAAAAATACGTGTCTGTTATTTAAGACTACTCTCTAACACACATGTCAAAATAAATCAAATCGGAACTGGACAGTTGAGTGCCTTTCCTTGTGTAAATATATGCTTATGAACCATGTAAAAATATAGAAAAATAAAATCATAACAGGCTTAAAAGTTTACAAGTAATAGTCGACCAACTTATACACGCACTTGGCCGGTTTTAGTCATTATTCCAATTTGTCAATAATGTCATTATTAAATGGAGCTATAACTATAATTCTGTAAATCTAATTATTCGAAGTTGGGTCGAGTTGGAAGACATGATTTAGGAGAATTACCACCGATTTCTGATTTAAGCATTTGAAGGTGAAAATTTGACAATCTGTATTTTACCCTGAAAACCTTTCCAACATTTGTTACTAATGACAGATGATCATGCTTAAATCGAGATCAGAAAATACTTTACGTCGAATATACAATTCCGAAATTGGCCGTTACTCGTTAGCCTTTCAACATAATCCCAGCCCTAACTCCTAATCATGTTAATACCCACTTTAATGCTTCGCAAGAATAAGACCGATTCTCATTACACCCCAACAAGTCGTCACAGATAATACATAAAGTCAGTAAAGTTACACGCAAACTTAAGCACCATATTATCTAGGATTCAGAGATGCTGCAATAATCTAGGTAACAGTTATTTCTAAGAATATTAAACTAATTTGAATAGGAATGTTTAACACTGGCCTGCTAGAATATTTTATATTGTGACCACATAAAGATTTGTTCGTGGAAATAGATGGTGAGTATGATAATGGTTTCCTAAAACCTAGTGAAATACAGCTGTGTTTAGAAAATACGTGTTACGTTATGGAATATTGCATAGTAAGATTTAAGGAAAGAACTCAGTGGTGATAGAGATCTCGCTTTCATAAAATAGTTCCTTGGCGATCGAGCTCTGCTCGGGTGAAAATAGATAAAACGACGGTTTTCTAAAAATGAAACCTAGTCAGATCGATTTATCGCCCCCGAAACCCCCTGCATATTAAATTTCATGAAAATCGATTATAAATATACAAGAATTGCTCGTTTAAAGCCTAAATCCAATCTCCTGCTTTTCAGGTACAACTAAAACATAATAAATAATATTATTAATTTTATATAGCCCCACAACATTGATTTTGAGGAAATTAAAACGATAAATCGACGATTAATCTTTCTTCCGAAGTCAATAATTTATATTCCATTAGATTAGATAGATCGATTCCTTATCTTTAGGTATATTACAGATAAAACTAGGCCTATTAACCCTTGGGCCGTGGCCATTATTATAACTTCCTTAACAGTACCCACCTGGACGCCATTACAATCGTTTAAACAAACTGGACACTGTTGTACGACTTTCACTAACAAAATACTGACATTAACTTTGATAGTTTAGGGTTAGTTAAACACGGGCTTGTCGTAGAATGTCGTAAATGCCCGAAGGTTTAAGACCCAATTCTCAAGCAATGCGCTACGGTTGCAAAACTTTACCAGGCATTACGACTTTTATTGCTTTAATTAATCTTGCTTGGGCACCACCGGTCTACAGGTGTAATCTCTAAAAATTTATGTTCTGAATCCATGCTCTAAAGTTGACACGTTATGTCCAGACAGTCTGTAATGTCTAGTGCAGGGGTCACCAAATGGCAAAACGCGGTCCGGATCCGGCTACCGCCGACCTATTTTGTGTAGACCAAGTAAACAGCACAATATAATTTACGCTTGTCTTTACTGCCGTCGTTTCGGCAACGGACGAATCGTCACATTAAAAGTTTCATTGATATTGTATGGATATTTACAAATTTAAGTTTTTTTTTTTTAACAAAGTAAATACAAGAGATGATCTAAAAGCCGGGGGGGCAATAAACCTTACAGCCCGTGACAATCATATTTTTAGACTATGGACCTAAAATAAAATCAATTGGTGACCCCTTCAAGTCCGGTTCCTGAGTTGTGTACTTTGAGTTAATAACATGCCAAACCCTACATTAATGTAAAAGTTTGACTGGTTTTCAGCCTAAGAAAAGATTAACCCATAATTAACTTCAAATTATACAGGAATCGGGGTTTAGTTGCTATTTGGACCTTCAAATATTAAAGCGAGGTGGAAAGACATTTAATTATGACCCGCTTGTTTAATAAAATCTGGTCAAGTGTGTGTCGGACTTCACACATTTAGGGTACCGTACCAAATGTTGAATATATTTGTATTTGTTAGTAAAATATACCTACGTTATACCTGCATGGCTGTATGTTTTTTTGGTCTCGCACGGGGTTATAAAATTTTATTTTTTATTATTATTTGTCTTATGCTTATCTCGTGTCTCCTGTGCGGGTCACAAATAAATATTTTTTCTTTCCTTAATCACAAAAATAATCATCAAATTTCAAGTCAATAGGAAGTTAATAAATTCATCTGAACAAAATTTTCTGATAGATGACGGACAGACAGACGGACACGTGAGTGACAGCAATAGGGCTCTATTAGGACTCGTCGGGTACGGAACCCTAAAAACGATCTATTAAGAAGCGATAAATAGCACTTCCAAGCAAAATTTAACAGATTTCTTAATAACTTTTTCCACTTGAACGTTCACCACCAGAAATATAAATATAATTATAACAAAGTATCCAACTTTTCATCTAGCAAGATGAGCTGTCAAGATGCTTACCTACCCTCTCTTGTTGAAAGACTCCTCGACTGGCGCGAAGTACTCCCCTGGCCTGCAAGGTCCTCGCTCGAAGAGTTTGTGGCAGGTGTTGGTGTGAGGCAGCTGGGCGGTTCCAGGGGGACACTTGCATTCTGCGATGGTGCGGCCTCCCCAGCGGCCTGGACTTAGCTCTTGGGTGTCTGCACAGGGATGACCTTTCTGGAAAAGAAAAAATATTTCTTAGCCGTCAAGTAAAAATATGGGTATGGGGAATTGCAATAATCACAGATTATGGTGATGATAGCAAAATATTCATTTCAGCAAGTTCATAAAACTATGTGAAGTGATTCTTCGTAACATTATGGCCCCTACAAATAATATAAGAATTCAATTGTAAGGCACCAGGTTTTTTATTTTTTTTATTATTTTTAGGCTCGCGCTTGACCACTATCTGACCTGATGGTAAGTGATGATGTGGTCGACGATGTAGCACGCTTACCTAGAAGAAACTTATTCACTCTTGACTTAAAGACTCCCAGGTTGTAGCTATCAGGAAATACAGACTCGGTCAGGGAATTCCACTCCTTAGCTGTACGCATAATGAAAGTACTCCCAAAACGTTTGGTGCATATGGGTGGGATGTCCACCATGTACCGATGATGCATCGCCGTACGTCTTGTAGTCCGATGATGGTACGGGCTAGGAAGAATTAGTTCATGAAATTCCATCGCACACTCCCCGAAATGTAACCGATAAAAAACCGACAGGCTGGGAACTTGGCGCCGATGTTCAAGGCTCTGGAGCCTAGACTCGGAGCTTCTTGGCCCGTTTTTCGATTGACTCTAGTGCATCCAACTCGTACTTGGCAGATCCGTCCCAGAGATGTGAGCAGTACTCCATGCATGACCGAACTTGCGTTTGGTACAAGTTGAGCAACTGTTCTGGCGTGAAGTACCGTCTCACGTTTGCAAGAATCCCCAGGTTTGATAATTCGTATTGTTCGGATAATTGATATTTCGTATGTTTGATGGTCGGTATTTTTGGTTTCTTGGGAATTGAGAATATCTATGTTATTCCCAGTACACAGAATACCAAAAAACCTCATGGCATTTCAATGGCAAATATTAGGTATGTTAGTGCGTCCATCTAAATCTTCTTCCTTTCGTGTGAGGATGTGGCCACCTCTGGTATCAGAGCCGCCTCTGAGGACCCCACAGGACTCTGACTTGGCTATTTCAGACTTACATATGTAAGTCCAGGTTTCCTCACGATGTTTTCCTTCACCGTTGCCTGTGATGTCCAAGATAAATTTATAAAGTACATAAGAATTTTAAAAGTAGCTCCTTGCTACTTGACCAGATTTTAACCCACGACATCAAGCACAAGAGACGAGGTCTACGCCACTGGGCCACCACGACATACTTCTTCCAGCTACTACCTCCGTGTTTAAGGCGATATATACGCCCCAAACTGGCCGTGCGCCCGCTCGATGCCTAAATATCAATATTGAACCTCCTTTTGAACAATTTTGTTTGCAAAATATTATTTGATTTACATATGCTATGTTAGTTATGAAGAAATTACAACCATAATCTTTTTTCGAAGTATTCCCATTTGAGCACCTATTTTTAGAGCACCTACGCTAAGAGCACCAAAGGTATTCCCATATGAGCACCAATCAACATAATAGCTTGGTGCTCAAAGACGACCAAAAAATAAATTATGACTTTATTCCCAATTGAGCACCTACGGTAGCTTTCTAGTGATAGGATGTAAAATAAAACATATCGATAAAAATTTACAGTACTTTATTACATTAATTTTAGGAAATAAACTAATTATTATTAATGTAACAATCAGCCTTAGATTTTTTTTTTGGTCCACACCTACTTAAACAAATAAAACAAATTACATTCCTTGTAACAACAGTAGTCTTTACGCTTATTTTTTTAGTTAAATAATATTTCTTAATAATACTTACATATATAATACAAGTAAAGATTATGTATGTTTTAGAAACGACAAATATGAACTCTATATCAGTTATAGAAACTTTTGATAGTAGTAATATGGTAAAAAATAAATAAATATTTTTCTAAAGTTTAAATTATCACCATTTAACACGAAAATAGATTAATAACGCTATGCTTAGGCCTAGTTTCTCAGCCGCTTGTTACATTTCGAATTAGCTGACAATTTGTCACAAATTATCCAACCGTCAGTTGTCAACCGTTTTTGTGCGAGGGAGCGATGCCAACTCGCAGAGGCCTTCTTAGGCATGTATCAAGAAATGTGACACCAACCGACGATTATCCCTGTATGCACTACGCAAGTGCACCCAGGGGCAATCCCCGGTTGGTTCAGGATTATTGCAAAATATGGAGAAAAAATGTACAGGGCTATGGGTCTAGTATAATAAATATAATAATATGAAAACACCGATTTCTATGGTTATTGTTTCATCTAGCCTACAATTGGTTCGGGGATAGATAAAATTAAAGTTGGGCAAACTTATTGTGATATCACTACATATTATAAGTTCCTCGCCGCGTCTGTTTGCGATAAACTCAAAAACTACTGAACGGATATTCATTCGGTTTTCATCAAAAGATATTGTGATTCATGGGGAAGGTTTAGGTGTATAATTTGTTAAAATTTTGTATCTTACCGACACCCAAGTGGGCGAAGCCGCTGGCAAAAGCTAGTTAACAATAACTGATTAAGTAAACTTTTATGGTTATGATGATAATTATGTAGGTAATTATCAAATGATAACATTCTGCAATAAAACTGCTGATTTTTATCGATATGATATAGGTATTATACACTAGAAGCTACCGCACCGTAGGTGCTCAATTGGGAATAAAGTCATAATTTATTTTTTGGTCGCCTTTGAGCACCAAGCTATTATGTTGATTGGTGCTCAAATGGGAATACCTTTGGTGCTCTTAGCATAGGTGCTCTAAAAATAGGTGCTCAAATGGGAATACTTCATTTTTTCTGTGTAAAAATATTTTTAAACATCTAAGTCGTTTTAGAGAAAAATATCGTGTTGTTAATTATTTATTTCAAGCAAAACTATTAGTAACACGAAAAACCCTTGTGTGCAAAATTATGTAAAATTAATCAATAATAAATAATTATTTTTTTCAAACCTTTTAACGTAGCCGTTACTAAGGAGTATGCTTTAGAAAGTTATCGTCTTACGGCACTAAAGCGTATGTAGGCCCTTATGTAAGATTAACATGAAAGGAGCAGCAGATAATATAATGTGAATAAAATAAAGAGATTAAATCTCACACTCTGATCAATTAAATAGTGATTAAACCTGTATTACAATGTTTACAATCTTAATTTTTTCGCAAGCCCTTTGTTTTGCCCACAAAGCTTATTTTACACGAACAATATGAAAACCTGTTATTTACTATCGTTAATCACGAAACTTATTCTTGTACACTTAATTTGCATGTTAGTAATTAGTCAAAAAACGTTAATAGTGTTTGACTGAAGCAAAAACCCGTTTATTACAAGGTTAAAGCTGATTTAATTTTTACACAAAGACTATGAGGACTTGTGGTACGGTCGGGAGCAGAAGTGACATGATTGTAACAGAAGATGACCAAATACACTGGCCTTCAAGACTTAGTACCACACTTTTAAAATTGCAATTTCTCCTAAACTATAGAAGTCAGGGTTTTGAAATAGAAAAAGTTTTACAGAAAATTTCATCAACTTCCTTTGAAATTATAATCTTAATATATATAAATCTCGTGTCACAATGTTTGTTCTCAATGGACTCCTAAACCACTTAACCGATTATAATAAAATTCGCACACCATGTGCAGTTCGATCCAACTTGAGAGATAGGGTAGGGTAGGGTAGGGTAGGGTAGGGTGGGGTAGGGTAGGGTAGGTAGGGTAGGTAGGATAGGTAGGGTAGGTAGGGTAGGTAGGGTAGGTAGGGTAGGTAGGGTAGGTAGGGTAGGTAGGGTAGGTAGGGTAGGTAGGGTAGGGTAGGGTAGGTAGGGTAGGGTAGGGTAGGGTAGGGTAGGTAGGGTAGGTAGGGTAGGGTAGGTAGTTAGGGTAGGGTAGGTAGGGTAGGGTAGGTAGGGTAGGGTAGGGTAGGTAGGGTAGGGTAGGGTAGGTAGTTAGGGTAGGTTAGGTAGGGTAGATGAATGTTTGGTGTTTTTATGGCAAAACAAAGTTTGCCGGGTCAGCTAGTTTATTATATATTAGTAATGTTTTAAAATTAAAAAAATATAAACAGTAGAATACAATAAATGTCAGCTAAGGTGCTACAACGTCGGAAGTTTGGAGCCTGGTGGCTCTGATCTCAAATTAAAGATGACAAAACTATAGACCCATCTGAAATACGTAATTCAGGTGTGTCATAATTCTTTTTGTTATACTTATACGTCCTATACGAACACCAGGTGACTCGAGGAGTTATAGCCACCAGAAAAACCCGTGTTTGAAATTGACTTGAGCTAAATTGACTATAACCATGCGTTTGAAAAACGGTACAGCAGCTGACTTACACCTTTTACAAACAAGCTAAGTATCAATTATCTGGTAACAAGTGGTTAATAACGCACGATGATGACAGCAGCCCCATTTTAACCTAACCGACTTATGATCTACGTGGGAAAACTAATCGATAACCAGTTTTTCTCAGCAATTTGTACCAACATGACAGTTTGACGTATCTGTGTCAGCTTTTTGTAGCTTGAAGACTGTTGTTGCTTTACAAATGCGTCCACATTTTTTTTAACTGCAGGCTTTTTTTAAGATTCCTTGTAATAATGTTTTATCAGTAATGTACTGGACTGATAATATTGTTAAGTAGGGAACTTAAGGAGGTTCGATTCCGATTCCGAAAAGTTGAAATTTCCGATTATTATTACCCGACTGCCGAAGGAGGGTAATGTGTTTATCAGTCTATGTATGAATGTATGTAAGTATGTATGTATGTATGTATGTATGTATGTATGTATGTTTGTTCCTATGTGGCGTTCTAGAGACCAAACGCGTGGGCCGATTTTGATGGTTCTTACGTCAATCGATTCGTCTTAACCCCGCGAGTGTCACTGGCTACATGAAAATTGGAAAACAAGAAAATGGCGGTTTTTGGGCGCCATATTGTGGGGGCCCAATTCTTTTTTTCTTCCTAACCTATCGTGTGGGGTATCAAAATAAAGGATTTTAAGAGGTGATTTCAAAAATATATAACACTTATATGTTTAAATGTACCTAATTCTAAAAAAAAAATAACTAAAAAGTTATAAATAAAAAAAGTTAATTAAAAATATCAAAAAACCCGACTGCTTGAAAAGCGAACTAAAAAGACCTTGTTTAAGTCTTTTTAGTTCGCTTTTCAAGCAGTCGGGTTTTTTGATATTTTTAATTAATTAACGCTCCGATTTCGATTTCGGTTCAGAAACTTTTAAATCGGAAGTTGTCGGAGGTCGATGCGCAATAGCGGCGGCTTGCGGCGGCACGCGGCCGCAGTCAACGCTTACAATAGTAATATTTTATTTATTTATTTAGAAACTCAACAGCTTATTACTAATTTACATGAATAGATGTTCACCTCACAGGCAATGAACAGCTCAGTGCAGTTGCATCAATGTTACTTGCATCTTAGTAAACACACACACACTGCACAGTGACAGCGAGATGATGACAATTATCTCTTAAGCCAATAATTTATATATTTTTATTTTTATTGTGATTTTAGAAAAACCGTTTCCTTTTTTCAACGCCTTGTTGGTGTTTGAGCTGAAATTAAAAAGGCTGATTATCAATTTATATTATACTAGCTGACCCGGCAAACTTTGTTTTGCCATAAAAACACCAAACATTCATCAACCCTACCTACCCTACCTACCCTAACTACCTACCCTACCCTACCTACACTACCCTACCTACCCTACCTACCCTACCCTACCCTACCTACCCTACCTACCCTACCTACCCTACCTACCCTACCCTACCCTACCCTACCCTACCCTACCCTACCCTACCCTACCCCACCTACCCTACCTACCCTACCTACCCTACCTACCCTACCTACCCTACCTACCCTACCTACCCTACCTACCCTACCTACCCTACCTACCCTACCTACCCTACCTACCCTACCTACCCTACCCTACCTACCCTACCCTACCTACCCTACCCTACCCTACCCTACCCTACCCTACCCTACCCTACCCTACCCTATCTCTCAAGTTGGATCGAACTGCACATGGTGTGCGAATTTTATTATAATCGGTTAAGTGGTTTAGGAGTCCATTGAGGACAAACATTGTGACACGAGATTTATATATATTAAGATTTGATTAAATTTATCTTTCAGCGTCCGATTCCGATTTCGGTTCCGATATCATCACTTCCGTAAAATCACTATTGTTAACATCTGCTTCTAGCCTTAATATGCTTTCGAATTTATAACCTCTCAAAAGTTAGGTACTCCTCATTTTTTTTTATTCCTGATAAGCCCGCTCTTAACATCAATCTCGGCTAATGGTACGCGATGGGCGAGATCTCCTAGCTCTACGGTCTTTTGGATGTTATTTTATATATTTCCTAAAATTATTTCTAGTTCTATGGAAAGTTAGTGAGTAGTAGTGGAAGAAGGTGAAGAACATGTACCCGACAAGGGTCCCATGGCAATTAACCGCTGAATTATGTTGAATTTTGACAGAAATTTGTAGGTCTTGCACCAATTGTATTAAAATTTGTTACAGTTCAAGCGTAGGCTGGTAATTTATGTATAGACATACAAACTAAAAAAATACACAATTTATACAAGCTAATAAAAATAATTATGTACAAGCGGAATAAGAAGGGGATGGAAATAACATCAAACAACAAACAACTCGTACGCAAATAGACCAAGGCTTAGTTTTTTTTTATTCATGCATAATGTTCTAGACAACAATACCTTAGGCGATGTTACTTAGTTTTTTGTCAAGCCATAAACTATTTTATGACCCAAATTGTATTATTTTTACACGCTAATTATGAATATGTAAGCCAAAAATATGGCATTAATTATTATTTTATGAGCGCCTGAAATAACTGACAGCCATTTGAAACTAATTTTACTACATAATTTAGCAATTATGTACATTACTATAGACAATCATTTGCATCATCCGCATATTTGGTCAAAAATATTTGATATTGCGTCTTTCAGTGGCTATGAAAATACAACTCACAATGTCATACATATGTTCGTATATTTAAAGGCTTCCACAGCCAGGCGCGACACGACAATGCGACGCGCGATTTCACGTTATTTATCTGTAGAGTAATTTTAAAATATCGTTTATGAAAATACGTGCGTTCGCATTTGTCTGCCTTTCAAAAAAGAGTTATTAAAATGTTTGTACTTTGGACACATTTTGCAATATACTTAACTACAACTAGCTATCTTCTTTAAATACAAAAATGCTCTTAAAATGTCTGGTAAATTAATTATTTTATAGATTCCTAATACAGAAACCATATTGCACAATATTGTACATTATATAATGCTGCAATATACAGAATATTACATTACACTGTAAATCAATAATGTCAGCTGACTAGTCAATGTAACTTTATTTACGACAAATGTCAAGTAACACAACACTTAGGCAACTGAAAGAGAAAGATGTAGATAGTGTAGGTATCAATATGTGGGACATAGAATTAATCTAAGCTGAAGACACACTTATAAGTGGTATACAAGAAACTGCAGCAGTGTCGTAAGATGTGACCTTTGTGGAGGTGATCAATAGATTATAGATTCTGAGTTACCGCCCACTACCTACATTGTTTTCATTATTTACTTTTTACACGAATGCCAAAAAAAGGATTATATAATTTTATTTGATCTGCCAGTCAATGCTCCTCCTTTGAATGTGGTCCTTCTTTAACATCTTATTGTACCAAGGCTCATCATCTTTTTTTATGTTAAAATTTACACTATTTATATCACACCTATTTTATTATACACAAACTAGCTGTCGCCTTCAGATACGTTGATGTTTCCGTCCCCTATCTAGTTGACCGAAATAATTTACAAGCAGTTCTTTTAAATATTTCGGTCGTCCGTTTATCTTTCACGTAACCTCTTTATTTCGTAGGATGATATTATAAGAATTTTAACGATGATTTCCATCAGTTACCTCATCCACTGTTATACAAGTTTATTAAACCACCTGCTCAAACATTCAAAACACCAAATTGTCACTGCTAGATATTATCAGCACTAAAGTGGGCAATTTTATTAACGTTTCCAACAACCTCATTTCATCATCATACCATTATTTAACGTCAGCCCTTGCTACTAAAAAGTCTCCATAATTTTCTATAACAGTCGCACAAGTGTCAAAACTTTTCAAAACTAGTGCATCATTTTCTCTTCCACCAGAAGTCACGTGCGCGTCAAGTGTCACCATTACTGCTTCCACGCCATTACCTTCACTAACGGCAGGAGAAGCGTGAAGAACATTAAACTTGATTACCGTATAAAAGTGATATTATCTACGTGCCTCGATTCGACTTTTGGCCATGAGATGAACATGATTTTATTCTTGCCTTCAGGCCTTGCTTCCTGTTTCCCATTTTCAATCATTTCTGACGTATGGCACTCACTAATGGAATATTGGAGACCCGCCCTGTCCTTCTTCCTTGGTTCTTAATTCTGTGCCATAATATCAAACTTGTACGAATGATGTCGAAGTTGCTATGAGTGGCGTTGTCCTTGGTAGCATACAGGTCGCTTATTCTTGGCTTAATTTAATAATAGTGTTAATCAGTACAATTACCTCCTCTATCGGCAGGAGTAGGATGAATATCTGACGGATGAACATTAAACTTGATTAGCAAATAACGGCAATATTATCCACGTGACTCGATTTGACTTTTGAGCACGAGATGAACATGGGTTTAATCTGTAGCCTATGTATGAAGGTTCGTGTTTCCAGTGTCTAGTCGTATTTGGAGTACGACACTCACTAAAGGAATATTGGAGACCGATCTTTATTTCCTTTAAGAGAACCACACGTCTTCATGTCTCTTTTGTTCTTTATTATATATAGGTGGTGCAAATTATATTAAAGTTGGTATAAAATTAAATCCTTATCTACGGTGCTGTCATTGGCTGTAGCAAAGGTTGGTATTTTTTGATGAATTTAAATATAGTGTCCAACTTAAGCTTCAGGACAGACTGTTCCTGCGGATGTCTTTTCTTTATCACTTGCTTCTCTGTTTCAACTAGTTCTTATAATAATAATATTCTTTGCGTAAACACAAAATATCATCGGTATTTATGTGTTCTTCCGCCTATACATGATAAACATCCTTTATTATTAGCTCTGAGCGCATCCAAAGCGTTGGATAACTTACCTCATGACCCTTGAACTAGCCAGGCAAACACGTAACCTAGGCCAAACATCGTCTCGTTTGAAACTTTATACCAAAATGATAAAGTGTATATTTGTAAAGCATAAAGGATTTAGTGGCAAAAGTATAAAGTTATTTAAATAAACTGAATTACAAATTTCATATTATCAATATTGTAGGTGTTAAATTATGCTGGCGACTTCGATTGGAGTGAGAAGTGGGTTTGCATGTCATGTGACGTCATAACCTAAATATTGTCTGGCACTTTCCCCAACCTGATAAGAAGGAGGTTGTGGATTTGTGAGTCAGCTGAATTGCTGACTTATTAATCATAGTTTTAGTGAAGATGGTCTTTTGGAATGACAATGATAGTTTGCACGTAAGTAGGCCTAAGCAGTATGCCTCATTGTTTTGACTTTTGTGCCTTGCCTTCCACTACTGCTTTTGTGCCAACGGCTATATCCGCCATCATTAGGTACCACATTTACTTACGAATAATAATTGTTCGATTGTTTAAATCATTAAAAGGATATCTACTTATCACGAAGTTTAAACAACATTAATAACATTGAATAAAATCAAATCCAAAAATATTAATCAGCTCTGTTATTAATGTTTAAAGAAACACAAACAAGGCAACAAACAAATAAAAGAAAAGAGGTCACTGTAGATAAATCAGTTCCAAATGGATCGCAAAAAAGGTAATAACTTTGCTGAAAATCTTGGAACTCCTAATACTTACAGATATCTAACTTTTACGAAATCGATTAAGTCTAATTGAATAAGTGGCGCTTAGAAGTGGCGCCATCATTAAAATCTGTTTAAATAATACAAAGTAAGCTCTGAAACATTTTGATTTAGTTCGATTTTATTCTAATTTTGTTCTACTTACATTTCGTAAGTAGTAATAAATTCAAATGCAATTCGAAAATGTTACATTGGTGACATCGGTTAGATTGTTGTCCAATTGGACATTGCTGACATCGTTGTAGCAAAACAGGAAACCTGGACTTAGAATTCGCTCGTCCCTTCTTTGAATGAGAAGAGGCTTTTGCACTGCAGTGTAGTAACAGGTACAAATAGTGGAGAGATTTTTATTTTTGAATATTTTAATTTCTAGCTCATGTTTGATGTTTGAATTCAATGCGGACCTTTATATGTGTACTTCATGCTATTACTAATTATATCATATATTAGAATAAAGATTATTCTTCATTTTGAGTAAGTATCAACCCAAGGGAATGATTCGCAATGAACCCTTTTACCTGGCCCCTTTGTATATAGGTTGGTTTTTAACCCCCGACCGAAAAAGCGATGTTTTAAGTTTGACCATAGCTCCTAAACGGATGAACCGATTTTGATTTCGTTGTCTGTAAGGTCGAGGTATCGAGAGTGTTCTTAGCTATGTTTCGTGGTGTTTTCGCAAGATATCGTATCATAATTACGTGTTCGATAGATTGTCGATCGAAGCATGTCTACTACTAGATTCATTATGTAGCATGGAATAAAAAAGTGTCAGGGGTTTATAACATTTCGAAATTTTACTTATGTTATTGGTCTTACGTTTAAGAATATTCTATTGTATTATATTATAAAGGAATAAAGTTATATCAAAGCTAAATACCTCAGGAATACTTTAAAAAAGTCCAAATCTTTCTTGATGTCTTTGCCACTGAGGGTGTAATCTCTATTTGTAAGTAGACTATTCTTCATGTGTCATTGGACTTATAGATATATTACATGATCCTTTCAGTTTAGTATATATACATTTTGTTACGAAGACAGATTGAATACCTTACATTCACACTTTACCCATCCTAACGTAAGGATCTAGTCTAAAAGCTGATCGATGTATGCGATAAGACAATCCATTGTGTTTATAATCACTTATTCTAAATCTAACTTAGTTGTACCATAGAAAAAAGAGTTATCTACCTATCCATCTGATAGTTTAAATCTCACACGTTACTCTCCTTTTTTGTCTATGTTTTGTGATCTATGTTGAAATTTATAATTTTATATTATTTCAATCCTTCACTGCCAACTCAAGTATTGACTTTAGCTTTGTGTATTATAAGTTATTTTTTAAATTCCCATTTGGATTAAAAAGTAAGGGTTGCAATAGAATTTGAACTTTTTCAGACATGACATAGAGTTTATTGTTCCGAAATTTAAAATCTTTTCGACGTCAATTACCCTGCTAACTATAAATTACTGTCAAACCTGCCATCTCACGTCATATTGTGACAAGTGGTGGGAAATTGTTACTATGACCCACTAAGGCGTTATATAACGTACATTATGGCTAATTAAATGTTATTATTCAAATTACTGACATAAGTGTAGTAGATAATGATGAGCGGGATTATAAGTTTCTTTTTAAACAGGTCAGGGTCGGACTGGCTACTGCAAGTTGTAATGTTTCTTTAGTTATGTTACGAATATATCAAACTTGATATTTATATAACTGAAGAGCTTGATAATATTTGATTTATGCAGGTTTATAGCTCAGTGAATTACTAAAGAACAACGGTGAAGATGGAAGCAAGGTTGATGATGCTCAACGCAACAGTATTTTTTCAACAAAAAGCTACATCAGGTCTGTATTCCCTGAAGGTTATACCCACATTACATCATTAGACTTTAAAAGATATACTAAAACAACCTTCGGACTTTTACCTAAAGACCAAAAAGCAATATTATATAGCAGAAACTGCGATTTTTACAAGATGTTCAATAGTCGGACTCAAATAAAAAACAAAAAGAGAGAAATGTTAAATCCAACGTACCTACATGATGACACTACTTATGCGATTCAGGCAGAAAATCACGATTTTGAAGAATCGTGACCGATACAGACTAACGTCTATTATTTGCAAAATATGCGTATGCTATGAATAATTGCAAGTTTCACAACCATCCATATGGCCTTGAGGAAGACGTGTGTATAGAAAACACAGAAATTTTTGAAATGTCGAAGAATTTAGCACTGTTTACCTAACAACTTATTTATGACTAAGGAATAACTTTTCTTACCTCTGATAGACAAAGTCGTCATGAAATTCACAGAAATATGAGTAAATGTGATCTTACTAAAATTCTGACTAGATATCACAAAGACAGCAAAGCAACTCATCCTGAAGAAAGTTCAATGCCGAAACATGCAATAGATCATCAGAAGGTATTCAAAGAGGTTGAAGAGGAAGTGGTATGTATCATTCTTGGCATGGAAGAAGTGGAAGAGTTGACACTCGAACATTTCTAAGTCTCTTGGAGGGAGATCTTAAAATGCCGTTGTGAGTTTCCAAAGGCGATAGCGATTGTAAAAATCTCAAAAATTTACGGGATTGAGGCTGTCATGCACTACTGAAATGTCACGTTTACATTTACAATTTAGACAATTGTTATGATTGAATGTATTTTTTCCTAGAATATCACATTTCATCATGATGATGAAGAACAAAATATATGTATATATGAAAGTTACTTTGCAATTTCGTGAACACTGCACTACACTATTGATAGACAAACAAACATTGCATCGGTCAATGTTCACAAAATCGTTAGATTTTCACGCCAATCGGTTTCGTATGACATTCGGTTTCGTATGACATTCGGTTTCAAATGTTAAATGAATCCGATTGCCGTTACGTGGTTACCCTGTCGTTTTCGATGTCACACAGAGGTTAATTCAACTGATTTAATTTTGGGCTTCATTGGATAACTTTTGGCATGGATGTTGCTACCGCCCTTTTCATTAGACTTGTTTTGGTACAGTAAAATGAAAAATAAGGAGCTTTACCGAATCTACAGAATCACAAATATAATAGATTTAAATCTGTTTATAAAATGGTATAGCCATCATTAATCGTTTTTCATGCGGAAGGATGTGAACACTGTAAAAAGAATTGATAGTGATAAAGAAAAAGGCATTACACCGAACCTTTAAAAATATCGGTAAGGGCAGAAGGAAAATGATATTTGAATACACCCCTAACCATACTTAGGACAGGAAAGAGTTGCTCTATAGTATCGTATGTTCCCGCGGCCGCCGGCGTAGGTGTAAGATGGAATACCGGGGTGGTTTTAGCCAGTACGAGTCTGACAGAACCCTCTGAGCCACCAAGGCGGAGGACATCCAATGAGGATTTTCCAACCTGGCACAATTAAAGAAAGGCTAACTAATAAACTTTGGTACCGTCAACCCAAAGCAAAGCTCTCTTAAAATTCACACTGCAACATCTTCAAGTCTCCAAATCCTTAATTTACGACTTTAACTCAGCAACAATAGTGTTAAGCACTGTTATTCCGGTTTGGCGAGTGGTTTCGTCTGTACTTGTGAAAGACCGTGACCGATCGATCTTGTTATGCCACACACTGACCTACAAGCGTTATATTCATACTTTTCGCCATTTCACAATGATTCGTCACTATTACTGATTAATTGATTAAGTGGCCTTGAGTTTTTAGCGTAATAAAAAAAATTATTCTGGCGCCAATCGGTGTATTTGCTATTTTCTGATTGGATTTTCAATCTTTTGTATGCGTATGAGTCTCATATTCTATCGAACAGACATTTTTTTAACTGATGTATCTTTCATTTCATCCTCCGCATCCTAAGTTGTTTTGCCTTTATGTCTTCTTTATTTTCTACATATCTGTTCACCGTCATCTCGACATGAATTGACACATGATTGATTATTTTGGCCCCGGACAAAGTTCAGACGTACATTCATCAAAACAGTTTTAAATCAGTCTTTGGAATACTAAAATATCCGGCAGCTGTAAAAGCTTTATTGTATGTCCATTGTCTAGCTACATTGTTTGTCAGGTTCTAGTCAAACGTAGATGATCGGGGAAAAGGCTAGAGAGCTGACAAACTTGTAATATTTCCAAAAAGTCATCAACATCATTTTAGTCAAAAGGCGTCCACAGCTGGCTCGCTCCATGCTTAGCACAGTCACCCGGTTACTAGCCACTAAAATCTGCCAATAAATCTAAACTTTCAAACTTCAAAGGAAATTATCCAATCCAGCCACATATTACAACAAAATGTGTGCCATGTCCTGCCAACTGTCACATAGTCCATTAATCAGTACACTACGTAATATGGACACGTCAACCGATAGGCATTTATACGATTATATCTCGAGCGATTATATGTGTCTAGACTGTTTAATTAGTTAGCTCCTTGATGTGATTATCGTATCATGGTTAGTGACACTGAAGTGCAGTAGGAATGCAATTTATTATGTCACTTTGTTATTACATTCCTACATAATCAGCGAGTTTTGCTCTCATTACTAGAACTCAAGCCGCCTGTCCGCTCTCTCGAGCGGGTGGGTTCGCAATACAAACATATCCCAGAATCAAAAATTCAAAGACAAATGACATCTACCAATACAATCCGAACTGGCCAAGTGTAATGATGGTCCAGGATCGGTTATCTCATCATATATCGTTGCATTTTTTGAGCAAAAATTGTAATGTAATAATAAATACAAAAATTAAAATACTGAATTTCTGCGCAATAAAGCCTGCACTGTGACTTATTAAGCAGTGAAAATAGTGTCACTTTACAGAAGATCTAGATCCAGCCAACCGCAGAAAGCAGTACAAGATTACCTCATTATAGTACACACTGAAGTCAAGTTCAATATCAATATTCATCCTTCGCCGCACACAATCTAACTTCTTCAAGCCATGCCAAGTTTACATAACGGGACTTAATGTATGGGAATATGACCACACTGCAGCTTAATTGTTTATTCAACAGAGGCACTAAAAGATCCACGTATTACGTAACAGTGAAGTATTCCCAAAACTATGGTGGTTTAACATGAGCGAGATGCGTTGAGGTCATAGCACTGGTGGTAGGTTGCGCAATGACAACGAGACACGGAATAGATGGCATCAGAAGTCCCATAGAGTCGTATCAAGATAAGACACCCTGCTCATGGGTCTTACGTGCTTGTTGCGCCGTGGTTCCTTCCCAGTTAAAACATTCTTAGAATAGCCTCAATTTATAGAGGTTATGAAATTCATTGCCATACTGGCACTTGCAAATAGATAAAACTAACACAATTCGTTATCGCTCAATAAAATTTCATAATTAATACTCAATACATTTATTGCTTCCACATGTGAACTTAGATGGTAGGTTACAAATTTAGACCATTGTAGACCCTGTCGGGCACTGCAAAAGTAGGAGTGAGGAAGAGGGCTTTTATATGACTAAGTATTTATTTATTTATTAGATTGCAATTAGTTTAATTTAAAATTTGTCATTTAAGTATTCATTTACATTATAATAGCATTTAGTTAATAGAAATTGTTTTAAATTATTAATGAATGGATTCAATTTTTGTTGTTCCTTAATTATTTCTGGTAATTTATTATATATTTTCATTGACATTACTAATGTACTTGTTGAGTGCATTTTTAGCTTAGAGCTTAGTAGGTTTAACCTGTTTTTATGGCGTAATGTGTATCTTGATTGTATATTTTCTCTTGTCGTGTAAAAGTGTTGGTTATTTCGAACGAATTTGCACATTTCTAGAATGTATAGGCAGGGGAGGGTAAGTAATTTTTGTTCTTGGAAATGAGGTTTGCAGCTATCGGTATCTTCTATATTTACCAGGAGTCTTTTTTGCATTGTGAAAAGTGTTGGTGCATTTGTGCTGTTTCCCCACAATATCTGTTACTCACATTGATTTCCGAATGATTTATTTTTATGTGTTTTATAGACACTAGCTCAAATGAATATACTCCTACAGTTGTTCTATCTCACCACGCCGGGTTCGTTTTAGGCGTGCGTGTAAAAGATGCACATGCATATTTTTTCTGTTTGCTCAGGCGATACTGAGCGCTCTCGAGCCTACGCACACAGAAACAATGTGCACGTGCATCTACACACACGACTAAGACCAACCCGCCGTCTACAACTGTACCATCCTACCCATCTCTATCTACTCCAGAGGCTCTAGGCAAAGTTTCATTCCAAAATGTCAACCTATGATGTCATTACATAATCGAAATGCCATTTTTTTATTTCAATAGCGCTTGTCATTTTTTGTCATTTTACCGATCGCTATCGCTAAGCTTTCGTTAATTGAATGTAATAGCCGCAAGTCACCTTTTGCCCGAAACAACAAACGCAACTTCAAAATCTTATTCATATAATATCTTCTGTATATCTTTATTCCGTGTCAAAAACTAGCATTCATACGGTACTCTATGGTTTAAAATTCTAACACATTTTCGTAAATTATCGGTCATTACGATCTCGAAGGTGTAGTTTAAAAACTATTAAGGTTTGAATACCGTTTTTCTTGCGACATCTTTTGTTAAGCATCATCATTAGTTTTTTTCATAGGACAATGTATAAAACTGACCTATGGAGCAAGTGTGTCGAAACCGTTAAATATTAAGTCGTGCTCGTGCCGTGTCTCTAATACTTTTTGTAGGTACGTGTCTACAAATTCAGACACACATTGACGTCCGGTGCCGTATTGGGAATTTGGGATTGAAGATCGTCGAAATTGATAAAAGGTGACTTCATTGCCAGTTTGTCAGTTCATTGCCCGTAAACTTTATTGCCGATAGCTAATCTCTGGTAGTCTATTAAACTTTAATAACTTTTAGGAGACTTTAACTAGGAATATTTTTTTTGAGAATTCATACCTTGGACATCACTCACAGGCAACGGTGAAGAAAACATCGTGAAGCAACCTGGACTTATATAGTTAATGTAAGTATGAAATAGTCAAGTCAGAGGACTTTGGGACCCAGAGGTGGTTTAATTAACTCTGACACCAGAGGTGGCCACATCCTCATACGAAACGAAGAAGAAGACATGGTTCCTGATTTTGAACAGTTCTGGAGTGGCGATCGCGGACCGGAAGACATTGCGTTGGAAGGCCTCCCAGCAGGTGGACAGATGACCTGGTGAGGGTGGCGGGAGTCCACAGAATACGAGACGCACGAGACCGGTCAATGTGGCGACGCTTGGGGGAGTCCTATGTCCAGCAGTGGACGTCTTTTGGCTGATATGATGATACCTGATTCGAACGGAAGCCGACGATTTGCAACTGCTTGAAAGGAAAAAAGAACAATATATTTTGCGTAAATTTACTAACCTTATAAATGGTATAACATTTCCCATCCTTAGGCCAGTACAGCATAAGCCATCCTCTCGGCAAGGAGGCGCAAGGATTCCTCTTCACATCAGCCCATGGTGGCGGTAGCACTGCGGCCTGAGAGCCACACAGCAATGCTGCCAACCACACCCACACCGCCATTTTAGAACACTCAAAATTCAATTTGAACACTTTTTAAATCTTTTCATTTTTTATTCACTGGCAGTTACAGTTCTTTTCTTCATTCAACCTAGTTTTCATTGTAGTTTTTTATCACTAACACTTTTTGTACACTGTTTTTTCCATATCCTAACTGTAGTAGGTCTATGTAAATCCATAAGACAAAAAATCAGTTATTGTTAATAATCACTGGAGCTTTTAAGTAACAAAAACATGAACAGTTCACTTAATTAATGAAACATCTTAACGAACACATTTTTTTGTTTTACAGAAAGAAGTTAGTCAGTTATACACACTATTGTGTTCTTTTCACATCGTTAAATATGATGGCTATAAAAACGAATGAAGATTTGATTAGATACACACGTTAACATTACTCATGATTGCTACATGGCTACACTGCTTTAGTTTTCAACGCCCGAAACTATAGCAGCAGTTATTATAGTTTTATATCAAAAACGTGATTTTAAAATTACATAATTGTCTCATAACTTTCAGTGTGACACAGTTCTTTCGTTTCAAAGTAACTGTACGAGATTTTCTGTTCCGATAAATTATATTTTTTTCGTGCTTAGTCGGTTTGACTGCGGAGTATGAAGTGCACTCGTGCGTTCAGATACAGAAGATGTTACGTTATTTTGTAATAACTAGTGGTTGTTTGCGGTTCTGTCTGTTATTAGTTCTGCTTAATAGCTAGCTGTATTTTGTTATAAGTAGTTTTTATTGGAGTATGATCGATGGATTGTTTTGCAGGAACTGCTGTAATGGAATTGCTTTCTGCGAAAAAACTGCGATAGTCTTGACTTGCAGTTATTGAATTGAGTAGATACTGATGATGAGTAATTACTGGGCTGTTACCACATTATTATCTACATTTTTGACTAGGGAAGGGACAACTGCTTCTTTCGCCTACTTCAGACTATTAAATTAGGTAGGTACGCTTGTCACACGTCTGTGATTGGTGGAAATCTAGGTAATCAGCAGTTCATCATCTTCCTGCCCTTAACCCTGCATGCCTTTATTAGCAGTCAGCGTAATACGTTTTGTTCTTCCATTTCGTCTTGTCAACCATCGCGTCGTCGCGCTGTCTCTGACATGAGTTAACCCCTTGAGTCTAAAACGTGGATCCACGTGAGACACAATAGCTTTTTAATTGTTTAGATATTTACGGCATCAAAATATATAAAAATAAAAATAAAAAATAATAAAAATAATTAAATATAATTTTTATTTTTTTATATATAATTAAATTTAATGTATTCAGTATTTTTTAAGTCCAATGATGAATGACATTTTATTTTATTTGAATTTTTAGTTGTTTTTTTTTTCAATGTAATGCCTGAATGTAATAATATTATGGACTACTGTGTCTGAAAATAAATAAATTATTATTATTATTATCACATCATCAGCTTATTAATGTCCCCACTGCTGGGCTCCTCTTTGTGAGAGGGAATGGGCCGTAAACGTACGTAAACGTGGGCCCAGTGCGTGTTGGTGGATATCACATGTCTTCAAATTTTTGGTTCTAAGATTTGCCGGTTTCCTCACGATGTTTTCCTTCACCGATTTGAGAGCAGTGGCAATGGTTACGGCATACAACCGGTTAATAGTGGAAATTACCGGCTTGGCTGGTATACCTACCGATCCGCTAATTTCCCTAGTGATTGAATTAATAAACTCGATTGTAGATCTCATAAGGCTTAGGCTTGAACTTTGAACTAGCTTAATCTAGAATCTATCACTTGTATAACACTTATAATGTTAGGAGTTAGGACATTTAGTTGCTATAGGTCAAAATTCTACTTCCTTATATATTAGTATAGAAAATACAGTATTATAATCCTCGGCAGAGCCATCATACGTAACACGATCACGATGAATTTATAAATTATTGTACCATAAATCATTATAATGTTGTCTCATTATCAGAGATAATCGACAAAAGACATTACATATTTGATTAATGAATCTGATTTCTGTTAATTTCGTTTTAACATCAATCTTACAAAGAGATACATTTATTTCCGTTCTCATATGTGTATTTTGCGCAGGTACTTCAAAATAAATATTTATGAAACGTGTTAACGCAAATAACCTTCTACTTTTTACCCGACCTGTGAAGGAGGGTAATGTGTTTATCAGTCTATGTATGTATGTATGTATGTTTGTTCCTATGTGGCGTTCCAGAGACCAAACGCGTTGGCCGATTTAGATGATTCATACGTCAATCGATTCGTCTTAACCCTGCGAGTGTCACTGGCTACATCAAAATATGAAAATATAAAAATGGCGGATTTTGGGCGCTATATTGTGGGCGACAAAATTTTTTTTACTTCCAAAACCATCGTGTGTGGTATCAAAATGAAGGGTTTTAAGAGGTGATTTCATAAATATACAACACTTATATGTTTAAATGTACCGAAATCTTAAAAAAAAAATAACTAAAATGTTATAAATAAAAAACAAGAACATAAGAAGAAAATCATGCTGTGCAGTCGGAGGATACGTATTCGGGAGCTGGCTGACCAAAACCAGATGTATCCTCCGACTGTACAGCATGATTTTCTTCTTGTTTACGGCTTTTTAGTTCGCTTTTTAAGCAGTCGGGTTTTTTGAATTAACTTTTTTTTTATGGAGGAATGGACAAAGATTCTATTGGCATGTCAGGAGTACTGCGAGAGGGATTTATGAAAGTGTTTTATGTCTTTATTATATTTTTTTTTGTTTTGTTTAATGTATGTTAATTGTTTCTAGAATCATTAGTTACTGTAATTGGTAGGAACGGTATGGAAGAAGAAAACGTGTTGCGCCGATCCCAAGCAATATTGCATAAAGGCAGGAAGATGATGAATTGGTTCCTATCTTTGTAATAAAATAAAATAAATAAACAAGAAATGAAAATGCCTACAGGTAGATAATTAAATATTAAACTCATGAAGGCAATCATTAGCTTTTTATTAAGATTGATTTATGATTTTATCTGCCCAGTATATCAAAATTGATGCCCAAAGCTAGTTACCGTTGGAGCAGTTGCTCAACCGGTGAATATTAGACATGAAATAAATAAATTAATGGCATATAAATAATTTAATGACGTCTTATGATAATGAACCACTAACGAAACTAGATCCTCACCATTAGAATTGTAAACTAGTGAATATTATTAACACCGGAATTTAAAGTAGTTCATATTTGTTTATTGAATTTTGGTATAATTAATTTGGGCTTAACCAGTTAAATAATAATCAAATATCTTAGAAAAGAGAGCGTAGAAAAGGAGCAAAATATACGAGATTATACAAGGATCGTATCGAAGGCGAGAAGTAAACTACGGTTTCTGCCTACCATCAATGGAAAAGGCCTAAGTTTATGTAGAAAACTATGTGCGTATGTGAATCCTTAAAAAGCATTCCGTTTCTATAGCTGTTGCCATCATTTCACAGATACAAATCTATTTTTGTGCTGTTGTAGAACAGGAGACAGATCCCAAGTAGTGATAATAGAAAATATTGCTAAATCTATACTAATTTTATAAAGAGTCAATTTTGTGAGTTTGTGAAATCGTTGGGGAGGAGGCGGAGGAGCTCGTGGTTAAATAATAATAGCCGCACGGGTCGATCTTCAAGGTTAAGCAACGCTTAACGAGGTCGGTCCGTGGATGGGTGACCATTTCAACATACCGAGTTTCCTCCGTGCCTCGGAAAGCACGTTAAGCCGTTGGCCCCGGCTATCATTTGAAGATCTTTGACAGTCGTTACGGGTAGTGAATGTCGTGGTGGCCCAATGGCTAAGACCTCGCCTGTCGTGCTTGAGGTTGTGGGTTCAAATCCGGGCAAGTACCAATGTGACTTTTTCAAATTCATATGTACTTTCTAAGTTTATCTTGGACATCACAAGCAACGGTGAAGGAAAACATCGTGAGGAAACCTGGACTTGTATACTTAATGTAAGTCTGAAAAAGCCAAGTCAGAGGCCTGTGGGGTTTCCCAGAGGCGGCTTAATTAACTCTGACACCAGAGGTGGCCACATCTCACACGAAAAGAAGAACGGGTAGTCAGAAGCCTGAGATCTGACACCAGTCTTGCCAAGGGGTATCGTGTTACCCAGTTACTGGGTTGTGAAGGTCAGATAGGCAGTCGCTCCATGTAAAACACTGGTACTCAGCTGAATCCGGTAAGACTGAAAGCCGACCCCAACAATAATTGGGAAAAAGGCTAGGCAGATGATGATGTGAAGTCGTAGGGGGTAATCTCTGGATCTTCAGAACCGATTTTGAAAATTCTTTAACAGTAGAAAGCTACATTATTCCTAAAAGCATAGACTATTTTTTTAATCTCGAAAACGGCTCCTGTGAGGTGGGCCACGGGAGCGAAGCCGCGGGGAACAGCTAGTAGTGAATAATACCAGCCAGTAACTGTCCTACTGCAGGGAAAAGGCCTCTTGTCATACGGCACGAGAAATAAACATCACGCTTGCTCCATGAAGGTTGGCAAACAAACAGTCTTTTAAAAACTAACACCCTTCTTCTTCCTTCCCTGGTCCCAATATTTGTGGTTGGGTCTTCTCACTTTTCTGCGCCAAGTGATTCTGTCTTGGGTTGTCTGTTTAGGCTATTGGGCTTGCTTGAGGTCTCTTTCTACACAGGACCACCAGATCAATGGCGGCCTCTATCTTCTCTATCTCTTTTGTTCTGAAAGGCGCAGAGCAATTTGTACTACATGGTCTTCACCACGTCTCTTCTGTGCCTATACCAAGGAAGACGATTTTCAGTCATTTTATCGCTAACTTTGAAACTTCGTCGTATGTACACATTTTGCACTCTCTCAAAAACTAATACTAAGCAATAAAATACTACAAATCAACACCACCATTATAACAAATCACCTTAGTTTCAATTTGCAGCAAATTAACGTTTACACGTCTTCTATAACTCAGTTATTTCCATTACTTGATAACGGACAGCGATTACTCGTAATCTCACCAGTTACCACAATTGGGATCGAAGTAACGGTCTTTGTTACCGTTCGGTGTCTGCGCCTGCGCCGAAATGTCGACACAACTACCTACCTATAATTTTTAACCCACTTACCGACTGAGATTACGTCTTGTAAAGTTGGTGTAAGTCATGAGAGGAAGCGCGTATTGACATCAATGAAGTACAAAATCACGTTGGAATAACTAAAGTCTCGGGCAACACTTGGATGAAGAACGTACCACAAAAGCAAGTTAGCAAGCAATAATAGCAAGGAATAGAGGTCTTTGCCCAGTGGTGGGTCATTCCAGTATGATATCTTATGACATTGTCGAGGAAGAATACTTTGTTGCTACAAATGAGATCTCACTATTGGAGAGCTAAATGCCCTTGAGAGTTGAAAACAGATGGCAGATAAGAGTTGAAGAGGAAAAGTTAGGGGGGAATCTTGCACATTTTAGTCATTTAGCTTAGTCATCGCAAAAAATACAATTTGTAAAAAATCAGAGCACACAACTTGAATGAGCTTTCCGCTAAAGCTTTTCGATTAAACCTACCGATATTGTGGTGTGAGTCTTGAATTACTTACTATCACAAAAAGCCATTGTTTCACCCAAAATAGTCATTTCTTTAGATTGGATCTTAAAGTCTATCTCTAAATGTAAGTACATTATAAAATATACGACATTTATTTATTACGACTATACCATCTTAAGATCATCATCATCATCAGCATTTTAATGTTCCCACTGCTGGGACACAGGCCTACTCTCATAGAGTGTGTGGGCTATAATCTACCACGCGTGCCCAGTGCGGATTGGCAGATCTTTGGTTGTAGGACATGCCGGTTTCTTCACGATGTTTTCCTTCACAGTTTTGAGAGCAGTGGTGATGGAATAAATTACTCAAAATAAATCGCCTGCTCGGGTTCCTACCCACGACCTACAACTCGTAACTCGTATCTTAAGATATTGCCAAGGTAAGAAAAACTTCTCTTGATTGGCGGATTACCGTTACCATAATAATTATCTGAGAACCTATCATCATATAACATTCCTTTGATATAAACCCGCCCACATAGATAAGTACTGTACAGGGTGGTCATAAGATTCGCAATCAAACGAACCTCATCTACAGGATAGCGAATCTTCAAGGTGAGATCTTCACAATGAACGTTACATGAAGACTTTAAGGCATAAAATAAGTGACAGTAAGTAAAATTTATTGTAAAAACTTATTATCTTCATCCGGCAATGTACGAGTATCTGATTTCTTCATTCGATGTAATTATCTTGGGTAGGTACAGGCTTTTTAAGCAATTTATCGTTAAGTACTACAGAAAATCTTTAGGGACAAGATCATTATGACTTCACACAAGATACGATGTAACACAAAGGCTAAAATTACGTAGACATTTTTACATACATAACCTCACAACTCTTTGACATGGGGGTAGGCAAAAACTAGAGAACGCTGCCTGCTACGGTGAGGACATTCTGCTTTTGCCATGCATTACGATGTTCTTCAGAAAGCTAGGTGTGTTGTAGTTGTAGGTATTCACGACCGGCGTGCGTGTATGACCTGGGGGATGACTATAAGCTCCTAGAGTTTAAGTGTGTGTCCATTATGCACACTCAAAATAAACGTCATCGAAAGGTCGAAGTATGTCTTTCCTACCACATGTGCCTTGTAAAAACCTTTTTATACGTCACCTTTGCTTCATTCTCTCATAACATGTCCAAACTACCTAAGCAATCTTTGTCACTACTTTTCATAAGTCGGCTTTCCAATTTTGTCACTACATCGAGACATATTTCTGGTATTAAAACGGCACAATCACTTAGCGCTTTTAATAAAATTATTTAGCAACGTGGTATAATGAAGTCTCACACCATATATGCTAACTACAAATGATCCTAATTCAAGTCACAGCCCTAAACAGATCATTTGAAGTCGAGTACAACACTAGTAAAGGAATTGATACAAAATGCTGTTACGTCAACCGTTAGTCGTGAGACTGTTAGCAAAAACTAACAAACATGGCGATGAGAACAAAAAAAAAAGTGCAATGGTAATTCGCATACTGCCTATGAGTTCCGTCGATATTAACCTTTTTGAAGAACTTAGAACTCATGACACACATTCGATTCTTTTTGGCCAAATAAAAGCGTGAATTGCGTAAGGAATTGCATGATAGCGTAGTGGTTAACAGGTTAGAATTCAAGAAGAAAACGTGTAGCACCTGGATCTTAAGTAACATGGAATAAGAGCAGAACATCTTTCTGCCCTTGTCCAAACAGTAGAAATGATAACTTATTTGTCGGTCTTAACCTTATCATCATCAGCCTTTAAATTTTCCCACTGCTGGGACACAGGCTTCCACTGTGTGAGAGGGAATGGGCCGTAATTCACCACGTGGGTTGGTGGATGTCACATATCTTAGATTTTTTGGTTCTAGGACATGCCAGTTTCTTCACGATGTTATCCTTCACCGTTTTGAGAGTAGTAGTGATCAAATAATTTTTTGGCCACCTCTAGTCTCACCTCTGGTCTTGACCTATTGTTATTTAAATTCTTAACCCTTCAATTTTAACTCGAATGAGGTTGACAGAAAGAAAACAATGTAGATCGATACTATAACGATATATAACGAGATGAAATAATAATATAAGATATTCTTTAAAAAAATGCAGGAAACTGTTATTTACAAATATTATAGCATCTCACTAATGATCAAGAAAATCCTGGCAAATAAGATCATAAAAAATGACAATAATTCTAATTCCGTTTCTATTAAACAGTCTAACACCAATGCTACGTAAACGGATCCCTAACCAACCGAGTATGTTGCCCATAATTTTCAGAATCGCTAATTAGATTGCTCTATCTTAAGCGAATGCTAATATGTATCTTGTTTAACATTAAGAGCAGTGATGTGTAATGAACTGTAATACTCCAATGTAATCTTAGAAATCCAGAAATATTAAAGTTGAAATAATTGAGAGTAGTTTAATAAGACAAGACAAGATTTGAGACATCGGATGCTGTCTTGCAGATAGATTTCATGTCGTATTAAAATCACTTGAATTTAGAACAAGCAGGCTCTAATGGCTGACTACGATAAGACCATTTGGTAATCTCACGAGGAGAACTGAGTAATACCCTCTTGACTTACTTAACATAATACTGCTTTTAAGAGTATATGAGTTAATATCCTTCAAAGATCTCTAGCTATTCTAAACGCATAGCACAAAAATAAGCATGCAAGGTAAATCGACAGTATATTTTGATACGGGGATGTGGAAACAGATGGCCAAAAAACCATATATTCAATTACGTGTATTAATTTGAAACCTGCCACAATATCTGCATGAGCGATTGCATGAGTAACTTTTAGACAGCTTAACAATAGTGAAGATATAAGTTAAGCTGTTATCTCTTGATGCTGACACACTTAAGAATTTAACAGATATTATTGAGTAAGTTTAAGATTTAAAGGGTAGATCTATTGTGCAGCCAAATAAGCTTTGAGATAAGTATCTGGCTCTATATAAGTATAAACAGTTACCTGAGCAAATTCTGTCAGCTGATCTGAAATTCTTCTTGTTGTTTTCAATCTCAATACCCAATAAATTGTTTTGTAAGTAGGTATGTAGATCATACATATCCTTTTGAATATTGAGAAATTCCTAGATGAAAACAATATTCTTTATTACAATCACAGAGCAGCAACTATTATTTATACTATCTATGGATCAAATGTGGTTTTCTAAAAGTCCAAAAAAGAATTCTTAGTAACACGAAAATTAATATAAACTAGAACAACATGTAACACTGAAAATAGATTGGATTTCTATAATTGATATTATTATAACAAATAACAATCTCATCAAAAGCTAACAACCAAAAAGTGATTTGAGGAAGTGCATTGACACGAATTGAAACTGCTACAAAGCATCAAGGATTGCATGTAACATCATTAATGGACACCTTACATAAGGAACACAGACACCAGTGCTAAAAAGCCTGAGCAACTGTACGCAATAGGTGGTACAACCTATTGTGAGCAGGACCCGTTAGCACTTCAAAAAAAACTGGTCCTCTGAACATGAAACCTCCAAGTGAAATGAATGTTGCAACTTATAAAATTAGGCAATTGCCATTAGAGAATGACAAAAGACGAATGCTTCAGTTGCTTATTTTCTTGCGTCAGATATGAGCCGACTAAGGAAATCGGGTCGATGTGTTGCTTGCAAAATGTAGGACTGATAATTTATCATTCTCACTTATTACAATGCCTAATTAATCATATAACTTCTACTAGAAACAAGGGCAAAGAATTAAATGGGATCACCAAGTAAAATATGCTTTATACTTTGTATGCTTTACTAGATATAGGTTTAAAGGAACCTACCGCTTTAGGAATGCAGCAAATATTAAAAGCAGTGAAAAGAGAAAAGATAAAACACTGACACATAATAAAACCTTATAATGCAGATGACATGTTCTGTATTTTACCGTGTTAGGTTACTGAAGAATAGCCAAAAAATATAACGATTTTATCCTTACGAAATGCAAACTATGCAAAAGACATAAAATCCTGACAAATAACTTTATCTACTTAAAGCTACAAAAAGCTACTACGCTAACAAAATTATCAGCGTAACATAAATAGCCACTTTAAACTATCTCCAAACTAGAACCATTTAAGATAATGTCCACTAACTATTTAAACGAAAAGGTCATTAGTGTTGCCAGTTCTCATTCAACGTAACAAAGAGTTTGCAGAAAAAGGTTTTTCAAAACTTTTGTGAGCGGACTCCGACTTCTAATTAGACCTTTTGTGCGGCAGATTTAATAATGGCTGCATACTTGGACAGTTACTAAACAAATGTTGGATAATCTCTTTTGTTGTGCACTTTTGCGTTAGTGGGTTTTGAGTTGGGGTCTCGAAGATAGCGGTTTCATAGAAAAAAAAGGTCGTGAGAGATAAATTGAACAATGTCGTGATGGCACGAACAACACATAACTACGTAGATCAAGACATCGTTGTCTTGCCCTATTTCCTTTTATTTGGGGTCGTCGCCGCATGTCTTTTTCATCCATACTTCTCAATTACTTTTCATTTCAGAAGTCACCCCTTTCTAGCAGTACCTATCATAATTAATTCCCACAGTCGATCCATAATCTCTTTAGTCTTCTTCTCCTCTTAAGGTGCGAGAGCACCGCGCGACCACGAGGCGAGACCGCGACACGCGACCGAGGCAGGAGACGCGCGATACCGCTTGTCCTTAGGTTTTGTATGTGAGTGATTTAGATCGCAAAACCGCGGAGCGTGACAGAAGACCGCTAGCCAGTCTTGTTCACGGACGAGCGCGTCGCGCCCGAAATGCCTGAACATTTAGTCAATTAATAACTATTTTTTGTTTGATTTCCATATTGAAAAGGATATTTTTTGGCCTCTATTTCGCCGATTGTATATAATTCGTTGATAGCCAATCTTTGTTTATTTTTATAATAATAATATAATATCATATCGTTGTATTCTTATTCTTCTAATAGTAACTTGATATCTTGGCTTTCCATTGCAACGTGGAATAATAATTTCCAAAATCAATTTTGACGACTAAAATCGAGGAGAGCTTGTGTGCGACAAATGTCTCGGTCTCGCGTCTCGGTCGCGCGGTAAACGCCCACCTTTATAGCCATCAGCAGAATAACTCAAGTAGAAGTAAAAATACAACAGTCAGCATGTTTGGTGTAGTGTTTGGTTGCATTAACGTAGAAGCTCTCTTCATGCATAGCAAATAAGCATAATTTTGTTGAAACCTCGATAAATACTGTTTTGAATAACTGATTCAGACCAAATGTCTAACCGGAAAAGATGTAGCTTTTAAAAGACTTGGAAAACATTGACTAACTTATGAATAATCCGAGGTTGTTCTGTTCTTGAGCTAAATGAGAGTCACCTTCCTAAACATTGTCCTTTTTTACGTAACAGATCTATGAAGGTCCTTTTCGACCACAAAAATAATTCTTAGCTTACCGCGACTTTCAAAGTCCTAGTCCTAGTTTCGTTTGCAAATTATATTATGCATAGAGCGCGCGAGATATTCTCAAAACAATGTGGATATTATGTAAGTGTCAAGTTTTTTACCAAATGTGGGTAAATAGATTCTGCTACCGTATAACATGCTCTACTTTTTAATATTAAATTTATAGTCTTATAGTAACTAATTTGTTTATTTTTGTGGCATATTTAGACTGGTTCTAATTTTATTTTAAACGTCCTAAATTCTTATTTTTTTTTAATGTATGTGGAAATGGTTCCTCTTCTAACAAGTAGAAGACGAGGGATACGAAGATCGAAGAGGAGGCCCTGGTATCGGGAACAGGGTCCAAGCTACCGGCGGTCAGAGCTCCAGAGAGAGGCACCCCCTAACTATACGAACCGTGTCCAGAAGTTCTGCTTTCTAAATCAAGCCCTTGGCCCAACCGCCAAACGAGAGCCTCCTAAGGTGTTGGTCGAGATGAGTGACTATTGAGCCTTTTACTGACACGACTATCGGTACAATGATCGCTGAGTTCACATCCCACATGTCGACCGCCTCGCGAGCAAAGTCTGGATACTTGATTTGTTTATCTTTCTCGGCTTTAACGAGGTTCTCGTCATGCGGGACGGTAATGTCAACAATCATTGCACGCCTCTCAATTTAGTCACTACCACAATATCAGGCTTATTGGCTAGTCCTGTCAGTGATGATAGACCGATCCCAGTACAATGTGATAAGATCGAAGATTTAGCTTTATCTTTATGTATCTACAATGAATAAGAGGTGTGAATTCCTCAGCGCACTCTAAGCAATCAGTTTCGCTAGCAATTTTGCTGACTAGCTTATCTTGCTAGCACGACATGAGCTATTGTCGTGCCGACACGAGATAAGCAAAAACATTCAACTTCAAAGACATTTAACATAGACTAATTCTGTTTTAGACGAAGCAGGGATGCAATAATATTGTTCTGTTCAATGATATCAAAGTTCTACGTATCTTTAAAGTGGAAAAACTTGACCAGAAAAAAAATAATTTTGGTTGAAAACTCTCCTCCATTCTAAGGAATTTTATTTGTACTAGTGAAATGTAGATATAGGTAATACATATACCATGTTAATTAAAGTTTAGAGGAGCTCGTGGCTAAATAATAACAGCCGCACTGGTCGATCATCAAGGTTAAGCAACGCTTGACGAGGTCAGTCCGTGGATGGGTGACCATTTCAACATACCGAGTTTCTTTCGCGCCTCGGAAAGCACGTTAGGCCGTTGGTCCCGGCTGCCATTTGAAGATCTTTGACAGTCGTTATGAGTAGTCAGAAGCTTGAGATCTTATACCAGTCTTTCTAAGGGGTACCGTGTTCCCCAGTTACTGGGTTGTGGAGGTCAGATAGGCAGTCGCTTCATATAAAACACTAGTACTCAGCTGAATCCGGTAAGACTGGCAGCCGACCCCAATATAGTTGGGCAAAGGCTAGGCAGATTGATTGATGTTAATTTAAGCGTTAGGTTTTTGGCCAGAGACTCAACTCACAATACGAGACTTAAACGTTAACATACCCGGCAAAATGTTGATTTTACTATACAACTCTTCCTACCTCTGGAGAAGCACAAGTCTAATGGTATGGTATCTTATAAAAACTTATTTTTTAACTACAAAACTTTTTAAGAGATTGCTTGATCCATACAGTAGTAGAGTTTTCTTTTCTTTTCTTTCTTTACATTATTTCAAAGTTTTGGACTTGCTCGACCAAAAACGATGGTTTTACTTTGGTCAGCCCTAAGAAACCTGAAGATGGATGCCGTTAGAGATATATCTAGGAAGACGGAAGCGTATTACAGCATGATTTAGGAAAAGCCTACTTCTAAGGCGACAGACAAATTGCTTTTGGAATTATTTGTTGTGTAACACCGTGGCGCCTCGATGCACCAGATTTTAACGAAATATTTACTGTTGAATTATAATCTTGAAATGAGATTTGTGGTTATGAAATTAATGACAGGGAAGCAATCTGAGATTTCTTGTTAGTTGATGTAAATGATAAATTAAAGAAGTTAGATGAAACATTAATAATAAAAAAAAACCTAAATTTATTGAATTTACCACTTCGCTTTTATCGGTTACAAACGTCTTTCAGCAGTTATCATAGACAGCAATCTGATTCCAACAAATAAGCCACATTAAGCATTATTAAAATGTTAAAATATATTTCTTAATACCTTACTTTGAGCTAGTTCATTGTCCCCACAATAAGATGGATTTCAGAAACTCAATAAATCCTAGTCGTTTACTGCTTCATTCATTAGTTAAATGCACTAGAGAGAAGTATATAATTATGTATCTATTTTCCGCACTGTTAGTGAAAATATTTAAATGAGACATGGTGTAGAGTAGAAATAGAGCTAGTTAATCTAATTTCTTAGGAAATTTAAATGCTATCGAAGTGTATTAAATACAAGATGTTAGAGGCAACTCAGTAGAATTGTACTGAAAGACTAAACTTTTACTAAAACTTTATTCGATGATATTTATTTTTGTGTAAGATAATATTTTCAGTATTTATTAGGTGGAGTTTTTTGTTTGTTGATTTTACAAAATTTGTCAACAAGGTAAACTAATCATAATTTAAAAATTCTTGGTAAAATCAAACCACCACCACAAACATCATTCAAATCACCTTTCTTAATTTGATGTATTCAGATTAAGTGAAAATCTCCAAAAAATACCAGATATTTATGAAATTAATTGGTACTAATAATATAATAAACTAGGTATTTACTGGCATGTGCCTGGATATGCCTTCCAAGGCAAATCACATTAAACCACGAAATAAGAACGTAAAAGCTAAAAATTAACGTGTGTATCTAATTTAACATTTCCTGAAACATGACAAAACAGCTGAAATAATACCAAGTCTCTAAATTAAAAACAATATAAAAACGCAAACCATAATGTTTAAGTTACAAATCCTAAGAAAACACTGAACATTTGGGAGTAAAACCGCGAACGCGAACTCGCGCGTTGACGTTGCGGCGACTGTCCGCGCTCTATCCCGGCTCGATTACAACTGAAAGGCTTTGGAGCTTTCTGACTCGATACGATACAGCCTTGGTGCCACTACGTGTGTTGATAGCAAGTTGCTTAGTGCTATTAGATATTTATTTGGCCCTTACCAAATTATTGAATTATTGTAGTTCTAAGAATATGTCTAAGTGTATAAAATTTATTTTATTAAAATGTATCAATCGTAAAACACACACACACTGTCAGGTTGTTTGAATTTAGAAATAATTTAGTTTTAAGCAAAAATTTATAATTTGTTTACCTATTTATTTTCGAAGTAGGTAACAAAAGGATTTTTTTTACTTTTTTTATTAAACTTTTCCGTCATTTTCTTACTAATATAATAAATGCGAAAGTTTGGATGGTGTATGTTTTTTTCTCAATCACGCTAGAACGGCTGCACGGATCTGGATGAAAACTGGCACAGATAAATTATAGATAGTCTGGAATAGGACATAGGCTACTACTCCCGGAAAAAATACATGCTCATACAATGCGGTCGATGCCGCTGACGGAAGCTGGCAATTTATAAAGATCTGCATAACTTGCTACCAATAAGCATCATATTAGGCAAAAAACTACCTATAAAATAAACCAATCACAAAACTGTCACGAAAATCATTAATTTGATGAATGTTCTTCAGATAGCAATAAAATTCGCATCCAATAGCGAAACACGAATACGTAATAAGTGAGTTGAGCCGTTCTTAAACAAATAATGTTATCTATGGTTCCGAACATTGTTAGTTTTGGCTTCAAAATATTTTTTGAGGTTATCAAGCGTTTAATAAATATTTAAGTTTTTGTTTAAACTACCCCTGATATCTTCCAGAAAGTATAGCACGGTAGAATCAATTTTTATTACATGTAAATTTTATATGTTTTAACGTTCAAAAGTGCCGCATAATGGCCTAGTTGAAATAAATATATTTGACTTTGTATTCAGTTAACCTTAATCTACCTTAGGTTTGGGTATTAATTCATCAAAATATTTCTGATGTTGTTTTTAAAAAACTTATTTTCCGTTTTATTTAGGTAACACTACCAATATCGAACAATGCAAAAGCTAGAAACATTACCCTCCTTCTGGGGTAGCCGGGTAAAAATTAGAAAGACGTTTTTCACCCATACGCTCTAAACTTTTTGGGAATACTTTTATTGCGCGTACTACTAAGGATTAGAATTCCCTGCCAGAGTCTGTATTTCCTGATAGCTAAAACAGGGGAGTCTTTAAGTCAAGAGTGAATAGGTTACATACCCCATCGTCGACCACATTATCGCTTATCATCAGGTGAGAGTACTTCCTCATGATAAATAATAATTTGGTAGGTACTTACTCCATTTAATGGGCTTCAAATTTTATAATGCAATCATTTGGTTAACTCTGCAGATCGACTAAAATCAGAAAACCGGCTAAGGGCGAGTCGGACTCGCGCACGAAGGGTTCCGTACCATTATCGCAAAAAACGGCAAAAAAAATCACGTTGTTGTATGGGAGCGCCACTTAAATATTTATTTTATTCTGTTTTTAGTATTTGTTGTTGTTATAGCGGCAACAGAAATACATCATCTGTGAAAATTTCAACTGTCTAGCTATTACGATTCATGAGATACAGGCTGGTGACAGACGGACAGACAGACAGACAGACGGATCGCGGAGTCTTAGTAATAAGGTCCCGTTTTACCCTTTGGGTACGGAACCCTAAAAACTAACTTGCTAATTCACAAAAAAGACATATCGCGTGAAAAAATAATCAGATAATGAAAATATTTATTCATATCAAGAATATACTTTTTTTGAAAATTAACGCATGGGAACTAATGTTTCCACTAAAATGTTAGGACAAACAAAATATAGACAGTACATCAATCATTACACCCAAGTTAAACACTCAACCATTCTTCCTAAGACAAACCTAACTAGAGCAGAACTAATACTGATCAAGAAAAAACCGTAACTAACAAAACACAAAAACCTTTAGCTGTATCGGTTTCCGGTTATCAAGAATGATGTAAGCCAGTTTGTAGTGCATGGTGCCCATGACTTGGAATACCGTTAAAGCAGGTTGATCGACCGCTATCATATAAAAACTACTACCATGGTCCGCTACTATGGAAAGTCGATTTAAAGTCGATATGAATTGGAAGATGCTTCGATTCGATTTGACTGGAATATTAGATACAATAGTAGAACTATTTCCTAGGTAAATATCTAATCTGATTTTTTAAATCACCAACAATATGGACAAAGACGAGAAAGGGCGAAAGGCGGTGATGCTCAAAATATTTTTATTGATTCATAGGGAATTTAGTTGCTATGAGTCTTGTAACTAGAAAATATATGGTATAGATTTTCTTATAAATGTATATAATTTTTATGGTGTACAGTAAAGTATATTCTATTCTATTTTATTCTATATATGATTTATTAAAATGTATTTAATAATCAGAAAGCATTATTTGATGGTACTCTATATTTAATAAAAAAATATATTGCATCATATATTACGTAAAAAGGTTATATGTAATACTAGGCTTTACTAAACCCAATGAGAACAAGATAGAAAATATACAGTAAGTTAGTAAGTTGTCTTTCCGTCTCGAAAGAAATTGATGCTTGGTTCTTTTTGGGTTCCGTAGTCAGCAAGGAACCCTTATAGTTTCGCCATGTCCGTCTGTCCGTCCGTCGCTTAGCTCAGAGACTCTTAGTACTAGAAAGCTATAATTTGGCGTAGATACACATATTAATCACGCCGACGAAGTGGTAAAATAAAATAAAGAAAAAATATTTGGATGCCTCCTGTACACGTAAAGTGGGGATGTCTATCGGGTATCGTTGAACAGGCCTTTTAAAAGTAAAAACCATTTTTCGATTCAGGGATCCGTTTCGGTAAAATTAAGCTTTGAATTGCAAATTTTTGTTAGAGTCAAGTGTCCTCCCCACCCTGCCAGCTAAATGTGTAAATCTTTACGGCAGTAGTATATATAACGAATTTAGAGGAAAACTATCACAGCAGGCTTAACAAGTTTACGAGTAATAGTCGACCAACTTATAAATTGTACCTACTTGGAAAAGTAAAAATTCTGTGTATTGATGTATGGGAACAACAATTTTCGAACAGCAAAGTTTATTTTGTCTCTTCGTTAGAGCAATGTTCGGAGCTTTCATTGTTTATGAACGTTAGTAATGTAACCTATTTATTTTGGTGAACGTAGCTTTATATACGGAACCCTCTGTGCGCACTCAGACTAGCACTTAACCGTTTATTTAATACTTTTTTTTACATTGGATTTATTTGTTATAGAATTGCTTATCTAAACTCTACTAATAACAAGACAGAAAATCCAGGTATATCCTCTCACGCCACCCGATTAAATAACAAAACCTCCCATTAAAATTTCAAACACCATCCGTTTATCGCCAACATTCAAATTGTGGAGAGAATACATAAAAGTCAACATAAAGTCTGTTACACACTTTGTTTAATATGCTATTAGTATATGTTACCTCCGTTTCCGTAACGTTTCTACATGCGCGTGCGTTTCTACTCGAGCCTTAATATTATGACACAGATAGCGTCAAGATGGCCATAAACTTTGAAGCGTTGAGACAGAAATAATTTCAACAGTCATGCCTGCACGACTGTTGTACCAGTGCAGCACATTCTGAGGTTGTGGCTTTTCTGTTCTGTGAGCTGACGTAATTTATACTGGACCATTTAAGTTTTTAGACGTATTCTAAATCAATCTTAGACACTGACACCGCTGTATTAAGGCAAGAAAATATCTTAAGTGTGACGGAATGTAGGCCATAATGATCTGAAATAGCCAACTGCGTGAAATGTGGGCCATAATGATCTGAAATAGCCAACTGCGTGAAATGTGGGCCATAATGATCTGAAATAGCCAACTGCGTGAAATGTGGGCCATAATGATCTGAAATAGCCAACTGCGTGAAATGTGGGCCATAATGATCTGAAATAGCCAACTGCGTGAAATGTGGGCCATAATGATCTGAAATAGCCAACTGCGTGAAATGTGGGCCATAATGATCTGAAATAGCCAACTGCGTGAAATGAGAATCCATGATGATCAACGCTAGTTTGATTTCTGTATAAGCCGTTGTTTTGTCGTGCTTGGATATATTTTTTGTTCTATTTAAGCATGTCTCTAGCTCAAGGCAACGAAAAGTTATTAGACGCAATTTAGAAGGCGGTTGAAGGCAGCGTATACCGAGCCGTCCACGCTGCAGCAGAAGCCCGTATAACTTGGAGCCGCCGTATAAGTTTGCGATCCTCCAGCAGTGAGCAAGTTTCGTCACTAAAGAAGAAGAAGAATTGCCATAACTTTGGCTGTTGTGCTCATTTTACTTTGTAAAGAGTTAAAGAATAACGTGATTCACAACTTATCCTTGAAATACGTACCCAGCGAGACACACGGCATCGGTCAATGTGGTGACGCTGGGGGCAGGGCGTGGACCTCGTTTTGCTGAAATGATGATAATGACGATGTTGTACCTTTCCCGAAATAAATATAAAAGATGCAGCTTTTCATTATAAAAATATTTAATACCATATTTCAGTGCACGATAAACAATCGAGTTTAAATAGTAAGTAAACAATTTTACATTCTCAAGCTAGAACAGATTTTACGGTCGCATACGACGATCACTGTTTTTATTTAGCTTATTAGCATTACATAATTATGTTTGTAAATTATGTATTTTGTTGTAAAGTTACATCAAGCCTGCGAATTAGGGCCTTTATTTAAATTTTAAATTAAAACGAAGTAGTAATTACATGATTGAAAAGAAATATAATGTTTAAATCATACATTTACCAACAAAATTTTGTAGCAGGTGTTCTGTAGTTTCTGCATACCCCTGCGGGAAAAAGGCGCCAGTTTAAGTATGTATTTACCAAGGATCTTAGCAAACATCTTGATATTAATTGTTAGGATTAGATATTCCAGTTTTTGTTAATGTTTGCGTAGGTATAAGAGTATGGTCCTTTTGTGTTGCTAGGATCAGAAAAGTTTATATGAAAAAAACTTTTTAACAAAAAACTAAAAAGAGAAAACGTTTAAACATTTTAACAAAACAATTAAACCGACTTCCAAAAAAAACACTACATAGCGAAAAATAACTTTATTTTCCGAAGTCGGTGTCAAAAAACAATAAAGGCACCACAAACAACGACTTCGAAAACGAAAGTTATTTTTCGCTTCGTAGTGTTATTTTTTTTGGAATTTGCTTTAAGTTATTTGTTAAAAATCTCTTTTTAGTTTTGGTACCTCAAATTACCATGAAATACATTTATAACCAAAGTACATCTCATGACAATTCCAATACGACTGGGATACATTGTTTTTACCCGACTGCCGATGGAGGGTAATGTGTTTATCAGTCTATGTATGTATGTATGTATGTTTGTTCCTATGTGGCGTTCTAGAGACCAAACACATTGGCCGATTTTGATGGTTCTAACGTCAATCGATTCGTCTTAACCCTGCGAGTGTCACTGGAAAATTGGAAAATAGAAAAATGGCGGCTTTTGGGCGCCATATTGTGGGGGCAAACCTATCGTGTGGGGTATCAAAATAAAGGGCTATAAGAGCAGATTTCAAAAATATTTTTTTTTGGTACCATTTTAATCAGTTTCTACCATTTATTTATAAGTATATGCTTCATCATAGTCGGTTAACTATTCGCGATACGTGTATCTTATACCCGTGACATAGTTATCATTAAGAAGTTTCAGTGGGCATTTGTGGTCTTCTTCAACAGTTTTACTTCGAGTACAAATGATTGCATTGTTGATGAATATCGCTATAAGTGTACCTATAATAATTGAGGAGTTCCCTCGATCGTTTTCTCGATTTTCAATTGTTGCACCATGTAGAAGTTCAAACGTATGTTTTATTTTTGTTTGTAGATTAGTGTAAACAATTGTTGGTAAACCTAATAAATAAAATAAATAAAATTTCCATGGGATTTCACCATCAGATTCTGACTTGGTACCCTATCAAACACAAAAAGAATTTTCTAAATCGGTCCACAACTGGCAGAATAATCGCGTTACAATCATACAAAAAAGCACACAGTCGAATTGATACTTACTATATATTGAAATGGCATAGGTTTTATAGTTAAATACCATCTTAAAAATAATATAGAAAGCTACCTCGGCCTTTCTGAAAGAGTAGCCATATTGAACCTGAAATTCGAGAGTACCAGCTTATCCATGATTCAAGTCTACGCCCCTAATGCACAAGCAAGCGATTATGAAATCGATAACTTTTATGCGACAGTAAATAGGGCAATAGAACTAGCACACAAAGACTTCATACTGATGGGCGACCTAAACGCTAAAATTGGGATACCATAAAATGAGGAACATTTAGTCATGAAAGCACACGGATATGGAATCAGAAATGAGAGAGGACAAAGATTAATCGAATACGCCAGTGAAAAGAAACTGTCAATTGTGAACACTTTCTTCAAAAAAAAAACAAAAAAGATGGACCTGGCGATCACCGGATGGAGCCAACAAAAATGAAATCGACTTCGTGCTGTCAAATCGACCTCGTCTGTTTAAAAACATACAAGTACTGAACATTAACTACCCTTCGGATCACAGGCCAGTAAGAGCTACAATATCATATGATACACATTTCAAAAACAGTATAACAAAGTTTACTAACTGTCAACATAACACAATAACAAGTGAAGAAGAATTCACCAAGTTCAAAGAATACCTAAACTCCTACATATCGAAAGATCCAAATATGTTCGCTGAGACTAGTATCCCGGTCCAGAAATATTACGATAACTTAATCAGCATCATCACCTCAAGCTTGCAAAACGCCCGAGTAGCACAAAACCCAAAGAAACTTCTCATCGAGAAATATCAAGAGAGAAGTAGACCACTATACTTGGCATATATCGATTACAAAAAAGCATTCGACTCGGTGTTACACAGCTATATCTGGGAAACTCTAGCAACACAGAAAGTGGAAAAAGAATATATAAGAGTAATCAAAAGCATATACAGGAAGAGCAAAAGCAGAGTTAAACTAGAAATAGCCGGTTCTTGGTTCCCTGTAAAGAGAGGCGTAAGACACACTGTCACCTATACTATTTATAGCCACATTAGAGTCGATAATAAGCAAGCTTGAATGGAATGAATGCGGTATAAAAGTAAAAAACTAAGCTACAGCACATAGTAGAATCACTAAACAAAGCTAGCAAGCTCGCCGGGCTAGAAATGAACCTCTCTAAAACTATGATAATGACCAACAGCACTAAGGTACAAATGTACGTCGACAACGAACCTCTCCAATATACCGAAAAATACATCTACCTAGGCAAGCAAATAAGCTTCAGACTAAACAACTACCGGGAGATTGAGCGCAGGGCCCAGTTAACATGGAATAAGTACTGGAGCTTTAAAGAAATATGTAAAAGCAACATGCCAATCACACTGAAGACTAAGGTTATGAATTCTTGCCTTATACCATGCCTAACCTATTCTTGTCAGACATGGAAGAATAACAAAAATGTCATGAATAAAATTATAACGTGCCAACGAGGTATGGAGCGGAGTATGCTAAACATAAAAATAATAAATAAAATAAGGCATATAAAAATACGCAACATCACAAAAGCAACAGACGGTTTATAACAAGCTCTTGCATTGAAATGGAAATGGGCCGGACACATAGCACGCCTGCAAGATCAAGACAAAAAGAGGACAAAAAGAGTGACAGAACGGAGAGAGCCAACGGGCAAAAGAAAGAAAGGGAGACCTTGCAACAGATGGGAGGATGAAATTAAACGCACAGCGGGTCGAAACTGGATACAAACAGCGCAATCAAGAGAAAACTGGCTCAATTTGGAGGAGGCCTTTACCTACAGAGGGGTTCTTACAGAATAATTGCACTATAATAACGTATTCAAAAATATTTTTATAATACTGTAACTACTAACTATTAATATAATAAACTACTAATTCTTTTGATACTAACAAAACTAATTAACTTCGCAAACTAGCATTTTCTGGAGAAATAAAAGGCTTTTTTATTTTATTATTTATATATTGAAACATACTTTTTGATGTCGGTTGAAAAAAGGGATAAATTAAATGTAAGTAGAGGTCAACTCTATTTACTCACCTGTGAAAAGGTCAAATAATTTATTTTCAGACGCAGGAAATACATACATTAATACATATTGAGAGACATGAAAAAAGCAAACACATTATTTTATTGACACAGCTGGTCTTCGAATTACGTATCACGTTCCAAATCAATGCAAATATTTTACGTGCAAAATTATATAAATTTAGTACCACAATCCTCTTCCTTCTAACATCAGCCGCTAATTTATACAATTTACAAGCACAATTTACATTTAAACCTAAGATTTATGCATGAGAAGCAGTTAACTAGATCTTCAGAAAAACTGGTCTACATCAGTCATGCCTCACTTAGTCCAGATATAATGACGGGAATTGCTATTGAGGAAGCTATTATAAGAATCATCATTGTAAACATCTTTTCTTGCCATTGACGTCTTGCTAGTAGTTCTAAACGCTTAGCAATTAGTATAAGAAACTTGCCGACTGCAAATCGAGCCGTTAAAGTGCACTGCAATGCAGAATGGTGGTCTCAGACGCGGTATAATTTTAAAGGACATTTTTTTTTTTTTTTTCTCTAATTTTAATTTGTCGAAAACTCATATAATTACTATTTTAAAATAGTAATTATTCATCATTATTTTTTTTATTTTTTTTATTAATTAATTACTAGCAATACATTTCTAATTATTTATACCGCTCTACGAATACGATGAACTGTCAAAGAGGAAATAACAATATTAGATTCATTGTACTCGTACTTATTCTGATGGATATTGTACGTATAGATCTCGCCAAACTTCTTGGCCGCCCTGAAGTTGGCTACTATGGCTGTGTAGTAGTAAATCTCATACAATAATTAAAAAAATCAAAAATCCCGACTGCTTAAAAAGCAAACTAAAAAGACGTAAACAAGAAGAAAATCATGCTGTGCAGTCGGAGGATACATATTCGCGAGCTGGCGGACCAAAACCAGATGTATCCTCCGACTGCACAGCATGATTTTCTTCTTGTTTACGTCTTTTTAGTTTATTTTTTAAGCAGTCGGGATTTTTGATTTTTTTAATTAACTTTTTTTATTTACAACTTTTTAGTTATTTTTTTTTTGAATTAGGTACATTTAAACATACAAGTGTTATATATTTTTGAAATCGCCTCTTAAAATCCTTTTTTTTTTCCCACAACATGGCGCCCAAAAGCTATATTTGTATTTTCTAATTTTAATGTAGCCAGTGACACTCGCAGGATTAAGACGAATCGATTGACGTAAGAATCATCAAAATCGGCCAACGCGTTTGGTCTCTAGAACGCCACGTAGGAACAAACATACATACATACATACATAGACTGATAAACACATTACCCTCCTTCGGCAGTCGGGTAAAAACAGCACCGTTTCGTGCCTTGCGCATCGGAACGCCAAGTTCAGGCCGACCCAGATGTTTGGCGAGAGCTATACTGTTGGAGGAATACATCGTGAGAAAACCTGCGTGTCCTAGAACCAAAAATTCGAAGATATGTGACATCCACCAACCCGCACTGGGCCCGCGTGGTGGATAACGGTCCATTCCCTCTCACAGAGAGGAGGCCTGTGTCCCAGCAGTGAGAACATTAATAAGCTGATGATGTGATGTATGTGTGATACTGTTGACGTTATCCCTAAAGGTACAATTCCGTGCATGCGACCGATGCACGGAATTGTACCTTTAGTCGCATCCTATGGAGTTTTCGCCCCATATTCACCGATAGCAAGGCAAGGCAAGGCAAAGCTTGCTTCTTTTAATTAGAAACAGGAGGCTGTAGTGTTTCGAAAGGACCAAAGTAGCAGGGTAAGTTTACCATCTCACCAGCTCAAAAACTTCAAGCCTCTGCTTCGTGATCTGAAAACTTTTAACTCATCACTTCTTTCCTTCCTCAAGAACAGACGGCGTTACTCATACTCGGAAAACACATTGTTAAGGCTTCCTATCTCAAATTGTGACCTCAATGTAGTTGACCGATCAGAAAATTCAGTCACACAATTCGTTGGCACCTCTTTATACGTTATCTTCGGAATTATAATAATGCGACCTGTGCGACTTTAGCCTTATGTAAGGCTATGACAAGTTGCTCAACGCTAACCGCCGTGAATTTGATATGCGACTGATTTGGTAATAATGATCCGAGATATTTCTCAATTGAATTTGGTCTTTATTGGCTGGACTTAAGGCTTAATATATTGAAGTTGTTGGTATATCTGAACGTGTATAGTTTTGTTTATAAAACGGTAAGCATGCTTAGGACCTTTAATGCGAGCAGCGGTGTCTTGTATTGCAAATTAAATGTTAACTGCTGACCCACAACTTTTTTCGAATAAAATGTGCCAAGATGCCAACTTAAAGAATCCTACAAAAGTCAGGGGACTGGAAATCCTGCTATCTAGGAGTCTTTGACCCGAAAAGGCTTTAGCCCTGGCCATTAACGATGTCTTTGAAGCCAAACTACATACAAATGAATACGACGTTTGAAGTTAGGCAACACATATTACACAGGTAGCGTTCAAAGATGCGGTTCCAGCAAAGGAATCGTTGGTATTTTGGACTGAATATTGAAACCATGAACTTAGCATGGCAATAATGATTGTTTATAGTAAACATTCTTTAGACACTGGTTACGTAAGCTAGTAACCTATCACCAGGTATGAATATTCAATAAGGGTCCATTGTGAGCCGAGAGCTGAGGTCCAGAAAGTACCGATCGAGATCACACAACTCTACAACTCTCTTGGTTAGGCTGCGTGTAGGAAACCTAAACGGCATAATTGGAGATTCTTGTCCTTTCTGCCCCATAACAATCTATGTTTGCGAATGGACAGTAAAATCATTTTTTGTTTTTTTTTTTTTATTTACATTTTCTGTGTGTCTATGTCCAATTGAAAGAAATAAAATGACTTTGTCATCTTTGTCTACGGTCCATCTTCGCCTGCCAGTAGCATTTATCTTCTTCTATATGAACTTTTATTCTTAAATTGACCTGCGTTTGAAAGAAAGAAGAAAAAAGAAATTAAATGTATTTATTTGCCACAAAATGTCTAACACATACATTTTTCTTAATTTAAATCCTTAACAATAGTATTAGTACTTAAATTAATTATCTTAGAATAAAAGACGAATAAAAAAATAAATAATGTAAGTTGTACAGTTGACGTATAAACAAAAGAAGAATTATGGGCTAGGGTGAAACAGAAACTAGGCACATTTCAACAAGAAGGCTCCCGGGAACTCAGCATAGTGTTGTGCCATCTGGGAGTCACAGCACGACGCTGATTATCAGTGGTCACCTGGGACTTTGAGAAATATCTCACTTGATAACAAGCGATAAATGTGGTCAAAGTTCTTTTTCCAATTCTTATAAAGATGACAAATGAGAAGCACATAACCAGTCAATGTAGCGAAGCGATGCTTGTCCCTCAAGGCCTCAATCCCTGTCCAGCAGAGGATATCTTTCGGCTGAAGTGATGATTATAAGTACTTTCAAAATTAATTAAGTTAAGTAAATAAAATAAAATGTTATAGGTACAGTTCTTAATTTTTTTACCAATTAGCCACTGAAATTAATTTTGTTGGTCGTATTACTGTTACACATTATTTTCACTTAAATAACATTAGGTACGCAAAAATATAACATTTTTAATTACTTTCAACATGTAACGTTCTGTAATAAAACAGTTGTATGCATTTATTACATCGCCTCTAAATAAGTATCTATAATTAAGTGTACAACACTGTAAATTATAGAACGGACAAGTTAATAATAGGGTTAAACAAATTTTAAATATAGCTACAGAGTTATTACGTCAAGCTTTCAATTGTATTATTGGATAGTATTGGGTGCATAGTTACATACATCACACATTCCATATGTTTAAAGAGCATTTCATAAAGAATGGAGGCAGTATCAAAAGACCACCCTTACATTTACTTGTATAAGAACATTAACTAAAACAACTTAAATATTTAGCTTACTGTACCTACTAAACTATACTATTGTTACAAGATAAGGCAACGCCATCTAGTGACAAGAGGAAGAACTAGTAGTAGCTAGTAGTGCCATCTAGTATCGAATAGCGGAACTAACTTTCTCGAAAGCACGTGTCAAATTTAACTTTCCGGAATGTTTGTGCCAAATATTCTGGAAGTTCCTCGTCGCTTGATGAACAATGGGTTCGAAAGTCGAATAGCCTGAAAAGTTCTCGACGTATCTATAAATAGAACAGTATGGTTTTAGTAATAAAGTGTGACCAATTTAAGTCTGCTGATAAATAATTTATCCTCGAACCCCAGCTCGTAACACTATATTCACTATACTTATACAAAATCTTACGGACACATGACGATACCCCAGAATGTGAAGCTTTATTGAGTATTTACTCTACGTGGCAGAAGGTACCAGGGGCCAGCCATTTACAAGGTCTTGCAACGATACTTCCATGCCTTGAAATTTCACTATGGTGCTCTCTAAGATCCTCGTCTGTGACTCTTCGGTCATGTCAATCAGACTGTTTTTATCGTCGTGTAATAAAGTTCCTTTATTGAAATATGTCTGTAATATTTCAACAAACAATGAATTCGTAACAATTATAGTTCTTTTGTTCCGAACTGCTTCTGCTACGTTTACTAAAGTTTGTTTTTCTATTCTGGAATCTTGTATTGTATTGCACACGAATATTAAAACCTTTTCTTTAATTGTATTTGTCAATTCTCTACGTAATTCATTACGCTCGCTCGTTGGTAGGTTTACAATATGTTCAAGATCTAACACAACATGGTCTTTATTCTTGAAATGTTGCATCAATTTAACAACAGTCAGTATGGTGTTCTCAGCAACGATAATAGTACAGTGATGCTGCTCCTGCAAGTTCAAGGAGCTCAAAGCGTCTTCAGTGAATGTATATTTATATTGTTTTATTTTTCTCATATATGGTACACTTATTGAGCTCATATGTGGGTCCTCGATAATATAGCTTGTCGCTTTCTCAAATATTTTACTGTCTTTGGTGAGATATGGAGCCTCTTTCGGCAGCATCCACCATATCTGTATTTCATTGTGATACCTAAGCACATATTGTGACAACGCGTCAGTTTTCGATTGAAAATAGTCGCTTTGTGGAAGGATCTCTTCTATTTCGTCCTTTAATATTCTATCTACATGTTTCTCATCAGCTTGTTTAGAGTAAAAAATCAGTCTCTTTAAGAAATCTCTCGCTAAATCTTCTTCATATTCAGTAAATTCTAATAAAAGTTTAGGAAACTTTTTGACTTTAAAACTAAATTTATACTCGCACAAATTTAAGATTTTATTATTTGAACTTGTTTTATTTCTCAATTCAATTTCTTCGTTTAAACTTTCATACAGCTTTTTAGCAAGAGGTTCTAGTAATTCCGGTGTATCTGTAATCTTCATCAGTTTGGTGTTATTATCGAGCACAAATATATTTCCAATAGCTCCAGCTATACCTCCATTAAGCTGCAATAATCCATCTTCCAAAGATTCATCTATAGTAACAATTTTACTGGATTTACACTCGTCTAATAAGTTGATGATTTTTGATTTTAAATGAATAATTCTTTTATCTCTCTTTTTCGGATTGTTGCTTATTGTTAAATCTTTATTACCGAACGCAGACGGAACTTTCAGTTTGAACTCCGGAGATAATAATATTTGTTTTGCAGCTAGTTCTACTGCTTGGTACAGATTCAGTTGAGAAACATACAAATGTGGCCTGAAATATTCTGTGTATTGTTTATTAATTTCTAACGAGCCGTTATTGTATGTGATAACGGTTCCTATCAGCTTGCTCAGTTTTGTAGCATCAGTTGGCTCCGCTAAGAATTCAGCCAGTGAATTATTTATATCAGCGGATTCTATTTTACTTTTATTTAGAATTTCTTTAAAGAGTGTATCTTTGAATATTGTAAGGTGTTCTTCATAATTGTCAAAGAAGTCATGACGAAAGGAGGCGATTCGATATCCATCAGGTTGAACTTCGGAAACGTTGACTACCTTTCGCGCCAGAATGACATGATAGCGCAGCACTATCTCGTCAGTCAGCAGCATTTCAGCCTTACCGTTTTCATTTATAAACTTTGCTATTCGTTCAGCCAGGGAGATCATTTGCTCTTTCATAGCTACTTCACATAAAAAGTTTACATCCTCTTGTTGTTTGTACGGTTGCTTGGCCGTACCGCCTGTACCAATCAAATCATTCAGTATGGAGCATACACTACTATCTACTTCGGAGTCATCACTAAACTCATCTCTCGCGGTTGTGTATGAAACGAATAAACTTTCTGTTTCATCAAATGTGCCCTTAAAGAACAAGTCCTCATTACTCGGATCGAAATGTTCTCTGATTTTCAAATAACTAGTAAAGTAATTGGATAAATCGATTTTAAGCGTTTGTTTTTTGTTATCCTTATGTTTAGCTTGTATGAAGATCATCAAAGGTCTACCAAATCCTTCCACTTTCGCTTTGAAACAAATATCGTCTAATGTTCCTATGTTGTCAACATTTGAAGCTAATTGAAATTCTTTAATCCTTTCGTGATGAAGCGCTCTAAAGTATAACAAGCTAAGTAACTTCGTTTCATATAGGTGTCCGCTTATTCCTGCAGTTCCAACTCGCCTCTTAAACATGGTGCAGCTACTCGTCATTTCCGGGGGCACTTCAGTCGCAGACATGGCAGCACCAACACAGAGCAGACGTATAGCAGCGCCGCGAAACTTTATGAAGTGACTGAAGATCAGCACCTGCAAACAAAGAATTGTTACTTTTTATTTAACTATAAAAACAACTTTGGAAAAACAAGTACGTAGTGATTAAGGTCTTCAACGAGTGCAGCTAGCCCGACATAATGGAAGGCGACGGCTACGTGTAATGGCTTTCCTACGACTCGTTTACATGTTTTCAATTCTTCTTTACTTTCTACATAATTATGTTTTCTTTTCATTACTGTAAAAAAACTGCATAAAAATTTACTGAAAAGATAACAAGCTTTTTAATCGAAATTATGCAGCTTTTATTATGCAAATATGAACCAGTTTATGAATAAGTTAAACGCAGTTTGGGATTGGACTATTGGAGGCCCTTATGTACCTAAAGATGGACAAAGAAAATCATAGAGTGGATACCTAGAGATGGAAAAAAACGAGGAAGGCCGCGGAAACGTTGGGAAGATACATTTAAATAAAGATGTGGACCAGACTGGAGGAGACTAGCTAGAGATGAAAATGGAGAAAGTTGGGGGAGGCCTACGCCGCAGAGGCGACTTCCAAAAATAATTAATTCAACGTGCATGCTACTAATAATAATTTATCGCAAATAATAATTAATAATATTCAATGATGATTTTTGATTTGTTTTTTTTTTTAAAGAAAAAGAAGAACTATTTATGTTATCGTAATACTTAATAATAATTTAATAATAATTTAAGGAAATTATGTGTTAGGATATATTCATTACTATGCTTAAAATTTATATGTATTTATAGTAGAATAAAGGCTTTTTTATTTTAATTTTTATTTATTTTATTATGTACCTAAAGTATAAACGAAAGGTTATTTATACAAATTTTTCGCCGGAGTCCGTTATTTCTGTATGAATGGACTAATTATCCGAAGCGATGTGCTAAAATGCGCGAGCTCGCGTATCGCGCGTCGTTTACTCATGCATCCTACGTTCTTTCATTATCATTGTTTTCTACATAAGTCGACAATACAATTAAAAAACACCCCTTAAAAGACAGATGTAAGCCAAACGAATCTAAGCTTACCTACCTTTACGAGGCGAGGAGGATAAAAATTCGAACTCGCTTCGCTCGTTCTTGCATCTTCCTGAGAGCTCTGTTATACTGTGCAGCCCCGGGCTTAGTCCATTCATTCAATTTAGAAGTAAATCTTTTCTATCCGGGTTTTTATTCGTTACTTTATGTACTCTAGTGGACGCCACATTGAATTTAGTGTATTTTCCGAAATCCTCAATGGCGGCGTTGCCGGCTGCCGCTAGCAAAGCAAGTGTTTGCTAAACTACACTTATCAAAAATGTCTAGGGATCAAGTACATTTTGAACTATAAAATATTATCCAATTAATATTTACCAAATCTAGTCTTCCACACTGGCTTCTTACTTTAATTCCTATGTTTAAGTTAACAATCAAAAATATCTCTATATTTTTTTAAATAAGAAAAATTGCAATATTTGCAAATTATGGCCAATTAACCTAAGATAATGTCGTCAATTAAATCGCAAAAAAGGTTAAAATTTTAAGTCTGGCGACTGAGCAGGCCACGGCAGAACGTTTATGGCGGCATCGGCAAGAGTGCGTGTTACGACTCTAGCCGTGCATTAGTCGAATCGAATCACTCAACCGGTGGCGTCGCAAAGGGATGACCACGTCTGAAACAATCCTCTCCGCATAAATCTGAGCATTAAGCTTGCCCCTGATCCAAATAAGATCGGTTCTGCCACCGATCCAAATACCGGCCCAAACCACTTTTATGTGTCTCTCACTGTGACGCTATTTTTGTCCGTATGATATTGATCTACATAAATAATGACATGTATCTAGGTATTGGTACCATGAATCAACTTTAAAACAATTCCGTGGGTAACCAAATTAATTCTGAGAATCCAAATCCGTGTTTCACTGTGTGTTTTGACTTGAGTATTCTACCATAACTAAAATAGAAAAAAAAAGGTTGTACTTAAATAAAACAATATTCACAGTTTAATACTATAACATATATAGCTGTTGCCGTGCGCGTGGCCCCGTAATCCTACAACCACCGTACAAAAGAAATCCCGACCAGTAGAGTGGTGGTTGCCTGACTGGAGGCTCTAGTTTAGTCTCCACAGGATCGCCCGGTTAAGCAGTAACCAAACACTCTGATTGCACTGCGAGACGCCACACACTAGGGCATGCATTTCGAAATTTCTTAGTTTCGAAATTTCGGACCATATTTACATGTTTATTAATTTCGAAATGGATACGCCTAAATTCGAAACTGTATTTGATTTAAATATTATGTTATTTTTAATACAATTATGAAATATATTATTGAAACCAAAAGAGGGTCGTCTGAAAATTTGTCTGAATACAAATCTAAAGCAAATTAGACCGTTGAGTGAGCCATTTTGTGACCATTTGTGCTAAGGCTAACATTACAATAAAACAAAGGCTAACCATGGTGTTAAAAAAATAAAGAAGAGTGAAAGAAGCTCGGCGAATTTAAAAAAAATTGAGCTTTATAATAATGGTGGCCAGTGAGGGGAATACTTTGACAAGGTCTACAATCGTTTGCTGGGAATGCACATTTTTTTTTTGCTATCTGGGGGCAACCTTCGCCTGAACTCGCGCCTGAAATTTTGGGGGAAAAACCAGTCAGTGTGGTATTTTTACCTCTTTATTATTAAAACCTAGCCGGTGATCACCATCAGCATATCATAATATACCACATCCTTGGGGAGACTAAAGGCAGGGCCGGATCTACCATATGGCTTTTTGTGCTTCAGCCCAGGGCCCCGTGGATTCAAGGGGTCCCCAGCTAAGTCAAGTCAAAGTCAAAAATAGAAGACAAAGCGAAAAAAAAAAGAAGTATTAAGCAGATCGTAAGGTTTGCAGCCCTGCGAACACTGCGATTAATCAAACCACAATTCATTTAATTCAAGTCTACGTTCAGGTGGATTTATTTTCGATGGATCCCACTTTTGAATCCCTGTTGGTACTGCGAACTGACAGTTAAAATGTTCGGCTGCCATTACATACTTCGATACTGTTTTCAGGGAAAAGTGTACGAAAGATGTGTATCGTTAATAAAAATTAGTAGTCATATTAGCTTACATTTATTTAAGGTTTTAGAAGACTTTTTGGAAAAAAATGTATTACTCTTGGATAACTGTAGGGGACAGTCATACGACAACGCTGCTAATATGGTGGGTCGCTACAATGGTGTACAAGCATTACTAAAACATAAAATAAATCTGCGGATTATGTGCCATGTGCTGCGCATTCTCTTAACCTTAATTGGTGAAGAATCCGTGAAGGTTGGAACAGAAATCTAAAAAAAAATACGTTTTCTTTTCTGCTTCAACCCATAGATAGCAATTGTTAAATTGTGAAACAAAACTGAAATTTACGTTAAAAAGTTTTAGTCAGACAATGGGCTTGCCACTACCATGCTGTTAAAGCTTCAAAAAATAACTATGATAACATTATAACAACTTTAAGTTTCAGCGAAAATGAAGAGGAAAAAGCTGATTTCTGAAAGAGGCAAAAAAAATATTTAATAAACTGGCAAAACTCGAAACTGCAATTTAGATTATTTTTGGGAAGAAATTTCAGAAAGATTTAATTCAGTTAATAAAAAAATACAGAGCTCTGGTTTAGATTTGTGAAGGATTTAAGTTAATTGGGTCATTAAAAGATTTTATTGGCAACATAAGGCAACAATCAGATCAGAAGGTAAGAAAGTCAGATTTGCGAAGAAAGAGCCAAAAAAATTAGTACAAATATGGAAACTAACTATAGTGATATAACTAAGAAACGCATTACATATTTACATCAAAGTATTCTGATAATTACATTACACGGCGCAGAAGAGTTTAAAATAGACACGCTAAACGTTGCACTGGATAAACTGAATACGGATTTAAATCATAGAGGTCAAGTATATGAGACATGCAGCAAAAAAAAAAAATAGGATTTGCAAGACAAAAACATGCAACACATTGATTTTGATTAGAAAGCGCACGTAAGGTTATAGACTATTATCCCGATGATGTGGATGAATATTTAGTGAATGAATGCATCCAATTAAAAATTAATTTGCTTCAGTAGACAAAGTCCTACTCGTTTTGCATAGACACTTTAACTGCTATATACAATCTTAAAAATATATCACAAGCTGTGAAGCCGAGCGCTCCTTTTCCAGGATGGAATATTATAGAGAATAAATACAGAACGACGATGTCATCTATCCGTTTTGTCCATAAATGTAGATTTAACTAAGAACCTAGAATGTGAGCAGCAAATTAAACAATTTGCCAAAGGAAAATGCAGAAACGTTGCTTTATAATTTGTCAATTTATTTACGGTTGTATTTAACAAACACTAACCCCGAGTTTCTCGGATCTAAATTATCGCAGAATTAATGTGACAAATTGTAAAGCACGTGTTATCTCCTGTGATTGGCTGTTGAAAATTCATTCAACCTTTCTAATGTTATTTTAAATGGAGTATAGCTCATTTTTGGGGTTCGGTGCTTTCATTGTTTATGAACGTTAGGAATATTACCTTTTTACCCGACTGCCGAAGGAGGGTAATGTGTTTATCAGTCTATGTATGTATGTATGTATGTATGTATGTATGTTTGTTCCTATGTGGCGTTCCAGAGACCTAACGCGTTGGCCGATTTTTAACGCGTTGGAAAATAGAAAAATGGCGGCTTTTGGGCGCCATATTGTGGGGGGCCAATTTTATTTTTCTTCCAAACCCATCGTGTGGGGTATCAAAATAAAGGGTTTCAAGAGATGATTTCAAAAATATATAACACTTACATATTTAAATGTATCTAATTCGAAAAAAATTTTAACTAAAAAGTTATAAATAAAAAAGTTAATTAAAAAATCAAATACCCGACTGCTTAAAAAGCGAACTAAAAAGACGTAAACAAGAAGAAAATCATGCTGTGCAGTCGGAGGATACATCTGGTTTTGGTCAGCCAGCTCGCGAATATGTATCCTCCGACTGCACAGCATGATTTTCTTCTTGTTTACGTCTTTTTAGTTCGCTTTTTAAGCAGTCGGGTATTTTGATTTTTTAATTAACTTTTTTTATTTTGGTGAATGTAGCGCTCTGTGCGCGAGTCAGACTCTTGGGCGTTTTTCATTCATCGCCTATGAAATAATGAATGCGAGGTGTGTTCATCACATCATCATCAGCCTATTAATGTTCCCACTGCTGGGACACAGGCCTCCTCTCTGTGAGAGGGAATGGGCCGTTATTCACCACGCGGGCCCAGTGCGGGTTGGTGGATGTCACATGTCTTCGAATGTTTGGTTCTAGGTCATGCCGGTTTCCTCACGATGTTTTCCTTCACCGTTTTGAGAGCAGTGGTGATGAAATAGTTAACACAAAGTAAACCGCCTGCCTGGGCTCGAACCCACGACCTACAACTTGTAAGTCGCGGCCGATACCACTGGGCCACCACTGCTCTCACGGTGTGTTCATTGCAACTTGCAAATAATGCATCCTGTATAAACATTCTCTTTATTCATAATTTCTGTTTAATAAATATATTAGAGTCTGTCAAGCGAGTCGTGTCCCATGAAAACGCGGCAAAGTCAAAAATCTGGGTTAGTCCCACATTACCCCGATCCCAGTTGACCCCGTCCCGCTAGACCCCGATTTATTTTTCTATAGGAATTCAATCAAAAGTCCATTTAGCTTAAAAGTAACGTCAGCAGATAATATGTTAAATAAAATTTTATTATTTATTAAAATTATAATACTAGTTTTAAGGATCAGGAAAAAATTATAAAGTCTTGCTTGGTTAAGGTAAATATTATAATTAGAAAATACAATATAGAGTCTCCTAGAGCAATCACAGCTTTAACTATTATCACAATAGTTCCTTTTACAATACAAAAATCATAATACCTACTCTACATGGAACATTAACATAATTTAAAAAATACGCACGAACAGTCTCACTTTCAGGAAACATTTTTTATAATGTAGCATAGTAAAGAGTCTAGTCTAAAATAATATTTTAACATGCAAAATCAGTTTCACTTTTACTATTTGTTTTACAATACAGATAAAGATGCAAAATTCAACTATAAAAATAGTCAACATTAAAAATAAAAGTTAAAAATAATAAAATCTTTACATTTAAATCAGTCTTTTCAAAATACATACAAAACAAACAATATTTTTAAAATCGTTATAAAAATTGGATCATAATTGATGGCCCTTCACTTAATTGGCTAACTGTTACAAGCACTTATTTTTTTTTAAATCTGGTACATATTGTGGTACATGTTTAAATTGAGTATTTACAAAGTCACCTTCAGTGTCCAATTTCACTGCACCACCACAACTTATTTTTTTTTATTACTGCAGGTCCAAACACTCGAATTTTTATTATGTCTATGTAAGACATAGGCATGTCCGGCATATAATAAACACTTTCCCCCAGATTAGTTTTTCATAAATTCGTAATTGCTCTCGCGCAAGGGCAAGGTAGATGAATCTGCTTCCGACATGTTTAAGTGACACACTGAACTTTCTTATCAGTTGCAAATAGCATTAGCAATAAGTAAGTATTCGTAAAAGAGATAAAATCACAATTATATTGCAAGTGAAAAAGAGACTGTTTTGTATTGAGTTTTTTACTTAGTTTATATTTTTGATACATTTTATTCATTGTCTTTATTGAAACTATGATTCGACATTGTACAAAATTTCAAATAAACTACTTTTTGGTCTTATGTATTTCAAAAACGATGAAATAGATCGGGGTAATGTGGGACTAACCCAACCGATTCACCCAATAAAAAGTTCTGAGGTAACACACATAAAAAATAAACCGGCCAAGTGCGTGTCGGGCCACGCGCAGTAATAGGGTTCCGAAGTTGCATAAAAATGCGGACTAAAAAGAGGGTTTTGTTGTTGTTACATGAACATTAGAACGGTTTCAGCGGCTCACAAAATCTAAAAACGGGTCCACATATGTGATGTTTTTTTTTAATCTATATTCTCGCGTTTGACCACTATCTCGCCTGATGGTAAGCGATGATGTGGTCTACGGTGAAGCACGCTTGCCTAGATGTAATCTATTCACTCTTGACTTAAACTAAATAAGGACTAACTGGTAACTGAAGAAGGAGTTATAAAATCAAACTTCGCAACTGAAGTTAGAAAAATATTATCTATTTGAGTGCCGCGGGTGTGAATTGCGAAAGAAGCCGATACGAGCGCGCGTTAGAGCCACGGGGAATGGTATAGTTCGTTCCTGGATCCTTGCGTGCACGCTCCTTGTTTATTTCTCTTTCGGAATTAGAAAAAAATCGTATGTATTCACCTCTAATCTCCTCTAATACCGCAGACTATTACTCGTAAACTTGTAAAGCCTGTTATGATTTCATTTTTGCATATTTTTACATGGTCCGCATTATATTTACTCTGTTTTACACAGCTATCGACTTTATTTAAGTAATTTTTCAATGGCATTTGTACAAAATTTTTACTGTTCCAAGTACATTTTATAAGTTGGTCGACTATTTCTCGTAAACTTGTAAAGCCTTGTTATCCGTGATAATTTTCCTTTTAATTTCGTTATATTTACTACTGCCGTGATTTTTTTCACATAACCAAGAGCAACCATTTCGCTGGCAGGGGGGGGGGACACTTGACTCTAACATAAATTTGCAACTTAAAGCTTAATTTTACGCAAACGATTCTCTGAATTGAAAAATGGTTTTAACAAACCCATAATATTTTTAAGTGGCCTATCCAACGATACCCCACACCATGGCATAGATATGAAAAAAAAAGTACATCCCCACTTTACGTCTATTGGAGGTACCCGAAAAAAAAAATTTTTTCTTGATTTTATGTTACCACTTTGTCAGAATTATTAATATGTATATACATGCCAAATAATAGCTTTCTAGTACTTAGATTATCTGAGCTAAGCTACGGACGGACAGACGGACAGAGCGAAACTATAAGGGTTCCTTGTTGACTTCGGAGCCCTAAAAATACAGTCGAATTGAAAACCTTCTCCTTTTTGCGAAGTCGATTTAAAAAAAACTAATTTTATATGTTTCAATGTCAATCTTGATTTTAATAAACCATGATTGTACATTTTGCATGCCTTACGGTCGAATCACTTGAAACATGTCATTGTAACAGTGTTTTCTGCAAAAATAAATAATTTGATTAGATTTGGTTTGAAAGTTTATAGCGTACATTATTATATCTGTGTTGAAACTTGTAAGATTTTTGAATTTGCCGCCTTTTTCATGGGACCCGACCATAGACATAATAAATAGTATGGACTGAAAATACCTACAAAAAAACGTGCCTACCTAAACTTTAAAATGGCACTTAAAATGGCTGCCGATGCTATGGTAGTGTCAATCACGGAACACACACACATTAATAATACAAAAAGTAAACAACCATTTGACAGCAGGACTACCACGAACACAACCACAAAATTCGTCACATAATATGGCGAATAAGGCACGTACCTACAACTGTCACTACGTCATAACAAAATGTTGCCATAATGAGCAACAACTGAAATATTGTGGTCTCTTTTGTCAAATACGATTACTACATTAGAAATAATGAAACAAAACGATGTTTTACATTCTGTATCGTATTTCACTAATATTTGTATAAGCTAATGTATTTATAGAACATCGCGGCGCCTACGTATTTTTCCTAGCTCAATGGACCCGACTCGCTTGATAGACTCTATTCTCTACAGATAATAATAAATAAATAAATTAAATTTATTTGATAACTAAAAACTATTGTCTCACTATACATAATATTATATATATTTCACTACGCTTACTTTATTTTAAAAGTCTTTTCCTTCCTGCGACACAATAGGTATATCGAAAACATCGATGTTTAGACTGATATATCGTTAAACATCGATACAATATTTCGATTAATTATATCGGAATTAATATCGATATTTTTTGTACATGAACATCACTACGCAGTGCTACACCAGATCGACTCAAGGTCAAAGCGTTACCAGCGACTAGCGAACCGTACATTATACATACCTTATCAATATCACAGGCAGTGTTGCCAACTCAGTGGATTTTCCACTAAAACTGGTGGTTTCGACTTCTCTTTTAGTGGCGAAATATTGCTTTTAGTGGCTAGTGGATTCTTTTAGTGGCTTTGATTGCTTCAGTTAGTGGTGGTACGCCATTGAACCACTAGTACGATTCACAAAAAACTCTAGTAATTGTTTGCAGTGTAGGCGACACAACAGAACTAAGGTAGTGATTTTCGGGGATGCCCCGAAATTAGTTTTTCAATTTCTTGAATAATTTTGATTATGGACTTTATTTGTATGACTACTGGCTCAAGTTTGATTTGATTTCAAGGATTTGTGTATATTCTCTGGTTTGTTTATGTTGTTCCCTATGCGTGCACAAATACAACGGATGGACAATACAGTACAGTTCGAGTCGGTATCGGTAAAGCTTACGTAAGAAGTTGAAACTATTTCCACTAATTTTGTGAAACTAATAGGTATGCCAAAACCACAGTATACCTAAAAGTTCCGTGATTGTTGGTTAGGTAAAACAGAATTAAAGGAATGGTTACAAGTGGTGCAAAGCACTGCTGGCCCAGTAGCTAAGTGCAAATTAGGTGGTTCAAATTTAAGAAAACATTACGGAGATTTTGTTGTTTTGGATTAGTGGTTTTCTGGTGGTTTGAGAGACCTTTAACTTTAGTGGTTTTCTGGTGGGTCACGAAGCCACATTTGGTGGGTTTGTAAAAATAAAGTTGGTAACACTGATTCACAGGCGTTCACAAACACAATGCTTATCTGCAGCGTTACCGGGTGTGGCTTCGATTAGAGCGCTATTTACGTACAAACTATCAAAGATATTTTTACATACCTTTCAATGCTCGAGATTTGATTGCACTAACACCAGTCCCTGTATTCGGTGCTGTAGGAATCTGCTGCAGTCTGTTCAGTGCAGATACAAGTTGCTCGACGCAATAACAAAATCCTCAAGTTGTTTGTAAGGGTGACACAATGTAACTAGAGTCGTCAGAGTCAGAGTGTGTAACTTACAGTAAATCGAAATTCTATCACTCGATACTAATTCTATTCATATTCGATACTTTTTAACGATGGTCCTGTCAACTCAACACTGAAGCGTTACCGGTGCAGGTTTATTTTTAATAATAGGTAATTCATAATGTATTTGTTTGTTCATCATGTAATGTTATATGAAAAAAAGTTGAAATTTGTAAACTAGTGCAAAATGTTCCGAAAAAAAAATCTAGTATAAAATCGAGTATCAATTTTGATTCGAATGTTGTTACTAATCTAGACTCTACCAACGTCTAACTCTAACTGCGTGTTGGGCTTGGGCGTGGCGGCGCGACGGCGGCGTCGTCGTGGGTGCGTCACGAATCTTATCAAAATAAACGAGTACATATTGTGAGTATTCGACATTGAATTAATCTCAACCGACTAGAAATAATACTTGATCCTTGTGTTCTGTAACTTTATCCTTTGCTGGACGGACTCCACAGTCCACAACCTTCCGTCCCTCTGGCCAGTGTTGTGACTAGTGTTTTATTAAGTGAACTCGACATTGATATATTAAAAAAACTGTATCAAAGGAATTCGATCGCACCGTGAGAGACGCAAAAATAAGGTATGTTGTCCTCATATCTTGGAATCCCAATTGACGTACTTCTATTTATAATTTAATCAATTACCAGTATATTTAACAAATATGTAAATAATTACAAATTCAAAATTATTTGGTTGTGGCAGATATTTACGTCTACGTACCAACCTAGTATTATTTTATTTTATTATCTCGCAGATGTTGTGAAAAGTAGAGTATTCTCCTCGAGGCAAGGTTGTCTTAGTATTAGGTGACTTGAATCACTCGCAGCACTCAGGCTTGGCCAGTCTGACCCTGACTAGTATATAGTTATCTGTGGTCTGACCTATCGCTTCGATCAGTTAACTCCGTTGACTCTCAACTTGAAAAATAAAATTGTGGATAAAGCCTATAGTAATTTGTATATGGTGCGTTGATTGAATTTAAATTGAGCGTTTCCCGTGGGTCACCACGTCATTGGCTACCACGGATAACACTAGCAAGTCGTGTGGAGTACCACGGTGTATGTATTCTGCTTTGCAGTCTTCTCTTTCGGACATATCAGTCACAGATATTGTACTCGTTGTTTTCAGGTGCAGGTAGCCGGACTACGTTTGGAGCCACTGTGTGCTCCGCGTGACTGAGTACCGCCTGCCTCTGTGCCGGTGCTGTGTGCGAGTGAAGTGCACCCGTGACTGACAAGCAATCATGTACATGAGGCGTGCAGGCACATCAGGCATAAGCGGACAGCTCTATGAGTCCAAGCTGATTAGCCTGTTGTATTTTAGAGCGTTTCATGACCATACTATTGAAGATTTTCAAATAGCGGCAAATGTAAATAACATAGGGCAATTCGATGACATTTGCTTTAAAGTTAAAGCGAAAGAGTTTGATAAACCTATCGCGGTATTCCTACAGGCTAAGCATAGAGTAAAAGACAAAATAACATTCGGAAGAAACAATTTGGCAGAATTCTTCTATAGTTATTGCAAAATCAGAGGACAATTTGATCCGAGTAATAAGGACTCGTTTTTCAATGGTACATTCGATGACACAGAATGTATTTTCGTAATTTACACAAACGCGACTATTGACCCTATGATGACTATTAAACACTCGGTAGGAAGCGGCTTTACAACCAAACTATATAATCTAATTGGTACTGGAGGTACGGTCAAGCAACCTTGCAAAACCGAAGAGAGTATAGATTATCTGTGTAAAGTGACTATGAAGGAACAAATAACCACGCTAGCTTACCGAATAGCAAAGTTTATAATGATTGATAACGGCAATGGTCATAATATGCTGCTGACTGACGAGATTGTGCAACGCTTTCACGTCATACTGGCGCGACATGTATTCGACGTTTCCGAAATTCAACCTGAGGGATATCGATTCGCCTCCTTTCGTCACGACTTCTTTGACACCCATGAAGAATACCTCACGATATTCAAAAATGCACTCTTTAAAGAAATTATAAAAATAAAAAAAATACCACATTTGGAACAGGATTATGTTTCTCAACTGACTGTGTACCAAGCAGAAGAACTGGCTGCAAAACAAAGATTATTATCGCCGGAGTTTAAATTGAGAGTACCGACTGCTTTCGGTAATAAAGATTTAACAATTAGCAACAATCTGAAAAAGAGAGATAAAAGAATTATTTATATAGCATCAAAAATAATCAACTTATTAGATGAGTGTAAAGCCAGTAAAATAGTTACTATTGACGAATCTTTGGAAGATGGAATCCTGCAGCTTAATGGAGGTATAGCTAGCGCCATCGGAAATATATTTGTGCTTGATGATAACACCAAATTCATGAAGATTACAGATAACTCGGAAGAACTGGGACCGCTTGCAAATATGCTGTATATAAAATTAAATAGTGGAATTCATAATTTACATGAATACAAATTCTATTTTAAAGGTAACAAATTTCCAAAGATGTCATTCGACTGTAACAACTATGAAGAGAATTTGGTGACAGATTTCCTGAACAGATTACTGTTTTACTCCCACCAAGCTGATGAGTACCACGTGGAGAGAATTTTAAAAAATGAAATAGAATATTACCAAAGTAATCAACCAAACTACTTTCAAGCTAAAACTGACGCAATATTTTCAAACTTTCATGATACGATACAGAAATGGTGGATGCAATCAGGAGACGCATCGTATCTAACACGAGAATCCAACTTATTTCAGGCATCTATTAACAACATTATTAAAGACCCGCTGATGAGTTCCATAAACTTAACATATATGAGCAAAATTAATCAGTATAATTACACATTCACTGAAGACGCAGTGAGCTCCATGAACTTGCCGTATCATTCGAGTATTATCATTACAGAGAACAGCATACTGACTGTTGTTAAATTGTTGCAGTATTTGAAGAACAAAGACCATGTTGTGTTGGATTTTGAATATATTGCTCATCTACCAACAAATGATCGTAACGGATTATTTTCAGAGTTGAGGTATACAGACGAAAAAAAAGTTCTAATTTTAGTTTATGATAAAACAATTTCCAATCATGATATGAAACATTTGGAAATGATTGCACGAGCAGTTCGATGGAATCAAATTATTGTTGTTACGAACCAAAAGTCATTTGAAATAATACGTATATATTTCCCAGAAATAAATATAGTAATACAAGACAAAAAACTTAGTCTGATTGACCTGAGTGTAGAATCACAGATGAGGATAATTGAGAACGCCTCGGCGATGTTTCCAGGTGTGGAGATAAAACTGGACCTTCTTTTGAAGGGCTGGTCTAACACTGGCTCTAGGTAAGTCGAGATGGTGCTGACTAAATAAAAGCTAAGTTAATTTCATGTGTGACATGTGCAATTATGCACTTATATGGCTTTGGTATATGAGTTGTAGAATCTACGGGAGTTTTTTTTTTTCTTATCTCTAATCCCGTCCAACGAAATTGGCGCCTATTATTTGCAAATATGTGTTTGCAAATAATATGCGTAAACTGCTAGAGGCATAAAAGAGGAATTATTCCTCTTTAATGCCTGTAGCAGTTTTATTCTTCATACTAAAGTTCTTCTTGCACTCATCTTCTTGTATACTGTGGGTGTTCATTTGACTAACTACGGGCATTTTTAATTTCTTATCACAGTAAAGTAAAAAACATAGAAAAATATTAAAGAAATATCAAAATACTAAAGGTGCTAGTTATCACAGATGTTGTGCAAACAGTGCTATTTCACAAGGATTTTTTATTTTTTTTATTTTATGATATTGTCACGTAACAAAGATGATTAAAACATGAGTGTTAGTTTATAATAGTATCACACGAATATTTTAATACCTAATATTACGCAGTTTCATACTCTACTTAATACAATCTCATCAAAAACCTCAAATAGGTACACAGTTTAAAATATCGTTAATATGGCACCAAAAGCCCTTTTTATATAGGTTGCCACTAATAATGTATCATCATGAATATAAAGAGAAAAGAGGAAAAAATGTTTTGGTTGTTTGTACCGAATAGGCTCCGAAACTAATGGACCGATTTAAAAAATTCTTTCACCAATAGAAAGCTATATTATTCCTGAGTGACATAGGCTATTTTTAATCCCGAAAGCGGGCCCTGTGGGGTGGTCCACGGGAGCGAAGCCGCGGGGAACAGCTAGTTATGAATAAGGTCTATCAACAGAGACTCTTTACACTTCTAGACAGAACATTCAACGCAATTTCAATATCAGTTTTCACTTTCACACTAACAGATAACGTCATAAACAAAAAGAGATAGATATACTTTTGTCCTTTGAGGCCTCTGTCCCAGCAGTGGGAATGTTAAAAGGCTGACGATGATCATGATGATACTTTTGTCTATGCCATCTTTTGTATCAGTGTGGCCGAGTATGCTATAATAACAGTATTTCGTTTAACTTTACTATATGAGAGTAGATAAAATAATTATGTTACGGAATGCACCTGTCCCGGTGTCTGTAATAAAATCTTGCAAGTTAAATTTGACTCACTTCCAGTTGTTCGATTGAGCTGAAAAAAACCGGATAATAATGCGGACTAAGCGGTTTTTTTGTTGTTACATGAACATTAAAACGGTTTCAGCGGCACACAATGTCTAAAAACGGGCCCACATAGAATGATGTTATTTTTTTTACCTATATGCTCGCGTTTGAGCGCTATTGAAATACTTCTGCACTAACACAAAATAGACTCCCCCGCGCGCATGCGCCGTATGGACTACGGACCGGTACTGCCAACGATTCCGGCCACTCCAATGCGTTATTCGAGCTTAAACATTATTATTTTGAAAGGATGTTATGATTTTATTTTTGTATATTTTTACATAGTTCATAAGCATATATTTACTATCTGTTTTACACAGCTAACAATGTTATTTAAGTAATTTTTCAATGGCATTTGTACAAAAATTTTACTATGTCAAGTAGATTTTATAAGTTAGTCGGTTATTACTCATAAACTTGTAAAGCCTGTTATGATTTTATTTTTGTATATTTTTACATGGTCCATAAACATATATTTACTCTATTTTACACAGCTAACATCGTTATTTATGTAATTTCTCAATGGCATTTGTACAATTTTTTTTCTGTCCCAAGTACATTTTATAAGTTGGTCTACTATTACTCGTACAGCCTACTTATCTGTGATAGTTTTCCTTTTAATTTCGTTATAATTACTACTGCCATGAATTTTTTCACATAGCCAAGAGCAACCATTTCGCTGGCAGGGGGGGGGAACACTTGACTCTAACATAAATTTGCAATGCAAGCTTTAAACTTTTATTTAAAGCTTAATTTTACGCAAACGGATCTCTGAATCGAAAAATGGTTTTAACAAGCCCATAATATTTTTGAATGGCCTATCCAACCATACCCCACACCATGGGATAGTAGAGAAAAAATAAAACATCCCCACTTTACGTCTATAGGTGGAATAACAAGAAAAAATATTTTTTAATGATTTTGTTTTACCACTTTGTCGTAATTATTAATATGTATATCCCTGCCAAATTATAGCTTCCTAGTACTTAGATTCTCTGAGCTAAGCTGCGGACGGGCAGACGGACAGAGCGAAACTATAAGGGTTCCCTGTTGACTTCAGAACCCTAAAAACTTGTTCTAAAACACCAATGCGACCAAAGCGATATAACGCACGCTTAGTATAAAGTGACCTAACATAAAAAATGCAATTTGTTGGCAGTGACCACAAATGTCTTTAAAAACCGGCCAAGTGCGAGTTGGACTCGCGCACGAAGGGTTCCGTACCATTATCGCGATAATTTTTTTTCTGTTTTTAGTATTTGTTGTTATAGCGGCAACAGAAATACATCATCTGTGAAAATTTCAACTGTCTAATCATCACGGTTCATGAGATACAGCCTGGTGACAGACAGACAGACAGACAGACAGACAGACGGACCGCGGAGTCTCAGTAATAGGGTCCCGTTTTTACCCTTTGGGTACGGAACCCTAAAAAATAATACTAAAGTGACCGATGTATAAGCTGTTCCTTTCTTACTCTAATTTGGGATATTTTCGCCACAGGGTTTTAGTATACTTTTTAAGGTCAGTTTATAGCAAAATCAGAAGTTACAGGAATTTGAATTCGGTCACTTTAATACTAAGGGTGCGATAAGTCACACTTGAAATTTAATTAAAAAAACTTGTTCTAAAACAAAATCTTTTTAGTATAAATCTTGATTCATGGCTAATTATTATAGGCTTTCCTGTGTAACTGCCCCTCTTGCGCGGCAACTGTCTGATGTCGACGGCGCGAGCACGTCGCAGGAGAGGTCGGCGGCTGCAGAAACTGAGCCAGGAACACCGTTTCTGTCTCGTTCTCTGGAACCAGAAGGGCCTTTGTCTCGTCAAACTGGTACGCATACATATGACCTTTATATGTTTTAGCAACGAATCTTTGTAAAGCAAACGTTTAGTATACCTAAATATATTGTTTTAAATATATATCTTTTACCAACAGGGGAGGAAGAGAATAATGTTCCGGGCATGAGCAGTGATCCTCTGTCGGCACCCTGGTCAGCGACGTGACCACTACCAGCGGGCACCTACCCAGCCTTTTTTTTTTTTTTTTTTTTATGTTTGGGATATCATTCAATGACTTCTGCCGCTCTGGTGAAGCGGCAGGGTGTGTCAGACTTTTACTGAATAAAACCCAACCGTGATCCTTCAGTTGTCCTGTCCTTAAATTCAAATTTATATGATTACTATACGTTTAAAATCAAATTTATCCTCGATCCAGACAAGCATCGGCCCTAGCGGACCCCGTCATGCTCAGCCTACAGTCAGAGCTTTCAAACCGTTCATTCATTTCAACGAATACATATCTCTATTGTAATAATGCTTTTCCTGCAGCATATAATTAGCATTTTTTCCATTATGCGCCAGTACATTTTTAACCGACTTCAAAAAAAGATGGAGTGCCTCAATTCGTCGAATATTTTTTTGATGTTATATATTATATTAATATAGTTTGTTTCCTCGTCATTAGAGAATGTTAGCTGCATGAGCATATTGAGCATGTTTCGTGGCTCTAGTTTTCCAGCTTAGTTTGTTAACTTCTTCTGAATGATCTTATCACTCTTGGCCTCAATCTGAATACCTCTCTGAATCCAGACTCGGAATTCATATTATTATTTAAGAAAGCCCGGCAATGCATACAATTACATTATTCCCCACACACATTCTGATTTTTTCAGATTATGATTTACTCTTTGCTGGAATTCAAATTATGAATTCCGATTCGGAAAAATAAAAAGATATAGCGTGGTTGGTAATACAAATAATTTTATTGCCTGAGCCGAGAAACACGAGACTACTAATTTATCTGATTTTTTAAGATATGTGTGAGGCAGCTTGCCGGAATTCAGATTATGAATTCCAACTCTGAATTCAGTGAGGCATTCAGTATGTGTGAGTCCAGACTAAGAAGTCCGATGACGTTTCTCGTTTTACATGCCGCGATAACTTTATTAAGAAACTAGTTGTTCTCCGTGGCTTCGCTCCCGTCAGCTGGCTACCTACCTACCTACTTATCCTACCAACCTACCCTACCTCCCTACCTACTCTACCTACCTACCTATCTATTTCTTTTTTGTTTTTAAACCTTCCCTGTATTCTAGCGAACAAAACAAAAAAAATAATTATTCAAATCGGTCCAGCCGTTTTTGAGTTTTAGCGAGACTAACGAACAGCAATTGTTTTTTATATATATATAAGAGAAGATTGAAAAATCTAATTGGTAATCCTAATTAAATTCCATGTTACCCATACACTATAATTATGACTATAACAACGAGTATCATTCGTAAGCATCAAGTTTAATTATTAATAAGTATGTTATAGCTGTCAAATCCGACTTATTTGATTGTCACGACTATAGTATTATTATTAGATAAAAAATACTAACAGACTAACTGCCACACTCAGAGACGTTTAACGTTTATTTAAGTCGTTCCTTAGTGAATATTTAAAAAAGTACACTCTCACTGCCACACTCAGAGACGTTTAACGTTTACTTAAGTCGTTCCTTAGTGAAGATTTAAAAAAGTACACTCTCAGAGACAGTTAACGGTTCCTTAACGTCCCTTAATGACAATTAAAGTTAAGTATAGCAAAACCCTTACTTAACTGTTTAACGATTGATTTTGACATTTACGTTTGAGATTATATTCTTATTTTTAATAGAGAATTCGTTTTTATGGTGCGTATCTTTAGATGAAAGGTTTTCCTTGATAAATAAAATAAAATAAAAATTATTATAAATTAAATAAAAAATATTATAAATAAAATAAAAATTATTATAAATTAAATTAAATAAAAATTATTATAAATAAAATAAAATAAAAATTATTATAAATTAAATAAATAAAAAAAAAAATTCGAAATGTTTTTTCTTTATATGAAATTCTTAACCGACCCCAAGCAACATGGGTCAAGGGCAGAAAGATGAATTCTATAGGTAATAAATGAAAATCCATCAATTAATCAAAATATAATACTATTATTTTAAACCACAAAAAGAAACAATAGATTTCTAATAATATATTATGATAAATATGTAACTAAAATTTAAAACACGAAATTTTATTTTTGTCGTGTGAAACAATTTATAACCTTGACACTTTATAACATTGACAGTTAGCTATAAATGATATCAGAAAAACAAAACCTCGAAAAACCCGACTGCTTGAAAAGCAAACTAAAAAGACGTAAACAAGGAGAAAATCATGCTGTGCAGTCGGAGGATACATATTCGCGAGCTGGCAGACCAAAACCAGTCGGATTTTTGGATTTATTGAATTAACTTTTTTTATTTACATCTTTTTAGTTATTGTTTTTTTTGATTTAGGTACATTTAAACATATAAGTGATATATCTTTTTTAAACCACCTGTTAAAACCCTTTATTTTGATACCCCACACGACGGGATTGGAAGAAAAAAAATGTGGTCCGCTACAATATGGCGCCGAACATCGGCCATTTACCTATTTTAAATTTTTTATGTAGCCAGTGACAATCGCAGGGTTAAGACGAATCGATTGACGTAAGAACGATCAAAATCGACTAAAACGCGTTTGGTCTCTAGAACGCTACATAGGAACAAACATTATATATATGCATAGACTGATAAACACATTACCCTCCTTCGGCAGTCGGGTAAAATGGGTCCGGTTGCTTTATTTATATGAAAACAGCTGTATCGCTTTGTATTTTATTAAAAACCGGCCAAGTGCGAGTCGGATTCGCACACGAAGGGTTCCGTACCATTATCGCAAAACACTGCATAAAAATCACGTTTGTTGTATGGGAGCCCCCCTTAATTTATTTTATTTTAATTTATTAATTATTATTTTTTGAAGTAAATATGCAACTGAACATTCTGTGAATATTTCAAGCGTCTACCTGTTGCCGTTATTAATATCAAGCAAAAAACGGCAAAAATATCACGTTTGTTGTATGGGAGCCCCCCTTTTTATATTTACTTTATACTGTTTTTAGTATTTGTTGTTATAGCGGCAACAGAAATACATCATCTGTGAAAATTTCAACTGTCTAGCTATCACGGTTCATGAGATACAGCCTGGAGACAGACGGACAGACAGACAGACGGATCGCGAAGTCTTAGTAATAGGGTCCCGTTTTTACCCTTTGGGTACGGAACCCTAAAAACGATCAGTAAAAGAACTTATTTTCATTTATATTACTTATTTACATGCTTTCAATGTGTATACATAACCCTACGGATACTTAAAATTGTCATTAACTAATGAACCCTTAAAATATGTCTCTGGGATGTTTCGTTAATTAACGGATTTAATGATACTTAGTTAAGTACACATTAGGACTAATTTAATGAACCTTTCTGAGTGTGGCAGTCAGAGACAGTTAACGGTTCCTTAACGTCCCTTAATGACAATTAAAGTTAACCATAGCAAAACCCTTACTTAACTGTTTAACGATTGATTTTGACATGTACGTTTGAGATTATATTCTTATTTTTAATAGAGAATTCGTTTTTATGGTGCGTATCTTTAGATGAAAGGTTTTCCTTGATAAATAAAATAAAATAAAAATTATTATAAACTAAATAAAATAAAAATTATTATAAATTAAATAAAATAAAAATTATTATAAATTAAATAAAATAAAAAATATTATAAATAAAATAAAAATTATTGTAAATAAAATAAAAATTATTATAAATTAAATAAAAAATCAAAATAAAATATCTTTGGTTGAAATGTTTTTTCTTTATATGAAATTCTTAACCGACCCCAAGCAACATGGGTCAAGGGCAGAAAGATGAATTATATAGGTAATAAATGAAAATCCATAAATTAATCAAATTATAATACTATTATTTTAAACCACTAAAAGAAACAATAGATTTCTAATAATATATTATGATAAATATGTAATTAAAATTTACAACACGAAATTTTATTTTTGCCGGGTGAAACAATTTATAACCTTGACACTTTATAACATTGATAGTTAGCTATAAATGATACCAGAAAAACAAAACCTCGAAAAACCCGACTGCTTGAAAAGCAAACTAAAAAGACGTAAACAAGGAGAAAATCATGCTGTGCAGTCGGATGCGGAGGATACATATTCGCAAGCTGGCAGACCAAAACCAGTCGGATTTTTGGATTTATTGAATTAACTTTTTTTATTTACATCTTTTTAGTTATTGTTTTTTTCGATTTAGGTACATTTAAACATATAAGTGATATATCTTTTTTAAATCACCTGTTAAAACCCTTTATTTTGTTACCCCACACGACGGGATAAGAAGAAAAAAATATTTGCTCCGCTACAATATGGCGCCGAACATCGGCCATTTACCTATTTTAAATTTTTTATGTAGCCAGTGACAATCGCAGGGTTAAGACGAATCGATTGACGTAAGAACGATCAAAATCGACCAACGCGTTTGGTCTCTAGAACGCCACATAGGAACAAACATACAAATATGCATAGACTGATAAACACATTACCCTCCTTCGGCAGTCGGGTAAAACGGGTCCGGTTGCTTTATTTATATGAAAACAGCTGTATCGCTCTGTCTTTTATTAAAAACGATCAGTAAAAGAACTTATTTTCATTTATATTACTTATTTACATGCTTTCAATGTGTATACATAACCCTACGGATACTTAAAATTGTCATTAACTAATGAACCCTTAAATTATGTCTCTGGGATGTATCGTTAATTAACGGATTTAATGATACTTAGTTAAGTACACATTAGGGCTAATTTAATGAATCTTTCTGAGTGTGGCAGTAAGGTAAGGTATTGTTTTTGAATTTTAATTCATTTTTATAGCGTATAAAACTAGAAATACCTATATCAAAACAATTATATTAGACTAATAGCTAAATAGTAATATCGATAGTTAAAATAAAACATCTTACTAAAGTAATACTGTTTTTTTTTGTACCCTTAATGTTCATCATCATCATCATTTCAGCCGAAAGATATCCATTGCTGAACTTACCTAACTACCTTGATTGACAATAATTGCGCAATAAAATGGAAAGCCTAAGGGTACTAGTATACAATTTTATTGCGCAATAAAAAATACTGAATAATATTGTACTACAAGACGGAAGACGTAGCCACGTAGCGTTGGAAGACCTCCCTCTAGGAGGAGTGATGACCTGGTCAACGCCATGGGAATGCGAAACGCACAGGACCGATCAGTGTGGTGGCTCTTGGGGAAGGCCTATGCCCAGCAGTGGACGTCTTTCGGCTGAAATGATGATAATGACTGTACTACACGGTCAAAATAACTGTGCATCTCGCTGGAATGCAACCCCACGCCCGCCTACCCTCGCGGTGCCCCGCGCTCGTCTCGGTCGCCAGTAGCGAGAGTCGAAGCGTCAGAGTGACGTAATAGCGCCAGATGCACAGTTATTTATTTTAACCGAACAGTAGGACACAACTGTGGGTTTTAGGCGTCCAACTGCGACTTTCTTCTAATGATAACTAAGTATGTGTACTTAGTTTTCAATTATCATTAGAAGAACCTAATGAACAGGGGCGGCCTTTGCCGCTGCGAGGCTCCGGGCGGGCGGCAGGTAATTGCGAGGCCTTTGTCCTTTTTACAATGTATGAGATATACGAGAAATGGAAAACTTGGCACTTATTGTTTTTATTATTAACTGTCGTCTGCCAGCGGCTTTGCCCGCAGGAATGTCAAAAATTAGCCCAAGAGAACATATTCCTTGTATCCTATATACTATTCCAAACTGAAATCCATATCTGTGCCAAATTCCTTCCAGATCCGTCCAGCCGTTTAGCGTGAAGAAGTAACTAACATAAAAACACACACACACACTCACAAACTTTCACCTTTATAATATTAGTGTGATTATTAATACTCGACTCCTAATCGACCAACTTTATTTTATGGTTTGCTAAGAATAAAATATTGTGAGCCGTTTGGGTTGTAGCCTAGCGCGAGGCCCCTGGAAGAGCGAGGCCCTGGGCGATTGCCCTGTTCGCCACCCCCTATGGCCGCCACTGCTAATGAATATAAAGGTCATTCAACACCATTGGAAGACAGTATCTAAGCAATAGCAGCGTCAGTCTCGCTTCTTCAAACAGTTCAAACATATTAGCATACAATGAAATCGTTAACCAACTAGTATTTTCTAGGTGACGGATCGGAATGTCCCATGTTTAGAAGTTCATTGCACGTTTAGATGGGTTTTTAATCACTTCCTATTTCCACAGTTTTATGTTTTTTGGAAATAATTATTTTGTGTTGACATTGTCTATTATCAGGGGCGGCTTTACCTATAGTGCAGGGTGTGCGCAGCACACGGGCGCAGCGCCCTAGGGGGCGCCGAGTGCAACTCGCGCGCCCTCCGGCCGCGGCACTTTCAACCCACGTAAAAGGAGCTCCGGTTTGCTTAGATTTTGTATGGCATCTAGAGCTCTTCTTATAAATGTCGAATTACAGCAAAGCAAGGCGCTCCACGAGCGGCTTTTACAATAGTAACTTTTATTTCAACATGAAATAAACCTATAAACAGATAATTACAGATTATATTGGTTTAGTAGTGAGTGTCGCATCGCTACCAAAGGCGGCAACTGTTTTGAATTTAAAAGGGCGCTTAAAGAACTTTTAATTATGAAAACTTATTACACGGTTGACGATTTTTTTAATGATTATTCACTAACTGATTGACATACTGTTACTCTGATTGACATAATTATTATTGTGATCCTCTCATTGACTTATTATATTTTTTATTGCTGACATTTTTTAAATTAAATATATATTGTAATTTTTAATGATCTGCCACTTAATGTTGATATACTTATTATTTTTTGTAAAAAAAATATACGTATTTTGTGTAATCCTTTGCATGCCCTGTGACGGTAAAATATCGAGAACTTTATTATAAAAACATCTATTTAACTATTCTACCCATGTTCGCAAAGAAATAAATGATTTGATTTGATTCGTTGAAAACACGCCGACAATTATATTGTGAATCCTGAATTCGGCTGTTTGGAATAAAAAATAAAGTTCAAATTGCCAAGGACGAACGTCACGTGCGTGGCATTTCCCAAAATCGTGTGTATGCGTGGCGCGTGCCGCACTTTGTTTTCTACCGCTACACGTAATTTTGCGATGCCTTGACGCAATGGATTAAGTATTATATTTTATTAATTTGATTAGTAGTATGTTATATTAAATTTGTGTAAACATGTTAATAAGAAGTAAATCGGCTTTTCTTTTTATTAAAATATACTTATTAAGTAAGATTTGTTATAAGCTGCCACAACTGTTGCGTCTTACATCGCGGTCAGAGCTTTTAAATAACCACAAAGTTGTATTTTGTTATTCTTGCCACTCCTTCCTACCTTAAAATACTTTTTACCGGTGTACAGTGGGCCTCGCATTAAGTTTCCCAAATCTGTCAAATATTCCCTATTGATTTTGAACTCTGCATGTATGACATGAGGTCGTAAATAGAGTTCTATCAGACAGAGAGCGATGACACGGTCAAGCGTTCGAGGTCAGTTTTGCGTTCGAACGTGCAGTTGCTAAATTTGACAGTTTGTGGTTATGTGTTGTTATTAGTACCTATTCCATTTTGACCGTGCGCTTACTTGAGGGCGCTAGGGTAATGATTGCACACGGGCGCTACATAGGCTAGAGACGCCTCTGTCTATTATATTAAGTATTGTGAATTGTTAGCACAGATACCATGGGATGAACCCTAGATTTTGATTTGTGATGTGAGGGCGTGAGAATCTGTTGAATGTGAGATGCGCAAGACCAATCCAATTCCAGTGATGCGCTATAATGAGTTCACTCGATGTAAACGCATAATATGTTTTGAGATTTGTTACATTGAATAACATATTATGCTGGCGCTTGAGCTCCTTACTGAGGTCCGTGTTTGCCCATAACTTTGTTCTAGGAGTTCTTCAAGAATGTAGCTTTTCTAAAATAATAAATGAAAAACAACAAGTTATCAACTTTTTGTCTCTATTTTTATCCTTTTACGCATAGAGTTTGTATCTCTGCTTTAATTTTACTATGGAAGCACAAAAAGAATGAAAAAATATTTTGTTATCTGCAGCATAATGTCAAATTTTGTCAAAACGCAATGTGTCATCCTGGTCATCCATCGACTTAGATAAAGTACCTATAGATTAAGCACTGGCGTGGCCGCACATGAGACAGCAATAGTTAGTTCTGGTGTTACAACAAGAACAAGAACACTACAACCCACCATCGCACTGACACTTATTATCTATAAATAACCCAAATTCCTTGTTTCAATTAACACTTAATAACACGAAATCATAGAAAATCAAACAAAACCGATTTTGTTTGTCAAACCTGCCATTGTATTAGAGTTTGACAAACAAAAGAAACCGGCCACGGTGACAAAGACAAAAAATAATCTTTTGTCCTTATTATTTACATGGAGCTGCCAATTAGCCATCTCGCTCTATCAATCAAGCTCATTTTAAGGCTTCTATAGGTACTTTATCTAAGTCAGTCAGTGTCATGCATGAAGTGTGTCATGTCATGTCAAGATGGTTTGGTTCTGTCATTTTCATTTGCATGATGTTTTGGTTTCATAGTTTGGCACTTGTTGGAAGAAAATTATAATTTAAAAAAAGCTGTTCCAATCTTTATTATTAAGTTTAAATGTGATAATGGATCGTGACAGAAGTAAAGATGCCTCTGAAGGAATTGCGGTAAGTACATCGTGTCATTTGAAATTTTACAAACAACTGAAACTTTTTCATCAGCAATTTGATATTGAGGTCTTTTTATAGGATCAAAGTCAAGTTCGAACCGTTAAATCCAATATTGATTTGAATTTTTTTGTTTGGGTGTGTCTATAGCAAGATCCGTACTGTAAATACCCATGTAACTGAGAAAAGTTACCACTATTCATTTGTTCTCTTATTGTTTGTATCCTTGAAACTAAGTTACAGCTTTATTATATGTAATAACCTAAATTATAATCCCTTTGAGTGTCTATCGTGCCGAATCGGCTTAAAACAGTGGTAATTTCTATTGTGTCTGCTAATTGACACTTGAATCATTATGTATTCTTTATTTAAGCGCAAGCCAATAAAAAAAAAGATTCTCTTGTAACCAACAAATGTATTTAAAAATAAAGTCTAAATTCTTAACATTGATATTTTGTTCTTTTCAACAGCCAATGGGCATACAAGCACTGAATGAAACAGTGCTCAGTAACCAGCCAGAGTCTCGCTATGAGTGTCCCGTGTGTCTGAACTGGCTGCGAGATCCAGTCATCACTACATGTGGACACAAATTCTGCAAAGCTTGTATAACTTCATGGTTGCAGTAAGTTTTGTATAAATACTAAAGAAATATTCTACCAAAATGTAAAAAATAATAGTTTCTCTATCAGAGTCTGTATTTCTTTATAGCTACAACCAGGGAGTCTTTAAGTCAAGACTGAATAGGTTACTTCTAGGCAAGCGTTCCCCATCATCAACCACTTCATCGCTTACCATCTGGTGGATGGGGGTCAAACTAGAGCCTATAATAAATAAAAATTATGTAATTCAACATTGTATACCTAGTTTGATTCTAACTTAATAGCAGCAGTGGAGTGCATAGTACTTCACCCCTTACCCCCAACCCCTACTGTCACATTTATTTGCTACTATACAACGTCTTGTCTCATGTTATGACCCGCCATCATGTTTTAATAAAACTATAGTTCTCCTTCTTTAGCCTATTTTCACTTATTGTTAGGTACAAGTCTCACTAACTGTAAAATTTCTGTGAAAATGGCATGCCATTGGAGCTTTCCTCTTAAACTAGCTCTGCCCGCACAGCTGTTCAAGCATAAATGTTATAATTATGAAGAGAATGTTATGTATTTAATGTAACAATGAATGCTAAGTATTCAAACCCACCTGCACTGTGTATTTGTCACCATTTAACAAGTGACTATATGAAGAGGCTGGCTCTTTGCCAATGTTTCCTTTTCTGTTGTGGGTTCGAGCCCAGGCAGGCGCTTTACTTTGTGTAAATTATTTCATCACCACTGCTCTCAAAAGGTGAAGGAAAACATCGTGCAGAAACCGGCATGTTCTAGAACCAAAAATTCGAAGACATGTGACATCCACCAACCGGCACTGGGCCCGCGGGGTGGATTACGGCCCATTCCCTCTCACAGAGAGAAGACCTGTGTCCCAGCAGTGGGAATATTAATAGGCTGATGATTGTAGTGTTGTATTGTTTCGACGGGCTGTTTCCGCAACTCCACGACTAGCGCGTATTTTGCGTATGGGTGGGATTCAATTGCTTTACTCGATCCACCCCAGCTCCTCGAGGAAGGCTAGCAGCGCCTTGGTGTTGCCGACTATCTCCTGCAGGGTACCTGGGTCACCGAAGTATTTGGCCCTGTAGCTTGCGATTAAAGGGCAGCTTACGAGCAGATGTGCTGCTGTCTCATCCTCCACCATGCATGCTTTACATAGTGGGCTGTCCGTGATCCCTATGACAAAAAGGTGCTTATTAAAGGTCCCGTGTCCAGTCGTTATGGCTGTGACAGCACGCAACTGTGTCTTGGTCAGTCGTAGAGCCTTTTTCGTGAAACGGCCGTTGATGGAGGGCAGTGCCTCTTTGGCCTGCCTACAGTCGCTAAGGTCAACCCAAAGCTTACTGTGTTAGGCTGATGATGTGATGTGATGACTGTGAGTATAGTTCTCGCCAAACTTCTTGGCCGCCCCGAAGTTGGCTACAATGGCTGCGCAGTAGTAAATCTCATACAAAAATAGCACCGTTTCGTGCCTTGCGCAACGGAAAGCCAACTTCAGGACAGCCCAGGAGTTTGGCGAGCACTATATCACTGTTTACACCTAGTAATCGATGGTCCATGACAATAGTTGCAGTTCAACTCTTGTGATAAAGGATCTCGCAGTATAAGAGCCATGGTAGTACAGATATTTGTGATGTGTGTTAAATAAATATTAAAAAAAAGTGAATATACTGCCTAGGCCCATGTAAGGCAAAAGGTGTACTCTTCGCACATTGCACAGTCACAATGAGAGAGATATTATTAATAATAGCGTACCTAGTGGCGCCCGGCACACGGTGTGCTCTGTACTGTCCATAGTACTGTCACATGCTTTTTGGTACAAACTTTACTTGTTAGGAAAAAGGTCCCCAATATTATTTTCAAACCAGTTGCAGTAATTAAATGATTAGTTAATGTACTTCAGGAACAGTGGTCATTGCCCCATAGACAATATAAACCTTAGCATGAAAGTGGATATATTTCCTGACAACTACACCAAACGGGAGATACAGGAACAGAGGATGAACTGTCCATTCTCTACTAAAGGTAAGTTTAAAAATCTGCATAGTATTATATTTGCTGCTGTGTTTATAAAGGCTATTTTCAAAAATCAAAAAGTTTAATAATGAAATAATTTCGGAAAATTTACTTTATTGTTGGTTGTCTTTTAATGTTTAATACATAAGCATAAAAAATTATAATTAGCCATTTTCTGGCAAAATTATAATTTCTATTTTATGTAAGTTCGCCAGGTATAGTTTTCGCCAAAATTCTTGGCCGCCCTCAGGCCGCTGCCTCGAATCTTGCGGGCAGCGGTGCGGCGGCGGCGGCGGCGCGGCAAGATCTAATGCATACAATCAAATGGACCGGCCCTCGAAAACAGCGGCGCGGGCGCGGGCAACGAGCGGTGAGCGCCAGTCAAGCGGTGACCGCCCGCGCGTCTGCATAGCAGTGTCGTGCAATTTATTTTCGTGACGTGTCGAAATATCCTCGGACGTGCAAGAGCAAATTATTTCAGCAATTTTTGAGGGGGCACCGATATGGAACAGCAAAGATGTGAACCATAAAAATAGAAGAGTAATTAACCAGTTTAATTATCAAATTACCCTTGATAGCTTCAAGAATATAGTCAAAAGATTCTACACTCATTCTGGTGTATTCGTAGAATTTGTCAGGTCATTGTCACTGTCCTTTTCTTTTCCTTGCCCTATAGTAGGGATTCACTTCTTCATCATCATCATCATCATCATATCAGCCGAAAGACGTCCACTGCTGGACATAGGCCTCCCCCAAGCGTCGCCACATTGACCGGTCCCGTGCATCTCGCAACCAGCGGATTCCCGCAACCTTCACCAGGTCATCGGTCCACCTGGTAGGAGGCCTTCCAACGCAACGTCTTCCGGTTCGCGGTCGCCACTCCAGAACCTTTCTGCCCCATCGGCCATCCGTTCTGCGAGCAATGTGCCCTGCCCACTGCCACTTAAGTTTGGCAATTCTTCGAGCTATGTCGGTAACCTTGGTTCTCTTGCGGATCTCTACATTTCTGATTCGATCACGCAAGGAAATGCCGAGCATAGCCCTCTCCATTGCCCTTTGAGTGACTGTAAGTTTTCTGATGAGGCCCATTGTAAGCGACCACGTCTCAGAGCCATATGTCATCACTGGCAACACACACTGGTCATAGACTTTCGTCTTGAGACACTGTGGTAAGTTGGACGAGAAGATACCGCGCAACTTCCCGAACGCTGCCCAGCCGAGTCGGATTCGACGGTTGACCTCTTTCTCGAAGTTGGCCCTACCCAACTGGATCGTTTGTCCCAGGTAGACATAGTCGCCCACAACTTTGAGTGTAGAGTCTCCTACCTTGATAGGAGTGGGTGTAACATGGGCATTCAACATTACCTTGGTTTTGTCCATGTTCATTCTAAGACCCACTCTTCCGGAAGCTCTACTGAGGTCATCGAGCATTGTACTGAGGTCCTCCATGGTCTCAGCCATAACCACTATATCGTCAGCAAACCGAAGGTGAGTGATGTACTCGCCATTGACGTTGATGCCTAGCCCTCTCCAGTCCAGAACCTTGAAGACATCCTCCAGTGCAGCGGTAAACAGCTTCGGAGATATGACGTCTCCCTGTCTCACACCTCGCTGCAAAAGGACTGGTTCCGAGGTCTGATCCTGAAGTCGAACTGACATGGTGGCGTTTTTGTATAAACACTTCAACACTTCGATGTACCGGTAGTCAATTTGGCACCGTTGGAGAGACTGCAGTACAGCCCAAGTCTCGATCGAATCGAAGGCTTTCTCGTAGTCCACAAACGCTAAACAGAGAGGCAGGTTGTACTCTTCGGTCTTCTGTATAACCTGCCGCAGCGTATGTATGTGGTCTACGGTGCTGAAGCCTTTACGGAATCCGGCTTGTTCGGGAGGCTGGAAATCGTCAAACCTGCGCGCGAGACGATTCGTGATGACTCTTGAAAACAGCTTGTAGACATGGCTAAGAAGTGTGATGGGCCTATAGTTCTTCAGTAAGGCATTGTCACCCTTCTTGAAGAAGAGTACCACCACACCCCTGCACCGTGCCTGTGGCGTTTTCCCTTCGAGTATGACGGAATCAAACAGCTTCTGAAGGGCCTTAAGGATTGGTTTTCCACCCGCCTTCAGGAGTTCGGCCGTAATTCCGTCGTCACCCGGTGCCTTGTTTGTTGTTCTTAAGCTGTTTCAGAGCCATCCTAATCTCATACAGGCTGACGTCCGGAATGTCTTCGGTATAGTGTCGGGTCAATCTAGCTCTAGGGTCATTCGCTAGATTCGCGACGGGTTTACTGGTTGACGTGTACAGCTGCCCATAGAATCTCTCGATCTCCCTCAGAAGCTCTGGTTTGGCGGAAACGATCCTGCCATCATCGGTCTTCAGTTTCGTGAGCTGGCTCTGCCCTATAGACAGATCTCTTGCAAAGACCTTGGAGCCCTTATTCCGCTCAATCGCGTCTTTTAAACGCTCAGTATTAAAGCGGCGGAGGTCGCTTTTCAAGGACTTTGAGATCCGTCTATTTAGCTGCCGGTATTTCACCGCATCGTCTGAAGACTGCAGGATCATCTCACGCCTCTCCTTCATTAGCTTGAGAGTAGGATCAGAGAGTTTTTTGTTCCTATCTGTACGGCGGGTCTTGAAAAACTTAGACCCGACCGTATGGACAGCTTCCACGAACCCATCGCTGTAATCGTCCACGGAGCTTCCTAGGCACTCGAAACGATTCTGGAGTTCGAGCTGAAAGTTCTCGGGGTTTTGGACCTGGATCTGTGCTGGGCGGAGCGTGGACTTCACCAGTCGAGACCTTTCAAGTTTAACATTAATGTTCAATGTGCCTCTTACCATGCGGTGATCGCTCCCGGTTTTCACCGAATTGATCACAGAGACATCATTGAACACTTGCTTCTTGGTTGACATGATGAAGTCGATCTCGTTTTTAGTTGCACCATCGGGGCTTTGCCAGGTCCACTTCCTGTGCTCACGCTTTCTGAAGAAGGAGTTCATCATGTAGAGGCCCCCCTTCTCCATAAAACTGGCCAGTAGGTGACCCCGGTGGTTCCGGCGTCCAACTCCAAATTGCCCCACTTGCAGCTCATCCACGTCTCGTTTGCCCAGTTTTGCGTTGAAGTCCCCCATGACAACGGTGAAGTGAGTTTTGAAACCATGCATGGCTCTAGAGATATCCTCATACATGGTCTCTACCTCGTCGTCGGGGTGTGCCGAGGACGGGGCGTAGACCTGTATGACCTTCAGCGAATATCTTGCGGATATTCTGAGTATAAGGTACGCCACCCTGGTCGACACACTCTCGATCTTCACCACGTTGTTCACAAGGGACTTGTGGATTCACTTCTTGCCCACAATAAATCGAGCGTTAGGAATAAATTTGAGTAAAAAAAATGTTGTCGCCGTTGTTCAGACATTTCGTTCTCGAATAAAAGCAAATATCTGGACGACACAACTACGAACACAACACTACGCCGCTATATTGCCGCGCGATCTGCCCGCTGGTTTCGAGAACGGGTCTGCGTTGCCCGCGCCCCTCCCGCGCCGCCGCCGCCGCCGCCCCGCTGCCCGCAAGATTCGAGGCAGCGGCCTAAAGGTCGTTTTTCGATTCCGCAAGGCGCGGCGCGGTGGTGTTTTTGTATGAAATTTACTACTGTGCAGCGATTGTAGCCAACTTTAGGGCGGCCAAGAAGTTTGGAGAGAACTATATCAACCATTAGATATTTCATGATTAAATGTTTCAGGTTGCACAGTAAAAGTAACACCATTAGACTTAGACGCCCACATAGCAGGCTGTGAGTACAACCAACCAGAGACATCCTCGCAGCCTGAGATCAAAGTTCCATGTTCTTTCCAAGTTGTGGGCTGTAAGGAGACTTTTGATAGCCAAGAAGACATGAACCATCATGCACAGACTGATGTGCAGAAACATATGAGTGTAAGTTACTTTCCTTACTTAGTTTATGGTTCCATAAATTATACTGGAAAAGAAAATAGTCTAAGGAAGCCACAAAAAAAACCGGCCAAGTGCGAGTCGGCCTCGCACACGAAGGGTTCCGTATCACTATCGCAAATACATCATCTGAAAATTTCAACTGCCTAGCTATCACGGTTCATGAGATACAGCCTGGTGACAGACGGACCGCGGAGTCTTAGTAATAGGGTCCCGTTTTCGGGTACCCTATTACGGGTACGGGAACGGGTATTAGTCGGGTACGGAACCCTAAAAACAGTTTTTTCTTTTTTATAATAAAGTCGCTTACAGAACTTCTCCTTCCTTTTGTTACTGTTAACTTGAGCGTTGTGGCCTTTCAAGTCACAAACTGGGCCTCAACCGTGTATCTAAAATTAAGGAAATGTCCATGAGATAATCACCATGACAGTTCCACTTTATCACATAAAATAGCTTTGAAAACTGAACTAAAATCTGCTTATCGATCTTTTTTATATATAACTTGAGTGTGAGATTGAGAGAGCTTGGGTTAAAGCAATAGGCAGGCCCCCCATTATATAGGACTATAACAAAACTGACAAAATGTATTCAGTAGTAACGGCTGCGATTTACAAGTTGTATGTTGAGAGTTCGAACCCAGGCAGGCGCTTTACTTTGTGTAAATTATTTCATCACTACTGCTCTCAAAACGGTGAAGATTGTTAGTTTAGTTTCGACGGGCTGTTTCCGCGTATTTTGCGTACGCGTGGGATTCAGTTTCATCATTCGATCCACCCCAGCTCCTCGAGGAAGGCCAGCAGCGCCCTGATGTTGCCGACTATCTCCTGCAGGATACCTGGGTCACTGAAGTACTTGGCCCTGTAACTAGCGATTACAGGGCAGCTTAGGAGCAGGTGTGCTACTGTCTCATCGTCCACCATGCATGCTCTGCAGAGTGGGCTGTCCGTGAAAATGGTGAAGGAAAACATCGTGAGGCAACCGGCATGTACTAGAACCAAAAATTCGAAGACATCCAAAACGCACTGGACCCGCGTGGTGGATTACGGTCCATTTCCCTCTCACAGAGAGGAGGCCTTTGTCCCAGCAGTGGGAACTTTAAAAGGCTAATGATGATAATGTTCACAATAATAATTCCAGCTCCTCATGAACGCCTACTCCGAGATGAAAATCAACAACGACATGTCGAACGCGAGCATCGACGCTAAGGAACAAGAGGCGATGACGTTGTGGGAGGCGCCCGATAAGGATGGCAACCAAGCTGCGGCGGCGCCGCTTAATAATACTAGTGCTCTTATAAGGTAAATTACGACTATAAATAAATATTAAAATATATATTACCTAATATGAAAAAATGTTTAGCAGTGTGGGAGCACCTTAACATAGTGTCAAAATATGTTAATTTAGAAAATCTTTACTAATGTTTGTAAACAATTTTAACAGCGGTGTGGGAACACCATTACACAAAATTCAATAACAGATCGATGCAGATCGCGCCATCTAGTGAAATTTATTTGAACCAAATTTTATTTCTGTGCGTCGGGACCCCGTGCTGTAGTTCACCAGCAAAAATGGTCGGGGGCATAGATTTTTTTTTATTACATATCACTTGATGTTGCGTAATCAACTTTTGAACAAATTTGAAATTTCACATGTGACTGTACTTCATACCTTTACTAGCATACTCAACTAGTAAGTTGAATAAATTGAAATACTAGAATGCTAAAATTTTGTATGAGAAAAATAATATGGAAGTAGCATAAGAGAGCAAATCTAAATTCAATTTTTACAGGGGTCTCGAAAATCGCGCTAATCATATGTAACCATATCATGCCTGAATTGCCCGAAATGTTAGTTATGCACCCATATGTTCTATGTTATGGATTTGGTTTCCGCACTTAGTCCTTCAGATGGACCATTGTGCGTGGGCCATGGCGGCCGTATGGTGGTTATTCCAACCAGCCTACTCCCTCCAAAAGTTAATCAGAGCTCCTGGTTTGCTTAGAACATCTGTGTAAGATCTGGGTGACCCGAGGGTTTGTATTCTAATCTGGGTGACACCTGTGCATTCAAAAAGTACAAAAAGTGTGCAACGGTTTCCTCAGCCTCCATGTACGCCCTGCACAGAGGGCTGTCCGTTATGCCTATTGTGTGAAAGTGTTTGTTTTGCGAGCAGTGTCCCGTGATGGTCCCCGTCACCAGGCGCAGGCCATTCTTGTCCAGGCGTAATAAACGCCTAGTTAGCCTACTATCCAAAGCTGGCATAGCTTCTTTGGACCGCCTGCAGCCCGGTCTCGAGGTCTACCAATTCTCCGCCTCTGTCTGGGTGAATTCCTGTAGCCATCTGCGTATTTGGTTGAAATACAACAGGCTCGGGTCCACAGACCGCTGTGCTGGAGCCTCGTCTAAACCCACATTTTGCCAGATATGTTTCAACACTCACACACACAAACACATCTCACAAGCCCGAAGTCCGGGCTCCAGGTGGAAAAACACAATAACGCTTTGTTCACTCCAAAATCGCGCCTTATCATAATTAACCATATCAATTTTTTTTTCAGAGCCCTATACGAAAGAGTAGTCGTCCTAGAACAAAGAAACCGCGAACAAGACATAGTAATAGCCAACATGTCCAAACAACTGTCAGCGTTTGCCGTTGCCAAGATGAAGCAGAACAATGATATGTTGCTGCGATACTGTATGGGCAACTACGTGTGGAAGATTGATAACTTTAAGGCGAGGTTGGATGCGATGCTGAAAGATCACTATAAGATGCTGTATAGTCCTGGATTCTATACGTCACCTAATGGATACAGGTGAGATTGCATTTTATACATCCCCTAATAGATACAGGTGAGATTGCATTTTATAAATCTACTGATGGATACAGGTAAGATTGCATTTTATATATATCCTGATGGATTCAGGTGAGATTGCATTTTATACTTACCCTAGTGGATACCGGTGAGATTGCATTTTATACGTACCCTAGTGGATACCGGTGATATTGCATTTTATACGTATCCTAATGGATGCAGGTGAGATTGCATTTTATATGTCCCCTAATGGATACAGGTGAGATTGCATTTTATACGTGCCCTAATGGATACAGGTGAGATTGCATTTTATACATACCCTGATGGATTCAGGTGAGATAGCATTTTATACGTACCCTAGTGGATATAGATGAGATTGCGTTTCTTGTATTGGTTTGGGTGATGTGTTATTTCTTGTTCATGCATGATAGCGCAAGAAATACTTTCTTTTGCTTTTGCCCTGCAGTGGGATAGAACAGACTGACAATATATACCTAATACAATAAATAAAGGAAATAACTGGACACTTTTGCTACTTTAATCCTTTATTAGAGCTACAGGTCGTCAGGTTCGTAATAAAACTTGCGTTTTAATAGCGCATTCAAAAACCATACCACAAGGCGATAAATGCTTGAATATTTGCTTAACCCTTTGGGGAGTACGGGGGTTATACATATGGTAATCCGAAATAGTACATTTCGTGTCGAGCATAAAAAGTCGAGATTTTAACACGAGCGAGTAGAAAGCTACATACGAGTGTTAAATTTATGCGAGACACGAACGGTTCTTTTTCCACTACCTTAATTAAATGCAAATAAGTTCCAACAACAATTTATTAGAAACGTTCAGACTAAAAACCACAGACTATATACACACAATCAAAGCGCGCTTATTCGAGAGGTAACAGGTTTAGTATCATTCTGCCAGTTACATAATGATATCAAAACTCCATACAAAAGTAATTTCGTAACTGTTATTATGTTTTTTTTTAATGCTTATTTAATAATCTTGTGTCTAAATGTTCATATTTCGTGAACGTTACCCCAACAGGAAAGTGACTCCTAGAGTGATATGAGTGGTACGTATACTTAGTGCGTAATCTGCTATGTGTGTGCGCTACATAAAAAATAAGTGCGCGTCGTAGTTTTTGAAAAAAACGGTAAAAGCGATTCCTGCTAAGGTAACGTTGTTCCAGCAGGAAAATTCTAAACGAATGATCGGAATGAGAAATATTGTGCATGGGCAGAGAGCTGTTGTGCAAAAATGTGCGCCGAAAATATAATTGGTGCGTCATCAGGTTTTCGTGATATTGCATTTCCTGCTGGAGTAACGTTTTGAAGAATCGTGTATCTCTAAAACCATTGTACGTGCGCCTGTAGAATAAACATACACGAATAGCTCTTGATATGTGCGTATTTGTGCCGTAATTAGATTTAAGGAAATATTTATAATTTTTAAGTAAATGCTCTTTTTAGAAAACCCGAAAAATGTTCGCAGCGCCTAAATGAGAAAACGTATAAGCTCGCTGAAAACTGTATTCAGTCCATCTTGACGCTTTTAATAACCATAAAAAGTTTCAAAAGTATAAATGCTTGCGTTGTCGAATAATATTGCTAAAAGTCAAAACGAGGTTGTCATAACTTTGATGATAACCTCGAAATACAAGAAATACATACCTCAAAATACAAGAAACTGACTCAACCCAAGATAGGTAGGTGTAAACCACAAGTATGTGCGTTTAGTCAAAAATATATAGTGAAAATATTCAGCTTGGAATGTTTCTTATTTAGTAGATTTAATGAAAAAGCTAAACATGTAAACAAAGGCTGGTTATCCGACCAAATTCGAATGACTACGAAAAAGCGACGGATTCATACATATCGATGACCTTCTTAACTTTACTCACGAACCGGTTGTAGCGTGTTGTGCCTGAGTACACTGAGGTAGAAAAGTTATAAAAAAATTTACTTGTTATTGGATTATTTTCTACTAGCTGTTTCCGTGACTTTGCACTTGATTAGGTAAGTACATTAGAAAAAGTAGTGCCAAGTTATAACCCATCTTCTTTATTCCAAATTTCATTAAAATATATTCGGTATTTTGTGGACACATCCAGACATTTGCCTTTATAATATTAATAGAAAAAAGTACTTTAGAGACCAAAAAATAGATGGCGGCTGTTTTTAAAATAAAACGTTCAAGATATGTGGGATGAATACCGACTACAAAAAAGAACCTACAGATACAGTTTATAAATAAAAAGCCAATTTTACTGTTTCTATTTTAGTACTTAAGTAAATGAAATACAAATATGTGATTTTAAATAATAATGACTACACAAGGTACAAATAATCTGATTGAACTGTTTTCTAATATTAATAGGTTTGTAATTTGATCTGTGATTTGATGCCATAATTACTTTAAGAAACAAAATTAAGAGAATAGTTTTATTAGTCTATTTTTAATTAGTCCCCAAAATTAGGTCATAGAGTCTGGCAAACGAAAGTAGAGATTGAAAAAGGGCGGAAAATTTAAAAAATATCAGCATAGCAACCCCAAAACTAGTATGAAATATCTGGAGTAACAAGGGAGTAACCTAATTTGATACTTTAGAAATATTTATTTTATTTCGTCTGAATAAAAATACAATAGGTAATTGAGGTAGGTAATATTTTAGATATTATGTATCAATCTCAATAAAAAAACAACAGTATTCTGTAACAATTTTGGTATATTCAACTTATTTGCGTCATAATAACTTATGAAATCTGACACCACACGTAAAAAATCTTGGTTATTTTTTAATTTGACGTCTTTCTCCTGATGTTTTTCTTGATATTTAGACATCACGCGAAACGACATCTCCCGTAATCCACTTTGAACTGTTTTATTCATTTTTCACTTAAATAAATGCTATTATCAAGACCACAACAAATCACCAAAAATTGATGTTGACATTAGTATAGCATTGCCATATAACAAGTTTGCAAATAATTCGAGTGTCTACTTTCATTTGCCAGACTCTACCAACAAACGTTTGAACGCGACTGTACAGACAACAGCTTAGGTTTAATACGTCCAATTAAGAAGGTCATCGATATGTATGAATCCGTCGCTTTTTCGTAGTCATTCGAATTTGGTCGGATAACCAGCCTTTGTTTACATGTTTAGCTTTTTCATTAAATCTACTAAATAAGAAACATTCCAAGCTAAATATTTTCACTACATATTTTTGACTAAACGCACATACTTGTGGTTTACACCTACCTATCTTGGGTTGAGTCAGTTTCTTGTATTTTGCCATCAAAGTTATGACAACCTCGTTTTGACTTTTAGCATTATTATTCGACAACGCAAGCATTTATGCTTTTGAAACTTTTTATGGTTATTACAAGCGTCAAGATGGACTGAATACAGTTTTCAGCGAGCTTATACGTTTTCTCATTTAGGTGCTGCGAACTTTTTTCGGGTTTTCTAAAAAGCGCATTTACTTGAAAATTATAAATATTTCCTTAAATCTAATTCCGGCACAAATACGCACATATCAAGAACTATTCGTGTATGTTTATTCTACAGGCGCACGTACAATGATGAATGAATTTAGAGATACACGATTCTTCAAAACGTTACTCCAGCAAGAAATGCAATATCTCGAAAACCTGATGACGCACCAATTATATTTTCGGCGCACATTTTTGCACAACTATAAGCTCTCTGCCCATGCACAATATTTCTCATTCCGATCATTCGTTTAGAATTTTCCTGCTGGAACAACGTTACCCTAGCAGGAATCGTTTTTTCCGTTTTTTTTTTCAAAAACTACGACGCGCACTTATTTTTTATGTAGCGCACACACATAGCAGATTACGCACTAAGTATACGTACCACTCATATCACTCTAGGAGTCACTTTCCTGTTGGGGTAACGTTCACCATATTTCGAAACGAATTCTTTAGGTAAAATATTACATAATAGACAAGGTAGTGGAAAATAGTACATTTCGTGTCGAGATATTGACACGAGCGATGTAGCCAAGATTTTTTCAAAAGCTAGTGTTAAAATAAAGCCTTTTTATGAGAGACACGAACGATTCTTTTTCTACTACCAGATGATCGTACTTAATTATATGCAAATAAGTTCCAACAACAATTTATTAGAAACGTTCAGACTAAAAACCACAGACTATATACACACAATCAACGCGCGCTTTTTTGAGAGGCAACAGGTCTGTATCATTCTGCCAGTTACATAATAATCCATAAAAAAGTCATTTCGTAACTGTCATTTCTTAATTTTGTTTTTTTTTATTTTTTTTTTATAATCTTGTGTCTAAATGTTCATATTTCGAAACGAATTTCTTAGGCAATGTGTTACATAACAGACAAGGTAGTGGAAAAACTAATTTTATCATCATTTCGACTTACAGATTCTGCGTCCGCCTCAACATCTCACCGCAGAACCCCCACTGCTTCGCCCTCCACGTTCATCTAATGAAAACCGAAAACGACGACTGCCTCGACTGGCCGTTCAACGGACGCATATCCTTCTCCATGATCAATCAATACAACCCAGAGTTAACCCAGAAAGACACTATGATGTCCAACTCTTCGTTAATAGCTTTCAGGAAACCGTCCGCAGAGATCTGTGTCAGAGGATTTGGTTATACGGAGTATGCGGTTGTCAGCGAGGTTATCAGGAATGGGTTTGTAAAAGATGATGTTCTAATCGTGAGAGTCGGTATCCGGTGCGTATGACAGGAGGAGTAGATTTTTGTTTGATGTTTCTGGTAGATTTCTGTTAGCATGAGATCCCACTGCAAAAATCTGCACATATATTGTTTTTGCTTAATATTGATTTTTATGAATGTTTCGTGATAGTAGAATACATTACTGCAGTGTTGCCTGACCGCAAACAGTTTTTTCGGTATTTTTTTTTGTATGTTTTTATTTACTTTGCCCAACATTAGTAATTACTCCTGTATCGGGTGCGTATGCAACGCTTAGTTAGCCATTTATGGTCCAGTTTTAGTAGATAAACTGGCAACACACAGATTGCGGCTAACTGAGAGCTGGTAACCTTATTTTGTTCTATTTTGTACACCACTTTCAAATGACTTTGGATTCACATGAAAATACTATCAATTTTTTTATTCGCGGCTTTTTTAATCATTCATTTAAATTAACCTTATTAAAAACCCTGATTTTTGCAGTGGGTTCTTAGGCTATGTGTGAAACGAATGAACAATGTTCTTAGATATTTTTATGAACGGAATTGTATTTTTATTGTACTTCTTAGGGCAAATTTTGCCAATGAAACTTAAAGAAACCAACACATTTAAACTTAGTTCAAGAGCTATCAATCGACATAGTAAATACTATTAATTGAACTGATTGATTACCTATTTGTAATTGTAACCTTTTCTACACTATAGAATTGGGTAACAGTAATAATAGCTGTTTGTAAATGAATATATAAAAAATCATTGCTATGGAATATTGATAATATTGACGAGGAGCTCGTGGCTAAATAATAACAGCCGCACGGGTCGATCTTCAAGGTTAAGCAACGCTTGACGAGGTCGGTCCGTAGATGGGTGACGATTTCAACATACCGAGTTTCCTCCGTGCCTCGGAAAGCACGTTAAGCCGATGGTCCCGGCTGTCATTTGAAGATCTTTGACAGTCGTTACGAGTAGTCAGAAGCTTGAGATTTGACACCAGTCTAGCCAAAGGGTTCCGTGTTACCCAATTACTGGGTTGCGGAGGTCAGATAGGGTGTCGCTCCATGTAAAACACTGGTACTCAGCTGAATCCGGTTAGACTGGAAGCCGACCCCAATATAGTTGGGAAAAGGCTAGGCTTGACCCTGAAAGAGCTTGAACTCGGTTTAAATGTGCTGATCCCGTTCAGTTTAATCGGTACAATTCGCCCTTAATATCTTGTAAGATTCTGATTGACTGCCTCTAAGGGCCGATTTCACCAATGATATTAATGAGAACTATCCGCGATTAGTTCAACCTAAACTCAGTTTATGCAAATACAGCGTTCTGGTTGATTGAAACCGCTGAGAAATTACAAATCAGATCGCTGTATTTGCATAAACTGAGTTAAGTTAAACTAATTGCGATTGGTTTCATTGATGAAATCAGCCCTAAGCAGTTTAAGAAATCTATCTGCTTTGAATTGCTATAAAATTGGGTCTTTTGCACAGATGACAAGAATGCTTTATGTGAAAAGAGCTCAATTAACTATGTACTTCTTAGTAAACAGTATTATTTATGAATCTGTAGCAGCTCAAATGCAATAAGAATGATTTTAATGTTGTGAATCTTTAAACATGTTTACTTTCCGTCAAGGGCGTCGCCAGCCGTTGGCCCAGGGGGGGGCAAGTTGTTATGGAGAATGAGAAAAGTATGAATTGTTAGTAAAGTCGACAGCACATGAAGCTTTCAACTTGTAGTACGAGCTTTAAATCTACAGCGATTGTAATAGTAACGGTACAAGTCCAACGTGTAAAGCTTAACGAGGTCTTGAATGTACAAGAAATAAAACTTATAAATAAGTTATTACATTTATGAGAAAATAGAATAAAAATAATTTGGGAGTTTGAATTTGAATATACAGTGTATTTTTTTGTAATTACCAGTATTTAATATTATAGTGGTCGACAAAGATAATTTTTTTGATTAGGTTAATTAAAACAATCTTCGGGGGTTTTTTGAAAACATTTCGACCACTTTATTTTGAAAATCCTGTAAGTTTCCATGAATAAGTTTTCTGTGCACACTCATCATGGCCTCATTTGGTTGCTTTACATTTGGCAACTTTTTTTAGAATCTAGGGGGGGGGGTCAGCTGCCCCTCCCTGCCTTGGCGACGCCCTTGCTTTCCGTCCGTAAACTTCCAGTAAAGTAAGACTTAATTCATTAAAATGTAAAATTATGAATCTTGTACGCAAACAAGAATCTCTAAGTTAAATAATCTGCATTAAATATTATGCAAGTTAAAATAATATATAAAGTATGTGTTTTACCCACAATGTTATTATGTACTTTCTTAAATATTCGATTTTTATACAGTACTTATCGGACTTTATGTATTTATTATATGATACCGGGTTTATTCCGTCCATGCCCCAGATAATGTTTAAAAGTAGTGATTGTTAGGAAAAGAGATAGTTAAACTGTAGTAACTTTCCTAAAGTGTTCTGAAGCAATTTCTAGGGATCATATTTTTAATAGAAGTAAGCGTTGACTTATATATCAGTAAAAAATCAGTATTTTATGTACTTACATTCCAAATTATTGTGATCAATGAGCAACTATACTTTTATATGCGTATTTTTAGTATTAGTAAAGTTTATTTGACATATTATTATATTTCTACTTGAGACTGGTGCCTTAAATGTACTTATTGTATTTTGTTTTGTTTGTTTTAAATATTAAAAATATAAATGCATTATACAGTTACAAATTCTTTTAGTTACTTTTCTGTGCTAGCAGGAAACTTTCCCAAATTTTCTTGACTGAAAGAACACTTACGGGCACGTCAATAAAAATCGCATAAATATTTTTCGGGAATGGCGTCTGGCGCAAAAGCACGAGCTACCTTCGCGCAGCTGACCCCGGAGGATTAAACTCAAAATCATGGGGTTAAACCCGTGCTGCATTACGGGTGCGAAACGTGGAAGGTCACTAAAGACATCTCACGCCAGATCCAAGTCATCGTCAACCGATGTTTACGTCGCATACTCGGAATCTACTGGCCCGAGACATATACCCATTCTGATCATATACCCATGGAAGCGCTGGATTGATATCCCCAAGGTAAAAGAAAGCCTAGCCGTCGCTGAAAACCTGGCGCCGCATCGTGTTGGCAGAAGCGGCTCGACGCTTCTGCCAACACGTTGCATCGGAATGACGTGTAGCAAGGTGAAGCATGAAGCTCAAGGCCGATCGCGATGGAGGACTATTGTGGACGCCCTCTGCCCCATCCAGGGGACAAAGGACAGTAAGTCAAGTCTCTGGCGCAAATGCCTTCTCCTTGCCTTAAATAGTGGATTAGCACTTCACGTATCCATAGTAATATTATAAATGCAAAAGTAACTCTGTCGTAACTAATCAACTTTGATCGTAGTAGGTGGCGTTCTGTAATTCCTGCCTACCCTCATGCGAAAAAGGCGTGAGTTTATATATGTAACTCTGTCTGTATGTTTGTTACCTTTTCAGGTCGTATAAAGGCTGAACGGATTTGGGTGAAATTCAGCACACGGCAACACACTTAAGATACCTTTTGTTCCGGGCGTATGTTCTCTTGGGATGTCTTTGGATTATCACGCCAGCGAAGCCGCTGGCAGTAGCTAGTAAGAAATAAAACGCATACAAATATTTGAGAATCGATTTATTTGTATTCAATATTCATGTCTTACAAACGTAAACTTTTACATGCTAATTGTCTTAATAAAATATAGGAATTTAGCTTACATTTGTAAATATGTCTACGGCTAGTTAACTTATAGCCTTATCACATCCAACCATCACAATAATTCTCTCCCAAAAATATTAATTTGTCACTTTCGTTAATTCACGCAATTTTTCATAATTTTGGCAAAATCTACTCTGATTTTAGGCTAGTTAGTCACTGACAGGAATAAGATTCACAATTAATGGTAAACCAAGAAATTATATTATTTTGTATATATTATTATATAAAGAGTTATCACTTTCCTTTAATTGGGAAGAAATAGAATTATCAGTATGAATAAAAAAATTATAACATACGCTTTGCAACATAAGTTTGACGTATAACATTTACGTCAAACATGTTGCAAAGCGTATGTTATAATTTGGCCCCGTTTCTTTTTGCCATTTCTTTCATTCGCGTGAAGGATTGTTTTGTAATGATTTATAGTTTAATTGCTGTATATCAAAACTTATAAATAAACAGAATACTTCCTGTCAATAACATCTATCACGAAAATCAATTTATTTTTGAATAATAAATTTGAAAAAAAATATTTTGACCTGCCATTATTATAGTGTTTACCAAAACCTACAATAATTTTACAGTACTGACTACCTCATTATGGCCTGAAAGCAAAATACCCTCCATTGGGCACAAAATAATTTCATGAAATATTTATACAATAATAGATAATTGAAGATACAGTTAGATACATTTTAGTAACTTTAAATTCAGAGGTGTAAAAAAGACAAATATAGAGTTAAAAAAAACTTAATTAAATCTAAAAATGCAGATAATATTTTTTGTTTTTAATTTATAAAATAACATATCGTATCGAACTATAATGTAATATTAATTACCTTTCACTTATTAATTTATTTAAAAAAAAACATATAAGATAAATAGTGTGTAAGAATAAATATCATAAGATTATTAAATACACTGCGTTGCAAAAAAAAATAAAATGAGGAATCGCGTTGTTAAAAAACTGGCATGTACAAAAAGGATATATTTTATTCAACGAAAGCTGCTTGTTTTTTTAACAACGCAATGTACAGTGTATGTTCAGTTCTACAGCCACTAGTGCGTTAACTGGTTGAATGCCGTCATCACCGTAACAATTAATAAGCTAATTGTGTCTCGCGTGGAACCGCGTTTGATCGCGTTTCCGGCAATCAATAAATTAAACAATCTATCACACAGAAATGGTAACTTGAGCTTATCCTGTCAAGTTCGCAACATCAAACTCACTATATGCATTATTCGCTATATTAAAACAATTAAAGATATATTTCATCGATACAATTGTACCTTCAAGCTCCAGTAAAAATGCTACTATATTTAATATGCGTGCAGGTAAATATTGTATATGGAAGTTTCTAGGCAACTATTAAACAAAAAGCTATCTTTCTATATAAATATCCTACTTTGCAGTTGTGATAAATTGATAATTGAGATAGTAATGTGGTGTGTGTAATATTAAAAGTAATGTTAAGTAAAACGCAATTCTAGTAAACGTAAAGTCCCAAAAATAACTCATGTTTCTTTTATAGTTTCAATTAGTACAAAATCTTATTCGGTGGAATTCAAAACGTTTAATGTCAGTCTAATTTTTGGGAGTTTCATAACCGCACACGCATTCGCAAATTTTAGATAATTTCGTAAAAAAATCTATTTATTTCAACCTACACATTAAGCTACCCTAACAAAATAATTGTAATACAGCTAAAAAATCTATGGACTGCCACCAGAATAGGATCATAGCGGGTAGCGTTCTGTAGTTTCTGCCCACCCATGGGAAAACTGCTACCGCTATATTTAACCCCCTTCTATAGCCGGTGAAGAAACATACCTGAAGTCTGCCACACGTATAGTTCGTTTCAATCCTAATGGCGGCTGTGAAGTACGCTTGGTACCGACACAATTTACCCAACTTATGTATTCTATAGCCATCGGGTACCAGGTAATCTAATTCCGCCTAGCCCGTTTCATCATCGGACTACAATATGTACGGCGATGCGCCATCGGTACATGGTGGACATACCACGCATACGCACTAAACGTTTTGGAAATACTTTCATTATGCGTACAGCTAAGGAGTGGAATTCCCTGCCGGAGTCTGTGTTTAGATAGCTACAACCTCGGAGTCTTTAAGTCAAGAGTGAAAAGGTTACTTCTAGGCAAGCGTGTTACACCGTCGACTACATCATCGCTTACCATCAGGCGAGATAGTGTTCAAGCGCGAGACAGTAAAACAGTATGAAAGGCTGCTAATGCAGGCCTTCCAACAACTTGTATTGCCCAATGCCTCCAATGGCCAGTCAACAAGACCATCATCTGTCCAAAGATATATCAGCTGTATTAAATATACCAAAGGACTACACAACTAGAATAACCAGCAACATAAATACATAAGTAACTACTACAATGTTAATCGTTATCCAATTACAATTTTAATGTTATTTATCAACATTAAAAATAAATAATAATACAGTCGCTCATGGTTCTGATAAATCAGAATATCAAGTAGAAGTAAATTTGTTTGTATAGCATTTCTTAGGTTATGCTATTTTCTTCATGTATCAGAACCTGTTATTTTAAATCAAACAAAAACCGTTTTTCTGCCATATTCGCTAAAAACACCTAACCTGCAATTTTTTATCTTCTCGCAACAAAATTATCGGGTTATTAAAACTTATTACTAATATTTAGTCACTATATTAACAAAGGTAAGATCTTAGTTGTTAGTACTAGAGATAGCTCACACCATCTAAATATTGATATACTTACCAATTTCAACCTTATGCAAAAGTGTTTAAGGTTATTTTTCCAATGTTAATGGAATGGATTAGTTGTTCTGCGTTGAGTTGACAATATTGTGACGTCAGTTAACAAAACAGATTGTTTCGAATACAGCATGAAAACGGCATAAATTAAATAAATACATTTATACGTCCATAAAGCCAATGGAAAGTTTTTGTTGCTAGGAATCAATAAATAAGGAAGACGTTTGACGGAAGCGATTTGGTTCTACTCTAATCTGATATGTTACGTAGGTTTTGTGATGATGAGCTTCAGTAGGTAGGTTCATTCTTTGATGTGAGTATAAAGAGCATTATGTTCATACTACATATTATGTGATATTATTATGTAGTCTAAAAATTAAATTACTCATTAAAAATCTTTTTTTAAAACAAGCTTTTTTTCGAATTCTCAGCAAAGCCTTTCATTTGATACCCATATCATGGCAGTGTACAAAAAATAACTACTCCGCCATCTTGGGCCGTCCGCCATATTGGATTCACTTAGCTAACAATGCATTGTCATCCAAATAAACGTGTATGCAAAATTTCATCTTAATCGATAGAGGATGGGAATACGGCTTTAAAATTCGGTTGCAAGGTTTGACCCGAACACACTTACATACATACATACATTGCAAGTTAAATAAAAGCTTGTAATTGATGTAATTTAGTTGAGTTTAAATTAGAACCCTAGAACTAACTAACACGCTAATGACATAGTGACTTAGGATCTATCTGTATAATTGGGTTAGCTTAAAGTCGTAGAAAAGCGAATCGTTACCCTTGATCACTTATCTTCAAAGACTTACTTCAAAGAATGAACTTCCCAAGCAGTAATAAACTTGTCAAACTATTTCATGAATCTAAGGTCTTAATATGAGCTGTAATTTCTTGCCAGACCTAAGCTTTCATTGTTTTGAATGACCTGCGTTGCTGTGTTCGCGCAGTCGGGTAAAAAAACAGCTTAGTTCTGTCAACTGGATGGTTATTAGGGCTCATAACACAGACATAAATCTAACTCCCTCCATCTGTATGAAAACCAAGCGTGCCACTTTTTCACACACAATTTAAAAACAAATTTACTTACCAATGAAAGAAATGATTTCCAATGCCTCGGCCAACTTTTTCTATACAGTCTTTACAGCTCAATATGGCTTCTTTAGGCATTTTTCTAGATTTCGGCTATGCTAAATGAAAAGCTCAAAGTACGATCATTAATTCGTAATTAATTTACGCCGTTTTTTGACACATGAAGTACATACAATCGCGTCATCTATACTCCATTTGCGATAACATTAGACGTTTAAATTAGCCCATTTTACAGCCCGTTCAGGCGATTTTTACTTCTATCGCGTTGGTGATACGACAAATGGTATCTGTATTAAACAGTTGGGTTTAATAACAGGTTTATGCTTTTTATGTCATCTTTATGCTCACGGTATAGAACTCAAAATCGTTTGAACGGACTGTAAAAAGATTTGGAAACATGTCTAATGTTATTTCAAATGGAGTTTAGTTAGATTTATATCTGTGGCTCATATTTAGTCCCAGTGGAATGTATAAATAAATAGAATGAATAACAAAATATGAGAGTGTTAGGAGTCTTCTGACTCAACAGATAATGTTTCCAACGGTTGCTCTACACAAGCTCAATAATTTCTACATATCACAGTCTCGGTAAACAAATGCAATGTTTGAATCACACGATCCCCAATATTGAAGTTAAATAGATGATTAATTCTAATGTATAGTTGAAGAATGGTATTATAAAATCTCTTCAAGATTTTGTTTTCTCGTCAGATATATTAATAGAGAAACAAAAAAAAAATTGGCCTTTTGTCTTTCACCGTGGGCCAGCCCAATGAAGAAAAAAATCGGGTGAAAAGAAAGCATTTTATGTTGCAATTTGCTGTAAGAAGATTTTAAACCTCATTTTGACCATTTCTTAAAACTATTTTGTTTCTATATGAAATCATATTCAAACAGAGACCCATTCTAGGTGTCAAAATAACGTTAAAAGGGTACTTTGCAGTCTTTCGGGGGTCGAATAACCCTGGTTATGAAGTTCAGCTCGAGTAAGCCTCAATTTAAACCAATCTTCAACTGCATGGGTTATAAAACTTAATGTAAATACAGTGTTATTGTTATTGAGATATGAATGTTATACTTCCATGAAAAGACGATGTAGTTACTAAGACTATGTTCGAATCACTAAATACAACAAGCGGTATAAAAAGATTCACTAAATACTTTAAAAACATACATTCAGACAAATTCTACGCTTAAAACTAACATTTAAGTGTGAAAAGTTGAAACTTAATTCTAAATTACACCAAACATTAATTATATAAATAACATATTGGTTTAAGTATGAAGATCATTATTATAAATTGCTAAATAATTCTAACTTTGTGATTATTAAATTATATTTTCTTCTTCAAGCCAATTTCTAGCAAGCATAAGCCAAATGTAAAAATACTTCTTTATTCGTTTCTATTCATAATCTCGAAAACAAATCTATATATTGTCAACATCTTACCTTTCTAAACATATGTAGGTACGAATATCAACCTTATTGCAAAGGTATAAAGTTGATAGGAGCATACATAGTTAGTTCTCACATTATAAAAATTATATCGATCTTCCAATATAAGAAATTTAAGCCATAATGAAGTGACTTAGCTTTTTGTCCCAAATATAAAAAGTACACAATTTGTGACCTTTATCACTGTGATTTAAGGTTCACATTGCAATGTTTCAGGTTTCCTCTAGAAGTACATACTCACTGTACTCTAACATAAAACACTTATTATGTGGGGTTCAATTCAATCATTCTTCACGTTGGATCCGTATCCAAGATTCCATATCTTATAAACAGATTTGAAGATGAAGCTTAGAGTCCTGCCACTAATTCAGTCCTTTCCTTTATGTGATGTGGGGAGATTATTTAGTGATGGTCTAATTTTTAATAACACGGCTTCTCGTCTGCAATAGCTGGTAAGCTCAGTTCTTGGCTTACAGCTTTGCGGTCGAAGGTTCACTGGCTATTGAAGCTTTGGCTTACGTATCACACAAGGTGTAATTGAAATAACTATACAGGGCATAAAAGCAAGGTGTGATAATAGTTTTAAAAACAACTTCTGTCCATGCAAATGAACAACTTTCTACAAGGATATCATAGGAATTCCCAAAACACCTTTCTGCTACACCTTGTACAGTTCAAATAGTATCTTAATGTCCCTCGGCAATCATCGCATTTCCGAATACAAACGAATGCTATTTTTTTATGTCCATCAATTATTAGATTTAATCGTGTATAAAAATTTGAATTCGGAATTAAGTACTTTAGTGTTGTTTTGTTTTGATTTCCGTGTGAAATATATAGAGCTGTAAAAATAGCAGCTTGCCTTCCATTTTTAAAATAAACTACATTACGTTAAAAGAGTATTAACAACTCTATATACTTCCTAGTTGTTTGAGAGCGCCCGGCACCAAGTGCAAAGGGCAACTGATAGAAATTCTACGACAGACGAAACACAAATTTTGCCGAGGGACAGTAAGAAAATGTTTGCACTGTACATGGTTATATTAAAATGGGTAGCAAATCATGCACAGACCTGAAGGATAACAAAATAAGATATTGATTAAAACAATCAACAAACAATGAACTTTCGGGTTATCATTCATTATATGAAAATAATTATGTACTTCTTCTTTTTGTTTCGAAGATACATTTGATCAAACTATTTGGGCCCAGTAGTGACCAAGTTTCTTCCATCACTAAACAATGTCCCCTTACACTCGGTTATTCTATACCGAGCTACTGGAGTCTCCGGGGAAATGGAGCTGGTTGTCGCCACCACAACTAGGCGTCGGCGACGAGGGCGGGTCGAGCGAAGCGCGCGAAGCTGAGCTGAAACTGCTCGAGCTAAGCTCCTCTTGCTCTGCTTCGTAACGGCTGGCTGTTGTGACAACTGGAAATTAAAAATAAAGAGAGGGCTTAGTAAATATAATCCTACAAAAAGTGAGTTGTTGGCGTTTCGAGGTAGGAATAAAAATCCAACATTCCCACTTAAAAAATTTGGGCCACATTGTTACGGAGGAATTAAAACCGGCCAAGTGCGAGTCGGACTCGCACACGAAGGGTTCCGTACCATTATCGCAAAACACTGCAAAAAAAAACACGTTTGTTGTATGGGAGCCCCCCTTTTTTTGTTTTGATGTTATAGCGGCAACAGAAATACATCGTCTGTGAAAATTTCAACTGTCTAGCTATCACGGTTCATGAGATACAGCCTGGTGACATACGGACAGACAGATAGACAGACAGACGGATCGCGATGTCTTAGTAATAGGGTCCCGTTTTTACCCTTTGGGTACGGAACCCTAAAAGACGACTTGGATATGGAAAGGGAGCGCAGGGCACTGGCTGTGAGGGGCATCATGGTGTGCAGAAGGTGTCATGGTATTTCAGTGGCGGTCAAAGTATAGTTTTCGCCAAATGTCTTGGCCGCCCTGAAGTTGGCTACAATGGCTGCGCAGTATTAAATCTCATATAAAAACAGCACTGGAAAGCCAACTTCAGGGAGGCCCAGAAGGTTAGCGAGTACTATAACTCTTTTTAAGGCCTACTGCCAAACATTTTACACCAGCAGCCTTTGGGATAACCATACAATGCCCTGAGCATTCAATAGAACAATGCCTTCAAGGCGCTGTTGAGGCAGGGGGGTGTCACTCCGCAGTTTAGGTACGATCGGCCGGCGGTACCTTGCAGAGGGAATAACGCATTAGGTTGCCGCTTACCGCTCGACTCGCACGTTAGCCACGTTATTTATATTATGCAGCAAATAACGATGACTACTAAACGTACTTCTAAGGCCTTTAAAAGATGTTGTTGTGTTTACGGGTGTTTAAATAAAGCAAAGAACAATGAATCGATATTAAGTTTTTTTAAAGTACCGAAAGATTTTGAAAGATAAGCTATTTTGTTGTACCTATTTAAATCATTACATAAATAATCTGTAACTATCGGTAGTAGGTGCATAATGTGTACGAGTTTTGTATAAAAATTTAAGCATTTTGGTGTTCCTAAAAGAATGAATAGGTGTGTGAAATACCTAAATAGGTACCCACCTACTTAGATATTTTAGATTTTCGTGTTGTTCACAAATATAATTTGATTTGTTTTTTTTTTTATTGAATGGTTACTGTTTTGTTAACATAAAAATAAACGCTTTAGATCCAGTTTAAAATAAATTATAATTGCCTAAGTAGTTACCTACTTAGCCTATGAATTTACCAATAGCCTGAGTAAGTGTACGCACTTGTTAAAGTTAACGTTTGTATATAAAACTAGGTACTTACTTATACCTAACGAACAAACCAAAAATATTTCGTAAGAGCCAACTTTAAATAAACTAACAAAAAATATCACTAAAGAGTAAACAAAGATGTAGGTACCTATACTCAATTTGAAATAACATTAGACGTCTTTACAACTCGTTTTACAGCCCGTTCAACCGATATTGTGTTCTATCTCGTACACATAAGGATGATATAAAAAGCACAAATCTGTTACCAAAACCAACTGTTTACTACAGCTTCCATTTGTCGTATCACCAACGCAATAGAAGTCAAAATCGATTGACCGGGCTGTAAAATGGGCTTATTTAAATGTCTAATGTTATAGTAAATGTAGTTTAGGTAACCTAGTTTTCATTTGTTAAGTACCAAACAAAATGACGGTCTATAATATTCATTGTCTATCTACCTACTTGACCGTGTAATCATAGGCATCAAACATAAGAAAGATTACGTGGTTAAGTAGGTAGATAGTGGATGTAAGCGAAAGCGGCAAGTCGACAACCCTTACGAGCCGAGTCAAACCGCGCCAGACAGCGACGGAGATACGCGTTAGAAGAGAACGGCAACGTTTAGGTGAATATCACGTTAGGCACTGAGCGCTTATGCGAGCTGAATTGCACTTTGTTGCTAACTAACAGGAGTCTCTATTTCAATGAATTGTTGCACGAAGTGAGTCTTCTGTACTTGTACTATTATTTATTCTGTGGTTGAGGTTTCCACCTTAATGTAGTGCGTCAGGTATGTTCGCTGATGCGCACACTGACGATTACTTTGCGATAATGCGGAAAAAAGTTGCGTCAGTAATATCACGAGTGAGGGGAAGCAGCAACAGCATTCTGAGGGTGTTTGCAGAGAGGCTAGATGGGCCTACGATGGGAAGGTTTATCAGGCTACATGTTGGCAACAAAGCCTGTTAAACCTTCCTGTGATTGTGGTTTTCTTTGTTATTTTTGAGTGTTCCTACATGTTACTAACATAGATGTTAAGTAAGATGTAATACTATGGGCCTTGATGCCTGACAATTTTTATTTTATTTTTTATTGTGAGTTTTAAACGTACTCGATCGCGTTAACCTAAACGTCAATTTTTATTGTAAATTGATAAGCTTATTATATTGCCTGGTGACAATAATGGAAAAATCCTTTGTTTTGTATACAAATTGACATAAGCAAACGTTTACGTTAACGGAATCGAGTACGTATACAAATACGAGTAGCACTAGGCTATCAAAAAAGAAGCTTGTTTTTTTGCCGCTAATCCCGAATAAATATGACCCAGGGGTAAAGTATTTGAGTGATTGAATAATTTAAAATAACCAGCAGCAGTGTGTTTATCACCGGCAAACAAATATCAACCTTGCTACAATGAAATAAAGTTGTAAATTAACTGCCATTAATCCAAGAGAACTACAAGGCGTACTGAGGTACTGAGTAGGTACCTTATTTTAAGCGACACAGTGTTAATATTCGTTTGGCAGAGAAAAGCCGCGCTTTACTGAGCTCCGCCATTTGTTTTTGTGTCTAGTACCTACTTTCACCAACATGTGTAGTAATTGTGGACTACAGAAAAATCAGTAATACGCGTGTAAAATAAAACTTCGGAAATGCTGTTTTTGAATTCTCATCTTTATTATGTATGATACTATCCTGTTTTTAAAACACTCCATAACATTATCAACAAAACCATACAGCCAAAGTAAAGGTACATTACACGCGCGAACATTTAAGCCGAAAACATTTTTAGCTTACGTTTCATGACAGCCTGGTAAAAGCGGTCACACGACCCACCAGACTCAGACGAACACATTTCAAGTCTGAATAAAGGTACTTTTTTTTAATTCTAAATAATTTTTTTTAATATTCTGTACAACAATAAAAATGTATTTTTTTTTCGAGATCTGAGAGAATATTAAAAAAAAAAACAGTCAGAATCATGTGATAGTTTTTGCGAAATTCAACTAATAATCCAGTCGGTTTTGCAATATACGGTCGTGGCAATAAGTGCAGTCTGTGCTGACTAAATAACCTTTTGAAGGATGTCTAGCAATTAGTCCTTGTATGACCGACATGATAATTTCGTTGAACTAAAACTGCTCTTATGGACGCGACTGTACATATTGTTATACTTTTAATTATAAAATCCTAATGGCTTCTTACATCAATAACTTTCAATCCACCTTGCCTGCACTTTATACGAATATTATTAACAGTAGCTATTATTATGCTTGAATTACAACATTTTTAACTGCTTCTAATGATTACTGAAGAAAACATGGACAATGCAACTCTTTTGAAATACAAAGTCCATAGAGTTATTAGATTGAACTATTATTTACATTTATTTATCATTTAAAAGTTATTTCGATACGTGGTTTGGTCAAGATAATCAGGAGGAATTATCCAAAATATATTAAGAACTAAGAAGAAAACACTATTGCCGCGTGTAAACAAATAGGCAAGCTGAAGACGATGAGAACATAATTTTGACTACGAAGCTAAAATCCCGCAATAAAAAATATAATATCCAAAAATAAGGGAACATTTTTTCTTCAATACATGTTTTAATCGACAATATTATTTGATTTGCAGCGATCTCGAGTTCATCAGCTGCCCTTAGTAATTTTTCTAAAATAATAACAAAATATAATAAAAGACCTACGTAATTAGATAACGTCAACCAAAATTAGTGGTACATTTCAATTTTGAATCCAAATATAAGTTAAAAATAACCAAAATAAGTACTACCTATTAGAAAAAAAAATTATACTATTATTTTATTCGCACCCTGTCTATGGTCAGATTTGTCAAGTCAATGAACTTAACAGAAATATGCTCTACTTTCGCAGATGCCTCTGATGTAGAGCATTTAACTTTAAAAGAAAATAAATAGTCTTACAACTTGAAAAAGTTTCTAATTTAGATCTTTTCTGAAAACACCTACATTATAATTTTGGGAGATCCTAATAACCAATTCATTCACATCCATAATTTCATAATTTAATTTCATTCATTTACTAAAAATGAATAAGTCTTTCTGGTAGAGGGCAAACATGACCAAAACAATATTTCCATGAAAACTAAGAATAAAGCCCTTAAAACTAAAAATCCATCGTCAAATAATTTATAATATTATGCACCAACTACGTATGGTTATACTTATAACTAAAAGAATTAATTTCACCAAAAAATAAAATGATCACGCATAAATTATATAAAAAATAAATATTTGTCATGATTCAACATATTAAAGCTAAATAAAATTAGAATAAAACATTGGTTAATAAATAATACTTGTCGATAGTTACGATATATTTGTACACGAAGACAGCCATACATGTGAGAAGGTATTATATACCGGAGTGACTAAGTCATAAGCGTGGAGCTGGATCTGAATTAGACGTAATAGAATTGCCAAACCGCGCTAAATTAACCAAGCACATTTATTTGCCGTACAGTAATAGATATAGATCTAATTTTTAGCACGACAAATCCAACCTTTAAAGAGGTTTTTTGGAAAAATATACTTAATTAACATAACTAGACAAATCGTCAATTTTCATTAAACGAGTTTTTTGTTGCCAAAATATTATAATAAACAAATCAGGTCCCTTTCATACAATTTTAGTCGTATCTTTGGTCATCAAATCGAATAAAAATACATAATTGTCGAATTCAGAAACAGCTGTTTGAGGCAAAGCAACACAATAATTAATACTGAGGTACGATCGCAATATAATTACATTTTAATAATTAAAATGAGCCTCAATTATATCAAGGTCAATATTAATGACTCTATGTTACGCAAAACCATTGACCTCTAATGTAACTGATTGCACAAAATATATAACATACTGAGTCCATATTATGGTCAAGCTTTAATTCTTATATGACAGGTAAGCAAAAGTTCTGTGTATACTGGCCTTATAAAAGATCTTGCGTGGCGCGTAGAAAACAGTGTTTAGTTTTTTTTTAGTTTTTTGTTTCCACAAGGTATGCAATTTTATTCATCTACACCTAATATAACTAAATAAACAAGAGATAAGTACTAAAACGGTACCGTTTTCAAAAAAAACATATAAGGTTTTTTATGAAGACCACTGCACCGAGTCAGGATTCGATAATATCAAAAGTTTTCCCAAAAACTAAAACTACGAGTATATATTAATTATTAATACTTTTCGAATTTGTAGGAATTTTGGGTCTTCATAAAAAATCTCATACGGTATATTTTTTGTGTATTTTGCTAGGTTTTTACATTTTTATGTTTATTTTTTTGATATGACATAAATACCGCTACTGAACGATAAAAGGTCATTGCCTAATTAAAATATTGTTAGGCTTTAGTAGCAAATATTTTAAAATCACTTTTTTTTTACAAACATTTTAAGTTTTTTTTGTCTTTTACCTGTGCTTAATCACATTAATTGCATCACTTAACTAAGATTACTACAACAGCAGCAAATGTTTGATTGTATCCGCGTAAATTAGACATATTCAGCTTGCGTTAAATTCGCACGTTATATTTTCTGAGCTACCCCAGAACGTTTTTTTAAATAAAATTACATCCTTTTTTACAGGTTAATAATAAAAACCGATAATTCATTATTTCGTTAAACCTAAATGTTAGTATGCTACACACATAATTATTATATAAACCACGCAAAGAAAGTTAGAAATTAGAACTACAGTAATTGTTACATACATAATTATTTTAAGCAAATAATCTTCGCAAACCTTTTAACTGTAATTAGTAATAGATACCACAAAGGGTTTAAAGTCGTTTACTACATTAAAATATTCATTACACTAAACCATAATCTGATATCATTATTACAAAAAAATTGAATGAAATGGCATAACGTCAGCTGAATATGTCCTTAATTTAAACTACGATAAATATTGCAAAAATCGAAACATTGAACATTAATATCACTGAACACATTTTATTACTTTTTCTTCTTACGCGACTTTTTAGACTTAGACGATTGCTTTGTCGAAGGCGTGGTTACATTAGAAGCACCAGTTGGTTTTTTTTCCTCTTTGTCACTATTCATGGAATCTAACGGCGAAGTATTTTCATCATCCGAGGACTTATCAATCACCTCTATTTCTTTACCCTCAGACTTATCTTCCTCAATCTTCACTTCTTGAGTCGTTATCTTATCATTTTCAACTACGCTAAATCCTTTCTCTCTCTTCGACGGCACTTTTTCTAAATCGATCAGGTTAAAGGCGCTTGATTCTATCGCTTTGTTTGTAGTTTCTGTTATAGTCGACAGTATATTATCTATGTTTATCTCGCATATAGGACTTGTGATACCGCCATCGTTCATTTCTAGCAGGCTGTCTCGCATCTCGTCTAGTTTAAAACCGTCCAAACCGAAGTCCAAAGGTTCCAGCGGTGGTAAGTCAACGACTGAATGATGTTCTTCAACGAAGTTCAATTCTGCAGGCGCATCGCATTCAGCTACAATTATATCGGGCCTCTTGCATAGCTCGATTAGTTTTTCTTGCAATGACACCTGTGTGGAAGACCCCGCTACTTCATCTAAATCTCTATTTTCAATCACCTCTATTTTATCTGTATTTTCTATTGCAACTTTCTTTTCAGCCTTTTCCTCTTTCTTGCCATTCTTAGAAGCAGCAATAGAACTCCAAGATTTAGTTGGTTTCTCAACGACTTCGACCTCTTGAATCTTTTTCTCAGGCTGGGGCGACTTCTTACGTATCTTGGATCCTTTAGTTATCTGGATTTCGGGGAAATCATCTTTCATCGTTTCTATTACATAGACATCAGTAACTTCTGTCTCATAACGTTTTTCTGTTGATTTGCGATCGGCATAAGGCGATAGTGATTTAGATTTCTTGGTTCTAGATGATTCTTTCAATGGAGTAACGCTTTCGCCAGTTCCTTCAAAAACTTTCAGAGTATCTGTTTTAGGCACATTTGTTACTAATTCTTTCGCAACCTCATCATCAATCTTTTTAGCTTTAGATACAGAAGTATTTTCTAGTTCATCAAAATGCCAATCACCTGTGGGATCAAAGAGATCTTTCATATCTCCGGAAACATTTTTAGATGCACGCGATTTTTTAACTTTAGTTGAGTAAGATATAGGTTCAATTTCTTCGTATGGGGTTGAGATTGAAACTAGGTCGCCACTAGAAGGCTGCGATTTATCATCGATGGCATGTATTTCAACAAATGTGTCTTCATCTTTGATTTGAGCGTCGTCCTGGGATTTCTTAGCTTTACGACTTTTCTTGGACTTAGGTTTGGGTTCTTCAACAGTTTTCTCCTCGAATGGTGGAATATTGTACAATACAGGTTTCTCTGGCTCGTTCAAGAGCATATCCCAAGCTTGCTCTTCAGTTTTGATCTGTTCCTTAACTTTTTCTTTCACAGGCTTTACCTCTGATGATTTTTTCTCAGACGATAAATTTAAAGTTACGGCCACTGAGGGTACTTCTTCTTCAGTGTCCACAGTACCGAACAAAAGCTGTTTCAAAATTGGATCCTTTGTAGCACGTTCCATCTTAATGGGCTCATTCGCGACTGGTTCATTAACAACGGATTCCTTTGGAACAGATTCCTTTGGAACAGATTCCTTTGAAGCTAATTTCTTTGAGACAGGCTCTTTCGTGATAACCTCTTTAGGGAGACATTCTCTTGAAGCTGGTTTCTTCGAACCAGATTCTTTTATAGGAACCTCATTTAAAGTTAAGGTCACTGAAGGCACTTCTTCTTCAATGTTCATAGTACCAAACAAAAGCGATTTCAGAATTGGATCCTTTGTCGCACGTTTCATCATAATAGGCTCCTTCGTGACTGGTTCTTTAACAATGGACTCTTTTGGTCCCGATTCCTTTGGAATAGATTCCCTTGAAATAGATTCCCTTGAAGCTAATTTCTTTGAAACAGGCTCTTTCGAGATAACCTCTTTCGGGGGAGATTCTCTTGAAGCCGTCGCCTTCGAAACGGATTCTTTTGTAGGAACCTCTTTCGGAGGAGAATCTTTTGAAGCAGTCTTCTTTGAAACAGGTTCTTTTGTAGGAACCTCTTTCTGGAAAGAGTCACTTGAAGCGGTCTTCTTTGAAACGGGTTGTTTTGTAGCAATCTCTTTCGGAAGACTTTCTCTCGAAGCCGCCTTCTTTGAAACAGGTTCTTTTGTAGCAACCTCTTTTGTGAGAGATTCTCTTGAAGTTGTCTTCTTTGAAACAGGTTCTTTCAAAACAGACTCTGTTGGAATAGACTCTATTGAACCAGTATCTACACAAACGGGCTCTTTTGGAATTGAATCAAATTCTCTCTGAACAGGCTCCATCTTCATAGCTCTTTCTATTCTAGGAGATGACTCCCTACGCTCTCGTACCTCACTCGTCATGGAAGCCCTCGCGTCGTCGTTGCGACCATGGGGGCTCTCCCTAATTCTACTAGATTTCTTATTCCTAGAAGTATCGTCGCCAGCGAGTGTTTCGCTATCCGACTGGGGGGTGGGAGATCGCCTAACTCTATGTCGGCCTGCCGGCTGAATATCATCCGACGGCGTCCGTTTTGGCAGTGAGTCGGGAGGCGCCACACAGCCGCGCTCAGCTCGCGCCGAGCTCCGAGCACTCGCTCTGTCATCCGTCACCTCTCGCATCGCCTCCTCTACGCTATACTTATCTAAGTTAAAACTAGGTGCGGGTCCCTGGGCGCGGGTGAGTGCGGCGGGGATCACGACCGCGGTGGACAGCGCGTACAGCGCCGGCTCGGGGCGCTCGGGGCGCGGCTCGTGCGGGTGTAGGCTGTGCAAGCTCTGCACGGGGATGGTGGTGGTGCGCGGCAGCGGCACGGCCGCGTCCTCGGGCCGCGACTCGGGCGGCGCGGGCGCGCGCACCACGGGCCTGAACGTAGCCTCGTCGCAGTTGGAAGCGGCGTAGGGTTCGGGCCACGTGGCCGGCGGGGAGGCCGGCGGCGGCTGCACCACGGTGCCCAGCTGGTCCACGGCGCGAGCAAAGCCGGCGCGGCGCGGCTCGGGAGAGCGGCTCTCCACGCTGCTGTCGCCGCTCACCACCCCTATACGAAACCGAAGGCAGCCGTTACTACATGTGCAGAGGAGGCCGGAACACTACATACATAGGTACGGAAGAACGGCTCCACTGCGACGAGCGAAAACGCACGCACATATAGACGAGCGTCTGCGTACAGCGAGTGCGAGCATACTCGCAACTTAGACCAGGGATGATAATTATTGAAACAAAAAAAATATATTAGGGTGAAACCCATTGTAAAAGGAAAAGAATATAACAAAAATTAAAGGAAAATAATTTACGCGCTGTCTGGTGTGTGTCTGGGAAGTGGAAGGGGATGAGTTTTTAAGGGTAAAAACGTTTTATCTCGATTTCCGGCAAAACTTCAAGTCTTATGGAAAAACGTTAAATGGCAAAGTTGTAGGTAATAAAAAGATCCACAACTTTTGTATTTACTCTTTTTTCACATAACCTCAAAATGTATGTGAAAAATTCAATTAACCAAGTTTTTGGTTTTTATTTTTATCTTCTTAATTTTTTTTTACGCCTTTTGGTGAAAATTTATCTGTTTATGTATCAAACACACTAAAATTTTTTTGATTTAAAATATTTATTTTTTCACCTTATTTTGACTACATATCGAAAAAAGCACCCTTATTTTCAATCGAATATTCTCACGTCAAAATATCTGCTTTTTTTAATAAGTCGGTGGGCTTTTGATTCGTTAAAATCTCTACTTTCTGCTGGTGTAAAATAAACATTACTATTATACCACCGACGTTTTTTTTAAAAAGCAGATATTTTGACGTGAGAATTTCCGTTTGAAAATTAGGGTGCTTTTTTCGATAGTAAGGCCCGATTTTTCAATAGTCCGATAACTTTTAACTGAGGAATAAAAATGGCCGTTTGACATATTTTCTATTCAAAAGCTGTCGAACCGCCATTTTTATTCCTCAGTTAAAAGTTATCAGACTATTGAAAAATCGGGCCTAAGTCAAAATAAGGTGAAAAACAAATATTTTAAATAAAAAAAAATACAGAGTGTTTGAGACATAAAAACGTAAGTTTTCACCAAATTAAAAAAAAACCAAAAACTTGGTTATTTGAATTTTTCACATAAATTTTGAAATAATGTGAAAAAAGTGTAAATACAAAAGTTGTAGATCTTTTTATTACCTTCAACTTTGTCATTTGTCATTTTGCAGTTTCGCCGGAAATCGAGATAAACCGTTTTTACCCTTAAAAACTCACCGCCTTGCACTACCCGACCTCAGATCTCCCGTAAATTATTTTTCCTTTCATTATTATTATATTCTCTTCCTTTTCTTCGCTTTCATCCTACTATTATTTTGTTTCACTTTTTACCATTTTCAAAGGCTTCAGCCCTGGTCTAACTGGCATCTGTTTGAAATAGATTGCAGTACGTCCGCGGGTATGTGTGTGTGCTTGTGTTTTCGCTTGTTGTATGGAGCGAGCCATCAGTACGTATGTATGTAGTGATCGGATGCGCGTCAGAGGAGTGGGCAGGCGAGGCCACAGAGGATACATCTCGGGGTGCCTTTGGCTTCGGTATAGGGCCGGCGCCGGCGGCTTCTGACGCGGCGTCCGTTCGGCGACTCCTCCGCTTGATATTCGCTCTTGGATATTCACCCGATGGCAAACGAAACCATAATGGTACACTCGCGAGACAAAAACATGTGCCAATATCGAGTAAACACTTTGTATACTTCATACTCATAATTCTCTTTACGCATCAAATTAAAAATCATCAGTCAACTTCATTTACAATTTAAGTATCCAAAACTGAATTCGGAATTACATTTTACTTGTTTAATACGTTTATATGCGACACAGAGAGAATTCTTGAGATGGGGCAGTAATTATACTTATAACTGTTTCAGGTACAGGAAAAAGTTTTTAACGACATGAACGCTAAATATCAAGTTTTATCAAATTGAAATTGAAAACTGTTTCTAAAATAAATTTAAAAACTCCACTGGACTGATTGAACTTATACCCCTAAAATATCAAAAAACGTTTTCCATATTTTTTTTATTGAAAGCAACTAAAAACAACTCAATTAGACCATAATTAAATAATTTTTTTTTCAACCTGTTTAGTATTTTTAACCTGGCATTATTTTTGTATAAAGCTATCGATATCATAGCTCTCAAGCTCTTTACTGCCCCACCTTCAACTACACATATAGGTCGATTTAAAGTTAATGACGTCAGTGAAGTTCCCTTTTCGCTGCGCATAACCCAAACCCAACCCCTCACCCCCGCTGTCATATAAATATGCTTCTGCGCAGTAACTCGCGGAGTTCCGAGCTGCCACAACATTTGGTTCTACCTGTTAGGATGTTTACGCACTGCATCCGATCTTTATCCGAAGCCGAGATCCGAGTTCCATCCGAATTGGAAATGTACTGATTTCAGACGGACGGAATTCGGATACAGTGCGTAACCTCCCCTACAAGAAGTACTACGGCTACTTCGGACCGAAATTTCTCGGATTCGAATCGGATGCAGTGCGTTACCGCTCTAACACATAACATACCGTGGCATGAATCTTCCTTCATGGCTTCAGCGAGATCTTCTCTCAGTTGCACATCACACATGGACGCCGCACGCCCGCTTTCTGCCAGCAAAGACTTGCGACGGAAACTGTCCGACGGAGAATGTTCTAGGGAACCTGGGAACAAAAAATTATATATATTTATATACATTACACACAAATATACGCCTTTTTTCCAAGGGTGTTTTCTTCCGTAACTTTGTCGCCGGTTACATCTGGGTACTACGCACGTGGCCTTTCTTAGTCCATTACCAACCAGTCCTCACAATCAAGGAAGTCCGTTGACGTTTCTCATTTTACCAGCCGCGATAACTTTCTACGTAAGAAATAGAAAAATCTAATTCATAATCCTAATGTATTACTATGTTACCCATAAAGTATAACAACGAGTATCATTCGCAAGCACCAAGTTTAATTATTAATAAGTATTTTTATAGCTGTCAAAACGGGCCTTTTTATTTTTTGACAACTTGAGAGGGGAACTTTACACATGGATCTTATGATACTCGCTTTTTATTCATCCTCTTAACATGACCAAACTATCAAAGAATACTCTTTGCAAATGTCTCTGCATCTTCTTTTAAACCATAAGGTTGTCTTTTTGTTGTTGTTTTATTTGCAGGATAAAGCGAGAATTACGGGAGTTTCGACTTTCGACCTTCTCGTTACGATTAAGATTGCACGATGAACGATATTTTGACTGCCAAATTGCATTTTTCTGGGATGGTTTGTTGTCCGCCACAAGACGTTATGCAATGAAGCCTATTTTTTATTTCACAAACCGGTAGGTAAAATTTTTGAAAATTTCACATTTGATTTTACTAGAAAAGAGAAGAAATTTTTTTGTCAGACTGAATGTCATTCATACAAAATTCGTGGCTCAGAAATATTCAACCAAATTATTGTCATTTTTATAGCAGCTGTTAAAAGTGTCCGAATTAGAAATGGCGAGGAGATGGTCACACAGTTTCTAGACATGACACCAGTTTCTCTGGGCTGGGTTCAGCCTCTCGTTTTAAAAAAAGCTAGTGATCAACTAAGGGTTATATTATGAAAACTGGTATGTATTGTAGTATCTTCCTAATTTTTCTTTGGAGTTTCGCTTTCTCTGATATCTCTTTTTGTAATGTGTTGATATGACAGTATATCTATATATATCAGTTGATAGAAGTCCACTCCGGCCTCACCGTCCTGGCCCAGCGCATGACTCCTTATGTGCCTGCTGTCTTCGTGATTCCGCACATTTTGCAACGGGTTCCGTTATTTTTTTTGAACGGCCTGACTTTTGCTACGAGAGCTGCGATGCTGTCTCAGCCCTTAATCCAGTATCGGAAAGGTACTACTCAAGGCGGTTTTTATCGTCCGGAGCGTATTCCCGACGAATAGCTGAAGTATCATCTTTTATTTAAATTTATTTGTGTTAGAATTAACCTAGTATTTATGTGTTAGTTTATACTTTCTAAATTCCACGGATGAAAACTTAGCGCTATGTCGTTAAGGATTCATTTCCACCTGAATGCTTAAGCCAGTATTAAAACGGTTGCATCTGCGTTGAGAATAAGCACGTGTGTTCAGTGTAATACTTTCAAACTTAGCTAAAGTATCATTCCTAAGATTTTTTCTTACTATACATTTAAAATAAAATATATAATATGTTATCTCTTCTTGTTCTTTTAGTATTCTTTTATATATTTTCGGTGTATTTTTATTCAAAATTAAAATTATATGTAGTAACGTGGCGTGCAGTGATTTTTCCTTTTATATAACGCCACAAAATCCGCTACCGAGAGGAATATAAATAACATTTTTGTGTCTTGGGTACCTACTGTATTTCGACACCGACTTCCGAAAAGATAATTATATTTCGCTTTCTATGGTTCGCTTTGGAAGTCGGTTTTTTTTATTTTAATTTTGTATTATAATTTTTAGTTTATTTGTAGTTTTGGCATCTTATATTACCATGAAAATCAATTGTAGCCAGAAGGCTTCTTTCTCGTTACAATTTCAATAAGCCTAAACACGGATTGGATACATTGTTTTATTACGGAGTTCAGGTGCCTAAATGCCGGCTTCATCATCAGTTTGATGATACTATTTTCATTAGAACAATTTATTTAAATTTGCTTCAACACAGTAATTTATTGAGAAGTTCCAGTGGCTATCATTGACATTCTTCACGAGTTTTACTTCACCAAATGAGACTTTCTGAATGCAAATACTTGCTATGTTGATGAAAATACCAAAATCACTATATTTACGTCTACAACAATTTAGTGATTTTGGTATTTTAAAAATAATTTGAGTAGTTCCCTCGAAATCCAAGGGATCCCCTCATCAGATCCTTATTTGGTGACAATGGGACCACCTCGAGAGTATACCATTTAAAACAAAAAATATATATTTCAAAAACAGTACATAATTGTCGGAGTAATTGGTGAACATACATACAAAAAAAACATATACATTCGAACATAGAACTTCCACTTTTTTGGGAAGTCGGTTAAAAATGAATAAATGGAGGGCTTTGCCCTGTGGTGGGACCGAACAGGCTGAAACAAATAAATAATTTAAAAGAACTACTTACTAGCTGACCCAGAGTCGATGAGAATTGGCACGACAGGCCTCACTCCCGGCATGTTCACCGGGTTAGAGCGAGCCACGCCGCGCGCTACGCTAGTGTCGACTTCTACTGTCTCCGCCTCGGATAGGGAAGAACTTGAGCTGTGGCCAAAAGATAAACTTAGTAAGGATAAAAAGAACAATGGCGAAATCTTAGCTGACTAAAATTTGAGCGACTGAAAGTGAGTTATATACGAAAGACATTATATTAATTGTTTATGTTTTTTAAAGTATAATTGGGCTGGTTCAAAATGGATAAAAGATTAATTTCTTTAGCTTAGTGTTGCCATTATATATTTTATCTGCTAAGTGACAAGTAGTAATTATGTTAAATAATAATATCATTATTGTATTTATTGCAGTAAATGAGTTAACAATACAGTTTATGTCTAAGTGTAGATGTTCCTTGCAGGTAGGTAAGAATATTGTAATGTAATAGAAATAAATGAATTACTTTCAATTAATTATTGGCTAAAAGACTATTACCCAAGTCTAAAAAAAATATAGCTTGAGTGTTGACGACAACTTTATGATACTTAGTTTAAATAAATAAACTCTTTCCAAAGAGTATATTATACATTTCATGCTGAAATAACTAGGTAAGGGAAATACTAATGCGATATTCCCCTTTTACTTCCACGAAATTGAATAATATTACCTATTAAACACATTATTATAAGTTACTCAGACATAACCTACAAAAGTTTATGACTGAATATATATTATTCTCTACCTTCTCGAACAAAAATTCTTGCACAAACTAATTCAGAAGATCGCCCTGAGTTAAACCAGATATTTTTTATTTAATGACGTAGAAATTTAATTTCGCCTAAATCAATGTATGGGCACCTGCCATTGTTCTTTGCCTTTATTTATTTATTAAAAGTTCATGCAACATACAGATACATAAATGGACTTAATGCATGAGGCATTCTCTACCAGTCAACCAAGGGTGGTGGAGAGATAACGTGGCAGGTGCAGAAACAATAGAAATAATTACTGAAGTAAAATAGGTAAAAAATATAACTTGACAAGACTAATTTAAAGTATAATATCATCCCATATTGATCTTCCGCCAGCGAGTATCGCGAAAGGAAAAATCCGAGAAGGGGAATGAGGGACAAACTCAAAGCATTTATTTCAATTAAAACAATTAAAGGCACTTTTGAATTCTCAAGGTATGTTAGTTAAAAAGGGGTAGTATTTAAACGCAAATCAAAAAATATCCTTTTTCTATGCAATAAGATTCCGAATTCCCATCAAAATTACTGATTGCACAGCAAAATATTCAACTCAAAATATCACTAAACACACTACAATTTATTTTCGCAGCGTACAGCGATTTTTCCTAAAGCAAAAGCTTTTTCATCAATACACAGCTAATAATCTTAATGCACATTATACATGTTAACTCTTTTTCTTTTAAATATAGCTTCTATTTTTATATTATTTACAGCAGTTTTTCTAAATAAAACAGCATTTTATTAGTCACAGTCTTCTTATTATTTATTAATTACCACATAATGAGATCAGCAAAAAAATAAATAAAATGAGATACAAAATTGTAATTTATTGAATTATTAAAGCGGGTCTTGCTTTCGCGGGGCGTCCACGCTTCCTTTTTTGCCCAATAGGCACATTTTTAGCTTCTGCAGGTGGCGCCACGTACTTGAGTCGGAGAGAAACAGTGGGCGATACAAATGTTTAAAACAAGGACCTGAAAAAAAAATGTCGACGGAGCCCCGCTCCGCGGGGCACCTATTTCTGTCTGCAGGGTCTAAAGTAACCTAACACGAAGGAGATGACGGGAGCTAAGTTCGCTCGCTTTGCTCGCTCACTTCACCTCCCGTCATCCCCTTCGAACCTAACCTATCTGTGTCGGGGTGCCCTAAATTCCCGAACAAAGTCAAAATTTACGAACCTTTTGACAAATATCCAGTCTAGTGACGAAAAAGCGCGCGAAGCCGCGAACCTTTTTCAGTTAATTTGTTCTGCTTTTAGAAATAATGCAATGTGACAGGATTTTTTTGTTATAATAATCATCAAATTTGCCGAGCATGGCTTCTTGAAAATTAAGACAAATATGATGAACAGGTTTTGTTGTACTTACTGGTTAATATGCGACTGGGATAGTTATTTTGCTATGAAATATGGAAAATTTGCTGTGCAGTCAGTATTTATGCTATGTATGTAGTATTTTTGTACAAAACTAAATTTAACTGTATTGCATTATGAGGAAAATAGTAATGTCATATTGATGTATAATTTCGAATTATCTGCAGTTTGAGTTTTGTTAAACATTTAGTTTATTTGTAGTGAAGTAAGTTATTTGATGTAAAAAAGAATATAAATGATGAGTATGTATTGATAGGCGATTATTTATTTGATATGCAATTTATAATATCCCGTTAAAAAGATGAAGCTAGTTGTAGTGTTGTAGTCCAAAGCTTAGCTTCTATGTAGAAGAATGAAATATATAATACGTGCAAGAAACTCCAATGACACTTTTAAAATCAATAATTTAGTATCAGCAGCGCAATGTTCGCTAAACCTCCTTAGGTCGAGCGTAATTTATTGAAGGGTTAAGGGAAAAGAGACTTTTTCCACTACAGTCTATTATGTAACACATTACGTAAGAAATTCGTTTCGAAATACGAACATTTAGACACAAGATTATAAAATAAAAATTACATAACAACAGTTACGAAATAACTTTTGTATGGAGTTTTTATATCATTATGTAACTACAATGTAATTATTTTTCTTTTTGGCGGCCAAGTACGAGTGAAACAATTTGCAATTTAAAGAAAAAAAAGTATGTAACTGAATAGGCTACTGTTGGTAGACGCATTCTGCCGCTACGCCCGCGCTTTTTCCACCGTCCCATCCGGCAGAATGATACTGAAACTGTTACCTCACGAAAAAGCGCGCGTAGATGTGTATATATAGTCTATGGATTTTAGTCTGAACGTTTCTAATAAATTGTTGTTGGAACTTAGTTGCATAATCGCTCGTGTTAAAATCTCGAGTTTTTATGCCCGACAAGAAATGTAGCCCTGCAGCATAACGTCTAGTAAAATCGCGTGTGGAGTGACGGCATGTACTGAAAAATAGGTTTTTATTTCACCTAAGTCAGCAACGGATGCCGTTTTAAAATATATTCGTAAAATATTCTCTAGCCCTTTTCGAAATCATGTTGTGTACAATAAAAGTAAAACCCATAACGAAAAATTAGCAAATTTACGTCAGCGCCATCTTGGATTTTCATGTTTGCAAATTTAATGTCACACCAAAACGGATATGTTGTAGACCTGTACACTGATTGGTCTCTAGTTTATGCTCATTTACAATTTTTTCGGCGGTACGACAAAGAGATTATAAACTATCGAATTTGATGTGTATTAAAGTATAAAAAATTTTCAATAAACTAACTCGATATGGGTACGTTTTTTGAAATCCTAGCTGATGCAGGTAGTGATACAGGATTACCAGAAATGTCTATGACATGGCAATATGTCGGTAGTAAAACTTTTTGTTAATGTTAAGTTAAGACACAGATAATTTAATACTAGCATACAGATACCTCATCCCATATAAAGAAACCGTGCCGACGTAACTAGCGTTTTTCGTCTGCTTAATCTGGTAATTTTTTGTACACCGAACGCATTCGGTTCTGTTTCACGGTGATAGATGGTGTTAGCAGCGACTTGCAAGTAAAAGGGTTTACTAGGTTCGTAAATATTTTTTTCTTTAAATACAGTGAAGGTTTGTTTTCTAATATTTATTTGCACGTTTTTACAGTTTTTTTTTTGCACCAAAATGTGTTAAAATGCAAACTTTAACAATCGAGTGGAATGCCTCAGAAATTAAAAAATGCGCCATCTATTGGCATCAATTGTAAATGATCCGTCTAATAATCTTTGAAATGTGAATTAAGAGCCCAATATTCCATAATTTTGTACTTAGGAGAGTTGATTAAACAAGAACATACAATTTTTGTGTTCAATTCCAGAAATAGTACATTACTGCAACGGCCAGCAAAGTAGGCATTGATGGACGAACATGTAAATGTGGGCCGAGGCACACATACGTAAGTCCATCAATGCCTAGTTGTGGCCAAGGCTTGTATAGTACTTTTCTCAAATAATGCGCGGAAATTAAAACTAAGTATTACCTAGAACTCATTTTGTCAAATACAATTATTACTTTTCAAAATCAATGACGAACAACGAGTAACAATAATTTTGCCCCCTGTTCATTGTTTTTTTTTTCAGTAAACAGCTTTCTATTTGCAAGCCAGTTCGATATTTAAATAAAACCTTGGATAAGTTACCTCCTTGGTTTCATGTTTCCAAGCATGTTTGAGAAAATGTTAATTTTACACACATTCAATAACAGATGGAGGTGCATATCGCGCCATCTAGTGAGATTTATTTGAACAAAATTTTCTTTCTTAGCAATGGGACCCCGTGGTTAAGATAAGATATATTATAAGTTGAAATGTAAAATTATGTTAGGTTACGTTGTGGCTATAATTCCTTAGAAGGATAAAAGTCCCTAAACAATAATTATAAATAATTAAAACGTGTTCAGGGATAAATTATTCAAACAGTGCATTCACAGTTCAGTGCGTGTGTGCCTGCGTGCGTGTGTTTATTTCTTATATTTTGAGTGAATGCTTACCCCGTGCAGTTGTAAGTCTTGAAGACGAACTGCGGGCCCATCCAAAGTCTTCGATGTGGGCCCGCGTGGGTCACTATCTCCACCTGGGACAGCCAGCGCTCTTCCTCGCTCAAACAAATGTCGGAGAAACTCTGCAACAAACTTAACTATTCAAAACTCCTACTGCCATGTCGCGTTTACTAAGCATGCTAAGACTATGCTATTTCTAGCCTTAAAGGACGACCATTACTCAGACGGTTCAGTAGCTCTCAGTCTATTCGTTATCCTAGCACTGGAACGCCTTGCAGCAATTACACCAATGGAGCGCAAACTTATAAAAAACTAACTATACGTCCCAGTTGTCCTCACGAAGTTATGATGTTTACCTTCATTACTTATGAATTTAAAAAGTCACATTCGTACTTGACCAGATTCGAACCCACGGCTTCAAGGACAAGAGGCAAGTCACTGTGCCACCGCGATATTGTAAGGAACTGCGAAGTCTAGAGTAGGTTCTATACTCTTTCCAAAATGAAGGTACAATATTTACTAACAAAGTACTGACAGCTCAATCAGCTGACAGCAGGGGTGACAATTTAAGTTCGCCCTAATCGAATATTTTCGTTTTCAAACTATCTTTCATCTGTACTAACTCAGTTAAATCGATGTACAACAGATACAACATTCTACATATATCGAATTGGTTTTTTTTTGGTGGTTGGGTCTAGTCTATTTTTTTAGGGCTACCCTCTAGGCTGTGCTGTTTTACTTAGTATAATGCTCACAACGGATCTATGTGTCTCTGAATTGGCTGCACCCTGCGCAGTAGCTATTTTTGTGTCAATGTTGAAGGTGAAGATAGCATTGTATAACTGTCTCTATCACTCACTAACGTTTGTCGCATCGTCTTATCTCGCTTACTGCATGCAGTATACTCGATGACAAACTGTTTCTTGCGCAATGGTTAGCAGAGCCAACTTCAGAGACACAAAGATCCGTTGTGACTACTAGAAACATTGTATCTTCAAAATGGCTGGTGTATAGGTATTTATTGAAGCTCTAGTACTAAATAGTTACCCTGCAAGTCTGAGGCTGCAGCAGCGGGTTGGAGGGTGGCAGTGGCACCAGCAAGTCGGCGGCCGCGGCAGGACGCTGCAGGGGCCACTGAGCTACTGGCTCCACTTCCAACTCGATGGCGGAGTCGTCGCTTATTTTCTCCTTTGCTAGACCTGTACAAATAATATCTAAATTTATAAAAAATCTGGAGACGGACCGAAGGTTCGGCAGTTTCTGCAAAAGAAACGGACGTGAAGCCAAATTGCATCCAGATCCGTACAGCCGTTCTGGCATGATTGAGTAACAATCATTTATTATATTAGTAGTTTTCCAACCCGTACGCAAAATACGCGCCGTGGAGTTGTGGACACTTAGTAGAATAAGTAAGATTGACAGTAACGTCTAAGGTGTCTGAGAATTCTGGAATCTTACTCTAGCTAGAAGAAAAGCTATTTTTCATACAAACTGTAAAGTACTGTGCGAAAAGTGCCTAGGAAAGAGGACACCTAATCTCTTCCCGGTCGTGTCGGATTGCCAACCTATGGCACGGTAAAGATATCTAACAGTATACTATCTTCATACATACGGTCGGAACGCGAGTCATACCTACGCGTCTCGAGTTCAGCCAACACTCGATACACTACAGTCGCCTACATTCTCGAACGGTGTGATGGTTTTGTAGATAGATAGATAAACTCTTTATTCAGTGCACACAAAAGACACAGCACAACTCACAAAATCACAATATTTTTTAATTTACATGTAGGTATTTGGAAACAATTTAAGGTGCCGACATACAAAAAATAAGAAACAGGAAAAATACATTATACAAATAAAAGTGACACAAGTAACCTACTTCAATTATTAGTGAGCGGTAAGCAGTAAGGGTTGAAATATGTACAAGTACTTACTTAATATGGCAGAGAGTAATTATAGACCATATTGTACTATTTTTGGTTGCATGAATTCTTCTATAACGCACCCAGAGATTACAATTTTAAATTACCTGGGATCTCCGAAAGGCAAAAATATAAAAAAAAAAATTATATCTAACCTACTAGTACGTAATTTGTTATTTTTTTTATAAGGTACTATAAAAAAAAAAATACGCTTTTTCCACCGAGTAGAATACCTACCTGGATTAATAAATAAATATGTGGATAGGGTAATAAAATTACACATGAGTGACCTACCTACGCTCGGATTAAAAAATAAAATACTGGTAGGTAGTTTTCTAGGCTAGGCTATCTATTTACTTATGTACTTAGCTACTTAATATATTATTTAATATCATTATGAAATGATTACCTATGAGTGTTATAAATAGTAGGAACTAACCTAGTAATATTTAAAATAAGTATAATAAAACATATAATATTCAACTGAGATTAGAGAAAAGAATCTGAGATATTTACAATCACAAAACTAGAAAGAAACTCAAGTAGGTAGAGGCGGGCGGCCCTAACGGATGTTTACATGACGCGCGCTTGTAGGCACTTATTTCAAGGACAGGGCCGAAACACAATACTTTTAGATATCTTTACCGTGCTTATGGGACTTTTAAATTGCACCTGTGCTGACGTACATATACGCACTTTAATAACTCCCGCTTCGATGGCTAGTCTCCACGGAGGTTTACCACTATGACCGAAATTCGGAAAGGAGGACTATTGATCATATTTATTGCTCGGTCAAAATACCTGCACCTGGCGTTGTCACGTCACTCTGTCGTTAGACTCTCGTTATTGGTGCACGAGGCGAGCGCGGGTTCCAGGGAGTGAGGCCGCAGTCCAGCGAGGTGCACAGTTATTTAGACCGTGCAGTATGACACAACATGAATATTACTTACTAGACAGCGGCTTGGCGTTCAGTAACAGATGTAGGAGCGAGCCGTTGGCCGCCATGAGGTACAGCAAAGCCACAAGGCCCGCGCCTGGCTTGCCTCCTACTGGGGGACCGAAGCGTTGCTGTACCGTGCAGTATGACACAACATGAACATTACTTACTAGACAGCGGCTTGGCGTTCAGTAACAGATGTAGGAGCGAGCCGTTGGCCGCCATGAGGTACAGCGAAGCCACAGGGCCCGCGCCTGGCTTGCCTCCTACTGGGGGACCGAAGCGTTGCTGTACCGTGCAGAATGACACAACATGAACATTACTTACTAGACAGCGGCTTGGCGTTCAGTAACAGATGTAGGAGCGAGCCGTTGGCCGCCATGAGGTACAGCGAAGCCACAGGGCCCGCGCCTGGCTTGCCTCCTACTGGGGGACCGAAGCGTTGCTGTACCGTGCAGAATGACACAACATGAACATTACTTACTAGACAGCGGCTTGGCGTTCAGTAACAGATGTAGGAGCGAGCCGTTGGCCGCCATGAGGTACAGCGAAGCCACAGGGCCCGCGCCTGGCTTGCCTCCTACTGGGGGACCGAAGCGCGCGCGGGCTAGCAACGGGGCCGCGTTACTGTCTTCTGATAGAGATGATAAGCGTTGACGACCTGTGCAATAAAGATTTTGATAATCTGGGTGTTTGCTTAGTAGCCCAAGTTGTATAAATGGACAGAAATACGAGCGAACACAGGCACACAGGTAGGCACTCGGGTAGTTCATAATTTTAGCCGAAAGACGTCCTCATGTGGACATTTGCCTTCCCCAATCGTCGCTGTGTAGTTGCAAAAATGAAAATTTCCCTAAATTTAAATATGTGGGGCAGTTTTCAGGAGAGCCTGAAACGTGTATCCACGCGAGACACAATGGCTTTCCTATTGTTTCGGTAATTAATGACATTCAACCGGGCTTAGTAGGCGTTTCGGCCGCTGAGTTTCGTCCGATCCGGTCGAAACAGGAATTTCATTATTATCAATATTTTTGCAAAGTAACGTCAGACACATAAAATCAGTAGAGAGTTTAATAACACGATAAAAATTTAACTTCCTCTTGCTTATTTAGTTAGATGTTGAACATTATAAGCATTTATACCCAAAGTACCAGGAGGCCAGAATCATTAAGAAGTCTTAATATTTGCGGGGCTGGAATCATTACCGGTAAAGACTAACTTAAGAACCAGGAGATTATAATAATGAGGAATTATTAGCGAGGCTGGAATCATGAAATGTAAAAAGAATACCGGGCGATTTTTTATTCTGACCTGCTGGTACTCCTTTAGACTCTACCGCTTACAATTCTAGGCTCGCAAGTACTTCTTCATGATTCTGGCCTCCTAGTAGATTGGGTATAAATGTTCGACATGTAACTAAAAAAGCAAAAGAGGAAGTTATATTTATATTATGTTATTAAATTCGGAACTGATTTAAGTCGACTTTTTTATTTTAATGTCCTAAAATATCTATACGTCCCAACACAAGTACCTACTGATCCGTAGGTGCCAAATGTGGTACAAAATTTTAAATAATAAATTATTCCACTTATGGCACCTGCCAAAAATATCGATAGGTGCCGTATGTGGAATACCTCAGGTGCCATTTTGTACGCTTTTTAATTGATATGTTGATGATTATTGTGATTTATCATGTTTACTGTTCATTGTTGTAATGGTATATTATCCTGATTTTAATTTCAACTTTGTGTTTGGTTATAATTTTAATGCTCATAGTGATTGTAATTCTAATTGTAATATTTTATTTGATTTTAATTTTCATTTTATTGTTGACTGCGATTTTAATTTTAATTTTATTGATGAGTTTATCTTAATTTTGATTATAATTTTAATATTAGTCTAGGATTTTTATTAAATAATTATTTGAATTGTGATTTTAATATTAACTGAATTAGTGTCTAGTTGATTATAATTGTGTAACATAACGGAAGAGGTCACTGGCCCCTGAAACACAGGTGCTGTTACCTAGCTCAGGGGTCAGGGTTTCACTCTTTTTTGTAAAAATTTAATGCTAATAAACTATTTATTATATTATTATTATTATCCTTTATCTTTTTCCAAAAACGCCTGACTTTTACTTACATAATATAACCTACCTAAGGTTTTTTATTCTGACTGTACTAAATTTGCTTTAAAAAAAGTATAGTCTGAAACACCACTTAAAAATATTAATAATAATGAAATTCCTGTTTCGACCGGATCGGACGAAACTCAGAGGCCGAAACACCTACTAAGCCTTCAACCGATTAATCATGACTAACAAATAAAAAAAAAAAAAAAAAATGTGCTCAGCCGTTGAACCCGATTTGGTATATATTAAAGTTACAGAAAGTTTTATAGACAACAATATATTCGAAGTACAAAGTTTTTTACTCACCAGAACTATTCCTAGTGATGGTATGTGTGGGTATGTTGGCAGTGGGTCGCAGCTGAGTGAGCGGTGCCAGCGTGGTCGGCAGCGGGTAGGGCGGCAGGCGCGGGTTGGGGTACCACGCGCCCTGGGAGATGGTGTTACCCTGGGGGGGGAGGTAATGTTGTTCAAATACACGGGCGAATAAGCAAAGCGACGCGATATTAAAAGATGCGTCATGAAAAACATTGTTCTAGTTAATTTTTGGTTAATAAGCTGGTTACATAACAAATATTTTTTCATTAATATTCCCTATTACATAAATCTAATTTTGTTTCCTTACCGAGGCAGCAGAGGCTCGCTTGTGGCCCGCAGTGTGTATGGGCAGGCCGGCGGAGCGGTGGAAGCGCGACAGTCTGTTGACGACGCGCGGCTGAGTGTGAGTTCGAACGCCTATGGGGCCGCCATACGGAGAGATGGGGAACACGTGGGTAGTTCCTCGGAGAGTGGAGATTGCAGTCCAGCGGGAGTCGCACGATATCGCTATGTCCTGGTATTAAAGAAAAAGCCAATTAGTTATTAAAATCCACACATTCATCATTATTAGAATATTAGCTTTTGCTTGCGGCTTCGCCCGTAAAGTGTTTTATCATCCCCAGAAAACGCACTACCGAAGTGAAAACTATCCTATGTTCGTCCCAGGGTGTTTAACTTTCGCCATATCAGATTTCATATTTGTTTTTAATAGTGTGACATGCTTAAATTTGACAGCTCTTTAATTTATTTGATTGTAAAGTTTATGACATGTAATTTAATCATCAGATTTTTTTTTATTTCATTTCACTTTTGACATTTGTATTATTTTTGAATTTATTTTATTTTCTTTTGTTTTATTTTTTGAGTGTAATGTTATTTTGTAATGTTATTTTAATAATCTATATATATATAAAAGAAAGTCGTGTTAGTTACTTCACTTATAACTCAAGAACGGCTGAACCGATTTAGCTGAAAATTGGCAGGGAGGTAGTTTAGAGCCAGGAGAAGGACATAGGATACTTTTTATCCCGTTTAGGGTAGGGTAGGGTAGGTAGGGTAGGTATGTAGGTAGGGTAGGGTAGGTAGTGTAGGGTAGGGCAGGTAGTGTAGGGTAGGTAGGGTAGGGTAGGGTAGGGTAGGTAGGGTAGGGTAGATAGGGTAGGGTGGGTAGGGTTGGGTAGGGTAGGTAGGGTAGGGTAGGTAGGGTAGGGTAGGTAGGGTAGGGTAGGTAGGGTAGGGTAGGTAGGGTAGGGTAGGTAGGGTAGGGTAGGTAGGGTAGGGTAGGTAGGGTAGGTAGGGTCGGTAGGGTAGGGTAGGTAGTGTAGGATAGGTAGTGTAGGGTAGGTAGTGTAGGGTAGGTATTGTAGGGTAGGTAGTGTAGGGTAGGTAGGGTAGGGTAGGTAGTGTAGGGTTGTTAGGGTAGGGTAGGTAGGGTAGATGAATGTTTGGTGTTTTTATGGCAAAACAAAGTTTGCCGGGTCAGCTAGTTATTTTATAAATTTGTGAATAATATAAATATTTGCACACCTTATTAGGTAATGATACAGTGTACTTTATTATATCTATTTGTAACATCTGTTTGAACCTACCTGTATTATGCAAATAAACAATTTGATTTGATGTTGATTTTATGAAAATCGGTTCAGTCGTTAAAAAGTTATGGACGTGGCTACTAGGGCTTTCAGTCTCGATGCATTACTGAGTCCCGTGAAAAAAAATGAGACTCCGTGTGGTCTCGAAATTCCGGGTAAAACAAGACTTTCGTGACTATTTCAAAACCTGGTTTCTTACTTATAGGCTATGCAATTAGGCAGTCAAAACAAGATATTTTAATCAAGTACTTTACTAAACAAACGCAACTAAAAAAATATTGGTTGAAGTTTTTTAAATTTTTGTAGTAGGCTCGTAAAATACAAAGGGCGTTTAATGTGGTTTCAGACAGAGAGGACCTAATTTTATTACAAAGGAAACCCGCGTTAGAAAAAGCTGGAGAAAAGATATTAAATTGGAGCAATAATTTAGTTATTTCCCTCAGTCCATTTTCAAAGAGAGCTTTGTCTACGTGCAATGTTGTTTGCACAACATTTCATTGGATAGTCATGGATGTTATATTCTACCCTTTTTTTTCTTGGAGGTTTAACAAATTATTTTATATATTTTACTAGCTGACCCGGCAAACTTTGTTTTGCCATAAAAACACCAAACATTCATCTACCCTACCTACCCTACCCTAACAACCCTACACTACCTACCCTACCCTACCCGACCTACCCTACCCTACCCACCCTACCCTACCTACCCTACCCTACTTACCCTACCCTACCCACTTAGGGGTATGAAAAATAGATGTTAGCCGATTCTCAGACCTACTCAATATGCTCACAAAATTTCATGAGAATCGGTCAAGCCGTTTCGGAGGAGTACGGGAACGAACATTGTGACACGAGAATTTTATATATAAGATTTTATATGTACTTTTGGTTTAGTAGATTATTTAATATTGTTATTTTGTGACTCAAGTCTCAAAAGTCTCGTTATTCCCGTGACTGAAAATGTTAGTCTCGAATCTCGAAAAACCGTCGATTCTCTATAAATTTTCGAGACTCAGATTCCCGGGATGATAGCCCTACGGCTACTCGTAGCGACTGTTAAAGACCTACGAATGATATGATCTCGGTGGATAATAAATGGATCTATCTGGCTGAGGGTAACTCTTCGCCGAGCTTCAACTTTAACCATGAGCCCCTTAGCCGGTTGAATGCGGTAATTACCGAAACAATTAAAAAGCCATTCTGTCTAGCGTGGATCCACGTTTCAGGCACTCAAGAGGTTAATATAACTAAGGTTCACCCTACCTGCACTTTAGCCGTAGTGTCGCCCCTGTGCAGTATATACAGATGGTGCACAGACGCCAGGCTGGCGCCGCAGGGATGCGGGTTGACCCTGAACACGTGGAAGTCGTGGCCGCGCCGGTCGGCCGTCACCAGCAGCATGCCGCTCGCGTCGAACTTCAGCGCGATGATGGCGTCGGAGTGCGCTACGAAGTGGGCCACGATTGGGTCGCACGGCTCTTCGCTGTCTTGACCGTCTTCTTCCTCGCTACCCTGTAAATAGGTCTAGAGAGTTTTTTTTTTCAGATTTTATTCTTATATTTATCAGATTGAGGGTCGGCTTCCTGTCTAACTGGATGCAGCAGAATACACAGTATTTTACATGGGGCCGCTGGAACGATATTAATGGTAAACATGTCAGAGTGAAGAGAACCTTAGCCCACTGTTACAAAGTTGCTTTACTTTTGTTCTAGCAAATATTGGGACTAATTCGGTAACAACTAATAGTCAACATTGGCTTCTTCTTCATAAAGCTGAAATTGCTAAAACAACACTTAGAAAGCGTGTTTATTTACATTAAATTTTTAAAGGTTGTTTTAAGATTAATACATACATACATAACCTGACGCCTTTTTCCCATGGGGGTAGGCAGAAACACATAAAAAGATAAATTAAAAAGGGACTAATTCGGTAACAACTAAAAGTAAACATAGGTTTCGTCTACATAAAGCTGAAATTGCTATAACGACACAGAGAGACATTTTAGTTTTTTTTAAAGGTTGTTTTAATTTTCCCTTTAAATAACATACCTCAATATCCAATATGGTAACAACTCCAGGCTGCTGTATATCAGTGTTGGGCGGTGATGGAGACTGGGAGGTGCTTCGCCCCCCAGCCAGACTTTGCGCCACACTCTCTCCGAGGCCTCGTAGGCCTTTGCTGAGGGACTTGGCAGCATGGAGAACCGTAGCTGTATAGCTGGTTACGCCTTCGGCTGGAAAATGAAGAGACAGATTAATATGGGCTATTTTGATCATCTTTGCTTAACTTTTTAGGGATTATGGTTATCATCAACACCAACATTTCAGACGGAAGACGTCTATTGCTAATTATAGGCCTCCCCAAGGTTTCGTTGAATGTCACTCGTCAAGAGCAGGGGTCACCAAATGGCGGACCACCGACCTATTTTGTGCAGACCTATCAAAGATAGATTCCATCATTATGATCATCATCATTTCAGCCGAAAGACGTCGACTGCTGAAATAGGCTTATTATTGGTATTTTAGGCTAAGAACATCTCCAAGATTTTATGAAAATAGCCGGCACCAACTTCAGTGTTGAAAAAAGTCTCGGGTTTATTATTTAATAAAATATTTATAACGCCGGACAAGGGGGGGGTTATATTATTTTTAAGAAACGGACCCGAAATTAAAGTAATTGGTGACCCCTGGTCTATTACCTACATTTAACTTTTACAAAAGCTCAACGATGTTTATACATATTGTGTAATGAAAACTGCCTCTAAAATAATATAATTCAGTAAGTAAAAACGAGCCGGGTAAATAATATTCTCTCCCCCACTTTGCAAAAAAAACTAAAATAATAAATACAAATATAATAGTATCCTGTTATTCTGATCAAAAATATCCATATTATTTTGTGTGTAAATCATCCTTCAAAGAAAATTATAATGTCCACTTCTGAGTAAACCTCCTTTGTAAAGTTTCTTTATTACAAAAAAAAACCGCTGCACACTCCTTGCACACTATCACAAAGGCACCAACACATGCACAAATGATTAGTCACGCACGAGCTTACATACATAATACAACAACAATGATATACAGACCTAAGGTCAACAAAATTAATACATACATACATTATAAATACGAGTAAGTCAACAGCCGCTCGTTATAAACAAAAGAGTTTAATTAAATGTTTATTCAAGAGTAAGTTTATCAATATTTTGGTGAAAAATAATTTGCGTGTCGATTATGGCTATTCTTTATTTTTGGAATGGTGCAATAATACTTTAATTTTGCGATATTTGTATCTGAATATTGCTTTGATAAAACAGAATATAACATTACGCCTTTCTTCTCGAAGGGGTATGCAGCAGACTTAAGCAGAGGTGACAGTAGATTCAGGTGGCTCTAGTTTGGGCTATATGTAGATAAATCAGAAGTTGTTTTTTTTTTATTTGCTTAGGTCCCTACTGAAAATACTGAATAATCCTAACTGCCAACCAGTTTGAAAGAACACATTATTAAAATTAAAATATTATAACATACATTTCATTTTTATCATTCCACCAGCATTTTGCCCCCGACTTCGTTCGCGTGATCCGTATTTTATCCTACAGATGACTTTTTAGTTTCACCCCCTTAAAGGTTGAATTTCCAAAAATCTCTTCTTAGTGCTCTCTCAGTGCCCTACATTATAAAAAGAAGCCCTGTACAGTAAAATTCTTTAAAAAATCTTTAACATCTCCTAAATCGTCTTTTAGGAGTAGTTTTACCAAACTAGTAATGAAAACCTTTACTATTTACTTAGGCTAGTATTTAAATATATACGCCCAACAAATTGCCGCTTTTTCACCTCCTTAGGGGTAGAATTTCCAAAAAATATAAATACATGAATTCTATTTATCAACCAAAAGCTTTAATTTCACGTATCCAATTTACAAACTGTAGAAATTTCATACAAACTTTCAACCCCCTTAGTTGTGGAATTTCCAAAAATCCTTTCTTAGTGCCACTTAAGGAATCTCCCTGCCAAATTTCATACGTCAAGCGGTTTTCGATATTTCGTGATGAGTGAGTGACCTTTCGCTTAATATATAGACTAGCTGTTCCCCGCGGCCATGCTCCCGCGGGCCACCCCACAGGACTCGTTTTCGGGATTAAAAAATAGCCCAAGTTACTCAGAAATAACGTAGCTTTCTATTTGTGAAAGAATGTTTTAAATCGGTCCAGTAGTTTCGGAGCCTATTCGGTACAAACAAACAAACAAAAAAATCTTTCCTCTTTATAATATTAGTATAGATAGACTGATTTCATTTATTTGTACACTAGTGCGACAATAGATCTACTCATTCTAGTATCGTTTTTGTGACTATGTGACTATGAGATTTGAATAAACTTAGGTATTATAACCATGTTTTTATAATTTTCCATAATATTCTTGTTTTCATTTAGGGTGCCGTACCCAAAGGGTATAAACGGGACCCTATTACTAAGACTCCGCGATCCGTCTGTCTGTCTGTCTGTCCGTCTGTCACCAGGTTGTATCTCATGAACCGTGATAGCTAGACAGTTGAAATTTTTACAGATGATGTATTTCTGTTGCGGATATAACAACAAATACTAAAAACAGAATAAAATAAATATTTAAGTGGGGCGATACGTGATTTCCAAACGTGATTTTTTTGCCGTTTTTTGTTTTAATGGTACGGAACCACGTACCACGTACGCGAGTCCGACTCGCACTTGGCCGGTTTTTTAAACTAAAACACGGAAGTACTACGTTGACTTTGTGCTAGGTCAGTTCTGCATAAATAATTAAGGTACAGTAGCCTAGTCACGCTAGGCATCGCGTGCACAATCTAATAACTTCTTATATGTATAACGGGGGTAAATACAAGCTACTTTGTTCATATTTAACGAGATAACCCATATTATTGTGTGCTAATTAGTCATTAATCTTTTGACTTTAGTATTCTGTCTGATATGTCTTTTATTTTCGTGTTTGCTTGTAAAGATTCGATTGGGCTCCAATTGATCACTCTTCATACAAGTTGCTACACACGTCTTAATTAACAAACATAATAGTGGTTTTGGACGAACCCTATTTATCAGATATATTTCTGACATGAAAGATTCGTGTCAGAAATAACTATATCATCAAAAACATGTAGGTTTACCATCTCTCCTTATCCCCATTTATTTAGGATCAGGGGGTTACCATAAGCTGTTAGAGCAAGGTTATATTGAGTGTGCGTAAGGGAGAGATGTATCTGACTTGTATACATCTGTCCCTTATTTATAGTCGAACTATGATAGTTTTGATACGTCGGGGTACGAGGGCTGTGCAGCATATATTATTCCTTACATCTCTATTCACCGTCTTGTCAATATTCACCTTTCTAGCCTTCGCTAGCTTCTTGCTTTCGTGGTGGCCCAGTAAATAAGACCTCGCCACTCGTGCTTGAGGTCGTGGATTCATATCCACGCAAGTACCAATGTGACTTTTTCAAATTCGTATGTACTTTCTAAGTTTATCTTGGACACCACAGGCACCGGTGAAGGAAAACATCTTGAGGAAACCTGCAGCCTAATTGCGTAAGTGAATTCTGCAAAGGAAACAAGTCAATTCTTTCAAAGAATCAGAATCATTTCTTTCAACTTTTTCGGTATTGCGAAACTAATTTGGAAAGCTAGCTTTAGCTTTCCAAATCCTCCTTTGAGTTGAACACAGACTACTTAGAGATACTACGGAGTTGAAGATATATGACATTTGCATTACACAATACCAATAGTGAAGTTTTATCTCGATTCTTCCGCTTTCATTCATTCTTTTACAATCAATTCTACGTAAAAAAAATTGGTAATGAAAGGAGCATAACCTTTCCGTTTCAGAGTGTAATATGCAATACGAAAAGTCGTTTTTGGGAAGGTTCCAACTTGTTTGCTTTGCAGAATTCACTAACGCAATTAGGCTGCTGGACTTATTATAGTTAAATGTAAGTCTGAAATAGCCAAGTCAGAGGCCTGTAGGGTTCCCAGAGGCGCCTAAATTAACTCTGACACCAGAGGTGGCCACATCCTCACACGAAAAGGAGAAGAAGTGAGATCTTGGAGAGACTTTGGGCACAATCCTACCGTCGTTTTTTTTAGCCGTCCACTCACGCTCACGACATATTCCTCATTCCTCCGCATCACATACCCTATACGCCATACCAAGAGAACCGATTTGCAAAGTAAAACACAAAAATGGTCTTATGCGATGCGATGTCACAACACGATGTTACATCGACAATTTTGTATAACAAACTGCCGCAGGATTTTTTTTGTGTAATGTCCTACTTTTCGAAAATCTAAGAAGCATGGTTTCTTTTGTTCTAGAAATGTCAAGCAGTCTGCAGTGCAGACCGCATAAAATGTGAATGCTCTAATAAATTATTTACCCCTCTATTATCGGTGACATTGAATAGATACGAGTAACTAGGTGGATAAGTTTCGTACTACTTGATGGAACGATCGATTTCAGTGAATTTGTTGTATGATACTTCGAGTACTAGCAGTTTTAATTTGGAAGAATAAAGTCAAACAAGACAGTTGCGTAAAAATATATACACTAACGAGCAATGATAAAGTTTCAGAGACATAGCACCAAATTACTCCTAAACGGGTAAGGCTAGCTTAAGGTTGCACTAGTCCAAAATTCTTCCATACAAACGTAGTTTGGGTTTTACTCCACTGTTTGACGATGTACGTTCAAAATAAAAAAATATATCAATTTGTCTCATCATTATCTAGTCCTGTATGGAAGCAAAAAGTACAAAAAACAATTAGCTTGAAAGTTATGAGCTTCGAAAGTTCCATATTTCAACACCAATTTTAACGCATCTTTGGGCGCAAATAAGTACCATAAGAAGAAAGAAAATTGAAAAACGGCCTCCATACAGGGATAGATTAGTTGTTCAACAATGCAAATAATTTTATTTTGAACAGATACATTCAGTGGTTTTTTCATGATATCCAGACTCCCAAAGGTCTGTTTATAAAATTTCGCGCGCTCGTTTTCGTTCTAAATCATCATCCATCTCGCTACAAATTTCCTCCCCGGTCAGTGGGGCGGAGGGGTGCGCCTGCGGCGCGTTTACACCTACACACACACACGCTCACTAGTTTTAAGTTTAGCTACCACCCGGCGCCCGCGCCCCGCTGCCCCAGAGGGGCCTCAATCGTCTACTGCATAATATATACGTCACCGTAATTACGCGCGTGCGGTGTATGTTATTGATATTGTGATATCGACGATAACGTATTCGTATAATATTTTATAACATTGACCCCTGGCTTGAACTTTGGATTCCGATATTCCTTTATGTGTAGTGTTGATTATTTTGAATTGGTCCGAAATTTTACTGACCCTGGCGTTCGTGGGATTTCATACTGATTTACATGGCGTTTGAATTTGAACTTGTTGCGTAGGTGAAGTGATCTTCAGCAGTTCAAGTAACAATGGGTAAGTTGAATCTTTTATCGAATTTAGTTTGTACAATTCATGAGGGCGCTTGACTTGACTTTTATACCTAAATAAACACAGACTTGTAATTCTAATATTTCACGCGCATTTATAAAATTTTAAAATTACAAACTGCCTATCTTTATCTATAATTAGAAAATCTTTTTTAAAAATACTACCGACTTCCAAATAAAAACACTACAAAGTGAAAAATAACTAATTTCGGAAGTCGGTGTTCTTGTTTTTGTTTCTTCGTTATTTTTATTTTTTTAGTTGTGGTACATAAAGATCAAGTTCAATAATACCTATAATCTCAGATTAGAGAAAATCTGAGCCTAAAATGCCCAAATTTATGCCTGAATAGATTACCTGAATACCTAACATAAAACTAACATAACCGGTGCAATGAGAGTGTATCTTTCAGGGTGAACTGTACAAATCTGCGTACCCCTTTAGAGCGTACCGGTTTGACGTTATGTTATCAAAAGGCCTAACCAATAAACAGTTTTGCGATCGCAGCAATCCCGAGAGATTTGCCGTTGTTTATTGAAGAGTTCTGTTGTATATATTAGGATATTAGATTCCAATTAGATTAGGTATTTTAAGATTTTCGATAGTCGTGCCTACTTATATCGAAAGTTCATTATTATGTAGGTACCTATCTGTTATATCGATATCGGCTCGGCTTCAGCGGCGGACAAAAACAAAAGGAAGCTATTTTTTAACCGACTTCAAAAAGGAGGAGGTTCTCAATTTGACTGTATTTTTATTGTTACTTACCTACCTCAATACTTTTTTAATGTGAACCGATTTTGATGATTCTTTTTAGGGTTCCGTACCCGAAGGGTAAAAACGGGACCCTATTACTGAGACTTCGCGGTCCGTCTGTCTGTCTGTCTGTCTGTCACCAGGCTGTATTTCATGAACCGTGATAGCTAAACCGGTGAAATTTTCACAAATGATGTATTTCTTTATAACAACAAATATTAAAAACAGAATAAAATTAATATATAATTGGGGCTCCCATACAACAAACGACGACGATGTTTTTTGCGATAATGGTACGGAACCCTTCATGCGCGAGTCCGACTCGCACTTGGCCGGTTTTTTATTTGTATACCTACTATGCGCGCCGACACTCACAAGCTCGGCTCAGCCACCCGAAGCTATTATATTGTATTGTGATAACAAAGAGAATATTTCAAACTGCTATTGTAAACAAACAATCAATAAAGAATTTACAAAAAAACATTATTTTTTATTTGATGAACCTAATTACCTAGAAAACAAGTCTCACATCAAAGTGGCGCTGTCGAAAAAGCAGTTATCCTGACTCTGGCTGGTATGAAATACTTACTTACGGGGAGGCGCCTGTAGGTTATAGCTTACTAGCTAAGGTAAGTAAATACTTATTTAACACACATTGTAATATTTGCAAAACCTGCAATAAAATACAAAAACAAAGACATGACCTACACCCGTGCGCATAGAGCCTAGCTTTCCGCACGCGCTGGTACGATACCTACAGTCAGCGAAGCCCTGGCGCCCGCTCTGCCAACGTAAAATCTACCGACTTGACGCTCGAACACTTTTCATTCTTATAACTAAGGGCATAAGGTTCAATAAGCGCGCAAGCGGCTCGCGCTGCTCTGCCGTCGCCGCCGCCAAAAATAATTAAAAAGTCAAATCTAACATTACTTGTCGATAATAACAATAACTATGTAAATTCACATTTTCGCAAAACATCTTATTGTCAAGTTGGCAAAGTCGCGGGTAAGTATAGGTGCATAACAACAAGTAAATTGAGTGCCTTCTAATTACGTTACACACAGTAATAATCCAAAGTTCTACCGGCACGCCGGTGCGGTGGCGCGTATGCAATTCATTGACAACATAAACATAAAAAATAGGTGTTAGCTTTGACACCGCAACCACACACAAGTATATTATAGTAATCTTTGCACACACACCGCCGCGCTGTCGGCGCTCTGCAATGAAATTGTGAAATACTTACTTACGGGGAGGCGCCTGTAGGTTATAGCTTACTAGCTAAGGTAAGTAAATACTTATTTAACACACACTGTAATATTTGCAAAACCTGCAATAAAATACAAAAACAAAGACATGACCTACACCCGTGCGCATAGAGCCTAGCTTTCCGCACGCGCTGGTACGATACCTACAGTCAGCGAAGCCCTGGCGCCCGCTCTGCCAACGTAAAATCTACCGACTTGACGCTCGAACACTTTTCATTCTTATAACTAAGGGCATAAGGTTCAATAAGCGCGCAAGCGGCTCGCGCTGCTCTGCCGTCGCCGCCGCCAAAAATAATTAAAAAGTCAAATCTAACATTACTTGTCGATAATAACAATAACTATGTAAATTCACATTTTCGCAAAACATCTTATTGTCAAGTTGGCAAAGTCGCGGGTAAGTATAGGTGCATAACAACAAGTAAATTGAGTGCCTTCTAATTACGTTACACACAGTAATAATCCAAAGTTCTACCGGCACGCCGGTGCGGTGGCGCGTATGCAATTCATTGACAACATAAACATAAAAAATAGGTGTTAGCTTTGACACCGCAACCACACACAAGTATATTATAGTAATCTTTGCACACACACCGCCGCGCTGTCGGCGCTCTGCAATGAAATTGTGAAATACTTACTTACGGGGAGGCGCCTGTAGGTTATAGCTTACTAGCTAAGGTAAGTAAATACTTATTTAACACACACTGTAATATTTGCAAAACCTGCAATAAAATACAAAAACAAAGACATGACCTACACCCGTGCGCATAGAGCCTAGCTTTCCGCACGCGCTGGTACGATACCTACAGTCAGCGAAGCCCTGGCGCCCGCTCTGCCAACGTAAAATCTACCGACTTGACGCTCGAACACTTTTCATTCTTATAACTAAGGGCATAAGGTTCAATAAGCGCGCAAGCGGCTCGCGCTGCTCTGCCGTCGCCGCCGCCAAAAATAATTAAAAAGTCAAATCTAACATTACTTGTCGATAATAACAATAACTATGTAAATTCACATTTTCGCAAAACATCTTATTGTCAAGTTGGCAAAGTCGCGGGTAAGTATAGGTGCATAACAACAAGTAAATTGAGTGCCTTCTAATTACGTTACACACAGTAATAATCCAAAGTTCTACCGGCACGCCGGTGCGGTGGCGCGTATGCAATTCATTGACAACATAAACATAAAAAATAGGTGTTAGCTTTGACACCGCAACCACACACAAGTATATTATAGTAATCTTTGCACACACACCGCCGCGCTGTCGGCGCTCTGCAATGAAATTGTGCATGTGTGCGTCACACAGCGTTATGAGTGTGTATACGAACACGATCTAGCTTCTTACTGCTCATCACAGCGTCTATCTCTTTCCTGCGTGATGTCGGATGAGATAGCAAATATTTTAACTCCGCCGCCAAATAGTTCGTGCCGTTGACTAGTGTAACCTTAATGACGCCGTCTGCAATATTGAAGTAGATTTAACAGCGCATCAGAATATTACCAACTAAAAACTTAAATATTGTGTTCAAATTTAAAATTAAATGTGAAAAAATTAAATTAAGGTGTTTGTCGGCATTTTGTGGGTGGAACTTTTTCATTGCTCGACAGTTTAGTACAGTTGTTAATACAAATTGGGACCCGGACAATATGGAGCCCAAAAGCCACCATATTTGTTTTTTTTTAACTTCACCTATATAAGAACACTTGGGCTGTCAAGACCTATCTAACAATGTCTTAATTATATGAATCCATCTAGCGGTTTGAAAGATATGAGGTAATAAAGAATATTACATACTTACATACAAGATACGCGCGAAAAACATAATCCTTTCCTTGCAGCCGGGTAAAAAAACGTAAACATGAAGAAAATCATGCTGTGCAGTCCAAACCAGATGCGTAAAAAGCGTAGTACTTACTTAAGTACCAACTACGCTTGTTTTACCCGACTGCCGAAGGAGGGTAATGTGTTTATCAGTCTGTGTAGGTAATTACCTAGCTATTTTTGGTATCATTCGGTATTTCAGCCTGCACACCAAACTATGTCAGTAAATAAAAAATAGAAGCAGAAAAAACTAGATCTGAAGCAAGAACTGCAGGTAGACATCTTAGCAAAAAAAACCTAATAACTATGCAATTCCTTATTCGAAGAACCGGTGTCTATAAAAAACCGGCCAAGTGCGAGTCGAACTCGCGCACGAAGGGTTCCGTACTTGGTAAATTGCGGTTTTCGATTTATGACGTAGGTATTAAACTACTTACTAGATCTCGTTCAAGCCAATTTTCGGTGGAAGTTTACATGGTAATGTGCATCATATATTTTTTTAGTTTTATCATTCTCTTATTTTAGGAGTTAAAGGGGGGGGAGGGGAAAAAGTAAAGAAAAAAGTGAAAGTGAAAGTGACTCTCGCGCAAACTATTCAGTTTAGAAAAAAAAAATATTACAAACCTCAAATCATTTTTGAAGACCTATCCATAGATACCCCACACGTATGGGTTTGATGAAATGATAAAAAAAATTGAGTTTCAGTTCTAAATATGGGGAAACCCCAAAATTTATTGTTTTTTTTTTCTATTTTTGTATGAACATTTTAATGCGGTTCACAGAATACATCTACTTACCAAGTTTCAACAGCATAGTTCTTATAGTTTCGGAAAAATGTGGCTGTGACATACGGACGGACAGAGACAGACATGACGAAACCATAAGGGTTCCGTTTTTGCCATTTTGCTACGGAACCCTAAAAAGGCAACAGTCGACAAAAATCTAAATCTACCTTCTTCTAATCTAAATCTTTCAAGCTTGTAATTATTTTAATGGCAATCCAAGGGTATTTTTAGTTTAATTTTCCTTCTCTCCATCTAATTGTAGAATTGGCAAACCCATGGCACGCCGTAGAATAAAATACTGTCGACATGGGATCAATCGAAGTCACAAATTAAAAATGTTATTCGTTGCCAACATTATTTGTCGATGTTGTCGTCAAGTCGTAATAATATTACAACACCGTCGGCACGTGTATCTAAGAAGGTTTGCAATGTCTGTCACGCGATATTAAATTGTCTATAACTTTTATACATGTATAAGTTCTTTCAAATTCTGTCGTTTATTACATACATATGTATAACTCCTACATTCACCGAAGGGATTCGCTAGAAATGTACCTATAGTATACTTTTACTTTGCTAGTTATTTTTAAGGGCTTCCACCGCTTTAGTGCCGTAAAACGGTTACTTTCTAAAGCATACTCCTTAGTAACTGAGAGGTTAAAACGTTTGAAAAAATATATATTTATTTTTGATTCATGTACATTATTTTTGAGACAAGGTTTTTTACTTGTAACTAATAGTTTTGCTTTAAAAAAATAATTAACAACACGATATTTTTTCGCAACTTTTGGAAACTCCTCCAAAACGACTTGGGTGTTTAAAATATTTTTACACAGAAAAATTGATGGCTGGAATTTCTTCATAACTGAAATAGCATATGTAAATCAAATAATATTTTGCAAACAAAACTGTTCAAAAGGAGGTTCAATATTGATATTTTGGCTCCGAGCGGGCGCACGACCAGTACTGCGTTAACATTGGGGCGTATATATCCCCTTAAAGCAAAACTGTTGCCATCTACCCGTCACAAAATCCAGGCACAGATCCAGCTTTCCCCTACTCTGGAATGGAACCCAAGACCTTAAACGAACCAGAATATAGTAGTTCTTGTGACCGCTAGACCAACGAGGCAGTCTCTTTATTTATTTATTTTAACTAGCTTCTGCCAGCGGCTTCGCCCGCGTGAATGTCGAAAATGAGCCCAAGGGAACATATTCCCGGGATAAAAAGTATCCTATTTGCTATTCCAGGCTACAATCTATCTCTGTGCCAAATTTCATCCAGATCCGTCCAGCCATTTGAGCATGAAGAAGTAAGAAACATACATACTCACACACTTTCGCCTTTATAATATTAGTGTGAAGTTTGATTGCATAGACCACAGAACAGAGAGGGCGTTTTTTTTCCGTTCTGTGGCATAGACTAATATATTTCTACCTCCCTTTTGTTTGTCAACCGTCCGTCGTTATCTCCTGACAGTATGTATGTGTCAGCGAACTTAATTATATCGTACGATTTTGTTTATCTTAATTAGGTAATTCATCATAATAATAGTTGTTTTTAGAAAAATATATAGTGTTCTTGATAAGCTTTTTGACCATGGTAAAATGCTTATTAGAGGATCTTAGATAAAGGACCTATAGATGTAGCCATGGCATGGCCGCACATGAAACAACAATAGTTATTTCTGGTTTTACAACAAGAACAAGAACACTACAACCCACTATCGCACTGACAATTATTATCTATAAATAACCCAATTCCTTGTCTCAATAAACACATAATACCACGAAATCATAGAAAATCAAACACGACCCAGTTTGTTTGTCAAACCTGCCATAACATTAGAGTTTGACAAACAACAAAAGCCGGCCATGGTGACAAAGACAAAAAATAACCTGTTGTCCTTATTATTTACATGGGGCTGCCAACTAGCGATCTCGCTTTATCAATCACGCTCATTTTATGGCTAAATCTATAGGTCCTTTATCTAAGTAGAGGGATAGGGTAGGGAGGGAGATATTGGATTACGTTCAATAAAGCAGCGTAGTTTCAATTCACAACTACCTTACTTTTCAGTACGTCATCTTAAAAGTTTTGCTACGTGTTACTACGACTGCTAAACGATGAAAAAAAACTTTACAAATGTAATATGTTTTAGTGAACGCACATCCACTGCTGATATGGAAGCACAACATCGGAAATAATAATAAAATATGCAGTAAACCACGTCAATGGTATCATTTAAATGATAAGGCCGATTTGTCTTGTTCAACAGGGATGTTTCCTGGGTAGAAAAATGTTAATTATATTTAGTCCGGCAGTGAGATTATCTAATAATATTGGACACGTATTTTTCGCTTTACCAAATTCAATCAAAATTAACAAAGTTAAAGCGCATCAAAGTTCAGGAGTGGGGCCTTGTGACGTCACTAAGGCAGTAAAAGTGTACTAGCGGCGTGACGTATCACGATGTTTCAAACCATTATACCGTCGTCAGTTCGTGTTTACGTGTCAAAAGAAAAAATACGTGTTCAATATTTTTTTATTAATCTACCTGACGGACAAAAAACTAGTTTTCAGTAAACTACCCTCATTTAAGAGACCTGACGTGTATAGTTTAAAAAAAAAAGAACTTACCCTCACACCCTCCACTGCTCCTCTTCGACTGATTAACTTTCTTATCAGCATAAGCCAGCCAGCGGTCTCCCAATGCCAACGGGTTGATGGGCAGACTGCCTCCTAAAGGATCGGGGCATGGGTAGCAAGTAGTGACGGCCAACTTGTCTTCTAACGTCGCGGCATCAAAAACTGCAAAGCGTTCGGAGAAAGAAACCACCACGGAACGCTTGTTTGCTAAGACGTCGATAATAGGGTTCTTAAATTTGATGCTCTTTACCTGTTGAGAAAAATGTGCTGTTGAAATATTATGTAAATAGCAAAATGATGGGTAATGGGAAACTCCTTGACCAGCAGCCTAATTGCATAAGTGAATTCTGCAAAGCAAACAAGTCGATTCCTTCAAAGAATTAGAATCATTTCTTTCAACTTTTTCGGTATTGTGAAACTAATTTGGAAAGAGTACAAACATCCTCCTTTGAGTTGAAGTTCATCTACTGCGTTATGTTTCATCAAACTCGATTGATTTATTTCCAAATCATTAGGACATATCAATACACAATACCAATAGTGAAGTTTTATCTCGATTCCTCCGCTTTCGTTCATTCTTTACAATCAATTCTACGTCAAAATATTGGTAATGAAAAGGAGCATAACCTTTCCTTTTTAGAGTGTAATATGCAATACGTAAAGTCGATTTTTGGGAAGGTTCCGACTTGTTTGCTTTGCAGAATTCACTTACGCAATTAGGCTGCAGTTTTACGTATGTTGGTAAAGCAAATTTCAAAGGAGCATAAAGTAAGGACATACAAATTGGGTATTTTGGTAAGTAATTTATGAACGTATGTGGAACAGGATGAGAGTCCCGCAAACTCTATTGACAAAGTAGGATTCTTCGATCAGACGGGTGTTGTATCTGATCCGCGTGGGTCCGGGTTGCTGCCCGAAGGTTGTACATGTTCAAATTGCGCCGAAAACTTTGCTTGCGCGATTTAGTATAAAGATTAGCTTTTTGTTTTGAATTACATCTTAAAATCAGTATAGATGCCGCTACAATTTAATTGTTAGAACAGCATATTGTATTAAGTATGGTGACTAATCTATAGAAACTAAGCTTACGAGTAATACGAACGCTTGTAAGACAAAGAGGCAGTAATACTTGTTACTATTTCTTTGTTATTGTAACTGAATCATAGAATATTATTAGAATCTAATCTATGTGACTAAAATTCCAATGAACGATAGCACGAGAGATAAAAGGGTCTCTAAATAGGCGATTTGATGGGTTTGACAGTATCTTCACTTGACGCAAAATGTGCACTTCGCAAAATAGCACTTCTCAAAATAGGTGTGCATTTTATCAAAAAGTGTCAAAAAAAATTGTAAGCGAACACATTCTGCGTCAAACCGGCAGGCTTATTACGAATCTTTTGCAAGAGCAAAACGATAGCGATCAAACGCCTTATGTCATAAAAGTCGGAATTACCTGCAGTGTAGGTATGGTAGGTCCTACACAATCGTTTGCTAATCGTTCGCTGTTTGTCAAATGCACTTATTTAAAAAAAAACCGCCAACAACTAAAACTTTTGTATTGAAGAGCAATTATTGTGCAAAAATCGCTATCGTTTTGCTCTTGCAAAAGAAACGTAATAAGCCTGCCGATGAGAACTGCGCGAGTCAGATATTTTATTATAGGTACTGCGGGTCGATTCTGTAAAAAAAACCCACCGTGTAAACTTAAAACTTAGGTGACGTGAGCTGTCATACAATTGACGGTAGGGATTGACAGCTCATTCACCAAAGTTAGTGAGTTAGCAGAATAGGCCGACAGAGCATTAGAGCTTTTACCCCAGATTTTAGGAAGAGAATTTTTAGGACACGCGCCCATATTTACGTCATTAAAGCAGGACTTTGTCTACTGTTTTCTGATAAAAAATATCACATACGGTTTATTGCCCGAATGTAACCGTAGTAGCAGCGATAACGTGTTGTTTCCCGTAGTATTCAGCAAATCAGCTTATTATGACTACCTACTTCGATATCAGAAACCTGCACGTGTAAGTGTCTAGGTCAAAGAGACTATTTTATCTGCCTATTTATTTATTCAGACGGAATTTTTAATAGCATTTAACGTGTTCGAGTTGGTTAAACTGAACATGAATAACAAAAACACAGCGGACAAAAAAAAAGTTAATAAAAAAAATCTAAAAACCCAACTGCTTAAAAAGCGAACTAAAAAGACGTAAACAAGAAAAAATTCATGCTGTGCAGTCTGAGGATACATATTCTCGAGCTGGCGGACCAAACCCAGATGTATCCTCCGACTGCACAGCATTAACTTTTTCTTGTTTACGTCTTTTTAGTTCGCTTTTTAAGCAGTTGGGTTTTTTGATATTTTTAATTAACTTTTTTTTATTTACAACTTTATAGTTTTTTTTTTTTTGAAATAGTTATAACATACAAGTGTTTTATATTTTTTAAATCACCTCTTAAAACCCTTTATTTTGATACCCCACACAATGGGTTCCGAAGGAAAAAAAAATTCCCCACTACAAAATGTCGCCCAAAATCCGCCACTTTTTTCTTTTCCAATTTTAATGTAGTCATTGACAATCGCAGGGTTAAGACGAATCGATTGACGTAAAAATTATCAAAATCGACCAACGCGTTTGGTCTCTAGAACGCCACATGGGAACAAACATACATACATATATAGATTGATAAACACATTACCCTCCTTACTAATCCGGCACACCCAGTAGTCCACCCGCCTATTTCTCACAGTTCCCTACATATTCCCTTATTAAATTTGTACTTTATGATAGCTATTCTTTTATTTATCTTGATTTGTTCTACACAACGCAGAACCTTCCAATAATCCGACAACCGCTGGTTTTCAATAGTGCCGGATTAGTGAGACTACTATACACTACAAAGTATTAGTGGCTATTTCTATTTCAATTTCTTTTCTTCTTTCGCAGGTCTGCTGGTTGAAATTTCTAAAGAAAATTCACTTTGCACTCAATTCTCTTGTTTACTTTGCTTTCTATTCTTTATTGTGTGTACTTAGATAGTAAAATAAATAAAGAAATAGTAGGTATGTGTTGATGTTATAATTTTAGTGATAGTAACATTGATGTATTAAAAAGGGGAAGATACGGTACTGGGCACAGCGCTTGGTCCTACTAAACTAAGTGAATGCCCGTAGCGGGCACTCAGTCGCGCACGGCACAGGGTTGATCTCACAGCTCAATAATTTCAGTGTTTTTGTGTGTTTTTTTGCAATAAATACGCATCAAAATGACTTCTTGTGTAGCTAAACACTGTTTAAATAATATCAGGAAGAAAAATAAGTCACACGGGATCACTTACCACTCGTAAGTACAGTCAAAAATGTTAATTTGTTGAAAATTACAATAATTTTTAATGTTTGTGTCGCCTTATTTGTGAGTGCGAGATAGATATTAAAATCATGCGTGAGAGACACGATACGTGTCATTTCATTCATTATAGTAAACATGCGGTTAACATTCGGCAGCTAACGCGATTTCGCTCGCACTACAGCGCAGTCTCCTATTTTTGTCCTTGTCTATCGGTAACTGTAGGTATGGGACTGGTGATGACACTGAATACAGATGTGTGAGTTTCGGTGCATGTAGTCGTGCGCCGAGCCCAGGTTTACTGATCGCGATGTCAGCGCGTAACGTATCTTCCCCTTTTTAATACATCAATGGATAGTAACCACAAAAATGTATCTTACTACTTTCAAATGTCATGCTTATTTTGATTCTATTCAAGTAACGGTCACCTGGAGAATCAACACACACGCGACCGTCTAATAAGATAGTTGGTAGTTACCCACATGATTTGATTTTACGCAATGCCAACTTGACAAACCCACCCACTTGCACTTACTTGTTTCTAAACTACCCACACTATTTGTAAAATAAAAAAAAAGTAAGAAATTCAGTTGAAGTATGGTGTTTAGTTTACCAGCAATGAAATAGGAGTACATAATGAGTACAAATTTTTAGGCATACTCCCGTTTCATCACTTCTAGCCAGCTGGAATTTGAGCGTGGTCGTGCTGGGAAAGAATCTTGCCAGCACAACCCTTATATCTGCGATAATTGAGAGGTACAAAATTTCTAATCAGTGGTATAAAATAGTACAAATTAAAAGAATTTTAGTACCATCTAAAGTTATAATGAATGCGTTCATGGTCGTGCTACGAAGTACAACACGAAGTATGTTTATTTTATAACTCACCTGTTCGCCGCCCCTTATGGAAATAAAACTGAGCGCGCAAAACGATGGGCCAGGGCTGACAGAGTCACACAAGGCGAGGAGGGGCCTCTTCGATGCGAAGCAGTCGCCGTGCTGCGGGGTAGGCAGTATACGGAGCACCCTCACTATGCCTTGTCGCCATGACAACACCTCCTGAGCTTCTCCCTTGGGTTGGATCAGCCAGACTTGGACCCCGGAACCGTAGCCCAGGATAAGGAGTAATGGGGAGACGTCATTGTCACTGTCTCCTTCAGGTGTTGGTTCGTTTATGTCTGCTGTTTCAAACCTGATGAAAAACATAACATCATCAATATGATGTATTATAGGCCTGAATTCTCCATAGGAGTAAGCAGAGACGACGATTCATAATACAACTTAAATCTGCAAAACCTTCCTGTTTAAATACCGTAAAATGGGGTGAATAGGAATGCAGGGGCGAATGGGAACAAAACTTTGAAGGGTATTTTCACGTTATTTAAAAATTATTTGCAGCATTTTAGTAGGTACTCCAATATATCAAATAATAATGTAAAAAAAACACGATGCTTTGGAAACCACAAAGTGGTATCAAAAAGTTAAAATTCTAATCAAAGTTTTGTGCCCGTGTACAATAATTCACCCCTGAGTTCCTATTCACCCCGTTTTACCGTTACATAAGTATATACTGGTTTGGTACTGCCTGCCTTGCATCGGCTGCATCAAAAGTTTATTGCTCTCTGCCTACCTACTTGTGGGCATAAAAAAGAGTGTTACTCATTGTGGCAAAAACAGGCTCAGATTGCTTTCCAATTCGCAGGTTTTGTTTGATTTTGTGTTCGTGAGAAAAACAGCTAAAACTTCTTTGTATGGCGAAAGGTCAGTCTCTAAATTTGTATAGCGTGTTCTGACTCATCTAAAACTAAAATCAATAATGGTGCAAGCTATTCTTATTACAAAGACCTCGCCCTGCCTACACTAATAAAAAATGCATGCAAAGGGTTGACGTCGGTACAATCCACCTGCTTGCATTCTCAGTGCAATCAATAACCTATATCAAAGAATAACGTTTATTAAATAGCAATATTGACAAAGAGAAATAAAATGTCTGGGCTTTTGTCTATATTCTTGAACATACTATATGATCAAGTAGGTGCAAGTGCTGCCTGCGCTGTTCAAAGTTCAAAAATAAAATGCTTCGATCGCCACCAAACTTTACAGGATTATCCGCTGGGTCAATCTAAAGATTGTCTAAAAATTTCATTAAAATCGGTCAAGCCGTTTCGGAATCTATAAGCATCATACATACTTTCTCTTTTATGTATATAGATAGATAGATTTAAAGATTTTCTGAAAACTATCCGAATTAAAATCTTTGATTTTAATTCGGATAGTTTTCAGAAAATCTATAAAACAATAAAACAATTCTCGAAAAATTTTAGGAATGGAGACCATTGCATTCGGGTTTTGTATCAACTCTTCATTGCTTAGACAAAAATTTCTGGAATCATTATCGTCTCTTTCTTGCCCTTATCTCAATTAGATTAGGTTCTTGCTCTAATTTGTATCAAAATCAAAAGGCTGAGAGCCAATCCTTTTTGAACGTCAATAGTTCTTCATAAAGACAATCTCCCAAAACGGCCGCCCCTGACCACTTCCTAGTGTTTTAGCTGGTAAGTAACTAATAAATATCCAGAAATATTTCTACAAATATCTTAAAACAGTAATCCCCAATTTTTTTGGCCGGTCTAAGGGCTCCCACCCACAACAGCTTTTTTTTTTTTTTTTATAAAAACTTTGCCCGCACTAGGAATTTCTTCCTGTATCGTGGGTGCGTTTACAAACATATAAACTCACATACACAAACACCCAGAGCCGAATTCCCAACGCATCGCAAATATCTGCGAGCTCGCACGTACTAAATATACGCATATCGCATCGCATCGCAGTTATAGCTATCGCTAAACTTCTGGCCCGCCCTGAAGTTACGGGAGGGACGATACGGTGCTGTTTACGTATTAGATTTCCTACTGCGCTGCCATTGTACCCAACTTCAGGGCGGCCAAGAAGTTTGGCGAGAACTATGTGTGGGAGCCCTGAACGCAGGCTTTCCGATGCACATGGCATATCGCGCTGCTGTTTTATTATGAGATTTACTACTGACAGTCTAGTAGTCATTGTAGCCAAATTCTAACCTGCCAAAAAGATTAGTGATTAAGTACTTTAAAAGTATGTAATTATAAACAATTTACCTCGCCCATTGTATAACATCTTTTGGATCAACGGTCGAAGAGGACGAAAGCGTAACGTCATTAATGAACCCCGAGACCGCGTCGATGATGCTGCGGTCGATCGGCGGCTGTGGGGGCACGGTGAGCGGCCCCCCAGACCGCACGTGCCGCGGCGACTCCGCTGACATGCTGAGTGAGCGTCGCCTGCGGGAAACGGAACATTAAGTGATACTCCTAGCTAACTAGATTAAAATTAAATAGGGATTCTTCCTGGGTAAAAATTAATAATAGGGATGATGACTAAAAATGTATTTTTTTGTTCGTCAGGTAGAACACTTGTCCATGTTGGGGAGCATGAGCATCAATGTTCAGAACAGGGGGCTTGTGACGTGAAGTCAATTAGTAAGATAAATTTTTTTACGTCGTCATTTTTTTTACGTAAAAATTAAAAAATATGGCGCTAATTTTTTTTTTTAAACTACCTGCTAGACAAAAAAATAATATTTAGTCATCATCTCTATTGTGATATTGCTGGCTATTGCTCCAAAACCTTGGATGCTATAACTCCTTTGCAATGCAATGAGAATCGAGTTGCTGGATAAAGCCGGATATAGTTAGGCTTTTTGATGTGTCTGGCTAAATTAGATGGTTCCCTACTGGCTTTTGTTAGGTTTTTTGCACTTAACTGTTACTTTGATTACAAGTTAAAACAATTTTATTTACGGCAAAAATTAAAAAAATTACCCATTTTAGAATTTAAAAATTTTAAACTGAGAAAATATAATTAGTTAAGATTTCTGGCCCTTTTATCCAAAAGTTGGGCTAAACTGAATAGACTGATTGTCTTTCTTTTTTTTAGGAATAAAAATTATGAGTCTACATGGTGGTGGCTTACCTATGTTAATGTTGGTTAGCTATTAATACTTCAGTTCCTAGAAAAGGAACAGAAGTATTATATTCAACACAATGCTACTTAGATAATTCACTGCCTTTTCCTTTTTTTTTGGAGTCACTGTTTAATTTAGTGGTATGCAGCCCGACCACTAGCTAGTCACACAATGAGTGGCAAATTTCTACATGTGAAGTATTTGCACAAATCTTATTTGTCAAAAAAAAATCCAAGTAAAGTACCCACACTAAACACAAAAAAAAATAATAGACAATTTTTTGGAGTACTGTTACTGTGGTCACACTTTTGTCCATAAGAAATATTTTAGTGTCTTGTATAAATATATTTGTAATACAGTAGAATAACAATTATTATTTTTATATTCATACATGTATTTAAGTTAATTACACCCAACCCGATTGATAATGAAAAATATTGATGTTAAAACAGATTGTAATAATATTATTATTTAATGTGGAAAACGTGCCATAACATTATTGTATCTAACTATTGTAATAAAAGTATAACCCATCTATGTATGCAACTGAAAGACTTGTATCTATGGTCATAGACAAAAATTATTAAAAAAAAATCTTTTCTTAGGGGATATTAATATCCTGTGTTGATTGTTAGATATTAACAGATCATTCATTAGAATGGCCTGTAAAAATTACATCCGACTCATTCTTATTATTCAACTAGGCAAGCACAATAAACCATTCAAAATTTCAAATATTCATGATAAAGAAACAGTCTGATAATGGAGCTGATAAATGATAAGGTCATAAACAAACAGTTATGTGGAAGGAAACAATAACATCATAAAAAGAGTACTTCAGCCTTCTTACATAAGAATGTGTAATATTGAAAATATTAACATTATTTCAATGTAAAGATGCAACACAAAAGGAGTTGATGCAATAGATAAGGAAAACAGGATTTAAATACAAACTTACCTTAACTGGCTGAATGTAAGGTGACCTTGACCATTTTATTCTAAAAACATGTTTTGTTTATACACTTTGAATTCAATTACTTTTCCACTGAGAATTATAAATCGATTTGACTTTTCAAACTTAAATGAATATTTTAAGCTTTAAAACCTTGTTTGATAAACTTGATATTATGAAATTAATTTATGTATCACACAAGAGTTTTTTTTATTTTTATTAACTTGATTATTATTGCAAATGTTTAAGTTCTGATTTAATAAGTACCAGAAAATGAATATGAACAAACAACAGGCATTAAGTAGGTACCAGACAATATTTTATAAAATTATTAAATGTAAATACGTAGTTATAATAAAAACAAACAAAATAGATGAATCTTTTGAAGATAGAACTCGCGATTAGATCGAAAAGCTATCGATAAAACAGATTACATAAGTTTCAAACAAAACAATATCACAACACCATTAGATTATTCAGTCATCAAAATAATAACACCAAAATGTTTTTGTTGTTTCGAAACAGCTGGTAGCACTGCGTTATGTACACTCTAGCTATATACTTCAAACATAAAAGGGGACCGAGGACAAAGGAAATCGATGAAGTCGTTCTACACTACGTTGTGGCCCTATCTAACTATATTAATGCGTATTATGAACCGAATATGCGTCTTACATAACACACTCACCTTGTTTACGAAAACAATTCTCATTTTAAATCCATTTTCGAGTAAAATGCTATTGCGTCGTACCTACTGGCAGTCGAAAACAATGACGTCACACGAATATAAAAACAAAAACTCTAAACAAACATAACTCACTCGCGCACTCAAGCAATTATTTTATTAATACAACTCTCATTTAATAAATAAATCAAAAATAAATTAGATTTTATGTACAAAATATACAACAATTTACGGAACAGATGATTTGAATGACAATACCCTAACGCCCACTTGTTCGTTTGTAGATGTGTGTGTGTGCATCGTACGACAAAGCATTCATTCCATCTGTATACAAACGTACACACTCACGATTTGTCACTGTGTGGAAAAACACTACGTCAAACACAATGTCACTTCGCAGAAGCGACAAAATTCCAAATGTAGGAAACAAGCACTGTTTTAACCAAATAGTCCACAGGGTGTACATAACACAATAGAATTACTTAATTACAAAATAATATAATGGTTGCCTGTTCCAGTACCATATTTTGAATTTTCTTATTATGGATGTAGCTGCATATTTCAATTTTGCGAAATCTGCCTTTTGGGTCGAAATCATTGTCTCGTCTATAAAAAATACTTACTCTTTGATTGACCAAACACTCAAATGGAATGTTCCGTTTCTTGCAGAAATTTAATAATGTTGATTTTCAAATGTCTCCTGATGCAATCCACTTAATTGATTGTGTCCATAAACTCATGAATACTTAATTTCTGAGTATTCTATAAAAATAATAATTCATGTTTATGTCATATTTTACGCTAACAGTTGCATTTATGAATGTTATTATCGCTCGTATAAACGTTCCGTTCTATGAGCAATATAGTTAATTCAATGTTGTTGAACTCCGGTAGAGTGAGATTTATTCAATAGGAATCATCTAAGAATAAAATAAAAATGTTAAAGTTTTCTTTGATTATTCTGTTTTTAATATTATTATTTTATTCTCAGTCATACGCAAGTGCAACCAAGAATAACATTTTAATTATTTTCGTGGATGACTTGCGCCATCTTTCGGACGAAACGATCAACTTGCCGAATATCAAAACACTAGCGGGCGAAGGTGTTAATTTCAAAAATGCCTTTGCGCAGGTAACATTAGAATCAGTGATTAGGACCGGGGGAGTCATTAGAGTAATTTGCTACCTACCTGAATATTTGGTATAATTATATTTTGTAGAGTGATGAATGAGGAACAATGTGATAGGAACTGGACCATATCGTTGGTGGTTCAGAAGACTCATGGTCTTCATTGCCCTTTTTGCCTACTCTCGTATTAGGTAGAAAATGTAGAAATGCTAGAATTAAAAGGGCTTATTATAGCGTATGTATTTCCCAATGTTAACGCAGTACTGCCCCCGAACCACGACATATCAAAACTATTACAGTTCAACTGTAAAAAAGGGTCAGGATGTATACAAGTCACAGTTTGACAAGTCAAATACATATGTCCCTTACGCACATTCAAAATAACCTTACTCTAATAGCTTGTGGTCACACCCCTGGCCGTGCGCCCGCTCGGATATCCTCCTTTTGTACAGTTTTGTTTGCAAAATATTCTTTGACGCTATTTCAATAATGAAGAAATTCTAGCCATCAATTTTTCTGTATAAAAATAAGGTTAAACATCCAAGTCGTTTTGCAGTTTTTCCAAAAGAAGCGAAAAACATTCGTATTGTTAATTATTCACAAATAACGTACATGAATATTTTTTTTCAGATCTTTTAACCAAGCCGTTACTAAGGAGTATGCTTTAGAAAGTAACCGTTTTACGGCACTAAAGCGGTGGAAGGCCCTTAAGAATAAATACCAATTTTAAACATCTGATTACTACTATATGATATTATTATTCCAGCAAGCTCTATGCGCCCCAAGCAGAAACTCAATGCTGACTGGCAGACGCCCCGATTCGCTCCGTCTATACGACTTCTACAACTACTGGAGGGACACAGTAGGCAATTTTACTACCCTCCCTCAATTCTTCAAAGAAAATGGCTACGAAAGTTACTCTATCGGGAAAGTCTTCCATCCAGGGATTAGTTCCAACTTTACAGACGATTACCCGTATAGCTGGTCTCAGTACCCTTACCATCCTCTGACTGAAAAATATAAAGATGCTGCTGTATGCAAAGATAAGGAGACCAAGAAACTACAAAAAAACCTGGTATGTCCTGTCAAAGTTGAGCAACAACCTGGAGGAACTTTACCAGATTTGGAGTCCCTTGACCATGCTGTGAATTTCCTTTCAAATAGGAATAGCAGTCAGCCTTTCCTGCTAGCTGTTGGGTTTTATAAACCTCACATACCAATCAAGTTTCCTGAAGAGTACCTTGGTGAGTGCCAAATTATTTTGAACTTTATCCGTGAAAGCTAAGGTTTAAATTAGCATGTGTTTGCTTCCTAAATATGACCTTATTATTTTCAAAGCTAGTTACGTCATAGTATTTTGAGATAAGACATTTTTTGTTTTATTTTCCTGGTTTAATTGATAAGTTTGTTATATTTTAATGCCTAGGTACAAACCAAAAGTACCTATTTATCCATTTTTAGCTGTAAATAGATAGAAAATTATAGGCTGAGAAAATAATGAGTGCACCAATCTACATTATTAGAAAATATAAAAGACTTTCAATTTCAGAAAGGATACCAATATACAAAGTGAGACCTCCAAAGCATCCATACATGTCTGCTGAAATTCCTCTAGTATCCTGGCATCCTTGGACGGACGTCAGACGTCGAGACGATATTGCCAAGCTCAACATATCCTTCCCTTTAGGAATTATGCCTTATGATTGGTCCATCAAGATACGGCAGAGTTACTATGCAGCAGCGTCGTATGTAGACGACTTGGTCGGCGAATTATTGAGTTACGTTGATAAAAGGAAAACTATTGTAGTATTGACGAGCGATCATGGTCAGTATTGCCATTATTTTACACCTAATTTGTCAGTTGTATATTATCCGTGACTTAAGTTGCCTCACTTTGGTTTCAGGGTGGTCCTTAGGCGAAAATGGATTATGGGCAAAGTACAGTAATTTTGACGTAGCTTTAAAAGTTCCGTTGATATTCTCAGCGCCAGGAATCTCTTCAAAAAATATACATACGCCTGTTGAGTTGGTCGATATATTCCCGACTTTGGTAGACCTTAGTGGCTTGTCTCATAACATACCGAAGTGTGGGATTATGGATAAATCTATTCTGTGTTTTGAAGGAAAAAGCTTGAAACCTCTAATGATAGATAATTCGAAAGCATTTGGAAACTATTTCGCCTTAAGTCAATATCCAAGACCAAGTGTTTACCCCCAGAAGAACTCCGATAAACCTCGCTTAAAAAACATAAAAATAATGGGCTACAGTATAAGAACAAAAAGATACAGGTACACAGAATGGGTCTCATTTAATAACACAATATTTGCAGTCGATTGGAACAAAGTATATGGCTTAGAACTATATGATCACTTGATAGATTCCGATGAATCCAACAATCTTTATTTGGTACTTAGATATAATAAAATTAAACAATATCTCTCTAGCTTGTTAAGATCACACGTCAATAAAAATTATATTAAATATTAATATAAGTTACAATAAGATATAGAAGTAATATTTGCAAAAATACCACAAAGGTGAACGCATACTCTCAGCCTCTTTCTGATGGAGTTTCTTGTGCATTCTTCTCCATATCAACCTACTTTTCCGAATGCACGGTAGAATCAATTTTTTATAACATGTAAATTTTTTAACGTTCAAAAGTTCCGCATAATGGCCTAGTTGAAATAAATACATTTGATTTGATTTGAAAGGGTTACCAGCGTAAAAAATTGCTAACCAACTGTCCAACTAATGTCAATTGCAGTGATTGGCTGACTGAATTTTCAACAGCCAATGAAAACGCTTCGCGTGTTGATTTGATTAGCCTCTTGTAACCGGGTTTAAAGCACTTTAGAACCACTTGTTATTATGGCTCTTTTACGCTTGTTACTTTTTAATGGATTTAAACTTTTAATAAGCCAACAATTTTTGTCATATATAAAGATATCAACACATGAAAGGAATAACAGGACAGACAACATTAAAAAAATAACTACTGAGATATATTAAATAACGATTTACTTAAAATCAAATTTAATGTAGATGTCGTTAGTTTCATTTCCGATGTATATATATGTTCTGTATTTCCTGAGAAGCGTTCGTGTCCTGCGGACTTTGTAGCTCGTCTGCGTTCACCTTAAATAATAATACATTTTGTATAAATAAATAATCTGACTTCTTCGTTGAACATCAACGTGAAACGAAATCTCTGGAACAAAAATCAACATGACAATATTATAGGCATGTCAAGTGATCTGATTGGTTGGTACTGATAATTATGTAAACCAATCACAGCACTACACACCTTTTACAGTGAATTGGCAAAATTATTTTATTTAAAGTTAATTTTCGTTCCATAAACTGCGCAATAATTTCTTGGTTCAGCATTCTGACATAGGCCGAGTTTCCTACCTTTAAATTATCGCAGAATTAATGTGACAAATTTTCAAGCACGCGTTGTTTGGTTGAATGAATTTTCAACAGCCAATTACAGCAGATAGCGCGTGCTTGACAATTTGTCACATTCATTCTGCGATAATTAAAAGGTGGGAAACTCGGGGTTAGGCATTTAAATAATTACTCATTTCTATCAAATATGTCTCTTTTTCTCGTCTTTCAAACGCATTATTTTCCTAAAAAAAATCTGAGATAATGGTTATAGTGGAATGATAAATTAAATTTCATTGTAAAAGTACCTTATATAACTAGGAAGACATACTTGAAGAAATAGCTTAAATCGTAAACTACCCACACTATGTATATTTGTATAGAGCCAAATAAATACTTAAGGCAGTAAATTGATTTTTGTAATACACTTAAACTGACTGATATGTAGATAAAATTAATTGATAAGCATGTTAAATAATTAGCTTCGAATAAACGTTATCAGTATCGTTATCAGATCCTTAACGAACACTTAAAACTTTTACACAACATAGTACCATAGAAATAGGGTCAGATGTCCAACAGTAGTACTGTAGTACACAATAAAACAATGTGATATTTCTAAAATGCTGCGTTGCCAGATCGTGCATTATCCCCGAGTTTCTCACCTCTAAATAATCGCAGAATTAATGTGACAAAATGTCAAGCACGCGTTATCTGCTGTGATTGGTTGAATGAATTTTCAACAACCAATCACAGCAGATAACGCGTGCTTGACAATTTGTCACATTAATTCTACAATAATTTAGAGGTGAGAAATTCGGCCTTTGAATTTTTTGTGTTTAATTGTTGGACACATGACCCTTCATAAAGTCTAACAATATACTGTATAATCTCACTAATCCGGCACTTCAATAGACCGACACGTCCAATAATCCGCCACCCTCCGCCCACGCCTCCCTAGCCCCTCTACGCCTATGCGCTCCGGTCGCTGCGTCATCGTCTGGCAGTCTAACCTCAAAACTTATCACGTGTACGTGCATACGTATTTACCTGTTTTATTGAAGTGAGAAATACATTTTATGTATTCATTATGATTTTTTCTCAATAATCCAGTAAACCGAACATTCCAATAACCCTCTGGTTTTTAATAGTGCCGGATTAGTGAGATTATACTGTACTTATAACACAAAAACTACTATAAATCACGAACGCAAACACTATACAGTCTTTGATATAACTTGAGAAAACATCATACTAAGGTCTGCTTTTCTTCAGGCACTGGTTTTCGGGAGTTTTCTTCCATTTCTTGCTGCTTGAATCTGGCGTAGAGGCAGCTACTGGCCAGTACGATAAAGTTTGATGTCCACCAGAGGACATTCTTAGTCTCGTTGTACCATTGAGTAGCTATCACGGTCTGGGCGCACGCTTTTGCTGTCCCTGAGATGTTGTGTGTCAGTGGAGAGGTGACCTGAAATTGATGGCATTTGCTATTTTAAAATCACCTATTTATATACCCAAAATAGTTTTTTTTTTGCCAAATCTGTTAATGACATGGCAGCGGAATAAAGATGTTAATCTTGACCATATTTCTGAAAACTTCTTTGTGGCCGAAACACGTTTAAGCACAAAAATCTCGATACAATTGAACGACAAAGTAACCTCATACCGTGACCCTCAAAAAAAAATTATAGATAAAATTTTGCTAGGTATGTTGCTGTTCTTTTTATATCACAAGGAATATTGTCAAAGTCTGTATTCTTTATATTCTCTGGCACTACCGCTGTCAATAGCATCTATATTTTTGTTATATTACTACATAGTATAAAACAAAGTCGCTTCCCGCTGTCTGTCTGTCCCTATGTATGCTGAGATCTTTAAAACTGCACAACGGATTTTGATACGTTTTTTTTTTAATAAATAGAGTGATTCAAGAGGAAGGTATGTGTATAATAAACACTTTCCACGCGGGCGAAGCCGCTGGCAGAAACTAGTTGTTTTATTAACGACTCATGTCGTTTAGTTTACTTACTAAGTCCATAATTAAAAAGTATTTAAATCTCTTTGAACATACAATTACTATTATCTGAAACTGAATTAAAACATATTTAAAATATGGGTGAGGTCGATTATGATTTAACTTTCTTCGTTTATGTAAAAACAATAGAAGGAAAAAACACAAAACATGGAATGTTCGTACCCACCGCGCTGGCAGTGACCAGTGTTTTGGTGCAGTATCCAGGTTAACATTACCATAGATAATATAATACTAGCATACAGATGAATTAGAGAACTAGCGTTTTTCGTCTGATTAATCTGATATTGTTTTGTACATCGAACGCGTTCGGTTCTGTTTCACGGTGATAGATGATGGTGTTAGCAGCGACTTGCAAGTAAAAGGGTTTACTAGGCTCGTGAATATTTTTTAGTTCCAGAAAATGTTAATTTTACACACATTCAATAACAAATACAGTGCATATCTCGCCATCTAGTGAGATGTATTTGAAACAAATTTTCTTTCTTATCGTTGAGACCCCGTGACATTACACAGTCCATTTCAATATAGTAAAATTCATTAAAATAATATAAATAAAATTATCTGGCTATAAAACCATTATAAGAAAATATGTTCTTATATGTGGCAGTCGCATAGAACCAGACATAATTTTAATATTTATTCATTTTGCACGGCAAACACTCGTATGACATTCAATAACAAATACAGTGCATATCTCGCCATCTAGTGAGATGTATTTGAAACAAATTTTCTTTCTTATCGTTGAGACCCCGTGACATTACACAGTCCATTTCAATATAGTAAAATTCATTAAAATAATATAAACAAAAATTATCTGGCTATAAAACCATTATAAGAAAATATGTTCTTATATGTGGCAGTCGCATAGAACCAGACATAATTTTAATATTTATTCATTTTGCACGGCAAACACTCGTATGACACTAGCCAGATTACTTATTATAGTGATCTTTATTTTCGTTGCAATAAGGTTGCATTCATAGGCAAAATAACAGTGAACGGTCTGATGTCAGATGCTAGCCGCCAGTTTGAAATAAGAACTTGCGCGGTAAAGTTTTTGTAAAAACCATCGGAAGAGTCCGTATATGATGTAGGCCTCTGTGGTCAGCCGTGTGTATTTAAATTTCAAATACCTTTCGCTCCAATTTAAGGCCCTAAGCTATCGATGACAGTGGGCGTGGCTTAGAACCTCAGACGTCGATTGTCAACTGTTCCACTTCAGCACCTTAATATGATTAATGCCATAGTAAATAAGACCCATATATCAATACATTTTACTATATTTGGTTTGTGTAAGCCATGGGTATGGTTTCCATACCAAGATGCCCATTGACCTTTGTCATTGGGTACTGTGTCTGGCTAGTGTCATACCATTGACCTTTGACATTGGGTATTGTGTCTGGCTATATAGTGTCATAAGAGTATTTGTCGTGCAAACTGAATAAATATTAAAATTATGTCTGGTTCTATGCGACTGCCACACATAATAACACACTTTTTTATTATTGTTTTATAGCCAGATATTTTATTTATATTATTTAATTAATGAATAATAAAAAATAAAAAAAAAAAAATTTATATTATGTAATGTTAACCTGAAAACTTTAAATTTTAATTGAGATTTGGTGCTTTAATTAATCAATTTAATCATTAGAAATAGGAAAGTCCCATCAAATTGTAAAGACACCTCACGCAAATATCCAGAACTAGTAAGTAAGGTTTGGAATTGTGTTTTTTAGGCATGTTTAAAATATCCAATAGAATTTAGGAAACTATTAATATCATTTGTACAATTCGTAGGTTCATATTCCTTGTTTAGTTTTCTCTTGGCTATTAAATTGATTTTGCTTGACACCTCCCAAGCCGTTAGACGACTTAAACGGAAGCAAATCTCGCTTATATAATGATTGGTCGAGGCACAGATAACATAATACTAGCATAGTCGAGGCAATGGCCTCCAAAACCCAAAGTCCTGTTGAAATACAACCGAACTGATTATAGTCGCTACCGACTGATGGCAGTTTCAAGTGAAAAAGAAAAAAAAAGGTATTCTCTTGAAATATTAATATTATGTCATTTAGTTACTAATACAAGATGACTTTCCATAGCCTACTTCAAGGATGGCGAACCTATGGCATGCGTGCCTGTGGTGGCACACGACAAAATATTTTGGGCACGCTAAAATGTGGTTATTTAGAATCTAGGTAATTTGCAACAGCAGAAATGACACCAACTCCTACTTTAATTTAAATACAACATCAAACTGTTATTAAATATTAGGATTGCTGTAAGAATTTCTGGGTGCAAGTAATGAATTGATTAATTCATAGCATTTACCCCGAGTTTCTCAGCTCAAAATTATCGTAGAATTAATGTCACATTTTGTCACATTAATTCTACGATAATTTTGAGCTGAGAAACTCGAGGTAAATGCTATGAATTAATCAATTATTTTTACATCCAGAATGCTGCGTAACTCTCTGGAAATCCCCAAGTGCAATTCTTTGAGTTACCATGTCTGAGAACCGTAGGTTCGGATGAGCAGAATACACATATCGATGAGTTTCCTCTTCAGGGTGATCGGCAGATTTATTGTAAATATATAAAAATTATCAGTGCCGATTTGGCAAAACGATAAGATCAATTAATAATTAGCTTAAACATAGTAATAGGTTAACAAACTATTATTGTAGCCCGTTATTGCAATTGGGATTGTTATTAATAATTGCGAGAAATACAGAACTGATCGATGTGGTGATTATTGGTGAGCATTATGACCACATGTGGACGTCTTTTGGTTGAAACGATGATAATAGTATATTTCTCACGAATTTGACTCAATTTGTTCAGTTCTAGGTGCCGTATGTTAGAATGAAACAAAGATTGAAACAAATGGATACGGAGAATTTAATAGTTCTGTCATTTCGAGACACTGCCAGTGCGGTGGGTACGATCATTCCATGTTCTGTTTTTTTTTCCTTCAATTGTTTTTACATGAAAAATCGTTATCGACCTCACACATATTTTAAATATTATTTAATTCAAATTGAGATAACATTAGTTGTATTTTCAAAGAGGTTTAAATACTTTTTACCCGGCTGCAAGGAAAGGGTTATGTTTTTCGCGCGTATCTTGTATGTTTGTATGTATGTAATATTCTTTATTACCTCATATCTTTCAAACTAATTGGCGGATTTTTATAATTAAGACATCGTTAGATAGGTCTTGACTGCCCAAGTGATCTTAGCTAAGTGCCTTTAAAAAAAAGGAACATGGCGGATTTTGAGTGCCATATTGTGGGGTTTGCAATTTTTTTTTCTTCCTTACCCATCGAGTGGGATATCAAAATGAAGGGTTTTTAGATGATATTTCAAAAATTTATAACACTTATGTTTTTAGTTATGGACTTAGTAAATACTAAACGACATGAGTCGTTTATATTACAACAAAAATATAGACGCTAGTGACAGAGAATATAAAGAATACAAACTCACAATATTCCTTGTGATTTCGTTAGTTCTTTTTTTTATTTGACAGATTGAATTGACGAGAAATAAGTCGAATATGACAATGATCTTTAATAGGTTATTTGACGCATTTTATTCAAATTATCTCGTTATACTAAAAATGTATCTCTCGAAGTAAATACGAGTACATTCTAGAAATTAACATTTACAGCACAGCTGTGCAAATTAGTTGATAAGAAATAACTACTAAACTTACCTTTATCTGTAACGACGTGAAGTACCCAATAGCGAATCCACACACGCCTCCAATAAACATTTGGAACCAAAAGTACGAACTATCAAAATTGGTATATTTCCACAAGACAGACAGTTCGCCATTCACTATGATTAGAGGCAGGAATAATATTATGGAATAGGCATTGTTATAATAAGATAACAACCAGACTTCCTGGTTCACACTGGGTAAAACCTTTTTCGTGTAGATGGAATATAGAGATAGCATTAGAGATCCGATTACTCCATACAATGTGCCTATTAGGGAAAATGAATCTGGAACAAAACGACATAGATGAGTATCATATAAAAATAAAGCCGGCCAAGTGCGAGTCGGACTCGCGCACCGAGGGTTCCGTACGAACCTCAGCTTAAAGGTATTATAGACCTGAGTATTTGATATAAATTTCAATTTTATACGTTTACGCGTTCATGAGGAAAGGGGTAGTAAGTTTAAAATTATTAAAAATATTTTTATTATATGATGTAACTAAAAATTTACGGTACTGGCAATTTTTCCTTTATCTGTGCTATAAGACGTTACTACGTACCAAATTTCAAGATTCTGAGTTCACGGGAAGTACCCTGTAGGTTTTGATTCCCTTGCGAGTAAAATTTGCAGCATAAACGTCTGTATGTTTAAATTGCGTTAGCTTAGAAGTTTGATTTTTTTTCACAGCTTTAGTAGACTTGAGTTGCACTTTTTAGTGTTTTGCTTTCTAAAGCCGACCGAAAAAAAAAACGGTTTGGTTGTATGATCCATATCTTGAAAATTGCTCAACTGATTTTGATGAAACATGCAGTGTTCCCTAAATTGAGCAACTTAATCCAACAAAAAAGAAACACGATCCGATAAGCAGTTTCGGTTAAATGCGTGGGTAAACATACATACAAATATACATACATACATTCAGTTATGAAATTAGGCAAAAGTGTTTAGAAGCCCATACAGAGTAAAATTATGTGAATATTGTACTATTCCAACAATATTACACAGTCGTACATACGTATCGAATTGATTACCTACTTTTTATGAAGTCATCGAATTATTGGATAAACTAGAACTAGTTTGATCTGAAGCTGTTTTAGCGATTGGTATAATTGGTTGGTGAGTTTGATAGTTTTCTTTTTTTAACAAATGCTAATATAAGTTCTTTTTTATCACCGGATGTAGTTATCTATATGCTTCCTATCGCAAAGCCGGTAAATGTGAGGCATGCAGGATATGTGAGGCCCGCTTAGTACAATGCTAGTGGCTTCAAACATTGCATCAGCAGCTGTTTATCCCGACTTCAAAAAAAAAGGACGTAATCCATTCGACAAGTATGTATGTAATATTGCTGGATTTACACAATATTCTAATAATATTATAGGTATGTTTTTTATGGGCTAAACACGTGTGCCTCATACGTGTATGTATGTTTGTTCACCCATTTCGCCGAACCACTTATCGGCTTTTTTATTGGATTAAGTATCTCTCAACTGAGGGAACAGTGCAAGTTTCATCAAAATCGGTTCAGCAGTTTTCAAGATATGGAACATAAAACAGAACGGTTAAGGCGCAGAAGGCCTAATTCTCAAAATGGCAAATTCTCTGAATGGCCAATTCTCTAAAAGCCTAATTCTCTGAATGACCAATTCTCTTAATGGCTGATTATCAAAATGGCACATTTTCTACAATTGGGAATATTCTTATAAATAAAAGATTTCTTAATATATGTATTTGTTTAATCAGTGAGTTGAAATTGTAAGATTTTATAATGCATAAGAATAAATACTAATAGTGTCGTTTCAGACAAAATTAAGCCAATTTTAAGTTATACCTGGCACTTTTGTTTATTTTCAAACTTAAAGAATTTAAGACTTATCAAAGCCACTTTGAAAGCTTTGGCATATTGCCCTAATCATAGATTATAGAAAATGTGCCATTTTGATAATCAGCCATTCAGAGAATTAGGCTTTTAGAGAATTAGGCTTTTAGGGAATTAGGCTTTTTGAGAATTAGTCCCTTTGCGACTCTGTTGCCAGTTTGAGAAATAGGCCTTCTGCGCATAAAACATTTTTATCAGTCTGGTAGCAAAAACCGTAATAAAATGCGTGACTCAAGCCTATCACAGCGGCCATGCTCGCTCGGCAGATTGATGTCCCATCGCACCATTATGCCGGCTGTACACTCTCGCGCGAGAGCCCGACGAAATGCTGTCTGTACATTGAGTTTTTAAACAAAAGTAGTTCATGATTGAACTCTGTAATGAGAGCAATGTATATCATCCTCGCGGGCTCTCGCGCGAGTGTGTACAGCCGCCATTGCAATTTTTAGCCGCGCGGATTTAATTCGCGCGAATTTTTATCCGCGTACTGAATCTAACTAACACGCACTGCGTATAAAATTCCGCGCGATTTTTATCTCTTTCTACCTGTTCAAAGAGCTCAAACTATTCGCACGAATTCTGTGGCAAAACACGGATTTCTTGCGGTATTATTTCCGCGCGATTTTTATCTCTTTCTACCTGTTCACAGAGCACAAGATATTCGCGCGAATTATGTTGTGGATTCTGTGGCAAAACACGGATTTCTTGCGGTATTATTTCCGCGCGATTTTTTTACCACAATGCGCGCAGCGTTAGCGGGAAGAACGCAGCATAACAGTAAATTGTTTTTATCAACACTACGGAATTTCCGCAAGATCGCACGATTTGACCCTCCAGTTTTTTGTATGGATCTTTTTTAATTAGACGTCTATGACAAGAAGCTACTGACCTTGCCAAAAGAAAACATTAAAGAAGTTCGATTGATGTTAAATGAGATATGTAACTTAACTGACGTTGCTTCATATGTGCAAAAAGCGGTCTACTCGGCAGCATAAAACACGCAATTAATACGTTAGTGTTCTCAAAATTCAAGGGTCCGAGCTTGCACGCTTCGAGCTGTCAAAATTGGGGGGATACCGCGTTTGAATTTTCCGCTAGGGGCGCTGGTGTAGAATGAGGTCTTCAAAATGACAAATTTCTTGGCTTTTAGCGCGATATTATTTACAATTAATTTATTGTTGTGAATATTGCCGAAATATGGCAGATTAACGTTGGTACGGCATTTACCAACCACTGCTTTGAAAATGTTATGCCGCTTTTTTTCGAAAAAAAGGGTATGCACAAATGCGGCATAAGTACCCTATTTTATGTCGCACCTTTGCACCCTATTTTAACGGCATTAGAAATGAATTTTAATAAGTCCTGATGTATCTAATGGTACTACCATACGAATATCATAAACAACAGTACTACCATACGAATATCATAAACAACAAACTGAAAATAAGATATTTACCTAACAAACTCTCCTGATCTACTCCAAGGTAGAATCCGAATATGATGAACCCGCAACATAAAATGCATTTGGAAGAGGTCCTTTGACCAAGTAGCACCCAACAGAATACAACATTGAATACTGTGGTCAAAGATCTTCCTACATAGTAGAAAGGTACTCCCACATACTTCAAACAGAGATTATTTGTTGCTATCATTAACGTGAACATTATTGAAAGTGGTATCACCTGAAAATAGAAACATAATTTCAGTTAGTTTGAGTAATGGAAATTTTCTGGAATGTGCCTGCCATTTATGATAGAAAACAGTTACACATTATAGATAACAGCACAGCATTATTATTCTAACCAGATCGGCAAAAAAAAACTATTAAAAATGTGCCAGTTTCAATTAACTGATAAAGGAAAAATACAGGATAAAAATTAAATGTAATGTAGGTACTTACTAACTAGGATAAAACAGTTTCATGTTTAGGTTCAATAGTTATCACGATAGGGAACAGTTCCGATAATAGATTTGTTAATTAACAACTGCGAAACCGAATGAGTTTATACAATGTCCTTGATAGTTATCGTGAAATTAACACCTGAGTATGTAATCAGCTCTTGTCAAATGAGAACGACAGTTGGTATAGTAGTCACAGTGGATCTTTATGTCTCTGAAGTTGACTCTGTGAACCAATGCGCAAGAAACAATTTGTCATTGAGTATACTGTATAGAGTAAGCGAGATAGGACGATGCGACAAACGTAAGCGAGTGAAAGAGGCAGTTATACAATGCTATCTTCTACTTCAACATTGACACAAAAATAGCAAATATGTAGGGTCTTGCAGTCAAATTCAGAGACACAAAGATCCGCTATGAGTACTATACAACCTGCATTAAAAGTCAATAAGTAGCGGAATGAAGTTGTGGTCCCGTTGAGATCTATTATCTAGTTTACCATATTTCTAAACTAGTAAACCTTTCCATTTTAACCTTGTAGATCAATTTGCAGTGTTGGTCTTCTTGAACTACAAAACTTCTAGTTGGCAACCTGAATGGGCACATGCCCTTATAAAGAGTTAACTGTCTATGGTGTTAATAAATTATTATAATTTAAATTATTTCAGTTCATACTTTTTAAAAGTACTTCTAGATATTATGTTGATTGTTAATCCTATATCATTTATAGATCTAAAAAGGATGATTATGTTTACTAATATAAATAGACCATTAGCGAAAATTGATGATATCAAAGTATTTTAATTATTGGTTACATTATTTTTATGTTATGATAGAATTGAAATGTTTTATGTTAAGATAGCCATCTTGATTTTATCCACAGGGAACATAAGTGTTGCATTAACTAGAATCTGATAAGATTACACGTGTTAATTTAAGTGGTTTATTACTATCACCTATAACAATGAACATAAACCGTCTTGTATGAATTTTAAAAACTAAGCAATATTTAAGTATAGTTGAATTTTAAGATAGGTAAGATTGAGATCAAGTCATGGCTCATTACAAAAGTGTTCTAAAAGTATGAAATAAAAAATATATTCTTTATTGGAAAGCCATAGGACATTCATACCGGTTAAGCTCATTTTTTTTATTTTTTATTTATAGGCTCGCGCTTGACTACTAACTAATTTTAATTTTTTCATAACTCTGCTTTTGGCTTCACCACGGTAAAATGAAAAGTAATTAACAACAGATTCGCTTTTTGCCAGGTTTGAAGATCACAGATAAAATTAATAAAAAAAAGCATTACCCTTCTCATAACATCCATTTTCCATGGTGTACCCTTAGGGAATGAAAATAATCCTGGTATACCACCAGAGCTACTCAAAATGTAGCATATACCGAAGGACACTATACATTGGAACCATGTTATAAACAATGGTGCTTCTAATGCTACCTCCTGGCTGCTAAGTAGGGTTTTATTGACAAATACTGTTGCTATTGATACAACCCTGGAAAAAAAAGAAAATTCAATTTTGGATAAATGCTTAGGGAATGACAGTTGGGATTTGTGTTATTTTTTAATAAATAAAATTGATTTAAGTATTGGTATTATATTTCCATGTTTATTGTTGCAGCGAGAAAATAATAAAAATAATTTACGACCGGCTTGCCTTACGTGGAAGTGTATAAGGTGCTTGGATAAGTTTCTGTAGATTCAGCCAGCGAACTAAATTAACTAAGAATAAACAGACATCGAATTACTATAAACCGGAAAGTAAAATATTTAACTTAATACACACCAGTAACAAGAAACAACAATAAAAATCGTTATGTATCTTGAACACAAATCTGAACGTTGATCCTTCATTTTAACTGTAGTAATTGAGACTCAATAAGATTATAAATAATATAGAAAGAACCAGCCTTCTGTGAAGTGAACACGAAATATACGAAATACGAATAGTATGTTTCGTTTTATTTTTCCTAGCTCAATGCGGGGGGCGGGCGGGCAGTGTCACTCATGTCACTGTCAGTCATGAGCTCATGACGTCCCAGTGTGTGGTGTTACTGTCAAATTAACAACATTGTCAAGTGTCAAGTGTCAAGTGTCATTGTCAAGTGTCGCGAGCTGGCTGACCAAAACCAGACGTATCCTCCGACTGCACAGCATGATTTTCTCCTTGTTTACGTCTTTTTAGTTCGCTTTTCAAGCAGTCGGGTTTTTTGATTTTTTTTAATTAACTTTTTTTATTTATAACTTTTTAGTTATTTTTTTTTTCGAATTATGTACATTTAAACATATAAGTGTTATATATTTTTGAAATCACCTCTTAAAATCCTGTATTTTGATACCCCACACGATAGGTTTGGAAGAAAAAAAAAATTTGGGCACCCACAATATGGTGCCCAAGAACCGCCATTTTCCTATTTTCCAATTTTCATGTAGCCAGTGACACTCGCGGGGTTAAAACGAATCGATTGACGTAAGAACCATCAAAATCGGTCCACGCGTTTGGTCTCTAGAACGCCACATAGGAACAAACATACATACATACATACATACATACTTACATACATACATACATACATACATACATACATACATACATACATACATACATACTTACATACATACATAGACTGATAAACACATTACCCTCCTTCGGCAGTCGGGTAAAAAGACGACTAATGCTCATAATTCAGAGAAATAGGATTATGAAAACCTGGTATGCAATTATTAAAGATATGTTCACAAGCAATGAAGCAATAAATATATTGATTGAGTATTTTAATTCTTAATCGATCATCTTGAGGTCTATTTTTGATGCGTGGTAATGAAACGACATTTTTTTATTTTATTTTGACTTTGATCTTGCAGTGTTGACAGCGATAAAACATTTGATTACGGATTTGAACATTTGAACTGTTAAAACGATGCTTAGTGGGCTTGATAGTTTTATTATGTAATTTTATTTATCACTGCATTTAGGTATTATTTTTTACGATAAATGTGTTTTTATTTTATAGAATAATGTTCCTAACGTCAAACTATTTTTAATTTTATTTTGGTTTACGACAGACAACACTAAAATTGTCGCCTCGCCGTTGCCGGAACGCTGACGTCAGTGATTTTAGTATTTTACATTTGCGAATGGAAATAGTTTTCTAAAATTTATACAATTAACCCCTATCATTTAGGCGCCGCGTTAACATTGTGTACAATCAAAAATGGCATCAGCGCCGGAGACAAAATTGCCGGAAACCGACAGCCCAGATGCGGGTCCTAGTTTCTTAGAAGAGTTTTACAATCCCGTAAATTTGATTATAATTGCGATTATCTTTGTGTTGATGTATAAAATATACGCAAAGTTTACAAAGGTGCCTGCAGAAACACCGGCGGTGGAGTTGCCAAAGATTCGTAAGGATATGACAGTTGCAGAGTTGCGTCAATATGATGGTAACCAGGCTGATGGCCGGGTTCTGGTGGCGGTTAACGGGTGGATATTCGACGTGACGCGAGGACGCCGCTTCTACGGGCCCGGTGAGTGCATCCGCACCGCTGTTTATAAATAGAGTTGACATTACCATGACTCATTAATTATACATTGAAATGCAGACTATGCACCTTGAGTAACCTTTTGCATTATAAAAACATTGGTCATGTGTTACTTGCATATTTTTAAAGTGTTTATAAATATTGATACAGCCAATTGGAGGTGTGTTTCATATGCTAATCAAGCCATTAGATCCAGTCATATCAGAGAATTATTTCAGTAATACCTTATTTTTTTTATTTAATTAATAAAACCAAACCTAAGTATGATTCCCTCAAACCCTTAACTCAAACATATATTCCGTAGGTGGACCGTATGCAGCATTTGGAGGGAAAGATGCATCAAGAGGTCTTGCTACATTCTCTGTGACGTCATCAGACAAGGAGTATGATGACCTCAGTGACCTGAACTCAATGGAGATGGAGTCTGTGAAGGAGTGGGAAGCCCAGTTCAGAGGTATGTGTAGTAGTAAGTAGATAGCATCTAGTCAATCAAGAAAAATTAATGAACCAACCAATCACAGAATTCATTCATATTGGTGTTAATTTGTTTTTAATTAATTGCATCATCATTGTAAATTCAATGATGTTAAGGCACCTTTTTGTCATGGGAGTAGGCAGAATCTATAGAATGTCACCTGCTATGATATTATTTTCTTTTGGCCTTACAACATTCTGAAACACATGAATTTTTCCAAACTTCTTTAGTGTTCTGAAAACTCGTTTCCATAAAGCACCTTTTATTATATTTAAATATTGATAATCTGGAGTCCTTGTAAATTAAGATCACAGAGTTAAAAATAAAATAAATAAAAAATGTAAAGCATCACATGACAGGATGCCCATTTCAAATTATATGTATAATTGCCAGCACGTAAATTGGTAAGAGCCGTTAGAAGCGCACAAGTTGTTTTTAGGTCTCTTTGGCTACCAAGCGGGACACGGGGAATGTTTAACACCGTGCTAAGCGCGCAATTCATTGATCAGTTGACACAAGGATCGACCAGCCAACCGCTTTGCATCCATGTTCCGTTCGCTCTATATGGTAGTTTGTCTAAACTATGCGTGAACTTACTCCCCCACCACGTCAAAACCTTGCCAAGTGATTATAATCACAAACACTGCTTGTAACTAGTTACAACCAAGATATTAAAAGTTTCAAAACATATACCACAATATCATTAGATTAAAGAATCCCTATGGATGCATGAGTCATTCTAATTAGTGTAAATATAACAGTAATTAAATTGGTAGTTCATACATACCCATAAAATATATTTTGGTAAAAGAAGGGCACAGGCTGTGTTAATTATCAAATTCCCTTTTAGTGTAAAACGGTATGTAGATTGTAGACGAAGTTCCAATTAATTTTGGAGTGTTACGGTAGAAACATCACAAATAAGTAAAGATGTCATGCGTGAAACTCAGTTTCTTATAAAGAAGAAGTATAAAAATTAACATGTTAGAGCTCTTAATTACTCTTTGATATAAAATTAGTCAATACCAATTTCTTACACATAGAAACTTGGTGTCTCCAAATACTAAATTGTAGGTATTTAAGTAGGTAATATTTTTTTCCACTGTACAAAGATGTCAAATTATCCTACTACCTACAACTATTATTAAAGGCGAAAGTTTGCGAGTGTGTTTGTATGTTTGTTACTCTTTCACGCAAAAACTACTGAATGGATCTAGATAAAATTTGGCACAGAGTTATTGTCTGGAATAGCACATATATTTTTTATCCCGGGAATATGTTCCCTTGGGATAATTTACGACATTGACGCGTACGAAGCCGCTGGCAGAAGTTAGTACAATATAATTTGCACTTTTACTATGTACTTAAACCCATAGAAGTGCAATATGTTGTTTGTAACATCATTTTATTTCTAACCATATGACCTACTTCTTAGAATTCGGTATACCTATTGAAAATAACTAAGGGTTTATGAGATTTCATGAATAATGCCAGCTTGACAAAATAACTATAGCATTATTGCAACCACACGTTGAATGAATCATTCATACTACTAGTTTGGTCGAGGACCATGAGGGCCCCCCCCCCCTATCTATCCCCCATGTATCCGCGCCTAGTCAGAATGAATAATTTTTATCCATTTGCAATGCCGTGTGCGAACTCAAATCTTAGCTATCTCAATGTATTTACGATTAGCTTCTCTGGCCGCGACTTCGTCCGCGTAGAAGTTAATTACGTGTAAAATACAACTTAACTAAAAAACTATCACAGAAATCATGTTTTAAATTGGTACAGAACTTCCAAAGCTTACTTATCAGTTAGATCTATAAAATAAATATAAATAGCGTCAACAATGCATAAATTGCAAGCGCCAATTTGGTATTGGATGCCTCCTACGGCTCCTACCTCCTTATTGCAAAATATAAATGGAGGGTGCCATAACTATTCGAGCACGCATCGTTCGCTTTGCATCCTACATTCTTTTGTTTGACAAGCTGCTCTGCATTTATGGAGGTACACCTGTATAAAAGAATCCCTAACATTTCCGAAGCTGAGTTCTAAAATATTTGAGCTCGCATTGCTTGCTCTTGTTCATTCTCTGTTACGAACCTCATATTTCTATGTAACTGTTCAAATGACTACCAGAGAAAAAAAATCTGCTACCGAGGCAGGTGCGCCAGTGTAAGGCGGAGGGGTATTTTGTGTCGAACATACTGTGCTGAAAAGAGAATGCTCCCGCTATAGACCTTCATTTCTTCATTACTACGTCATTCGAATATCCTTGATTTTAATCTGTTTACACTTCACTAAATTATACGTATGTGCCTTCTCAGACTTCTTGTCTCAAGTAAATATTCCTATATTCACCGATGTTCATGCCAATTTGCATATAGGTATGTTGTTCGATAAAAATAATACAATAAAATTGCATTTTCTTATATCATAAAATAACATTCTTTTCAGAAGTCGGTGTCAAAAACGAAAAAGAATAGTTATAATACCAAAGATACCGACTTCCGAAAAGAAAGTTTTTTTTGGTGTTTTGTTTTGGAAGTCGGTTTAATTTTATTGTTAAAAAAGATCTTTTTCCAACTAGGTTAGGGTCGGCTTTAAATCTAACCTATAGCTAAATAACAGTATTTTACATGGAGTTACTACCTACCTGAAGGCGCAATTACACTTGGCCGTTAGCTCGTATTCGATTGCCTATGGAATTCGGACTAACGACTAAGTGTAAATGAACGGAGTTGAGTACGCCCGTATTCCAACAGCTTTCCAAACCACTCCTTGTCACTCCTCCAATCATGGTTGATAAAAATCACCATTTAAAAAAAAAACAATAAAGTCGGATTAATTTGATTTAAATAGGATTTATTTGATTTGAATCGGATTTATTTGATTTAAATCGGCTTTTTTTGTATTTTTTTTACATTCTAATCTTTTGGAATTTGGAAGTCAGTTAATTATTTAAAAAAACAACATAATATTTGTTTATTTTAATTATTAATATAATTAACAAAAAAAACATAAGTATTGCTTTAAAAAAATATTATGAAATTATCAAAAAGTTCTTCTCAAAACCAATATATTTTTTAATCGCAATTTTTTTTGTCATATTTATCAAATATGAACAAGCAAAATAAAATAGACTTTAAATTAATAAGGACATACAGCCGTTTGGGTTTTGCTGCAGTCGCAGACACTTATTTTATTTATATTCATAGATGTTTTTATTGGCCTTGTATTTTTCGAATTTAGTTTTTTTTTAAAGGAAGACTAATTAGGCTGCTTTCTCGGTGCCTAATCTATTTTTTATTTTGCTGTGCACCAGTCATAATTTTTGGCTGATCTGGTTGCAGTAAAAAAGTATTGATTTAAATCATTGCATTGATTTAAACCCTGCCTCCAATGTTAGGCATTTGTGAAGGAGTGGTTTGGATGCAAACTTGGAATGTAATTAATGCATCAAAAATACAATATCAAGCCGAGGCAGCTAGGTTATGACCAATCCCAACTGATGGCGCCCGTTCACGAACATGACGCATGGATCGGCACCAGTCAGCTCAACCATCAGGTACCCCTTGGTACGATTGTCTGCCAGATTTTCGGGCTTCTGACTACCCGTAACGCTTAAACATCTCTAAATGATGATCAGGCGGGACCAGCGGCTTAGCTAGTTAGCCATCCAGCCATCTTCTACAGAGTTTCGCGTGTCGAAAGATGACCATTAATATTTTTAAATATTGCCTCACACTAGTAATTTCCTCCTGTATCGAGGGTGCATTTACAATCGGTGATGAGAAGTGTAATAATACTCATTTTCTCACCCAGATTGAGCAGTCCCATAGATACCAATGGGATCCGACCGATTACCGTCTTTGATCTCCACACCCATTAGGTATCAGGTTATCGCAATATTTATGTTATCGCTTTATCAGTCGAGTGTAGAAATCTATCAGGTAACACCTGGCTAGCCTGTTTATTCTTACGCGTGGATATAGATAAAATAACAAAACAAAAAAAAACCGGATTAGTGCGAGTCGGGCTCGCGCACGAAGAGAACCGTACCATTATCGCAAGAAACGGCAAAAAAATCACGTTTGTTGTATGGGAGCCCCACTTAAATATTAATTTTATTCTGTTTTTAGTATTTGCTGTTATAGCGGCAACAGAAATATATCATCTGTGAAAATTTCAACTGTCTAGCTATCACGGTTCATGAGATACAGCCTGGAGATAGACAGACAGACGGACCGCGGAGTCTTAGTAATAGTGTCCCGTTTTTACCCTTTGGGTACGGAACCCTAAAAAGTACACCTGGATATAAATAAAATAACAAAACAAAAAGTACACCTTAATTTTTATCGCAAACCTGTTTGGCGCAAATCCTGTTGAGCACCAAAATGTCATAATCATACTAAATTCGAAACCGTTTAGATGGCATATTCTTGATAGCCGTTTTGTTCTTATTTGAAACGTAAATAATAGAAACGTTTGCCGAAACAGATATCGGTCTTCTTTGATGTTTTACCCCTTTAATCAAAGTCGTCAAACTCAAATTGACGAATACAGCTTGTTATTTATTGAAATTCATCAAGGGTTTTTCTCCGTTGTCATAGTCAATGACTGAATCGAGTGGTCTAGCTCTTATCTTCCATCTATTTCTTGTTTATCTGCATGTAAAAGACGGCATCATTTTCAGCTTAGACGGTGACCAACCAAATCGGGGCCAGTTAAGCCACTAGCGTGTTTAGCTGTACTAAAATACTCAGAAATAATCTGATAAGGGAACATAAAACAACAAATAATTCACAATCAATAGGTTTGTTTGGAGGTCACAGCTTGGTAGCTCGTAATGGGTGTGTCGGTTCGCTTCCAATTAAGAATTCTGATTGAAAAGGCGTAGTCTACTTATTTATTTATTTAAATTGGATTAGTAGAGGCTTTGATCCAAGAAGAAAGCAATGTTAGGTTAGGTTAGGTTAAAACGGGCTGGTTTCCGCAACTCCACGACTAAGCGCGTATTTTGCGTACGGGTGGGACTTAACCTTCCACTAGCTACCTCACTCGATCCATCCCAACTCCTCGAGGAAGGCCAGCAGCGCCTTCGTGTTGCTGACTACCTCCTGTACGGTACCTGGTTCACCGAGGTATTTGGCCCTGTAACCGGCGATTACTGGGCAGCTTAGAAGCAGGTGCGCTGCTGTCTCGTCTTCCTCCATGCATGCTCTGCACAGTGGACTGTCCGTGATCCCTAAGACAAAGAGGTGCTTATTAAAAGTCCCGTGGCCAGTCGTTACAGCTGTAACTGCTCGTAACTGCTGTTTCGTCAGGCGTAGGGCCTTCTGCGTGAAACGTCTATCCAAAGCGGGAAGTGCTTCTTTGGACTGCCTGCACTCATTGTGGTCAATCCACAATCTGTGGTGTTGCTCCTTGGTTCGTTTCCTTACCAGACTGTGGAGGTAGCCAAATGGTATTGGCACGATTGGTTCCGGACCCACCACAGCCATACTGGAGCCTCTACGGGCTAGCTCATCCGCTGCATCGTTGCCTCGGGAATCGCTATGCCCTTTGATCCATTGAATGGTTAGTTTATTGTTTGACCCAACCTGGTTTAGGCGTTGGTGACACTCGTATATCAGTCCAGAGCAGACCGTGTGGCTGCCCAACGCCTGCAGGACGGCCATGCTGTCAGAGAGAATGCGTATTGGGAAATCTTTTACCTTCCTGTCTAGAATGGCCGATGCAGCCAGAGTGATGCCCACACACTCTGCCTGGAACACCGTGTTGTGTGCCCCAAGTGGCGCGGCTATGTGTATGTTGAGGTCCTCTGAGAACACCCCCGCACCTGAGCCAGTACCAGTCTTGGAACCATCGGTGAAGATCCTCAACTCGTCTGGGCGTAACCCCTCACAGTGGTGGTCCTCATGGAGTTGGATCTTGTATTTCTTGTCAAAAACAAATTGCTTAGGTATCCGGTCCATAATTGCTGTTGTTAGAGGGAACTCTTTATTAAGGTCCTCGAGCAGAGCCGTGTGTTGTGTCTTTCTCCTACCCCAGAGATTTAGTGCCTTAAGCCGCCCTGCCGCCGTCGTAGCCTCCTGCTGAATGAAAAGCTGGAGCGGTGGCAGTCCTAGCATGGCCTCGAGCGCAGCGGTCGGGGTAGTTCTCATGCAGCCTGTCGTCGCCATGCAGGCCAGAAAGCAATGTTATCCCCTATGGATTAAAAGGCTCCTATGAGTATTTATAGGTAGTCTGAGTAAATGTTTGGCGCACCTTAAACATAAAGTCACGCAATCAGTTTAACTAGCTCATTATTTTACCATATAGCACGAGGATCGTAAACCTCATGTCAACACTCAGAGAAAGGCCTTCATTAGCCTGTATTGTCCCACTTCTGGGCAAAGGCCTCTCCCCATTCCTTCCATTTCCCTCGATGTTGTGCCTCATCTCGCCTATTCTCGAGGAAGTCGGCTAAGGCGTCCCGCCATCTTTGCCGTGGTCTGCCACGACCCAGTCTAGCTGTATCAGGGCTCAAGTCTTGCGATATACGGGCCCACAGCTCAGACGGCATTTGACAGACATAGCCTATGCGCAGTGTGGTGTTTCTGATTCGATCAGTCAATCTTACATTCAGTATGCTGCGCTCCATCGCCCATTGGCATACCTTGAATTTGGACTCAAACTTTTTACTCTGCCCCAACCCCCCAACTCAGCGCAAATCACCCCGACATTTCTATTGCAGTGACTTAAAGGTCGTAGCCGACTTATACAACACCGTTCCCAACCGGTGTTTTTTTTAAATTGAAATGTGAGCTGCAGGGTGTCCTCTGTAGACATACTTTACATTGACAACACAAATTAGCAGACAGCTCGCTGTAAGAGAGCTTACCGCCATCGTACCACTCGACAGCTGACGTCTCGCTTACCGCGCGCCTTTCGCACGCTGACTGCTCGCTTGACGCACGTTGTTGTTAGCTTGTCGAAAAGGTGAGGCGAAAGCGGTCGGTGCGGGGACAGCTAGTTGACTGCTAGCTGTAAGCGCGTGGACAGCTGGTTGCCTGCTAGCTGTCGGCGCGTGGACAGCGAGCAGTCATCTCCGTTTAAGGCGGTTTTGTGCGGTAGCGGTGTTAGTGCGGTGGTCGAAGCTCACCTGCTAACTTATACCAGTTATACCACTAACTGGTATAAGTTAGCAGGTGAGCTTCGACCTTTACACTGCCACACACATCGTCAAAATATATTACATAAACATCGTCTGACGACCAACTAATCCTACATCGTGCAATCAAAGTCGGTACTCAGTGCAATTTGAATATATATAACAGCCCTAAAACAATCATCGAACAGTTACCCACCAGACAAAAACAACTGTCTGGTCCGATGAATCTTCCTTTTCAATTGAGGATGCAGCACTTTTCGCCCTGTTGTGTTGTCACTTCGACTCTCTTCTTTTCGGGGAATCCGCTCAAAGATCCGCTGTGAGTATTATACGTAGGTACACTGTAATATCGTAGTAGCATATGAGCCAATGGAGCTCACGAGTAGCAACATGTGGAGATCAGAGATCAATGCTACGTATAACTAATTGACTTGCTAATGCTAGACGATAGTGTCTAGATCACGGCGCCCTCCCCACGCATTAGAATTACTCATTCATTATCTAGTGATATTGAACTTAATGGAACTTGTTGCTGCAATCTTTGATAAATCTTATCGTATGTTTTCTGATGGAAAGCGTTTGATATCAGCCTTTTCTCGGGCATTTGTTGGACATTCATAAATGGCTTTTGAATGACAGCTCCTCATTCATCACGCTCGGAGCTGTAGCCGATCCAGTGCTTATCTAGGGACTACAGTGGTTGTAGCTGTCTTCATAGGTCTTCCATCAGCTAGTACAGTAGGAATAAGGCACTATTCATATAGGCGTAAAAAATGGAAGAGTAACTGTGGCAGTTGACAATATTGTCATTACTACCGGCGTTTATTCAGAGACCGCCAATTTAGACCAGCAAAAGGACTGGCTGTGGCTTACGTACAATCCTAATGAACGTACGTCGGAAGTACCGAAAAATCGAAATACCGAAAAATCCTTTATCTTAATTTTAGCCGAAGGACGTCCACTATTGGACATACGCTTCGCCAATCACCAAGTGTTGCCCCATCGACCGGTCCAGTAGTCACGAATGGTTGAATAGGGGACTGGCTTAAAGAAATCTAAATATATTACACGGATCAACACCTACACTTTCGAAGTGATAGTTTATCACAAAATATTCATAATATATCAGTCGTTATCTGCATATTGGATAGGTGCAGCGTGTTATCAGCTCGTAAGCACCCCGTCTAAATATAGGACGGTCAGATTTAATCACGTATGTGACGGGATCATCATGTTTGGTTCAGTTTTATAGCGGCGAACATATGGCACAGATCCGGCGGATATTCATAATATTACTTCTGCTAATACTAATTGTAAATTTATAGCTTTTGGTCTAGAAATGTTTATTTTATGGTTCATTAATGTGTTTTGCGCTTCATTTTCTTTCCATTGCTGTACATGTTCTTTGCCTTCGTCCAGCAATGGTACAATATGTCCAACTTTTGCCCATGATCCCACGTTTTCGAGGAAACCATCATACACACTTGCCTACCTACACTAATTAAACCTTGACTTGATCCAGTATGGCGTCATGGTATGGGCATGCGAAGGCATGAAGAAAATGTCATGAGGCAGTTTGGAATTGGATAAAGTAAGAATAGTGGCAGACCATAGAAACGATCAATAGACTGTGTGAACAATGATAATATGTTTAGAAAAGGGTTGATAACTGAGAAGAAGACTAATGGGGCAGTTTACTGAAAAATTGTTTTTTGTCCGTCAGGTAGATTAGTAAAACATATTTTACATGTATTTTTCTTTTGACACGTAAATATAAAGTGACGACGATACAATGCGTTGAAATATCGTGTGACGTCACGCCGTTAGTACACTTTATACCGCCTTAGTGACGTCATAAACTCACACTCCTGAAATTTGATGCGGTTTAACTTTGTCAATTTTTATTGATTTGGTAAAGCAAAAAAATACGTGTCCAATATTATTTGATAATATCACTGACGGATTATATAGAATTATCATTTTTCTACCCAGGAAACATCCCTATTGAGAAGTAAATTAGTGCTTTCAGCAGAAGACATGTGGCGCCGATTCCAAATTTTTTGTAATGATAACTTCTAATGATCCCAAAAAAAAATATTACCTTGACGCTATAAGGTTGGCCTTCGTTCTTGAGTTAGAGAATCTCAGCACTATTCAATGAAACACCTGAATCATACAATATCTAGCAAAAGGTATCTAAGTGAATCGGTAGGCTTATTACGTATCTTTTGCAAGAGCAAAACGATAGCGATTTTTGCGCAATAATTGCTCTTCAATACAAAAGTTTTAGAGTTGTTGGCACGCAAAACGATAGCGATCAAACGCTTTATGTCATAAAAGTCGGAATTACCCACAGTGTAGGTATGGTAGGTCCTACACAATCGTTTGCTAATCGTTCGCTGTTTGTCAAATGCACTTATTTAACAAAAAAACCGCCAACAACTCTAAAACTTTTGTATTGAAAAGCAATTATTGCGCAAAAATCGCTATCGTTTTGCTCTTGCAAAAGATACGTAATAAGCCTGCAGATCTAACTGAACTGTTTATTTACAATCTGATTATTATGATACAGATCTATCAGATCTTTTTATGATTAGATTTTTTTTATATGAGTCGACTGCGATACTGAAAATATATCGTACAGATCAGAACGTGTTTCGAATAAAAACTCTCATTTGTCAATCTTTGTCAGATATAATGATATAAAGTACCTACACGTGCACGTCGCACGTGAAGGCTTCGCATACTCGAGATAAAATTGTACACAAAAAGTTATTTACATTTTGAATGAGTGATGTGCTGTCGACCATTATAAAAAGAGTATTGAACCGTTTGAACTCCATCTCGGTCAGTAGTACAATGTTTTAATGAGGTTTCTTTAACTTTGCCAGAAATAAGGGCAATATTTCTTTATGTAATCCCCTGATTATGTATATTTTTGCAATGTTTTGGTGTCTTTGTTTTATTTTTGTTGTGCGCCGTTATCGTTCTGGTCTTGAACGATAACTTTGTGAACAATTCATAATATTTAGGTAGATACTAGCTGACCCGGCAAACTTTGTTTTGCCATAAAAACACCTAATATGCATCTACCCTACCTACCCTACCCTACCCTACCTACCCTACCCTACCTACCCTACCCTACCCTACCTACCCTACTTACCCTACCTACCCTACCCTACCTACCCTACCTACCCTACCCTAATTTTCAATTTTTTTTTTTTTTTTTTTTTTATCTAAACCATTCTCGAATCTCCACGAACACACACAAAAAATTTCATCAAAATCGGTCCAGTCGTTTAGGAGGAGTTCAGTCACATACACACGCACACAAGAAATATATATATTAAGATATTTATTGCTATCAGAAAATTATGTAAAGGGGGAATTTAATCTTTATTTATCAAAACTAATTGGCAGCACCTTTCACCTAGACACGCCATTTTATTTATTTTTGTGCAGAACTGATAAGATTACTAGAAGTAATTTGAAACAAAAAATATTTGTATAATTTCAGGAGAATTGTATCGCTATTCCATTAACTTTCCTACTATACTTTGTGCTGCAATGCAGCCTAATAAAATATTGAATCTGATATTAGTAATGCGCAATCCTGCAATAGGTTATTTCTGCCTCTACTCAAACTGGCGAAAAGGCACAAGTTTTGAGCGCGGATTTTCTCATAAATGGCCTTTCGTGAACTCTATTATCTATCTACCTGATGGTTTTGTCATACTTCAATAGCCAAAAACCTTACGGTGTTCCTCTGCCCATAATGACTTTTCGAGACAGCTTCAGATATACAGTGCCTTGCTCTAAATACATCTGTTGCTTTAAATTCTATCAACATCCTTTGCTGCCATTTTTTCCGTGGGGAAGGCCTACAATCACTAAGTTCTTAATCGCAGTGCGGTGTCGGTGTAGCATATTGCGTAAAACTTAGCTGACGCATAGCACCAATCCGCTGTTGCGGTTCGTGGCCTAATGACGCGCCTCCATTCGCTCTGAAGTCTGAACAATAAGATTTACTCGAGATCCATCGCTTTGTTTAATGATTGTAAAGTTGCTCAATGCAGTCCCGTAACTGTTTACTTTGTTGAGTAATTGCTTGTCAGATATCTTTGTAAATGAAGTTGCAAATCAGAGAACATTGAAGTCGTTTTCTGTGTTAGTTGTAAATAACGAATACGTTTGTTTATGACTTGGTACCTACATATCATGCTATTTTTTTTCTGACCCTGATATCTAACCATATCCCTTCAAACGTGTACTGAGTTCGACCTATCCCTTGCATACCTAATCAAGATTGTATAAATTCCGCTTAGTAAAATTATGATTACAAGAATCTCTATACATTTCAGTCTCTAATAAAGTAAGTAGTAAGTAATAGTGAAACGGTTCAATCTCTCTGAGAGCACGCTATTCGACCTTTTTTCAGTGTTAACTGGTTCAACGGATATACAAGTGCTTTCCGAGTGAAGCTATAATACATTAGATATACTTCTAAGCCTATGGGAAGCCAGTTTCAGTAGGTCATGTTCCGTTCACTGCAGTGTAACGGTAACGATGCCACAATACGCTGGTGTTCTACTTTCAAAAGTTAAGCCTCTATGGTTTTGAGCGAAGGGCTTTATTTAACCACAGTTTTTACGTTAGACCCGTTCTCTTTGCTATGGTTCGTGTTTAGAAAACTGTATCTTTCGCCATTTTGGGTAGTTAGAAATTAATCTCATTCAAATTAAAGTCTTTCATTACAATAATCATTTCATAGCAAATTAAGACACGAAACTAAGACACTATTGGCGATCTGTGTTGATAATTTTATGTCTAAAAGGCTGATCATCATCATCATATCAGCCGAAAGACGTCCACTGCTAGACATAGGCCTCCCCCAAGCGTCGCCACATGATGACGGCTAATGGAGAAGTAATCCTTCTTTTTTTTTGTCTTGGAAATCAACCAATGACTTCGCCCGCTCTGGGTGAAGCGGGCGTGTCAGACTTTTACTGACTAAAACCCATTGAGGTATTAATGTACTACGCTAAAACCTACCCGTGTTCCTTCAGTTGCTTGAGCCAGGTCCGCGGTAACTCTCTTTCAAATTTATCCGCGACCCAGACAAGCATCGGCCTTAGCGAACCCCGTCAGTTTTGCTGATCTCTTTAAGGCGCGCGTGGAACATTACGCGCCACCGTCGACTACCTGGTCCTTATCGGACGGTGAGCTAGGAGAAGTATACATAGGACACGAATATCTTCGATACTTGTCCGCCTTTGTACTTGTGCATAAAGTATTAATAAATAAATATAATATTGCGCCGATTCCAAATACATTGGGATAACGGCAAGAGAGATTTTTTTTCTTTTTCTTTGGCATTATAGGCTCGCGTTTGAGTTTGACCACTATCTCACCCGACGGCAAGGATGAGGTGGTTGACGGTGAATAAAGCTTGCCTAGAAAAAATCTATTCATTCTTGACTTAAAGACCCCTAGATTGTAGCTGTCCGTAAACACAAATTCCGGCAGGGAATTCCACTTCTTAGCTGTACGCAAAATAAAAGTGTTCCCAAAACGTTTTGTGCGTATGAGTAGGGATGTCCAACATACACCGATGGCGCATCGCCGTACGTCTCGTAGTCCGATGATGAAACGGGTTAGGTGGAATTATATCATGCAATTCCATCGCAGACTCCCCGAAATGTAACCGATAAAAACCGACAAGCTGGCAACTAGGCGACGATGTTCAAGGCAATTGCCGATGAGCCTCATGGCCCGCTTTTCAATCGACTCTAGTACATCAAGCTGGTATTTGGCAGATCCGTCCCAAAGATGAGAACAGTACTCCATGCATGATCGAACTTACGCTTGATACAAATTGAGGAGCTGTTCCGGCGTGAAGTACCTTCTCACCTTTGCAAGGATCCCCAACTTTTTGCCAGCCAGCTGAGCCTTTAACTCAATGTATGGGCCAACATTGAGAGTCGATGTCAACTAACGCCAAGAAGGTCAAGATGGTCCGTTATTGGCACGGTCACATTTCGGAATCTTGGAGCCTGGTGAAATTGGATCTTTTTAGTAGAAAAAGGACACGCCTGGGTTTTAGCAGCATTAAACCTGACCAGATTGGTATCGCCCTGTTCGGCGACTGCCTGTAAGGACAGGTTCAAACGCTCCACCATGGCTTCACGGAGAGACTGGATCTGCGACCCGTGCATTGGACAAGTCTATTTTATCTCAGCAACAGTGCTGTCGTCTGCATACCCAAAGGTGGGTTTTAGCAGATCGTTAATGTGCAGCAAGTATAATGTTGCTGAGAGTACCGACCCCTGATGGACTCCGGCATTGATATCCAATTGGTCCGACGAGAAAGAAGATGATGATGAAAAGCTTTTAAATAAATTACGATAAGTACTTAACTGTACAAATCTGTTTTAATGGTAGCCATAACGATATTTGCCTGTAAACTTTCTTATAAAGAAAGAGAGAAAAACGTTTATTTGCGCATACCATAAAAAAAACGAAAGGAAAACTTCAATACAAAGTATGCGTCACAACCACGAAAACTGGCCTCGCACTTGGCCAGTTTTCGTCGAACTCGCGCACGTAGGGTTCCGTACCACTATCGCAAAAAACGGCAAAAATATCACGTTTGCTGTATGGGAGCCCAACTTAAATATTTATTTTATTCTGTTTTTAGTATTTGTTGTTATAGCGGCAATAGAAATAGATCAATTGAGAAAATTTCAACAGTCTAGCTAATACGGTTCATGAGATACAGCTTGGTGACAGACGGACAGACAGACGGATCGTGCAGTCTTAGTAATAGGGTTCCGTTTTTACCCTTTGGGTACGGAACCCTAAAAAGGGCCATCGCCCAGCATGACGCTGGGACTCGCGTGCGGAGCGAACATGTTCTATTTATAAATAAAATAAATGAATAATCATAAATAAGTGTCCAAAACAAAAAGACAGTTACTCCATTCAAATAATGCTCAATATCGCCACTCAAAAATAGTGAACTATCATCATCATCATTTTAGCCGAAACACGTCCACTGCTGAACATAGGCCTCCTCCGAGTGTCGCCACATTGACCGTTCCCGTGTGTCTCTCATTCAGCGGATTCCCGCTACCTCACCAGGTCGTCGGTCCATCCTAGTTAGAGGCCTTCCAACTTCCAACGTTACGTCTTCCCGTTCGCCTCTGCAGAACTTTCCGGCTCCATCGACCAAAGACAAGACAAAGACAAAAATTATTTATTTCAATCGGCACTTTTGAACATCGAAATTATAAATTTAAATTCATTATTTGAATTTAAATTTATAATTTCGATGTTCAATGATTCTACCATCCATTCGGAAAGTAGCTTGTTATGGAGAAGAACGGACAAGAAACTCCATCAAAACTATGGTGAAAATTAATATTTAACAGATCATTTACTTAAATGCATCTGGTGGATGTTTGATAGTTGGTTTTATCACAAACAAACTGTAATCTGAGCAAAATATTTATATTCGCGCATGCATTGTCTGAATAGTTAATCGATTATTCGTATCTGAAAATAGAACGAAAGCCGTGTGGGTGGTTTAATGCATTACAATGAGATTGTTTATTACTAGTGACTCTGTGAGTTGAAGACCTCGCGAGTTTAACTTTTTGATTTTTTAATGGCCTTTTTATTATTCTTTATTAAAAGAATTTAAAAAAATATGATATTATTTACTGACTCGTAAAAATCGACTGATACACAATTGTAAATTGCTTAAACTGAACCTGAGCATTCTTTCTGTGGTAATCTTTTTCTTCATATTCCAAGCCTGCCCTCTGACGTGAGACTGTCCCCACAGAACAGAGAAGACAGTAGAAATCGTATATCGCTTCATTAGTATCGGAACCAGCGTACCCAAACTCTCACATATACAGGTTAATTGTATTTCGTAACACTAAGAAATCTTTGGTGTGATTGGTAGTTTGAAAGTAGGAAATATGTCAGTCGTCGCATATTTGAAAATAAACCACATTTAAATGATCATAGAGTTGTTAATTGACTACTCTTTTTAAGTATTTATAAATTTTCCGTTAAAATCGCACATGGAATAGTTTAATAACCAAGTTACGCTACCCGCCGCTAGATGTCACTATACTAAATGCATTCAATTTAAAGCTGTATTTCGTTATTAATAAGATTTATATTTGCGTTATGAGGTCATTACAATTCGTTTTCCTCTAGAGATGTACCACCGTCGTTGACTTATTTATCGACAATCCGTTTTATTTTGAAACAAAACAAAATCAACAGCTAGATTCGATAAATATTATTATGCTTGAAATCGAATCGCTTTGAAATCGTTTATATATAACTGAATATTTCTAATCTTATGACTAATAACAAAACAAACTTACATACAAAGGGGAGAGGGAAAAGGGCTCATAGTGCATCAAAAAATTCGCCCACATCGATGTCAATGGGAAACGTGCCCAGAACGCTGGCAGCATTGCTACGTTGAATGGCAATGCTGATTCTCTGGCTGAAGAAAAGGCCAGCCCTCTGGTCATGCGAACAGTCAACTAACCGTTTACTTATGTCTTGAAGCACTCGATGAGCATCATTTCTTTCAAATTTTTCGGTATTGTGAAACTAATTTGGAAAGATTACAAACATCCTCCTTTGAGTTGAAGTTTATCTACTGCGTTATGTTTCATCAAGCTCGAATGATTTATTTCCAAATCATTCATCAGGACATAATTTCGTTACACAATACCAATAGTGAAGTTTTATCTCGATTCTTCCGCTTTCGTTCATTCTTTACAATCAATACTACGTCAAAATATTGGTAATGGAAAGGAGCATAACTTTTCCTTTTCAGAGTGTAATATGCAATACCTAAAGTCGTTTTTGTGAAGGTTCTGACTTGTTTACTTTGCAGAATTCACTTACGCAATTAGGCTGCCGGTTTGCCTACTGTTCGCTAGAGACTGCTGAGCAAAGTATTTGAGATAATTACTGAGACTGCCTTTATACTACACTAGCTTTTGCCAGCGGCTTCGCCCGTTTAAAAAGTAATTTATCATCCCAAGGGAACATTATACCGGGTTGCCTATGTGCTATTCCAGACTATAATTTATTTCTGTACAAAATTACATCCAGATCCGTTCAGCCGTTCTGGCGTGATTGAGAAACAAACAACCATCCATCCATCCAAACTTTAGCAGCTTTTCTGCTAGCGGCTTCGCCCGCGTGAAAATTGTTTTTATTTTTTATGGTGAAACTTTTCTATAACTTTGACACTGCGACAGGTCGTATTGATTGATACCTTTATGCTTCATAATTAATCCAAGATTTGTTTTAATCACAAACTCCAAAACAAAAATGTGGTACCTATGTTAACAGTATTCTCGATTTAGTTGCCAATCATGACAACAAACAAAAAACCCGACTGCTAAAAAATTATGAACTGAAAAGAGAAAAAAGTTAATTTAAAAATCAAAACCCGCCTGCGAAGCGAACTAAAAAGCTGTAAACAAGAAAAAATGCTGTGCAGTCGGAGGATCAGGGGGTCAGCCAGTTTACGAATATGTATCCTCCGACTGCACAGTATGATTTTCTTCTTGTTTACGTCTTTTTAGTTCGCTTTTTAAGCAGTCGGGTTTTTTCAATAGTACTACTAGTCAATCTGAAATAAACCTTATCTACACACTTATGAAGTTGATATTCGTTTAAGTGGAAATAACATCAAAATTGGAAACAAGGATGATTATCGATATTGTCAAAAAAGATTGACATGTAAAAAGTGTTATTTTAACCAATTTGAAAAAATTATATCTTTTTTCATGAATAAGCAATAGCGAAAATGTTCACAAACTTTGCCCATCAATACAAAAATTGAAGAAACTAAAAATTAAGCTTAGTTCTTTTCTATTTTTCCAGAGAAGTACGACCTCGTGGGGCGGTTATTGAAGCCGGGTGAAGAACCTATAAACTATTCAGATGAGGAGCCAGAAGACACCGACACCTCCACACCCTCGCCGACAGAAGACAAGAAGGAACAATAAAACTACTAAATTACTGGTCTACTTACTAGGAATTAAACTGTTTTGATAGCAAGCAAATATTGTGGTAAGATTTTCATGGGTGCGGCACTTGGACAAGGAATGAACATATAATATATATAGCATTACTGAAAGAAAATTAAAAAATATCTCTTAATCCATCTAGTCCCTGTTCTCTGAAAAGTAAATTTTAAACCAGATTATTGTTGGGTAACTAAGTCATAATTATATCTTAGGTTCATCAATATTGACAGTGGTTTAAAAAATGGATGGGTCACGACTTGTTGAATGTTATTGTTTGTATTTCATCCCTTGCTGAAAAACATCACATTAGATACTAAAAAGGAAAATAAAATACTCGAGGTTAAAATGTTGAGAGACAAAAGGTCTAATGATTAATAAACTTCTATATAAAATACAGTAAAAGGAATTTCTCATAAGTTCCATCAGGTAAAAAGTCATGTTTATAATATACTCATAGCATAGTGTTGCATCATATTGATGCCTCGTCCAAAAGTTATAGTGTAATCCCTTGTCCAAGTCACCATCCTGTGATAATCTAGTCGAAAATTATTATCAACATTATGCAGTGTTGTACTAATTTTGATTGGACACTGATATATGATTGCTGCCAAACAATTTGTGCCCTACATATTGGGTCCATGAAGCTGTGCGTTTTAATTCTTCCATACAAATTAATTCTGGCATGTAATACTTAGTTATGGTAGAATTTTATCATAAAGGGTCTGTAAAAAAAATGACTCAAATTATATCCTGTTCAAATAATGAGAAACCTTTTTGTATTTTTAGACCTCAAATATAAAAAGCCAGATAAAAAGAAATAATTAAAAATCATAGCTTTGTCGACAAAACAAACAAACCTTGGATTATGAGAAGGTGAATTTACTGTATATAATAATTATGAAATCTACTGTATCATTTTCACTAATAATTATTGCTTATTGCAGATTTTTGAATATATTATTATATATTTACAGTTTCACCAATTGAAAGACTGAGTGATGGCATATTGATTTAAATGAATGATGGAATGGAAATCTAATAATTTATTGCACATTCCCAACGTTATTTGGACAGCAAATTATTTTATTTTGTGCCAACCAATGTTGAAGTCGATGCCATTAGTATTTAAATTAATATTATTGCCGCCGCGGCACGTGCGGCGACAGTAAGTTTTTTTTATGGTTTGGAAAATTTATTGTTACTTGTCAATCTTACATAAGTTTTACGGGGATAAGGTGCATATAAAATTGATCGATAATACTAATTTATCTATCGATCGTCAATTTTGTCGCTAACTGTCAAAGAACTAGTTAATATTTTGTAGACACCTTGAATTGAAATTTTATCGTGGAAATTTACAGCTTTAATTGGAAATGTTAACAATCGAGCTGGATAATATTCTAAATTTTAAAGATTTATTTCGTCCTAATTTATTCTCTTATGATTTTGTATTGATTGTGCATTTATGTTTTGTAAAGAATGTGCGTGAGTCGACTGTCCAATGATTATTTAACGCCGGGTGGGGCAATGTCTAATATTTTTATTAACTTATTTATGATTTAGGATTGGTCATTAAAATTATTTTTACCTTTAAGTGACTTGTCTGACTAGCGTTGTTTTGTTGTTGGACCGTTACATGAAACATTGGCGACGACTGCAATCCAATTGGACCCCACCTGATATTCGGTACTTATTAGCAAACACGGTATAAATTATGTGTCGCAAGCGAAGAAAAAATACAAAAAATCAATAAGGAAATGTGCATAATATGTGTAATTAAGGATCTAAGTAAATGAAATATGTACTAATTTGTGGTAAAATGAAGTATGTGTTTTATTATTAGTTCGTGTCTTTAGTCGAAAGCGATGCGATATTTTATGTAATATCATTTATTTTTTCCGTTGGCAATCATCATGGTAAATTAACGTCTCGTCCTTTTTTACTAAAGTACAAATAGTATGATTTGCCTCAAATATCTCTACCGTTTTTTTTTTGTTGTCATACCTGGTTCAGTGTTTTTTTTTATTAGTTTGTTTTAGTTTTTTTATTATCATCTGGTGTATGAATTATATTGGAATGGGATTATGGTAATTATTGTTAAACCTATGTTTTTGGAAAATGCTTTGGAAAACTGATGTTAAAATTAAATGAAAGAAAAAAAGTGAGGCTTATTTTGCTTTGCTGAAGATAAGATATATTAACACCAATCGTTTGAAATATGTGTCTATTTTTATATCTTTACGAGCGTCAAGCATCGTCTATTGAAACTAATTTATATTTTGAAGTAAAGCACGCGTTGATAGCAGCTCATTAATCGGTGTTAACAAGAATAACATAATCAATATTCCAAAGTATTTTTAAGAAGCGTTCATTTTAAAATATGCAGTAGTATAATGAAATTTTAGCTACTTAATCCAAACAAGCTTTATCTATGTTTTTGTTAAGCGTTCATTTATAATTGGAAGCTTTATGTGCTGAGAATGGATTAGAGATTGCATTTAAGAAGTTATGATATGGAGAAATATATTTGTACAGGAGACTGCTTGTAAACCTTGGAATAGAGGTATATTTTTGTAAAAAGTGTATGATAATTCTGATTCTAAATATTTATATTATTAGATAAACAATATTCTGTCCAAATATGCAACTAGATGCTAGAAATTAAACCAGTGAACACCCAGGCGGATGCGTGTGCCATCGTCAGTGGTGCCTGTTATTTATTTAATGCGGTCAATATTTCTTGGTTTATGAACAGTCTCGTAAGATTTAGCATCTAAATTACGAACTGCCTTCAGGCCTAACAAGATGACACATGGCATGTTGCTACCAACATTTTACATTCTATACATTGCATATTATGATCTCACTGAAAGACTGCCCGGTTCAGTTGCTAACCCGTGAAAGCTGATAGCAACACGTTCAGAATTACCGCATCTTTGGGCCTTATTTTAAGAATGGATGTAAACATTAGAATTTGGGAGAGCCGTCACATTGAATTAGGTCCCAAATCTTTGTAAGATAATAAAAATATATAGATGTCAGAGTTATATAGCGAGGCTTGATAAGTAAAAGGGATCGTTTTGCGGCTGTTTAAAATATTCGTGTTGGTGGGAATTATTCCTATATCGTTTTAGAGAAAAATGTGGAGTATAATGATGTACAGCACTGCGAAATGTTACTAATAACTAAAAATACCTAAAATGTTTATTTAACATTGTCACATGAATTTAATTAAAGCGTTTTACATAAATATTTTGTTTTATTCACAACTGCCGACTCGCCCCGGCTTCGCCCGTGAAAAATTATACACAAAAACTTTCCTCGTTTCTCCCTTTTATTGGAGAAAATCGCCTGACAATCCATTTAGTAGTTTTTGAGTTTATCGCGTACAAACGCGGCGGGGGATTTTTTTTTATACAATGTAGTGAAGCTATGCATATTACGTAATTGTCGACACAATGAACATGAAATCCTGAAAAAACTACGGACCATAGACTACTATTGTGTATGCCACGGACTTGCGATCCACGTTTTCTAATTTATAGTAACCGGGCGTCCGAGCGGTGCTCGGATGAAAATAAAGAAAGCAATTTTTTAGGTTTTTTTTTTCGAGTTATTCCGTGTGTGAGACTAGTGGCTGGTGGAGCAAAAACAACCGATAAAAAAAGGTTTTTAGTGTCTTCTTTGCTGTCACTAAAATAAAAGTATGTTGAAACTTAAACTCCGAAGGGCACGCATTTACATTATTTCTAAATAAGGCAGCAGAGAGCGCGGGTGAGAAGTTTAAAGCTGCTTTAGTTTTAAGAGGAATATTAACAAAAAAGTTTTCAAATTCCTAAGCTATCTCTACATCTGATTGTATGGGACCATGTGCAGTTGCTAAATTAATTTAATTTCATTATTACGCTGTTTTTCCTGCCTGTTTTATTATTTTCCAGGTAGTTTTTATTTTATCGTCTGCTGATTTTATTTTATTGCTTATATACAGCGCTTTAGCTATTTTGCTTAAAAGGATTGGGTGAGAGTCCACGGTAAATTGCCATCACTGTAGAGGCAACTTGAATTCTGCACAGCTCACGCTCGAGGAGTGCCTTAATCTTGGGCCTTTGAGTGGTGGGCCTTAGTCGCCAGGATCGGGCAAGACCTGTCTCTGCCAGTATTAGTGAGGAATATGCTGGCTGAGACAGAAAACTAGAGTGAAATAGCCACCGAGTGGAATCGTGAGAAGGCCAATCCTACTCGAAGAAGAAGGCATCGTGGAGGCTCGATGTAGATACGCCGAAACCCCGCCTGTTTTATTTAAGGCAGGTGGAACTCCGGGGTATCGGGCGCTTAGAGTGGAGATTTTGTCCGTCCACCGAGTGACCTTAGGAAAGACAGTGGCACAGTCAGATCACGTGCTGCCGTGCACAGCGAGGCTCAACGGAGACACCTCTATAGTCTCCCCAAGCATGTGGTATTTTAAGAAGTGCTGATAGTGATCACCGGTTTGGTTTTAATGAGGTAAAAACACCACACTGCCTGGTTTTTTACCCAAAGTTCAGGCGAAGTTTTCCCCGATAGCAAAAAAAATATGGGCGTTGCCAGCAAACGATTGCAGACTTTGTCAAAGTATAGGTACCCGTCACTGGCTACCATTATTATAAAGATCGGTTTTTTTAAATGGCCGAGCTTTTATTTATTTATTTAACACCATAATTAGCCTTTGTATTATTATACTGTTAGCACACATGGTCACAAGGTGGCCCAACGCAACGGTCTAATTGGCTTTAGAAGTTTAGATTCATTTTCACTGAGACTCATTTTCAGATGATCCTTTTCCTTCCTTTTGGTTTCAAAATATAACATAAAATTTAAATTAAATACAATTTCGAATTTAGGGGTGTCAATTTCGAAATTAATAAACATGCAAATATGGTCCGAAATTTCGGAACTTGACATTTCGAAATGCATGCCCTAGTACAGACCAACCGAACGAATGATTAAATGTTGTTTAAAAGAAATCGCTGACTTGTTATTATAGATGGGCTCGCTCTTGACCACTATCTCACCTGATGGTAAGCGACGATGTGGTCGACGGTGTAGCACACTTACCTAGAAGTAACTACACTCTTCACTTAAAGACCACTAGGACCACTAGGTTGTAGCTACAACCTAGTGGTCCTAGTGGTCTAGTGGTGGTGGATAGCTATCGGGCAATACAGACTCCGGCAGGGAATGCCAATTCTTAGCTGTTTGCATAATGAAAGTATTTCCAAGATGTTTAGTGCTTAAGGGCGGGATATCCCCTTTGTACCGATGCCGATGGCGGATCGCCGTACGCCTTGTAGTCCGATGATGAAACGGACTAGACGGAATTAGATCATGCAATTCCATCAAAAATGCAAATCCCCGAAATGCAACCGATAAAAAACCTACAAGCTGGCAACTCTGCGGCGATGTTCATGGCTCTGGAGCTTTGACTCGACCAATGCCTCATTGCCAGTGGCTATTTTTTGCGGAGAAAAGACAAGCCTGTTTTTAAGCGGCATTGAACCAGATTGGCATCGCCCTATTCTGAGACTGCCTCCAAGGACAAGCTCAAACGCTCCACCATGGTTTTACTCCAGATGTGAATGGCATACGCTAGAGATCCCCAGTAGACCGATTACGGTGGAAGCCGTATTGGCGGTCACTAAGGATGTCGTTAGCTACTAGGTATGCCAGGAGTTTACAATTAAGTACACGTACAGAGACGGGTCAGCTCAAATGCCCTTCTAGGGCACGGGCTGTACGTTGGCTTGCTTTCAAGCATTCGGCACTTTTCCAATCTCATACGAAAGGCGAAACAGGCGTGTCATGATCGGCGATAATTCAGGCGCACAGGTTCTAAGAACAATTGCTGGTATAAGTCGGGGCCGCTAGCCTTATTCGCGTCGAGTTTGCGCAGAACACCTTTATTTTCGTAGGATTTTCAGCACCCTATGTACGTCATTTTGATGAATGCAAATGTCCGACATACTCGTCTCGGCGAAGGAGGAGAGCGCAGGCCACCAGGATTCAAACGCGAAGATTCCGCAAAAAAAAAGTTTGTTAAAAGAAAGGACAACAAGTTTGCTTTTTCCTCAGCGTAGTTAGGGACGGCAGAAGTTCGATTCAACCGATGAATCGAACTTCTGCTGTCCCTCACTACTTTAAAAACTTTTTTTTTTTTTTATCGCCAGGGTCCTAAACGGTTTACCATCTGCTGGATAGGAAGCAAGTTTGATCCCTATTCGACTAACGGTCTGGATCTGTTGTCAGCAGAAGGTCCAAGCAATTGGCTGTTTGCGAATCAACATCCGGTACCCTCGTTGCGCCCTGGACCAGCTGAGCGAAATTTAATGCTAGCGCAAGCTTTCGCGCCTCTCGACCAGCATGGTCAGTGTACTGGTACGGGAAGAGCCTCTCCTGGTGGTGAGCTTTAAAATCCCCCGTATCACTAGTTGGGAAGAAGGATACCGTTGCTGAGCCTCATCAGCCGCCTCACTTAGGTATTATGTAAGCCCGGTTGTCTCCTGATCTCCGCTGAGCGACAGGTAGACACAAGCATAGATAATCTTATCCAGACCTGTATCCACCAGGACCCAGAGCGCTGAGTATCGAGCTATCGAATCTTTCAAGGTTTCGGGGATGCCGATAATAGATGTCGTCACGGACGGACATTCATACACCCGCTCGTGGCTTGAATTTGTGCTCTAGTGTAAACCCTGGGAAATAAAGGTACGCTACGTCTGACGGACATCCGATCTGCGTCTCCGAAGAGACCAAAAGCGCTGGTATGTCAATCTCTAAGTGATGATAAATTGCATCAAGGTTTGAGTGTAAACCTCTGATGTTACAGAGGTGCATCTTATATGACAGTGGGTGCTGCCGCTGTACAGCCTTTTTTATTTATTTATTTATGTACCTACACACAAAACACTTAACAGAGAAAAAAAAATACAGATAGAAGAGCACAAAGGTACTGCTTATTTAAATAGAAATTTCTTCCAGCAGACCTGCGACCGTTGAAGTTGGATGCAGTATATAATAGTAATCTTTGGTTGGATGATATACGAAGACACAGTGTGTAGAAGGAAATACGGAAACTTAAAATAGACTACATATACCTTAACTAAATATATAGAAGATAAAAATACATACATAATCTTAATATATATAAATCTCGTGTCACAATGTTTGTCCTCAATGGACTCCTAAACCACTTAACCGATTATAATAAATTTCGCACACCATGTGCAGTTCGATCCAACTTGAGAGATAGGGAAGGGTAGGGTAGGTAGGGTAGGGTAGGTAGGGTAGGGTAGGGTAGGGTAGGTAGGGTAGGTAGGGTAGGGTAGGGTAGGTAGGGTAGGTAGTTAGGGTAGGGTAGGTAGGGTAGGTAGGGTAGGGTAGGGTAGGTAGTTAGGGTAGGTAGGGTAGATGAATGTTTAGTGTTTTTATGGCAAAACAAAGTTTGCCGGGTCAGCTAGTAATATATAATAATTACAATATGGTGGAAAGGTAATCTTTGACTTGTTTCTTGAATAGTAATTTAAGTAGTAATTTTAGTCCCCAAAATGTATATTATTCTATGTATGTACATGGAATAATATACATTTTGGGAATCACGAATTTTAGGTGGAAGTGAGTACCACAGTCATACTACATAAACAGAGAAGTGGGAATAGAAATTAGTACTATGGGATGGGAAGTTTAGGTGATACTTAAGGTGGGATCTACACGGGACATCGGCAGTGCGAGTGAAGAAGTGATCGCGCAGATATTTAGTGTAAGTAGGGTTTTTTTTCTTCTGTTCCTTTCCATGGTTGAGAGTGAAGGTAAGAAAGGAGAAGGAAGTGAGGTGAGGTTCCACGCTGGCAACCCACAGACACACGCCGACTGGACGCCATCATTAGGGGACTGGTCTGGAGATTGCGGGGGCGCCCGAGCTCACCCGGAAATGTCCATCGCGCACTGTCTTCTGGTTGGCACGGCTAGGCCGTTTGGCGGTATATCTTTGCCCTGTATGTGGTCACAAGCCCTCGGTCGAAACCTACCACCAGTATGTCATCTGATTAGCGCCATCCGGGGACCACGTGTAGGTATACGTCAAAACGCTTATTTTCCTACGGACGCGGGTGACTCGGCCCTCAAAATGATGGCTCTGATGTACCGATCTCTGTGGTGATCGTTCGCTCACCTTACGTCTTGTCTGCTGATTTGCATTCTTTCGGTTGGTCTTATATCCAGTATCATGCAAACAAAATTTTGATTTCTTATAAAGCAGATACTTTTTTTTATGAATTTTGGAGATGTGGGGCTTGTGGATATTTAAATTAAAACATAGAATTTTAAATTAAAACAATAAAAGAAGAATTAAAAACTCGCCTGCCTTGTCAAAAAGTGAATTAATAAATTGAACAAAAATATTAAAAACTAGCTAAATGATTTTAGTGTTGAATTGGCACAACTGGAAACCAATCTTTTCAGCAAAGTCGGGGGACCTATAAAAAACTGTTCCAAGGAACCGTCCCCCGAATGCAAGGCAGGCGTGTTTTTAATTATTTTTAATGATTTGTTTTTTATTTGATACGTTTTAGTGACAAAACGATATTTTTTTGGAAACGCACACATTTTTTTTATTAAGTTTTCTATGTTGTATTGAATAGTACCTACTGTTATATTTATTTGATTTCTTTTGTTGTGTTATTAGTGAACGAATGCTTATTAAATACTACTGTTATATATTTTGTTTATGTACTAAGCAAGCTCTAGACTAGCTAGACGATGATAGTATAGGTAGTAAACTTTTTATGAAAAAAATATTACCGTTTTTTACATGAACCATGGGCCACAGAACATTTTTACTCGCTCGCCCATTATATTTTTTTTTAATTTTCACCAAAGCTACGCTTCTAAAGATACCACATAAATTGATATTGGTTAAGCCGTTTAGAAGTTATGGTGGAATAAAGAATCTCACAAACATACATGAGCCTTGAAAACATTACACTCCTGTTTGGGGCAGTCGTATAAATGTGCATTTATTCTGTCGTAATTTCAATCTTTTCACATACAGGTAAATTTCGTGGTATACGACCATCAATTATTTCTGGCGGAAGTAGGCTTGTCGAAAAAATATCGATACATCGATATTTCTGATTCGATATATCGATATTTTTAACCGATATATTTTCATCCGATACATCGGTATATCGATACAAAATATTCAATATCGAAAAACGTATCAAAAACGATATTTTTTTTCAAATTTCATTTATTAGCAGAATATTTAACAGACTTCAAAGCTGTAAAAGATAGGAACGAACGGCAAATTACTGTATTGTCTATGACTTGAATGTTTTTTTCGTGTTGCGGCCGCCGCAGGCCGCGGTGGCCATCATCCGTCACTCTTCGCTTACTTTCAAATGTGAGTTCTTTTGCGTTGTGTGTGTGTGGTCGGTCGTGTCATCTTCTAATATTTTTAGAAGATTGCTATTTAGTTTTTGAAATTTTATAATTTTGCCTATAAAGGATTAACGATTAAAATACCTTCGATTTTATTAAAATTCTCTACATTAAAATAATGTGCATTTTGTATAAAAAATAGTAATGCCTATTATTGAGCCAGACTGAACTAAATACATTATTATTTTAAAACCGAAAATCTTTAAAAATTGGACCGATATATCGATATTTTTCCCTCGATATATCGAGGTCGATATTGATATTTTTATAAATATCGATACATCGATATATCGATATATTTTTGCATTTCCGACATCCCTAGGCGGAAGGCATTAAAAAATACAAATTTTGGTTCGTCATTTCTCCAAAATGCATCGCCTCTTTAAATATTTTCGTAGTGTAAAGCGACTCGGTACTCCTCGGGGCGAGATAACATTAATCTTTGTATCAAATTCCGCCTGTGAATTCCCAGCGAAGTTTGACTTCAAAAATAATATATAAGTATTAGTTGTAAGTCGTGTATACTCGTGTATCACTTTCCAAACTTTAACGATCGGTTCAGTCTACATATTAGACCACGGCACGTAACACAACACTAGCGACTTTTAATTCGGCGCCAACACCATCTATCGAGTTCTGAGGTACTAAAATATATACTAAAAATACAGTGATATCCATAACATAACTACTAGGGACAAACATAAATTAGTGGTACCTACAACAAGGCTCAAGAAAATAGGTGGCTCGTTTAGATGTCAATGTGTACGCTTTTATATTATGCTTCCAAGCCACCAAAGATTACTATTTGCAAGCCACATACAAGATCTAAGTCTCAATAAATTCAAATCATTCATTAAAACGTAAGTTGTGCCAGAAAGCGTTTTAAACCATTAAAGATTACGTTGAGGATAAAAAGGCTTGGGATTGAGCTGCTCCAATTAATTTTGATTTTTTATATTTTGCACCGTGAATTTTGTTTAATTTTGATCTATTTAAGTTTTTTGGTTTTCTTGCAAACGAATTACGGTTTTCCAAACACAAAAGCATGAGTAAATACATGGTATAATAACACAATACGGAGTATATACCATGAGTAAATAACTGTATAAATTTAAAATTGGAATTCCAAACCAAAGAGGATATTTGAGATCAAAGTGGCCAGTACGACAAAACGCCAATTTCATAGGTAAGGATCTAATAATAATGTAGACCTATTTATTTGACTGTAGAATTGTGAATAACTCTGACGAGTAGTTTTTAAGTTATCCTTAATAATGCGTATTGTATGTAATACCGGTGGTACTTACCGAAACTAAAAAGAGAAAATATATTTAAAAAAAAAAACCGTCTTACAAAACACTACAAAGAGACTTTATGATTATTATTTATGCTCAAAAATTACTCCATATTGTGACATTTATAATTTTGCTGTTATTTATATAACATATTCTATTAATTTTGACATAGCTACCAAATAATTTGTGTTTACCTCTCGCATGATTATTTTTTTGACTGTAGAAATTACTCCATATTGTGACATTTATAATTTTGTTGTTATTTATTTAACATATTATTCTATTAATTTTGGCATAGCTACCAAATAATTTGCCTCTCACATGATGAATATTTTATTTTTCTTTGTTTTTCGCATGTAACCATAATATTTGTACGCTTCTTGGCATAACATAGCGATCTACGAACTTTAATTTAAGAACTGTATTTACTACCTATGTTACACAAATAAAAATTGATTATTAACATAAGTTATAATCAATCAACACTTTTATTATTAGTATGAACTCTCACCCTCTTACAAATAAACGCGGAATAAAGTTATACCAGGTATAACAAAGGAATAACCATACATTTTCATAGGTTTATACTTGGTATAACTTTATGCCGCGTTTATTTGTAAGAGGGTCAATGATTTTAATTATTAATAATCTTTGTTATGTAAAATATTCTGTCTGTTATCTTTTTACGCTTAAACCGCTGAACCGATTTAGATGAAAGACCCTGGGAAGGACAGAATAGTTTTTATCCCGGCAATCATCTTTTAAGGGGGGGTGGACAGGGGGGTAAAAGTTTGTATGGTGTACTAATAATTTCTCAAGTAAGGCGACCCACACACCTATAATATTAAGGCCCGATATAAAAAAAAGGTAATTCAAAGTTCTAATGCTACGCAGACGAAGTCGCGGGCAACATAATATAATAGTAGGTAGCACCATACAGGTGTAACGCGCAAGGTGCGATCTAATTTTTTAACCTGCTTGGGCCCATGTAAATGAACAAGGATGACTTAAGCAATCTCCAAAAAAAAAACTTTCATACAAATTTTGGACAACTGGCAATAACTAAGTAAGGGTACGTAAATAGAAACAACAGTTTATAATGATCACATAATTATATTATAAAATGATTTAATTACATAAACAGAATAAGTATCATAATGTACCTATAACACTACAAACAACTTACTTTACGCAGAAGCGGACAGGACAACTCCTCTCATATTTACATTTTGTACATTGAGCGCTCGTTTCGGTCATCGTAATACTTAATTTACGTCCCTCGCGTCGCTAACGACATCTCGATCAATAAATAGGGCGGGGAGGGTTACACGCTTGCGCCGCGGCTCTACGCTATATGTACACGCCGCGCGCGGACGTATGTACACTACAACTGCTCCACGAACTTCGTGAGCTGGTCCTGCGGCGTCATGGGCGGCAGCTGGTCGTCCGGCGGCTGCAGCGGCGCAGGCGGCGCCGGCGACTGGCGCAGCAGCAGCAGCTCCGACGGCGTGGGCGGGCGCGGCGACGGCGTGGCGGGCGGCGAGCGCGTGCCCACCACGCCCACGCCGCCGCCGAAGGCGTAGCGCGCGCCCACGGCGCCCAGCCGCGCGCCCACGCCGCCCACTCCGCCCGGGCCGCCCGCCGGCGCGCCGCCGTACGCGCTGCGCATGCCCATCATGTTGCCGCCGACGCCGCCCTTGAACCAGCCGGCCGTGCCGTGCGCCATACCGCCCACCGCGCCCACTCCGGCGCCGCCCAGCCCCACGCCCGATACGCCGCCGACTCCTGGAACACCCTGGGGGAAACACGTAAATGTTACAATGATTGTCCTAGCACTCCTATCTGTGGTACACTTAGCTTCACTAAAATCGCACCACTCCGAAAATAGCATTGTTGCCTGTCCTGCCAATAAACGCATCTAGGAAACCCAATTAATGTTGGTATCCACTGTTAGATTTCATAAATAACATAATTCTTCAGAGCACGAGCCGTTAAACTGTTTTTAGAATACTCATTACAGGTGACACTTAATTGCCCCACCCTAGAAGGGTATTAAACAGCTGATCAAAGTCAAATGAGGGTCTTTTGCCATCTAGACTTTGAATTGAACAACTCTTATCAAGAAAAACAACGACGTACATAAACTGTCCAGTGCATGTGTGTGTGTAACTGTCTGTTCTGTTCGTATTTGTATGTCTGATGTCTTGTGTACAATAAAAAAGAATGATAAACTGATTTTTCTTCCATTCGTTAACCAGAAATCTTAACTTTTTCTGAGAGCTGAATAAATTGTCTTTCAAATCGTGTACCTATAGTCATACTCTTATCATTGAATTAATATGGTTAAAATTATTTTGAAGAGGATTAGGAGAAAAAGGTGCGATTTCTGTGATGGTGAGTGTATGTGTTCATTCTGTGCAACCACCAAGCAAGGTGTTGTATTTTTTTAGCCAGAGTTTAAATTGTTATATACATAGTTGCAGTATTTGGCTATTATTTTGGCGGAACGAATTTTCATACATTGTTCAAAATGTTAATATTATTTTATTAATTTTGTTTACAGTTCATAGAATAGATTCAAATTACGCTTATAACATTAGAAAAGACACTAGCTGACAAGGGCGTCGCCAAGTGGCAGTTGTCCCCCCCCCCTTGATATTAAAAATAAGTAGCCAAATCAAAGTCCTAAGGGGGTGGCCACTGAAGCAAAGCCGGGCGCAAACAGCTCGTGTCAAATAGACAGAGTAATACGTACTTGTGTCTGCTGGGGCAGCATCTGGTGCATCTGTTGCAGTCGCTGCTGCTGCTGCGGCTGCATCATGTGCTGTAACTGCGGCTGCTGCTGCGGCAGGCCCACGCCGCACACGCCGCCCACGCCTCCCACGCCGCTCACGGCGCCCACAGGCCCAACACCGCCCACACCGCCTGCTGATTGCTGTTGGTTTTGCGCATTCTGGAATAGGTAAGTAATAACTTGTAAAAGTCTGCTGAATTGCAACAACGCATTCGGTAGTTAATCGCTGATTACTGAGCTCAGATATTTATTCCCAAATTAACTATGTAAGAAGAACTAATAAGAACCAAACTAATAAAATTTTCTATGTGCAAAATTAATGTTTTTGAATGATCGACTTTTTCTTTACATGTTTTTTTTTAGAGTTTCGTACCCGAAGGGTAAAAACGGACCCTATTACTAAGACTCCACTGTCCGTCTGTCACCAGGCTGTATCTCGTAAACCGTGATAGCTAGACAGTTGAAATTTTCACAGATATTGTTATTTCTGTTGCCGCTATAACAACAAATACTAAAAACAGCATAAAATAAATATTTAGGTGGGGCACCCATACAACAAATGTGATAATTTTTTTCGTTTTTTGTAATAATGGGACGGATCGATTCGTGCACTTGTCCGTTTTTTTTAAATATTTTTGAAGAAGTCTATCCGTCATTACTCAAGCAGAAAGTCTTGAAAAAGGTTCCTACGATGACGGTACAAATACCAAAAAAAAGAGGTTGTGTAACAATTACTCACACACCATCGCATACCATCAGGTGACATAGTTGTCAAACGCGAGCCAATAGTAAAATTATAAAAAAAACTCACTTGTCTTTGTTTGATGAAGGCCGCCATGAGCGGTGGGTTGGACTTGAGTATCTGTAGGATCTCCTGCTGCTGGTTGTGACTGGTGGGCGAGCGTAACGTCGCCATCAGCTGCTGTAACGCTTTCTGATGAACTGCAGGTTGCGTCTGTTGCTGCTGTGGCGCGGGTGCTCTTTGCTGTAAAGTAAAATGTTTATGAAGTCCAAGGATTTCTAATACCAACCAAAACTATTTTAGCTACAGCTTGAGGGTCTTTAATTCAAATGAACAGGTTACTTCTAGGCAAGCGTGTTTCAGATCATCGCTTACCATCAGGTGAGATAGTGGTCAAACGCATGCCTGTCTATACTAATATAATAAAGCGAAAGACTTTGTTTGTTTGTTTGAACGCGCTAATACCTGGAACTACCAGTCGTATTTGCAAAATTATTTTTGTATATGATAGCATGTGGCTATCATATAAAAATATGAGAAAGGCTATAGGCAATATAGCATTACGCTAAAGTTCTTGATAAGCCTTAACCATTGATATTTGTAAAGTAAGTCGGAAGAAAAAGCGTTATCTATATATAACGCCTACAGTTACTATCGTCCTATGTGGGACGGTTTAAAGACGCTGTGAGCCGCCGAAACCGTTTAAATGTTCATGAAACAACAAAAAGCCCTCTTCTTAGTCCGCATTATTGTGCAACTACGGAACCCTAATACAGCGTGTGGCCCGACACGCATTTGGCAGGTTTTAATGAAAAAGAGTATGTAATGGGTATAGTTTTGCAGGGTTTTCTAAGATATGTGGCATAAGACATTTTAGTTATTTGTCCGATCGAAAGTTCGGTTTCGGTCAAACAGAGGCCGAATATTCGGTTCGACCGAAATTAGCATTCCTGTTAAAAATTTACTGCATCGTCGTCGTTCGTCCGTGAGTGTAATCATTTGTAGGCTCGATCTAGGCATCTGACCGACCTGAGGGTTAGCACGATATAGATATAATGGATGTATGTTCACAAGCCAGAAATTTGTATTGGAAAATCGCTTCTCTTTACTTCCGCGCAAATTAGTTGTTTTAACTCTTAACTTAAAAAAAAGAGAATATTAATTCGATACTATGTATGATATATTGTTGGAATAGCACAATACTCACATATCTCTCTATGTGGGCTTCTAAAAAGCTGTGCCAAAGTTCTTAATACACTTATGATATGATACATGCATGCATGCATGATACATGCATGTTCGTCCACGTATTTTTCAGAAACTTAAAAATCGGTTTGCAGTTTTCTATTGGATTAAATATCTGAAATTTCTTTAAAATCGGTTTTGCTATGAAACACTTAACGGAACTCCATTACTTTACGACAAACAGCACGAATGTGAAAATTAAGTTATTATGGGTTTTCTGTCAAACCTTTATTATTGGACTTGCTCACTTTTAATAGAGATGCCGCAAATACTCCTTATTATTCGGGATTAGACAGTACTCGTTTTTTTGTTGTTGTATTGCTGTCTAAATAAAAAACAACTTTTAATGAACAGAAAAACTACAGACTTAAAAAGTAATTAAACTTTAATTAATCTTTAAAAACAATACAGTATAAAAAGTTAGTCAAATATCGTTGAGGTTAATAAGTTAGGCTTTTTAATTAATAACTTAATATTTAAAGTCTAAAAGGGACAAATAGTGGTCAGTAAAACTAGTTTTTCTGTACAGTAAGTATATCTAGTAAGTTCAAGAGACTACTACAAGTGTAATATTATTATTTGAAAATAAATTAACTATTTTTTATATTCCTTTTTTATGTCGAGTAATAATGGCGAGTATTCAACTATTCGTCATAGGGTATAGCGATTAATCGCTATTCGATTATTCGCTACAACAATTATTCGCGGCATCTCTACTTTTTTATGATGGTGTACCAAAACTAAAAAGACTGAAATAAAAAATATCGCCAAATAATAAACCCCAAAGGAAACACTAAAAAGGTCAAAAATAACTTTCATATCGATAGTCAACGAAAAAAATAAGATACCAATGACACCCACTTCTGAGATTAACGCAATTGTTGCACTTTTTAGTGTTTTTCTTTAGAAGTTTGTTTATTTTTTTGCGAAAAAGTTTTCATAAGCAAAGCATATGATTCTCTGGTTCGAGGAGGTACGGGAGAAATGTTCCTGGAAGGACTGCGGGGAAATCTTTGCCTAGTAGTGGGATAGTAAAGCCTACTTGCGCTCAACTTAACTCACGAGTTAGTAGCTAAAACGGGGTTAAATTGTCAGTTTGTCAAATAATATTCGGTAAAGAATCTTTATTTCTCAAAAGAATTACAATGGCATTCACTTATATGAGAAACTTACATATCTAAACAATTTAAACAAAAAAAACATATTATATTATCACGAGTTAAGTTTCGTGTAAGTGGGCCTTAATAGACTAAAGAATAAAATAAAAAAGTTTTCTGTACCTGCATGCCTACCTGTAGTTGCTGCGGCGCGTGCGGGTGCGGGTGGTGCTGCTGCGGCTGCGGGTGATGCTGCAGCCGCGCGTGGTGCTGCGCGTGCGGCGGGTGGTGCAGCGGCGGCGGCGCCCGGTAGCGCGCGGCCCAGTCGGCGCGCACGCCGCCCACCCCGCCGACGCCGCCCACCCCGCCTACAGCGCCCACACCCACACCGCCCACCCCGACACTGCCGGGCGGTGGCCCCATCGCGGCTTGCTTGCCGTATGAAGGGGCTTGTTGTCTCGCTGCTTCCTCTTGGACCTGGTGGAAGAGAACATTCTGTTACTCCGGTCAATCAAATCACACTGCCGTATTGTGAGAAAAGTATCTACAATAAACATCAAAGCCAGGCTTTGAAATGCTAATTTTGCTCCTGCCACTCCATGTTCCTCGCAAAATTTTGAATCTGGTTGTACTCAGCAATTTATTGTTCAGTTGGATGCAAATTACAATATATCGGCTTTATTTTTGGTTTAGTATGAAAATGTATTTTGCAAATATCGTCCTACACTTGAGAATTCACGTATTCATGCGAATATTAGAAACTGGACTTAGCCTTGGTGTTGTCTAATTAAAATGCTGTGAGCTGAGACTTGACAAAAACAATGAAAAAATGTGTATACAATTATGGACAAAGATTCCTCATGGCCAGATTAAATTCTTTGAATTATTAGGGCTGAGGAATAAGTATGGCAGTTTACATATTAATTCTTAAAACTAACTTAATAATCTATACTAATATCATAAATTCAAAAGTAACTCTGTCTGTCTGTTATATTTTCACGCCTAAACAACTGAACGGAATACAATGAAATTTGGCAAGGAGATAAATGGCATCCTGAGAAAGGACATAGGCTAAATCATGTAGAGAAAAAAAAAATGTAGGTAGGGTATGTAGGGTAGGGTAGGGTAGGTAGGTATATAGGGTAGGGTAGGGTAGGTAGGTATGTAGGGTAGGGTAGGTAGGTTGGTACAGTTCTCGCAAACTTTTTGGACGCCCTAAAGTTGGATTCAATGGCGCAGTAGTAAAACAAAGCCGCGTGAAGTATACCGGCACACATACCTGCTGCAACGCCTTCTGCACGTTGTGCGGCAAGGCGTGCGTGGCGGGCTTGGAGGGCGGCGGGGACGTATAGTTACATACCTGCTGCAACGCCTTCTGCACGTTGTGCGGCAAGGCGTGCGTGGCGGGCTTGGAGGGCGGCGGGGACGTATAGTTACATACCTGCTGCAACGCCTTCTGCACGTTGTGCGGCAAGGCGTGCGTGGCGGGCTTGGAGGGCGGCGGGGACGTATAGTTACATACCTGCTGCAACGCCTTCTGCACGTTGTGCGGCAAGGCGTGCGTGGCGGGCTTGGAGGGCGGCGGGGACGTATAGTTACATACCTGCTGCAACGCCTTCTGCACGTTGTGCGGCAAGGCGTGCGTGGCGGGCTTGGAGGGCGGCGGGGACGTATAGTTACATACCTGCTGCAACGCCTTCTGCACGTTGTGCGGCAAGGCGTGCGTGGCGGGCTTGGAGGGCGGCGGGGACGTATAGTTACATACCTGCTGCAACGCCTTCTGCACGTTGTGCGGCAAGGCGTGCGTGGCGGGCTTGGAGGGCGGCGGCGACGCCAGCTGCGCGCTGGGCGGCGGGGACGGCGGCGCCGCACCGCGTGTGTTCATGGCCGCCATGCGTCTGCGCAGCAGCTTGGCCTGCTGCACCCTCTGTTGCACTTGTTGCTGCTTCAGCTTCTGCTTTATGCTGCTGCAGAAAGGCACGGAACACTTCGTCTCCTGGCAGTGCTTCGCGTGGTAACAGCACAGAGCTATCAGCTGCTTGCAGATAGGACAGTCGCCCTTCGTCTTTCGCCGACAGATCTTCGTGTGCGTGACGACGCGCTTCATCTTCTGGCAGGACGGGAGGCGGCAGTTGGCGTCGCGGCACTGGCACGCGTGCACCAGGGACTGGATGCAGCGCTGGATGGACAGCTTGCGCGCTTCCTGCGGGTTGGCTTGCTTCATGTCGCCCGGGGAGGAGCCCACGTCGATGTCCAGGCCCAGCTTCTCCATCTTGTGCGGGTGGCCCTCCTTCTCGTGGCACGGCACGCACAGGTCGAAGTCGTCGCACACGGTGCAGTGGTAGCGCGTCTCCACGTGCGACTTGCAGCTGTTGCAGGTGTACACGAACTTGTCGGTGCCCTGGTTGTGCAGCTCGTACAGCATGCACAGCGTAGAGAAGCGCGCGCGGCGGGTGGAGCTGAACTCGTAGTGGCGGTCGCGCGCCATGGTCAGGAAGGCGTCGCGCCCGTCCATCAGGTCGCAGTTGAGCAGCGGGTCCGGGTCTTGGATCGGCTGTAAGAACAAAAATACACGTTTACCATCAAGAACATAGTTTGTATTTGTTTACTCAGATTAAATAACACGCTTCGACAGCATAAAATTGTGCATCCCTATTAGTATTTCAAGATGCGCTTTTAATTTTCGTCATGCAAGCGCGTGCATTTACATTTTTTTAAAGTAATACAGTAGGTGGATATGTTATGGACCAAGTGATTAATACGGCATTATTCATAATGCCCTGACAATTTGTATAACCCTTCGAACTTAATCTATCCATGTCGGGTTGCCTTAATCCCCAAAAGCTTGCTTCACTCACTCTTGAACTAATTCATTGGCCATAATTATCAAATTGCCCAACCGTTACGGTGCAATATTCATAATAATCAGGCAATGTGATAAATATAGAAATTTAAATACATTGCCCAATTTAACCTGATTTGATTCTTAATGCATGGGCATTGTACATAGTGCACTGAATAATCACTTGGTCCATGACAGATGTATTAAATTATTATCAGAGTTCTTTTGTACTTGTAACTATTATAATTTATTTAAAAAAACAGATATTTTATACAGATAACAATTGTTATTGAGTGAAACTCACCGCTAAGCTTGCAGCAGATTGTGCGGAATGTAGCCTAATAACGAAGAACACCTCTTTGTGCTTCTCCATGGTAGCAAATATCTTTGCACTGAGATCACTGCCTTGCTGCTGGTCGCTCTGCTTCTTACTATTCTTGCGCTGCGCAGCCTTCGACTTGTTGGACTTCTTCGCCTTCTTCTGGCCTTTCTTCTTGCCATCAGGACCTTGCTCATTCTCTTCAGAGGACTGGAATATCTAAAAAACATGTTAGAACATATTGTCTCGTGCCAAACCCAAGCGATTATGTTACAGCATTGGTTAACAGATCCAAAACCAGTGCAAGTCAAATTATTTCTAAAATGCAAAAACTCTTCTTTCGTGCTTGTTAGAAAACCGTGCAGTTTCTTCTGATTTTTTATTTATATATGCCCATTTTGTCTAACACTAAGCGACAGTTAAATGCAAAAGTAATTAGGCATTACGCCTAAATATTCTTGCACTGTTGCGCAGTGCACAAAGAGTGCGCTTTTATCAGACATTACGATTAAGTGACCGCGTCGCCTAGTGTAAGTGCAAACAAGCATTCGTGAATTTTTAGTGACTTAATAAAAAACACAAATCAAGACGTGACTATTAGTAACAAAACTTGGCCACCCACACGGCCTGGTGTTATTCACAACGTGCACAAACCATCACAGCGTCATATACTTGATACTGACCACTGCCTCGGCGGCTTCGGCTTGTTTCCTCTTCTCCTCCTCCTCCTGATCCAACTCCTTGATGGACTCCTCAAGGACGTTGGGCCAGAAGTCGCCCTCGAAGTAAGGCAGCTCCGCCGCTGACGAGATATTGTCCTCCATAGCTTGCTTGAGTATGTCTTTATAATCTAGTATTATCCTCTCTATGATTCCCTTATCTAACATTTTCTTATACCACTCTTGTAACCTTTTAGGTTTAGGAATTTTTTGTTCGGGTGGATGGCAGTGGAAGATATAGTCGTCTCCTTCTGACGGTGGACACGCCCAGATGTGGGCCATTGTATAGCCCAGCTGCTTGGCGTAGTCTAAGTATCCTAATAAAATCTCGTGGTAGACCGCAGTCCTGTACTGCCGCGGTTGGAAGAAATGTACAGAGTCTAGATATGCTATGTAAACACGCCTCGTGTTAGGTGACGGACTCTCACTGCCGTATTCCTGGAATAGAGATATTTATTATAACATTTAAATAGCTAAACCAGATGGTATGGTAAAGGATTGGTGTACATGAACAGTTTTAGTATTTGGATTTCAGAGCTTTGACCATTTAAAAGGGATTGTTCTCAGGCTATTTTCAATAAAAATAATCAAAAATGTAATACTAGTATTTTAGTAGAGTTAGATAATATCAAAAACAAAAACCCCAACATCAAAGCCAAATAGAATGCATCAATAATGGGTATAATTCTTGTGCAATTAACTAACATTGATGACTCACCTGCACGTGCATGCCAAAGAAACAAATATCGGTGCCGTCGATCTCTTCAAATGCAAACAACGCTTTAGCCCGATACGGGAACTCGGCGCACAGTTCACCAGATTCTACGAACCTTGATCTCATCCCGGGTTTAACTTCCACCATCTGAAATATACAAGAGTTTTAGGCATTGTTCAAGAGACATGAGTTGTGTGAATATTGCACCTACAATGTTTCAAATATTAGCTACAATTTTTCTGGGAGGATAAAAAGATTTAATGAGATCCACTGAGTAACGGCCAGTTGTGATGTATGGTATGACATGAAACAAGTATTTTAGGTAACAAACAGCGAAAGTTTAAGCCAGACTCATCACAACAGAATGGAGGAAATGTGAAAAGCTTCATAACAATGATGCAAAGACAGGTTAGAATAGTGAGACAATTACTTAAAAGGTTCAGCAATATGTAAGAGTAACGTAAATGTATGTTTAGGATATCCCTTACCTTATCTGACGATGCAACTACCCTGATATGCACTTCGCCTGCGCCAGCCTCTTTTTTCTTAAGAAAATTATTGACTCTTGTTTCAATATAAATGCCAAGTTTGGAAGGAGGAAGTTTCTTTGCCGAGAATTTGTTCTCTTTCCGTTTAGCAGCTTTCTTTTTCAGACAATTATCACAGCAGAAGCCCTGAGGCCATATTGAATCGTGGTGCAATACGCATATTTGATGTTGTTTTCTTCCACAATCCATACATACAACAAATGGTTCTTGTTCAAGATGATCATTCTTCATTTCTTTGAATTGATCCTTCTTGATTGCACTGAAATATTCACCGCATATCATTCTTCGCGTGAAAGTTCTTTAAGCAAAGGTGTTTTTGTGTTATTAGATATGTTTACAAAATTGATATTTCATTGAAACACAGACAGATAGAGATACTTACGTTTGTGGCTGGAGCGGGTCATCGCCGAGCGTGACAGTATCGCCTTGGATGTCATTGAAGCATTTCTGGCAGAAGGTGTATCTATCGGAGACAACCCCATATGCTTTGAGACTTTATTTCATAACGTCCATGTAGCAGTAGTGATGTGAAGCGAGCGTGTACAGGAACATTGTGTGCAGGCAAGGACGTGCGTGGACAGGGCGAAAAAAATTTAGTAAGCAATGAGAACATAAAAAGGGTTAATAGTTAGTAGTGGGCAGAGCGCACATGGCGGGTTATCGAAAGCCCTCGACATGAGACAGCAGCCCTTTACATAGACATATCAACCATTAGTTCTCATTATTTTAACTTTTTTGCTGTTTCAACTTTGAAACTAGAGTTGGGGGAGCTTTACCGAGTGCTTACTTGCGAAATTAAATCTGTCCACAATTATCTGGGAATTTGTTCCAAACTTAGCTTACAAATACCACCTTCCTGTATAAATGCACACTCTTACTTGCGCCAACTCGTGTGTGCGTGTAAACGCGCAGTAAAGCTCGCACCTGAACGTCGATTTCTTCATTCCAAATATTTAAAACCTACCGTTGTTGAGATGTCTATGAGCAAAATTTTGATGTGAAACAACCATTTCATTTTTTTTTCATTTTTTTTAAACACACTTTATCGAAAAGAAATCATTGTTTCAAACACATGATACACAATCCAATCGTTTAAGCAGCGGTAATTGACATTTAAAGACAATAGGGAAGAGAGCACAGAATGAGTGTAATACATGTAATTGAGAACAATTAGTACTGTAATAAGTATCTCGTCTGGTAAAACAACATTGTTTCAAAGTAACTATATAGTGGATAGTGATAAATAGGTAATTGACTGGTCTAGTCACAGTGAATGATCAATGTAATAAATGGAATAATAATAAATATCGGACTAGTCGATTTAATTATTTTATTGTTGTGAGTGTGTTTAGTAGATGCGATACTTATTGCAAGGCAGTATGTGTGGCAGACATTAATAAATCTAAATTGTGAGGAATACTGTCTTGTCTTATATTTTAGAGAAGATTGTAAAAAAATATTTAATAGTATTTCCTGGGTATCATCGTAACTTGGCTAAATCGAATATAAAGTTTATTTTCTGTAGTATAAATATTTCCGTAGATATTATTTATTGGATGTGTTTACAATTACAGAGAAAGGTTCGACGTAAAATAATATTGTAGCACTTAAAAAGTTATTAGATGAAGCTTTTAGTTTAATGGTCACCTATTTTATGCCTATGATTCAAGCAAGGTCGCTTATTTTAGTTTATTTTTCATACAAAGCGAATTTTAAAAACGACTAGTTATCCTAGCAGGATGATGCGGTCATTCTCAATTTCTTGATACATAAGACAATGTAAGAATTATGTTTCGAGTTTCCAATTGTCTGTGTTAAAATTGCTGTTTGTACCGTGCAAAGATGAGACTCAGCAAGCTAAACAACATTACAAAAATATTTTTGAAATCGGGATTTAAACGGTGCAACATTGAGAGTAACGGGCGTTTTAACCAAAACAAATCATTACTGAGACACAGAACATTTAAGAGGTGATTAGTTGCGCGCCATTTAAATATTTATTTTTGTTCATGTCGCGTCGTTTGGATTTCAGTCTTATGGAGTATTTTATTTAGAACTATGTATTAATATTAGGTGAACCTATTCATGGTATAATAAAGGCTTATAAAGTTAGCAAGAAAATAAAGCACTATAGTAGTTTATTGATGAAAATTCCTATTTGTGTCTCCTATAAAAAAATGGCCAAGTGCGAGTCGGACTCGCGGACGAACGGTTCCGTACCACTATCACAAAAAAAGGCAAAAATAACGTTTGTTGTATGGGAGCCTCACTTAAATATTTATTTTACTGTTATAGCAGCAACAGAAATACATCATCTGTTAAAATTTCAACTGTCTAGCTATCACGGTTCATGAGATACAGCCTGGTGACAGACAGACAGACAATCAGATCGTCAGAGTCTTAGTAATAGGGTCCCATTTTATACCCTTTGGGTATGGAACCCTAAAAAAGGGAAATACTTTCAAAAAGAATTAAAGGCTCAAATGATATAACTGATTTCTTAATTCCAAACACGGTGAATGGAAAGCGTATCTACATAAATATAGAAACAAATGCACTGTCTATCGATTTTGTCACAGTACCGATGTTTGTAGGGTAAGAAGTACTTTACTTTTACACCCCACATTAATCTTGAAAAGAAATGTCTATTTTTATCTGAGAAAATCGATGGTGACCGCGTTATAGTAACACCACGTCATTTGGGTTGTCAGGAATCTTTCAAAGCGATGCATGTACTATGTTAGTAAAATATTAAGCAATGTCAAATGAATTTGTAGCTGTTTATATGTTCCTAGTAGTTTTTATGAGGCCAATGCTGACCAATAAGCCGGCTAGTGCTAATGATACAATATAATATTTCAGAGAGCTGTGATAAGATTTTCGTGGCTGCTTTGATGACGTTTTAAGGCACAGATACCCCTGAGTAGCTGATTTTAAAATGAGATTCACGTCTAAACGACTGGTCGTAATTTTTTGGATAAAATATATATTACATTAGACCATTTTCCTAATAATTTGATCTAAGAAAATTTTGAGTTTTATTCGTGTAACATAGTGTAATTAATTTGTAAAATTGTGTCTAAAACGGACAAAAACACGACAATCGCACCAAAACCGCTGAGCGTATTTTAATGAAATTGACAATTAAATAATCTACATTTTGATCTGAGGCTTTTTTTTAAAGTCATAGAATAATAAGGAAAGTACAAAAATCTACTAAATTTTGGGTCGCGCGGGTGTGAAACGTGTGCGCGTTTTGTTCCCTCAAGGTCGTTGGCGTTAGTCGTCGTCTTAAATGATTTTTTGAGACTTATTTCTGGTACTATTAGTACCTTATAGTACTATTATAATTTGTTTTCCACCTTTATTGGGCACATGGCTCGATTGTAGGAAGGAAAAAGGGAAATATTTTAACCCAAACAAACTTGTTCCGGATTTAACGCGAGCAAAACTGGGAAAGTTATTAATTACTTTATCATAATAATTTAACGTTATTCAGAAAAAAAAATAGGACGGAATTGAATAAGAATACACAGAATTTCACCGGTGGGAAGTAGCAGCGGGTCGCAAATTTTCAATTACCTATTTGAATTTTTTTATATAAAATTCGTAAAAATCTTTAGCAAGCACCTACGGTCTAAATGGGTGTTCATTTACCGATGAATACCGATCTCATATTCCTTTGTTCCGCGACGGATATCAAGCATCGCTCAAGTTACAAAATCAACTAGATACAATAATTTTATCAAGTATGCCACGATGGCTATACCGAGTTGAAACTTCTGGCTAAGTTATGCTGCAAGTAATGCATTTTATTGCAGTTATTGAAAATTTGTTCGGCGTCAATACAATACGGTTTCAGTTTTAATTTCAGATTATTGTGCCTGACTGACTTATTAAGAGTTAATTTCGATTCAATTATATCACTCTTATTCAGATTTCTCTGGACTTATCATTTTTCCACTTTAAGTCAATAAGGGACAAATGAAAAGCAGTTAGAACGTAGCAAAGTATTTGATTTGATCGATATTGCAGTGGAATTGTTCTTGTGAGAAATTAAGTTAAATACCACAAGCTGCAGTGGTCGGGTCTTTTTGTAGCAATTACGTGATTCACCAAGTTTTTATAGCCACATGATGCTATAATAAAATTGTTATACTTGGCGAAGACCATTTCGAATTTAGCTGTAAAGCTAAAACCAAAGAATAAAATATTTTCTGATAATTTTCATTCATAATTAAATCAATCAACATTTTAAGGAATAAAATGAAAATTCTTTTGAAAATAGCAATGGTATGAGACAAGATTGAGTTGTCTGAGATTTTTTCCTCAACCCATATGGCGTTAGCAGCGCATTATATGAATAAGTTCGCGCTATCCCTAGGTTGCATACAGTAAAGAAAACAGTAGGTAATTTTATATTGTCTTTAAAAAATCTGATTGACTTGATCACAGAACAAAAAGTCCAACCACTCGTAACAGATAATTAGTAGGCATCTTTTTGCACACACAAAAATGAGGGTACTTTAGTTACATTTCTCAAGATAATGTGGGTACCAAGTAAGAAAAGCTTGCGAAAGCATTAGTCAGAGTATATGGATAAAGCTGGACTGACATGTATTATGTATGAGTATCATGTATTGAGACTTTCAAAATTATTACTAATCATAGAAATCAACAAAAAATTAAGGGGACATGTATCAAGAATTTTGAGATTGAATTTTATTTACTTGAACATAGAGTCGTAAATAAATGGAGTACCAATCGGTAAAGATTTTATTCATATTATGGAAATCAAATAATTTTAATTTGAATTTCTAATTGAAGGTTGATTGAAACTCAGTTGTATAGCAAAACGCCTGTCATTTACTTATCACTCCATTATTTTACTACTCCGGGCATCGGTCGAATTTTGATAAAATTATCAAATACTTAACATTAATATTTCTTTGTCTGTTCAGGAAAGGAAAGGTTGCATGACACATGCCACAATATTATTCAATAGTCTTTCGATTATCGATAGCTAACACAATATTTTTTTTTAATTTTTCACTATTTCCAATCCAGACTATAAGTAGTCAGACTATAAGTGAATTTATTCTGTGATGAGATGGTAATTTATTACTATTTATTCATAATTATTTTACTTGGTAAGTTAGTTGTAAAAACTTATTTTTGTCATGTGTCATGCAAAGTATCCTATAGAACTGAGTTTAAGGGACATTAATTAAATTACTCAGCCACTAAACAATATTGAACTTTTATCAGTGTGTAATAAGAAATCTTTTAGATAAATAATATGAGAGTTGTTCTTACCTATTCTGGTAACTGAAGTACTTGGCGTCCCTTGGTATGGTACACAATTGTTTGCCATAACAGCATAGCACTTGAGGATTGAATGTGTACTTTCTACCACAGCAATAGCCTAGGCTTTGCATTACAGGATCTATTTCTAGCTCGAACACTTCCGATAGCTAAAACAACATGGTTTATGATTAATATCGTATTAATACAGCTCAAGGCAGGGTAATAAAGAATTAAGACTGTGGAAATCCAAAACTTAAATTGAAATACTTGAAGAGCTTTTATGTCAATAAAAATGAATATCTCTTTATATTAAATATTATATGTTAATGAAGATATAATTTTGCACTGCAATTTTTTTCACAATAAGGTAAAATAATCCAGTAGTGGGCAAACTAAATGGATTTTTGTAGTAAATAAAGGTGAAACTTACCTTAGTACAATATCTATAAACCCTTGAGTTCTTTCTATTGTAAAGCCATGCATTTTCGAACATGAGCCAGACGTCGTCAACATACTCCCAGGGGTCTCTATACTCCCCTCGGTCTAGCTTCAGTTTGATGGTTGATAAGTCAATGGGTTTGGTCACAATATCAAAGTAGTCAGGGATGCCGAGCGCTTGCGCGTCGACTGGTTGTCTAAAAGGTAAAGACTCAGGGTCTTGCCGGAATAATTTTTCTAAGGTAGGCATTAGTGCTACTCGGAGCTCTTCGGGTTTAAATACAAAGTTTCTTCGTGCCCCTCTTTCTCCGCTTGCTGATTCTCCTACACTGCCAACACTAGTCTCTCCAGGTTCTTCCTTTACTTCTTGTTTGACCTCAGTCTTTATTTCGGTTTTCACATTGAAGTCGGGCCGTTCTGCATCTTTGTCAGGTGTTTCATCACGCATACCCTTGCCTCCGCAATCTTCGTCCGGTTCATCTTTGATCCGGACATCATCAGGATCTTGTTTGATGCGATCGTCTTGCGGTGGACTGTATAGGAAATGGAAACATTTAGATTATTGCTACTAAGACAAAAAAAAGAAATAAACACAAATTATCAAATTAATGGAAGCGAAGATGTCTCAAGAATGGCTTGAAAATGTTGACGATGAATGGATTCGATGTAAGTAGTAGTGGTCGTACGCACCTGTCATCGGCAGAGGAGCAGGCAGTGATGGCGGCCATGTGCGCGGACATGGGCGGCACGCGCGCCGGCGCCGGCGACGGGTGCTGCAGCGGCGTGGCCGGCGTGCCCGGCGCCGGCGCCGCCGCCGCGCTGGCCGCCGGCGACGGCGCCGCGTCCGCGCGCCCGAAGGCCGCGTGCCCGGGGAACGGACTCGCCACCGCGCTGCCCATTAGCCGAGCTTTGGCGTCCGGGTGACCGGGCGACGCCAGCGGCGCCGGCCCGTTCGATTGCATCGAAGGGTAATTCGGAGCCGGCGACATCATCGGCTGACCGAAAGGAGACATTCCCGGTGCACCGACACTTCCCACACCCACGCTGCCGCCGTTCGGCGTCTGCGGCATTTGGTTCGGACTCGGGCCTGGCGGGCCCACGAGGTTGGACTGGAAGGTCATGCGGTTGGCCAACGGTTGGTTGGACAGACCGATCCCGGGCGACGGGATGCGCATGGCGGGCAGGGCGGGCTGCGCGCCCATGGCGGGCAGGGTTGGTCGCGCCAGGCCACCCACGCCGGGCCTGGGCCCTCCCACCCCCGGCAGCACTACACCCCCAGACATCACGCTCACGGGTTGTTGCTGCTGCTGCTGCTGTTGTTGTTGTTGCTGCTGCTGCTGCAGCTGCGCAACTTGTTGCTGCTGTTGTTGTTGCTGTTGCTGCTGTTGTTGCTGCTGCTGTTGCGCCGCCTGTTGCTGTTGCGCTTGCAACTGTTGCTGCTCCTTCCGTTTTTGTCTCTTTTCCTCGAGTTCTTTCTGTATTTTGTATATCTTTTCGGCGAGCAGGTGATAGTATTCGGATCGCGTGCTTGCCATCTCGTACATATCGCCTTCGACTTTTCTCGCGTATGCGACTAGATTATGCATTCGCTTATCTAACATTGCAGTTGGGTCAGGTGTGGGAAATATTGCTTGCACCCTGTGAAAATAAACAATTTCGTGAAATCACACTATTAATAATTATTACACTTACACCAAAAGTTAGCCTTATGTAGAAAGCAAAGTAGACTTACAGTTTATGAACGAGGTGGTTTCTGAGATCAGCCGTAATAGAATGATGCCACTCTTTGGTGCCGGATACTGGGTTGGCGGTTACGGCCCCGCCCGGTAGTTGTAGTGCGCCGCTCATCTGAACAACGGAGCAAAAGCATGAGCCTTACATACAACACGCGGTAATAGTAAGACGCGCAGTTGATATCCATGATAGACACCGTGACTCACCAACTGCTGCTGCTGTTGCTGCTGCTGCTGCATGTCGTTGGGCTGCTGCGCGAACAGCGCCTGCATGCTCTGCTGCTGCGGCACGACGTCGGACAAGCCGGGCCGCGGCACGGGCATGCGCGAGATCGGCGCGCGCGGGAAGCCGCCCCCCACCATGTTAGACACGGACGTGGGGCAGGCGATGCCTAGCGCCTCGTAGGCGCGCTTCATGTCGGCGCCCTGCGTGCTGGGCGCGGGCGCCGGCGCCGGGGCAGGTGCCGCTGGCGTCGGTGCTCCTGGCCCCGGGCCGCCACCCATGACGTTGACACCACCCATGGCGTTGCCCGCGGAGCCCACCCCGCCCACGTTGCCCACGCCACCGACGTTGCCCACTCCGGGCACCGGTCCGACGCCGCCGACGTTGCCGATATTGGCGTTGCTCACTCCCGGTGTTGTATGAGTCACTCCCGCTGCTAATATAATAAAAATCTAGTCAGTGGTGTTCTTTCAAGGTTAACAAATAATAAAGTTGGTAGTGAAAAAGGTTTCTTACATAACATACCGTTCATGTTTCTAGTCCTATCGGCTTGTTTCAGCGGCAAACAAACAGGACAGTCATTCTTATTACAATGTTTCCAATGGTTAATTATTTGTCTTGATGACGAGCAGTGCGGTACCGCACAATTCTTGCCGGCCTGTAAATGGTACACGTTTAGAGATATTCCAACAGGAGCGAAATTAAATTTATTGCATTTTTCATGAATAATACGATACCTGGCACGACATCATATGGTTTAGAACTCCCTTCATAGTCTTGCAGTGTGGTAGCGTGCACTGCCACGTCTCGCCGTTAGATTGGGACTCTCGTCTCTGGCACTTGTGTGCGTGCAGCAGAAGTACTAGCTGCTGCTGGATAAGTTTCCGCTTCTCCGGGTCGGCGATGGAGCCGGAGGTGGGGGGCTGTGAAGCGCCGGGCGGTTGCGCAGGCGGCGCCTGCGTGGCGGCCTGCGGCTGCGACTGACCGCCCGCGGGTGCTCCCGGAGTCTGCGGCGAGGGCGCGGGTGGCACGGCCTGCGCCGCGCCGCCTCCGCCAGCGTCGGCCGGCGGCCCGAAGCGCACGCCCACCTGCCCTGCGGCGCGCTGCACGTGCGGCACGCCGGGGCCCTGCGCCGACTGCGCGTAGGGCGGCTGGTAGGGCGCCAGCGGGTGCCCGCCGCCGCCCGGCGCCGGCATGCGCGGATGGTGTTGTAGTGCGGTGCGCATGTTCGGCGTACCCATACCCACACCGACGCGCCCGCTGAGCGGTCCGTTTTGCATCGCCTGCAAAATGCCAACATTTTACTTTTGTCCACGTCTTGGAAAAATATCTCTTGGTGACTTAGATGACGGTAGCACTTGTTGTGCTTATATATATATATAATTACACTACATATTTTGACTAGATTTCGATACCTCATAAGGGCAATCTCCTTTGTAAATTATTCTGCGGCACATGCATGAAATATATAGTCATACATTATAGAGTGAGGAAAACTTACCTGGGCATGCGGATGGTGCGGCGGCGTCCCGTGATGGTTGGCGCCCATCAGTGTGGGCAACTGCTTGTTCACGCTGTTTATGATCCCGCTTCCGAGCATACCAGCGCCCGTCATATTGCTATTCGTCACTATCATGTTCCCGCCGACATTAGTCACGTTCATTCCTCCCTGGATCGAACTCATCGGCATTGTGGAGTGCAACTGATTTGGATGACTCGTATTTGGCATTAGTTGTGGGTGCATGCCACCCATGAGGTCCTTTGATACAGACACATTTGGAGGTGACTGTAAGTTTGGACTCTTACTACCTAAATTACTCAATCCTAATGGATTGTTGTGGCCTACTAAGCCTTTGTTGCCCTGTGAAAAGACCAATACACGACATACACTATTAATATGGCCTTTTAATAAATATGTTGAATGTTTTATATTATATCCTAAATCTAAATACATGCTATGCTGCATTGAAATTGAATTTACATTGAAAATCACAATACAATCAAATCAATAATGCTATGAGGTAAATAAAATTATAATGATTTTAACATTTTTCTTAATATGATAGCTACCTACTTAATTTGAAATTGAAAGTTAATTGACAATAATAATAATATTTTTTAGATTTTTTCTGCAGGTTCATGAATTTTATAAATAGCAAATTGAATAAATAGGCCTAGTTAAAAATTTAAAAAGTGTGGATAGTATTTTATTTGCAGCAGCAATGAAAAATTGGTTGAGGAAAAAACTTGATTAATTAGTTTTTGCCTCCATGTTTTATATGTTGTGGTAATTTTAACTATCCTTACTTAAATAATATGAAATTCAATTATATTTTACATCTATACAACAAAAAATTATAATTTTAGTTTTTAGTCACATATTTGATGTGACTAAAAACTAAAATTATAATTTTTTCAAATATTCCACCAGTCCCAGGTACTCACTTGTTGAATAAGGTGATTGTTGATTTGCCTGTGCATAGCAGCCGTTGGGTCATCCCCATTGAGCTGTTGCTGTTGGGACATTTGTCCCCCAGGACCTGGACCCTGGGCAGGGGGTTTGGGGCCCGTAACCCCAGGTTGTTCGCCCCAAGCACCTCCCATCAACTCGTCTGGGAGGTCCTTTTCAAGGTCGAACATGTCAAGGTTAGAAAACCCATCTGCTGAAACAAAAAAGTTGGACAATATTTTAGCAACTTTAGGGTTAAGTTTACAATTTTTATTCAGAAGGAAATTCTCTAATAAAGATTTGATAAGATACATAAAAATTATAATATCGCTGAAGACAGACAGACAAAGGGTTAAAATTTGTGGAAAATAAACTTTATTTTAGTGTATGTATTTCTTAATTTTTCCTCTCATTTATTTCTGTAGACATTTTTTGGTCTCATTTAGATCAGAAATTAGTATATTGTGTTGTACAATTATGGTATGGAAGAGGAAAACGTGTTGCCCCGATGTTAAAGATGAAGATGATGGTGTTTGACTAGAATTTAGGGGTTTGTTTAGTGACAAATTAAAAATAATAAAATGTTTTAAAATTGAATAAATCAATTTATTCCATCTATTATGGTGAATACAGACTATTCTTTACAATTACTTATTAATATTCTAATGCAAGTCCAGATAAAACATGTGGATCTTTATCTTTTTAATTACTTTAATTTTATAAGTTCTTGGATATTTATTTACTAAAATTAATTTTTAGTTTTAAAAAACTCAGTGTCCAATTATTTTAAAGCAATTTTACTACTTTGATATTTATAATTGTGTACTTATTAATACTTATAAATCAAGGGAAATTGTATCATTCAAACTCTGTACAAAGATACTGAAACAAAATAGCAATTTATTTGGTCTATAATAAATACAAAAGTTAGTTTAAGACACTTATGCCAATAATTATATTATATAGATATAATAAATTAATAACTTATATAAAAAATAATAAAGTATCATAAATGTGGGCAGGCTAAGCTAAGACAGAACATGATACCAAAAGTACCAGGTTTTACAGACAACTAGCGTTTACTTATCATTATTAAAAGTTTAGTTTGAATGTTTGCTCTGAGTAAATTTTGTATTAATAAGATTATATTTAAAAGTAATGACTATAATTTCATTAAAATTTAAAATACAAAGTTTATATTAATATTGAGAAGGCAAGGTAATTTAGTGTGCATATTATATGATATGAAATGTGGCTATTACAAATTACTTTTAGTTTGTTGATCGGTTTTAATATTATGGCCTTGCACTTTATTTTGTCAGCATGCAAAATAGAGGTTATGTTCTTATCAATTTACACAACATACAATAAAACATTACATTTGGATATACAATCAAATGCAGCAGTCTATCTACATTAATTCAGTTTGTATGAAAAACTACTTATGTTATGTTACCAAAACGTAATGTGGGTCACTAATATTATTGTATGTCAGGTAATGTTATGAATTAACAACCAACATTTCATAAATAATTTTAACATCTTGTAAGCCTACTTGCAACTATTCTACAAATATTTCGTAACGTTTAGTTCTTATATTCTGCAAAATGCATGGTGATTTGACCATACAATATTTTAGCATAACTTGCTTGTCAAACTAAATCTAAGTTAAAAAACAAGAACTTAATTTTAAGTAACACTACAATAATATCTATTTGCAGAAATATGTACTGGTAACTGAAATCTAATAGCTAAATTGCTATTCATTACAAAATTTATACCCTAAAACAATGTCAAGAAAGTTGCATTTTGTTCAATAAAATAAATGAAATAACAGAAACACATGAGAATTTCATAATATAATGCCTCAAAATATCGAGGAAAACCAATATTTTCTCATTTCTTGAGCTAATACACAATAATACGACGCAAAACTTGCGAGGCGCTAACAAGAACGAAGGCAAAATGTCAAAATTCAAAGAAAGATAATATGACAGAACACTGTTCCGACACTTTGCAAACTCCGTGTAAAACAATAAAATACTCACCCGCGGAGTCCGAGGGACCCTGAAAAGGGTCCCGGATCATCTTAGGCCGCTTGTTAGGCGGCTCATCGGCCATGGCTCTGTTTACTAAACGTAAGCCGTCGTGAATATTTCGGCCCGCCGATTTAAAAAACACTTTTATGTCTTATATCTTCAAGAAATAACATTTTAGAGCGATTTGTCATTCATCATAATGTAATTCACCCACATCGCGATCGTTCGATGTCCTTCGCACCATTGAAGGCACATATTAAAATTTCTCACTCAAGTATTCGCCATTACAAAGCTCCGAATCGAAGAGCTACACAGACCCTCTCACCATCTTCCGTCGGAACTAGCACAATAAATGAAAACAATATCACCAGATTTTAGCTACTTTATGGAACTTATTTACGCTATCGAACAACACGATTTCACTTAACACTTTAAAATACACGGAATGGTAAAGTTTATGATAAAATGATGTAAGAAAAAACAGAAAATTTACACGACAAATTCCGAAATTCTTCTCAGTCTCTCCAGCGCAAAATGGCGGCTGTTGATGAAAACTTTTTCTACGCTTGTCAGAAAATGTCGGCCTATATAGAGTATAGAAAAGCGTCCTGATTGGTCCGCGCGCACCACGTGACTGCCGGAAATACCGATTTGACGCAGGATCGGTCCGATTATTCTGACGTCAAGGCGTACGAAGCCGAACATAGCCGAAGAAAGCCGAAGATGTTTTTTCCATGTAAATGCATATTTTACATTAAAATCTATGAAAATGTTGTTGTTTGAGAATACTACTAACTAAACATAGATTAGAACTAACTATTATGTGAAATAAATAACAATTTATTAGAGCACGGATGATAAAAAAAAAGATTATATATATAATTTTTTGAATATTCCCTCCAAATCGGGAGTGGCCATCATCAATACGACGTGTCTCTAGACTGTCTATGATATAGAGACGACCAAAAACATTTTTTTTACTTTAATGTTTTTAAATGAGCTCTAGGTCATACACTTTTCAGCCGAAATTCTAACGACAGGTTTTATTAAGGTTTTTTTATCTGAATCAAGTCCACTATAATAAAATTTAAAATAATTCAGAGATATTGTATAACCTAAATAAATTGAATCAAATTTTACCCCTTACATTTCTGATATTTCACCAAGATTAAATGCTGTATTGCATTCAACTAAGTTTTCAGTTGTATAATTTACGTAGTCAATATTTATCAGCAATTAAAAAAAAACTCTATTTTAATCTTTCAGATAGTTCCCACTAACTTATTACTTGCTTTTTGTTCTGCAACAATTTACCTGTGTTCAGATTTAAACAATGAAAAATAAAATAATGACTTTCTCTAAAAATATTTTAGATACTATTTTTTTAGACTCGAACAAAACATAAAGTTTTATCGACAAAACTATGGACCTATAAGATAATAAGGAAATTATATTTTCAATAAAATAAGATTGTATATTTTTATAATGTAATCTGCGATACATTCTTTACAGGATACGGATATTCCATAATATTGGAGGGAAATCGATAAAAATCCTGTTCCCGGAAGGGTAGACATGGCGTAATTTTCAAAAATGAATCGCTTGGTGGTTTATCTGTGTCGTCGACGTGTCTGGTCGAAGCGTTGCTTATACAGAGGCGACTGCTGCCTTAGGCTTGCCAGTAGCCGCCTAACGTCGACCGTTTGAGTCGCTCCAAGTTCCAACTTGGTTGTTAAATATTTCCGTTGTTTGCCAAATTTAAAGATTGCAATGCTATTAAAAGTTAAGGAAATAATAGTAACAAGAATATTCCTACTAACTATTTACGTTTTATTTATAATAAAGGTTATTAAAATAAAATTGTAAAAAAAAAAGAAACTACTTTATTAAATAAAATGTACTATTACATGTGCTATGTGCTATTTACATTTCTTTCAAAGGTCTAATACCCAAAATCTCTAATCCAGTTTTAACAACTGTTCTAGCACAATGGAAAACAAGTAATCTTTGTGCTGCTAAATCAGGGCTAACATCCTTTACTCTTACTTCATTAAACATTCTGTTGACATGTCTTGCTAGGCGGAATAAATAATTAACAAGAATACAGGCTTCATATTCTTCTAAAGATTTCTGTAAAATGTTTTCAAATCTAGCTAATTCTGCAATGACATCGCCTATTACTTCTTCAGACAAGTGACTAGCGTCACAGATATCGGGTAAAGACACACCGCAGTTTTGTTCTAGGCTCCAAAGGCGGCAGTGAAGATACTGCAGTTTGATAGCACTGTCACCCTCAGTTTGCAGCACTCTGTCCCAGTTAAATGTGTAGTCCTTTTGCCTTCTCTGTTTCAAATCATTGATTAATACTGCCGAAGTGCCCAATATGTCACAGGTCTCTTCATTCATTGCACCAGTTCTGGTATCTGAAAAATAGGAATGAATTGTTGGATAAAGATGAACAATATAAACCAATATGGAAATGAATAATGTTTAGGTAAGTGACATTACTCTTTGATAGAATTTGTTTATCATGCATTTTACTCTTAGCTTCATCCAGAATATCATTGAGGAATACAACATTTCCAGTCCTGGTACTCATCCCTTTTAGTCTTCCAAACTTGATGTGTTCACAACCATCAGTGCAATTCAGGTCAATTTGTTTGACAACTTCAAATACAGCTGCAAAATGATCGGTCTGGGCATTATCGACCACATACAGCATTTTGTCAAATTCATATTTTTTGTATCTGTCCAACAAAGCAGCAATGTCTCTAGCTAGATATAGTGTTGAATTATCACTTTTCAATACAGTCACATTTTTATTTTTTATCTTTGTAATCTTCTTTCCCACTTCATCGGTTTGAATAATGTTCTGTTTTTTTAACAAATCCATTACAGGTTTAATGGCTCCACCATTGTAATCTGATTCCCAGTGGTATGCATCGAATTGTATTCCTAACCTTTGATATATTTTTTCCAGTTCCTGTACAGTTACTTCACGGATACTTTTCCAGTTTTCTAAACTCATTCTCCCTTGTTCTATATCAGAGAAGTACTTTCTGGCTTCTTCTTGTACTTTTTCATCTTTTGAGGCTAATATGTTGGCATAAACATAAACATCATACAAAGTTTTGATTGGATCATTCTGCAAATCCTTGACATTAATATTCTTTGATTTTAGTCCATACTGCAGTAACCCAAACTGTGTGCCCCAGTCTCCCAAGTAATTTAGTCTGGTAACCTTATTGCCAAAATATGTATTTATATTAGCAATAAAGTTACCTATGATTGTAGATCTTAAATGACCAGCATGGAAAGGTTTAGCAATATTTGGTGAACTGAAATCTATGACTATTTTCTTTGGTACAACTTGCCGTTTTGCTTTGAGTGCCCTAAAACTTTGCAGTATATTTTGTATGAATTTATCTCTTTCTACATGTAAAGATAGGTCATTACTTTTGTCTACATTTTGTCCAGTATCTTCGCATCTTGGACCTGTTTTATTAAGGTTACTAACAGAGTATTTACTTTCATTGTGTTTATAAAATATGTTCACATTTTTCAGGTTTCTTAAACTGCTTCTATCGACATTGCGTGGAAGTATCTGCAATGCATAAAGAAATCATGAACTGATGCTGCTGGTTTGTTGTACTTTTAATTAGATTGATAAAATTATTTAGAAAAATATAACTGAAATTGTAAAAAAATGGTGCTATGACAAACCTTGTCAAATAACATAATTTAAGATTTCATTCCGCTTTGAAGTTTAATTAAGGTTATTAATTATAAGTGCGGTACAATAGAAAGTCGTAGGTTCAATCTAATTCATTTTAGAATTTAGAAAGTTGATGAACAACCTGCCCGAGTGCCTGCCAAGCATGAAGCATGGGAGTGACATTTAGTTTGACATTGACAGTTTGACACATGTGTACATGTGACGTTACAACCAATATCACCATGCACGCATTGCAATTTTTATTCACGCGAATTTTAATTCGCGTGAATTTTTGTCCGCGTACTGTATTTAACTAACACGCACTGCGGATAAAAATCCGCGCGATTTTTGTCTCCTACCTGATCATGGAGTTCAAAATATTCACGCTTTAATCCTCGCCGCGGTATGGTGGATTCTGTGGCAAAACACGGATTTCTGGCGGTATTATTTCCGCGAGTTTTTTTTCCGCAATGCGTACAGCTTCATACAATTCCATAGGTCGCAGAATGGGCGGAAAAAAATCGCGCGAATAAAAATCACAGTGCGTGCTAGTGCAAGTGCAAGCCTTAAACTATAAAGGACTATCCACACAAATATCAGGGCCGTGCCCGGGACATGACAGGGCCGGGCCCAGGCATTGAAGTTTCATCACTAGCCCATTCACGGCCCGTGCACGGACGTGTGTGAACGAGTTCATATAAAATGTACACACAGATAATTTTTTGTGCCCTTGACGGGAAAAACAAGCGGACCGAGATGGACTCAATTAATAATATTAATGTCCGGCGGACCACTCTACACACGCTCAGATATGGTACAGCAGGACTCGCCCACAAATTCGTGGTCCGGCCGGACCAAATCCGAACGTGTGTAAGCACTATTACACTAATACGTTTACTTGCACATTGGAAAGTCAACTTCAGGGCCGCCAAGAAAGAAGTTTGGCGAGAACTATTATAAGCACGTTGAGTCGTTGAGGTCAGTTCATGATAAATGATAAATAAATGATAATCATGAGTGTATGACTTTGACTAGTTTCTTAACATATCGAGAATCCCTCAGTCAGTACCTACCTTATTCAGAGAACACGTTAAGCCGTTGGTTCTTCTGAATCTGATCTGCACCGTTCGTGTCGTGTTGTCGACGTCCCATCGTACTATAAGAGTGTGAATAAAAGCTTTCTGCGTTTATTTATTGGCTAGCCACCATGACCGAAATTTACATTAGAAATCATAAATAATATCGCACTATTAGGTTTCTTCTAGGTAAACGTGCTACATTGTCGACCACAGCGAGCCTGTAATTAATTAAGTTTCACTAACTACTGGTGAATCAGTTTCAGCTTGTGTCTGGTAGATAATTTAATCGTCTATCAGATTCATTAGAAAAACCTACATCCAATTCACATTAAAATGCAAAAAGGATAAGGGCTTCTCGACACGGTAATGATATCTAACAGTATTCTACCTTCATACCTTGAGTAAAATAAATACCTGGATTAATAAGTGAATAGGGTGATAAAGTGACCTACCTACGCTTGCGTTATAAAACTTTTTCACAAAAAATAAAATAAGAGCAAAATAACTTTCGTGCCTTTGGTACTTATTTTTTTATCGATTTTCTACACCGATTTCCGAAATGAAAAATATTTTGCATTCTTTAGTATTTTGCTTTTGAAGTCGATTTATTTTTTAGTGAAAAAGTTTTTATTTCTTTGTTTATAGTTTTAGTACACTAATACAAAAAAGTGAGCAAGTTCTATAGTAAGGTACCTAAAGGATTGACAAAATACCCATAAAAACACAATTTACACATTCGTGACCATTGTCGCTAAACAGATCGATTGTATGTTCCAAATCTTGAAAACTGCTGATTGATTGCACTATTCCCTAAGTTGAGAGATACTTAATTCTTCTATGAAGAATAGGTAGGTACTTAATCCAATAAAAAAATAATGGTCAAAATCCGATGTAGTTTCGAAGAAATTCGTGAACGAACATACATACAAACATACACTTATGATATTTAGCACACGTGTTTAGAAGCCAATTTATCATATGACATAACATATGTGAACATTGTACAATTCCAACAATGTTACATACATGCGTGTCGAATTGATTACCTCCGTTTTTTTGAAGTCGGTAAAAGAACCTAGAAGGTAGTTTCCTAGGCTAAGCTATCCACTTACTTATGTACTTAGCTACTTACATATATTATTAAATTAGCGTCTGCCAGCACCGCACGCGTGAAAAATGTTTTCTTATCTCAAGGGAACATTAGACAAAGATGAAAAGTAGCCGAGGTGCTATTCTAGACTATAGTCTATCTCTGTACCAAATTTCATCCAGATATGTTCAGCCGTTTTAGCGTGTTTGAGTAACAAACATACACACATCCATCCAAACTTGGGCATTTATAATAGTATAAGAAATAAGATAATGATTGACAGCTAAGCTCCTCGAAGGTATGATGATTACTAATTTATCTGCCAAGCCCGTATATTGTAACATTTTTGGCTTCTTGTATCAATTTCGCTCAATTTGATAAATATTGTAGTTAACTGTAGAAAAAAACCGGTCAAGTGTGAGTCGGCAATTCGTACGAAGGGTTCCGTACCGTTATCGCAAAAAACAAAAAGACGTTTGTTGTATTGGGGCCCCACTTAAATATTTATTTTATTCTGTTTTTAGTATTTGTTGTTATAGCGGCAACAGAAATACATCATCTGTGAAAATTTCAAATGTCTAGCTACGGTTCATGAGATACAGCCTGGTGACAGACGGACAGACAGACAAACAGTCAGACAGACAAACAGTCAGACAGACGGACCGCGGCGTCTTAGTATTAGGGTCCCGTGTTTACCCTTTGGGTACGGAACCTTTAAAATTGCAATTTTCATGGATAACTCACTCGATGACTTGTGCGACACGACAATACTGGCAAACTCCCATAGGCTGGCCATGTACGTACGTTTTCCGCATTCGATTTCCGAATACGGAATATAGATTCGGAATTCCGTGAACCTAGCGCAGACGTTAGTTTTTACTGTTTGGAATTTTCACGAAAGCGCGGGCTGGCAATCGATACGTACGAACGGAAAGTGTTCCGTTCGAAAAAAAACGGACGTGTGCGGCAGTCAATGTATTTTATTAGCGTACGGTGCATTCGAGTTTCCGAATACGGAAAACGAATTCGGAAATCGAACGTATGTACGTGCCGCACATGTCCGTTTTTTTTTCGAACGGAACACTTTCCGTACGTACGTATCGAATGCTATGCCAGCCAAAGCTGCCAATGGCAACCTTGGTCCATCAAAATATAATCGTTTATTTACAAAAATCAGAGAGTTTGTATTAGAATAGAGGTAACATATTTAAGACGCAATTTCAATATCGGTATTCTCTTTCGCACTAACAGATAACGTCATAAGCAAAAAGAGATGGATATACTTTTGTCTATGCCATCTTTTGTGCCAGTGTGACCGAAGATGCTATAGATACTTATCTATAGACATATATCAGAACTAGATCTGTGCCACTGTCATATCGATATTATCGAGTTTAGTTTAGGAGGATTTTATACAAATTTGGTCAAATATCTGTAAGAATCGTCCCTGACTGCGGCTAATTATTCTACGTTTTTTTAGGGATTCTTTATAATTATTTAAAAAGTGAATGTGTACTCGTACAAAGAGTGAATTTATCAGTAATTGTAAGAGTACAATTGTACTCTTTCGTAATTGTTCTGCGCATTATACGCGTTGTATAATAATGTTTATTCATACCTTGTGCAAAAACGAGGTACATCATGAGATCAAAGTGACAGTTTTTGGTACACTCGTACGACTGTATCTGTATGTACAAACAGGTACCTACTCATCAATATACTGATATACTATGCTAGTTCTTGTGCAAGACTGAAAATAAAGTTCAAAGACGATTATGTATAAGTATAAAAGTAACAAAATAAATAATAACAAAATGGTTTAAATATAATAATTTAATTTTAAAAAGTTCTACACACGGTGTCTACATATCTTTTTTTGCAACTCTCTTCTCGCAGGTATGCTGGAACATGAATATAAACATGATTCATTAACCTGTATCCATGTCGAGGGATAGCGATAGCATGATTCAATAAAGTGCAGTGAACACAAGCGAGAATATGGTGAAGGTTTCCAGTTAGCTCGTTTTATATTCTTGATCCTCTTATTTCTTAAATAAGTACTCTTAGGAGGAACCTGTGCACAATCAATATTAGATTAATAATAACAAATAAACTTTAAGAAAAACATTAAAGTAAGTAAAATAAAAATACAGTATCGATAAATCTTTCTTGTGACTTTTGTCACATCTCTAACATCAGAACGTAAGTACGTAAACTGTCATAGCTCTATCAGCGAACGTATAAAAGTTAATTATTTCACTAAATAGAATGGTTTAAATGATACTACACGTCCTCGACGTATTTAGAACTAAGATTGCTTTATTCTGGACAGACTATGAAATGTATTCCCTGCACAATAATTTCAGTATGCTAGTCGATAACTCACCTGTGGAAAGATATCCTTTGATTATGTCCTGTTAATACACTCATTCTACTCTTGCAACCGATAGCCACACACGACATGGTTCATGTAGATAATGAAACAACAAAATTCTTCCTGATATAAACGAAACAAAGGCGTGAAATCAGCGAAAATCTTTAATTAGAGCTGCTAACCGATGGGTTACAACAGTGATTAAAAAGTTATCTCTTTGACGTTCAGGATGGTAGCGTTTGTCTATGTTTGTCTCTTTTTTTTTCATAGAGTTTTTCTATAAGCAAGAACATGGACTTATTATAAATATATCAGGACTGAGCACTCGCACCAAAAACGCGAGCAGAGAGAGATAATGTGTACAGATGCGTTCATCTCTTTCTAATAGGGTGACCAAACATTCTTTTAACAAACGGGAAAGTTCGTTTTGAAATAATTTGTAGTAGGCTAAGGTGCATGAATTTTATTCCGGGACCATGTCGCTATTGCTTTTGTTAGGGTTACGTATGTCCGAATGACAAAACGGAACCCTTATAGGTAGGATCCATCCAGGTAAAACTCCCATTATTGTGCGTACAAACATACATTTGCAGTTAGAATGTATGGGAGAATATGTTTTTCAACTACAATGATAGGTTTGTTCTTGGGATAAATTCATCATAAGTACGGAAACCTTCATTTTGCGTGGTCCGACACGCATTTGGCCGGTTTTTTTTTTCTGTTTGCTCTACAGAGCTGGTGTATGGGTATTTAAAAAGGCAAAGGGAAATAAAACTAAGTGTGTGTGACAAACATTGAAAGACCGTTTTAAAATGGTTATTTTACACTTTATTTGATATCAAGGTGTGTTTAAGTAATATTATGTGGGACGTGAGGTTCCTGACAAGGCTGATGGAATTACATCCGACCATTTTTGCTTAATTTCTTCTTTTGATGGAAAGCTGTAACCAACACAAATATACGCTATTTCAATCACGCGATGTAGTCGCATAGGAACAAACTGTATTTATTATACTCACAATATTAAAAGTTTTAATAATTATTTATTTTATTTTATAGTTTTAATTAGAAATAAACTAAAACTTTAAATGTCTTCTGTCCACAAAACGTCTAGAGCATGGTCAAACTACTTATTGTTAATAAACAAAATCTTTGTTTTTCCTTACCGGTGAAATGAAATGCCACAACCACCGTATGATTCACTTTTACATGTCTTGACACAACACTTTTTCACCATTTTCACTATAAAAAAGCAACGTAGCTCAGTAAAACTTAAAATGCATTATCCTCTCCGCTGTCAAGGCGTCCGATTGACCATCGCATATTGCAGCTGGGGGATAGGCCAAATGTCCAATACATTGCGGTTTCGACCCGAGGTCTCAGTAAAAACCCATTTTTTTGGGTTTTTTGTATGGGAACCATGTATGAATGTTATGTTGTTAGAATCGTTATGAAATAAGCTATCATATTTCACAGGGATTTGCCCAGTTTTACCTTGTAATTAATTTATAAAAATTGTGTTTCCCAGTTTTGAGTAAATTTGAGTAAAAAAAAATTAATAAAAAAAAAACATACCATTATTTCATAAAGTTTTAATTTTATTTACAGGAATACACCCTATTACACAAGAATCAATAAAAATATCACACCTCCCCACACATTTTTTATTAATTATTTATTATTATTAATTACGACGGAAAAAAATAACCCGGCCGGCGGCACAAAAAAGTTTTTGTTTTCACTTAGAATCGAATTTGTTTCGTTTAGAACTTCATTGTTTCGATAGATAATTAGCGTAGCATTGGTAATTACAATAGTTTGATGAGTATTAAGCACAAATAAACTTCGAAACACGAATAAATAAAAACGGACACGAAAAAGTCGGAACGTGGTTGATGAAACACTATTTCGGCTCGAATTTACACCAAATACACAAAAAAGCTATTAAAAACAGTTCAACACTCCCCCTTGGAGCCCTACATCAGGGCTCCAGGGTCTGCACTCAGGATCTAACACAATCTCGTATTTTAAACGTATTTGTAAACACTATATGGCGACTAATTTTGTGCACTGACTTTGACAATAAATATAAATGTCATTTGACGGATCCACAGACCAAAATATTTTTATTTCTTATAATTGTCTATGAAATAATCGACTAAAACTAAAAGTTATCGAGAATACCCGCCTTACTGACATAAAATATTAAAAAAAAAACACACAACTCTCACCTGACCAAACCGACCAATTGACCAGATTGACATTGCCGCGATAGTCAATCGGACGCCTTGACAGCGGAGAGGGTATGCGTTTTCAAAAAATAACAGAAAAGTCGCCATGACACTACCAGATGTCATATTTCAGTGATACCAGAGTAATTTTATGATACCTACCAAACAATCATATTATTAAGATTATTTTCATCATCATCATCATCATTTCAGCCGAAAGACGTCCACTGCTGGACATAGGCCTCCCCCAGGCGTCGCCACATTGACCGATTCCGTGCGTCTCGCATCCAGCGCCTTCCCGCAACCTTAACCAGGTCATCGGTCCACCTAGTGGGAGGCCTTCCAACATATTATTATTATTTTATTTAAATAAAATTACTAACTTTATGTACAGATTGTAAAACTATAAATAAAATTTCGTATAGCTATAAATATTTATATGTTACTAAATGTACTTGTAGTTGGTGAAATATTACATACCCATGTTTCTACCATCTTTAACATTTTTATCTATTGGCAAGTGAGAAAAAGGGACAAACGACTCTCTTCGAGCTATCTCTCTCGGCTCGTTTTGCCTCGGTTAAGATTACCTAACAAAAGTAAACCTAAGGTGCAGCATATATGGTTCAGTTTTGTATGATACGATTTTTGGAGTGCTCAGTCCTGATGTATGTAGTTATAATAAGTCCATGAGCAAGAACGAAAGAATTGACAGTTTCTGTTTCGTCGTAAACACGTTCCCTCTATTCTAATACATACTCTCTGACAAAAATCCACACTAAAATTACAATGTAATTTTTCATCACTTCAAAAATACTCACAAGCCAAAAGAAAAAATAACGACTATAAAACACCGACGGATCCTAACTCGATTTTTCCTATTTTTCGAGCTCATGTTTTCGATCAGAAATTGGGAATGGAAACATTAATTTTGATAAGTTGCCAAGCAACGAAATAAACAACAACAAAAATGTATTTTCGAACAATAATCACAATCACATCCATACCTGAATAATAGGATTGAGATTCCATTCATTTTAAATCCTTTGAGTTGAGGATATAAAAACTGCACAGAAATGACTACTCCTAAAGTAAGTAGTTCTAATAAGATCAGCAGGTTTCCATCAAATTATTTATAAAAAATATCTAGGAAAACATTTGATGTTATCATTAACTTATCACTATATAGTGATAAGAATTGCGTTTTTTCCTGATCTGATTTTATATACCTGGGGTTAAAAAACATTTTATTTCGTAGCACTCTTGCTCCCCCAAAACCTTACTTAATTTCAACATGTTTCATATTGTTTCCAGTTGCTATACACCATAGAACAGCCCCATGGGATGGGTGAGCTGTACTTTCTGTGGCAGAAGGGAGAATCACACTCGTTGCTGGCAACAACTGGGACAGATGCCACTGTAGCCATACATGACAGAACTGGCCAGCTGTTGGAAAGAATGAAGCTGCAAGGGTGAGATATAAACAATTGTAACTAGGTTACAAACTTGCCTGTACTTTGTTTATTGTTAACTAAGTTTTTCCCGTTTCTTTCCTTTGTTTTTCTATGGACAGAAAGTCTGAAATAAACATTAAAATCGTTTATTTCAGATCGACAATCTAAGAAGTTCGATGACAATTCTCATTTTACATGCCGCAATAACTTTGTACATAAAAAATTGAATAATCTAAAAATCTAAAAAAAAATTAATTACTATGTTACCCATAGAAATTAATTAGGATTAACCCACTATAACAATGAGTATCATTCTTAAGCATCATGTTTAATTATTATTAAGTACTAGCTGACCCGGCAAACTGTTTTGCAAAAAAAACACCAAACATTCATCTAACCTACCTACCCGATCTACCCTAACCTACCTACCCTACCCTACCTTACCTACCCTACCCTACCTACCCTATCTACCCTACCCTACCCTACCTACCCAACACTAACTACCCTACCCTACACTACCTACCCTACCTACCCTATAGCCTACCTACCGTACCTACCCTACCCTACCTACCCTACCTAACCTACCCTACCTACCCTACCCTACCTACGCTACCCTACCTACCCTACCTACATACCCTACCTATGTAGGTAGGGCACCACTTTTTTTTTTCATGTGAACCTTCTTCTAACAATAACAAACACAACAAAAAAAGAATAAGCGAAATCGGTCCAGCCGTGACCAAGGGAAATAGGGATTCATTTTTATATATATAGATTTTTATAGTTGTCAAATCCGACTTCTTAAATTGTCATGACTTAAGTTTAATTTAATTTTAATTTAATCATGTGGTCTATCCCGCAACAACTATGCATGTACAGTCAAGGGTCAAAAGTTCAATCTTACTCTCCCAAATCTCAAATGACTAGTTTTTGAAGAAGAAGTCAAATTATCCACAACTGATTTAATATGTTGTATAGAAATTAAAGTATAGATTATAACTACTAACCGGGAACCGTTGAAATACTTCTGCCTAAATAAAAATTTCCGCTGCTGTTTTGGTAGAGTGTGATAGCACTTTTGGCCCTTAACAGTACCATACACCATGTTTTCTGAAAAGTAAGGAGCCAATAGCATTCAGTGATAGTATACCTTTCTGTCAGTTAAAAGAATATTCATAATTAAATCTGTTCTTCTAGAAGAAAGAAGAGGTAAATCTCTTTAAATTATAAAAAGAAAGCCAAATTCATTTTGTTTCTTAGCAATATTGTTTTTCAGTGTTTTAGTCTGGAAAGTGGTCAGTATATTAGACACAGCGGATCTTTGTGTCACTGAAGTTGGCTCTGCAAACCATAGCACAAGAATCAGTTTGTCATTGAGTATACTGCATAGAGTAAGAGAGATAGGATGATGCGACAAACGTAAGCGAGTGAAATAGGCAATTATACAATACTATCTTTCTTCAACGTTGACACAAATATAGCTACTGCGCAGGGTCTTGCAGCCAACTATAGAGACAAAGATCCGCTGAGAGAATTATAACAAGCTTTTATATTAATAGATTGCCATGAGAAACAAATGTATGTTTAAATAACTCAATTAGACACTGGGAAGTAGGTCAAATTTAACTTGCAAGATTTTATTACAGACACCGGACAGGTAAAGTAAATAAAACTTGTAAATAAAGGTAGAATATTTTGTAATAAACATACTATACACTTTTTCAGTCTCTGTGCAGGCATGGAATGGGACCAAGACGGTGACTACTTAGCAATCATTACACCAAACAGTAACACGGTATTGTTATGGGAGTGCCATGCTAACAAGCGCATTAACATAGAGACAGGGCTCCGTGAACCACCATCATGCATTGCATGGGCTTACGGAGAGCCTTTGTTAGCTGTTGGAACACAGAAAGGAAATCTGGCACTTTATAACCATCATACAACTAAGTATGTATTAATTAAAATTTTATAATGTTTGTTATTTTATAAATCTAGGTATATAGTAAATAGGAAATTTAGATAAATAGGAAAAGGTGTAGATTATTTTTTTTTGAGTTGTTGGTTTATATTTATAGTCAAGAGTGAATAGGTTTCTTCTAGGCAAGCGTGTTACACCGTCGACCACATCATCGCTTACCATCAGGTGATATAGTGGTCAAGCACAAGCCTAACAATAATAAAAAATAATAAATTATCTGGCCAGTAAGTAACTTGGATGGCTTTTTCCTTGGCCTTATTTAAGTCCTGATGCAGATAGTTGGGCATGACCATATATGACAAGCTCCTTTGGACCCCCAAAAAGTAATGATTTATTTTGGGTAAGCAACTTAGGAACTTAACAACTTAACAACTTAGGACTGGTCTACACTTGCCCTAAACCGAGAGAAATGGAAGGAGGAAAGGGCTATGCCCAGCAGTGGGACAATTCTGGCTGAAAATAATAAATAATAATAATAACTTAGTGTGGAGTTACTTGAATTTCAAGCCCTAAAAGTTGTTGGAGTCGAATATTTCACAATATTTTCTTAAGACAACATTTGAATAAGCCCTAAATTCTATCATTTTCAGGAGGATACCAATAATAGGTAAACACACAAAGAAGATCACATGTGCAGAATGGAACAAAGACAGTATTCTAGTGCTAGCTTCAGAAGACAAGAGTTTGTCAATCAACAATGCTGATGGTGACACATTGAGGATGATATCTCTGAGGGATGCTCCTAATGATCTACAATTTTCTGAGATGAAGACTGATGAAAGAGCCGCTGGAGAGAATACTGTGAGATTTTTAAGTAAAATAATTGTCTCGTATTTAGTTGCATCTGTCTCTGTGATTATAATTAAATCTTGCAAGATTTTAACCAACTCCCCGGTGCTGGATTAAGCTAAAATTTTGCACACATGTTTGTTTCTCATGACAATGCAAATTTTTACTTAATAGCTTGCATAAAAAAATAGTCTTTTAATATCTTTTTATAGGTACCTAGGGTAGGTAATACTTATTTGTGGTATGTGAGAGCTAGCTTGCTGAAAGCTGAGATTTTATATAATCTGTCTTACCTTAATATTGTTATCTATCCAGTCATACTGTACAATCTGTATAGATAGATAGATACTTTAGATACAAACCATATTGCCAAGTATGCTGGCTAATATAATCATTGACTTAAAGTCTTAAATAATTGGTGAGGTTGTCCTGATCCTAATACTTTCTATAGATAGCTAAACTTATAAAAGTTAATAAGTAGAAATCTCAATATTGTAAGCATACAGATGCCTCATCCCATACAAAGAAACCGTGCCGACGACGTAACTAGCGTTTTTCGTCTGATTATTTTTCTAAGATCATCGATCGCGTTCGGTTCCGATCCACGGATATAGATGGTGTTAGCAGCGACCTGCAAGTAAAAGGGTTGACTCGGTTCGTGAATACCTTCGTTTTTAAATACAACGACGATTTGTTTTATAGTATTTTTTTGCACGTTTTTACAGTTTCATTGTACCAAAATTTGTTACAAAACAAATGAAAAAAATCGAGTGCATGCCTCAGATATTTAAAACCACGCCATCTATTGGTATCAATTTTAAATGATCCATTCAAATAATCTTTAAAAAAATAAATTAAGAGCCCAATATTCCTTAATTTTGTATTTAGGAGACTTAATTAAACAAGAACATAATTTAACTTTATGATCGTCTCTAGAAAATCTTAATATTTCAGAAAACTCAATAACAAATCGAAGCTTATCACGCCATCTAGTGCAATATATTTGAACTAAATTTTCTTTCTTCGCGTTGGGTGTCCGTGCTTTTATATTTAAACCTTATTTTATCTATTCCTTCCAGATAAGCCTAATTGTTGGCAAAAGAACGCTTTACCTATACAACCTACTTAACCCAGAGAACCCAATAGAGTTAGCATTTCAACAGCGCTACGGCTCCATAGTCTCATACAAATGGTACGGAGACGGCTACATTCTCATAGGATTCAGTGCTGGGTTCATCATCGCCATATCAACGCATATCAAGGAGGTTGGTGAGGAGTTGTTCCAGGTGAAGAATCATAAGGAGAACCTGACAGATGTCGCAGTTTGTAACGGACTGGCAGCTTCGTGTGGAGATGGGCAGTAAGTTGACAACAATTTAATAAATTTTTACTTTATAAAAAACTTTCTCTTTACTTTTGCCATAGAGTAGTAAAACTGGAAATTGGAGATGTTTTGTGTATTGTATAAGGCAGGCAGATTAATTCAGAGTCAAACTAAAAGTAATCTAGATTTTGTCTCAGGGATTAACAACTGGAGCGAGGGCCATGATTGTTTTTAGGGTTCCATACCCAAAGGGTAAAAACGGGACCCTATTACTAAGACTCCGCGGTCCGTCTGTCTGTCTGTCCGTCTGTCACCAGGCTTTATCTCATGAACCGTGATAGCTAGACAGTTGAAATTGTCACAGATCATGTATTTCTGTTGCCGCTATAACAACAAATACTAAAAACAGAATAAAATAAATATTTGAGGTGGGCTCCCATACAACAAATGTGATTGTTTTGCCGTTTTTTGCGATAATGGTTCGGGACCCTTCGTGCGCGAGTCCGACTCGCACTTGGCCGGTTTTTTTAATACATCCAGACAAACTATTATACTATGAATATTATAACTCCAGTTCATTAGTAATTTATCTAGTACCCATTTCAAGCAGTTCGATATTATGAGGGGGCTAAGACAGATATCTGGAAGTCTTTGCACAGCTGTGGAACAGCAATGGCAAGACAAAAAAAAAGACGAGAGTTTTGTGATGCATCTAGGCATGAGTTTGATATATCAAAACGTAACTTATATCGGTTATGTTTAGATATCATTCCATATCGATATCTTTATCAACATAACCGATATCACAAAAACTGTGTGGATTCGAATCAAAACCTCTACTAACGTGCGAGAATAAATAAGTTAAAACTTAAATCTGTAACAATGCGAACACGTACGAGCAAAACGCAAACTTTACTAACGATTTGAACCATATGCGCTGCCTCTATTTCTAACATTGATGTATTAAAAAGAGGAAGATACGTTACGCGCTAACATCGCGATCAGAAAAGCTGGGCTCGGCGCACGACTACATGCACCGAAACTCACACATCTGTATTCAGTGTCATCACCAGTCCCAAACCTACAGTTACCGATAGACAAGGACAAAAATAGGAGACGGCGCTGTAGTGCGAGCGAAATCGCGTTAGCTGCCGAATGTTAACCGAATGAATGAAATGACACTTATCGTACGTGTCTCTCACGCATGTTTTTAATATCTATCTCGCTCTCACAAATATGGCAAACATTAAAAATTATTGTAATTTTCAACAAATTAACATTTTTGATTGTACTTACGAGTGGTAAGTGAACCCGTGTGACTTATTTTTCTTCCTGGTATTATTTAAACAGTGTTTAGCTACACAAGAAGTCATTTTGATGCGTATTTATTGCAAAAAAACACACAAAAACACTGAAATTATTGAGCTGTGAGATCAACCCTGTGCCGTACGCGACTGAGTGCCCGCTACGGGCATTCACATAGTTTAGTAGGACCAAGCGCTGTGTCCAGTACCGTATCTTCCACTTTTTAATACATCAATGATTTCTAAGTATATATTATTTTACTGGCATAAAAGAGATGAAGCGAATATGAGGTAACTTTAGCTATGTCGTGCGTAATAATATATCTTACTGTACCAGCAATTAACAACATTTTCATTCACCAACCCGCACTGGGCCCGCGTGGGGATTACGGCCCATTCCTTCTCACAGAGAGGATGCCTGTGTCCCAGCAGTGGGGACATTAATAGGCTGATGATATGATGTGTGATGTGTACCAGCAATAATGTTTAGTTTCTATTGTATAGTTACGATAACACTTTTAGAGCTACTCGATATTATTGATACTCTTACTCTACAAAATAAACTAAAGATCGAAATAATAAGGTAGAATTTTAGTTGTCACAATATATTTACTTTAGTTCGTGTTCGTTGTTAGTTTGCTCATCTAAATATCATTTTAACGTTTACCAACTGTACTACTGATATCGATATCTGAAAACCGTATTCGATATCGATATGCAAACTGTATATCGGTTACATAACCGTTTGCAGAAAAAAACCGAAAACTACCATCTCTAGATGCACCTGTTTCCATTTATTTTTGTCTACATTCTTACTAATATTGAAACCGTCTTCAATTCCAGGCTAAAACTAATCGGCTTATGGAACAACGGCGAGGTAACAGGGTCGGTAATGCCCGCTGGTGGTGCAGAGCGTTGCGCGTGGAGCTCAGACGGACGTCTGCTCGCCACGGCCGGCCGGGCGTATCTGAACGTGTATGTGACTGCCCTGCCGCCTTTGTATGCAGCTTATGGCACGAGGGTCATCACACTCACTAGTCTCACTGAAGCGACTGTGTATCAGTGTATTGCTGTTGGAGATGAGTCGGAACCTGTTAATAAATGTAAGTTTTAATGTAGCCCTGACGGCCATAGAAAAATAAATAATATCTGCTTTCTCAAAACAGTATCCAAGTTTGCAGAGGAACCGAAAGCTATAGCCAATGATACGCTCCCAATAGAACGTGACAGCACTGCACTACTGCTGTTCTTATTATGTGACACAGCTTCAAAAATATATATGTTTGACAATTATTTTCCACCGACTTGCGATTGTTTCTCATTTAACATTAAACCAAAACCTTTTTTAAAACTGCTTGCTGGCTTTATGTAGAAAAGAAAAAAGAAAATAAAAATAAAAATATATTTGTTCGACACAGGCAGGACACAACAGCAAAAAAAACATGGAGTAAAAGACAAATTGCGCTGGACGCGCCCATACCGAAAGGGTTACCAACTCAGCATTCATGCCATCAAGACATTATTTTCTGTTCGAAATTCGCAGCGGAACTTCACCCTTAGTCACGTTCACGCTACCAACAGAACCAAGCGTGATAGCGTTAGGCGGGCGTTACGTCACAGAATAAATAATAGTACAAGTACAGAAGAGTCAGTTCACGCAACAATTCATAGAAATAGAGACTCTTGCTAGTAAGCAACAAAGTGCAATTCAGCTCGCATAAGCACTCAGTGCCTAACGCGATATTCATCTAAACGTTGCCGCTCTCTTCTAAAGCGTAACTCTATTGCTGTCGCGCGGAGTGACGCGCTAGGGTCGTCGGCTTGCTGCTGCTACTATAATATTCATCGTCTATCTACCTTGTTGTTGTACCTAATTAGGTACAACAAGGCTTGGTTTGGTATTTAATTATTAGTATTTCGCACACCTATTCATTCTTTCAGACACCCCAAAATGCTTTTTTTTAATCTCTTCTATATTATGCACCTACTACCGACAGTTACAGAGTAATTATGTAATAATTTAAATACATCAAAATAGCTTATCTTTCAACATCTATCGGAACTGTAAAAGAAAGATAAAATCAATTCTTTGTTCTCTCCTTAATTTAGAGACTCGTAAACACAACTGTATCGTTTATAGGACTCATTATAAGATCGTTTAGAAGTTATCGTTTTTTGCAAAAATCACAGTACAATAACTCGGCTAGTGTGCGAGCCGCACACGGAGCGCCGGCCGATCGTACCTAAACTGTGGAGTGAGACCCCCCTGGTCACGTGTGCTGTCCTAGTGGCAAGCTGGCGTGGTTCTACTTGCTAACTATTTTTTGTACCATTAGGAACAATTCCCAGTTAGAGTCTAGCAGGATCTATATAATTTATGTTTTCCTAATTACCGGTGGAACCATCGCCCTTAGCCACGTTCACGCTACCAACAGAACTAAGCGTGATAGCGTTAGGCGGGAGTCACGTATGCTGTGCTATAAGCACGCTGGCGTGGTTCTACTCGCTTACTATTTTTTGTACCATTAGTAACGATACCCAGTTTATGAGTCTAGCAGGATCTATACAATTTACGTTTTCCTAATTCGCAGCGGAACCATCACCTTTAGCCACGTATACGCTACCAACAGAACCATGCGTGATAGCTTTAGGCGGGAGTCATGTGTGCTGTGCTAGTGGCACGCTGGCGTGGTTCTATCCGCTAGCGGGTGGCGGTGCGACGCGCAGGCAGTATCCGGCGCCTATTGACGTCATCACGCTCGCGGGGGACTTTGCTGCTGTGCTATTTCAGGGACGGGCTATGTTGCATGCGGTCAGTGACAGCCTTAAGCATTTTTCAAGACACTTTTTTAAGAACTAACCTATTCACTCTTGACTTAAAGACCCTTTGGTTGTAGCTATCAGGAAACAAAGACTTCGGCACAATGAAAGTATTCGCAAAACGCTTATTTAACTTATTCGAAAACTGGCCTTCTACCCCACCGCTTTTAGGCACACAATGTAGTGTATTTTGCACTCGCGCGGAAAAGTGTGGCGGCCAGGCCCTCCCTATTCAATTTATTGTATTTGTAATATCAGATTGGTGAGCTGGTCGCCGGTCAGCCCCCACGAACATCGACATTAGCTCACGAAATAAAATCTGCGAGGCATTTCTTACAATTTTTTTTTCTAAATATTACATTTATGTTTTTTTTTTCGATTAAGTGTATAGTTATAGCTTGGCAAATTCGTACGTGACACCACCATGATCCGCGCTATGACGTGACGACGTCCCCGTCAGGAGAACCCCGTCCCGCTCGCACGTTTTACCACCCTCGTTGTCTTACGTCCCCCGCGCCCGCGGACCATGGGAGTGTCACGTACGAATTTGCCAAGCTATAGTATGATGTGGTATAATTTTTGCACTCAGATCGATCAAGCGGAGCCGCAGAAGGAAGCCATGTTGTTTCCCGAGCCACACATGGCAGGGGCGAAGATCGTCGACATTCACCTCACTAGTGATTTCTTTATATTCGTCACTGATGTAAGTATATATGTTAACTTAATACGAGTTTTATATTATCGCGTTAGCGTAAACTACAATTTGTACTGAATCTGAATAAGCTCCGCCTGGAAAACCCCTTTCATTGTATACAAATTGACATAAGAGCTAATTTTTATACTTGAACTTTTATGGAAGTGCATCGTAACAATTTTGTTTGTACCATCCGTTCCAGTTGTAGATTTATTTTATAATTTGGCTCTCGCGCGGTTTTCCAGCTAGTCACTTATTTAATACAATGTTCCCGTGCGGTCCGAAATAGAATTACAATCGCTCATTAGCCATTTACCTCATACATTCGTCGTAATCGATTTTAGCGATGTAATCCTATTCTGGACCGCATGGTTTGTGATTCATCTCTTTGCTGATTAAAAGATTAACTAACAATATCCACATTCCAAATTCAAATCACTTGTAGTCCCTAGGGATTAATAAGTTTTTTTTATTTTTTCTGTTTACGAACAATAAACTAGCTCTTTTTCAATAGATGTGATAAAAAATAAATTCCAACACACTCGATTGAACTTCGAAAACCTTGTATTTGCCCCACCAGCAAGGCCACATCGAATACTTCGGCGTAGAAGAGTGGCGTTCATGCGCACGCTACAGGCACGTGTGTGGCGTGCGCGGCGTGTACTGCGACATCGGTGGCGCGCGCACGTGCGTGGCGGACGAGCGGCGCCGCGTGCACGTGTACTGCCCCGCCGCCGACGACGTGTGTGCGCTCAGCAGGACGGCTACTGGCGACGTCAGGTATGAATGAATGGACTACCTTTTTCGCACTTAGACTCCCATTTGGTCCGTTATGCGTGGGGGTTCTGGCTAAAATAGCCAGCCTAGCTCCGTCCAAAAACACAGACGCTTCCTGGGGGCTTCACAGGCTTCGTGGAGCGACCTCACTGTTCCGAGGATTTCTTCACGTTGGGAAGCCACGGCCTCGCAGTCCAGGATGACATGGGCGGCTGATTCTTCGGCGTTAAAACAGCCCCTGCAAAGTGGGCTGTCTGTGGCGCCTGTGTTAATCATATGTTTGTTAAGAGGGGTGTGGCTTGTAATTGTCCCTATGATTATTCTTAGGTTATTTCTACTTAGGCTAAGGAGGTTTTTGGTTAATCGCGGGTTTACATTCGGTAAGGTCGATTTCTACTGCCTACAGTCTGTTGCCCGTGACCATCTGTTATTGTGCTGTTTGGTTGATCTTTGGCGGATCCACGCACGAATTTGCGAGAAAGGGAGGGGGGAGAAGTGGGTACGGGCCTAGCACTATCTTCTCGGAACCTCTCCTTGCGAGTTTATCCGCTGCATCATTGCCTAATGATCCACTATGTCCCTTGATCCACTGGAGGGTGATCCGGTTAGATACCGATATACTCTCCAGGGCAAGGTGGCATTCAAAGTTGTTTTAGTTTGCTGTTGGTTTATTTGTTTTCTAGGGCTTTTGGCACAGCCAGACTATCGGATAGGAATCTAATTCCATAGTTATGGATGCCTAAACGCTTTACAGCTGCTATGGCTTGTGTTAGGGCGACACATTCACATTGAATGATTGAACTGTGTGCGCCCAGTGGTAAGTGAAAATTGATGTTGAGGTCAAGGGAGTGTACGCCAGCACCTGAACCGTTATCTGTTTTTGAGCCATCTGTATAGATGCGTACTTCATTGGCTCCAGACTGATCCCTTTCTTCCTCTACAGTTTGTATTGCATACTTTTTGATTTGGTGTTCTATCACATGGGGCAGTGATGAGGGTTTGATACTCAATCGCCCGGTCCAGGATAACAGCGTATGGGCTAGCGAGGTTTTTGCCCCATATGCCCAGATACATCAGTCTGATGGCCGCTAGCGCGGCCTCCTGCTGTATGTATAGGTCAAGGGGATTTATTTTTAGGGCCATCTCCATGGCCGCAGTCGGGGTGGTTCTGTTCTCATGCAGCCAGTGGTATCTGAACAGGCCAGTCTTTGGAACATTTGTAGTCTGGCAATGGTAGTAGACAGTTCCTTCCTTGTCCACCAAACCAGAGCGCCATAAGCTAACATTGGCCTCATTACCGCTGTGTATAGCCACAGCGTGATCTTCGGAGAGAGCCCCCATTTTTTACCTAAATTTTTTATTACTTGTGTAGAGTGCGATTGTGCTTTTGTTAAGTTTGTAGTCAAGGTGCTTGTTCCAGAGCAGCTTGCTATCAAGGATCACCCCCAAGTACTTGACCTCGTCTTTAAGAGTTAGTTCTGTTTAAAAGTTTAGGTAGCCGATGGGGTCCAAGGACTCTTTTGTTAGTAAACATCCAACAAGTTCCGTTAACGAGGGATTGAACGATAGTTCATGCTTAGTGCACCAACTTTCGATTATTTTGAAAGCTCTTCTCATAAGGTTGCATAAGACGCCTTCAAATTTCGCAGAGATTATAATCGCTATATCATCTGCGTATCCCACCGAGTATAGACTGCTAGCGTTGAGCTCTGCGATGAGCTCATTCACAACTAAATTCCATAGTAGTGGTGACAGCACCCCACCCTGTGGGCAGCCCCTACTCACGATACCGCGTGTGGTGGTGTTCGCAGTAAATTGAATAGCACGGTGTTTTAACATGTTATTTATCCATTCTAAAAGCGGTATCGCAACACCGTGCGTGGCGAGTGCCTGCCCGATGCTGGTGAAGTTTATTTTGTCAAACGCACCTTCTATGTCAATGAAAGCGCCTAGGGTTGGGTTTTTGGCTTTAAGAGCATTTCCAATCCGTGAGACTATTGTGTGATTCGGTTGATCTGCCCGCACAGTAGGTGTGTTGGTTAGGGTGTAGAGGATTCAGTACCGAAATTTGTTTGCTAATCTCTTATCTTCTAAAATCTTATCCCCCAGCCTCTCCAGCGTTTTCAAGAAGAACGAGGTGAGGCTTATGGGTCTGAAAGATATGGGCTGGGTGTAATCGCCCCTACCCGGTTTCGGAATGAAAATGATCTTTACTTCGCGCTATTTCAAGGGAATATAGCGGTGGGCTAAACAGGCTCTAAAAACCTTAACGAGGTATTCCGCCAGTAGGTCTCCGCTCCACCTAATCAGAGCTGGGAAGATACCGTCTATCCCTGCTGCCTTGAAAGGTAAGAAGGTGTTGATTGCCCACTTTAATTTGTCTTTGTCTATAACTTCTAAAGCTACTTCCCAGTCTGAGCTGCCCGTGTCCCTTTCCCTATGCGGTTCCCAACATTGCTGGGAGGCAATCCGGCAGCCTGGGAAGTGGGTGTTCAAAAGCAGCTCGCTAGTTGCCGCGTCGTTTATTTTGTATGTGTTATCTGGTTTTTTTAGGCATCTTATTGAATGTTCCGTCTCTTGAGCCAGACAGGTTTTAACCCTAATTGCCTGGTTATTGTTTTCAATATTGGTGCAAAAACGCCTCCAACTGGTCTTACCTCTGAGGCGGATATCCGTAGAACCTATAAAAAACAAATACACTCATATGAGTGTAACGATCCCTGTCTACTGGCGACCTTGTGTTCCTAGCTCTGTTGAATAGTATTCTCAGCCTGTTACGGCGCCTTTCCAGTTCTGGACACCACCAGGACTGCCTAACTCCCTGCCTAGGTACGATGAGGGGGCATGACTGTTCATAGCTAGATAAAAGGATGGATGTGATGTTATTTACATGTTCGTCTAAGTTAGTTACAAGTATTTCAGCTGGTAAAAAGGGGAAATTTTCCTAACTCAGCTTTGACAAGTCTTAAGAAACTTAGACTGGTCTGTTTTCGAGGTGTTCTTCTAGGCTGTGGTTTGGGTAAGTTAAAGTTAATGGTGTACCGGATCCATCTATGGTCTGAGCATTGGATATATACCAGTCCTGGATGGAGTCAGCTATGCCTATGGTTGCTATTGTTAAGTCTATTGTTTGTGATCTGGCGATTATGAAGGTAGGTTCTGAACCTTTGTTAAGTAATACAAGATTATTCTTGAGAATAAAATCAAACATTTCCTCACCTCGGTTGTTGGTTTTGACATTACCCCAGAGCGTGTGATGCGCGTTGGAGTCTGTCGCGATGATTAGCTCAAGTTTCTCCTTTTCACAGTACTCCACCAGTGAGGCGAGCTCGGGCAGAGGCACGTCCTCGTCGCCTGGCAGGTATGTCGAGGCGAGTAGGATGTCCGGGAATTCGTTCTTGTTCTGTTCTGGAAAGCCTTGTTGCTGTAAGGTCTCTTGAACAAAATTCGTTTATTACATGTTTTGGAACAAATATGCAGGTTCTTGGGTTACTTACGGAGGTGTCTAGCAGCAACTTGCCCCCGATGTTTGCAAGACCACATTTTCTCCCGCCCCGGATCCACGGCTCTTGAATGAGGGCGATGGTATTTTGCTGTTGTTTTTCCAGCATTCTGCGCAAAGTGGCCGACGCTGTTTGGCTGTGCTGGAGGTTGGTCTGTAGGATCCTACATGTCCCGCGGGGGAGAAGAGCAGAGGCTGCTGTCATTCTCCTCACTCTCCTCCCCTTTTGGAAAGCAGACCTCGTCCGATGTTAACCCGGGTGAGGGACGATCCTGTACTGGATCTTCTGTTTCTTCCATCTCCGTTATAGCCGTGGAAGTAGCCCTCTCCACCAACTCCTTCTCGGTCACCATCGCGGGAGGCGACAGGGAACTCACAGGTAGCGGCGGCTTGGACTCTAGTTCAGGCGCGGCGGAGGTTGTAGAAGTTGGTGGCGCAGCGACATTTCCACTGGCAACATCTACCTCCAGGAAGCGGATGTAGATGCTCCCCATGAGGTTGTGGAAGCGCTTTTTTTGGTATTTTATAGTTTTTACCATAGGCTCCGGCACACGGAAGAACAGACAGGTTCCCGGGGGCTCCAAGTCGTCCGGCAGTTTCAGTTACGTCTAATTCTTAGGGAATAAGATAAATAATAGGGTGGCAAACACGTGAAGGAAAACCACAGTCTTGCCTTGAGGATATACACGACCGTTGCGCTCTCCCTCAAGACCACGCCACCTTGCCGCATCTGAAGGAGGAGGCAAGGTAGGCCTGCATCTATACTACCAAGCAAAGCATAGCTCGAATGCAGACCAGACCCGATGCGTTTACGACATCAGGTATCAAACCTCAATGCAGATCAAATACTTCAGTTTCCAGTTGTCCTGACTGCATCTACAGCCATTCAAGTCCAAGGGGGACGTGTCAAAATTAGCATGGTTCTACTGTAAGGGAGAGACCGAGCTATGTGTCTCGTATAGCTCTGTTTCTCTCTTAAAAATGAAACCATGATAGTTTTGACACGTTCTTTCAGAAACGAGTTTAGTTTATACTACCATGCAAAAGAAAGTACTGTGCGAGCGTGAGCGGAGCGAGCTCGAAAATTTTAGCACCTACGTCGTTGTCGCCTTATACAGAAAAGTTACGGTGTAGAGGCCTAAGCCCGGTTAAGCAGTTACCGGTCACTTTGACTGAACTGCGAGACGAAACACAGAAAAAAAAGAAATAAAAAAAAAATGTAGAGGCCTGTTTCTGAATCAAGAATTTTAAATTAATTTATCAGTTTTAAGTTACTTTTACACGAAAATTTGACAAATTAAAGCAGGGTTTGACAAGTTCATAACTTCAAATATTCAATTCAGAAATCGGCCATAAGTCACTATGATTCTTGAAAATTAATTCTGTTATTAATTCCGTCAAATTTTCTTTTTCCAGGGGCATAATCTGGGACATCTGCCTCTCAGACCGCAACGTGTTCGTCATCTACACAGACGATTCCATAGAGACTTACTACTACTCTGCTAACTCCATCAATGGTTCTCACATCGACCTAGTGCGTACCACGCCGCTTATGGCCGCGCATATACCGCTTATACTCTTCTCTGGAGACGTCTACTGCTACGCCAATGGAGGATCGTGAGTTATTTTAGATTATTAATAATTATTAATTTGAAAAACTTTTCCAAAAATAGTTTTTCGTATTATTACTCTCAGCAAACCCTTTTAACTGATACCCAAAGCACACCCAGTGCATACAAAATTATTCAAATTCAAATTCAATTCAAATTCATTTAATTCGGACAACAGTGATCCATATTGGGTTAGTATTACAAAAAGCTTATATTCTAATGTTAGTATCATTTAAAGTTTAAAGTCTATATTATAAACACTGCGTGCTGAGGATGACCAGACAGGAACACATGTTCCTATCTAATCACCCTCCGCACGAAATGTCGGATATCAGGAGTATAACTCTCAGCCACAGCTCTCAGGATATAGTTGCGACTACTCCGCACTCTGCACAGCAGCGACGCAGTTTTTTTGCGCATTATGGCTTGGAAACCATCTGTGTGGGTCTCAGCAAACATTGCCGACGCGCTGCAGAAACGGGGCAGTCGCAACAACATCCTAAAAGCATTATTATATTGCACGCGCAGGACATCCAGCGATCGCTTGGTGTAGTTGACCCATAGATTGCCCGTGTAAAAGCTCTGACAGAAGGCCTTAAAAAGAGTAATTTTTACTAGGTCAGAGCAACGGGAAAATCTACGCGCCAACATGTTACCCCTGACCGCCAGTGCCCTACGCTCCCTCTTGGTCCGCCATCTTTGGGAGTCTACCATATTTCATTTAGATTAATTAACTAACCATGTATAGTCATCCAAACCAAATGTGTATGCAAAATTTCAGCTCAATCGGTTGCGGATAAGTTTTAAGATTTGACCTATACATACTAACAAACCAAGTTAAATAAAAGCTTGTAATAAAAAGTTTGAGCAGTGGTGTCCTAGTGGTAAAGGCCTTGGTGCCTGGGTTCTAACTCACAAAACTTACGTGTTGTGGGTTAGAACCCAGGCAGCAGGCGCTTTACTTTGTGTAAATTATTTCATCCACCACTGCTCTTAAAACGGTGAAGGAAAACATCGTGAGGCAACCGGCATGTCGTAGAACCAAAATTTCGTAGACATGTGACATCCACCAACCCGCTCAAGACCCGCGTGGTGGATTCGCGTGCGTCTCTCACAGAGAGGGGGCCTGTGTTCGATCAATGGGAAGATAAAAAGGCTGATGATGATAAATAAAAGGCTTATGCCCGTAACCATTCCATTTAGAATTTTTGGCAAGTCTCATAAACTATCTCTATGTAAAATTAATTCCTGCCGGCTGCGTAGCGTCGCTGGCGTTGCTGCGTGAAGGAAGGAAAAACCAGAATACACATTTTTACGTTTATAATATTAATAGGAAGTAGGACATTTGTTTTACCTCATTGGTTTGGTGGCAAAATAATGTCGGGTTTTTCTATAAGGAAATAGCTAACCCGAGAATGGATTTGGATTAAACCCTTGGGTCCCTTGTTGACAATAAAGAGCGAAAAATGTAAAAAAAATATTAAAACAATAAGTGAAACAATAAGTAATTTAGTCCATGTAAATAATACGAAGTTATAGTTCCATGGCACGTGTGGTCGAGCAGTGGTGATGGTTTCGCAGGTCGTGGGAACGAACCCAGGCAGGCGCTTTACTTTGTGCAAAATTATTTCATCACCACTGCTCTAAAAACGGTGAAGGAAAACATTGTGAGGAAACCGGCTTTTGTTTATCGTTTGCTTCTAGGTATGCCAGGAGCTTAATATTGAGTACACGTTCCATATTCTTACAGAGTATGGAGGTTACAGATATGAGTCTAGTTGGCCGGGTCAGCCCGACTGCCCTTCTTGGGCACGTGCTGTACGTTAGCCTGCTTCCAAGCATTCGGCACTTTTCCAGCCTCATACGAAAGGTGGAATAGGCGTGTCAAGATTGGACACAGTTCAGGCGCACAGGTTCTATGAACAATTGCTGCTATTCCGTCAGGGCCGCTAGCCTTGTTCACGTCGAGGTTGCGCAACACCCTACGGACGTCCTTTTGATGGATACGAATGTCCGACATACTCGTCTCGCATCCATCAGGAGAAGAAGGGGGCCGCGCGTCACCAGGATTAAGACGTGAAGATTCCGCAAAAAGAGAGGCAAATAAATTTGCCTTCTCCTCAGCGGAGTGGGCCAGCGACCCATCGGGTTTCAGCAGTGGTGGTAGTGAGGGACAGCAGTAGTTCGACTCGACCGACTTAGCCAGAGACCAAAACGCTTTACTACCTGCTGGGTAAGAAGCAAGTTTGGTACCTATTCGGCCAATGTGGTCGAAACGAGCCCTTCGCTCACCATCTTGCAGGACTTGGCAGGCCTTCTTCTTCTGACCCACGTCACTCGCTTTACGCGATCGAGCGTCGACCCAAGCGAGGTACGCCCCATGCTTAAGCGCGTCGGCGCGCTTACATTCGGCGCCAAACCATGGGCGGTCTTCGCTAGACATTGATACGTAGAGAACGGAATGTAGTACTCCATTCCCTGAAGCAACACATCCGTCACGGCGTCCGCGCACGACGATGGATCAGTCGAAGAAAAGCAAGTAGGCTGCAAAGGATAGCATGCGAAGAAAGATCGCATATCATCCCAATCTGCTGACTTGTACCGCCAAACCCGCCGGGTGCCTCTTGGGCTGGGATCGGGCGGGGAATAGACGGACACAGACTTCACCAGACAGTGGTCGGAACTACCCAAAAGGTGAAGCTATCGACACAGAGTATCTGTCTGGATCTGTTGTCAGCAGAAGGTCCAAGCAATTAGCTGTGTGCGAATCAACATCCGGTACCCTCGTTGCCCCCTGGACCAGCGGGGTGAGGTTTAGCGCTAGCGAAAGCTTACGCATCTCCCGTCCAGCATGATCATTGCACTGGTATGGGAAGAGCCACTCCTGGTGGTGGGCATTTAAGTCCCCCAGTAACACTAATTGGACGGAAGGGTACCGCTGCTGTGCCGCATCTGCCGCCTCACTGAGGTACTCTGTGAGCCTGGTTGCCTCCTGATCTCCGTTGTGCAAACGGTAGACACAGGCGTAGTTAATTTACAAACGCCCGCTCGTGGTCTAAAATTGTTCTCCAGGGTGAACCCTGGGTAAGACAAGTACGACACGTCTGGCGGACTCGCTATCTGCGTCTCCGTAAGGAAAAAGAGCGTGTGTGTTTAGTGTTTCTCAGCCTCTAGGTGATAGTGGACTGCAATGATATTTGAGTGCAGACCTCTAATATTGGTGAGGTGCACTTTGTGAGGGAGGGGGTGCAGCCGCTGTTTAACTGTAGTATTCTTTTTCCTTTTCATATTTTAAAAGATTAAATGGAGTAGAGGAGAAGGAAGTGAGATGAGGTTCCACACTGCTAACCTATAGAAACGCACTGAAACGACGCTATCATTGGGACATTAGTCTGGAGACTGCGGGGACGCCCGAGCCCCCCCGGCATGTCCATCGGGCCCTCCCGTCTGGTCGCCAACCAGCACGATGGTGCATTCCGGGAGTTTTCGACAGTTGGAGGGGCAGCCTTTCGTGTGTAGCTGGCACACTACTTGGGCTCCCAACTACCTGCGGTCGGCCAGCGGCGCACCGTGCCTCGGATCCCGCTACCCTCCGCGCCTAGTCTCCCGATACATTCCTAACAGTGCGTGTCAGGCTGGTCAACCTGCAGTGGAACAGCTATCTCGACCCAACTCCTCTAGTAGGCTACACCGAGCATCGTACCGGAACACGGCTAGGCCGCTTGGCGGTACGTCTTTATCCGGTGGGTGGTCGCAAGCCTTCGGCCGAAGCCTACCACCAGTTAGCGGCACCTGATTTGCACCACCCGGGGACCACGTGTAGGGAATCAAAAAATGGGTACACTCCTACGGACGTGGGTGACTCGGCCCCCATCGGCACATAGCATATTGATCCCTATCTCCACAACGTAAAGTCGGGTAAAAGCGATACGTAATATTTTGATAGGACGTGCACGTATATGCGCGTCTTAGTTTATCTTGATAGGAATGTGTGCATTACATGGTGGAGAAAGAGGTCAATTTGCTATGTTAATTTTTAGCATGACGCGTCTCGCGTAACACTGAAAAACGCTTAAATAATGAACGACCTTATTGAAAAGTTGTTAGTTTTGAAATAGTTTAGCGAAGTTAATATGTCCCCGATACAAAGGTATTAAGCAATATTCAACTTTATTTCCACCCTTACATAGTTAAATTTCCTTCACAGTGTAATAAAAGTGCCGTTTGACTCCCATAACTCAAGTGATCTAGCCGACGACGCTGACACAGAAAAACGACTAGACAATCAACGTCCCCATATTGGAAAGTTATTGTTTTTAATATGGTTCAGTGAAGTTAATATGTCCCAAAATCCTTTGTAAAGCAAAATTCATTTTATCTGTTCCTCATAAAGTTTAATTTCCTTCACAGAGTAATAAAAGTGCCGTTAGACTCCCATAACACAAGTGGTCTAGCCGACGCTGACACAGAAAAGCGACTAGCCAATCAACGTCGCCATATTGAAAAATTATTGCTGTTGAGACGGTTCAGTGAAGCTTGGCTATTCTGTGACGCAGTGGATGAAGAGGATCTGTGGAGGAAGATGGGAGAAGCTGCTATAGCGGAGTTGAATGTGGAGTTTGGTGAGCTATTTAGAAGATCTGGGGAGTGACCATAACTTTATTTTGAGTGTTTGTAAGGGACAGATGTATATGACTTGTATACATCAGTCCCTTAAGCACACTCAAAATAACCTTACTCGTAAGAGCTTATGGTCACCGCATTTTTTTTTTTGGTACATCATCCAATGACTTCTCCCGCTCTGGGTGTGGCAGGGGGGCGTGTCAGACTTTTACTGACTAAAACCCACCCGTGTTCCTTCAGTTGCTTGAACCAGTGCCGCGGTAACTCATTTTCAAATTTATCCGCGACCCAGACAGGCATCGGCCCTCGCGGACCCCGTCAGTTCTGCTGACATCTCATTGAGGCGCGCGTGGAACACAACGCAGCGTCGACTCGGGCCTGGTCCTTATCGGACGGCGAGCATTACTTGCCGTCCGCAGGCCCGCGCCTACGGTGGCCGGGAATCGGCTTGCGACTCCCGACGTCCAGGGCGTCTCCTGCGGCGGCTAGGGGCGTGAGGGCGTCTCCGCTGCGTCTTCCTCACGCGTTCCGCCTCCTCCTTTGCGAGCATTACTGCTTCACAGAAGGTGGAGACAGCTTCCCATGTCCTCTCGCTCCGTAACATGGCCTGAACCAGGACCGGACGCGAGAGGTTGCCACCGCCGATCGTGTCCACGAGGACAAGGCGGTGCCCAGCCCATGCGGGACAGATCTCCACCGTATGCTCCAACGATCCACACAATGGTGACACCCTGGCGTTTCCGCCTAATCCTGAACAGGAACCTACCGAAATTATGGTCACCCTTGTACTTAGACTTTATTTGGTCCATTTACTTGACTTATTGAATTAATGTGACAATTTGCAGCAATACGTGTCTATACTAGGCTAAGTGATGTTGCGATGGTCTGGGCGCTGGAAGACGCTTCACATATTGAAGATTTGTCCATATTGTGGTGAGTTTTTACTATAATTCCTATTTGGATAAATGCTCTACGATGTTTATCTTTATTAACTAAATTCTTGTTAAACAGTCTACTTTTGAAGTGATCTAGTTACATGATCTGTTTTTTCTTCTTATTGTTCTCTCGCTTTTTTAACTGTTATCACTATACAGGACCAATTCTCGTTAAAAAGTAATACCGCATGTCCTAAACCTACATTTCTGTCCGTCAGCGGCATGCTCTGCGCATGTCTATGTAAAGGCGAGGCCGCAGCTCGCTGGCTAGAGAGTTCCAGCGCAGGATCTCTACATGCATTAGAACTTCATGCCGCTCGAGGCGACTGGGCGCGTGCAGCAGAGATAGCGGCCGTCAGCTGTCCCGCTAAGGCGCCCGCCATCACGCTGCATAGAGCGCAGCACTTGGAGCTCACGTATGTAGTGTCCTGTAGATGTTTCCAGCGGCATGTCTATGTACAGGCGAGGCCGCAGCTCGCTGGCTAGAGAGTTCCAGCGCAGGATCTCTACATGCATTAGAACTTCATGCCGCTCGAGGCGACTGGGCGCGTGCAGCAGAGATAGCGGCCGTCAGCTGTCCCGCTAAGGCGCCCGCCATCACGCTGCATAGAGCGCAGCACTTGGAGCTCACGTATGTAGTGTCCTGTAGATGTTTCCAGCGGCATGTCTATGTACAGGCGAGGCCGCAGCTCGCTGGCTAGAGAGTTCCAGCGCAGGATCACACGCTCTAGAGCTGCACGCGAACCTACTCCATTATATTGAATCAAAAAGGTTAATCGAAAGTGATTAAATATTCTGCATCCATACAAACATTTCTTTTTCCATGCAAACCTCGAATTTTGCGCAGAACTTTAAGACTGTAATCAGCCTTCAGTGAAAATAAAACCAATTCAAGCCAGAATTATTTTGATCGGATCATCGAATCAGCACCCTTATTGCGTCTTTATTCTTCAAAGAAGACGCGCGTGTTTGCTTTGCTTGCATTCATTGCCTCAAATGTTTAAAATTCTGTCTATTCGATAGCGTAAAATCCGACATGAATACAGTTGAATTGTCAAAATGAAAGATTATTCGGTCGATTCCATGAATTTATATGTTTTGCAATTTAGCTGATGATCGTTAGAATTTGATGGTACTACCATCCCAACTAGATCTACACAAGGTTCCACTGGTCTAATGTAAAACATTCTGCCTTAGGTATTTAAAAAGTTAAACAAACTCTTATTTTGTTACCCAACAGAGCAGACTACCATGAAGCTCTAACGAACTACGAAAACAGCCTCATATCAGAAAACGCAGACGACATTAAAATCAAAGAACATAATGACAAATGCGAAGCTGGGATCGCACGAATGGCGATCAGATGTGGTGACGTCATGCGAGGCTTAACAACTGCTATGAAACATTCCCACGACATAATGCTGGTTAAAGAATGTGCTCAACTGCTAGAAGAAGAGAAACAATACAGCCATGCAGCATCTTTATATGACCATGCAGGGAATACAGAAAAAGCCGCTTCCTTATACATCAAACTCAAATCCTGGCTCAAAGTTGAGGCCCTACTCCCAAAGATCAACTCTCCAAGCATACACATACAGTATGCAAAAGCTAAGGAAGCTGAAGGCAGATACCACGACGCTTTAAAATCTTACTTAAAAGCACAAGATTACGAAGCTGCTATACGCCTAAATCTGGACAAACTAGACGATATTGATGAAGCAGTCAATTTAGTACAAGAAACGAAATCCATACAAGGTGCAAAAATGGTAGCGAATTACTTCCAAAACAGTGACGATCCCACTTCTGCTATCAAATTCTTAGTAATGTCTCTTTGTTATGATGAAGCTTTCCAACTGGCCAGGAAGAATGGAAAACTACACTTATATGGGGAGATTTTGATACAGACTTCCCAAGCAAGACCTGAAGATTTCAAAAGCTTGGCTTTACATTTTGAAGGGGAAAAGAATCATTTACTTGCGGGCAAGTTTTACTTTCATGCGGGCGAGTATAGTAAAGCTATGTCGCATTTGTTGAGGAGTGGGGGGTCGGAGGAAGATGAAAGTGAAGCGATTAGTATTGCTATTGATGCGGCAGCTGCGAGTGATGATGAGAGGTTGACAAGGAGGTGAGTTGTCTTTCTGTTACTGTATCTCTCGCAGAGAAATGATGGAAGGCGAAATTTGTCAAGTGTGAATAGGTTACTTCTAGGAAAGCGTGTTATAACGTCGACCACATCATCGCTTACCATCAGGAGAGATAGTTATCAAGCGCGAGCCTATCAGTAATAAAAAAAAATACTCTAAGGAATATGATCAATTCCCGGAAAGTTTTCAAAAAAAAATCTAATTGAAACAGAGCTGTTCGAGTCCTGCAGACTAATAGGGATGTTTTCTGGGTAGAAAAATGATAATTCTATTTAATCCGTCAGTGAGTTTATCAAATAATATTGGACACGTATTTTTTGCTTTAATAAATAAATAAAAAATTGACAAAGATAAAGCCCATAAAAGTTCAGGAGTGCGGGCTTGTGACGTTACTTTGTCAGTATAAAGAGTAATATTGGTCATTTGATATTTCAACGCACTGTATCGTCGTAAGTTTTTGTTTAAGTGGCAAAAGAAAATAAATCGTCTCCAATATTTTTAGGACGGACTAAATAGTTTTTTTTTTCAACTACTGTATTGCGTAGGTAAGTGAATTCGGCAAGGTTTTGACCCCATGAAAGACTATGAACAATTAACCAATCACATGAGAGATGAAAGATGCAGTGTGGATTTCCGTCTAAGTGATTGGTCGACATACTCTTTCATGGGGCAAATTGTCTTGCCGAATTCACATACGCAATTAGGCTGCTGATTTGTTCATATTATATTTTCACTAAAACAGTTTCGTTATTTGATCAAATGATTAAATCCCGTACTTTCTTTAGGAAAATGACCCTACATAATTAGATTAAATCGATAAATAAGGTAGGGATCTCCTTAGGCTAGGGAAAGCGACGATCTTCACTTGCTCTCTGGAGTAATCATATCATAAGCCGAGGATCGAGTTAAATGGCGTGTGATTGTAAATGCCTTTGTCCTGCAGTTAACTATAGGCTTAAGATGGTAAAATTACCAATCAGATCAATTAAACCTGTCCTAATATGGTAAGAGAAGCCTTTGCAATATAGTACGAAACCATTCATAAAAAATATCATACAAAAATCTTCTTTTAAACAAGCTTTTTTCGTGTTTTTCTCAGCAAATCCCTTCATTTGATACCCATATCTTCTCCCAGATACTCTGATGACAGTGCACAAAAAATAACTAGTCCGCCATCTTGGGCCGTCCGCCATATTGGATTAAGAATGACCTCACTTAGCTAACCATTTATTGTTATCCAAACTAAACGTGTACGTTAAATTTCATCTTAATCGGTGAAGGATAACTGCTTTAAAATCCAGTTGCTAGATTTGACCCGAACACACTTACATACATTCATACACACATTGCAAGTTAAAAAAAAGCTTAAAAAAAAGCAGAAGCAGAAGGTATAAAAGCTTGTAAAAATGAGTCGAATCAAAAAACTTTTGGATAAGGAACCGGTACCTATATTTTTACAGACTGATAGAGTTTCTTCTTGGTGAGACGGATGGAACCCCACGTGAACCACGACACTTGTTCCGACTGTACATGGCCAAGAGGCAATTTGCTGAAGCTGCTAAAACTGCGGTGAGAATTTTAAATCATAGCTTTTAATTTTTAGTGGTATGATGTCATAAATTTAGATATTGTTGCGTAAGAAACGTGTCTCAAATCGTAAGGGAACAGCATTCACATTCGGGTTTCTTGTTAGTACTTCCAAAGACGATTAAGATATGCCACTGTCTTTTATTGTATGGGTATGGGAGGCCCCATACGACATCGCAACTGCAGCACTGACAGCTATTGGACTACTATAATAGGGATGATGACTAAAATAGTACATTGTGATACGAGGGTGGAAAGTAGGTTATTGCAAACGAGCTGTCATTAACAA